>OY728137.1:840853152-842292112 GCA_963277665.1 Viscum album | reverse complement strand
CATGTGATAAATCCCTATTATAGATGTCTTAAAAAACATTCCACAAGTAGATTAAATACATATTATGGAAGAGATGAGGTGGATGAGTATAGGGTGATCTCCCCTTATTTCTACCTCAAATAAAAACACTTTCTCATATTATTAAATAATTAAATGAAATAAATAAAACATAAAAATGGTAAAGGGTATATCATAGTGTCTTCCATTTTCCTCATGTTGCAACCCACTACATGGGGGATAAACCAACACCCCTAACCACACCTAAATTCCCTTTATTACAATGTGTTCATATACCTACTATATAAATTCAATAATATTCCTTATAGGATGTCCCAAAACTCAACTCTCAACCTATACTGACACCCATACAACCTCAATCACACCAAAATACAGATGATTCAGAAATAATTACACAAAAATTTCAACACCCATATACCTAAGCTACCATAAGAAACCTATTAAAGAGAATGGTATTCACTCATATCTTGTAGAATTAAATCAAAACAACTCAAGTAATACATTTAAAATCTCAAAATTATCATTTAGGGAATGAAATGTGTATTATTTAGTCATACCATAACAAAATTCCTTTATGTTATAGTCATGATTAGAGTGTTGATAAACCATTCATTCATATTACTTAATATTATAGTAACACATATTCATCTTATAATTAATTATATTGATCTCAAAACCACCTTATTATTGATTACTATGATGACATGTTCAATTATATATATGTTATATCTATTGATAATACATTCATTGATACTCAATTATAATTCATTTACCATATATTTGTTCTTTTCAGAATCATTTAGAATAAATATAAATTTTATTTCAATTATGAAATTCATTATTAGTAACATATTTTAAAATATTTTTTTCTAGAATCAATGTAATTTCAGATGTAGGTTTTGAATATTGAAGGATGTGTGCCTCGAGCAAAACTGTTTTTCTTAAGCAAAAAGAAAAAATAAGGTAGTGCGGTCAACGAACCGATATAACAGCATATAGTAAGTTTTAATTTATTGATTTCAAATTTTAATATCTATTTTTTAAATCAATAGTATATATTTGTAATATTATGATTTTGAGTCCCTTGATACCTAGGAAGCTGACAACTTTGGGCCTAACGATCACTTGCAACAAGTTTTGTGTGACGAGCATCATGGAAGAGTATGTTGTAGACCAAGGAAGAGTACTATCCCGACGAGGTATTAGGACACTTAATGCTCTAGTTATGGTAGCAATGAGTTGGAAAAAGATAATTTACAGGTAGCACAATCTGAGGCTAAGGTAGAAAAGCCTGAAATAATGGTCATAGAGGAATATGAACAAAATCAAAGGAAAAAAAGCTGAATTTATGAAACTTTTGGAAGTTTTATGTCTATAACTTCCACCAGAGACCATCGTGGATTGTGATTCATATATTTAGATGATGCATACATTATATAGTGTTCCAGGTACTAGTTTTAGTGGTGTTTGTGATGATGATGTTCCTAATGATGGTGATGGAGAGATTGATGATGAGGAAGAGGGTGAGGATGATGGTGAAGAAGAGGGTGAGGATGATGATGAGGGAGAGGATGATGGTGAGGGAAAGTATGAGGATGATAATGAGGTCTAGGATGAGGAAAAGGATGAAGAAAAGGATGGGGACAAGGATAAGTTTGAGGATGATGGTGATGGTAGTGATGGTGATGAGGGGCAGATTCACCAGTTACATTTTTTACTGATATTTATGACATTTGTTTTTTGATGGTTTGATGCAAATGAATATATGTGATATTTTTTATGTTTTTTATCATTATTTAAATGCATCAATTGATTTAATCTATTATAATTATTTCTATATTGGTTTGTTTCTATTTGAGGATGACCTATTGGTTTCATTTCAGGTTCTATTTTTTGAGGATGTTCTGTTGGTTTTATTTTAGGTTAAGGATGTTCTATTTTCATAGAAGGTGTTCTATTTTGATTGCAGGTCCAGTGGGAAATTAGTTTAATTATTTTATATGTTTTGTTTTTATTTTATGAATTTATGATTATAGGTGCAGTGTTCTGTTGGTTTCATTATTTGATGTGTTTTGTTTTGAAGTTTTGATAGCAGGTGCACTGAGCAGTGGGGATACTGCTGGCTGGGGAGTTGGGGGGGGGGTCTATACCAACAGTTCAAAACTATTGGTATAAAACAATAATAATAGTTTTAGTTGTTGGTAAATCTATTTCCCAACAGTTCTAAACCATTGGAATACCTTTATCCCAACTATTCACCATGAATTGTTGGTAAAATGATATTCTAACCACCCTATACCAATGGTTCACCATGAACCGTTGGTATAGGACTTTACCAATGGTTATGAACCATTGGTATATAGCTATCCTAATGGTTTTGAACCATTAGAATACATATATCCTAATGGTTCACCATGAACCATTGGTAAAATGAAATTCTAACCACCCTATACCAACGGTTTACTATGAACCATTGGTGTAGGCCTTTCCCAATGACACTATAGACAACGGTTTGGAGAATAATTGGTATAGGCTATACCAACAGTTCTCCAGCCTATACCAATAGTTTTGAACTATTGGTAAACCTTCCATTCTAGTAGAGGAAGATGATAAATGGTTTAGAGGGGGGGGGGGTGAATAGAACAAATTAAATTTTTAAAGAGATGGATTAATTATCTAAATTAATTATAAAATTTAATTAATATAGTTAATTGGAAAAAGAATAAAATAAAGAACACAAATATGTTTTTTTAGTAGTTAGGTCCAAATTGAACCTAGTATAATCTTATACCTATCTACTCGGCGAGGGATATGTTGTGCGCTATAATGATTTTTAAGTGGAATCATAACCCAATAACAAAATACTTTTTCTAATAGAAGTACAACCAAAAGGAACCTAACTTTTTTTATGTGGAGTCACAACCCAATTACAACCCTAACTTTAGATACTGGTAATCACAACCTGAATGGTCTTGAATTTATAATTCAGGATCCAAAAACTGAAGATAGAGAATGCTTTTGTATGAACAAGCATAAAGTGAAAGTGAAAGCATGTGAGAGATGAGAATAAGTGCTACAAACTCAAGAAACCATAATGAAATAGATAGAAGAAGAATAAGACCCAAGTATTCATTTTTGAGAGGTAAATAATCTTGATTGTCTCATCAAGGTAATAAAATAAGATGTATAAGTTTTTCTTTAACCCTTGAGAGATCATCCAATAGTAGTGAGAAAATTTCAGCACAAGCCAAATGCACAACACTTCATAGTATTAACACCACCACACCCTTCACACTATTATCACTTGAAAATATGAAAGCTCTCATCAAAGAATTATCACATGAGTAGCCTCTTAATTTAACCCCTAAATAGTACCAAAACTCAATTCCCTTTTAAAAATAAATAAACTCATCATAGTTGAGAGAGTTTATAGAATTCAAAATTTAAGAAAGATTATCGAAAAGAGAGAGAAAATAGAGAAATTATCATTGTATAAATATCACTCAACTAAATTCTAGAATTTAAATAAATGAATACCAATTCAAAAAATTATAAATCATTCAAATGAATAATTTAAAATAATTCCATAATAATAGTTCAACAAAAGATCCCATGAAAATTGTAATTTTGAATTTGAAATATGAAATTAAAAACATTATATTTAAAACAAGTAGTAAATATATAGAGAATATCAAAACTTAAAACACTGCATTAAAGATATTAAAACAAGTTTTTATGAGTTTAATTTAAATTAATATTAATATAAAAAAATAAAATCATAGAAAACAATATAAATTAATAAAAATGTTTTTTTGACTTTTATGTTGCAAGTTTCATGCGTGAAGATGAAACACTTTTTTATCTTTAAAAAAATGTTTAAAATAATGGAAAAAAGTTCACATAGGTTCTTCATAATTAATATGAATTTATAAATTTATTATAATAATTTAAATATTTGAAATAAACATGAAATAAATCTAAATATAAAATAATATGTAAAACAAATCATTTTTCTAGATTTTAGAATAACCTAAAAAATTTCACTGAACTACGTAGGAAAATTCACATAGGGGTTTTTCACATAGACATTTTTCTCTATATAGGATAATTGATGTAAGTGATTCATGTAAGAAAAATTTTTGTAGGCAATTCAATGTAGGTGAATTTCTCACATATCATAATTTTTGAAATCTTTAAATAGATCAACTTATCTAATTTCAAACCTAAAAAAAAATATAGTAAATGGAAGAATTAGATTTGGTTCTAGTTAAATTATATTTATAAAATTTCATTATATTTCCAAATAATAAATAATCACCTTAATCAGTCCTCTATATCTCATGTTATGATTAAAAAACAGAAGTGAAATATTTTTGAAAAAATATTTAAATAAGGCTGAAAATATATAGTGACTTCTAACCTAATTTCATACAAGATAGATATCGATTCATAAGTTTATTTATTATAATAAAGTGTATATAATTTTCTTATCTTTCAAAAAAATATAATCACTCAATTTGGAGTTCAGTACCTCATGTTATAGTCAAAATTCATAGAGTAACTGATTCTAGAAAATCAGTAACATGGTGAACAATACTTGGCTATGTGGGATATTTGGTTATATGAATTGGATATCTGGGAAAATTTTCTACATGAATTAGATACATGGGAATAGTAAAAAACCTATAAAAATGACATTTTAAGGTCCCAAATTATGTATTTATCCTAGGAACTCAATATAAAACTTGTAAAACATATTATGACAATTCAAAACATGAAATATAAAGATATTTTTAAAAAATAAATATTATGATATGATCAATGTTAAAAATAATCTAATAAATACACAGTTAAAAATATTAATATATTTAAAGGAAATAAAAAAATTAAATCTTTTTAATTATAAACACATAAAGTGGTTCAAGGGGATACTCAACATTCTACTTTTTTTTGATAATTACAAAACCAAGTATAATTTCAAAAACACCCCCCATTTTTGAAATTATTAAAAATATAAGGTTTCAAATAAAAACATATTGTATGTTATGAGGTAATGACATAAATTTAATTATAAAATTTGTATAAATTTTTTCTTAAATAGGAAATTCTTTTAAAACATGTATTAAGGAGCCACTGTAAAGTCACACACTATTAAAACTTATAATTAAATGTAGCGAGAAGAGTTTTTGAAAGTTGTTTGAGAAAAATAATGATAAATATTTTAAAAAATATGATTTTATGAAAAATAAAAGGTTAAAGAGATAGTTAACACTATCTAGGATGTATGAGAGGTTTTAAAATAGTTATATAATAAAAAAATATGTATATAAATTAAATAATAGTAATATGAAGAACTAATTATAGATTTTACATATTTCATATAAATATAAAAATTTCAGTATATAAATACATTCGAACTACCCCTAAACACATGAAAACATAAAACTATTAAAATTCCAACATGCCCAGCTCAAATTTAATATTTTCAAACTGAGTAAAGTCTAAATGATTTTTAAACATGTATACAAGATGATTATTATTAGCTATAAATTCTAAAACAATATCACCCTTATTCACATGATCTCTAATAAAATGGAATCTAACATCAATACGATTTGTTCTATAATGCTATAAAGGATTATTAGAAATAGAAATTGAAGATGTCTTATCAAAATAAATAAAAAAATTATCAAGATAAATACCAAAATCACATAAATTTTTCTTAATCCACAAACATTGATCATAACAACTAGAAATAGAGATATAATCATCTTCTACAGTATATAGAGAAATAGACGATTTCTTATTAGAAGAACATGAAATTAAAATTTTTCCAAGAAAATGACACATACCTGATGTGCTTATTTTATTAGTTTTACAACCTCCAAAATTAGAATCAGAATATGATATTAAATCAAAACAATTATATTTAGGATGAAACAAACCATAGTTAATAGTTCCTTTAACATATCTAATTATTATCTTCACAACTTTAATACGACTCTCTTTAGGATCAGCTTGAAATATTTCACATAAGAAAACACTAAACATGATATCGAGTCTAGATGTAGTTAAATAATGTAGGATACCTATCATGTCTTTATAAAATTTAATATCAATAGATTTACCAAATGAATTGACATCTAATTTACAACTAGTATCCATAAGAGGTTTCATAGATTTAAAATTATTAATACCAAACCACTTAACCAACTCTTTAGCATACTTATAATGATTAAGAAAGATCCCATATTTTATTTGATAAATTTGAAGTCCAAGAAAGAACTTTAATCATCCCATTAAGCTCATGTAAAAATCAGATAACATCAAAGTATAGGAATCACTATAAAGAAATTCACCAGAAGAACCAAAAACTAAATCATCAACATAAATTTTCATAATTAAAATATCATTAGAAATTATTTTAATAAAAAGGGTAGGATCAAAATTACATTTATTGAAACCATTTTTCAATAGAAATAATGAAATCCTTTCATACTAAGCATGAAACACTTGTTTGAGACGATACACATATTTAGATAATTTAAAAACATGATTAAGAAATTTTTTATTTTTAAGACTAGGGGGTTGAGAAACATAAACTTATTAAATTATAAAACCATTTAAGAAATAAATTTTAATATCCATTTTATATAAATTAAAACCTCGAAAATAAGAAAAATATAGCAAGATTATAATAGCCTCTAATCTAGAAACATGTGAAATTTTATCTTTAAACTCTATACCTTATTTTTGAGACTATATTTGGGGAAAAAGTTTGGATTTATTTTTAACAAACTATCCATACTCATCCAATTTTTTTTTATAAATATCCATTTAGTTCCAATTACCTGATTATCCTCAGGAAATTCAACTAAATACCAAAAATTATTTATAAAAAATTTATTAAGATCATATTTCATATCAATAATCTAATTTGGATCATTTAAAACTTCAGTAACATTAGTAGGTACATTACCAAAAACAAAAATAGAGTTAGCAAAAAAGTTTAAAGTAGAACTTCTAGTTTTCATACTAGAACCAACATTTCTGATCAGATTATCAATATGATGATATTTATGAATCCTCTAAGATATATGATTATATTGAGAAGAATTTTTCTCCCCCTCAATAAATACATTATTTAGAGGTTTTTCTTCACCAAAATTTAAATACATGAAATCAAATTCAATATTTTACAAAAATAGATTTCTAAACATCAAAATATTCATAAACTTTATATGCAGAAATTATTCAACAACCATGGTTTTCTTATTATAAACTATATAATATTTATTTTTATAAGAATAACTATGAAATATACCTTCAATACTTTTAGTAAAAAAACTTATATAAATTATCATTCATATTCAGTATAAAAACATTACAAATAAAAAATAAAAAATAACCAAATTTTGGTTTTCTACCATTAAACTATTCATAATGGGTTTTATTTAACAAATCACTAACATAAAATCTATTAAAATCATAGCAAGCAGTATTAACAGATACAATCTAAAAATATTTTGGTGAACTATATTCATTAATTATAGTCTGAGTCATTACTTGAATAGTTCCATTTTTCTATTTTATAATACCATTTTATTATGGTGTTATAGGAGAAAAAAATATGAGCATAACCATTTTATTCACAATTTTTTTCAAAATTAGAATTAAAAAATTCTCCTCCATTATCACTTTTAATAGAAACAATTAAACAACCATTATTATTTTAAACTAGTTTACAAAAATAAATAAATCTAGATAAGGTTTAATGCGTATGATATATGAAATAAACCCATGTAAATCTACTAAAATAATCAATAATAACAAAAAAATATTTATTTTCACTTAAAATAGTAGTTTTAATTAGACCAAATAAATCAATATTCAATAATTCAAGAGGTTTAGAAGTTGAATAATGATTAATAGATTTGAAATATTCCTTATGTTTCTTACATTTTCAGTAGGAATCTCAAATAAAATATTTACTTACATTTAACTTGGGCAAATATATAACATGTCTAGGATTAGATAATCTGTGTATCATTTTGAAATGATAATGTCAAAGCCTTATATGCTAGAGAACATCATCTATTTAGATAGCATTATTACACTTAAAATTATGATTAGATAAATAATATAAATTAATAGAATAATTGTTATTTTTCTATTAACATAAAATAAAACATTTTCATTTTTAAAAACTAAAAATTTATTATTTTAAAATTTAACATACACACCATTATAAAATAACTATGAAATACTAATTAAGTTATTTTTCAAACCTTCGAAGTATAAGACATTAGAAACTAAAACATCATTAGAAATATATACTTCTTTAAATCTATTAACCTTGCCTTTATTGTTATCTGCAAAAGTTTTAGAGCCTCCATCACATTTGGTATGTGAGAGTAAATTCGATAGGTAACTATTATTGTGCCGAGAATAGCCACTATCCATGTACTATGTTTCATTCTTGAGACATCCAAGGAATGTTTCTTACAAAAATCAACTGCTTGAAATTTATGGTACCCATGTTATTTTCGATCTGACTAGGTTAACAATAGAATTGTTAGGTACCCAAACAGATTTAAAACATTTATTATAAGGTACTCTAGAAGATGAATCTTTTTAAATAAATAGTATTTTTATAACCAAGAGATTAAAGATATATAAGAGAAAATTAATTGGCATAATTTCCTTGCATAAAAAATTTAAAGAATATAATAGCAGAAAACTTTCCAGTATAACTTTTAACAAAGATAGTATTACATAACTTAGGAATCTGTAGATTATAACCAAAAACAGTTTTATATTTATTCAGTTTCATTATAGCTACCATATTTTTATATTTTTCCTTTCCTTAAACAAAAGTAGAAAACAATTCTTGTAATTTTAAAATATCCTTTCTATGATCATCATTTTCCTTCTAAATAGACTCAAAACCATCATAGATATTACCTTTAGAACATGTGACATAATTTCTTATTTCTTCCTTAAGATCATGATTATTCTTATTTAATTTCTTAGTATCTTTTATAATCCTCTTATTTTATACTTTCAATTATTTATACAATTCGGTAACTCTTAAAACTTATTTTTGTAGCTTTTCATTTTCTTTATACAACTCATCAAATATATAACTATCACAATAAGAGTAATAACTAGAATCAGAATCATTACTAACCACATTTATATTTTTTCCATCAAACATAGTTTATTTGATTCTTTTTAGCTTCTGGATTCATCACTTAAATCAGATTCTTCTATGAAAATCCATCCAACATGATAAACATGTTTTAATTATTCCTTTTATTTTTTATATCTCACTTCTTACTTCAAATTTGGGTAGTTGGGTTTGATATGTCCCTTCTTTCTACATTCATAACATGTTACATATGAACTATAGGTGGTACCCTTATTTTATTTTTGATCATAATTTTGATCCTTACTTGGTTTATTCTTAAACTTTTTATTTATCTTTATAAAATTATAAATACCTTTGATTATATTTACAATTTATCATTTATCACTTTCCCATGCCTCAGATTCAGAACAGTTGGAAATAACATTTATATGTGGTTTGAAATCAATACATTTCTTAATTAAAGTCTATTATTCCAGAATATTATTTAACTCAATTTTTATTGAAGAAGTGATACAATGAGTTCATCCAATGTTTATTCTTTGAAATTATTACTTTCATCGATCACAACCTCCTTTGTGTGACACTTCTTGGGTAGATCTCTTGGGACTCATTCAACAAGTATAGGGTTCTCTAAAGCTTCCCCAAGGAAATTAATTACATTAAAAATTCTTGTGAATTGATGGAATATTTGGTTTACACTTTCATATTTACCCATATTTAAATCTTGGTACTTTGATCAAAGCATTTTGAGTTTGGTTCTATTCATCTTGTCTGATCCAAGGAGAATAAATTGTAAAATATTTCAGATATCATGAGCTATATTACATGTAGACACATGAATAAATTTACTTATGTTAATAATACAATATAAATATTTAAAACTTTATAATTTAATATATATTTCACTACATCATTTCCTGTAAGAGTATCTGGGTCATATTCTAGTAGATTGTAAGGTTTTTTCATTATCAACTAGTGTTCCATGATTATATATTAAAGGTATGAATCCATTATGGATTTCCAAAAACCATAATATTTTCCATCAAATTGAGTTGGATTATGAGGAATCCATCCATCAGTTTCCTTCATTCATGCTATCTTATAGATCTTTTCCTTAGATTGTGAGGTCTAGAAAAATGTCCACACAATAAAATATAAAAACCAAATCTATAAAAGGTTTGGATAAATTCCAAAAGAAAAACCTTTGATACCAATTTTTATGTTATAACAGAAGATGAAAGATGGTATAGATGGGGTGGGGATGAATACACCAAATTAAAAATTTAAAGAGATGGATTAATTATCTAAATTAATTATAAAATTTAATTAATAGAGTTAATTAAATATGGAATAAAAGAAAGAACATAAATATGTTTTTATAGTAGTTCTATCCAAAGTGGACCTAGTATACTCTTATAACTCTCTAATTAGTGAGAGATACATTGTGCAATATACTGATTTTTGAAGGGAATCATAACCCAATCAAAACCGATTTTTTCATAATGGATGTACAATCCAAATCCACCTGACCTTTATATGGGGAGTCACAACCCAATTACCACTATGAATTTATATACTAGGTTTCAAAACCTGAACAGTCTTGAATTCATAATTTAGGAGTCACAAACCCAAGATAGAGAATTCTTTTTTATGAAAAAGAATAAAGAGAAAGTGAAAGCACATGAGAGATGAGAATAAGTGTTACAAACTCAAGAAACTAGAAAAAAATAGATAGAAGAAAAATAAAACATAGGTATTGGTTCTTGAGAGTTTGATCAAATTGATTGTATCATCAAGGTGATAAAATAATTCATATAAGTTTTCATTCAGCTCTTGAGATATCATCTAATAATAGTAAGAAAAGTTTAGCACATGCAGAATGTATATAACAATAACACCACACTCTTCACACTATTATCACTTGAGAATATAAAATCTCTCCTCAAAGAAGTATCACATGATTAGTCTCTTAATTTACTAATACACAGTAGAAAATATCAATGTACTTTTTAAAATAAATAAACTAAATACAGACAAGATAGGTCAGAGAATTCCAAATTCAAGAACGATAAAACTAGATTATCAAAAAGAGAGAGAAAGGAGAGAAATTATCATTTCATAAATATCACTCAAATCATGATTAAAATTTAAAACAATGAAAAATGATTCAAACAAATCTGAAATCATTCAAATGAATATTTTAAAATACATAGATAATAATAGGTCAATAAAAGATCCCATGAAAATCACAAGTTTGAATTTGAAATACAAAATTTTAAAACATTCCGTTAAAAAAATCCGTAAATATACAAAGAATATAAAAACTTAATACAAATACATTAAAGATATCAAAACAAGTTTAAATGAGTTTAATATCAACTAATATTAATATAAAAATAATAAAATTGATGAAAAAAACATAAAATAATAAAAACGTTTTTGACTTTCAAGCTATATGTTTCATGCGTGAAGATAAAACACTCTTTGATATTCACACAAACATGTTTAAAATAATGAAAAAAATTATCATAGGTTATACATAATTAATAAAAATTTATAAATTCATTATGAATAATTTAAAATTTTTAAATAAACATGTAGAAAATAGAAATATGAAACAATATATAAAATAGAGTATTTTTATAGATTTTAGAATAACCTATATAATTTCATTGAAATGCATAGGAAAATTCATGTAGGGGTTTTTCAAATAGGTATTTTTCTCTATGTAGGTGAATCGACATAAGTGATTCACTTAAGCAAAATTGATGTTGGTGATTTGATGTAGGTGAATTTATTACGTATCCAAATTTTTAAATCTGTAAACAGATTGACCTATCTAATTTCAGACCTAAAATATAAATATTAAATGGATGAATTAGATTTTTTTCAGGTGAATTATATTTATACAATTTTTTATCTTTTAAAAAAATCAACAATCACTTTAATCAGACCTATATAGCTCAAGTTATGATTAAAAAATAGAAGAAAATAGTTCTAAAAAACTAAAGAAATAAGACTGAAAATATACAGTTACTTATAACCTAATTTCATACAAGATATATATAGATTCATAAGTTTATATATTTTAATTAAATTTATATAATTTTATTAGATTTCAAAAAAAAAAATAATCACTCAATTTAGAGTTTTGTAGCATAAGTTATGATCTAAATATAGAGGGTAACCGATTCTGGAAAATCTGCTATGCAGTGAATAGTAAAATGGAATATTATAGATTTGGATACATGAAGTGGATATGTGGGACAAATGGATATGTGAATTAGATACACAGGAACGGCAAAAAACCTGTACAAATGATATTTTAAGGCCCAAAAGGATGTATTTTTCCTAAGAACTCAATATAAAACATGATGAACATGTTATGAACATTCAAAACATGAAATATAAATATATTTTTGTAAAATAAATATTATGATATGATGAAGGTTAAATATAATTTAATTAATACACAATTCGAAGTATTAAGATATTTAAAGGAAATAAAGCAAATAAATCTTTGTAATTATCAAAACATAAAGTTTTCCAATGATCCACTCAATAATGTGCACAATATTTTGTAGATAAATATATGTTTTTGGTGGTGAAAATCGTAGAAAATAATTGAATGATCATTTTAAGAATATGATACATCTTTTTATCAAAGAGAGAAGGTGATCCTCGAGACCATTATTACTAAAGTCATTTAGGAAGCACATGAGCAAGTAAAATCCACCAAGATCATGGACTAAGATCAAGATATAATACTATAATGAATCATTGAGAAGAAGAATGAGCTTATGACTAGGGGTATAACCATTTTCTAAAGAGGCTCTAGAAGAAGAAGATAGTTGGGTGGTATAAATAACTAAGGCAGAAGAGTTGGATCACTGGGGGGTGTAACCAGGATCAACTAGATGATCAACTACTTGGTTTTATAATGAGTTACTGCCTAAACCATTACAATTGATAAAAATATTATAGTAGACAATCCATGTTGGGGGAAATAACTAACATGAAAATAATTAGATCTTTGTACCAAACCTTGTAAATAATGTTTGTTTATCTCTCTTATATTACTAATTCACATGAGGTGATATTAGATATAATTATTGAGTGGATTGAGAACCAGGACAAAGTTTAAGAGGTTGAATTAAAATAAGAATTCATAAAATGAGTGCATAATGATTCAACCCCCTCAATAGAACCTAACCTATCCTTAGATTCTAAAATTGGTATCAGGGGGCCGATCACCTACAAAGATCCAAGAATTTTTGAAGATGGAATTTGATAAAGATTTCAATGATATCACTACCCTTATTTTAAGAAACTACAAAAAAGGATAAAGTAAAGAAGGTATAAAATAGAAAGAAGAAAGTTGATTCATCCTTGTCATCCCAATTCATAGATAAAATCAATATTATTTACTTTTATGAGAAGAAGAAAAAGAAGAATCTATCCCAAAATCCATGCTCTCTAATCAAGGTAAAAATTGAACCTAATGTTATCTATAATTCTAACCCTTGTATATAGAAAAGATGTTAAATTTCAAACCCTATATTGGAGATGAAAATGAAACGTTATTTTTTTTGATGAAAATTCAAAAAAATTAAGAATATACTCTAAAGGATTATCATGTAATGAAAATGAATTTCAATGGAGAATCATACATGAAGTTTACTATTTGATGGTAAAATATTTTTCCTTGGAAAACAAAAGACTGAGAATAGAAGAAGTGCCCTGAATATTAGCATAAAGAAAATGAGAACCAATATAAAGGAGAAAAGTGATATGATAAAATAGATTTCCCAAGATATTCTAAAGAAAATGTACATATAAAATTAATTCAAGGTTAACATCATATTTATGAAATACCAAATTAATGAAAGGAGACAATCGGGTATGGATTTTTCTCCCAATAAAAAATTAACTGCTACTTAGTTGAAAGATAAAGATGTGAAAATAAGATACCTTGATGTGAAGATGAATATTCCTCCAAAATCCTTCTAAACTTATGCAACAACAAATAGGAATCCATATCTAAAATCTATAAGTAAATATTTTTCCCATGTAAAATTTGAAATTATGGCCCAACAAAAGATTAAAGCACAAAAGTGTTTTTATTGTGAAATATTTGGGCACATAATGAGTAGATGTATCAATGACAATAAGCCCACATATGTTACAATAACTCCAAAAATTAAGACATTTTAATAAAGGAGTGACCAAATTAGGTATGAATTTTATGGTAAATGTTTCATTTGTTCTAACCTTAGTCATCTGGAAAGGAATTATACTTGGATAAATGCATGTAAGGGTAAATAATCCATACAAATACTCTCTACTCCTATGACTTATAAGGAAATTTATCATATTTAAAAAATACCAATTAATATGGAAAACAGGCTAAGTGTTTTTAATAAAAAATGAACCTCAATAAAGGGTGTATTAAGAACCAAAATCCCAACAATCACAAAAACTCTGTTGGAGTCGAAGAAGACATGCCTAGAAGGAAAAATAAGAGGGTTTTTATAGCTGTGAAGAAGTCATAGAAAAAAATCCACATGAGGAATAAATTCATAGGAAGAGAATATGCGCACAATCCATGAAGCATGTAAAAAAAAGGAAAGCACATCTCATGAGGATCTTGGAAAGAATAAGAAATAAAGGATGAGAGAAAACTCTAACTTTGAATGTATCCTCTAAAAAAGAAAGAGGTTCCTCCTAATCCATTATTTTTGTATATGTTATGAGTTAACATATATATAATTGAAGGATAAGTGTTTTCCATCATGCAATTCATTAATTTATATGATGATGAATGAGTTCATTGTAATGACCCAAACTTCATTAATGAAAATTTCTCTTGATCTAATTAAATGTATTATTATATAAAATGGTTATATAAAATATGCAATTCTTTAGTTTTATGTTTTTGGATTTTAAAATACCATTAAGAATTGTGACTGTTTCTAATATATCTGTTAAAAAGTGATCATATGATTAGTATAAATATAGGGCTTTAACAAATCCAATTTACTCAGACAAAGAAAGAAATGGCCTCATCCAGTAGACTTTCCCCATATGAGGCCCATTTGTCGAAGCTCAGAAAGGAGGTGGCGTCATTGGGCTTCACTCTTGACCATGCCCAACCTGAGCTTCAACATGTTAAGCTCAAACGGAACCGCCGACAGGAAAAGTGGAAGTTGATAGAGATTACCACCCAAGCAATGTTATCCGAGCCACACCAAGAGTCTTCCACCATCGCACACCTTACCATTCAGTCTTATGTGGGTGTTATAAGGGGTTATGTAATGATACCCTAGTACTATGGTTATGTATATTATTTTTTTATAGAATAAATAGTATACATTCATTTTATTATTGTTCCTTTGTAAATAGTTTTTAAAGAACAAATAGTTTTTTTAGTTAATCAATTTTTATGAATTAATGGATTTCTGAATTAAATAATATTTAAATAAAATATTATTACTAAATTATTTTTTATTAAATATATATGATCGTATAATTTTTATGAATACAATTGTAATTTTTATTAGGGTTTAAAAGCAATTTTTGTCAAAACCCATGAATTTTTGATAAATGTCGGCTTTTATTTTAAAAGTAAAAATTAAAATATTTAGAAAATTATTTAGATAAAATAAATAATATTTTTGGAATCAGGATGTCGAAATTATCCAATGATGAATTTTTCATAATTTTCTGAGACAATAGATTTTTTGGGTAAAAATTAAATACTATTTAATTATATAATGAGTTTTATGACATCATAATGATCCAATAGTGATTTAATAAAATACTATAAATGATATGTTTGGCCAATATATTTTTTAACATTAAAACAATTTGATTTTATGTTTGTTTTATTTATTTTACAAAGCTTTAGTGGACCCTTCAAGACTTATAAAACATTTTAACTTTTTAATTGATTTCCTTGAGTGTGTGACTCACCACCACATAAGAAAACCTAATATTTTAAGAATTTTGGATATTGGCCTTATAAAATAAATTTTTCCACTCACTTTTGGCAAAAACCATGGTCTGGTTTGTGGTTTTTATTAGTTTAATGTGTGGTTCCCAAAACCTAAATAATAAAGAATTCCATCTCCTTTCCTATATAAACCCACCAAAGCTCCCACTTCCTCTTCACTCAAAGCCTTTTAATTTCATAAAAACTCTTCCATCCTCTCTCTATAATCCTCCCAATGTGCCCCAATCTTCCAAAAATCCTCTCTCAAGCCTCTCCCAATCCTTTGGGATCACACTTCCAAGTAAGGGATTCCTTACTTTCTCATTTTATCCAAGTTTCTTTATATTGTTATGCCTTTTATTTTTCAATTGTAAATGTTGGGGTATGGTTTATCACCTCCCAAATACTATCCTATTTATGTTTTAATGATGATATACCCATTTATCTCTCATTAATGCCTCCCATTTACACCTGTTACCATGCCAAAATTCCGTAAGGAATTTCTCTCTCCTCATTCACATTTAAGAAATTATTTTGTTTTATGAATCTAAATTACATTAAATATGTTGGGAAATGTTTCTATATAACCCCCTTATTGTCCATTTCATGTAAATATGATGATATACCCCTTTCCATCTCATCAACCATTTTTATTAATTCTTATTTCATGTCGTTATGCTACCGAAATTGCACCGTGATTTTCCAAGCCAAAGTCATTATGTAGTGAATACCATGCCCATTTCTCTATCAAGGGTATTCAACTTTATGAACATTAACTTATTGATTATGGAGTTTCAATTATTAATTCTAAATTCTTTTATCATGGAATAAAATATTATGTTTAATGAATCCATGTTATACGATCCATGTGGCACACTTATGCATGAAATGAAATGTTTAAGAAGGGTGCGCCTTGATAGTGCTCCAATTCATTGGGTAAAGATTAGTATCATGATACATCGAGTGCAATGAGGGTTTACTCATTATAATTCAAGTGCAATGAGGGTTTACTAATTCTCCATGTTCAATGATCCTTGGATCATTCTAATACCATGTTAAGTGTTGTTGCTACATTTCCATGTTATGATAATCATGCTATATCATGCCTTTATGTTCATATTTCTCTTATTCTCCTTTGATATTCCTATTACCTAAAATGTAATGTTTTCTTCATGTTATGCCTTGTTTAGTCCCTTAATGGGCTTTATATCTCACCCTTTTCTTATGCATGTCCTCAGGTTATCCCGTGCAATGCTAAGTACGAGGGAATGTAGTGGTCATGCAAAGAACATTTTCAATAAAGATGTTGTGTTTCGTGTTTTAAGTGGTTATGTAATGTTCCTAATCCCCAAATACACTATACCTATCGATCTTCTATGTTGTATCAAGTGAATATTTTATATAATAGATCATGTCTAGGTGTGTAATAAAAAGAAGGGTTTTTATAGTTGGTATCAGAGGATAGGTTTAGTTATTTTTGGGATTTGGATTAGAAAACCCTAGTGAAGCCTTAGTGATAAGACTAAGTATAATAAAAAACATTCCTAAATTTTGGTGGGTATTGAGTAAATGGTTTATCAAGAAAATACATCCATGTCTAGATACAAGCAGGTAGAGGCGGCTCTGGAATAGATGTACCTAGAAGTGAAAACCCCAACAAGGAGTTTTGGTCTTGACCCGGGGTATCTTGGTACACGACAATGGGCCTTGCTGCACTCTTGGTTATGACGCTACTGGGGGATATTCTTTGGTAAATTTACTAGCTTAGTATGAACCATTGTTAAGGTAAAAAAATTCCCCTAAGAATAAATGTTGGGAATTAGATCATGGATAACATAGATTGAAGCCTATAGATTCATAAATTAAGGAAATAAAAGTAATTTAAGTAGGTTCTGGGCACATCGGAAGCGCATTGGTGGGTGCACCTAACTTTAATTTTAGCATTAACAACGATCAATCCAAGATCCATAATGATAATAAAATGTCGGATATTTGGAATATAATGAAAAATGAAAAAGAAAGAGGGGAGTCCTGGAACCATAGATAGGATCATCATATGTTGGTTATAATTAATTTAATTAATTGACAAGAATTACCTTGATTTAATTCTTTCTTCGTTGATGTTTCTGGTCATGATCTGATGTGATCCGTCATTACGTCATAGAATCCAAGTATATGATTCCTCTAGTAGGGATCCACATGTGCTCCACATATCTCTGGATGTCACTGAAGGGATCTCTGGGTGCTGGCATGAAAGAGCCTTCGCTTGCGATGTCCAATTTCGATCACTTTGATCTGGTGGAGGAGGATCTATCTCTCATATCTTGAGAGTGTTCTTGTAAGAAAATAATTCTCTCTTGGCTTGAGAGATTTCTCTAGATCTGTTGTGCACAACCACAAAGAAAATGGCTAGGCTAATGAGAATTATATAATTGGGATTTTAATTACTTAGAATAATAAAATAAATTAATTACCCAAAAGCATTTATTCATTTCATTTAATTCTTAGCAATACCCCATGTCTAATAATAACAGTTAACTATTATTATTACTTTACATGCGCCCAATGAATTACACCTAATATTATTTAATTAAATAAATAATATTATTTCTCATAAATTCCCATAAAAAAACACACAGCGTGTATATTTAATATACACGGCATGTACTTTTTTTCCATTTGTCTTTATTTCCTCCACTACATTTATTGTACCTTGAATAATGGCTATTTTTTTATCAAATAAATATCACTACATTACTCACTAATAAATATATTACTTTGCCCACAATATATTCTCTTGAATAAATAGTGTCGAAATAAATGCAATCAGGTATCCTTGAATAATTATTAAACCAAAATCGGGAATAATATTTATTCAAATTGTTAAATTAATATTTAACTGAGATACTTAGACACACTTACTGTGTGATCCTCTAAGCCTATTTCTTAGTGTCATTATGTGGAGCCTACCTAAAGTCAAAGTTTAGCGTCTAACGACACTCCAAGGCACCCATAGAAATAGAAGTTAAAACCGTAATGATGTGTCACCTCCTACGAACGATTACCGTGTAATATAATTCCTTTGTCTTGATATATCAAATCAAGCGGGTTACATGCTAGTTCCATCAACCCATGTGATTGATTATTCATTCTTTTAATTTATGGAATTGAACTTTCCCATTACTCACCATGGACATGGATTTATTTAGGTTATGTCAATTCCATCAAAGGGCCTGAGATATCTACTTCCATTATGGAATAGAAGGGACACATCCTTTATCGTGCTATCTATTAATGCAGTATTACTCATGACACACCCAACATATCCTACCTTGCTGTGAACAATGTGTCATCACAGTTTTCTTCAATGCATCTAAGTGCATGAGTTTTAATAACCATTAACAATAATCCTAAAGTCTAAGGACCAATACACACATCCGCAGATAGGAACATACAATGACACTATGAAATGTGGATTTCCTACTGGCGGATCTCGTTCTCATAATATCACCATGGATATCACCAAGGGCACACACCATGAGAAGGTGCCTCAAAGTTTTATGAATCCTCACCATTAATGGCCTGTATTATTTGTGCTCCTCAAATAACATCATTCATCCATAGAGCATATATTCAAGAATAATGTTATGGAACTTTTGGGTTCTCATCATAGTAGGGATCCGTTATGAACATTTAATGAAATAGTTATTCTTAGGACATTATCACATGTATTATCACGTAGAAGAACAATCAAGATGTGATAAGGTATTAATTAATGAATAAAGTACAAAGTAGTTGGTTCTAGGCCACTAACTCTAACAGACTCCCACTTGGACTAGAGCCAACTACTAACAACTTTTAACCCACTAGCTCTCACATGATATTCATGCTTCTACTAAGATAGGCCTTTAGTCATGGGGTCTGCCATGTTCTCTTCTGTGAACACTCTGAGCACTATAACTTTACCACTTTGATAGAAATACCTCAAGAGGTGATACTTTCGGAGTATGTGTTTTTTCTGTTGATGTGACCTTGGTTCTTTTGA
Source organism: Viscum album (assembly GCA_963277665.1). Lineage (NCBI taxonomy): Eukaryota > Viridiplantae > Streptophyta > Magnoliopsida > Santalales > Viscaceae > Viscum > Viscum album. The sequence goes on along the minus strand of OY728137.1, from coordinate 842,271,907 downwards.
AAGAGCCACCGCTGTAGTATTATCACAACATAATGTGATAGGATCTTTACTACTAGGAACCATATCAAGCTCCTGGACAATTTTCTGAATCCAGAAGACTTCCTTGGCTACATAATAAGCTGTTATATATTAGGAATCCACTATATAATTGGCAAAAACTGGTTTCTTTGAACTCTTCCTGCTCTCAACTCCTCCATTGAGACATAAAACATATCCAGATTGCAACTTCAGATCATTCTGATCCGTCTGAAAGCCAGCACCAGCATACTCTTTTATGACAAGCTCCTTATCTCTTCCATACACCAGGAACATATCCTTAGTTCTTCTCAGATACTTAAGGATTGTCTTAACAATAGTCCAATGATATTCTCCTAGATCTGTTTGATATCTGACTACCATGCTTAGTGCAAAGGAAACATCAAGCCTGGTACATAACATGGCATACATGATGGATTATATAGCAGAATCATATGAGATATTACTCATTCTATCTTTATCCTATTATGTTTTAGGACACATTTTCTTAGAAAGATGTAGGCCATGTGACACTGGAACCAATCCCCTCTTGGAGTTTTCCATACTAAATATCTTTAGTATCTGGTCAATGTATGTACCCTGACTTAGTCCAAGTAGCCTCTTGGATCTATCACAAATGATCTTGATCCCTAGAATGTCAGCTAATTCACCCAAGTCCTTCATGGAGGAACACTTGTTCAACCAGTCCTTAACTGACTGTAAAACTGGTACATCATTTCCAATAAGTAATATGTCATCAACATATACTACTAGGATAATGACTTCATTCCCATTAAACTTCTTATAAACACATGGCTCACATTTGTTCTTAATGAAACCAAATTCCTTTATGGATTCATCAAATTGAATTTTCCATGACCTGGAAGCTTTATTTAATCCATAAATGGATTTCTGCAACTTGAAAACTCGTTTGGATTCACCTGGTGTCACATACCCTTTTGGTTATGTCATATAAACATCTTCTTGAAGGTTCCTATTAAGGAATATTGTTTTGACATCCATTTTTTAAATCTTGTAGTCATGGTAAGCTACTATGGAAAGTATGATTCTTATGGATTTAAACATGGAAACTGGTGAGAAGGTTTCATCATAGTCAGTTCCTTGATGTTGTCTGAATCCTTTATCCATTAGCCTTACTTTATAGGTTCTAACTTGACCTTCCATGTCTAGTTTTCTCTTGAATACCCATTTTCATCCAATCAGATTTGCATTGACTGGCTCATCGACTAGAACCCAGACATGGTTCTAATACATGGAATCTATTTCAGAATTAATAGCTTCTAGACATCTTGTAGCTTTCGAGATTTCTACTACTTTCTTATAGGAGAGAGGTTCATCATTGTCTAACAATAATGATTCACCATCCTCAGTGACTAGGATACCAAATCTCCTTGGTTCCCTTACCTCTCTTGAGCTCCAATGCAGTACTTGTGTTTTTGGAACCTCTTCCATGGGGACCTGTGGAACTTGTTCCTGCACCAAATCTTGTGTATCTTGATCATCAACTTCATCGAAGTCAATCTTGATCCCACTATCCTTTTTGGGGATGTTCTCCCTCTCAAGAAAGACAGCTTGTTTGGCAACAATCACTTTCTTGTCTAAAGGGTTATATAGGTAATATCCTTTCGTTTCCTTAGGATATTCTATAAAGATACACCTCATGCACCAGGGTGTTAGTTTTCTGCCTGATAAGGCCTTAAAAAATGCCTCACATCCCCATACACGTGTGTGCGACAAAATGGATTTCTTTCCATTCCATAACTCAAAGGGAATTCCATTTTCCACCTTATTTGGTACTTCGTTTAATTTGTATGCTACAGTTTGAAATGCATATCCCCAAAAGGATAATGAAAGATCTTCATGACTCATCATTGACCTCACCATGTCTAACAAGGTGCAGTTCCTCCTTTCAATAACACCATTCCACTATGGTGTATAAGGAGGAGTGATCTGAGATAGAATCTCATACTCCCGTAGAAGATCGATGAACTCTTGGTTTAGATATTCTCCACCTCGATCCGATCAAATTTTCTTTATCTTCTTACCAAGATGATTCTCTACTTCATTCTTGAATTCCTTAAATTTCTCTAAGGATTCTAACTTATACCTCATTAAGTAGAAATAGACATATCTACTCAAATATTCAGTAAAAGTAATGAAGTAATAATATCCACCTCTAGCTTCTACTAGAAATGGTCCACACACATCTGTGTGCACCAATCCTAGAAGCTTTATGTCCCTTTCACCCTATCCACCGAAAGGTAGCTTGGTCATTTTACCTTGTAAACAAGCACGACATCTATCAAGTGGTTTTAGCTCAGTAGAGTCTAAATAAATATCTTGGCAGAGCTTCATCAAGTGCTTCTCATGTACATGACCGAGACAGTTATGCCACAACTGGGTGATGTATGAGTCATGTTAGTTTGTTTCGTTATCAATTGCCAACACTTGGTTTTCATAATTTAATACATACAAACCATTATTTAAATGCACCATACCATAACATACATTGTTCTTATAAAAGAAGCAACCCTTATTTCCAAACATGAAAATAAATCCATTCATATCCAAACATGATACATAACTTATGTTTTTGGTAACACTAGGAACATAATAATAGTTATGTAAAACCAAAATCATCCCAGTTGGAAATGAGAGGTGGTAATCGCCAATGGCTAATGTAGCCAGATTCACGCCATTGGAAACTCTAAGATCTACCTCTCCTCTGGCAACCTTTCTAAATCTACTTGGTTCCTATATTTGGAAATATATGTAAGCCCCACAAGCTGTATCTAATACCCAATGTGTAGAAAGGGAAAGATTACACTCAATAACAATTGAAACTTTAGCATCCCCATGCTTATGGGTGCAGTTTCTCTTCCCGTGACCTTGCTTTCCACATAAAAAACATACTGCCTCCCATTCCATTCCCTACCTCTAGATCTTCCCCTTCTTGGAGGAATGGTTCTCGGGGGGCTTCAGACCATTTATAAGTACTTGGCCCCTTTGCCTTGTCCTTCCTTTTCTTATTCACCATAAGGACTACGGCTTTTTCATGGCCCATGTCGTTATCTACCTGGATAATTAAGGCCATAAGTTCTGATAGACTCTTCTCATTGTTTCTCATGTTATAGTTTACAATAAAGCTAGATAAGGTATTGGGAAGTGATGATTGGATGAGATATGTACGTAACTCATCCAGGAAATTAATCCCTAAGATGTCCAGGCGTTCAATATAGCCAATAAACTTGACTACATGAGGCCTAGATGGTGCAGACTATCCAATATTAGTTGTGAACAAAGCATTGGAGATCTCATATCTCTCATGTCTTGCCTTATCTTGATAGAGATCCTTAAGGTGAGACATCATGCTATACGCGTCCATGTTTACATGTTGCTTCAAGAGCTCATTAGACATGGCCAATAGCATGAAACATTGGACATATGTGGCATCATCAATATGTTTTATATAGAGAGATAGTTCCTCACCACTAGCCTCTTTTCTAGGCGCAAATAGAATAGGCTCCTCCAGCACGTTCAATTTCCTCTCATGGTGAAGGATGACACGTAAACGCCTCTACCATTCCTGGAAATTAGTGCTGGTGAGAATGTTTTAATTCTCGAGTATGGTTTACAATGATATGTTTGAATTCATTTTTCATTATGTTTCTATAATTTAAGATGATAAAAGGTTTAGTACTTTATCATGATAAAACTAAGACAAATAAAAAAATTAATACTTATTAGTCTCCCACTATTTTATTGAAATCCAATATCCCTCACCATTGACTTCGGAATATTCTATTGCTTGAATATTCTAGTGGAAATGATCTATATTTCCCTTCACATTACCCCAACTAGGGTTGGTCAAGAAACTTGAAGGGTTTTAGGTAGGCATTCCAAATGCCAACTGTATTAACTCACAACTCCTTGATCTGTTGAGTGGACTCCCCAATCCTAAAATCCTTTTATTTTGGATTTCCTCAACCTTTGCCTCTTGGTCACACCAAGTCCTGCTATGGAAGTCAACCCTTGATGCAAAAAAAGTCAAGTCAACCCAAAACCTTGAATTATAATTCCACGATAATTGAAATCACCCCAACTAGGGTTGGTCAACCACTTTGAACTATGGTTCGATTCTAACCAAGATTATAGAAGGCTATACCGACTTAATATTTTCTTTGAGGGATTTTATCCTTATACGTAAATTTCCTTTTTATTATCTTTGATTAAATTCTTTTTAATATCAAGTGGGATATACTTAAGTGATTAACCATGTCTAAGATAATATTTACGCATAAGCCGGTCTTATTTTAGTTCCATCTTGCATTCTTGTTTAATTCATTAATTGTATGATCGTGACAAAAAACCCACAATAATTAAACCATGCAACTGACAGAAATAAAATAAATGCTATGATCATGAGATTTTTCTATTCGTTAGTTTATCTAGTGGTTGATAAACTAACCCAAGACCTAGGGGAGAAACACCTTAAACCTTTTTGGGTTCGTGTTTATAGCTTTCCACATGTCCACCTTTGTATCTCCTTGGATTGGTTTCACCTTGGCTCCTAACTTGAGCCACCTTCACTAGCTTGGGATCTCTATCCATTACACATGCTTTTATCTCACACGTAGGTGAGGGGTAAAATGGGGTTTTACATAAAAGAAACCTTGGCCACGCAGGACCTACATATTAATGAGGAGAAGGCTCACAGACCAACAAATTTAATTTAAATAAATAAATTAAAAGAAACCATTCACATAAAAAGATCTTGGTCTAGCTCATGCTCATCCATGCATGAAATTATATTCATGCATAAATAAAACTAGAATTTAATTCTTTAATCGTTCTTGTTTAAGATAAATCATCCTCGAATCAATTAATTATCTTTAATTAATCAACCCTTTTATCTTAAAACCTTTTTATGAATTTCCTTGAAATTATCATCCATCATAATTTTAAACAAATAAATTCATTTAAAATTATCTTTGTACATAACTTGTACCTTGGAGGAAACCTGATGAATTTCTATTCATAACTACCCAATGAGTTGAAATGAACATTATGTAGATGTTAAATTAAACACACATATATATATAAAACACCTATCACGTGTTGTGCCTCAACTTTACACCTGCACTATGGTACACATCTCAAGGGTTTGTATAATATAATAATAAATTTTCATAAATTTTCATAATTTAGATGAGTAAACGGTGTGTAGTTATTACTACATAATGTGTACTTTTGTTCACCATCCATTCGAAGTACACACTCGGGGAAATGGCATGTAAATGTACTTTGGAAATTTTTCAGAGTACACAACTTGTTCAGTGGAACACACACCGTGTAGTATCTTCATTACACGGTTTCTAGCCGGGTGAGCTGTGTACGAGGTACACAATATAACCCTAACCTGAAGGGACTACGTGCCATGTTCAATGATCCAAATGGTGTGTAATCTAGAAACTGTGTGCCACCTATTCCTGGTCAACACACAGAGTCATTTAAGACTTAGAAATACTCCAACACACAACCTGATTTCGCAGACTAGTCCGATGCATTGAATCTTTACTACACAGCGTGTACTACCAAATACACATTGTGTATTGTGGTGTTGTATGACCATGAACATTTTGAACCTCCATATGAGATCCTCTATTTTATTTTAATCAAAATTAAAAGAAAAATTCATTTATGTAAGGTGAACGAGAAATGAGAGAGTAGGAACAGATCTCGAGATTCAAATTTAAATAATGATTAAATTAAATTGAAACAACTAAATTATTAAATGTGTAAATTACCAATTAAAAAATAAATAATTATAATCAATGATATGACCCCTATGATACCACTTATAGGTTCCGGGCACAACGAAAGCGTGTTAGTGGGTGTACCCAACTTTAATTTTAGCATTAACAATGATCAATCTGAGATCTGTCACAATAATAAAACGCTGGATCTTTGGAATAAAAAGAAGAATGAAAAATAAACAGGGGAGTCACAAAACCATATATAGGATCATAATATGTTGGTTATATTTTGTTTAATTAATTGACAAGAATTACCTTGATGTAATTCTTTCTTCGTTGATGTTTCTAGTCATGATCCTATGTGATCCATTGTTACATTGTAGAATTCAAGTGTAGGATTCCTCTAGCGGTGATCCACATGTACTCCACGTATCTCTGGATGTTTTTAAAGGGATCTCTGGGTGCTAGTGCAGAAGAGCCTTCGCTTGTGATGTCCTCCTTCGACTTCTTTGATCCGGTGGAGGAGGATCTCTCTCTCGTAGCTTGAGAGAATTCTTGGAAGAAAATAATTCTCTCTTGGCTTGAGAGATTTATCTAGATCCATTATGCACAACCACAAAAAAATGGCTAGGATAATTAGAATTATATAATTGGTATTTTAATTACTTAGAATAATAAAATGAATTAATTACCCAAAAGCATTTATTCATTTCATTTAATTCTTAGAAATTCCCCATGTCTAATAATAAAAGTTGACTATTATTATTACTTGACATGTGACCAGTGAATTACACCTAATATTATTCAATTAAATAAATAATATTATTTCTCATAAATTCCTAGAAATAATACATGGCATATATATTTAATATACATGGCGTGTACTTTTTTTTTTTCCATTTGTCTTTATTTCCTCCACCACATTTATTATACCTTGAATAATGGATATTTATTTCTCAAATAAATATAATTACATTACTCGCTAGTAAATATATTACTCCACCCACAATATATTCTCTCAAATAACTAGTTTGTAAATAAATGAAATCAGGCATCCTTGAATAATTATTAAACCACAATCGGGAATAATATTTATTCAAATTGTTAAATTAATATTTAACTGAGATACTTGGACACACTTAGTATGTGACCCTCTAGGCATCTTTCTCAGTGGAATTAGGAAAAGCCTGCCTAAAGTCCAAGGTTAACATCTAGAAATATTCCAAGAAACCCATAGAGAAAGAAGTTAACATCGCAATGATGTGTCACCTCCTACGAATGCTTACCGTGTAATATTATCCCTTTGTCTCGATATCTCGAATCAAGCAGGTTGCATGCTAGTGCCATCAACCCATATGCTCGATTATTCTTTCTTTGACTTTATGGAATTGAACTTGTCTATTACTCACCATGGCCATGGATTTATTTAGGCTATATCAATTCCATCAAAGGGCTTGATACATTTACTTCCATTATGGAGTATAAGGGACAACTCCTTTCTCGCATTATCTATTAATGCAGTATTACTCGTGATGCACCCAACATATTCGACCTCACTGTGAACAGTGTGTCATCACAATTTTTTTCAATACATCTAAGTGAATGAGTTTTAATACCTATTAATAATAATTTTAAGTCTAAGGACCAATACACACGTCCGCAGATAGGGACATCCAATGACACTATGAAATGTGGATTTCCTAGTGGAAGATCTCATTCTCATAATATCGTCCTGGATATTACCAAGGGTGAACACCATGAGAAGGTGCCTCAAAGTTTTATGAGTCCTAACCCTTAAGAGCCTGTATTATTTGTGTATCTCAAATAACATCATCCGGACTTATAACATATATTCAATAACATTGTTATTGAACTTTTGGGTTCTTATCATAGCAGGGATCTGTTATGACCCTTTAATGCAACAACTATCCTTAGGACATTATCAAATGCATTTTCACTCAGAAGAACAATCAAGATGTGATAAGGTATTTATTAATGAATAAAGTACAAAGTAGTTGGTTCTAGACCTACAACTCCAAAAATTTATAAGTCATCCATTTTTGTCTTTAGATTACCCTTTATGTGTTACCCCTAACTTTCCTTTATTCCAGAAAATGGATAAGAATAAGAGGACTCGGGATAACAACCAATGCGAAGATCAATGTGACGACTGTTCTAATGAGATTCCCAATCTAATGGGAGTGGGAATTGAAAACTTTGTCATGATACTCTCTCATTTAACTCAATATTTGAATAGAAACATGAGTCAATAGGAACATTCAACCCCCCTAGGAAAGAAAAAGTCACAATCGAGATCTTCATGTGATAAAGGCCTCTAACTTTTAATGGATCATCTGATCCCTCAATTTTTGAACAATGGATCAACTCCATTGAAAAGATATTCTCCATCCTTCAATATTATGAACAAGAGAAGGTTCTTCTGTCTACTTATCATATGGAGGGTGAAGCCAATCAATGGTGGACATTGATAAAAAAATATTAAGCCTGAGAAGGAAATCAAGGTGTTGGAATGGAAGGATTTATGGAAAATGTTTTTCAAAAAATATTTTTCTCGCACCCTTTGACTTAAGATGGAAAGAGACTTCCTCACCCTCAAGAAAAAAGATGATGAATCCATTGGATCATACAAGGAAAACTTTACAAGGCTTTCATGATATTCCTCTGACTTTGTCATTACCCCCAAATGCAAGGTTGACCACTTTTTTGGTGGGCTAAAACCTATCCTAAGGAAAGCTCTAGAGATCCGTGACTTTGATATCTATGAGTAAATTGTTTTATGTGCCCTCAAAGTTGAAATAGAGATCAGAAAATCTTAGGGGTGTCATGAGGATAAGAAGTGGAAGGTGCAATTCAATTTTTGTGGTCCGATGGATAAATCTAATGGTGCTAAGAAAATACAGCACCCCACTTTCCAAAGGTGCAGAATGAAGCACCCTAGAAATTTCCTGAAGAGGACAAGGAAATAATTTAGGCATGTAAGAGAATAAAACCTAGACGTTAACTACTGACAAGAAAAACCTGCGGTTGTGATAGAGGAGAGGAATGCTCTGTTCAACTCTCAACGTGTTGTTCATTGCTTCAACTACAAAGAACCAGGGCACCTTGTAAATCAGTGCCCTAAGCCAAGGGTTTTTAGAGGAAACAAACAACCTCAAAGGTAGAAAGGGAGATCCTTTTCCATCACTACTTTCGAAGTGAACCCCAACAATGAAGTGGTAATAGGTACACTAGTTATTTATTCAAGAATAGCAAACATACTTTTTTGATTCTGGTTCTACACATTCTTTTTTATCTCAAAAGTTTAGTAGAAAAATACTAACACCACCACAAATCATGGAAGTAAAGATGTTGGTGAGTATGAAAAATGGGGCAATCATTGCATCCAATGAATATAACTCCTACCCTGTCATAGTTTTTGGATTGAATTTCCCAGCGAACCTCGTCATACTACCTCTAGTTGAATTTGATGCAATTATCGGCATGGATTGACTTTCCTTATATAGAGCCAACACGAATTACTGCAAGAGGGAAATCACTCTCCATATGGAGAATCAACCCCCGATTCTATACAAGTGGAAAGAGGAAGATGAATCTTCTTTAGCACCATCATCTAAAGCATGGATATTACTGCCCTATGAGTATGCGTATCTGGATCATATGATTGAGTCTAATTAAGAAACCATCCTTGAAGACATGATTATTCTGAGGGAATTCGCTAAAGTGTTTCCCAAGGAATTTTCTAGTCTTCCTCCTAGAAGACATGTTGAATTCTCAATTGACCTTATAACTGGGGCGTTGACAATATCCAAGACTCCGTATAAAATGGATGTTGTGGAGCCTGAGGAGCTTAAGAAACAACTACAGGAGAATCTGGATAAAGGGTTTATATGCCCAAGTGCTTCACCATGGGGTGCTCTAGTCCTCTTTATCAAGAAGAAGGATGGGTCAATGTGCCTTTGCATTGATTATCATGAGATCAACAAAATCACGATAAAGAACAAGTATCCTCTATCAAGAATTAATGACTTGTTCGATCAGTTATGTGGAGCACAATACTTCTCCAAAGTAGATTTGCAGTCAGGATATTATCAAGTAAGGGTGAAGAAGTAAGATATCCCCAAGAATACTTTTCGTACAAGATACGAGTACTATGAATTCATAGTAATGCCTTTTGGACTCACTAATGCTCCAAAAATTTTCATGGACTTGATGAATAGACTTTTTAGAGATTACCTCGACAAATTTGTGATAGTCTTTATAGATGATATTCTAATATACACCAAAACCAAGGAGGAGCATGAGGAGAATCTAAGAACTATACTAGAGACCTTGTGAAAGGAGAAGATCTATGAAAAGTACAAAAAGTGTGAGTTCTGGTTTAAGGAGGTCTCATTCTTGGGCCATATAATCACAAGAAATGGGATATCTATGGATCCCTCCAAGACAGCTGCAATTGAGGGATTGCCAAGACCAACATCGATAAGGGATATTCGTAGCTTCCTCAGGTTAGATTGTCACATACATGACTTATTTTAAATTTATTTTTCATTTAATTTCCATTATTTCTTTGTTTTGGGGGTTTCCCATTTTTTTTGAGGAAAGGGTGAGTTTTCATGATTTGGGCCAAACCATGAGCCCATTTCCATATTTAAAAACCAATTTTGTTTATTTTATAAAATTTTAATTTTTTAATTTTTTTCACCCATTACAATTCATAAATGGCCACCCCTGACCTATTAACACCACAATTTCAATTTATACCTTTTAATAATCCATAATAATGGTGGATTTGGGTTTTTATTTAAGGATTTGGTCCATCCCGAAATCCCATTTTCAGTTTAATTTTTTTTATTTAATAACTTATACAATTTTATCTATTTTTTGGTGATTCCACCTCTAAACCAAGACCACTAAACCGAGGCACGTCCCCATTCTCTTATCCCTCTCTTTGGAGTTCATTTGCTTCGTGGATTAAGTCAAAACTTCTTAAGATTCCTCAATTCGATCAGATTTATAAAAATAATTTGTTTCCTTAATAACTCCTTCATTTCTCACTCATTTTCTCCCATTAAAATTCCTACATGATCTCCTCATCCTTGTTCTAACCTCCCTTGAATGTTTGGCTGTTTGAAAATTTAGACACTGGTGGATTTAGGTCGATTTCTCCATGATCTGTTCAAGTGAGTGTTTCTCCCTTTTTTCCATTTACTTAGGGTTTCATCCCTCTTTCTTGATGTACAAAAGTGTCCAGAAGATAGGGTTTGAACCTAGGGTTTGAAATGGAATATTTTTGGTGTAATATTGAGATTTTAGGTTTCTCTTCACTTCCTTGTGGTGTGGTGGTGGTGTGCTTGATGTTTCACACCAAGATTTGAGGGATTCGACACTTTTGGTAAGTGGTTCCATGTGTAAACAATTATTGATGAGTTAACTTGCTGTATTTTCTCATTCTTAATATCAATCATATGTTGTGTGTGGTGTAAAAACTGTTCATTATTTATTTGGTTAAGAGTTTAATTTTATAGTTCCATTTTAGCTTGAAATTGGGTGTTTTTCATGTGTAACGCTTGGGGTATTATTTGGGTGTATTTTAGAACATATGAAATTGGTTTAATAAATCTTTTTTGGGCTTCAAATTCTTCATTGGTATGGTATTGGTGTTCCATTGGATTTGAAAATGGATTTTTGAATGGGTTTAAGGTGTAAAACCATGTTGTACTTTTTGAAAGTGATTTTGAAAATGTGTGTTTTTCATGTGGATCTTTTGTGGTATTGTTTGAGGTATTTGTATAACACTTGGAGGTTGTTTAATAAATGTTTTTGGGGATTCCAATTCTGTTTTTAATGGGTATTGGTATGATTTTTTCATTGAAATATGGTTTTGAAATGGGTTTTATGTGAAATGTTTGGGTACAGTCCTTGGAATTGTTTTATGAAAGTTTTGAATGGTTTAATGATTTATGTAAGAGGTGGAACCATATTGGCAAACTATTTTGGATTGTTTATATTTTGAAATGGTCCATTTTAAATGTGAATGGGGCTGTCATGTGATATGTATACTCTTGTAAATGTTTTATAAAAATGTTTAACGAATTTATTGATTTGTGAAAGAGGTGTGAACGTGATGTGGGCTGTTTGTCTGAGTGTGATGTGAAAAATGGATTTTGTTTATGAAAAATAGTTTTATGAAACTTTTGGGTCGTATTTTATGTGATTTTTATCATATTTGGAATGATTTTATAAAATTTTTAAAGGATGTGTTGGATTGTGAAAGTTATGAAAAATGTGTTGTGGGCTATTTTGGTGTGAGTTTGATTTCAAAATGCATTTGAACGAAAAGTGGATTTTTTGACTTGTGTGATGTACATGGAGCTGTTTGGTTAATGTGTGATGTGGAAGTGATATTTTCATGTGAAAAATATATTTCTTGGCCTTTTGAACTTGTTTTATCACAAGAGGGAAACCCAAGTATCTAGGTGGGTGGACGTGTACTAGTATGCTAGTGAATCCGTGGGGTTTGGCCTCAGTTCCACGAAGAAATATTGAAACTTAAAACACTAACTAAACTATTATGATGATGATTGGGGACCACTAGGTTATGGGTATGATCCCTAATAGTGGATCGTGCGCATGAGAATAGATATTTTGATGGTTACTCTCACCGAGATACGAGGTACTTGGGACCCACAATGAGCTAGTGCCTAGGGGTTATTTCCTATTGCTTATGCTCACTGAATTATTTGTTCTTACCATCGGTATACGATATTATTGGCTGGAAATTTCAGTAGTTTTTGAATTTATTTTAAATGTGATGATTCTTTAAATTATCCCACTTGAAAACTGTTTTAATTTTTAAGTTGCGTCTTTTATAAATTGTAACTAGCATTACATGTTTATGAAAACTTGCATGATTTTTATATTTGAATGTTTATCACATGGAATCTATTAGTGGTGGTATCCTAATGGGTATTTGATCACACCCTACTTACACCCTTGGGTGTAAGTAGACTTTGTTATTTTTGTTGTCGTAGGTTTGTGTACAACTTTTGTGCCAACAATTCGGGTTTTTACCGGTCGTTCGTGATGTGGTGTTGTGGGGATGGCTTGAGGGCAATGCCTCTTTCCATGTGGAGGTTATTGGGATATACTTATTTGGTTTTGTACCATTGTAATGGTCTTTAAACATAGTTTTAACTTATGTAATTCAATTCTGAAATTTTATAGAAGACAGTTTTAGTTGAAAATTCCATATTTGTTTTATTGAGTTTGTTTATTGTTTAATGTTTAAAAACTCATGTAAATAATTACCAAACTTTATTTTATGATACTCGGGAACTTTTACCAGACCGTGGGGATTGGGAACGCCCTTCAGGAATTTTCGCGGGCTGGTTTGGGTTCTGGTTTTGATGGCGACCAGATTCGTTTCGTGACAAAATGGTATCAGAGGAGATTCAGGTTAACCCCTTGGGTCATGTTATTTGGGGAACGGTTGAGATAGTCTGGAGTTAGGATTGTTAGGACTTTTCATTCCGGTTATGGGTAGTGTTTCTGATCACCACACCTCATTAGGGGATTCAAGTCACCATGGGAGTTGGGACTTATCTGAGTCCTTCAGTTTTCTTGGTTTGATGATGATTAGGAGAAATGAAAAGAGAGTTGGGTTAATGGTCTCAGTGAGCTCGTGGGGCCTGGAAATCCATGTGGAGTTGAGGATATTTCCCTATATCACTCTCTATTATGGTGAATTTATTGGTGTATGGCTTCCAACCATATGTCAAATTCACCCACCGAAATTAGTTTCCTCTCGTATTGTCTTGTGTCCAATAGTTTTGAAATCTTATAAGTTTAGTTTTAAAGAAAAAATGACATGGCTTTAAGAAGTGTAAAGTTTTTGTGAAATTATTTTCTAATAAAGAGGTAATTGTTAGATTTTTGAAATGTGAGAACTAAATTTTCAAAATTTTATTGGAATGGAAAATGGTGTGTTTTCACCTCTTTTGAAATCATGAACTATGTCAAGGTTGGTTTTGAAAAAGTTTTTCTAATAGAGTTTTCTAAACTATTGAAAGGTGTTTTAATGGGATGAGATGTTTTGAAATTTATTTGAATGGATTTGAAGTGATTTTTTATTTGAATGATTGTTCCTTTTTGATTTTTTTGATAAACTGTAATTTGGGTTTGATTTCATGGTTAGTGGTTTTGAGAAAAAAAGGTATTGGTTGACAGTTTTGGTTTTGAAAAGTGGAAAGAATTTTTATTTTAACCTTTTTTATTTCCGTGAGAGACCACATGCATGGGGTTATATGGGATGATGGATGGTTTATGGAATGGATGGATGGATTCCAGGATGGATATGAGGAGGGTGCCCTTTGTGGCATAGAAACATGCATGTATGAGGCCCATGGGGTACCATAGGTGGATACACTAACTGCTGGACAGTTTTCCTTTCCAAGAAATGTTTTTAAAGGAAAAAATGATGTTTTGATAACTGGATTTGGATGGTGTGTATTATGTGTTTTTTTAAATGTTGATGTTGTGAGATGTTTTGAGTCCAAGAACCCTTCTTGTTTGAACCGTGTTTTGGGTCTGTGTTTGGTTGGTAAGCTGGGTAGAAGGACCATTTAGTAGTCTCTTCTAAGAAATGTTTTGGGATGAATTTATGGTGGTTTACTTCATGTTTTTGGATCTAGTTTTTGGAACTTTTTAATCAATGGACCAGGTTGGTTGGGTCCTTGGGTTCTATCATTATATAAGGTACGCCCCCATTAAGGGTTACTGCACAACTGAAGTGCAACCCGAATTGTTTTGCCATTGGAAAATCCTCTAGTTGATCAATGTATGAAATTTATTCTCTAGATTTGTAGAATGAGTCTACACCCTTTAATTTTTGTGTTTGAGGATACTCTTTTAGTGGGAGATTACTCGTGGAAGGTTGAAAGAGACCATAGTTTCTTAAGTTGCCTGATTCATCGAAGGTGGAAGTGGTTTGGGGTTGTTAGTGTGGATGAGTGTCTGGATGGTGTCTAAGAGGGACTCTGAGTCCTTCATAGTCTCTTTGAAGTAGGAGTTCACATTAAACTACCAGTTTGGGAAATCTGGTCACGAGAGGATATTGTGGCCACTTTCTAGAATTGTGTGTTGTTTAGGGATGTTGAATAAGGTACCTCTCCATGCATTGTTTATATCAGTCGCAATGGTCATGTTCAGTGACGCCTTGTGATGTCATGTGCTCGATTGACCGTAAAGGTGAAAGTCGTGCAATCTTATGAGAGTCTATGTTATGTTGGGAGAATGTCTCCCTTGTAAAAACATCAAAATATTTCATTTTAGAGGAAGTTGAGTATAGGCGTTCTTTACTTCTATTGTTTCTCACCCAAACAAACAAGGTGTGACATGTGTGTATCTTCTAAGACCTTGTTTCAGTGAAATATTGGGTTAGGGTAAAGTGTGTTTGGAATGTGTTATGTCTTGGAAAACTTATCTGGGATTGCAGTGTAGTTTTTGGTGGAACCGAAAGAAGAATTCTCATTTAGGGGGTTTCCAAAGCCTAACTGTGAGGCCAAAGATGCTTCAATCATTTGAGCCCTAGCCATAGGTCTCAGAGAGAAGTTGGCTCGTAGTCAGGGGAAATACCAGAGTTGTTTAAACCCTTGTACAAAGTCCTATCCTCATTATGAAAGATAGGAAGAGTTTAAACCACTGGTTTCATCATCTTTCTTCTTTTGTTCCCATTCGGTGGAAATAGGTGGAGGGCCTTGTACCCATGTCATCGCCCAATGTTATTCCCTCCCCGTTTGGTTTCCTTTGAGTCTTTAGAGAATGGTTGGAAATTTGGATAGACAGGATGAGCACTTAGTTTTTTCATGATTAGCAGTGATCGTGTTCTAGGAAGCCATGCGGAAATAATGATCTACATAGTTAGTGTATAGTTTCCCAAACAGTGTGGACTAACCATGCAACCTTCCCAAATCTTTAAATTTTTGGGTCTTTCTGTGTCGGCCCATGCTGGTCGGTTAGGATGGCTGGTTCTTATGGTTGGGAGACACACTATGATTCTCATGTATGTTACTTAGTAAATTTAGAATGAAAGTTGACCCTTTGTACCAGGGAGTCTTTTCAGGCCTCCCCTTGTTAGTGTCCTGATTCTGTCTCGGAAAAAAATATACGATGTCTCTTATGGTGGAGAGCCTATTTGTGTCTCCCCGTACCAATAACATAGATTTATCCATCGTCTTGGCTTGGTGGTAGGTAGTCTCATTTGGAGTTATCTATCTACCAAAATCATCCTTGATTAAACGTTGGGATTGGATAATGCCCAACGGTTTAATTATATCAAGGTAAGTGTAACCTTGTTCGATGTTGTTGTTTGTTTGGGTGAATTTATTGAGTCTTGTTCAGATAGTGTTTGAGGATTTTTATTTTGGGATAATGTATGAATATGATTTATCATTTTAGGAAAGTAGTGTAAGTTTTGGTTGTAAGAGTAATCCTTCCTTAATTGATCACTGGAGGTGTTTTGGCCTTTGGGGGTGAAGCTTGGCAAAAAAGAACATCTTGGTTTATCGGTTGGGTTTGGTTTTTGTATTTGGCCTTACTGTGGATTTCTGGGGATGTGAAGCTTTTATGGTGGGGAGAATTGTCACATCCAGGACTTATTTTAAATTTATTTTTCATTTAATTTCCATTCTTGCTTTGTTTTGGGGGTTTCCCATGTTTTTTTGAGGAAAAGGTGAGTTTTCATGATTTGGGCCAAACTGTGAGCTGATTTCCATATTTAAAAACCAATTTTGTTTCTTTTATAAATTTTTCATTTTTTAATATTTTTCACCCATTACAATTTCTAAATGGCCTCCCCTGACCTATTAACACCACCATTTCAATTTGGACCCTTTAAGAATCCATAATAATGGTGGATTTGGGTTTTTATTTAAGGATTTGGACCATCCCGAAAGCCCATTTCTAGTTTTAAAAATAATAATTGTTTATTTAATAACTTATTCAATTTTATCTATTTTTCAGTGATTACACCTCTAAACCGAGCCTACTAAACCGAGGCACACCACCATTCTCTTCTCCCCCTATTTGGAGCTCATTTTCTTCACAGATTAAGTCGAAACTTATTAAGATACTTCAATTCGAGTAGATTTATAAAGAAAATTTGTTTCCTTAATAACTCCTTCATTTATCACTATTTCCCCCATTAAAATTCTTACATGATCTTCTCATCCTTGTTCTAACCTCACTTTAATGGTTGGTTGTTTGAAAATTCATATACTAGTGGATTTAGGTCGATTTTTCCATGATTCGTTCAAGTAAGTGTCTCTCCCTTCTTTTTATTCCATTTTCTTAGGGTTTCATCCCTCTTTATTGATGTTCCAAAGTTTCCATAAGATAGGGTTTTAACCTATGGTTTTACATGGTGTCTTTTTGGTGTAATATTGAGATTTTAGGTTTCTCTTCACTTGTGGTGCGGCGATGGTGCGCTTGATGTTTCCACCAAGATTTGAGGGATTCGGCACTTTTAGTAGGTGGTTCCATGTGTAAACAATTATTGATGAGTTAGACTACTGTATTTTCTCATTATTCATATTCCTCATATGTCTTGTGTAGTGATAAAACTTTTCATGATTGATTTGGTTAAGAGTTTAATTTTATAGTTCCATTTTAGCTTGAAATTGGGTGTTTTTCATGTGTAACACTTGGGGTATTATTTGGGTGTATTTTAGAACATATTAAATTGGTTTAATAAATATTTTTTGGGCTTCAAATTATGCATTGGTATGGTATTGGTGTGACATTGGGTTTGAAAGTGGGTTTTTGAATGGGTTTAAGGTGTAAAACCATTTTGAAGTTCTTGAAAGTGATTTTGAAAATGCGTGTTTTTCATGTGGATCTTTTGTGGTATTGTTTGAGGTATTTGTATAACACTTGGGGGATGTTTAATAAATGTTTTTGGGGATTCCAATTCTATTTTTAATGGGTATTGGTGTGATTTTGTCATTGAAAGATGGTTTTGAAATGGGTTTTATGTGAAAATCTTGAGTACACTCCTTGGAATTGTTTTATGAAAGTTTTGAATAGTTTAATGATTTATGTAAGAGGTGAAACCATATTGGAAAAATATTTTGGATTGTGTATATTTTGAAATGGTCCATTTTAAATATTAATGGGGCTTTCATGTGATGTGTATACTCTTGGAAATGTTTTATAAAAATGTTTAATAGATTTAATGAAATGTGAAAGAGGTGTGAACATGATGTGGGCTGTTTGTGTGAGTGTGATGTGAAAAATGGATTTTGTTTATGAAAAAGGGTTTTATGAAACATGTGTGTGGTCTTTTATGCGATGTTTATCATATTTGGAAAGATTTTATAAAATTGTTAAAGGATGTGTTGGATTTTGAATGTTATGAAAAATGTGTTGTGGGCTATTTTGGTGTGAGTTTGATTTCAAAATGCATTTTAACGAAAAGTGGATTTTTTGAGTTGTGTGATGTACATGTGCCTGTTTGGTTAATGTGTAATGTGGAAGTGATATTTTAATGTGAAAACTATATTTCTTGGCTTTTTGAACTTGTTTGAGCACAAGAGGGAAAACCGGGTATCTAGGTGGGTTGACGTGTACTAGTATGCTAGTGAATCCGTGAGGTTTGGCCTCAATTTCACGAAGCAAGATTGATGCTTAAAACACTAACTAAACTATGATGATGATGATTGGGGACCACTAGGTTATGGTTATGCTTCATAGTAGTGGTTCGTGTGCACGATAATAGATATTTTAATGGTTACTCTCACTGAGATACGAGGTACCTGGGACCCACAACAAGCTAGTACCTAGGGGTTATTTCCTATTGCTTGTACTCATTGGATTATTTGTGCTTACCGTCGATATACTGTATTGTTGGATGGAAATTTCAGCAGTTTTTGAATTTATTTTAAATGAAATGATTATTTAAATTATCCCACTTGATAACTGTTTTAAATTTTAAGTTGCGTCTTTTTGAAATTGTAACTATTATTGCATGTTTATGAAAAATTGTATGATTTTCATCTTTGAATGTTTATCACCTACAATCTCTTAGTGGCGATATCTTACTAGGGATTGGATCATACCCTACTTACACCCTTGGGTTTAAGTAGACTTGGTTATTTTTGTTTTTGCAGGTTTGGGTACAAATTTTGTGCCAATAGTTCGGGTTTTTACCGGTCGTTCATGACACGGTGTTGTGAGGATGGCTTGAGGGTGGTGCCTCTTTCCATGTGGAGGTTCATGGGCTATACTTATTTGGTTTTGTACTATTGTAATGGTCTTTAAACATAGTTTTAACTTATGTAATTCAGTTCTGAAATTTTGTAAAAGATGGTTTTAGTTGAAAAATCCATATTTGTTTCATTGAGTTTGTTTATTGTTTAATGTTTACAAACTTGAGTAAATCATTCCCGAACTTCATTTTATGATACTCGGTCACTTGTGACAGACCATGAGTATTAGTAACTCCCTTAGGGCCTTGTCGTGGGCTGGGTCGGGTGCCGGTTTTGATGGCGACCAGATTCAGTTCATGACATAGATGAATATTATCGCCGATTTGTGAGAAATTTCTCACGATTGTAAAACACTCTTACCAAGATAACCTGGAAGGGAGTCAAGTTTTCTTGGAGTGATGAATGCAAAGAGAGTTTCAAGGAGTTGAAAATGAGTATTATCAATATGCCCATGCTCACATTACCCAAGAGTGGAGAACTTTTTGTGGTATTTAGTGATGCTTCGAAGAAGGGCCTGGGTTGCGTGTTGATGCAGAATGACAAAGTCGTTGCCTATGATTCAAAGAAATTCAAAGTTCATAAGAAAAGCTATCTAACACATGATCTAGAGTTTGATATAGTGATCTTCACTTTAAAAATTGGGAGACATTACCTATTTGAGGATAATTGTGAAATATATACGAACCACAAAATCCTCAAGTATATATTCACACAAAAGGAGTTCAACATGCACCAACGAATATGGTTAGAGCTGATCAAAGACTATGAATACTCAATCCATTACCACCCTGGGAAATAGAACAAGGTGGTAGATGCTCTAAGTATAAAGGATCCAACAATTCTATCATTAATGATAATTGAAAAGGATCTAATCTCCTTAGATTTGATGAATATAGGCATGGGAATCCTAAAGAAGGGAACATCATCAATCCTTTCACAAATGATTACTCAACCATATCTTTTGGAAATATTAAAGGCTGATCAAAAGGATGATGTGGGAATTTATAAGAAGGTGGAAACTATCCGGAAATGTAAATTTTTGGAGTTCAATGTCAATAAAGAAGGAATTGTGAGATTTGGGTCAAGAATATGTGTTCCATTGAATCCGGAGTTAAAGAAGGAACTTTTGGATGATGCACATAGTTCAAATTTCTCCATTATTACAGGAAACACAAAGATGTATCGAGATATCCAAGAGCATTATTGGTGGGATAACATGAAGAAGGAGATCGCTGAGTATACATCAAAGTGCCTGGTATGTCAGCAAGTGAATATTGAGAGGCATAAGTCTAAGGGGATGATGCAACCATTACCCATACCAACATAGAAATGATAGAACATCACCATGGAATTTATCACCAGACTTCTAAAGACATCCAAAGAAAACAATGCTATCTGGGTTATTGTGGATTATCTTATAAAGATTACACACTTCATTGAAATTTGGGAGAATTTATCACTAGATTAACTGGCATGGATATACATTAGAGAATTGGTAAGGCTACATGGAGTACACATATCTATTGTATTCGATCAAGATCCAAGATTCACCTCTAAGTTTTGGAGGATTCTTCAACATGATCCGAATACTGAGCTGAACTTCAGTACGACCTATCATCCTCAAACTGATGGCCAATCTAATTGGACTATCCAAACACTTGAGGACATGTTGAGAGAATTCTCAATGAACTTCAAAGGAGGATGGGATCAACATATCCCTCTAGTTGAGTTCTCTTACAATAACAGTTTCCACTCAAGCATCCAAATGGAACCTTATGAATCCCTACATGGGAAGAGGTGCAGAACACTAGCATGTTGGGATGAAGTTGGGGAGTGAAAACTCTTAGGTTTAGAGATGGTCTAAGAAATGGTGGATAAGGTTAATACAATACAGAATCACATTAAAGTTGCTCAGAGTCGACAAAAGAACTATGATGATAATCATCGATGGGACCTATAGTTTGATATCGAAGACATGATATTCTTCCGCATATCACCATAGAAGAGAGTTATGATATTTGGGAATAAGGGAAAGCTTAGTCCAATGTAAATTATCCCTTTTGTGATCCTTGATCATATTGGAGTGATGGCCTATCGACTAGCACTCCCACTGAACCTATCTCAAGTATATGATATATTCCATGTATCACTCTTGAGAAAGTACATACTTAATCCATTGCATATACTCAATTCATAGGTGGTACCATTGGATAATTACCTCTCCTATGAAGAGAATCTAGTGAAGATCTTAGATCGTAGAGAAAAATTTCTACGAAATAAGACAATGCCCCCCGTCAAGGTGTTGTGGAGAAACCACAAGTTTGAAGAAGCGATGTGGGAATTGGAGGAAGTGATGAAGTAGAGTTACCCGCATCTATTTTAGTGTGGGAAAAGAAATTTTGAGGGAAAAATTTCTTAAGGGGGGAAGATTTTAACAACCCAAAATTTCATTAAAAAAAATTCCTCTTGATCTAATTAAAAGTATTATTATATAAAATGGTTATATAAAATATTCACTTATTTGGTTTTATGTTTTTGGATTTTAAAATACCGTTAAGAATTATGAACTTTGCTAATATATCCATTGAACAGTGATCACATGATTAGTATAAATATAGGTCTTTAACAAATCCAATTTACTTAGACAAAGGAAGCAATGGACTCATCCAATAGACTTGCCCCGTATGAGGCCCATTTTTCGGATCTTGGAAAGGAGGTGGCATCATTGGAATTCACTCTTGACCAAGCCCAAGATGATCTTCAACATGTTAAGCTCGAATGAAACCGCCTACGAGAGAAGTGGAAGTTAATAGAGATTACCACCCGAGTGATGTTATCCGAGCCACCCCAAGAGTCTGTCACCATCACACACATTACCCTTTGGTCTTATGCGGGTGTTATAATGGGTTATGTAATGATACCCTAGTACTATGGTTATGTAGATTATTTTTGTATAGAATAAATAGTATACATTCATTTTATTATTGTTACTTTTTAAATAGTTTTTAAAGCACAAATAGTATTTTTTTGTTAATAAATTTTGATGATTTACTGGATTTTTGAATTAAATAATATTTTAATAAAATAGTGTTACTAAATTACTTTTTATTAAATATGGATGATCATATAATTTTTATGAACACAATTATAATTTTTATTAGGGTTTGAAAGTTATTTTTGTCAAAACCTATGAATTTTTGATAAATATTGGTTTTTATTTTAAAATTAAAAATTCACATATTTAGAAAATTATTTAGATAAAATAAATATTATTTTTGGAATCAGGATGTCAAAATTATTCAATGGTGAATTTTTTATAATTTTTTGAGACATTCAAATTTTTGGGTAAAAATTAAATACCGTTTAATTATATAATGTGTTTTATTACATAATAATGACCCAATAGTGATGCAATAAAATACTATAAATGATATGTTAGGCCAATATATGTTTTACCATTTAAATAATGTGATTTTATGTTTGATTTATTTTACAAAGCTTTAGTGGACCCTTCAAGACTTATAAATTTTTTTAACTTTTTAATTGATTTTCTTGAGAGTGTGACTCACCTCCACATAAGAAAACCTAATATTTTAAGAATTTAGGCCATTGGACTTATAAAATAATGTTTTCCACTCCCATTTGGAAAAAACCATGGGAAAAAACCATGGTCTGGTTTGTGGTTTTGATTAGTTTAATGTGTGGTTCCCAAAACCTAAATAATAAAGAATTCCCTCTCCTTTACTATATAAACCCACCCAAGCTCCCACTTAAACTTCACTAAAATCCTTTAGAGTTAGTCCAACCTCTTAAATCCTCTATCTAGAATCCTCCCAAGGCACAAAAATCTCCCAAGAATCCTCTCTCAAGCCTCTCCCAAGCCTTTGGGATCACACTTCCAAGTAAGGGATTCCTTCCTTTCTCATTTTATCCAAGTTTCTTAATATTGTTATGACTTTTATTTTTCAATTGTAAATTTTGGGGTATGGTTTTTCACCTCCCCCATACTTACCTATTTTTTTTAATGATTATAGACCCATTTATCTCTCATTAATGCCTCCCATGTACACCTGTTACCATGCTGAAATTCCATAAGGAAATTCTCTCTCCTCATTCACATTCAAGAAATTATTTTGTTTTATGAATCTAAATTCCATTAAATATGTTGGTAAATGTTTATATATAATCCCATTACTTTCCATTTCATGTAAATATTATTAGATACCCATTTATCTCTCATCAACCATTTTTATGAATTCTTATGTCAAGCTGTTATGCTGCCGAAATTGCACTGTGATTTTCCAAGCCAAAGTCATTGTGTAGTGAATACCATGCCCATTTCTATATCAAGGGTATTAACATTTATGAAAATTAAATTATTGATTATGGAGTTTCATGTATGAAGTATACATTTCTTTATCATATAATAAATGATAATGTTTAATGAATCCATGTTATATAATTCATGTGGCACACTTATGCAAGAAATGAAATGTTTAAGAAGGGTCCACTCTGATAACGCTCCAATTAGGGTTTATTCATGCTAATTCAAGTGAAATTAGGATTTAATCATCTACATGCGCAATGATCCTTGGATAATTCTAATACCATGTTAACTGTTATTGCCACATTTCCATGTTATGATAATCATGATATATCATGACTTTATGTTCATGTTTATCTAATGATCCTTTGATATACCTATTGCCTAACATGTACTACAATATTTATGTTATTCCTTTCTTACCCCCTTACTGGGATTTATAGCTCTCCCTTTTCTTATGAATGTCCTCAGTTTATCCCATGCAATGATAAGTACGAGGGAATGTAGTGGTCATGTTAAGGAATTTTTCAATAAAGATGTTGTGTTTCATGTTTTAAGTGGTTATGTAATGTTCCTAAGCCCCAAAGAAACTAGACATATCAATATTCTATGTTGTATCAAGTGAATATTTTATGTAATAAATCATTTTTAAGTGTGCAATAAAAATAAGGTTGTTATATTCATCCCTTAAGGGGGGTATTCAATTGAGCTTTCAGGTATGTCATTCACACTCTCATTCTTTATTCTTAATTGTATTTAATAAGGGAGATTTATTAATTGATGTAATGATGAGACAAAGGGGGAGTTATTCTTGTGCACCTGAAATTTATTATATGTTTGTTGAAGTGTGTGTAGTATTTTGAAATTAATTAATAAATATGATTATTTATCACCCCTATTCTGAGAATTGGGAATCAATGAGAATGGTATCACATGTGAGTATTTTTTTATAGATAACTTAGACAACCTTGGTTATTATTATATTGTTTTATACACCATATTATACCACATATACATAGAATTTATTAGCTAAATGTTCTTTCCCAAGTATCATGTAATATTATCCCTTTTTAATAAAAATAAGATAAGATGTTTTTTTGAGAAGAAAGATGAGATGAGAAGACCCCCACTTATCCTTTTAATTTCATTATTAATAAGGGAGAGAAAATTTTGATCACACATATTGATATTGGAAACAAAATAATAAAGAGGATATTGTTGATACCAAGTGTTTAATTTATTGTCAATGATGTATAAATATGTGTTTAGTGGAATTGATATGAAGTGGATATGCTTGGATAATTAATATGGATTCACATTATGGCATTGAATGTTATGATTATACAATTATCCTTGTTTAAATGTGATTATTTTATGCTTGTATAATGGTTATGTATTCAAATTATGGCATTGGATATCTTTCTTCAACAATTCTAATTATTTAAATGCAATGATTTTTTGAAAAAATCTCAAAGAATAATGATTTATAAAAAAGTAATATAAATAAGTTCACATTGTTTATAACAAGTTGAAGACGACCATGCAAAAAGAAAATGATTTCATTAGGAATGATGGGATAGTTGGTTTGGAAATTTAAGTTGAGAATTATATGTAACTTCTATTGATGATATTTTTATTAGAGTTTACCAAAAAAGTGTCCAACCAAGCCAACCAACTAGACCATCTCAACCAGGAATTATGGGAGAAAAATCAACCACACATGGGAGCCATCTGGGCCATCTAGTATGGATACAGGAGGTGGAATAACACCCATAAGAAGAGAATGTGCATGGTGGTAGAATGTGAGCACGTGAAGGTGGGAAGGTGGGCCATCATAGGTGAGGCACACCCTGTGAAGCCTGAGTGTGTGTGGTGTTGTGGGTGATGAACCTTATTATTGGCTCGAGCAATCAAAATAAAAAAAATGTTTATTAAACATGCATCCAATAAAGTAAAAATTGATATGGAATAGGTTGAATGCAGTTACTATTCCTATGCATAAAATGTTACATAAAAAACATTCTCTACCTAATCTAGCTGATCCTGGTCATCCGATCGTGGCCAACATCATCTTCTTCATATGCATTTGAGGATTCAACTACATGTGGTTGCCCACCATTGACGAGACGTGGAAATAATGTATGTATCCACTAAATAAAATTAAAGTCTTATTAAATAAAAAAATAAGACTAAGAAGAACTCCAAAAAACTAGGAAAGACTGAAATACCCATTATAAGAAATATTCAAGCATTTTCCATGCATGAATAAGAAATCACTGAGCTATGATGACCACCTAATGAATCCAAACCTTTGGATGAAGTTAATGAGTGATAAATACATAATGTATGTCTAAGATGAATAGATATGAATTAAGTTAAACATGAATTCATGTATATTGAATTGAAGAGGAAACCCTAGAATCAAATAAGGGAAACCTCAGGAGGTAGAACCTCCCCAGGGGAGAACATTTCCATTTTTCACACCCCACTCCCCATAATGATATATTATACCTAATAAAATCGTATCCCTCAAAGTTATTTTCATGATCAAACCTATATTACCCAATTATCTAGAACCTGAGCCAGTCCTTACATGACCCGATGGGGATTCTTGATCCCCACAGGCTAGAAAATATCACATGGGCATCAAAAACTACCTTTGGGAATGGTTTTCCATAAGAAAACATAATTTAGGATAACATTAATAAAAAGAGTGTCAATATTCCAAAACAAGTCAACAATATAAAGGATATAAAGGTAAGGAAAAATAGGTTCCAAAAACCAAAAACCATGTAAATAATCTAAGAGAAACCAAAAGTAATTGATAAAGACCCCCATCTCTTTATTCAAAGTGGGAAACATCCCACTATCTCACCACCCAAGTCTCAAACCTAGAAAAATAAAATACCCACTACCTCAGTATGGTGTTGTGTCCTTCTTGTATCATTAAAAATAAGGTCCAAACACACTCAATGGTGTGTATATGGTATTAGAAAAATAATCCTAGGGGGATCCCACTAAGTGTTACACAAGAAATATTTGTTAAACAATCCAAATACACTCATTTTAAAAGAAAATAAGGCATGATATAAAATATTTAAAAATTAACCAAAAACATGGAAATTCACCCTTTTCAATAAATTTGAAACATTTTCATAAAAACTAGTTTTCAAGAAACTTTATAAGAATCCGTCTATCATTTTCAAATCATGCATTGTAAAGCCACATAAAAGTGAAGAACAATGGAAAGTACCCCTTGGATAACATAGGTTTGAGATAGCTAGGATCCCCACTCCATGTAAATAATTAGGACTAGTGTGCACTTACATGTCCCCAACCCAATGACCTAAGGAGCATATGAACACCCCCTATGATGTCATGAAAACCTATCCCTGACACAGTGACCAAGGTAGTAGAGGAACACCCCAATGAGTTATGGAAACAATTCCCTATGCAACCCCCTCCTAAGTACCCTAGACTACCATGTGTTGAACATTTAAAATAATTTCCAAAGGTTTTATAACATTTCAATAATCAAACCAAACACCCTTTCTCACACCAAAACCATGATTTGAAATAAAATTTTCTTAAACAAGCTAATGATGGTTTGAAATCAATTTTTTTTTCAAATACAAAGAGGAAAATACTTTTATATCAAACCAACATATACAAATTTCAATAAACCATAGATCATTCCGTTAATAGTTTAGAAATCAAGTTTATAAATGAGAGAACACTCATAGTTTTGATCTAGGAACTAGGATAATTTGGATCTAGGAACTAGGAGAATATCCACAAAGATCTCAATGATTCACACAATGATAAACTAGAATCCAAAAAATTCCACTACTTATAACAAATGGTCTAATTGGAACATGATTAGATCTATAAAAATATAGATCCAAAACCCTTGGATCCATCAAAATCAATCACCGAGAGGCAATGTATCTCCAAAATCTCTAAGAGGAGTCACCTTGGTTGAGAGACTAATTAAATAGAAGAATAATTAGACCAAACATAGGTGTTTTGGGTCATAAAATAAAAATTCATATTAATTAATTAATTAATGTCTCAAGATTTTGCCACACAATTTAACAAACCATGCACCAATAGGGTTCCTCATTCTGGGTTACTGGAGGAGCCTCACAGTTTGATTGTATAGTTTGAAAAATCATGTTCCAACTATGTGAAACACCCATATCCCATACCACATAGTTTTAGGATAAGTCTATATTGTTTGGACTAACTATGAACCAACCATGCTCTATCCTCTGGAACTTTAAACATGTTGTACAATTTCCTAGGATAACCTTCATGGTTTTCTTAACTGTGTGCCTAACCATTCACATGCCCATATAACAATAAAAAATCCAAAATTTCACTCAAAATGACCAAAGATCAGTCTGAAACAAGATATGGTAACAATAAAAAGATATTCATACCTAAAAGTGATGACGGGATGTGACAATTTTCCCCACCATATCACATTATAACCCCATAAAGTCAATTCAATAAAGGTTCATCCAAAAAGCGATGAGGATATTTCTCCCTCATCAATGATTCCCACTGCCATGTCTCATGAGAACCCGTTTCATTATGCTAGAACACATGGACCAAAGGAATATAATTTCCACATAGAACTTTATCTTAAGAATGAACAATCTATATTGGTTCCTTAACCATAGACACATCCATTTCAAGATCAATATCCTCCCAATTCAAGATATAGGAAGGATCAGGATGATAATTCTTCAGCTAAGATATGTGGAATATATAATGAATAATATTCAATTAAGATGGTAGCTCCAATCGATAGACCACCTTCTTAATTTTCTCAATGATCAAAAATGGTCCAATATATCTTGGATCTAACTTACCTTGTTTCCTAATCCAATAGTTACCCAACCAAGGCAATATTTAAAAAAAAACCCAGTCACCAATCGATAATTCTTAAGGATGAAACTAATGATCTACATAAGACTTATGTCGACTCTAATCCATCACCAATCATCGACGTATAACCTGAATCTTCACAAAAATCTCCTAGACAACTCTAAGTCCCACAATATAATCCTTTACCACCTCCAACCAACAAAGAGGATATTTTGAAAGGAAAACCATACATAGCCTCAAAATCAGCCATTTTAATAGACTACTAGTAACTATTGTTATAAGAAAACAAAACCAGTCCCAAATGGATATACCAAAATCCTCTAGAATCTAGAACACATTAAAAAATAATATCTTCATAGATCTGAATAGCACAATCCATCCGACCATCTATCTATGGATTCTAAGTCACAATCAATATGACCCAAGTCCCCATAACCTCTTGGATACCCTTATATAATTGGGAAGTAAACCTGGGATCCTGATCTAAGAAAATAGAAAAAAACCCCATACAACCTTATAATATCTTGCAAGAGAATCTTTCACAAATCTCTCACTTTAGTGGTGTCACAAATCAAAATAAAGTGTGATGATTTAGTCAATTGATCAATCAATACCCAGATATCATTATCCTATCAGGGAGTCTATGGTAATCTAATGATGAAATTTATTGATACCTCATGCCATTTACAAACTATCATAGGAAGAGGATAAAGAAAACTAGTAGGCTTTTGGTGCCCAACCTTACTCTGCTGGTGGGTATAACAAAGGTACAAAATGTTTTATATGTCACACTTCATTCCTAAAAACTATAACTGAAGATTCGTGTCATAATACATCTTCATATTTTTAGGGTGAAAACCCATAAGGAACCATGCCAATACTACATCAAAGTGTTCTTAATAAATAATAGGATGATGAACTAACTCCTAAAGAAAATAATAATTTCTGAAGAGGTATTTTCTCATTATCTCTCACCTCTAGGTGCATCCGATAAAAGAGTCCCATGAGATTCCATTCCTCCTTATATTCTAGGAGTATTTGAGAAGGAATTTTGCTACCAAGTTCATCAACAACAACATTCCACTTTCCAAGGGTGTAGGAAATTCCAAAACCAAACATATGAATGAAATCCACCCACCACCACCGCTTAAGGTTCAAGTATTTTCATGAGAATATGTAGCCCAAAATTTTATGATCATAATTGATAGTGAAACTATACCTAAAATCTATTTTCTCTAAGACTTAATAGCATGAATAACTATTGAGAGTTCAAGATCATGAGTGGTATAGTTATTTTCATGTGGTTGAAGTCGATGAGATCCATATACCACTATATGATCTCCCTGTATAAGCACATAACCCATACTTGAACCCAAAGAATCACAATAAACCACATATCCTTGACCATATTCTAGTAAAATAAAGATAGGATATGAGGTTATAAGTTATTTCAATTCATCAAAGTAAAACCAACATTTTTTATCCCATAATAATTTCACCTCTTTCTTAGTAAGAGATGTCTGTGGTGATGTAGGTTTTGATAAGTCTTTCATGAAACACTAATAATAACTAGGTAAACCCAAGAAGCTTCATATATTAAATAAATTAAGTGGCTCCTAAAATGATAAGACGACCTTTAATTTCTCAAGATCAACTGAGATTTCATGTTTTGAACCCACATTTCCTATGAACTTCAATTACCTAATATAAAAGTCACATTTTGATAACTTAGTGTAAAGAATTTGATTCCTCAAGATTACCAAAACCAGTTGAAAATGATGTTTATACTCCACCTTAGATTTAAAAAAAACCTTGATATCATCCAAAAATCCAACAAAAAGGAGTCAGGATGTTGGTGGAATATTCATTTCATTAAATCCATAAAAATTGAAGGAGTGTTAGTCAGACCAAACACCATCACAAGATATTCAAAATGAATATACCTACTCCTAAAAGTTTTATTTGGGATATATAACTCCTTTAATCTGAGATAATGATAACTAAGCCAGAGGTTGATCTTTGAGAACCAACTTGAACCCTTTAACTGATCAAACATTTCATTAATATGGGGAAAATGATATCTATTATTAATCACTATTCAATTAAGATTATAATAATCGACACAAAGATGAAGAGTTCCATAAGCCTTCTTAGAAAAAAAACACAGGAGCTTCCCAAGGTGATACAAAATAAAGAATAAAACCATTTTCCATTAAATTATCCAATTGAATATTATAATATTTAAACTCATTTGATTCTATATGATAATAAGGAATAAAGATCAATTGAGTTACAAGAACTATATCAATGGATAAATATACTTCTATTTCTATAGGAAGTCTAGAGAAGTCATTAGATAATACTTCAAGAAAATCCCTAACCAACAAAGGAAGATTAAAACTAGAGGAATCATCCCTAAACTCAACTGTAAAAGTGGATATCAAACTCCCTGATTATGTATGAGGAGGTCTTTCTCAACTATACCTCAAACCCCATTCACCTAAAACACACAGGTTCTTCCACTAGGGGTAGTAAAGGTCACCCTATGATGATAGAAATTGACCTCAGTGCTATGGGAAACAAAACGATCCATATCAATGATAATGTCAAAGCGATATAGGTTTAAGACGAAAAAATACCAAACTAAGTCAACATCAAAGATAGAGAAAGAAAATTTGGGGAACTAAAAGACCTACTCATTTTTATTCCCAAGAGGTATCACTAGCTTCATAATGAATGGCACTAGATTCATTGGAAGTTTTAAAAGATCCAAAAAATTGTTAAATACAAAGGAATGAGATGAACCTATATCAAACAAAGTGGTCTCTATAGATGATCCGATAAAGATCATACTTCTCACTATCATGGGTCCCACATCAAATTCCATCAGATACTCTTCTACTGTGAGAATATGTTTCACTCTAGAGGCTTATGACCAAAGCACCGTAGACATAGAATCTTCTAACTGTTCCATAGTTACCTTTATATTTTGATGAACCAAAACCATAACGAGGCAAAGACAGAGCCAAACATGACCATAGAAAATGATTTCCATCACCATAATAACTGCAGATCTTTAGAGGTGTGGGTCAATAATGTTAGTTTACCCTATCTTTCTACATTGGTATCAAGTCAAAGGAACATTTTTAGATACCACTTATGGTATAGAGGAATCCAATTGTTGAGAGCTTCCACTACTACTTCTATGAGTTTCATGGATCTCTATCTTATTTCCATGTAAGAAACTAAAGTTTACATTAATAAAAGGATAAATTATAACCAAACTAAACATTCCCACTATATCCATTTCTTATATCAACACTCTATCCACTTCCTCTACATAAGTGAAAATATTCTGCATGATGGCTAGAGAATAAATATCCAATCACAAACCCATCAAGAATCTGTAAGCCCTAAAATTTTCATTTTTTAAAACCTTGGGAGTAAAAAAAACCAATTTAGAAAAATTATTAACATGATCTATCACTGAGTGACCACCCTACTAAATGTAAATAAAATTAATAGGTTTCACCATAGTCATGGATTATGGGAAGAATTTCTAAAAGAAAATGTTCTTTAAGTCTTTCCACTCCAAGACCTCATGTTTCTTCACCTAGAACACCACATCCCACCACCTCATATCAGGTCCCTCAAGCTTGAAAGTACAAAACTTCACCTTAAAAGATTATAGAGTCTCTAATAATTCAAAGATTTGATCAATATTATCTAGCCAATCCTCCACTTTCTGAGGTTCATTCATCCCCCAAAAGGATGGAGGCTTCTAGAATATTAATTCCCAAGCTCGATCTTTGTCTCCTATATATTTGGTTTCACCTACCAAGCTTGAGTTTGATGAATAGGTACATTTTGTCCCACTGTGTGAACTTCCCATACTATTTCCTCAAGAAGTTTTTGATCAATCGAAGGGTTCCCTCACAGAGCATCCTTTGCAACACCCTCATAGGGAATTGGAGGAAGTATTCTAGGTAGAATGATACCGTATCAAGGAATGGAAATAGACACCATCATAGCACGAATAAATTGAATCTTGAATCAATTGAAATAATTCAAGAACTTAGATTAGATAAAAACCCAACACATATTACACACTTCCAAACATCATGTGGTAACTTAAGGCTCATCATGATGAGTGGTGGCTAGGAACTTACTTGGACCACACCCCTCAAGTCCCAATATTCCTATATCATATCTATAAAGACATCACCAGATTCATACTAACATATGAAATAGACAAAACTTACCCTTTGATACCAATTTGTCACAAACTAACTAGGATTACCACAACCTAGAACTTGATCCAGTATTGACACCACCTGAAGGGTGTTCCCAGACCCCAAAGGCTAGAGACAAGTGCATGGGCATCAAAAACTACATTTGGGAATTAATTGACACAAAATAACATAAAAAAAGGATAACATGAATAAAACGAGTATCGGTATTCCAAAATAAGTGAATAATTAAAAGGATATAAATTTAAGGAAAAACATGTTCCAAAAATCACAAACCAAGTACATGATCCAAGAGTAACCAAAATAAAAAGATAGATACCATTATCTCTATGTTCCAAGTAGATAACATCCCACCAAACCACCATAAGAGTCTCAGACCCAACTAACTCAAACACCCACTACCTCACTATGTTGCCTTTCCATTTCCCTTATTAGACAAAACAAGGTCTACAAACACTCAAGGGTGTGTGAAGAGTGTGAGGAAAGATAGCCTAGTGGGATCCCACCAAGTTTTCCATACACAGTATTTGTTAAAAGATCAAAATATTTTCATTTTAAAAGAAAATATGGCATGATATACAACTCTCGAAAATTAGAAAAAAACATGTAAATTCAAACTTTTTAATAGTTTAAAAACATTTTTATATAAAACATTTTTCAAATAACTTAAAAAAATCCATTTATAATTTTAAAATCATACATCATAAATCAAAATAAATGTAAAGTACAATAGAAAGTACCCCTAGGACAAAATAAGTATAGGATAGATAGTATTCTCAACCCATGTAAACAATCATGACTAGTTCACACCAACAAGTCCCTAGAATTATTACCTAAGGAGAAAAGAAACACCCTAATATGTGAACCCCCCATGATATCATGTAAACCTATCCCCAACACAATGACCTTAGGAGTAGAGGAACACCCTAATGTGTGAACCCCTATATAATTTATGGAAACAAGTACCTGAAAAACCCCTCCTGAGTACCATATGATCCCATGTGATGAATATTTAAAATCATTTCCAAATGGATTACTACATTTCAACGATCGAACCAAAACTCCCTTTTCGCACCAAAAAACCATTCTTTGAAAACCATTTTTTAAAACAAGACAATGATTCTTTTAAATCAACATTTATTTATTTATAAAATACAAATGGGGAAACCATTTTATATCAAATCCCCATATAAAAATTTAAATAAATTAGATATCATTTGACAAATAGTTTAGAAATCATGTTTAAAAATGAGTGAGCATGCATAGTTTATAAAACAAAGACTTTAGATGCAATAAACCACCTAGACCACTTGGTATTCCGATAATTCCATGGGATCAATGCACCAAAGGAGAAGAGTCTCTAATAACTAAGAGAATATCTCAAATATTCACACAATGATCAAACTAAATCTAATGAATTCAACCTATTTTAATAACCGATATAATTCAAACATCATTAGATCATCAAATGAACCTTATATCTTTGAAAATATATATCCAACTCCCTTGAATCCAAAAAAATTAATCATAAAAAGGTAAAAATTCTCTAAAATCTCCAAGAGGAGTATCTTTTGTTAAAATCCTAATTCACCAGAAGAAGAAAGAGGCCAAAAAAGGTGTTTTGGGTCTTAAATAAAAATATACATTGATCAATTAATTTCACATAGTTTTAACACATAGCTTAACATATCCTGCACCCCATTTTGGGATACTGGAGGAGACACATAGTTTGGATGTATGGTTTTAAAAACTGTGCAACATCCATGAAAAATTCCTCTATCCAATATCTTATAGTTTTAGGAGAAGCCCACATGGTTTGGCCTAACCATGAACCAGTTGTGTGACCTCATCTGGGATTCCAAAACATATTTCACGGTTTCCTGGGATGACCCAAACATTTTCCCTAACCATGTTCCTAAATGTGAACATACCTATAAAAACTCCAAACTTTCACCCAAAATGAACCAAGATAAGATCAAATTAAGGGATAGTAAAAGAAAAAGGATGTTTTTACTTGATAGTGATGTCAGGATGTGGTAGTTCTCAAGATTTAAATTAAACCACCTCAACATCATATTTGAAATATGATAAGAAGGAATAAATGTTTTCTCAGTTATGTTAGTTATAATGACTTAATAGGGGAGGTGAATTGAGTTAAAAAATATCATGAATTAAAACTTTAACTTCCCACTAAAAATAATTATTTTGATTATATCCTTTTTTAAATCATAATTATAGTGGAATGAAAATAAATTTAAAGGAATGAGAAAACTAAAATTTTTATAGTGGTTTGGGGTTAATCAGCCTTATTTTTTCCTTATAAGAATTTGAAATATATTAAGAAATATTTTATGATCCAAACACCGAGATTACATGATATTTTGAGGCCCAATGATCCCCAAATTGATAGTATAAAGATATTAAATATATTAATATCATGCATGTATATTTTTACTAAAATATTGGAATAAATCACAAATTGTGTCTAGAATCATAAATACGAGACCGTGGTTGATTCTAGAATATGGGTTTTACCCTAGGTGTGACCTAAGGTTGGTCGACGTCAGATGTCTAGTTGAGGAAGTCATTAGCAGTGCATTTAATTAAAATAAATAATTAAATTTATTTATTTTATTTTAAATTACCACAACCTAATTACATCTATAAATAAATAGTTATATAAATTCTATATGGCTAACCACATAAACCTTGGGATGATTTAGATTAGCTTTGAGAATTCTTAATTGGCGGATCACATCAGGGGATGATGAGTGATCAGATTGAGGTGGATCGAGAGGTAGTGAATGTAACAGGACTTCTCCTTCACTTGTGAATTCAATCTTCACCAATGATCAATCCCAATAAATATAAGACTCATAATTTGTGGGTTTTACCCTCTTGATTAAATTTTTAAATAATTTATTTGATCTTATTTATTTGATCATTGATTATTTGATCCTTCACATAATCCAGATACCTGAATTAAATTATTTAATTAAATTTATTATTGGTTATCCCATGTTCTCACCCTAGTTTACCTAATTTATTATATTTGGACAAGAAATTTTTTCTAATGATTCTTATACCCTTTTTTTTGCTTTTCCATCACCCGTTCTTCATGTTCTTCATTGTTAGACCATGGGGTAACAATTCAACAGTGTTGGGAATGGTTTGAGCATGATAAAATTCTTGAATTCATGGTGTATGTGCACACAAAAAATAGATAAATGATTTGTGAATGGTTTAGGATGGATTTCATGTGAGGGATCATGGATCAGGGATCCATGAATAGATACGAGTGATGGGAGGTGTGATTGGTGGAGATGCTGACTTTGTATAGGTTATAGATTTCCATTTTCGTGCCATCAGAGGCCGAGAGATGATGGATAAAGGTGATTTCCTTCAGTTTTGGGTGGTCAAATAGTGAGATACATGGTTTCAAGGCTGGATTTGTAAATCGTGTGAAGTAAATTTGGGATCTATAATAATTCTGACTACACTCTGTGTATTCTGAAAGAACACAAAATGTGTGGCCCCACTGGTTGTGAGGCTAGGGTTTTAGGTGGAGTTAAGGATCACATGTTGTGTGTTCAGGCCCACACACCGTGTGACCCTACCTAGGTGGAAAAGCTGTGTGATAGCTAGCACACACCTAGGAACCCACGAGTTCAAAAACTCCATGTACTTTGGTAGTACACGAGAATAGGCTAGTACATGAGTATGACTAGGTACACGACTAGGTACATGGGCATGACCTGAAGTACACAGGCACAACCAACTGTACATGGGAAGGCCCCAAGTGGTTGAGGCATTTCATATACCTTTTATACAAACTTTTTATGATTACATAGCATGCATGAAATGTACATAGGATAACACAACTAGGAGACAAGGTGGGGCCACATGTCATGTGGACCCCCTTACACACTGTGTACTTCTCCCAAAAACTTCTTAATCTCACATATCCTTCTTCAAGACTCAAATTTTAGTCCATGAATAGTGTATCATGAGTGTTTTTCTGTGTATAATATGATGTTGGAATTCATTAGGCCATAAAAGATATGATATTATGTGTTCCTAATAATGATGTTTCTTTAGGCGACACTTGAAGATGGTAGTGATTAGGGCAGGATTATCAGAGAGATATTGATGTTAGTACTCCCCTTACGCACCAGAGCATGGGTTCCATACACTATTTATACTGATAGAGAAGGTAATACAAAAAATTTGGTGTGACTCATCTGTCTAAATATTGGTACTCCCACATATTTGAGCTATGGTGGTGAGCAGTTCCTCCACACGTGTTTTGGATCCCTCAACTATGGAGCGTAGTGCCAAGGAGTGGTTCCTCCACATAGATTTTGGTGAGGTTACATTTAATATTGGGAATCCGTGATAGACTTTTTGATATATAGGATGAATAATAGACTTTATCTAGGATGTTAGATGGAGATCTCATTTTTATCTCATATAAGTTTTTTTACGAGTATATATATGTACTAGGTTTTGTTTCCCTCTTTCTTTGGGTTGAGTTGACTACCTTTTTTATATCTCTCTATCTATCCCTATTTAATTTTTAGGGAGTCCTACTGGGTGTGTATATACTCACCCTTCATGGGATTTTCTTACACATTTAATGTCTTATGAAGATGATAGACATATTGGTGGTGATTTTAGATGAGTATAATGATACTTGGGTGCATTAAATGAGTATGGTGGTCAAGTTTGGTGATCAAAAGTTGGGCTCTCCCAACTTTCTTTTATTTCATTTATTATTAGGTTGGGACATCATTTCTAGTTTGGAGTGTATTTTCCCCTTTAAACTTTAATTATATTTTTTCAAACTTTGATATATTTCCAAGATGTTATTTCATGCATGGTTTACTCTAGGTGTTATTGTCTTTTTATTATTCATCGACACTGTTTCATAGAGACAGATGGGTGAGTGTGTACAATTACATTAGAAAAATACTTCCCATTTTATATTATTCCTTCTTGGTGCTTGTCACTTGTTGCTCAGAGTGGATACTGAAGAGGGGGGTGAATTGAGTACCAATTAAAAATTTCTGTTAAAAAGATTTATATTAAAATCCCCCAAATTAAATAATAAGTTAAACTGTAGTGAATTTATAAAGATTGTAAGTTTTCAATTTGTTTCTCAAGGATTGATTATTTCTCAGTCGACTCAATCTGAAGATTGGTTAACTTTTGAAACTAACTTACTGGATAAAAAAAGTTACAAACACTTGATAATTTAACTATCAGAGTTACTTTAAAATAGATTTATGATTAAAGTACTCAGAAGCATAATAATAAATATAGTTTTAAAACAAAAAAAAAATAAGCACAAAAGTTTAAAACAAGATGTAACACCTCGAGCTTCCACGATACACTTCTCTTTCAATAATGCAATAGCTTGCATTGTACGCAAGTTCGAGTTCTAACACACCGCGACCAATCAAAGTAGCAGTTATGAATAGTAATACCCACCTTTTGAAATTATATAAATTTTATATTTCAAAATGGACTTCATTTTTGTATTCGGAATATCGAAATTATCCTAAGTTGAATTTTTTGTAATTTTCGAAGAACTTCCAATTTTTTATGAATAGTGAAAAATACTTAAAAACAACTTTTTTAATCAAAATAAATTATAGTGATAAATTATAATATTGAGTGGTTTTAAAGTATAATTAGAATATATTTTTACCATTTTATCCAATGATGTTCTTAGAATTAATTTCACTTTGAAATTGGACATAAACAATTGTCAATCTTTTGATATATATTGTTTCTTAAAAACACGCTATTTGTTATGACAGCGGGAATTAGTTATAAAATTAATTAATGCAACTTATATGTTTGAAATTTTGTAAAATAGATATAATTTTTTAATTTGGAATATCAATTATATCTTAGGGTGAAATTTTGGCATTGTTCTGAAAAACTTCAATTTTTGATGAATAGTGAAACCACTAAGTGGTAGTTAAAAAACTGATTTTTCATTTAAATGAAACATTACCACTTCTGTGATTTGATTTTCAAAAATCCGACATACATGGTTTTCATTAGGAAGTAAAATGTGGTTCAATGGGATTAAAATAATTTTTTGGTGAATAGTAACTTTTAAGTTTAATTAATCGCGATTAAAGGTAATTAGTGAAATTTAAGGTAAAAATGATATTATAAAAATATAAAAATACCTTTAAACTTTTCCTAACACTATTTTATGAGTCATGGACGACCAAGACAATCCATGGGTCAACTTGGGGACCCCATGGAGCCACTTTGGTAGGAAAATGACATTAAAAACTTTTTATTTAATATTAAAATAAAAATGTCACAAACATGAGTTCTTTTACTAAAACAATTTTTAAATGGGGTTATTCAAGTAATATCTTTGACTATAAATATTCATTAGAAAGATAAAAAGATTTCCTACATAATGATAGCTTTTTTATAATTTTTAGACATTAAATAAATTAAATTATTTATGACACCATGATGATGCAGCGATTACCTCATTAATTAACGATTTAAATAAAATGAAAAGATAATGTAAAATATAAGGCTTAAACTTGTCAAAAACCTATTGGATGAGTAGATGTCGAACCCTTATCACCTTATCCTCGAAATTTATCATTGTGGGACCTTTATAATCCTAAAATCATTTCATAATAAAGTAACATTTCAATCTTTCCAAGAGTGCCCCTTCTCTTCTCTTATAAAAGGCCCCCACCTCTACCACCTTATTCACACCTTGAAGCCATTTGGATTGGCCAAACTCTGCCCAAATACTCTCTCAAATTCCCTATCTTACTCCTAGAAGCCTCACTTTGGGAATAATTCTTCCCAAGGAAGCCTTTGGCTCAAATCAAAAAAGAGTTACCCGATTTTAAGGTAATGTCTTCTCTTATGTTATTTTGTTTTATTTTGCTTCTCCAACCCCTTAAACTATTTTTATTCCTTTCTTTAGTAAAAAATATAGTATCTTCAACATACTAGGATGTTGTTATGAGAAGTATTTTATTTACACTTACACACACCTTCGTCTAATGGTTAAAGAACATACTGTTTCTGTGGTTGGTGAATTTCTGCCTCACGAAACGATGATTGTTCAATCTTATTTTAACACCTCTCATGGTGGATGTTATGATGACAATATTTTCATATATTATATATATATATATATATATTATTTTTATGTTTTCCTTATGCTTTTGTATTTTTCATTTATGGAATACCTTTATAATTTCCATTATGGGTAAACGCGATAATTTCATTTTAGGAAGTGCGGACTACCGCCCCCTCAAAGTGATTTGAATCGTTAATGCAAAATGTGGGATGTATAAAGGATGGAGTAAATGATATTATATATTATATTATACTGGAATTATAATTTACCTTTATATAATTATGATTTCATTCCATTAAATATGAAATAGAAATGAAAGTAGCGTTCATGCGTACGTACGGCTTACCGTCTCCATGAACGGTGCGTTTCATTTCTTACCTCTAAATGTTACGTAATATTATGAATGAATGTATATACTTGATATATAAGATATATATGATATATAAATCATGAATATAATTTGATATATAATGGATATTTTACCACATGAACAACTTGTAATTATAAGAAGTTTATTTTTGACTCAAGTACCAAAGATCGAAAAAATGACCGTTATTAACTTAAATAATTAAATAATGTTCATAACATGATAATAAGTGATATAAAAGGATTAATAAACATGAAAAAGGTTCTTAAGCAAATAGAAATTAACTCTAGTTTATTATTCAGGAGATTAAAGAACGATCGAGTCAAGTCGAACACGAGGTAAGGGAATTTCTTAACCCAATTTCCATTCTTTGGGTTAATCTCCTAATTTCAAATTATGTCATGATATTATTATGTCCTATCATGTATTTGTACTTTCTTTATGTGTAATTATAGTGAATAAACATAATAGATCTATTTTATTTTAAAAATGATCTTTGTAAGGGAATTTCTTAACCCAATTTCCATTCTTTGGGTTAATCTCCTACTTTCAAATTATGTCATGATATTATTATGTCCTATCATGTATTTGTACTTTCTTTATGTGTACTTATAGTGAATACACATAATAGATCCATTTTGTTTTAAAAATAATCTTTGTAAGGGAATTTATTAACCCAATTTCCATTCTTTGGGTTAATCTCCTACTTTCAAATTATGTCATGATATTATTTTATCCTATCTTGTATTTTTACTTTCATTATGTGTACTTATAGTGAATACACATAATAGATCTATTCTATTAAAAAAATGATCTTTTTAAGGTACTTTGTCTCAATCTCCATTCATTGAGGCATATTTTGTTTTATACACAAATTTCTTTTATACGGTGTATAAACCCCTTTGACTTTTACTTTTATTCAAAAGGAATCTTTTTATACGAAGCGTTTCCACTAAACGACAAAAGGAATATTTTTCTTACGTATGTGGCGACAACGACTTCTCCGCCGCCGTGAATATTATTTGAGTTTCAGCTTCCTCTATAAGCCAAAAACTTTTTTTAAAAGAAAAATAAATACCATGTTTTACTCTTCTTTTATTTTGGTATTGAAAATGGTTTTGATAAAGTTTTTATTATATCAATGTGTTGTATTGATATCTTGTGATTGAAGGGTGAAAATCTTATGTTGCCTTTATGGATGTTTTATGTGATGCAATTATTTTATGGTTTATGATATGTTTAAACCTATTCATATGAGGAATGCATTGGACTTAATAAGTTACGGGT
This sequence comes from Viscum album, assembly GCA_963277665.1. Taxonomy (NCBI): domain Eukaryota; kingdom Viridiplantae; phylum Streptophyta; class Magnoliopsida; order Santalales; family Viscaceae; genus Viscum; species Viscum album. Next base: position 842,230,576 of record OY728137.1, on the reverse strand, counting down.
GGAGCCCGCTATAGCTCCTAGATGCATCAGTAGGTCTCATGAGACAAACTAGTGTCTTGGCACGAGGCCTTGACAAAATCTTATTTATAGTCTTGGCACGAGACCTTGGCTATGTGGTTATGATAGTCTAGCATTATGCATTCCATCATTATGAAAGTGGTTATTGATATTGCATGTGATTATTCGACTAGTATAATATCCATGTGAATAAGTAAATGACATTATTTCATTTTATTTTGCCATATTATGCTGAAGTTCATGTTTAAAACATTACAGGAAAAAGGGGTTTTTGCGACAGGGGAATTTTCCCGTCGCAAATAACTACTTATTTGCGACGGGGAAAGCTCGCCCGTCGCAAAAGGTTTGGCACGCAATGCGTGCCAAACCACAGGAATGTTATTTGAGACGGGGGGTTACCACCCGTCGCAAATAACCAGCGGCGGTAAAAAATATTTGCGGCAGGAATATACCCCCGTCGCAAATAGTATGTCGGCAGGTTATTATTTGCGACGGGTCCCATCGCAAATAACTATTTAACTATTGACCGTGATAAATGCGGGCTAAAGTATTTGTGACAGGTACCGTCGCAAATAATACTATTTGCGACGGGATACCCATCACAAATAGACCCGTCGCAAATAAGCTAACTTATAAATACCCCCCATCCGTTTTTTTCATTCATTCTCAAACTCTATCTTCTACTTCTCTCAAAACTCTATTTATAGAGTTCACAGTTTTTTAAGTTTAATTTTTATTTTCGGAGTTGATATTGAAGTCTTCAACAACTATCAGAGATCAACCTCAGATCAATTTTAAAGGTATTTATCTTCATTTTAATTTAATATTTATTTTAAATTTTTTATTAGTTTTAATTATTCTTAATTAGTTGTAATTTAATTATGTTTAGATTGTGTTTTTATTTAATAAATTTAAATTATTAGTATTCATTGTTCATAGTTAATGGTAATTAAGGATAATTAATAATAATTAGAAATAACTAATAATAAATAGGAATAATTAATAATAATTAGTCATAATTAGGAATAATTACTAATAATTAGTCATAATTAAGAATAAATACTAATAATTAGTAATAAATACTAATAATTAGGAATAAATAGTAATAATTAGTAATAATTTAGAATAATTAGGAAATAATTAGGAACAATTACAAAAAATAAGAAAAAATACGAATAATTACTAATAATTACTAATAAACCTCCTCCATGCATGCATTAACCTTTAAAACTAATCCATTTCATTTTTTATACATTTAATGATCTATATATATATATATACAGTTATATTTATTCGTATATTAATATAGATTTATATTAATATAAATATATTTGGTTATATGAATATATATATATATATATATATATTTATTCATATATTAATATATATATATTTATTCGTATATTAATATATATTTATATATATTTATATGTATATATATATATATGTAGTTATAAATTTTTATTCGTATATTTATTTGTATATTAATATATATTTATAAACTTAGTTTTAAATAAATTTATAAAATACGTTTTTATGTGTATTTATAAATAAATAAATAAATAAATAAATACATATATACAACACACACACACACACACACACATATATATATATGTATAGTTATGAATGAATAAATAGAAATGAGGGGGTGAAAATCCATCGAGAATGTTAAAACGGCTATAACTTCTAATCTGCAAGTCCGTTTCAACTCCACAACCAGTCAAATCGAAGAACATGAAATGATCTTCGATATGATATGCGGTACATGCCAAACGGACATCCGGATCGGATGTTATATCCATTTGAATGTTAAAATGACCATAACTTCTAATCCAGGAGTCCATTTCAACTTTACAATCAGTCAAATCTAAGAGCATGAAACGATCTTCGATATGATATATGGTACAGGTTTATCGGACATCGGGATCATAAGTTATAGTTGTTTGAATGGTAAAAAACAGGGGTACCCCGACTAAAAACTCAGTTTTAGAGGCCTTCTGGGCCTCTTTTGGCATCTAAAATCCCTTGACGGAGGTCCCCCCAGGTCACAGTGACGTAGATCTCATTGTAGGCTTCAATTTGATATGCTGTAGAGCTCAAACGGAGTCCCGGATCAAAAGTTATGGATGTTTGAAGTTTGGGTTTCATTTTCAACTTATTTTTTATCTTTCATTAATTTTTTTATTTTTTTATATTCAAAGAGTTATTAAATGACTATTAATTGATAAAAATTACATAATTATTAATTAAAAATATTTTTTAATTTATTTTATATTCCTCTTTTATTAAATATCTTATACATTAATATTATATTTCCATAGATCCTTTCAAAAACATATTTATAAAATAAATATTATATTTATATCAATATAAATAGATTAATATATTTAAATAATAATAAATAATTTTTTTAATTTTTTTAATTTTTTTTATTATTATTTGCGACGGGCCCATCGCAAATAGGCTCTTCGAAGAAACTATTTGAGACGAGAAAAGGGCCCGTCGCAAATACTTTGATGCGAAGGGCCCGTCGCAGAATTGTTTTTAAAAAAAATGAGAAATCTATTTGCGACGGGCCCTTTTCCCCTCGCAAAATAAAGTTATTTGCGACGGGCCCGTCGTAAAAAAAATAGTTGCGACGCCGTTTTCCGCAACGGGTCATTTGAGACGGGGCCCCGTCGCAAAAAGCCATTTGCGACGGGATCCCGTCGCAAATGACCCGTCGCAAATACCTGTATTTCTTGTAGTGAAAGACTTTTGTTTAGTTATACATTGCCTTAAATGTTTATGTTTATTTATGAAAGCTTCCACTATATTGTATTCCTTACTGAGCATCTGATCTCACCCCTTTCAATGTTTTAATTTTTCTAGGATGTGAAGAAGTATTTTATGAATGACCTGAAGGGATAATATGAGGGGATATGAAGACAATATTTTGCTGTAGTTTTGTATTACTTTATGATATAATGTAAAACTTATGAATGTATCTAGTGTTTCAAGGCTACTAAACTAATCGGTCTTTCGAGACTTGATCTTTGTGATCATGTCACTGTTACGCAATAATGCACCGACTCTGGGTAACTGGGGTCAGGGCATTACAGTTGGTATCAGAGGCAGTTTAGTACTAACCTTGGAAGCTAGATTTAGATAAACTCTGATTAGAGCGCATAGCCATAAGATAGTATTTGAGGATTAGTATAGAAGAACTTCCTAGAATTTTATTGTTGTAGAGATTTTGTGGGTTTTTCGAGCAATACATCTCTGTCTGGATACGAGCAGGTAGAGGCAGCTCTGGCACAGATGTACCTAGAGGTAAAACCCGAAAACACCGCTTTGAGCTAGACTCGAATGAGAACTGGTGCATGAAAATGGGCCTTGCTGCACTCTTGGTTACGACACTCCCGGGGGATATGCTTAGGATAATTCTCATTTTCTTTACAAACCACTATGAAGGGTTATGAGTATATATTTCCTCAAAGAAAACATTTTTATGATTATGGATTATATCCATAAATAGTTCAATTTATGTTAAGTATTTTCTAAGTATGAAATTATGTATTTTGATTCATAAACTAATCTAGTTTATGCCATTGTTTAGAAATGGCGCCTAGTGGAAGGAATGGAAACCATGTCAATTCATGCACTCCATGTAGGGATTGCCCTCCTCCTCAAGATAATTATAGTGGAGTTGGTGATACAACTGGTGCTGATCATCTTATCAACATACTAGGACAACTCACTCAGGTTATGAATAATAACCTTACTCGTATGGAGCACCCTGATTCGCAATGTGGAGGATCAATGTTAGACTGCTTCATGAGGCAACAACCGCCAACATTTAATGGGGGTACAAATCCATTAGTAGCTGAGCAATGGATAAACTCCTTAGAGAAAATATTCCACACCTTGGGGAGTAGCGAAAGGGAGAAGGTTGTCATGGCAGTCTACCACCTCACTAGAGATGCCGATCAATGGTGGTCACTAATTCAAAACACAAAGGAAGATGAAGAAGTATCAAGTATGTAATGGAGGAAGTTTAAGGAAATTTTCTTAGAAAAATACTTTCCACATGACCATCGAGTAGATATGGAAAGACAATTTCTGAGTCTGAGACAGAAGGAGGATGAGAATGTCGCAAATTATGAGGCTAACTTTACAAGGTTAGCGAGGCATGCTGCAAATTATATATGTAACCCAAGAAGTAAGATTGATTGTTTATTTGATGGGTTAAAACCATTTCTCCGTCGAGATTTAGTATCACAATCCTTCTCATCGTACGAAGATATTGTCTCGTGTGCTATCAAGACAGAAAAGGAATTCTCTAAGTCTTATGACAACAAAGTAAAGCAAGAGAAGAAGAGAACGGTGGAACAAGAGACAGATAAAGGGAAAATGGGAAAGAAGGATTTTCCATTATGCGATAATTGTGGGAAGAATCACCCTGGTACATGCCTAAAAGGAATGAGAGTTTGTTATAAATGTGGAGAAAAAGGTCACCAGGCTCGTGATTGCAAGTGAAAGAAAGAGGCTATAAATGTTGAATGCTACAATTGTAGGGAAATGGGGAATTATGCAAATGAATGTCCTAAGTATCAGGGAAACTTACCTCAGAAAAGGCCAAGGGATCAAGGACAATCTTATGCTGTTACTACAGTTGAAGTGGAATAATTAATGTATTGGTGCTTTTGGACTCAAGGATTATATTCTGGTTATAAGGATACTGTGATATATATAAGGATTGTACTAAAGTACTTGTTGTTTTCATTAAGGATTTAATATGATGAAGGTAATCATATTTTTAGTATGTGATAATAAGAGAAACTTTACTTTGTTTGGGGAATCTGATGTTACAATTGATTTTAGAATTTAGAGACCTTTTAGAGAAAGTCTGGATAGAGGTATTTTGGATAACTATAAAGGTTGGAATGAATTAAGTTGAACTTTGGATAGTATTGTTTAAGGTTAAAACATTTGTGAAGATTATTTTTGGAATATTATAATACTATACTTTTAGGAGAAGAAAAACCTGCAGGTTGGGGGATAACCCGTCGCGTCGGACAAAGCTGCAGGAATCGAACCCACAACCATAGTGCAATAGGCCTTTATTACCTACCACTAGCCTACAGGAAGTCCCTGGTTGTTACAAAATAGTTTTCCTAATATAAATGGTATGTGTTAATACTTTGAACCTTGTACGATTAGGATAAATATAATATTTTTGAGTTCCATTATCTTTTTGAGTGAAAGATGAGTTTGTGGTAGAAATTAGTTGAAGGTTGAAGCTCTACTTGTCAAGCATATATATATATATATATATACCTATCTCTTATTCTATGAATAAATTAATTCTTAAACTTTAGTAAAGGGATATTAAAACAAAAAATGTGTTATCCTAATACCTTATGTCTTGTTTAACTGATAATATTTTAAATCAACATAGATTGAAGGCTTTGAGGCCCTCAATTTTACACTGGTTTGTGATTGATGACCCCAATCACTCCCTAAAAATATTTACATTTTCCCTCCAATTATATGTCTCTAATTGCCACCAATGTTCTCCTTATCGAGATCATAATTTGGTGGTGGCTTTTTCATTTCCCTTTCCCTCTTATTAAGGCTAAATTTTATTAACCTTATTTCCGATGTGGGTTTTCCAAAAAGGTATTTTCTATTTTCAACCTTTTATTTTTAAAGAAAAATTTCAAATTGTGAGGATGAAATTTATTGAAGGAGGGGAGAATGTAACACCCCGAGCTTCCATGATACACTTCTCTTTCAATAATACAATAGCTTGCATTGTACGCAAGTTCGAGTTCTAACACACCGCGACCAATCAAATTAGCAGTTATGAATAGTAATACCCACTTTTTGAAATTATATAAATTTTATATTTCAAAATGGAATTCATTTTTGTTTTCGTAATATCGAAATTATCCTAAGTTGAATTTTTTGTAATTTTCGGAGAACTTCCAATTTTTTATGAATAGTGAAAAATACTTAAAAACAACTTTTTTAATAAAAATAAATTATAGTGATAAATTATAATATTTAGTGGTTTTAAAGTATAATTAGAATATATTTTTACCATTTTATCCAATTATGTTCATTATAATTAATTCCACTTTTGAAATTGGACATAAACAATTGTCAATCTTTCGATATATATTGTTTCTTAAAAACACGCTATTTGTTGTGACAGTGGGAATTAGTTATAAAATTAATTAATGAAACTTATATGTTTGTAATTTTTTAAAATAGACATCATTTTTGAATTCGGAATATCAATTATATCTTAGGGTGAAATTTTGGCATTGTTCTGAAAAACTTCAATTTTTGATGAATAGTGAAACCACTACGTGGTAGTTAAAAAACTGATTTTTCGTTTAAATGAAACATTACCACTTCTGTGATTTGATTTTCAAAAATCCGACATACATGGTTGTCATTAGGAAGTAAAATGTGGTTCAATGGGATTAAAATAATTTTTTGGTGAATAGTAACTTTTAAGTTTAATTAATCGCGATTAAAGGTAATTAGTGAAATTTAACGTAAAAATGATATTATAAAAATATGAAAATACCTTTACACTTGTACTACCACTATTGTATGAGTCATGGCCGAACAAGAAAATCCATGGGTAAACTTGGGGACCCCATGGAGCCACTTTGGTAGAAAAACAACATTAAAAAGTTTTATTTAATGTTAAAATAAAAATGTCACAAACAAGAGTTCTTTTACTAAAACAATTTTTAAATGGGGTTATTCAAGTAATATTTTTGACTATAAATATTCATTAGAAATCTATAAAGATTTCCTACATCATGATATTTTTTTATAATTTTTAGACATTAAATAAATTAAATTATTTATGACACCATGATGATGGAGCGATTACCTCATTAATTAACGATTTAAATAAAATGAAAAGATAATATAAAATCTAAGTCTTACACTTGTCAAAAACCTATTGGATGAGTATATTTAGAACCCTTATCACCTTATCCTTGAAATATATCATTGTGGGACCTTTATAATCCGAAAAGCATTTCATAATAATGTAACATTTCAATCTTTACAAGAGTTCCCCTTCTCTCCTCTTATAAAAGGCCCCCACCTCTACCACCTTATTCACACATTCAAGCCATTTGGCTCGGCCAAACTCTGCCCAAATACTCTCTCAAATTCCCTCTCTTACTCCTAGAAGCCTCACTTTGGGCAGAATTCTTCCCAAGGAAGCCTTTGGCTCAAATCAAAAAAGAGTTACCCGATTTTAAGGTAATGTTTTCTCTTATGTTATTTTGTTTTATTTTGCTTCTCCAACCTCTTAAATTCTTTTTATTCCTTTATTTTGTAACAAAAACAGTATCTTCAACATACTAGGATATTGTTATGAGAAGGATTTTATCTACACTCACACACACCTTCGTTTAATGGTTAAAGAACATACTGTTTTTGTGGTTGGTGAATTTCTGCCTCAAGAAACGATGATTGTTCAATATTATTTTAACACCTCTCATGGTGGAAATTATGATGAAAATATTTTCATATATGATATATATATTATTTTTATGTTTTCCTTATGCTTTTTTATTTTTCATTTATGGCATACCTTTATGGTTTCCATTATGGGTAAACGCGATAATTTCATTTTAGGAAGTGCGCACTACCGCCCCCTCAAATTGATTTGAATCGTTAATGACAAATGTGGGATGTATAAAGGATGGAGTAAATGATATTATATATGATATTATACTGGAATTATAATGTACCTTTATATCATTATGATTTCATTCCATTAAATATGAAATAGAAATGAATGTAGCGTTCATGCGTACGTACGGCTTACCGTCTCCATGAACGGTGCATTTCATTTATTACCTCTAAATGTTACGTAATATTATGAATGAATGTATATAATGTATATATATGATATATATTATATCTACATCATGAATATAATTTGGGATATAATGGATATTTTACCACATGAACGACTTGTAATTATAAGAAGTTTATTTTTGACTCAAGTACCAAAGATCGAAAAAATGACCGTTATTAACTTAAATAATTAAATAATGTTCATAACATGGTAATAAGTGATATAAAAGGAATAATAAACATGAAAAAGTTTCTTAAGAAAATAGAAATTAACTCTAGTTTTTTATTCAGGAGATTAAAGAATGATCGAGTCAAGTCGGACACGAGGTAAGGGAATTTCTTAACCCAATTTCCATTCTTTGGGTTAATCTTCTACTTTAAAATTATGTCATGATATTATTATGTCCTATCATGTATTTGTACTTTATTTATGTGTACTTATAGTGAATACACATAATAGATCTATTTTATTTTAAAAATGATCTTTGTAAGGGAATTTCTTAACCCAATTTCCATTCTTTGGGTTAATATCCTACTTTCAAATTATGTCATGATATTATTATGTCCTATCATGTATTTGTACTTTCTTTATGTGTAATTATAGTGAATACACATAATAGATCCATTTTATTTTAAAAATGATCTTTGTAAGGGAATTTTTTAACCCAATTTCCATTCTTTGGGTTAATCTCCTACTTTCAAATTATGTCATGATATTATTTTATCCTATCTTGTATTTGTACTTTCATTATGTGTACTTATAGTGAATACACATAATAGATCTATTTTATTAAAAAAATGATGTTTGTAAGGTACTTTGTCTCAATATCCATTCATTGAGGCATATTTTGTTTTATACACAAATTTCTTTTATACAGTGTATAAACCCCTTTGACTTTGACTTTTATTAAAAAGGAATCTTTTTATACGAAGCGTTTTCACTAAATGACAAAAGGAATGTTTTTTCTTACGTATGTGGCGACAACAAATTCTTTGCCGCCATGACTATTATTTGAGTTTCAGCTTCCTCTATAAGCCATAACTTTTTTTAAAAGAAAAATAAATACCATGTTTTACTCTTCTTTTATTTTGGTATTGAAAATGGTTTTGATAAAGTTTTTATTATATCAATGTGTTGTATTGATATCTTGTGATTGAAGGGTGAAAATCTTATGTTGACTTTATGCATGTTTTATGTGATACAATTATGTTATGGTTTATGATATGTTTAAACCTGTTCATATGAGGAATGCATTGGACTTAATAAGTGATGGGTGGAGCCCGCTATAGCTCCTAGATGCATCGGTAGGTCTCATGAGACAAACTAGTGTCTTGGCACGGGGCCTTGACAAAATCTTATTTGTAGTCTTGGCACGAGGCCTTGGATACATGGTTATGATAGTCTGGAATTATGCATTCCATCATTATGAAAGTGGTTATTGATATTGCATGTGATTATTCGACTAGTAGAATATCTATGTGAATAAGTAAATGGCATTATTTCATTTTATTTTTCCATATTATGCTGAAGTTCATGTTTAAAAGGCTTTTGTTTAGTTATAAATTGCCTTAAATGTTTATGTTTATTTATGAAATCTTCCGCTATATTGTATTCCTTACTGAGCATCTGAGATCACCCCTTTCAATGTTTTAATTTTTCCAGGATGTGAAGAAGTATTTTATGAATGACCTGAAGGGATAATATGAGGGGATAAGAAGACAAGATTTTGTTGTAGTTTTGTATTACTTTATGATGTAATGTAAAACTTATGAATGTATCTAGTGTTTCAAGGCTACTAAACTAATCGGTCTTTCGAGACTTGATCTTTGTGATCATGTCACTGTTACGCAATAATGCACTGACTCTGGGTAACTGGGGTCAGGGAATTACACAAGAGGTTCATTCTCAAGCTGAGACTTACTCCTCTCAAAAAATTTATATAATTTTTGATACACACCCTGGGTCGAGGTTAACAACAGTGAAAATACTGTCCAGGTACTAAGACCTCTACCACAATTCTTCGTGGGAAAATATAAAAGCAATAGCACACAGGCTATCCAGATCACACTTGACCTCTACCTGTAACACCCCGACCCCAGTTACCCAGAGTCGGTGCATTATTACATAACATTGTCGTGATAAAAAAAGATCAAGTCTCAAAATACTGATTAGTTTAGTACCCTTAGAAACACTAGATACATTCATAAGTCTTACATTACATCATAAAGTGAAAACTAAAACAAAATCTTGTCCCCACACTCATATCCCCTTATACTATCCCTGTAGGTCACTCATAAAATACTTCTTCACATCATGGGAAAAATAAAACATAGAAAGGGGTGAGCTCAGATGCCCAGTAAGGATAAAAATATAGCGGAAACGTTCATAAATAAGCATAAACATTTAAGGCAACTAAAACAAAAGCCTTTTAAACTTGAACTTCAGCATAATATGGAAGAAATAAAATGAAATAATTCCATTTAATTATTCACATGAATATTCTACTAGTCTAATAATCACATGAAATATCAATAACCACTTTCATAATGATGGAATGCATAATTCCAGACTATCATAACCACGTATCCAAGGCCTCATGCCAAGACTACAAATAAGATTTTGTCAAGGCCTCATACCAAGACACTAGTTTGTCTCATTAGACCTACCGTTGCATCGAAGAGCTATAGCGGGCTCCACCCATCACTTATTAAGTCTAATGCATTCCTCATATGAACAGGTTTAAACATAACATAAACATTCATATTAAAACTAGCATACGAAATGTCAATACTTTCTCCATAAACCATGAATTGTATAAAAATAACACATCCATAGTCAAACATATCACAAAACCTTCAATAAAATATGGAAGTTTTTATCATAATAAATCAACTTTAAATAAACTTAAAATCCATCAAAGGATGTTGACATAGATGAAATCAAAACTATTTGAGAGAAATATCTCTTTTTTTGAAATCATTTAAAAGTCACATAATTATAAAAGAAAACATTTACTTTAAAAATATTCTTATAATCTTTTAAGGGAAGATTCGATGATTTTATAACGGTGGAAAATAGCCACACCCACCGTATAAGTTAAAAAAATACATTCTTACCTTAATTTTGTCGAAAAGATTAAAAAGGACCTTGTTTGGAAAATGACGGAAATATTCCTTTATAAACCTCTTATAAAAAGTCAAAACAGGGTATAAATGACTTTAACCCATATTCTATTAAATAGTAAGAATGTTTTTAAATACATTTTTAGGAAACAAGGATGTGGATGATAAAGATGTCCCAGTAGATAATTACGTATAAACAACCTCGGATAATGAAGAGATTGTGAAATAAACCCTCACCTTGTACTTTTCCTTGGTTGAGGGTAGGTTAACCTCCTGTATACTGCTGAAATAATTTTTATTAAATTATACAAGAATCATATACATTAATATGATATCATATATGATCTTTTAACATTTATTTGTTAATAACATCTTAGTATTATCATCGTTTCGGGTGTTAACTTACTCATTTTCTTTTATATATTTTGTTACATAAGCTGTGTTTGTTATGGATAGTTTGTATATTATTCATATCCAGAATGATATAAAGTCATTAAACATTACTTTTAATCATAAAATGAGAATTGTTCTTGAATGGATACGATGTGGAATGAATCTCATCGCGTTCGTGGAGACGGTAGTCCGTACGTACGCACGAGTGACAATATCATTCTTTTGATATTAAAATAATATATAATTGGATGGTATATCATATATACAGAATAATTATCATGCTATATTTATTATTTACATCAATTACACATCATTATCATACCCATCCAAATAATGTTTTGAATAACAATTACACCACGACGTGGAGACGGTAAGCTGTACGTACGCACGTATGGTGACATGTCATTCAAAGGATGGATAGAATACTGAATATGGTTGTACCATATTTATAATAACATCATAGTATATATAAGATACTGGAGTTATTATTTTATAATGTAAATAACAAATAAAGAAGAAGTTGAAGAAGAAAATAACTTGAAAGAGGGTTGTGAAAACATTACCTCTTCTTCGGGTTCTTCCTTTTGATTTGATCAAAAGGGCTCCTTAGGTTGGCTTTCTGATCAAACTAATGCCTCTAGGTAGAAGTGAGGAAAGTTGAGAGAATATTGGACCAGGGGTTGGCTGAACCAAAAGGCTTGAGATGTGTGAGGAATTGGTTATAATTGGTGTCCTTTTATAAGGGGGAGGAGGGGCTCTTTAGGAAAAACTTAAAGTATTAATTTATAATAAATTCATATTCAGTTTCTAATGGCTCAAAAGTGGATTATTAAAAGTATAAGGTGGGTATGGGTTGAAACCCTTTCAACCAATATATTTTAGACAGTTTTGGGTCATTATATTAACCATATATTTCAGTTTTAACTCTTAGTTAATTAGATTCACATTTACCATGTCACTTTGTATTTTTATCTTATATAGTTAATAAACTTACTATATACATCCAAGAGACACCCAAGTGGTCCATTAATGATACACCTATCATGATATAAGTCCTTTGTCCTAACCGTAGATTTTTAAGAATATAATATCAATTAATAATATAATATTTGTTTTAAAAACTCATTTATGTCAATTTGGACAATATTTAATAATTGATTTTTTGTTAAAGTCCTAAAAACTTTATTAATTAGAAAAAAATTCATTTAAGCAATACTAACATGTCATATTAACCAAAAAAATTTGTTTATGGCATCAAAACTTTCAAATCATTTCTATTTTGACTTTTATAATACCAATTATTTGATTCTTTCATTAATAAGGAAAATACTGCATCATTATTGTGTCATAAATAAATTTGATTATTAAATGTCTAAAACTTATAAATAAAATACCATTATGTATTAAATATTTTTATATTTCTAATGAATATTTATTGTCGAAAAAATAACATATATAACCCTATGTAAAAATTGTTTTCTAAAAGATACATGCTTATGTCATTTTTGTATTTACTTTAACTTAATTAATATAAAGTGTCCTTATCACCTACAAGTGGCTCCATGGGGTCCCAAAATCGACCCAAAGATGTCCATGGTCAGAAATGTATCAAACAATAAGGTTAAGACACGTTTTATGGCAATTTATTATTATTATAATATTATTTTTTTAGCCTTATTTACCGGATTTACCCTTTAACCACGGTAAATAAAATATTTACTGAAGTAATTATTCAAAATGTATAAAAATAAAAGTTACCTATTTACATAATTTGGACATCCTGATTCCAAATATGGAATCCATTTTTCCAAATTCAAAACACATAAGTGGCAGAAATTAATTTAAAATTAATTCCCACTATCAAAACAAAAAGCGTGTTTTTAAGAAATAATAATTATCAAAAGATTGACACTTGTTTATGTCTGGTTTAATTGTGAAATTATGTCCAATGACCAAAATTGTATTAAATGGTAAAAATATATTCTAAATATACTTTAAATCAACTCAAATTTATAATTTATCACTATTAATTATTTTGATTAAAAAAGTTTTTAATTAAAATTTAGTAATTTTCACTATTCATCAAAATATAAAAGTTATCCGAAAGGTACCAAAAATTTACCCTAGGCTAATTTCGATATTCCGAATCCAAAAATGAAGTCCATTTTGAGAGATAAAATTTATAAAATTTTAAAAAGTGGGTATTACTACTTATAACAGCTACTTTGATTGGTCGCAGTGTGTTAGAATCTCAAAGTTGCAAACAACACACGCTATTGTATTATTCAAAGAGAATTGTACCATGGAAGCTTGGAGTGTTACATTATCCCCTCCTTAAAATAATTTCGTCCTCAAAATTTCTAGAATACTACCACATGAAAAGACTCTGGTGGTTCTTCATCATAAGTTCCTTGGGTTCCCACATTGCCTCTTCCATCTTATGGTTCCTCCATAGAACTTTTACCAGAAGAGTCGTCCGGTTTCTCAAAACTTGCTCTCTTATATCAAGAATTCTGATGGGCTCTTCGTAATAAGACATATCAGGTTTTAGTTCTAATTCCTCATAGGTGAGTACATGCGTTGGGTCAGACATATATTTTCTCAACAGTGATACGTGGAATACATCGTGAACTTTGGAGAGATTTGGTGGCATTGACAAACGGTATGTTACAGCCCCAATTTGTTCTAGAATTTCGAAAGGTCTGATGTACCTAGGACTCAATTTACCTTTCTTACCAAAATGTATAACTCCTTTCCATGGATATACCTTCAAGAAAACATGATCTCCTACATAAAATTCCAAATCCTTCCTTCGATTATCGACATAGCTCTTCTGCCTACTTTGAGATGCTTTGATGTGGTTTTGGATTACCTTTACCTTTTCCATCATTTCCTCCACCAGTTATGGGCCTATGAGTTTTCTTTCACCAATGTCATCCCAACAGGTTTGTGTGCGACATCTCTTTCTGTATAATGCTTCATATGGTGCCATCCGAATACTTGAATGAAAGATATTGTTATAGGAAAATTCCACCAGAGGTAAATATTGATCCCACATACCCTGAAAGTCAAGTGAGAAAGATCTCAACATGTCTTATAAGGTTTAAATAGTCTGTTTTTATTGTGAATCAGTTTAGTGGTGGTAGGCAGTGCTCAAACTAAGTTCAGTATCCAGGGATTTCTGAATACTTTTCCAGAATCTTGAAGTAAAATGGGGACCACAATCAGAAAAAATCGATAGGGGTACTCTATGAAATCTCACAACTTCGTTAATATATAGTCTTTCTAGACGTTCAAGTGGTAGATCTTCTCTTATATCAAGAAAATGTGCTGACTTGGTAAGACGATCAACAATGACCCATATTGCATTATTCCTTCTAGGAGTCTTTGGTAGCCCCATGACGAAGTCCATCATAATATTATCCCATCTCCACTCAGGTATGGGAAGAGGTTGCATGACTCCTCCAGGATGTTGCCTTCCAGCTTTCACTTGTTGACAAACCATACATCTTGACACAAAATCAGCAATCTCCCTCTTCATGTTGTCCCACCAAAAATTTTCCTTCAAATCCCTATACATTTTGGTGCTCCTAGGGTGTATAGAGAAATTGGAACTATGAGCATAATCCAAGAATTCCATTTTTAGATCAAGAATATCGGGAACACAAAGTCTCTTCCTAAATTTCAAAATTCCATCTTCATACACAAAGTCACTCAATCTCCCATCATTCACAGCTTTAATCTTCTTTTGAAATTATTCATCATCGGTCTGAGAACTCTTTATCCTTTTTAGTAAAGATGGTTTGGAAACCATTTGAAAATGTATCGATGTTTCACCTTCCATGGTAATTCCCATATCCATCTTCACTAGATCCATGAAAATAGGATCCCTTACAATTCTCATCACGTTCAAAACTCCATGATCCTTTCTGCTTAAATCATCTGCCACCTTATTTGCCTTCCCCAGGTGGTAGTGTATCGTGCAATCATAATCCTTGAGTAGTTAAAGCCATCTCCTTTGACTCATGTTGAGTTCTTTCTATGAGAAAATATACTTCAAACTCTTATGATCGGTATATATCACACATTTTTCACCATAGAGATAATGTCTCCATATCTTCAAAGCAAAGATTACAGCAGCTAACTCAAGATCATGAGTAGGATAGTTTTTCTCATGAATTTTTAGCTGTTATGATGTATAGGAAATAACCCTATCATTCCGCATAAGGACACAACCAAGTCCTTTCTTCAATGCATCACTATAAATAACGAACCCATCATTCCCTGATGGAAGTGTCAATATAGGAGCATTGACTAATATTATCTTCAGTTCTTCAAAAAATTCTTCACACTCTTTTTTCCAAACAAATTTAACCCCTTTACGTGTGATCTTTGTTAATGGGTTAGCCAACCGGGAAAAATTCTGGATGAAACGTCGATAATAACCTGCTAAACCAATAAAACTGTGTACCTCGGTTATACTCGTTGGTGCTGACCATTCTTGGATTGCTCTTGTCTTAGAAGGATCAACATAGATTCCATCCTTAGAGACAATATGAACTAGAAAAGAAATCTCCTGAAGCCAGAATTCACACTTTCTAAACTTCCCATATAATTCATGTCTTCTCAGAGTCTTCAATATAATACATAAGTGATTTTCATGATCATTGTAGCTTTTGAAGTATACCAAGATATCATCAATAAATAACACTAAAAATTCATCAAGATATTCCATGAAAACTCTATTCATTAGATCCATGAAAATAGAGGGTGCATTAGTCAGCCCAAAAGGCATTACAGTAAACTCATAATGCCCATACCTGGTCCGAAATGCTGTCTTTGAAATGTCTTCCTTCTTCACACACAACTGATGGTATCCAGATCGAAGGTCAATATTTTAAAAGTATTGATCTCCATGAAGTTGGTCAAATAAATCATCAATGCGAGGTAGGGGATACTTATTATTTATTATTATATCATTGATCTCCCTGTAGTCGATACATAACCTCATAGATCCATCTTTCTTTTTAACAAAAATAAAAGGGGCTCCCCATGGAGAAACACTAGGGAAAATAAATCCCTTATTACTCAATTCCTATAGTTGTTTCTTTAGTTAAACTAACTCCACAATGGCCATTCTATAAGGGGTCTTCGATATAGGCCTTGATCTAGGAATTAAATCAGTGGAAAACTCAACTTCTCATTCTGGAGGATGTCCGGGTAAATCTTCTGGAAACACATCTACATATTCTTTCACAATAGGTAAATCCTCTATTTAAACATTCCTTTACTCACCCACAATCATTTCATTATCTTACTCCCCAATAATTTAATTTAGTTGAGCTACTGGGGTGGATCTAGATAAGAATTAGGTGGTGACGATTCCGCTCTAAAGATAAGGTGTTCCTTATCATCATCATAAAAAATAGTAACCTCATTATTCTTACAATAAATTTTTGCATCATGGTATGAAAGCCAATCCATATTGAAGATTATATCAAATTCAATCATAGGTATGATGATGAGATTAGAGGATAAAGAACATTGATGTTATCTAATGGGGACTGATTCACAAAACTTTGTTGCAATGATACTTCCCTTAGGAGTTTTAACTAACAACTCTTTTGTTAAATAAAATTGGAAATATCAAATTTTCATAGCAAACTGGGAATATATGAAACAATGCGATGATCCAGAATCAAATAAAGCATTTTCTAAACTTGAGGAAACCATTAAATTACCGCCACCACGTCTTTTGGAGCTTCTACCTCAGCAATAGTGATAACATAAGCTTGTCCTTGATCCCTTGGCCTTTTCTGAGTTAAGTTCCCCTGATGCTTAGGACATTCATTTTCATAATGTCCCATCTCTCTACAATTATATAATTCCACATGGACAAAAACTCTCTTTCCCTTACAATCATGAGATTGGTGGCCTTTTTCACCACACTTATAACAGACTCCCATTCCCTTCAAGCAACTACCGGGGTGTTTATTCCCACATTTACTGTAGGATGGATAATAAAATTTTCCCTTCTTCCCTTTATTTCTATTTCCAGAGTGGTCAACAGATCTCTTCTTCTCTTGCTTTGCCTTAAAGTCGTAAGACTTAGCGAATTCCTTTTCTGTCTTGATAGCACATGAGACAATATCTTCGTACGACGATAAATATTGTGAGACTAATGCCCGATGAAGAAATGGTTTTAACCCATCAAATAAATGATCAATCTTACTTCTTGGGTTATGTATATAATCTTCTACATGCCTCGCTAACCTTGTAATGTTAGCCTCATACTTTGCGACATTCTCATCCTCCTTTTGCCTCAGACTCAGAAATTGCCTTTCCATATCTGCTCGATGGTCACGAGGAAATTATTTTTCTAAGAAAAGCTCTTTGAACTCCCTATATTCCATATTTGATACTTCATCATCTTCCTTCATGTTTTGTATCAATGACCACCATTGTTCAGCATCTCCAGTGAGGCAATAAACTGCCATGACAACTTTTTCCCTTTCACTACTCCCCAAAGCCTGAAATATTGTCTCTAGGGAACTTTTCCATTGCCCAGATACTAATGGATTTATACTCCCATTGAATGTTGGTGGTTGCTGCCTCATGAAGCGATCTAACATTGATCCTCCATGCTACGGATCAGGGTGCTCCATACGGGTAAGGTTATTATTCATAACCTGAGTGAGTTGTCCCAGTATGGTGATTAGATGATCAACACCAGTTTCATCACCAGCTCCACTATAATTATCTTGAGCAGGAGGGAAATTCCTACATGGAGTGTGTGCATTGATACAATTTCCATTCCTTCCACTAGGTTCCATTTCTAAACAATGGAATAAACTAGATCAGTTTATGAATCAAAATACATAATTCCATACTTGTAAAACACTTAAAATAAATTCAACTATTTATGGATATAATCCATAATCATAAAAAAAAAATTTCTTTGAGGAAGTATATACTCATAAACCCTTAATAATGATTTGTAAAGAAAATGAGAATTATCCTAAGCATATCCCCAGGAGTGTCATAACCAAGAGCGCAGCAAGGCCCATTGTCATGAACCAGTTCCCGTTCGAGTCTAGCTCAAAGTGGTGTTTTTGGGTTTTACCCCTAGGTACATCTGTGCCAAAGCCGCCTTTACCTTATCATATTCAGACAAGGATTTATTGCTCGGAAAACTCAAAAAATCTCTACAATACCAAAATTCTAGGAAGTTCTTCTATACTAATCCTCAAAGTCCATCTTAGGTCTATGTGCTCTAATCAGAGATTATCTAAATCAAGTTACCAAGGTTTGTACTAAAATTCATCTGATACTAACTGTAATGCCCCGACCCCAGTTACCCAGAGTCGGTGCATTATTACATAACATTGGAATGATCACAAAAGATCAAGTCTCTAAAGACCGATTATTTTAGTATCCTTAGAAACACTAGATACATTCATAAGTCTTACATTACATCATAAAGCGAAAACTACAACAACATCTTGTCTCCACACTCATATCCCCTTATACTATCCCTATATTTCATTCATAAAATACTTCTTCACATCCTGGAAAAAATAAAACATAGAAAGGGGTGAGCTCAGATTCCTAGTAAGGATAACAATATAGTGGAAACATTCATAAATAAGCATAAACATTTAAGGCAACTAAAACAAAAGCCTTTTAAACTTGAACTTCAGAATAATATGGCTGAAATAAAATGAAATAATTCCATTACTTATTCACATGGATATTCTACTAGTCGAATAATCACATGCAATATCAATAACCACTTTCATAATGATGGAATGCATAATGCCATACTATCATAACCACGTAGCCAAGGCCTCGTGCCAAGACTACAAATAAGATTTTGTCAAGGCCTCATGCCAAGACACTAGTTTGTCTCATGAGACCTACTGATGCATAGAGGAGCGATAGCGGGCTCTACCTGTCACTTATTAAGTCCAATGCATTCCTCATATAAACAGGTTTAAACATAATATAAACATTCGTATTAGAACTAGCATACGAAATTTCAATACTTTATCCATAAACCATGAATGGTATAAAAAAAACACATCCACAGTCAAACATATCACAAAACCTTAAATACAATATGTAAGTTTTGTATCATATTAAATCAACTTCAAATAAACTTAAAATCCATCAAAGTATGTTGACATAGATGAAATCAAAACTATTTGAGAGAAATATCTCTTTTTTTGAAATCATTTAAAAGTCACATGATTATAAAAGAAAACATTTAATTTAAAAATATTCTTATAATCTTTTAAGGGAAGCTTCAAAATTTTTATAATGGCAGAAAATAGCCGCACCCGCCATATAAGTTAAAAAAAGACATTCTTACCTTAATTTTGTCGAAAAGGTTAAAAAGGACCTTGTTTGGAAAACGACGGAAAGATTCCTTTATAAACCTCTTATAAAAATTCAAACAAGGGTATAAATTACTTTAACCCATATTATATAAAATATTAAGAATGTTTTGAAGTACATTTTTAAGAAACATGTATGTGGATGATAAAGAGGTCCCAGTAGATAATTACGTATAAACAACCTCAGATAATGAAGAGATTGTGAAATAAACCCTTACCTTGTACTTTTTCTTGATTGGGGGTAGGTTAAACTCCTGTATAATGGTTAAATAATTCTTATTAAATTATAAAAAAATCATATACATTAATATGATATCATATATGATCTTTTAACATTGATTTGTTAATAATATCTTAGTATTATCATCGTTTCAGGTGTTAACTTACTCGTTTTATTTTATATATTTTGTTACATAAGCTGTGTTTGTTATGGATAGGTTGTATCTTATTCATATCCATAATTATATCAAGTCCTTAAACAATACTTTTAATCATAAAATGAGAATTAGTCTTGAATGGATATGATGGGGAATGAATCTCATCACGTTCGTGGAGACGGTAGTCCGTACGTACGCACAAGAAACAATATCATTCTTTTGATATTAAAACAATATATAATTAGATGTTATATCATATATAAAGAATAATTATCATGTTATATTTATTATTTACATCAATTACACATCATAATCATACCCATCCAAATAATATTTTGAATAACAATTACACCACGACGTGGAGATGGTAAGTCGTACGTACGCATGTATGGTGACATGTCATTCAAAGGATGGATAGAATACTAAATATGGTTGTACCATATTTATAATAACATCACAGTATATATAAGATACTGGACTTATTATTTTATAATGGAAATAACAAATAAAGAATAAGTTTAAGAAGAAAGGAACTTGAAAGAGGGTGGTGAAAACAATACCTCTTCTTCGGGTTCTTCTTTTTTATTTGATCAAAAGGGCTCCTTAAATTGTCTTTATGATCAAACTAAGGCCTCTAGGTCAAAGTGAGGGAATTTTATATAATATTTGGGTAGGGGTTAGCCTAACCAAAAGGCTTTAGAGGTGTGAGTAATTGGTTATAAGTGGTGTCCTTTTATAAGGGGGAGGAGGGGCTCTTTAGGAAAAACTTAAAGTATTAATTTACAATAAATTCATATTCAGTTTATAATGGCTCAAAATTGGATTATTAAAATTATAAGATGGTTATGGGTCTAAATACTTTCAACCAATAGATTTTATACAGTTTTGGGTCATTATATTATCCTTATCTTTTAGTTTTATCTCTTAGTTAATTAGATTGACATTTACCATGTCACTTTGTATTTTTATATTATATAGTTAATAAACTTACTATATACATCCAAGCGACCCCCAAGTGGTCCATTAATGATACACCTATAATGATATAAGTCCTTTGGTCGAACCTTATATTTTTAGGAATAGAATATCAATTAATAATATAATATTTGTTTTAAAAACTCATTTATGTCAATTTTGACAATATTTAATAATTCATTTTTTATAAAGTCTTAACAACTTTATTAATTAGAACCAAATTAATTTAAGAAATACTAAGATGTCATATTAAACAATAAAATTTGTGGATGGCATCAAAACTTTCAAATTATATTTATTTTAACTTTTATAATAACAATTATTTGATTCTTTCATTAATAAGGAAAATACTGCATCATTATTGTTTCATAAATAAATTTAATTATTAAATTTCTAAAAAATATAAATAAAATACCATTATTTAGTAAATATTTTTATATTTCTAATGAATATTTATAGTCGAAAATATAACATATATAACCCTATGTAAAAATTGTTTTTCTAAAAGATATATGCGTATGTTATTTTTGTATTTACTTTAACTTAATTAATATAAAGTGTCCTGATCACCTACAAGTGGCTCAATGGGGTCCCAAAATCAACCCAAAGATGACCATGGTAGGAAATGTATCAAACAATAAGGTTAGGACACATTTTAGGCTAATTTATTATTAATATAATTTTATTTTTTTACCCTTATTCACCGCATTTACCATTTAACCATGGTAAATAAAATATTTACCGAAGTAATTATTCAAAATGTCTAAAAATAAAAGTTACCAATTTACACAATTTGGAAATCCTGATTCCAAATATTGAATCCATTTTTCCAAATTCAAAATACAGAAGTGGCAGAAATTAATTTAAAATTAATTCCTGCTGTCAAAACAAAAAGCGTGTTTTTAAGAAATAATAACTATCAAAAGATTGACACTTGTTTATGTTCGGTTTAATTGTGAAATTATTTCCAATTACCAATATTGTTTTAAATGGTAAAAATATATTCTAAATATACTTTAAAACAACTCAAATTCATAATTTATCACTATTAATTATTTTGATTAAAAAAGTTGTTTTTAATTAAAATTTAGTAATTTTCACTATTCATAAAAATATAAAAGTTATCCGAAAGGTACCAAAATTTCACCCTAGGATAATTTCGATATTACGAATCAAAAAAATGAAGTCCATTTTGAGAGATAAAATTTATAAAATTTTAAAAAGTGGGTATTACTATTCATAACAACTACTTTGATTGGTCGCGGTGTGTTAGAATCTCGAAGTTGCGTACAACACACGCTACTGTATTATTCAAAGAGAATCATACCATGGAAACTTGGGGTGTTACACTACCACTATCCACAGTGGGATAAAAGAGTATTATAGAAGTTTTTTATGAGGATTTATAAATCCTCCAGTTCAGCACATGACACAATGTGTGTCTAAAAATACAGAGCACACACACACTGCTCAGAATATAAATAAAAGAATCAATAAGAGAGTAGATATGAATTTAGAATGCTCTAGTGATTTAAAATGCAGCTCTGGACTCCTTTTGATTGAACAGAAATGCTTCTAATTCCTTCTCTGATTTTGTCTTGAAAACAGAGTGTCGTTTGCTTCCTTGATTTTCAGGTTCAGTTTGATCATCCTGAGTGTATGAAGAGATCATTGTAGTTCTTCACTCCTTGACTAAGATTCATCTTGTGTTCTCTTCTTGTATGAGTGTCCTCGTATATGTTTAGTGTTATTTAAGTATGAAGGTGTATGGATTCCACCTTTCTTTATTATGTATATTCATTACTTCTTTTCTGCAGCTCAATCTTCCTTTTATACCTTAAGCTCCGACAATCGGAATGATTACCATTTCATAGGTATGAGGTACGGTTCCTTGACATGCCAACAACTATCATTAATTAATAGTACATGTATTAAAAACATCAAATATGACTGTTTCTTAATAAATAAATAAAAATAGAGTTTAATTATTAGTGACTGGTTATCAGTCATATTTCATCAGTAGCTCTCTGTCGGTAGACTTGTAGCGGTGGACTTTGTATAATGGTGAGCTCCTATCGGTAGCTCTTTGTTCTTATACTGGTAGCTCTTTGTATCGATAACAGTTACTCTGTGTAACAATATCTCTATATACCGGTAACTCCTTCTATCAGTAGCTTTGGTCTATCAGTAACTTGCTTGTACCGGTAACTACTTATATTAGTGGCTCTGTCTACAGGTGAACTTTGTATCAGTAGCTCTATATCGGTAGCCGTTCGTCTGTCTGGTTGTATCGATAGGTCTGCTCGTATCGGTAGCTATGCTTATCGATAGACTTGATCTATCAGAGGCATTTTCTTACTGGTGACCTCTGTTTATCGGTAGACTTACACATATCGGTAGACTTACTCTAACGGTAACCTTTCGGTGTACCGGTAGACTTACATATCGGTAGCTCTGTTATGTACCAGTATACCTAGCCTTATCAGTAGCTGTGTATCTGCTTATATCAGTGATCTTCATATCGGTAGCTCTTGTTATAATAGTAGTTCTGTTTGTTTATCTGTATCAGTAGCTATGTGCATACCGGTGAACTTAACACTTATCTGTTCTATGCAAAACATATCCAGATTGAGTTAGAATTATTTCAAAGTATGTATAAACATAAATAAACAGTTATTAACATATTCCAATGATTATTTTGATATTATTGTTAGCATAGGAATATAAATACATATTAAAACATAATTGGGATTATCAAAATAGGTGAGGTTAATAATCTACCCCTTTTTGATAATCACAACTTTTGATATCATAATCCCAAATAATCAGTAAAGTATCAGAATAAAATACAATGGTTCTTATTTCTCAGTGTGAGTAATGACATTTTCAAATGTGAGATTTAAAAGTATAATAGGATATAGTATTTAAATTCAATTGTATCAAAAGTAATAATAAAAACAGTGTACTAGAGTTACAAAACAAAAGAATCAGCGAAAACAATATATTATAAAACACATGTATCAGAGGTAAGATATAGTGGTTCTTCATATCAGTTTTCCCTATTATCCCTTAGATATTATTTCTCCCCCAGATGTTTTCCCTTATATATTATTTCTCCCCCTTTGTGATTAGAAAAAAGTGGGACAGAAAGGAAATACAGGAAAAGAGAAGTAGGAGAGGGTAAAATAAAGTAAGATCATATATATTCCTTGAGGCAAAAAATACAAAGAAATAAAGGATTGAAACAAAAATAAATACAGGTGATTCCTATCAAATATCCTAGCCACTAATCAATCAACATCCTCAGCATGAGATTTTCCCTTGGGATCAGAAGAGGATTCATGCGTGGTGGATGCAGGTGGAGGCTTAGGAATACTAGAGATAATGAGAGGAGGCTGAGCTACTAAGACAATTCCTGGCCTATAATTTGTAGCTCTCTGGGTGATCATAGGAGTGAGGCTCCTAATGGCTTGGACTGGAGTCATCTGAGGAATGGAAGCAGACTGAGTAGAGGCGGGAAGAGCTGGAGGTGCAATGATTGGAGTAATGTCCACATGAAAAAATGGTAGCAAAGGATTTCTAAATTCCATTATAATTCCTCCTCCTCTTTCCATAACGAAAATGAAATCATCCCTGTTCTCCATGAATTTGTCTAGTGCAGGGGTCAACTCTATGAGCTTTCTTACTTGTTCTCTGAAGTCTTGGTTGACAGGAGGTAATTTCATATTTTCCAAAATAATTTTGAAATGGTTGGTCAACTGATGCTTGGTATACACTTTTTGAAAATAAGAATCAAATTTATCATTTACTTCTTTCTGAGAGACATAAGCTTCTCTCATACAATCTTGAACAATTTTCATGATATCTCTAGTGGTAGTCACCACCTGGGTTAGGGCAGATGAGTCCACAGAGCCACTGGTTGATACTGAACCAAGATCTTCTCTCATTACTGCTTGAAACTTATCAACATCTATAGAAGCACTGGATGAAGAAAGAGGTTTGACAGTGAATGTAACAGTCTCCTTGAATGATTGGGTTATGTTGCTTATCAGCTTCTAGACAACCAAATCCTAAGTGCTCACATGCTCTTTGACCAAATTCATAAAATCTTCAAAGACATCCACAAATTTCTTTACTACACCTTTAATGTAATTGATATCAGCATTCATTTGAGCTTGAGAACTACTAAAGGAATTTAAGGAAGCAATAGACTGCTTCAAGGCAACAACAGATCCTGTCTAGATCTCAATATGAGAATAACACACTCTGATTTCATTCATCATCTCTATCATAGTGGTTGACACAATACATCCAAGAGAGAGTTAAAAGAATTTTTCCATGTTTCTCAGATCCTCAACAAAACAATTCTTTAAATCGAAAATAGATGCATTCAAAGACTCTGTCATCTCAGCTTTTAAAGACTCAAAGTCAGCCCTGGTTACCATATTAGTAGGCACAACAACAGGTGATATTTTTGTCACAATATTATCCATAGAAGCATTCATAACAGATTGAATGGATGAAACTAAGTAGGATTCCATTTTTCTTATCTCTTCCACAAATGAAGTCTTGAGATCAGACTTCAACTGGTCTAGATCAGCTTTCCTTACTACATCCTCTGGTAAAAACTCAGAACATATATTATAGTTAACTTATGGTCTATTCATGGGTGTCTCATCTTCAGAATCAGGGTAGTCCAAAACACCAACCACAAAGCCTGGGTCATCTGTCCAGTCTTTAATTCCACCAGCTACTGAAACATTGCCAAGTCTAGTTATATGCTCCCCCTCAACCGATTCATTCTTCTTTATAGCAATAGCACCCTCATCAGCTCGGTCTTCCTCAGAAGAATATTCCACTACCATCTCCATTTCTTCAACAGCAGGAGGATCCTCAGTAATAGAAGAAGATCTATCTACCTCAACAAGAACAGCCTCTAAAGGCATAGTAGAACTTCCAATCAAAGGAATTAAACTCAAGGTGGAAGAAGTAGATGCTTCAGTTTCAGATTATCTTTCTTCTTCCTCATTCTCTGGGGTAGCCTCTTCCTGATATGATCTCTGCCAGTATTCCTCATCCACAGGTGCCTCTTCAATGTTTACACCCAAAACAGTTTCTGTACTAGGTAGGTTCAAAGAATCATTTTCCTTTTCTTGTGATACAATTTCAGGAGTTAGGCTAGGAGGAAAGTCCGGATCTCCTCCATCTGCTGCAGAGGAATCCTCCTCATCTAAATCATCACTATACTATGGATCCTCCTCATCAGGTCCTAGACCTGGATCTCTCTTATCTTTTGGTCTATTTGGATGGTCCACTGGATTGAACTTGTCATAAATCTTCTCATCATTAGT
Source organism: Viscum album (assembly GCA_963277665.1). NCBI lineage: Eukaryota > Viridiplantae > Streptophyta > Magnoliopsida > Santalales > Viscaceae > Viscum > Viscum album. The sequence goes on along the minus strand of OY728137.1, from coordinate 842,204,062 downwards.
AACCCACTGCCTTCTCTATGGGTTCTAGTTAATCTTCATGTACTCACATACTGGGCTTGTGATACAAAAACTGTTTCTTACCACCACTATCTCATCCTAAGACTCAGAAACCCCCTTTACTTTAATCATAACCGAAATCAATTTGGAAAAGAATAATTCATTGGTTTTTGATTTGGGTCTGGTCATATCCTCTATTTCAATCATTAACATCCTGCACAGATTCACCTTCACACCATGCCTTAAGAGATGCAACAAATAGATATCTTGATAATTCAGATTTGCAAAGTCCCCTATTCTTGGACTTAGCACATGTTGAATGAATTTGAATAGAAACCTATTTTCCCCATCTATCTCAGCATCCAACACCTTTCTCTACTTTCCACTACCAGTGAGCTCCTCTAAGGCAGTCTCATAGTCAAATAAGTCACTGGTAGAAGGTATTGTCTTTGATGAATACCCAAATACTCCTTCATGTGGTACCTTCATGCATTCAGCCCATTCAATGGATGAGAAAGATATTTTCTTTCCATTTACCAATGAAACCATTATATTATCCTTATAGGATTTCTCAAAGCGCACAAAGGCATAGAACTCTTTTATCAGCTTCAGATAATAAGGACCATTGTTGTTTGTGAAACATTCTATCCATTTCTGCTCCTCTAATATTATTAGGGTTAGCGATTTACTTGGAAAAATCCATTATGAACACAACTCATTCTCAATTACAATTTCTATATTTTGCAAGTGTGGGTTCACTGGACGCCTCCCTGACCTTGTTCTATTGATGCTGCTACTTGCTTCAGGTCCCGTCTTCTGCTTCTTCGCATTCGGCTCATCAAGGTCATCTCTGACAGTCATAAGTTTGGTTTTTTCCATCTCTGGATTTAATAACTTAGGGTTTTCACGAGATTTGGGGATTCAAGGAGTTGGGTTTGATAGAGGAGAGTTTAGTTGATTGAGAAGTAACTAAGACTTAGTTTTTATCATTTAGGAATCATAAAATTCATAAATAAAACATATAAACAATACAGATTCTGGAGGCTAAAGACACGAATTTTAAAACAACGCATACTAACGATAATCATAAACCGATGAGAATTCCTAATGGTGAGGTATATCGGTGAGGTTCACTAACAGTGAGGTATATCAGTGAGGTTCACTAATAGTGAGGTATATCAGTGAGGTTTCATACTAGTGAGGTATAACAGTGAGGTTTCATACCAGTGAGGTATAATAATGAGGTTTCATACCGGTGAGGTATAATAGCGAGGTTTCATACCGGTGAGGTATAACAGTGAGGTTTCATACCAGTGAGGTATAACAACGAGGTTTCATACCAGTGAGGTATAACAGTGAGGTTTCATACCGGTGAGGTATAACAGTGAGGTTTCATACTAGTGAGGTATAACTGTGAGGTTTCATACTGGTGAGGTATAACGGTGAGGTTTCTAACGCACAAATTATATCATTCCTAATTCATGTCTAATGTAACTTAGCCTATCCAAACTTAAAGGCTTGGTGAAAATGTCAGCTAATTGATGTTTAGTACCTATAAATTCAATAGTAATATCACCTTTTTGATAATGATCTATAAAAAATGGTGCCTTACAACAATGTGTTTGGTCTTAGAGTGAGACGCGAGATTCTTAGAGATGTTAATTGAACTAGTGTTATCACAATTTATTGATACGTGATTAAAAATGTATCCATAGTCCAATAAAGTATGTTTCATCCACAAAATTTGTACACAGAAACTACCAATATAGCTATATACTCTGCTTCAGCAGTAGACAATGCAACAAAATTTTGCTTTTTACTACACCATGATACTAGGGACTTACCTAGAATATGACATGTTCCAGAAGTGCTCTTTCTATCTAATATGCAACCAGCAAAGTCAGCATCTGAATAACTCATTAAATCAAAAGATTTTCCTCTTGGATAAAACAAACCTAAATTTGTTTTATGTTTAAGATATTTGAAAATTCTTTTAACAACAAGAAAATGTGATTATTTAAGATTATCTTGAAATCTTGCACACATACACACACTAAACATAATATGTGGTCGACTAGTAGTAAGGTAAAGTAGACTTCCAATCATACCTCTGTAATTTGTTTGATCAACTGGTTTCCCAGATTCATCAATGTACAACTTACAGGTTGTACTCATGGGTGTATCACTTTCCTTAATTCTATATAAACCAAAAAGTTTTAAAAGATCCTTTTTATATTTAATTTGATTTAAAATAACACCATTTTCATTTTGGAAGAATTGAAATCCAAGAAAATATTTAAGTTCTACCATTAAACTCATTTGAAATTCATTTTTCATACTCTTTGAAAAATCAATACACAAAGTATGTTTAGAAGATCCAAAAATAATATCATCAATATAGAATTTCACTATCAAAACATCTTTAGAAATTCTTTTGATAAAGAGAGTTGGATCAGCAATCCCTTTAGAAAAACCTTTTGAAATAAGAAAATTACTAAGTCTATCATACCAAGCTCATGGAGCTTGTTTCAAACCATATAAATCTTTAGAGATCTTAAAAAATCGATTTGGAAAATGAGGATTAGTAAATCCAGGTGGTTGTTCAACAAAAATATCTTCAATTATTAAACCATTTAAAAAATAACTTTTAACATCCATTTGATATAACTTGAAATTCAGATGAGCAGTATAGGAAAGTAGAATACTAATAGCTTCTAATATAACTGTAGGAGAAAAGGTTTCATCATAGTTTATTCCTTCCTCTTGACTATATCCTTGCACAACTAGCCTTTATTTGTTTCTTACTATGTTTCCAAATTCATCAAATTTATTTCTAAAGACCAATTTAGTGCCTATGGTCAAGGTGTCCTTAGGTCTGTCAACTAATTCCCAAACTTTGTTTCTTTCAAATTGATTTAATTCTTCTTGTATATCCATTACCCAAAATTCATCATTGATTGCATCATTGATATTTTTAGGTTCTAACTATGAAAGAAAATCTTGATGTTCAACCTGGTTTCTTAGAGAAGCTATAGTCCATGTCCCTCTATCAAGATTACCAACAAAAACATCTAAAGGATGATTCTTTAGTATCCTAGTTGATCTAGTAAAGGTGGGACTAGAAATTTTAGGTTCTTCTCTAGATTCTGGTTCTATAAAAACAGGTTCTGGAATGTTTCCAGAACTAGATGTCTTTACAACAGGTTCATTGATTTTATCATTAAGGTTCAAAACAGACAAATCTTCTTCATGATTTTCAATGGAAGATTTGGGTTCATTAGGATCAGTTTCATCAAACTTGATGTGAACATAATCTTCCACACATTTGGTTCTTTTATTAAAAACTCTATAAGATTTGCTAGTAATTGAATAACCTAAAAAGATTCCTTCATCACTCTTGGATACAAATTTATCAAGATTATCCTTAGTGTTGAGAATAAAGACTTTGCAACCAAAAACTTTAAAGTAATTAACCTTAGGATTCCTATGGTTCCACAACTCATAAGGGGTCTTCTTGAGAAAAGGTCTAATCTGGAATCTATTAATAATATAACAAGCTATATTTACATCTTCAACCCAAAAGTAAATTGGCAAGTCATACTCATTAAGAATAGTTCTTGCAATCTCTTGAAGTGTTCTGTTTCTTCTTTCTACTACACCATTCTGCTGAGGTGTCCTAGGGGCAGAGAAATTGTGACTATAGCCATTGTGTGAGCAATAAGATTCAAATTCATGATTTTCAAACTCACGACCATGATCACTTCTCAGGGTCTTAATCTTAAGTCCACTAAGGTTTTCTACAGACTTGGAGTATTTAATAAAGTAATAACAAGCTTCACTTTTGTGAGCTATGAAGTATACCCAAGTGTACCTAGAATAGTCATCTACTAAGACATAGACATAGTGCTTCCCATTTAAACTAGAAACTCTAGAAGGTCCAAACAAGTCCATGTGAACCAACTCGAGACGTTGAGAAGTTGAAACTTCTTTCTTTGATTTAAAAGAAACATTATGTTGCTTTCCCTTTTGACAGGGATTACAAACTTTATCAACTGGGAATTCAAGTTTAGGTAGGTCTCTAACTAAGTTTTTCCTAGTCAGTTTTCTAAGTGAATGAATGTTGCAATGTCCTCATATTCTGTGCCATAGCCAAGACTCTTTATGAAAATCATTTAAGTAAGAAATGTTCTGTTTATCCAAATAATTAAAATCAACTACATAAACATTTTCATTTCTCAAAGAAGAAAATACTAAAATATTTTTATAATTAAAAACATTACAAGAATCATTTTCAAATTTAACATTGAAACCATCATCACACAACTGAAAAATACTTAACAGGTTATATTTAAGTCCATCAACAAATAAAACATTGGAAATTAAAACTGAGTCAGTGTTACCAATCTGGACTAAGCCGATGATTTTTCCTTTTGAGTTATCACCAAAGGTGACATGGATTCCATCAACTTTGATTAAACTCTTGAAGCATGAGTAATATCCAGTCATATGACTTGAACATACACTATCCAAGTACCATACTTTCTTATGGGAACTTTTCAAGCATATTTCCTACAAAATAGGTTTAAACAGAAAATGATTTTGGTACCCAGATTTTCTTGGGTCTAGAGAGGTTAGCAAGAAAAAATTTTGGTTCCCAAATTTTTCTAATGGGTCTCATACAATCAATAGATTCAATTGATTTTGAAAGATAAACTTTATTTGATCTATAGACATGTGAATAACTATTTGAAGCATATGAATTTCCAGAACTAGAACTAGCAGCATTGTGTCTAGATTTAGGAATAAATCTATTTTTAGTTATCTATCTCTGTCCAGGATGATAGCATATTCTAGTGGTATATTTTGGTGCCACTTTTTTTCCTAGAATTTGAGTTAGTGTAGTATTTCCATTTGTGAATTTCTCTAAGTCCTTCCTTAATTTCTCAATGGACAATTTCAGTTCAGTATTTTCCTTAAGTAATTGAGCATTCTTTTCCTTTTCTATATCAAGTGCAGATTTAACAAAGTTGGTCAAAGCATGATGTTTTTTTTAAGGTCTTATACTTGTTCTTCAATTCATTACAGGTTTCTTCTAGCATATCACAATATTCAAACAATTCAGCTTTAGACATATTATCATCACTACTTTCATTCCCAGAATAATAATCATTCAACATAGGGGAAACAGGTACCTCAGAATTATTAGTCATGAAACACATGTTGGCATGATTCTTTTCAGAATCAGAAACTTCAGACTCACTTGTGCTGTCTTCTGAAGCACTCAATGTTTCCTTCATGGCTTTCTTATATTTTTTTATCCTTGTAGTCATATTTCTTCTTGAACTTTAACTTCAGTCTGTCTGCCTTAATGTGTCAATTACTTTTGCATTCATAACACACTATCTCATCATCCTTATCACCTTTCTTCCAATCCTTCTTCCAATGACCTTTGTTGTCATATTTTCCTTTATAATTTGGTTTTATGAAGAATTTATTCTTCCTGTAGAACTTCTTGAACCGTATGGCTATTTGAGCCATCTCTTCATCACTATCAGAATCTGAACCTTCACTTGTTGAGCTTTCAGTAGGTATGTGAAATTTCTCCTTGTACTTGCTCTTTGAGTTAGTAGATTTAAATTCTAGTGACTTCCTCCTTGGTTCATCATCTTCTTCCTTGTTTACTTTCATCTCTTCTTCATACATCATCAACTTACCAATTAATTCTTTAACAAGAAGTGAACTTATATCACATGATTATCTTATTGAAACTGATGTGGCTTTCCATCTCTCTGGTAGACATCTTAGTATTCTCATAATCTGCTCCTTTGCAGGAAAAACTTTTCCAAGTGAGATCATAGTGTTGACAATCTCATTGAACCTGAGATACATATCAGAAATAGGTTCATCTGACATCATTTTAAAATTATCATACCTAATTATGTAGGTATTCAATCTCATTTCTGTAACATTGGTTGTTCCCTCATGGGAAATGACCAAAGTGTCCTAGATTTCATAAGCAGTTTTACAAGAAGATATTCTATTAAATTATTCATCACCCAAATCACAGTACAAAACATTCATTTCTTTATAGTTATTATTGTATGCAGTATTAGTAGGTTCATCCCAAGTAGTTTTTTTAGTTTCTAGAATCTTATATTGAGTCTCTATAGCAGTCCAGATGTTAAATCCCATACTTTCTAAATGAATTTTCATTTTAAGTTTCCATTGGGCATAATTTGTACCATTAAAGAAAGGTGTCCTATTGGTAGCAGCACCTTCTAGACTATTATCCATAATTCTATTTTAGAAAGTATATTTAAAGAGATAAAATTTAGAACTAACCGAAATTTAAGATCTTTAAGATATAACTAAAATAACAGTTGGAAAACAGAGTATTTGGAAATCCTTTATAAATAACAAACAACCCTCTGATACCAAATGTTGGTTGGAGTGGATACTCAAGTGGGGGGTGAACTGAGTACCAATTATAAATTTCTGTTAAAAGATTTATATTAAAATCCCCCAAATTAAATAATAAGTTAAACTATAGTGAATTTATAAAGATTGTAAGTTTTCAATTAGTTTCTCAAGAGATTGATTATTTCTCAGTTGACTCAATCTGAAGATTGGTTAAATTTTTAAACTAACTTACTGGCTAACAAAAGTTATAAACACTTGTTAATTTAACTATCAGAGTTACTTTAAAATAGATTTATGTTTAAATTACTTAGCAGCGGAATAATCAATATAGTTTTAAAACAAAAAAAATAAGCACAGCAGTTTAAAACAAGAGGTTCAGTCTCAAGATGAGACTTACTCCTCTCAAAAAATTTATATAAATTTTGATCCACACCCTGGATTGGGGTTAACAACAGTGCAAAGACTCTTTAGGTACTAAGACCTCTACCACAGTTCTTCGTGGGAAAATATAAAAGCAATATAACACAGGCTATCCAGGACACACTTGATCTCTACCACTATCCACAGTGGGATACAAGAGTATTATAGAAGTTTTTTATGAGGATTTAGAAATCCTCCAGTTCATAATAAGACACAGTGTGTGTCTAAAAATACAGAGCACACACACACTGCTCAAAATATAAATAAAAGAATCACTAAGAGAGTAGATATGAGTTTAGAATGCTCTAGTTATTTCAAATGCAGCTCTAGACTCCTTTTGATTGAACAAAAATGCTTCTGAGTCCTTCTCTGGTTTTTGTCTTGAAAACAGAGTGTCGTTTTCTTCCTTGATTTTCAGGTTCCGTTTGATCAGCCTGAGTGTATGAAGATATCGTTGTAGTTCTTCACTCCTTGACTAAGATTCAGCTTTTGTTCTATTCTTGTATGAGTGTCCTCCTATATGTCTAGTGTTATTCAAGTATGCAGGTGTATGGATGTTGCCTTTCTTTATTGTGTATATGTATCACTTATTTTCTGTATCCAAATCTTCCTTTTATACCTTAAGCTCTGGAAATCAGAATGATTACCTTTTCATAGGTACAAGGTACGGTTCCCTGACATGCCAACAACTATCATTAATTAATTGTACATGTATTAAAAACATAAAATATGACCGTTGCTTAATAAATAAATAGAAATATAGTTTAAGTAGCAGTGACTAGTTATCATTAATCTTTCATCAGTAGGTATCTATTGGTAGACTTGTAGTGGTGGACTTTGTATAGCGGTGAGCTCCTATCAGTAGCTCTTTGTTCTTATACCGGTAGCTCCTTGTAACTGTAACAGTTACTCCATGTAACAATAGCTCTATATACCAGTAACTCCTTTTATCAGTAGCTTTGGTCAATTGGTAACTTGCTTGTACCGGTAACTACTTATATCGGTGGCTCTGTCTACCGGTGAACTTTGTATCAGTAGCTCTATATCGGTAGCCGTTCGTCTGTCTAGTTGTATCGGTAGGTCTGCCCATATCGGTAGCTATGCTTATCGGTAGACTTGATCTATCAGAGAAATTTTCTAACCGGTGACCTTTGTTTATCTTTAGACTTACACATATCGGTAGACTTACTCTAATGGTAACCTTTCGGTGTACCGATAGACTTACATATCGGTTGCTCTATTCTATACCAGTGTACTTAGCCTTATCAGTAGCTGTGTATCTGTTTATATCAGTGATCTTCATATCAGTAGCTCTTGTTATAACAGTAGGTCTGTCCGTTTGTCTGTATCAGTAGCTATGTGCATACTGGTGAACATAACACTTATCTGTTCTATGCAAAACATGTCCAGATTGAGTTAGAATTATTTCAAAGTATGTATAAACATAGATAAATAGTGATTAACATATTAAAATGATTATTTTGATATTATTGTCAGCATAGGATTATAAATACAGATTAAAACATAATTGGGACTATCAAAATAGGTGAGGTTAACATCACTAACCCCTAGCCTATTAGAGTCGGGCTTGGGGTTGTGGAGTCCTGAATTTCCATCGGATAGGCAAGGCCCAGTTGTTTGGGTCATTATAGAGTGGTAGAAGAGTAGTTTATTCCTTAGTACAATGTTTGGAGTTATCCCCTTCTAAGGAATTGATTGGGACTTAGGGTTATGGTGTTAGAGTGTATCGAGTGTGTATTTTAGGATAGGGGATCTAGTTTTTGTGCGGAAAACAACGTATCCATACAATATGAATTTGCCTACCTACTTATTGAATCAGTGTACCGAGACATTGGTTGTAAGGAATAATAGTAGATGCACCATATAGGATTGATTCCTTTGGATTTACTTATTGATTAATCTCCTCATATATATGTGCATATGAACATGGTACATATTTATCACCTTAGGGATGGATCCATGAAGAAAATCATCTAGGTTACCAATTCAGGATCATAATGATGATATGATGAGTAATGAGGCCTCATTTTAAGGGACATATCATCAGGTGTTCCTCTAGGAAGACATGGAGTAGTATCCCTACCTATCAAGAAGTAGTTAGTACCAATATTTCAGGTTGACGATTCACATAGGCTTTGAGAACTCCGTGAGTTCCAACATAAGATACTACAAAGGTTCCATGGAAATCTAGATCCCCAAGAAGTGAAGGATTGTCTTAAGTATATGAACTGAGTCTTTAGGATCATTTGGACACTAACTGTTAAGATGGTTTCACTAGTAGACAATATTTTCCATGGAACAATTGGGAAATAGTGGAGTTTGGTTATGTAGAACCATGATGAGACGAAACTCACATGGTCTAAATCCAAGAATCTGTTTCATGAAGATTATTACCCTTCATTGTTGCACTCAGTATAAATCTAGGAGATTCTTGAGATACAACATGGTAGTATAATAGTTGTTGAGTATGATGTGAGGTTCACTAACCTTATGCGATACTCCCTTGATATGGTATGAGACACATTCTTATAGGTGAGGAAGTTCAAGAAGGGTCTCTACATAGACATTCTAGCTAGTGTGGTCTCCTTATGCCTACCCATTTATACTAGAGTACCGGAGATAAATTTGGAGAATGATAGATTCCTAGCAGGTAGTTGGAGCCGGTGGTGGACATCATGTGGTTGAGTTTTCTATAACAGGTAGTAGGTGTCATACATTTAGGTCTCAACAAAGGAGAAATTCTCATTCTTGGACTCAGATACATGGGTATGCAGCTCAATGATCACGTAGAGGATCCAGTCATCTCAAAGAGGGGCGATGCTATGATTGCTATGAGAGAGGTCACTTAGCTCATGATTTATCGATCTGTTGTGATAATCAGGATAAGAAGATAGTGGATGAACCTCCACAGTAGTGACAACACTGTGATCAGTGATCTCCCAAATATGTATAGGGAATCCCTTAGGGGAGTTATGTAACGACCCAAACTTTCATTAATGGAAATCCCTCTTGATCTAATTAAATGTCCCTTTATGTGAAATGTTTATATAAAATTTCAACTTCTTTGGTTATATGTTTTTGGATTTTAAAATACTGTTAATAATTGTGACCATTTCTATTATGTCCATTGAATAGTGATCACATGATTAGTATAAATATAAGTCTTTAACGAATCCAATTTACTCAGACAATGGAAGTGATGGCCTCATCCAGTAGACGTTCCCCATATAAATCCCATTTGTTGGAGGTCGGAAAATAGGTGGCGTCATTGGGCTTTGCTCTTGACCAATCCCAAGCCTAGCTTCAACAGGTTAAGCTCAAGAGGGACCGCCTTTGAGAGAAGTGGAAGTTGATAGAGATTACCACCCGAGCAATGTTATCCGAGCCACCCCAAGAGTCTGTCACCATCGCACACCTTACCCTTCGATCATATGTGGGTGTTATAAGGGGTTATGTAACAAGACATTATCACTATGGTCATGTACATTATTTTTTGTATATAATAATGAATATACCTTCATTTTATTATTGTTACCTTATAGATGGTTTTTAAAGCACAAATAGTATTTTTAGTTAATATTCATCTAAGAAATATATTTTGATGAATTAATGGATTGTTTAATTAAATAATATTTTAATAAATTATTATTATTATTATTATTAAATTAATTTTTATTAAATATAAATTATTGTATAATTTTATGAATGCAATAGTAATTTTTATTAAGGTTTGAAAGCCATTTTTGTCAAAACCCATGAATTTTCGATAAATGTCGGTTTTTATTTTAAAAGTTTAAATTAAAATATTTAGAAAATTATTTAGATAAAATGAATATTATTTCTGGAATCAGGACATCGAAATTATCCAATGGTGAATTTTTCATAATTTTCTGAGACGGTCAAATTTTTGGGTAAAAATTAAATACCATTTAAATATATAATGTGTTTTATGACATCATAATGACCCAATAGTGATGTAATAAAATAATATAATCCTTATTTTCGGCCAATATATGTTTTAAAATTAAAATAATGTGATTTTGGGTTTTTTTGACTTATTTTACAAATCATTAATGGACCCTTCAAGGCTTATTAAACATCTTGTCCTTTTAAATTGTTTTCCTTGGGAGTGTGACTCACCTCCATATAAGCAACCCCATTATTTTAATAAGTTAGGACTTTGGCCTTATAAAATATTGTTTTCCACTTCCATTTTCCAAAAATCATGGTAAAAAACCATGGGATGGTTTGTGGTTTGGATTAGTTTAATGTGAGGTGTCCCAAACCTAAATAATAAAGAATCCCCTCACCTTTCCTATATAAACCCACCCAAGATCCCACTTTATCCTCACTCAAATCCATTTTAGTTCTTCCAACATCTGCCCTAATCTCTCTAGAATCCTACAAAGTTTCCCCAATCTAACAATAAGCCTCTCTCAAGCCTCTCTCAAGCCTTTGGAAGCATACTTCCAAGTAAGGGTTTTTCTTCCTTTCTCATTTTTGTCCAATATTCTTTAAATTGTTATGCCCTTTTAATTTCCTTTATAAATGTTGGGGTATGGTTTATCACCTGACCCATACTTTCCTATTTAAGTTTTAATTATTGGAGACCCCTTTCTCTATCATTAAATGCCTTCTATGTACACCCATTACTATGCCGAAATTCCGAAAGAAATTTCTCTCTCCTCTTTTACATTCAAGAAATTCTTTTGTATCATGACTCTAAATTCCGTTAAAATTGTTGGGACATGTATATATATGACCCCCTTACTTTCCATTTCATGTACATATGACGAGACACCACTTTATCTCTCATCAACCATTTTTATGAATTCTTACGTCATACCGTTACGCTGCCGAAATTGCACCGATTTTCCAAGCCAATGTCATTATGTAGTGCATACCATGACCATTTCTCTATCAAGGGTATTCAACTTTATTCACGTTTTCTTATTTATTATAAAGTTTCATGTATTAATTCCACATTACTTTATCATGGAATAAATGATTATGTTTTATGAATCCATGTTATATGATCCATGTGGAACACTTATGCATGAAATGAAATGTTTAAGAAGGGTGCACCCTTATAGCGCTCCAATGCATTGGGTTAAGAATAGTATCATGATAGTTCATGTGCAATGAGTGTTGAATCATGATAATTCAAGTGCAACAAGGTTTTTACTCATGATTCATGTGCAATGAGGATTTACTCATGCTCCATGTGCAATGAGCCTTGGCTCATGCTAATTCCATGTTAAGTGTTGTTGCCACATTTCCATGTTATGATTATCATGATTTATCATGCCTTTATGTTTATTCTTCTCTTGTTATCTAATGATATGCCTATTGTCTAACATGTATTGTATTCCTCATGTTACTCCATGTTTATTCCCTTATTGGGATTTATAGCTCACCCTTTTCTTATGCATGTCCTCAGGTTATCCCATGCAATGCTAAGTACGAGGGAATGTAGTGGTCATGTAAAGGAAGTTTTCAATAAAGATGTTTCTTTAATATTTTAAGTTGTTATGTAATAATCCTAATCCCCAAAGACACTAGAACTATCGATATTCTATGTTGTATCAAATGATATTTATGTAATAAATGATGTTTAATTGTGTAATAAAAGACCATGGTTGTCATAAGTTAGTGTTGGTAGAGGAGAAGAATCTTCTTTGAAGGGAGGATCAATTGGTGGAGAATTACACTATGAGTTTATACCACCACCACCACCACCACCAGGTGGACCATGTTAGGCTCAGGGATCTAGCAGTCGGGGCTATAGATAGTTGCAAGACATGGAGGGATATGACCAGGATACACAAATGATATAAGGTACGATATATGCTTATTCTACTCTTTCCTTAGTACTAGTAGACATAGGTTTGATTCATTACTTTATCACATTATTTTGGTGTGAGATTTGGAGCTTCCAATTGAGACTTTATCGTAGAATCTATGACTAAAGGTTCCTAGAGGGAATGGTTCTTTGATATTTCATATCTAAAGAAAGTGTGAGCTATGAATTGGTGGAGAGAGATTTATATGAGACCTCTTATTCTTAATTATGATACCTTATGACATCATCTTGGGAATGGAATGGTTTTCCATGGTTCTATCCTATATTGATTATCATTGTAGGTGAGTTAGATTCCTTCAGACTAATGGGATGAGATTCTCCTTTATGGGTGAGAGAGATATCATGTTGGAATGCATGGGTTTTTAGAGCCATAAGATACAAACCATTACCCATTATTTGGTTATTTTGGACCTTGGTGAAGAAATATATTTAGGCATCTGGATTCCTTTGATCATGGAGGACTTTATAGATGTCTTCCCTGAGGATGTCCCATGACTACCTCCATGCAGGGAGATATAATTCTGCATCAAATTACACCATGATACCATGATTATATCTTATGTATCATATCAGATGGACCCTATTGGGCTTCAAGAGCTGAGGGTGTAGTTGGAGAACCTTTGAGAGAAGGTATTTATCAGACCTAGTGTGCCCCCTAGGCATCTCCAGTGTTGTTCGTGAAAAAAGGAAGATAGGATATTGAGGATTTGTATTGATTATCATCACTTTAACTTGGTCACAATAAAGAACAAGTACCCATTTCCAAGTATTGAATACCTATTTGAACAATTGTGAGGAATGGGTTGGTTATCGATGATCAGTCTTAGGGCTGATTACCACCAGTTGAGGGTTTGTGAGGTTGATATTCTGAAAGATAACATTCCGATGTTGCTATGTATACTATGAGATTATGGTGATTCCTTTTAGTGTGATGAATTCCTCCAAAATGTTTATGATTATGATGCACCATATATTCCTTCCCTAGTTGGAATGATTTGTGGTTGTCTTCATTGATTACATAATCATTTACTCTGCACTAGAGTAGGAGCATACAGAGCATCTGAGGTTGGTCCTTGACTTACTTCAGGAGCCCAAACTTTATGGTAAGCTCTCAAAGTGCTAGTTTAGGATCCATTAGGTTAAATTTATAAGGAATTTAATATCTAATCATGGATTAGATATAGAGTCGATGAATATTGATGTTGTTCTTTTGTGGGATCCTCCTGAGAATGTGTTGGAGGTTCGAAGTTTCCTTAGCTTTGTGGGGCACTACATGAGGTTCGCGCTTGAATTTTCTAGAGTAGTAGATCCTTTGACCACCATGACATGTAAAGGGAATCCATTTACCTAGATCAAATAGTTTCAGGGAGGCTTTGATAAATTGAGGGCAAGGTTTCTAATACTTTTGTGTTGAGACTACCATAGGAGGGTGTGAAGTATGTAGTGTTTTATGATTCCTATAAAGATGATATTGGTTTCATGTTGATTTATAGGTAGGAGGTTATCTCATATGGTTCAAGGAAGTTAAGAACCATGATCATAACTACACGACTCATGACATGGATTTGGTAGCGGTAGTCTTCACTCTGATGATGTAGATTCACTATCTTTTAAGAGAGTTTTTTTGTTTAATAAGACCACCAGAGTCTCAGGTACATATTTAATTAGAGAGATCTTAACCTAAGGCACAATAATTGCTTATATTTCCTATAAGAATATTAATTTGAGATAGTCTATACTATTGGGAATAGAAACATGGTGGAAAATTACTTTAGTAAGAATTCATGTTCTTTCTTGGAGGAGGAGGAATCTCAGAAGTTGGATTCTTTGTAGTTGACCCTAATAGAGGATATGGGTACAATTTGTATTTAGTTGATGGTGTTTAATCCTATACTATTTTAGTGTTTGAGGGAGGATTATTTGGGATACATTGACTGTGAGGTTCTATATGACCAAATATCCTCAATAGATTCAACAGATGGGTTTTCTAATGGATAGGAGTCCACCATCCTTTTATAGGTAGGAATGGTGGTTCTGGTCATGATGCAAGAGGAGGTGATAAGGGAGATTCATACTTCTCCTTTGTCTATACATCCTAGTGTGTAAAAAATATCTAAGTAACTTCATTGGTAGTTTTGGTGGGCAATCATGAGGTGGATCATAGTCGAGTTCGTCTCTCGATGTATCACATGCCAATAGGCGAAGGCTGATCACCATGATATAATAGGTTTGATGTATCCTATTGAGATACCAGAGTGGAAATAGGATGAAATATACAATGAATTTGTGATAGGGATTCTGTGGACAGTGTGATTCCATGATTCAATCTGGGTGATAGTTGACCAACTTACCAAGTCACCACACTTCCTTTTTATTATAGAGTAGAGTTTAGTGGAAAGTTTAGGGTAATTGTACATGCAGGAGATCATCTGAATCTATGGGGTTCCCTAACTGATTTTCTCTAAATGTGATGCATGGTTTACATCATGGTTGTGAAGAGGTCTGCCGGAGGATTTCGAAACCCAGTTGAGGATGAGTACAATGTTCTACCCCCCGATGAATGGGAAGAAGAGGAGAACTATTCAAGCATTGAAGGATATATTGAGGGATTGTGTGTTTGACTTATACTGAAGTTGGGGGTATCACTTGCCACTGGTAGAGTTTTATTATAATCATATTTATCACTCTACTATCATCATTTTAACTTTTGAGTCCCGATATGGGAGACCCTGTGGGTTACCCTTATGATAGTATGAGATTGGAGAAACTCTTATTGTTGGGACAGAGATGGTGAAAGCGATGAAAGATAAGGTTCAAGTGATCTGTGAGCGTATGAGGATAGCCTAGAGTTAACAAAAATCTTATGAAGATCAACATCATAGGCCCTTGGATTTTGAGTAAGGATACCATGTTTTCCTAAGAGTCTCACCACAATAAGGATTATAGAGATTCATATGGGGAGGAAAGTTATCCCTAATGTTTATCAAAACATTTGAGATCCTGTAGACGGTTAGTGAGGTTTCTTACCACTTAGCCTTACCCTCATAGTTGGAGTGGGTGTATGATGTCTTTCATGTGTTATAGATGAGGAGATACATGCACGATACTTTGCACGTTATTGACTGGGGTGATCTGAACATCAAGGATAGAGTTACCATTATGGAGTACCCAGTGAAAATTGAGGATCAACATGAGAGGATCCTAAAAGGACAGACTATTCCCTTGGATTATGTGCTATGAAAGCTCGAGATCATTCATGAGAGATATTGGTAGTGAGAAAGCTAGATACAAGATCAATATTCCCACCATTTTGTTTAGGTTATGCTTTTCAAGGAGAAAAGACTTGAAGGAGGGTAGAATGTAGTGACCTTTTCTTCCTTGTAAGACTTTTAAGCATATTAAGGAATATTTTTGAAGCCATACACTGATAGAGAACAAGTTTTTGAGGCCCAGTGAGCCCGAAATTGTTATTATAAAGATATTAAAAATATTAATATCACACATGCATAGTTTTAATAAAATAGTTGAATAAATCCCAAAATGAGTCTCATATTGGAAATCTAAGACCATGGTTGGTTCCGGAATGTAGGTTTTACCCTAGGAAAGACCTAAGGTTGGTTAGCTTCGGATGTCTGGTTAAGGAATTCGTTGGTGGTGCATTTAATTAAAATAAATAATTAAATTTATTTATTTTATTTTAAATTACCATGACCCAATTACCTCTATAAATACCTCATTATAAAAATTCTCTACGGTTACCCACATAAACCTTGGGAGGATTGAGATAATATTTAATATTTCTTCATTGGAAGATCACATCGGAGGATGAAGGGGGATTGGATCTATGTGGATCAAGAGGAAACGGACATAATGAGACTTCTCCTTCACTGGAGAATGAATTATTCACCAACTATTGACCCAATCGAGGCAGGACTAATAAATTTTTGTTTTCACCCTCTTGATTAAATTGTTAAATTAAGGATTCAATCTAATTTATTTGATCTGTGATTATTTGGGTAACATCCCCCGATCCAGTACTCTCCTAAGTGGTAAAATCAGAGTAGTTATTGGACCTCAAGAATGAATTCCTATATTCCAAAGGATGCTGACTAGCTATGGGTGTGTGGAGAATATAGCGGGGGAGACTATACCCTCTAGAAAAAAGTCATATAATAGTAGAAATAAAAAATATTAGAGTAAACAAAATAGTAGAAACAATATATCATAAAACTAGAAAATAAATGAAGAACCAAATAATCAAATAATAAAGCATTCAATATAAGTATAGAATGTATTAAAATGCAAAAATAAAGGTAATACAGATAAAAGACCATGATGACACAAAAAAACTCAAAATACCCCAGTCCTAAAACCCATGTTAGTCTCATAATCAAGACCCAAACCATCCAACAAGCAACAATCAACTAAAAGATCCCTTGAATTTTTCCAAATATGTATCCATATAATCTTCTTGGGTACCAAACAGTGGCTCAAATAGGGTGTGAGTAAAACTCAGTAGGTCGGCACCACCAAGTCGAAAAAACCAGTCTGATAATAAGTGAAATAAATAAAATGATTAACATGTGTATTAATTAAACAATTAATACAATATAACAATAAACCTTCTTTGATACAATGACATGATATCTTTGAGCATGTAGCACAACCATCCCAACCACAACCACAAGTCCATGGAAAAATCAAATATTATGTTAAATCCCTCTATATAATAATTTCAGTATCTGAGCCAAACCCCATAAGAATTACAATATAACTAAGCACAACCCTCTATATAAGAATTTCAGCATCCAGGAATATCCCTCTATATAATCATTTCAGCACAATCATTCCAAGCCCTCTATATAATAATTTTAGTATCTCCTCATAGACCTATATATAATCTTTTTAGTACAACCGGGCCAAGCCCTCTATATAATCATTTAAACATGAATCACAACATATTATATAGTAGTAAGAATAAAATATACAACATCAAATCATAGTATAAAATGGTTAATTCTTCCAATTACCATTTATCATTCAATTACCAATTTTATTTTTTCAAGTTGGTCTTAAACCATTAACATGCTAGTTCACACAACCATTTATCAAAACATCATCATCCATTTAAAAAATAAATTAAGAAATTTTACAAGGTGAATTTGTAAAAAATCACCTATGGTATCATGTCATTCCAATCAAACAATAATCTATTAGCCAGTTATTTATTTATCAATGGTAGGCTTACCCTACGGGTAGCCGCAAGATATGTATCAATTCCATTGGATGAAATGGGACCTAAGAATTAATATAACACATGATTTATCATCACCACTAATCATTTAATTAACACAAACATTTTTTCAACATAATTATATAATATTTCACATACTTAATCAATTAGAAACATACCATTGGGTTTGGTTCTAGAACACCTATTTTTATATGATGATTAAACTACCCTTCCAATGGATATTTCCATCCATGAAAAAGGCACAGAAGATCACAAGAAGAACCAGATCACACTAGATCAAGATCAATAGAAATTTCAAAAATGGTCAAAATATTACACCATGATAATAATAAATTAGTAGAAGAGATAGGAAAACCAAAGAGAAACCACTCACCTGATATTGATCACTTGATCATAAAATTTTTAAGGAAATAGGGCACTCCAAAATCTCTTCGAAATCACCTAGCTCTCTAGAGTGCAGGGATACATATAGATGAGTAAACAAATTATATGCATGAAACAACATATATTCATTGATCCTAAGAAATACATGGCATGTAATTCATGATTTATGAGTTACAATGAAAAATGTGTCTCCTCAGCTTAAAAACAATTCTGTTAAAGCATTACATGATGTGAACCAGGTTTAAAGAGTTTATTAATTTTATGTTATGAACTCGTTTCATGACCTCTAACTAGTGATAGTTACACATAATGTAATATATATACACAGTGTATAAATTTCCTGCAGGAATCTTTAATCTCAGTTTCTACAGAAGAGAAGAACCACCTCTAAAGCCTTAAAAACTCATGGTAAACCCTCATAAGCCCATTTAACATGTTTATACTCATACTCCATTAATTAAAAAACATACATCCCTAAAATTTAGGTCATTTTTTCTAAAAAAATCTCCCCATCCTCATAAGGAACTCAACCACCAAGAGTAACATCCCAACTCGGTTCACCCCTGAACAAGTGGCCAGACCGATCGCCACATGACCTCAAGCGCATCTCCTCGTACGCTAAAGGCTACTGGAGAGCAGAGAGGGTATAAGGATAATAAGTGGGGAGACTATACCCTATTATAAAAGTTTCACAATGGTATAGTATAGTAAAAAAACAATCAATAGCGGAAGAAATAATACATAATTGAAAAAAACAGCGGAAGACAAATAATACTCATTTTATAAAAGTGGACACCACCAATTATACAATAGATTCATACATGAAATGATAATGTTAAATAAATAGAAAATAGTGATAAAGAAAGAATGATTTAAATTCCAATATAAAAATAAATAAACAATGAATCAAAGCCCTGAGGGCAGTCTCCTCGAGCATCCTGAGTTTCTGCTCGGTCCTCTGCTCCTATCTCCTAAGTAAATGAAAACAACACAATCCTGCAACCAAATAGAATCTACTTGGGTACCCCAGTGCAATGGCGGCCCGAGTAGGGTGTGAGATATAAATCTCAGTAGGTTGGGACCACCAGTGTCTACTCCAAATCCAGACATTTAATAATTAATTTAAATCGTGTGAAAGCATGCATAAATAAAGTAGTCAGTACAATGTAACTATATACCCAAGTACCTAATTCAACCCTTAACTGGTGTCTAAACCTGCATTATACATTTTTCATGCATAATAAACAATCATTACACAATAATTTTTATTTATCAATTATTTTAACCTTATTAAATTATGAAAGTCTCGAGATTTGGCCTCAACCCGACATCCCCTGTATATGTCAGTCACCACAGATGTCTCTAAGACCATCTAAGTAATCAAAGTAAAGATCGAATCCAAGCTTGTGCTTTGAATTTTATAACATGTCATGAGATATTAAATTTAATATTTCATATACTATGTCCTAGCCCATCCACTAAAAATAGTGATTCGCTCCTGAGTCCGTCTACTAACAGTGATTCACCCAATTCATTGATAATTCTAAACCCTTTCTCATATTAAATTCACAAATCTTTATGCCACAACAATTTTCATTAACCAATTAATTCATTTCATGTATGAACAATTGTACCCATAATCCAATGTCAATTAATGGGTGTAGAACATCATGTCTAGCACCATCGTGAGTATTTAGAGCGTCAGTCCTTGTCTCATAACCCATGGGTATTTGGAGCATCATTCCGTATCCCATAAAAGAATATCTACATGAAATATGGGTGTATAACGCCATGTCTAGCACCCCATGAGTATATGGAGAATCAGTCCCTGTCTCACAACCCATTTATCAATCATACATATATATTTATCATTAGTGTAGACCTCCATGTCTAACACCCCAAAACCATCCATTAATTAATTCATAAATTAATTAATCCAATCCATTAGTTATTTCAACAACTAATTAATAACATAAACCTCATGTTAAATAATTATAAAAACAATTAACCATTAAACACCTCAATGGTTAATAATTAATTATCAATTAATTATTCTTAATTAAATATCCCAAATCATTAACAAGTCTGAACCCATCCACTGATATAGTGTTTCGTCCAGGACTTTAAAAATTAACACGCACGTCGTAAACATCACAAGTCAAACATGCTGAACAAGGTCCACATATTTAACAAACATCTCACATAGCATATCATATTTTTAAATAACTCTATCCTAACCAACTTAAGGCATGGAAAATAAACACACATCCAAACATATTGATGGACAACAATCATAAAAATCAATCAATTCACAATCTTAACTTAATGCATGCAAATTAATTAATTCAAAAATTAATTAAATAAATTAAATCTCATTAACCAGTTCATCAGTTAATTAACCATTTACCATTTATCATGTAATAATTAATCCATCCATTAATTATTACCAGTTTCCAATTTATATTCTGAAAATGTAAAAATATTCAATATTCTCAATATTCAGTAAATGCAACAATTTTTCCAACTCATGAATAGACAATTAATTCTTTAATTAATTACCCTATTACCCATCCTTCCCCATTCAATCATTTTATTCACCAACTAATAAATCATCATTTGCGTAATTCACATTCCGTGACATGGGTTAAAACACACACACTAATGGGTGTCTAAGTCCAACGCCATTTAAGTCTCATTTACAAGGAAGACCCATGAGTGCATCCTATTTAACTATTTAATATTCAGGACATAAGCTCAACATATTTTAAATAGCTGTAAATACATGATTAACACCAACACATGGTAATTTATTCATTTATAAGGGATACATACAAAAACCCAACCTTAAGAAAGCATGATATGACATTACCGCTAACGAACAGTTTATCTTTAATCATCATTTAAAGAAAATTTAGTAGTTCCAAAATCAAGGAAACTCATACTCTCAAATTATTTAAAGAAGAAAATAATTACAAAATAAAATGATAGATATTTGGGACCCTACCTCAGGGTGGAACCAAAACAATATTAAGTGGATTGACATATGATGAAAACCAATCCGCAGCTGGTCTACAACCGCATGCACACACCTTTATGTATATAAACACACACACACACACACATACATGTGAACACCCTCTACATTGATCAAAACCCATTGCAACATAACTTAGAATCATAAAAATGCAACGACAAGACTCAATGCACCTAAAATAAAGTACTAGGGGCTCGTATAATTTGTCAAACTCTAAATTAGATGGTGAGAAACAAGAAACATAAAATCATATCCTTAACAAAAGAAATGGAGAAAAGGAAAAACAAGTCTATCTTCCTCACTCTTGGTGGTGGATGCTAGATTATGGACCAATGGGTCCCGAGTAAATATTTTCATATCCTAAAAATAAAGGAACACAAAGATCAGATTAAACCAGAACCTTAGGGTTTCATCCAAGGAAATAAGGTGAGAGAGAGGATTTAAATAGACAATGATAATCATGAGTTATACACAAAATTACTCATCTTGACGAGATGAACAAGATTCTTCAAGAGTCTGGGAGGAATTGTCGCACGCAAAGTGGAGTCTGGGAGAGGGGATGGCGCGCTACAAGTTCTGCCCGAGAGTGTCGTGCGCTGCTGTGAGGAGGTCCGATTGAGGGCTTCATACCAGGGAGAAGGGGCCATGTGTTGCTGGAGGGTTTTCCATAGGTAAGGAGTCTGAGAAGCTAGATCATGAGGGCGGTGCGCACCTGGTGCGTCGCTTAATGAAGAAGAAAACATGGGGGGTCGTGCTCCTCACTTGCAGGTTGCGCCTCCCCTTTTTATTTTATTTTACCCCTAAAATTAATATAATTAATTGGTTGTAATAACTAAAATAATTATACTCATTTATTTATTATTATTATACACATTAAACACTTATCTAATAAGTGAAAAACTTCCCATTTAATTAAAAACACTTCTTCATTTACTATTCTCTTAATAAACATTTCATAATTAATTATGAAACTCCCTATTGATCATTTAATTAAATTATCTTAACATTTATTTAACTAAATAACCACAATAATAATAATAACATCATAATTATTATTATTCCAACTTTCATTTATTTAAAACACAAACCCCAATTAATTACAATATCATTTATATGATAAAAACTCCAACCCATAACCCCTAATTTAATTTCCATAATAATAATAATTATTACCTTCATAAAACTAAGATAATAATAATCTAATTATTAATATTTTTCAAAAATTTGATAAACCCAACACCTATATTCAATAAAAAATCTTCATTAAATCCAAAACCCCTCATTTAATTAAATGTTTCTTTGAGAATCTCAAAAGCCACATCAAATTCTCATAAATGTTACACTCCTTTAACATGCAATTAAAATATAAAAGCATAAAAATAATTTATGAAAACATAATAATAATAACATTATTATTATTAGCACATTACACTATTTAAACACGAAAAAACCCATTTAATATTATTTAATTAAAATAAATAAAATATTAAACTGGATAACCTGCACGGGTTGGACTGTAACTATGCCCAACCCATGAAGATATATTGAAGTGAAAATTTTCAAATTCGATGCTCCTGAGACTCATTGGGACACCCGCTAAAATTATCGGGTAATTACAAAAGTCCAAAAATGACACCTTTAGGTGTTCTAACACTTGGAATAATGTTCCAAAGCTCCGTTTAAAAACTGACCCATCGATAAACTGAAAACAAAATTAAAAAACCATCGTATTTTTACCCAGTTCAAAAACACGGGACTTTATAATCTTTCCACCTTAAAAACTTATCCTCTTTGAGAATCCATCGATAACTACTACAAAAACCTACCAAGGTCATTTAATTATGTTAGAACTGTCACATTGCGTTCTGAAACAACGAATGAACCTTTAACTATTTTCACTAGCCCAAAGAAATTTAAAACTTTAGAACACGAGCCTAAACTCACTTTATAGCTTAAACATCGAAATAGATCTTATATATGAGGCCACTATAGGGACCTCATCAACGAAAATGGTTGAATCTCAATCAACTAATAGAACAGGTTGCACATGCTTCCCACAAAAGACTTCACAGACCCAAAAGCCACATTTTCCCTTTATCTAACGACGTGCCATTAAAACTATTCTAAAACCACATGTATGTATATCGAAGTCCTTACCCAAACTTCGGTAAAATTTCTAAGTCAATCCATCACAAGGATATTTTAAGAACAACTATTCCCCAACACTAATAAAGGAGTATCCCCAAGAAACCGCGCATCCCGCATACTACCCAGATAACAACCACTCATCAATCCCAACAAAAATTTTACTATAGCACGGCGTAAGAACAATGCTATCTTAGTGTCTCCAGGATGAGGTCAAGATAGGGGACATGCTTGTCATATTCAAAAGATCACACTACGAGAAAACCAAGGTCATTAATAAGACCAGTCAAACTACTACCAGAAAACTCCGTTCTAAAATATTGATATCTCCTGCCGACATGTTTACCGAAAACAATGAAACACTACCCACCTTAGGATTGTCCATGACATCGAAATAAAAGATCATCCATTCACCAACATGCTATTTCAGAACACTAACTCATGCATGTGACGTTCCTCGAACCACTATCACCACATCAAACATTGATCATAAAATCTGTAGCATAAACCTATCGGCATTCCATCACACCCGAGTAGCAATAAGTCCTCCTGAGTAGTGGGAAGAACTTTAACATTCTAGAATATTCTAACGTTATTACCTAAAATGGGTTGTCCCCTTACGAAACATAAATGTAACACCCCGAGCTTCCACGATACACTTCTATTTCAATAATGCAAAAGCTTACATTGTACGCAAGTTCGAGATTCTAACACACCGCGACCAATCAAAATAGCAATTATGAATAGTAATACCCACTTTTTGAAATTATATATATTTTATATTTCAAAATGGACTTCATTTTTGGATTTGGAATATCGAAATTATCCTATGTTGAATTTTTGGTATTTTTCTGAGAACTTCCAATTTTTTATGAATAGTGAAAAATACTAAAAAACAACTTTTTTAATCAAAATAATTTATAGTGATAAATTATACTATTGAGTGGTTTTAAAGTATAATTAGAATATATTTTTACCATTTTATCCAATGGTGTTCATTATAATTAATTTCACTTTGAAATTGGACATAAACAATTGTCAATCTTTTGATATATATTGTTTCTTAAAAACAAACTATTTGTTGTGACAATGAGAATTAATTATAAGATTAATTAATGCAACTTATATGTTTGTAATTTCATAAAATAGACATAATTTTTGAATTCATAATATCAATTATAGATTAGGGTGAAATTTTGGCATTGTTCTGAAAAACTTCAATTTTTGATGAATAGTGAAACCACTAAGTGGTAGTTAAAAAACTGATTTTTCGTTTAAATGAAATATTAACACTTCTATGATTTGATTTTAAAAAATCCGGAATACATGGTTTTAATTAGGAAGTAAAATGTGGTTCAATGGTATTAAAATAATTTTTTTTGAATAGTAACTTTTAAGTTTAATTAATCGCGATTAAAGGTAATTAGTGAAATTTAAGGTAAAAATGGCATTATAAAAATATGAAAATACCCTTAAACTTTTCCTACCCCTATTGTATGAGTCATGGGCGACCAATAAAATCCATGGATCAACTTGGGGACCCAATGGAGCCACTTTGGTTGGAAAATGACATTAAAAACTTTTTATTTAATGTTAAAATAAAAATGTCACAAACATGAGTTGTTTTACTAAAAAATTTTTTAAATGGGGTTATACAAGTCATATTTTTGACTATAAATATTAATTGGAAATATAAAAATATTTCCTACATCATGATATTTTTTTTATAATTTTTAGACATTAAATAAATTAAATTATTTATGACACCATGATGATGCAGCGATTACCTCATTAATTAACGATTTAAATAAAATGAAAAGATAATGTAAAATCCAAGGCTTACAGTGTCAAAAACCTATTGGATGAGTATATTTATAAACCTTATCACCTTATCCTTGAAATATATCATTTTTGGACCTTTATAATCCGAAAATCATTTCATAATAAAGTAACATTTCAATCTTTCCAAGAGTGCCCCTTCTCTCCTCTTATAAAAGGCCCCCACCACTACCACCTTATTAACACCTTAAAAGCCTTTTGGCTCGGCCAAACTCTACCCAAATACTCTCTCAACTTCCCTATTTTTCTCCTAGAAGCCTAACTTTGGTCAGAATTCATCCCAAGGAAGCCTTTGGCTCAAATCAAAAAGAAGTTACCCGATTTTAAGTTAATCACTTCTTTTATGATCTTTTGTTTTATTTTGCTTCTCCAACCCCCTAAACTCTTTTATTCCTTTATTTTATAACAAAAACAGTATCTAAAATATACTAGGATGTTTTTAGGATAAGTATTTGATTTAAACTTACACACACCTTCTTCTAATGGTTAAATAACATACTGTTTCTGTGGGTGGTGAAATACTGCCTCACGAAACGATGATTGTTCAATATTCTTTTAACACATCTAATGGTGGAAATTTTGATGAAAATATTTTCATATATGATATATATATTATGTTTATGTTTTCCTTATGCTTCTGTATTTCTCATTTATGTCATACCTTTATGATTTCCATTATGGGTAAACGCGATAATTTCATTTTAGGAAGTGCGGACTACCGCCCCCTCAAAGTGATTTGAATCGTTAATGCCATATGTGGGATGTATAAAGGATGTATTAAATGATATTATATATGATATTATACTGGAATTATAATCTAACTTTATATCATTATGATTTCATTCCATTAAATATGAAATAGAAATGAAAGTAGCGTTCATGCGTACGTACGGCTAACCGTCTCCATGAACGGTGCATTTCATTTCTTACCTCTAAATGTTATGTAATATTATGAATGAATGTATATAATGGATATATATGATATATATGATATCTACATAATGAATATAATTATGTAGATAAGGTATATTCTACCACATAAACAACTTGTAATTAGAAGAAGTTTATTGTTGACTCAAGTACCAAAGATCGACAAAACGACCTTTATTAACTTAAATGACTACATAATTTTCGTAACATTGTAATAAGTGATATAAAAGGGATAATTAACTTGAAAAAGGTTCTTAAGAAAGTAGATATTAACTCTAGCTTATTATTCAGGAGATTAAAGAACGGTCAAGTCAAGTCGGACACGAGGTAAGGGAACTTCTTAACCCAATTTCCATTCTTTGGGTTAATCTCCTACTTTCAAATTATGTCATGATATTATTATATCCTATCTTGTATTTGTACTTTATTTATGTGTACTTATAGTTAATAAACATAATAGATCTATTTTATTTTAAAAATGATCTTTGTAAGGACTTCGTCTCAATCTCCTTTCATTGAGGCATATTTGGTTTTATACACAACTTTCATTCATACGGTGTATAAACCCCTTTGACTTTTTCTTTTATTTAAAAGGAATATTTTTATATGAAGTGTTTTTACTAAACGACAAAAGGAATGTTTTTCTTATGTATGCGGCGACAACGACTTCCCTGCTGCCGTGACTATTATTTGAGTTTTGGCTTCCTCTATAAGCCATAACTTTTTTTAAAAGAAAAATAAATACCATGTTTTACTTTTCTTTTATTTTGGTATTGAAAATGGTTTTGATAAAGTTTTTATTATATCAATGTGTTGTATTGATATCTTATGATTGAAGTTTGGAAATATTATGTTTCCATTATGCATGTTTTATGTGATACAATTATGTTATGGTTTATGATATGTTTAAACCTGTTCATATGAGGAATGCATTGGACTTAATAAGTGATGGGTGGAGCCTGCTATAACTCTTCTATGCATCGGCGGGTCTCATGAGACAAACTAGTGTCTTGGCACGAGGCCTTGTCAAAATCTTATTTGTAGTCTTGGAACGAGGCCTTGGCTACGTGGTTATGATAGTCTGGCATTATGCATTCCATCATTATGAAAGTGGTTATTGATATTGCATGTGATTATTCGACCAGTAGAATATCCATGTGAAGAAGTAAATGGCATTATCTCATTTTACTTTTGCCATATTATGTTGAAGTTCATGTTTAAAAGGATTTTTTTAGTTATACATTGCCTTAAATGTTTATGTTTAATGATGAAATCTTCCGCTATATTTTTATCCTTACTGAGCATCTGAGCTCACCCCTTTCAATGTTTTAATATTTTCCAGGATGTGAAGAAGTATTTTATGAATGACCTGCAGGGATAGTCAGAAGAGGATATGAGTGTGAACTATGGAGACTTTGTTATTGTATTTTTTCACTTTATGATGTAATGTTACATTTATGAATGTATCTAGGGTTTCCAAGGCTACTAAACTAATCAGTCTTTAGAGACTTGATCTTTTGTGATCATGCCAATGTTACGAAGTAATGCACCGACTCTGGGTACCTGGGGTCGGGGCGTTACAGTTGGTATCAGAGGCAGTTTAATACTAAACTTGGAATCTAGATTTAGATAAACTCTGATTAGAGCACATAGCCCAAAAATAGACTTTGAGGATTAGTATATAAAAACTTCCTAGAATTTTGGTATTATAGATATTTTTGTGAGTTTCTGAGCAATACATCCCTATCTGGATACGAGCAGGTAGAGGCGGCTCTGGCACAGATGTACCTAGGGGTAAAACCCGAAAACACCACTTTGATCTAGACTCGAATGGGAACTGGTGCACGAAAACGGGCCTTGCTTCACTCTTAGTTACGACACTCCTGGGGGATATGCTTAGGATAATTCTAATTTTCATTACAAACCATTATGAAGGGTTTATGAGTATATACTTCCTTAAAGAAAACATTTCTTTTTATGATTATGGATTATATCCATAAATATTTCAATTTATGTTAAGTGTTTTATAAGTATGGAATTATGTATTTTAATTCATAAACTAACCTAGTTTATGCCATTGTATAGAAATGGTGCGTAGTAGAAGGAATGTGAACTCTATCAATACGTATGATCCAAAGAGTAAGAAGGATCATATATTTCACGGTATTAAGCCAACATTTAGAAGGGAAATAGTCTCACATGTGTTCTCAACATATGAAGAAATAGTATCATGTGTTAATAAGATAAGTAGAGAATTCTCTGAGTCTTATGGATTTGAAGGGATGAAAGAGAAGAAAAGGATGGAAGAGAGAATGATGGATAAAGGGACGAGAGAAAAGAAGAATTTTCCAATATGTGATAACTGTGGGAAGAAACACCTTGGAACTTTCCTGAAGGGAATGAGAGTTTGTTATAAGTGTGGAGAAAAAGGACACCAAGTGCGTGACTGCAAGGGTAAGAAAAAGGTTTCAAATGTACAATGCTTCATCTGCAAGGAGTAGGGACACCACGCAAACCAATTTCCAAATCATCAGAGTATGCCCCAAATGATGTTATTGGATAATAATCAAGTTATGATACTACCACAGATGAGGAGGAATGATTAGAGTTCTTATGTTGTCATTAAAGAATTTTTCCATTTGAGTGTTGTATCAATGATGTAATGGTTATAATAATTATGGAGTATATAAGGATTGTACTGTAGTACTATTTCATCAAGGACTTGAGATTGTGTGGAACCAAGAAAAGTGACTCCACAGCAGGTTAAATTTTTGGAAAATATATGGTTGAGAGAAAGATAAACCATAATATGGTTCTGATACCGAGATAGTGATTTTGGAATAATACATGATTGATTTGGATAAATTATATTGGATATTCTTAACTTCCATGAAACTGATTAATTATTTGTATACATTTTTGGATATAAGGAGTATATCTAGTATTCTATAAGGAATAAGGGATCATGAATGTAATCAATAAGGATTTATGGTAATTCAGTATGTTGTAGTGTTTTAAAATAATACATGATGAAGGTGTTCACATGTTGTTACGTGGAAAAAGGATCTTCATTATGTTTATCTTCCTTATAAAATTTGGACTGTGAGTTGGACAGAAGTATTTTGGATAACTATAAAGTTTGGAATGGATTAAGTTGATCTTTGGATAGTATTGTTTAAGGTTAAAATATTTCTGAAGATTATTTTTGGAATATTATAATACTATAGTTTTAAGAAAAGGACAACCTATAGGGTGGGGAATAACCCATCGTGTTAGACAAAGATGCAGGAATCGAACCCACAACTATAGTGCGACAAGCCTTTATTACCTACCAATAGCCTACAGAAAGTCCCTGGTTATTAAAAAATAGTTTTCCCAATCTAAATGGTATGTGTTAATATTTGGAACCTTATACAATTATGATAAATAGAATATTTTTGAGTTCTGTTACCATTTGGAGTGAAAAGATGGGTTCGTGGTAAAAATTTATTAAAGAATGAAAGCCTACATGACAAGTATGTATATTTCCTTACGTTCTTAGAAAATCTCTTAAATAAATTCCTCAACTTTATAAAAGGTAACTTAAAACAAAAACGTTGTCGGTTAACTTTTCCAACTGGGGATTCAATGACCGTTTAACCAATCACAAGTTTGTGATTTTCTTATGGTTAACTTTCTCCTAATCCAGTTTTCTACAACTCTCCATAAGACCTTGATGGTTTGTTTTTCCTCCATATCCATATTTTCATATAATCTTAGTATGGGCTATCTCGGGTGACCTTTGTACTTCTCTTTCTTTCTTTTAATGTTATATTTTTATTAACCATATTTCCGATGTGGGTTTTCCACAAAGGTATTTTCTATTTTAAACCTTTTATTTTCAAAGAAAAATTTCAAATTGTGAGGACACGATTTATTGAAGGAGGGGAGAATGTAACACCCTGAGCTTCCACGATACACTTCTATTTCAATAATGCAATAGCTTGCATTGTACGTAAGTTTGAGATTCTAACACACCGCGACCAATCAAAATAGTAATTATGAATAGTAATACCCACTTTTTGAAATTATATATATTTTATATTTCAAAATGGACTTCATTTTTGGATTCAGAATATCAAAATTATCCTATGTTGAATTTTTGGTATTTTTCTGAGAACTTCCAATTTTTTATGAATAGTGAAAAATACTTAAAAACAAATTTTTTAATAAAAATAATTTATAGTGATAAATTATAATATTTAGTGGGTTTAAAGTATAATTAGAATATATTTTTACCATTTTATCCAATGGTGTTCATTAGAATTAATTTCACTTTGAAATTGGACATAAACAATTGTCAATCTTTTGATATATATTGTTTCTTAAAAACACGCTATTTGTTGTGACAACGGGAATTAATTATAAAATTAATTAATGAAACTTATATTTTAGTAATCTCATAAAATAGACATCATTTTTGAATTCGGAATATCAATTATAGCTTAGGGTGAAATTTTGGCATTGTTCTGAAAAACTTCAATTTTTGATGAATAGTGAAACCACTAAGTGGTAGTTAAAAAACTGATTTTTCATTTAAATGAAACATTACCACTTATGTGATTTTATTTTCAAAAATATGACATACATGGTTTTCATTAGGAAGTAAAATGTGGTTCAATGGGATTAAAATAATTTTCGGTGAATAGTAACTTTTAAGTTTAATTAATCGCGATTAAAGGTAATTAGTGAAATTTAAAGTAAAAATGGTATTATAAAAATATGAAAATACCCTTAAACTTGTCCTAACCCTATTTGATGAGTCATGGGAGACCAAGAAAATCCATGGTTCAACTTTGGGACTCCATGGAGCCACTTTGGTAGGAAAATGACATTAAAAACTTTTTATTTAATGTTAAAATAAAAATGTCACAAACATGAGTTGTTTTACTAAAACAATTTTTAAATGGGGTTACACAAGTCATATTTTTTACTATAAATATTCATTGGAAATCTAAAAATATTTCCTACATCATGATATTTTTTTTATAATTTTTAGACATTAAATAAATTAAATTATTTATGACACCATGATGATACAGCGATTACCTCATTAATTAACGATTTAAATAAAATGAAAAGATAATGTAAAATACAAGGATTACACTTGTCAAAAACCTATTGGATGAGTATATTTCGAACCCTTATCACCTTATCCTCGAAATATATCATTGTGGGACCTTTAGAATCTGAAAAGCATTTCATAATAAAGTAACATTTCAATCTTTCCAAGAGTGCCCCTTCTCTCCTCTTATAAAAGGCCCCCACCACTACCACCTTATTAACACCTTCAAAGCCTTTTGGCTCGGCCAAACTCTGCCCAAATAATCTCTCAAATTACCTCTCTTACTCATAGAAGACTGAATTTGGGAATAATTCTTCCCAAGGAAGCCTTTGGATCAAATCAAAAAAAAGATACCCGATTTTAAGGTAATGTCTTCTTTTATGATATTTTGTTTTATTTTTCTTCTCCAACCCCCTAAACTCTTTTATTACTTTCTTTTATAACAAAAACAGTATATAAAATATACTAGGACGTCGTTATAATAAGGATTTTATTTACACTTACACACACCTTCGTCTAATGGTTAAAGAACATACTGTTTCTGTGGGTGGCAAAATACTGCCTCACGAAACGATGATTGTTCAATATTCTTTTAACACCTATAATGGTGGCCATTTTGATGACACTATTTTCATATATGATATATATATATTATGTTTATGTTTTCCTTATGCTTCTATATTTCTCATTTATGGCATACCTTTATGATTTCCATTATGGGTAAACGCGATAATTTCATTTTAGGAAGTGCGGACTACCGCCCCCTCAAAGTGATTTGAATCATTAATGACATATGTGGGATGTATAAAGGATGGAGTAAATGATATTATATATGATATTATAATGGAATTATAATATAACTTTACATCATTATGATTTCATTACATTAAATACGAAATAGAAATGAAAGTAGAGTTCATGCGTACGTACGGCTTACCGTCTCCATGAACGGTGCATTTCATTTCTTACCTCTAAATGTTACGTAATATTATGAATGAATGTATATACTGTATATATATGATATATATGATATCTACATAATGAATATAATTGTGGAGATAAGGGATATTCTACCACATAAACAACTTGTAATTATAAGAAGTTTATTGTTGACTCAAGTACCAAAGATCGACAAAACGACCGTTATTAACTTAAATGACTACATAATTTTCGTAAAATTTTAATAAGTGATATAAAAGGGATAATGAAATTGAAAAAGTTTCTTAATAAAGTAGATATTAACTCTAGTTTATTATTCAGGAGATTAAAGAACGGTCGAGTCAAGTCTGACACGAGGTAAGGGAACTTCTTTACCCAATTTCCATTCATTGGGTTAATCTCCTACTTTCAAATTATGTCATGATATTATTATGTCCTATCTTGTATTTGTACTTTCTTTATGTGTACTTATAGTGAATACACATAATAGATCTATTTTATTTTAAAAATGATCTTTGTAAGGACTTCGTCTCAATCTCCTTTCATTGAGGCATATTTGGTTTTATACACAACTTTCATTTATACGGTGTATAAACCCCTTTGAATTTTACTTTTATTCAAAAGGAATATTTTTATACGAAGCATTTTTACTAAACGACAAAAGGAATGTTTTTTCTTACGTATGCGGCGACAACGACTTCCCCGCCGCCATGACTATTAATTGAGTTTCAGCTTCCTCTATAAGCCATAACTTTTTTTAAAAGAAAAATAAATACCATGTTGTTCTTTTATTTTATTTTACTATTTAAAATGGTTTTGATAAAGTTTTTATTATATCAATGTGTTGTATTGATATCTTGTGATTGAAGTGTGGAAATCTTATGTTTCCATTATGCATGTTTTATATGATACAATTATGTTATGGTTTATGATATGTTTAAACCTGTTCATATGAGGAATGCATTGGACTTAATAAGTGACGGGTGGAGCCCTCTATAGCTCCTCGATGCATCAGCAGGTCTCATGAGACAAACTAGTGTCTTAGAATGAGGCCTTGACAAAATCTTATTTGTAGTCTTGGAACGAGGCTTTGGCTATGTGGTTATGATAGTCTGGCATTATGCATTCCATCATTATGAAAATGGTTATTGATATTGCATGTGATTATTCGACCATTAGAATATCCATGTGAAGAAGTAAATGGAATTATCTAATTTAACTTTTTCCATATTATGTTGAAGTTCAAGTTTAAAAGGATTTTGTTTTAGTTATACATTGCCTTAAATGTTTATGTTTATTGATGAAAGATTTCGCTATATTGTTATCCTTACTGAGCATCTTAGCTCACCCCTTTCAATGTTTTAATATTTTCCAGGATGTGAATAATTATTTTATGAATGACCTGCAGGGATAGTCAGAAGAGGATATGAGTGTGGACTATGGAGACTTTGTTATTGTAGTTTTTCACTTTATGATTTAATGTAACATTTAGTAATATATATAGTGTTTCCAAGGATACTAAACTAATCGGTCTTTCAAGACTTGATCTTTTGTGATCATGCCAATGTTACGAAGTAATTCACCGACTCTGGGTACCCGGGGTCGGGGCGTTACAATTAACGTCGACCCTCTCTCCTGGTCACACAAAACTGAAATCACAAGATTCAAAAGCCCCTTTTTCTTTTTATCCATTTTAATTAATTCATTTCAACCTTTCAACATTTGAATTAATTCGAAAAAACCCAAAATTACGTTTTCACAACAATTCACTTGGTTTTCAATCAATGCCCCATAGGAAAAATAGACATTCTATAACAAACATCCTATTTAAACATTTCAAATATAGTGTTATCCAAATATAAACAAGCAATTTAGCATCTAAATTCTTTTTACCAAAAAGGCGACCTCTAGGGTCCCATTTATTCAATTTGGGTACTTTAAAAAGAAACCCAACAATAGTTCATTATAATAAAAACTCATCAGTTTTACATTCATAACCATTTTTAAACATATTATAATCATATGGTTCAGTTACATGGATGTCCATCTACCTGTCGATAAGGCGCACGTACACCTTATCACTGGCATTTAGATCCCATTTAAGATATCCAATTTTCATCTAATATTTTAACTTTAGCATCCCTTTTTAATTATTAGAAAACATGGGTTACCCTTTTTTATAGTTATAAGGCACTCATACACCTTATAACTAAAAACTTGTTCCATTGTAATTGCAACCAAATAAATTTATCCAAAAAAACCAACCATTTATCATCGAGCTAACATTTCACTATAAGTATCTAACACATATTAACATGATGAAATCACTAAAACATGATATAACACAGAATCATGGCACATAAGAAAGATAGACAACATGAAATATTATCACCCAAGCATGTTAATTATATCACCGGAACATGCTATCTAAAAAGTAATTCTAAATAAGTACAAGACATGGAATATATTCAAGGCACACAATCCATATTAGAAATAATCCTACTAATGAAACTACATGACATGGCATATATGCATGGAATGTTAATATCTAAGTGCCTAATATAATGCATGTAATACAACTTACTTGCCATAGATCGTGAAGGTAAATTTTTCAAAATTTTCATAATAAACAAGTAGCGGAAATACACCAGTCACTCAAGGAGAAATCATATCAACTGTAACAATGAACAACATGAAAAAAAATACAAACCATGGACACATGGTCATTTCCCGTACATGGGGTGATTAGTCCCAGGCATGACTATTAACCCAAGCACTGACACTTTCCTAGTCTCCTATCTACCATCCCAAAACAGAAAGACAAAAGGAAAACCAGCCTTTGATACCAATTTGTAACATCTCGAACTGGATCACCCCTGAACCGGTGGTTGGACCGGTCACCACATGACCTCAAGCATGTTTCCCCATACGCCAGAGGTTTCTGACTAGTAGTGAGTGTTTAAGCATAGTTAGCGGGGAGACTATACCCTCTTATCATAGTTGTACAACAGTATATTAGAGTAAAAAAACAATCAATAGCGGAAGCAGTAATACATAATTGAGAAAACAACAGAAGACAAATAATACTCATTTTATAAAAGTGGAAAATGCCAATTATACAACAGATGCATGCATGACATGCTAATATTACAAAAATGTAAAATAATGAACAAAACAACCTACTTTACATTCTAATACAGAAATAAATAAACAATGACTCAAATCCCTAAGGGCAGTCTCCTCGAGCATCCCAAGCTTCCACTCGGTCCTCTGCTCCTATCTCCCAAGTAAATGCAAACAACACAATCCTGTAACCAAATAGAATATACTCAGGTACCCAAATGCAATGGTGGCCCGAGTAGGGTGTTAGATATAAATATAAGTATGCCAGGACCACTAGTGCCTACCCCAAATATAGACATTTAATAATTAATTTAAACCATGTGAAATCATGCATAAATAAAGTAAGTTGTACAATATACCCAAGTACCTGCTTCAGCCCTCAACTGGTGTCTGAACCTGCATTATACATTTTTCAGGCATACTCAAAAATCATTACACAATAATTTTCATTTATCAATTATTTTAACCTAATTAAATTATAAAATTATTGAGATTTGGCCCCAACCTGACATCCCCCATATAAGTCACTCACCCCAGATGTCTCTAATACCATCTAATTAATCAAAGTAAAGATCTAATCCAAGATTGTGCTTTGGCTTGGATAATGCATCATAAGATATTCAATTTAATATTTCATATAATATGTCCGATACCATCCACTAAAAATAGTGATTCCCTCTTGGGTCCGTCCACTAACAGTGATTCACCCAATTCATTGATAAGTCTGAACCCTTTCTCATATTCAATTCACAAATCATTATGTCACAACAGTTTTCATTAACCAATTAATTCATTTCATGTATGACCAATTGGACCCATAGTCCAATGTAAATCAATGGGTGTAGAAAATCATGTCTAGAACCCTCATGAGTATTTGGAGTGGCAGTCCTTGTCTCACAACCCATGGGTATATAGAGCATCAGTCCCTATCCCATAAAATAATATTTGCATGCAAGCTGGGTGTAGAACGCCTTGTTTAGAACTCCATGATTATTTAAATCATCAGTACCTATCTCGCATCCCATTTATCAATCATACATATATATTTATCATTCGTGTATAATTCCATGTGTAACACCCCAAAACCATCCATTAATTAATTCATAAATTAATTAATCCAATCCATTAATTATTTCAATAACTAATTAACAACATAAACCTCCAGTAAAATAATTCTACAAACAATTAACCATTCAACATCTCAACGGATAATAATTAACTATCAATTAATTATTCTTAATTAAATATCCCAAATAATTAACAAGTCTGAACCCATCCACTGAAACAGTGTTTCGTCCAGGACTTTAACAATTAACACCCACGTCGTAAACATCACAAGTAAAACATGGTGAACAAGGCCAACATATTTAGCAAACATCTCACATAACATATCATATTTTTATACAACTCCATCCTAAACAACTTAAGGCATGGAAAATAAACACACATCCAAAAATATTAATGGCCAAGAGTCATAACAATCAATCAATTCACAATCTTAACTTAATGTATACAAATTAATTAATTCAACAATTAATTAATTAAATCACATCTCTTTAACTAGTTCATAAATTAATTGACCATTGACCATTTATCATGTAATAATTAATTCATCTATTAATTATTACCAGTTTCTAATTTATATTACGAACATGTCAAAATATTCAATATTCTCAATATTCAGTAAATGCCACAGTTTTTCTAACTCACGACTAGATAATTAATTCTTCAATTAATTACCCTATTACACTATTACCCATTCTTCCCCATTAAATCATTTTATTCTCCAAATTATAAATAATCATTTACATAATTAACATTCCATGACATGGTTTAAAAACACACACACTAAAGGGTGTTTAAGTCCAATTCCATTTAAGTCTCATTTACAAGGAGGACCCATGGGTGCATCTTGTTTAACCATTTAATATTTAGTCCATATGCTCAACATATTTTCAATAGCCAACAATAAATTATTAACACCAACACATGGTAATTTCCTCATTTATAAGGGATACATACAAAAACCCAATCTTAAGCAAGCATGATATGACATTACCACCAACCAACAGTTTATATTTAATCATCATTTAAAGAAAATTTAGCAGTTCCAAAATCAAGGAAACTCATACTCTCAAATTATTTAAAGAAGAAAATAATTCTTAAATAAAGTGATAGAGATTTGGGACCCTACTACGGGGTGGAACCTAAACAATATTCAACAGCTTGGCATACAACGACAACCAATCCACAGCTAGTCTGCAACCACACACACACACATTTATGTATATAAATATAGACTTATATATATATAGACACGTGAAAGCCCTCTAAATTTATCAAAACCCACTTCAACATAACTTAGAATAAAAAAATGTAATGATAAGACTCAACACACCTCAAATAAAGTACCAGAGACTCGTATAATTTGTCAGACTCTAAATTAGATGGTGCAAAACAAACAGCAGAAAAGAATATCCTTACCCAAAGCAATGGTGACAAGGAAAAATGAGTCAATCTGCCTCACCCTTGATATTGGATTCCAGATTATGGACCAATGGGTCCCAAGTCAACATTTGCATATCCTAAAAATAGAGTAACAAAACGATCAGATTAAACCCAAAACTTAGGGTTTCAGCCGAGAAAACAAGGTGAGAGGGAGGAATGGGAAATGATAATCACGAGTTATATGCAAAAGGACTCACATTGACGAGGCAGACTATATTCGTGAAGAGTCTAAGAGGAATCGTCGCACACAAAGTGGAGTCTGGGAGAGGGGGTGGTTCACTACAGGTTCTGCCCGGGAGTGTCGTGCACTTCTGTGAGGGGGTACATCTAAGGGATTCATGCTTGGGAGAAGGGGCCATGCACTACTGGTGGTTTCACCGCAGGGAAGGATCTATAGCAGCTAGATCAGGAGGGTGATGCACACCTGGTGTGTCGCCTAAGGAGGAAGAAAACAGGGGGTGTGGGGGGGGGGGGGGTCGTGTGCCTCACCTGCAGGTTGCACTTCCCCCTTTTATTTTATTTTTTTCTATTTCCCATAATATTAATTTAATTAATTGTATATAATAATTAAAATAATAATACTCATTTTATTATTATTATTATTATAGACATTAAACACATATCTAATAAGTGAAAAAGTCCCTATTTAATTAAAAATACTTCTTTATTTACTATTCTCTTAATAAACATTTCATAATTAATTATGAAACTCCCTATTGATCATTTATTTAAATTATTTTAATATTTATTTAAATAAATAACCCCAATAATAATAATAAAATCATCATCATTATTATTATTTTTTAAACCTTTGATAAACCCAACACCTCTATTTAATAACAAAGCTTCATTAAATCTAAAAACCCTCATTTAATTTAACGTTTCTTTGAGAATCTCAAAAGCCACATTAAATTCTCATAAATGTTACACTCCTTTAACATGAAATTAAAATCTCAAAGAATAAAAATAATTTATAACACCATAATAATAATAAAATTTTTATTATTATCACATTCCACTATTTAAACATGAAAAAACCCATTTCATATTATTTAATTAAAATAAATAAAATATTAAATTGGGTAAGCTGCACGGGTTGGACCACAACCATGTGCATCCCATACAGATACATTAAAGTAAAATTTTCTGAATTCAGTGCTCCTGAGACTCATTGGGACACCCTCTAAAATTATCAGGTAATTATGTAAGTCCAAAAACGATACCTTTAGGTGTTCTGGAACTCATAACAAAGTTCCGGAGTTTGGTTTGAAAACCGACCCATGGATAAAAAGAAAAAAAATTCTAAAACCTTCATATTTTAACCCAGTTAAAAAACGTGGGACTTTACACCAAGTTTCAAAGATGAAGGAAAACAAAAAAATGGTTTAATGGAAAACTCAAAGAGGGATTCAACTGAAAAAAGGGATCTTAAAACCTCCACACCATATAACATCTTATCCTTGAGATGATCTAAGGTATAATATTTTTTTAGAGATACTTCTCTTTATGACCTCCTCTTGAGAATGCCCATGATTCCACTACACTTGAACCATAGGTACAATATTTCTCTAGAGATACTTATCACTATGGCCCATAATCTATATCCAGTACTCCTCAAATGATGAATCTATACCAAGATCGATGTCATCAAAATATACGACATGAGAAGTGCCAAAATTATATCTATAAAGCTGTGAAATGTGAAACATTCCATGTATGGAATTGTAGAACTATGGAATCTATAATCAGTATGCCACTGGACTAAACCTTTCAACTATCTCAAACTACCTAAAAAACATGGGAACTAGCTTTCCCTATTTCCTGCTATAAAATTTATCCAACCTACGTGACACTCAAAGAAAAAACCGATGACCGATCTCAAACTCTAGAGGTAATCTCTGATGGACAGTGTAATATTTCTGCCTTCTTTATGTGGTCACTAACCACATCTTGCTCAATTGAACACGATCTGACATTTTATACACGAGACTAGGTCTAACTAGCATTGAGTCACCTACCACCAACCAAAATTATATGTGAATGGAACAAAATTAATAAAAATACTTGAAAGGTTTCATTTGGATCAATTTCTAGAAGCTGTTATTATAATCAAAATCCAAGATTTCTAAATGTTCCTCCCATAAACCACTGAAATCCAAAACATAGGATCATAAATATCCTTCAGAATCTGAATAGTCCATTTAGGTTGACTATCAATCTGAGGATGATAGGATGTGCTAAGAAGAACCTACAATCTAAAATCCTTCTAAAGACCCTTCTAGAACCAAGATGTAAAATGAGGATCACTATCACAAATGATAATCCTTGAAACATCATGCAACCAAAATACTTCCCACACATAAAGACTACCTAGATCATCAACAACGAAGGCATACCTAATAGGGAAGAAGGTGGATACCTTTTTTAATAAATCTAAAATCACCCACACTACATCATTATTATGAGGTTACCTGGGTAATCCTATCACAAAATCCATAGTGACATCATCCCATTTTTATTCCAGAATGGGTAGAGGCTGCAAGAACCTCGCAGGCCTCTGGTGCTCAGCTTTCACCTACTGACAGGTGAAACATCTCACTATAAATCCTGATACATCCTTATTTATCCCTGGACACTAGTACTATATATGAATAACATGATACATATTTGTCAAACCAGGACATAAAACCCATCTATAATCATGAAAATCTCTCATCAAATCCTCACACAAGTTAGTAATAACCCATACCTGGCCACAAAAAAATAGAATTGATGCTACCAAGAAACCATCCTAATGGTGGAACCCCACCATATAATATGTCTCTTAGAATTAATACCTTCTAAAAATAATTACTCAGTCTTGTTATGGTCAATAATAATAGGTATAATCAATGTTGAAGTCAAACATACTCATCCCTAGGATTCTTGAACATCAAGATGCATGTCTATAAAGTGTTCCATCATCCGCCACTTGTCACAAGAATCCGACATTACCTTTATCTGCATATTCAAACATAATTAATTGGTAATGATGTTTTCCTTTACTAGTGTATAAGACAACTCTAAGTCAAAAAACTATAGATACTTGATCCACCTCCTCTGCCTAAGGTTCACGTCCCACTGATAAAAGATGTACCTGAGGTTTTTTTGGTCTATTTAAACCAAAAACCTCTTGCCCCAAAGATATTTTCTCCAGTATATCAGGGAATGTACCACCACAGCTAACTCCATATCATGAGTAGGATAATTCCATTGATCCAATCTCAGTTATCTAGATATATAAGCAACCAATTGGTCCTCTTGTATAAGAACTACTCCAATTCCAACTCCAGATGCATCACAGTACATAGTATATATCGTACCTAGAACTGGTAAGGTGAGGATCAGTAATGAGGTCATCCTACTCTTCAAATCCTAAAAATATATCTTATAAGCATCCAACCAACCAAAATTTAATTCTTTATTGGTCATCTTGGTCATTGGTGTTTCCATATGGGAGAAATCCTGGATAAAATACTAATAATTGCCTACTAAACCTAGAAAAATATGAATCTAGAAGGAATTCTTGGGTCACTCCCAAGATACCACAAATGAAACCTTCTATGGGTTCACTGACAGCCCATCCTCTGAGATGACATGGCCCAAGAAGTTCACTTTATCAATCCAGAAACTACATTTGGTTATCTTGGCATAAATACGATGCTCTCTCAATGTACTCAAGATAATGTAATGTTGTTGGGAATGATAATATGCTGAATGGGAGTACACTAATATATAATTGACAAAAACCAACAAAAACTAGTCTAAAAATGGATGAAAGATCTAATTCATAAAGTCTATGAATACTACTGGTATGTTTGTCAAGCCAAATTACATCACTACAAACTCATATAATATATACCTACTCCTAAAAGTAGTCCTAGATATGTATGATGGCTTCACCCTCAATTGGTGGTATCCTAATCTCAAATAAATCTTGTAGAAGATATTTAAACATCTTAGTTGATTGAATAGATCATCAATACATGGAAGGGGATACCAGTTTTGACCATCATTTGGTTCAATCTCCGATAATCCACACATAAGAAGAAAGTCCCATCAAAATTATTGGTGAAAATAAATAGAAAACCCCATGAATATGTACTTGGCCATATGAAACATTTAGCTTCTAAATCTTACAACTGGAATTTTAATTCTCAAATCTCTGTCGGTGCCATCCTATAAGGTAGAATATAAACTGACTCTTCTCCCGACACCAACTTGATCATGAAATTGATCTCCCAATTGGGAGTTAATCCATAGAAATCATCAAGAAAGATAACCTAAAAATGATCAACCACTAGGGAAAAATTATCCTTCTTCATCCCACAATTATCTAGAGAAATACTTTATATATAATCCATAAGACAATCTAATATCCACCAAATTGGTCCTATACAACCAGCTTGAATATTCCACTCACCCTAGTGAGAATAGTTACCTCATTTTAGTGATATAAATTTAACTCTTATTTGATAATAGTTGATATGAGATATGTATAAAACTAGCCAATACATACTGATAATTAAGTCAAAACCTTTCATTTACAACATAATAAATTCCCAAAAGAAATGATAACTAACAATTTTTAGAAAACATGCCTTTCAATATATGACATTCTCTGACTTCACTCCCAATGGTGTATCAATGGTTAAGACCCCATAAAATATTTCCACAACCAATCCCAAACCATTTTCAAAAAGAGAAGATATTTAGGAATGTGATTCTTTTATATCAAAAAAAAAACAAGTAAGGGTAGATGATATAAGAATCATACCTATTATGGTAAAATGTCCTGAATCCAAACTTTATAGAGTAGAATTCATAGTATGAAACTGGATTTACCCCCTTCCCTAGGCTCTAGTGTGACTCCCTTGGGCTATTCCATCTTCCTGGTACTACTGATCTTACACTAGGGTACCATGACCCCTACATTGACCTGAACATCCAATTGAATTCCCGCTACTAGTCTGCCGAGGGGTGGATGAGTCCTTCCCAGACTCTGGTATCTGTCTTGATCTCCTATCACTAATCTATTGCTATATTCCCCTAAAAAACCTCTGTAGGTGACCCAACCTACCACAAGCATGAAACTCCAAAGTAGAGTATAGACACAAGGCTTCTTATAGACAAACATTACACACTGATAACAATGCAACAG
The DNA here is from genome assembly GCA_963277665.1 of Viscum album. Classification (NCBI taxonomy): domain Eukaryota; kingdom Viridiplantae; phylum Streptophyta; class Magnoliopsida; order Santalales; family Viscaceae; genus Viscum; species Viscum album. The sequence goes on along the minus strand of OY728137.1, from coordinate 842,160,881 downwards.
AACACGGTCTTGTGATGTTTTCCCACTACCTTAAATTATCTTCCCACTATTTCCTTAGTGATAACTGCCATAAAGGTGCTTCTTGATACTATAAGAAGAGATCCCATTTCATTTTGCTAAAATATCTTGGTTGTTACTTGGGTTCTCTCTTAGATTACCTTCCATGAAGAGTTTTTGATTAATCATATCTAAAAATATACTCAAGAAAAATACACTCACCTATGACCTGATCTAATAGTAAATCCCATCATGAAAACCTATAACTCTAGAGATATCATCTGTAGATAAACATGGAACAAATCATTATCAGTTAGTGAAACATATGACATGGTCTATCACTAAAATTCTCTCCTGTGTCAGGTGCATGATCTCATGATCCATATACTCCCTCAACGTCTCTAGGTAGAAGTGGATTAGAAAATTTGTCTCAAATTACATCTAGGATAACTCATCTTACTACCCAACCTGCTCTAAAATGTACCAAAAATTCTTAAATAATCTACGAAGCATGTATGTATCAAGATTCACCCTCTAATATATGGGTGTATCAACGTGCTTGAAGATCATCTAGACTAACTCAATCTAGAACTCTGATACCTGAGTCCTCTCTCCCAGTGAATGTAGGAAGATGCTACAACTGAAAATATCTCTTGCGCTCAAACATCAAAAAAATGGTGTGAATAGACCCCCTTTACATTGATCACATGACCTTGAGGAAGCTGTCACGTAGCTAAACATCAATATGACCATAAAGATCTATAGGAAGATTCTATTTAGCTATTTTAGGAGCGTGTTGATTTCCACTCTCCCGATTCTCAACATCAAGGTGATGAGGAGGCATTTTATCTACATGAAAACCAAAATCCTTAGAACATTGGATAATAATAAGGTTAACCTTAAAAGGTGAAAAAATAGAGAACCAATAGCTCATGGTCTCTCTAAACATGGCTTAATGAGTGAATTAGCATGACATAACAGTTATTTTCGTTTCATTTATCAGATATAATAGGTATCCCATTTCATAGTTCATATAAGAAAATATATCAAAAATAATAAATATGTCCCTATAATGAACAATTCATGTCAATATAACCCTATGTAACTATTATTATGTATGCATACTCATATCATGCCATACTGGGCCATGAGTTTAAATCTCAAGAAACAATAACATCACACAACATGTGAATCAACCTAGGTGAAATAATATCTAATATAACTAGAGAACATCATGAAAAATAATCCCATCCCTAGGTACTTGGATTCTCCCACATACATGGGTTAGAAACTCCCATGCACAAGCTTATTACCAAGTCCCAACACATCCTATTCTCCTTTCTACATTTCCCAAATATTAAGAAAACAGAAAACAAGAACCTTCCTCTAATACCACTTTGAAACATCCTTCGATCTGACACTCTCTCATGTGCCCAAATTAAGTTAGTTACTTGACCTCAAGCACACCTTCTCATATGCCACAGGCTCCAAAATAGCAGTGGGGGTGTGGAGAATATAGTGGGAAGACTATTCCCCCTGGTACAAAGTTATACGATAGTATAAATAAATAATATTAGAGTAACATAAATTGTAGAAAAATTATATCATATAACTAGAAAGTATAGGAAAAACCAAATAATAAAATAATAAACCATGTAATTCCAGGATGGAATGTATCTAAATTTAAAACTGAAGTTAATATAGAAAAAAGATCATAATAATGCAAAAAAATTCAAAATACCATGGTCCTGAACCCCATGTTAGTCCCATCTCCAAGATCCAACCCATCTAGTAAGAAACAATTAGCTATAAGGTCCCTTTACCTTATCCAAAAATGCATTCATATAATCTTCTTGGGTACCAAATAGTTCCCCGAATAGGGTGTGATTAAAACTCAGTAGGTTTTCACCACCATGTCTAAAAAAACCATCCTGATAATAAGTAAATGTAATAAAGTGATAAAAAGGAATATTAATTGAACAATTAATATAATATAAAAGAAACATTCTTTGGTAGAATGATGGAATATTAATGAGAATATAGAAAAACCATGTCAACAACAACCATAAGTCCATGGCATGATCACATATATGAGAAAATCCCTCTGTATAATCATTTCAACATCTGAGCCAAACCCTATAATCATTAAAACATAATCAAGAATAACCCTTTATATAAGCATTTCTACATCTAATCATAACCCTTTATATAATCATTTCAGAACAACTTGGCCAATACCTATATATAATCATTTCAGAATCCAAGCATATCCCTCTATATAATCATTTTAGTATAACCAGGCTAAGCCCTCTATAGAATAATTTCAGTCTGAATCACAACATATGATATAACAACAAGAATCACACATACAACATCAAATCATAATCCAAAATGGTTAATTCTACTAATTTTCATTTATCATTCAATTACCAATTTTATTTATCAGGTTGGTCTTAAACCATTAACTTTCCAATTCACACAACCATTTATTAAAACATCATCACCCATTTCAATAAAAAATTAATCCATTTCCTAGGTGAATCTATCATAAGTAATCACCTAAGGTCTCATTTCATGCCAATCGCACTTTAATCCATCATCCATTTCTTTATTTATCAAGGTTAGGCTCACCCTATGGGTAGCCACAAGATAGGTATCAACACCATTGGATCCAAAAGGAACCAAGGAGTAATCAACACATGATTTATAATTACCATTAACCAGTTAATTAACACGAACATTATATCGGCATAATCGCATAATATTTCATATACTTAAGAAATTAAAAACAGACTGTAGGGTTTGTTTATAGACCACATGCCTTTATCTGATGATAAAACAACAAATCCAATGGATATCACCAACAAGGACAAAGGTGAAGAAGATCACATGAAGAACCAGATCACACAAGATCAAGATCAACACATTTTCCCACAGTGGTCAAAATATGACACTACGATAATGAAAAATAAGTATAATAGAGAGGAAAACGAAAGCGAAACCACTCATAAGAGATTGATCACTTAATTTGGACGTCTGAAAGGGAAGAGATCACTCCAAAATCATTTGGTAATCACATTGGGCTTGAGAGAGGAGGGTTTCATGTGGATGAGAAAACAAGTTATATATTCAGAATGAATTAAAATTGATGATCCTGAGAAATACATGATGTTTAATTCTCAATTTATGAGTTACACCAAAAAATTCATCTCCTCAACTTAAAAATACGCCCGCAGAAACATTACACGATGTGAACTAGATTCACAGTATGCATTAATTTCATGTTGAAAACTAGTTTCATGGTATCTTCCTAGAGACATTTTCACATCATGTAATATATATATATATACATCGAGTGTAAATTCATTATAGATAGCTTTAATCTCGGCTTCTGTAGAAGTAATGAACCACCTCTAAAGCCTTCCAAACTCACAGGAAAACCTCAAAAGGTAACACATATATACCCAGACTCAATTAATTCAAACAAATATAAATACATGAACTATAGGTCAATTTCCACTAAAAAATCTCTCCATCCTCAAAAGGAACTAAATTTCCATGTTTTGAAGAAAAAGGAAAACCAAAAGAAATAGGTTTAATGAAAAACTCAAAGAGTGACACACCTTGAAAAAGATAGGATCTTACATCTTGATCCTCCACATGATCCATCTACCCAAATTAAATTTTTTAATTTAGTTTATTCTTGGTTATTATATATTCTCACCCTGATTTCCCCAATTTATGATCATTGTCCAAGAAATATTATCCAAAAATTCTTAAACCCTTGTTCTTGTTCTTTTCCTCTACCTTTTCTTCATGTTATTCATGGTGGATGCACACATGATGGATAGATAAATGTTTTTTAGACTGATCAGGATGGATTGTGGGTGATAATTCGTGGATTGAGGATCCATGAATAGTGATGGGTGATGGAATGCATGAATTACAATGATGAGGGCTTCATACGGGTAACCAATTTCTATTTTCTATCCAATTTAGGCCAGAAAAGGATGAAAAAAGGCAATTTCATTTAATTTTTGGTGGTAAAATGATGAGATCCATGATGGAAAGGACAAATTTGGAAACCACATGAAGGAAATCCAGGATCTAGAAAAACCCCAACTACACACCATGTATTTCAGAAGAACACATGGTGTGTGGCCCCCTGGATACAATGCTAGGGTTTTGGGAAGATTTAAGGATCACACACCATGTGGATAGGCCCACACACCATGTGACCCTCCCTGAGTGGCCAAGACATTTTCAAACTTATACGCGCCTAATACCTCATGTGGTTAGAAATGCTATGTACTCCGAGAGTACATGGGCACAGGCTGGTACTCAGATATATCTAGGTACATGGGCATGACTATAAGTACATGAGTATATCTAGCTATACATGGGAAGACCCTGAGTGGCTGAGGATCTCCATGTTCCACCTGTACATGCCATTTATAATGACATGGATACCAAGATATGTCCATAGTAGAACACATCTAGGTAACGAGGTGAGGTCACACTCCTTATGGACCCCCTGACACGTCATGTACTTCTCCCAAAAATTTATTCCTCTCATATATTCTTTTTAGGGACTCAAATTTTGTCATGTGAGTAGCATATCCTAATTTTTTTCCATGTATAACAAAATAATGTCCTTCATTATGGGATAGAAGATATAATGCGCGGTGTTCTGAGTAGGAAACTTCATTAGGTGACACCTGATGATGGAAATGATGAGGAAATGATCCTCAGAGAGATACTGGGATTAGTACTCCCCTGACGTACTAGGGCATGGGTTTCCCATACTCCTTATATAGATAGATATGGTACTCCCTTACACTAGGTGTCAATCTTATATCTATAGAGTGTTAATCCCACTTCTTTGAGCCCCTATGGTGAGTAGTTCCTCTATAGGTGTTATGAACCCCTCATCTATGAAGCACATGGGAGATGAGTGGGTCCTCCAAACAGACTCTGGTGAGGCTGCATTTTTATTGGGTATAAATGATGGAATTGTGTAGATGCAGGCTGACTCATTGATTTTGGATGGGTTGTGAGATGAACCCTTTCTCTCTTATTTGGGTTTATTTACTTATATATATATATATGAAATGGGTTTCATTTACCTATTACTTTGGGTTGAGCATATTACTTTTTTTATATCTCTATATTACTGCCTCTTTGGTTTTAAGACTTCATAATAGGTATGTATATACTCACCCTATATGGGATTTTCCCACACATGTCATGTCTTGCATAGATGATTGAAATATCAGAGGTGATTTTAGTATAGCATTGTGATAACTGGGTGCATTGACCATGTATAGTGGTCAGGCTTAGAGTTTAGGATCCAGGATCTCACAAATTTATTTTTTTCCAGTTGTTATTATATTGGGACTTCATTTCTTATTGGGTGTGTATTTTTATTTTTTACACTTCAATTTTGTTTTTTCATACTCTAATGTATTTTCTAGTGGTTATTGAATTCATGGTGTACTCTAGATGTTACTATATTTCTATTATTTCTCTACACTGTTGCATGGAAATGGATGAGTGTGTATTTATAGGTACATTAAGTAAAGGCCTCCCATTTTATATTAATAATTCTCAACACTTTTATCTAAATGCTATCCTATTGGAGGTTATCTTAGCATTATGGTGGCTCATCCTTCTGCCATTTAGCTGGGCCCTGGTGGGTTATGTCATTAGGTCATTAATATAACCCCCTACTCCGCTCTAAGAACACCTAATTCATGTTTGGGGATTTTATTTAGATCCTATTACTGGGTATATTTATAGAAGAGTATAAATAGTTGACACATTGTCTTTACAAAATAAAAGAGCTTTTACTAAGATCTTTATGTTATGTTCTAGATTACTGGTCAGTGAACACCCCAAACTTGCCTCAACTAGGTTAGGGGTTAGTAACTACTGTTGAGGTATTCATACTATAATGGGAGGAATTACATCTAATGAACATAAAAATCTCCACTAAAATAAAACCAATTAAGGATATATATTATATAAATACACCCAATTGAAATAAATATGAAGTACAAGATATACCAACCATAAATCACATGAAAAACCCCCACAATGTATATTTCACAACCCAACAATAAAAAATGAAAAATAAAAGACCACCATAACATATCTCTAGGTAGGAATATATATACACAAGATGATCCAACACCACTATTCATACTACTCATGCTCCCAAGCTCCCCCAAGGTGTACTTGAGGATTTTCATGGACAAAAGAAAGGGAGAAAAAGTATGCATGAAGGGGTGATAAATAATACTTAGTATGGAAATCCTTTATAAAGGATCAACCCCGAATAATAAAAAATTGTGCATGAAACAACATTAATAAAGTACAATAGAGAAAATACATGACCATGTCATATTAGTCAATTATAAGGTAGTTAATTGGTCTCCTAGGTCCACTATTAATACACCTCTAAAAACTTTCCAAGCAACAATAGGTAATATAAATAAAATATCTCATATCCCATAAGAGAGTTCTCTAAACACAACTTCACCCTTAATGCACTAAGATAAATGCTAGAGGAAATACCCACCTCCACTTATCCATTGATTACTAGAATAAATACACATCTCTGTAGCTATAATGATATATCAATACACTAGAGGAAATAAATGTATCCAAGGTTGCAACCATATATCTAACTATCAAAGGAAATTCACATCTCCAGAGTGTATCTATCTAACCGAATCTCTTATTCCAAGTGTTGTGGGTGAAGAAAATAGGGATCTAGTGCATCATTATCCACCTCAACCCCTGAGGAAATATATCATATTTTAAGAGTCACTAACATCAAGTGATAATGGATTCTTGAGGAAATTTACTATCATCATGATAATCTCCAACTACACCCATAATAGTGGGGGATAGTTAATAAAATCTATAACATCATCATAGAAATCCATGTCACTAGAAGGGTGAGAATAGAGTGATAAAAAATGATAGACATAAAAAACATCCTTCGGTCAACCACATCCAATCGATACTTGGGTTTTTACCCATGAAGATTTCTAAAAAGTTTTTTATTATTACACATCATAACTAGAGTGTTTGATTATACTCAGTTGTCCATATTTCATCCATTATCAATCCAAATATCACTCGATTCATTTTATTTATACATGAAATGCATCCACTAATAATTTCATGATGATGTAATGAACCATTCCTAATAACATAAAATAACTATATAATTACTAATTTTTTTAGTATATAATTAATAATTCATTTATTATATAATTAACAATTATTTTATTATATAATTAATAATAATTTTATTATTTTATAAGGTACTAAAAAACTCACCATGTTGATATGTAAGTCATCTCACAGATGTTCCATAGTCATTGAAATCATCAAAGAGGGAATCCAATAATTTTGGAACTAAGGTGAATGATTCAACACTTAGAATTCTCTCTTTAATTGGTAATACCTTAAATTAACCTTTTTAGGGTATCCAAAATGTCCTAGAATAGGTACCAAAGGGTTTAAGACATAGATATTGGTTCAAAAACAAATTCAGAGGCTTAGAAACCTCCACACATTCCCTTAAACATGGGAGAGTCTCTCAGCCACTAGAGGGATTACACATGGAACCCCTCACATTCTAGAGTGGAATTGACACATTAATTTGGCTAGTGTGGCCAAATATTGATCATATGATCGATATAAGATGGCATAGAAAAATCAAAATCTATATGTTATGAGGAAAAAATGAGTGGTTGATGTGGTTGTTCATAGAACCATCTAATCCAAATGATTAGATAGTCCTAATCTGAGAGAGGGAAAGCAGCCTGTGTGGCCGACGTGGCCATGTAAGATATTGTCTGAGCATTTAGATTGGATCCCTATCTTGGGTTTTAATGCATATAATACATGTTTTCAATGGAATAATGTGTTTTAAATCATCCAATATATCATAAGATTATGATAATTCACATCATCAAGGGTACCGAGTAATGTGAACTAAACCAAATTTAGGGCTACATGGAATGTTCACCACCATCCACAATAGATCCAATAGACCAAGATCTCCCACCATTGTTAGTGACCACTTCCTCCATCCACCATATCCCAAAATGGTTTCTTAGAGAGATAAGTTTTCCAAATTTCAATAAATTTCCAAAGTATCATATTCTTCACTCATAGATCACATATATGTAAAATTTATCTCATAATTCGATAATTAGGTCCACTAATTCATAGAGATAAGTTAAATAATGGCAAAAATTACATTTACCATAACTCCTAAACCATATTTCCATTAAACATAAAATTATTCTCTTTATGTTTATATTTAAAATATCTATCTAGAGACATATAGCCTGATATAATCTTCTTTCTAGATTTAAGTTAATCACCAAATTATATAAAAGTGTCTAGAATTTTCTCTCTAGGTTATATCTAAAATCACTCACCCAAAAATGAAAAATTCATATTCATTATAAATATTTAGAGACATATAAAATCATACATAAATAAAGGTATATGATTCTAAGGTTTAACCTCAAAAATATTGGGAGTATTTTTAGAAATCTAAACTTCTCAATATATTTTATAAAAATTCATAAGTTGGATTTTGGAAAAGAATTCAATGTTTGTATCTCATTTTTAACTTCAAAATATTTAAAATTTAGTGTGTGAATCTTAAATTTATATTATAATCATAGGAAAAAGGTTTTAGAGGCTTAAAATTCAAAGAGATGGAGAAAAACTAGATCCAAAGGGTTATACCATGTAGTTGGATCACTTCTCCTCCCTCAATTCCACCTTGTAAATCCCCTCCCCTATTAAGCATAAAATATCTATGGTTTATGGAAATATGAATTTCATAATAAGAATTTTATAATTATTTAAGTTAAATTAGAGTTTTTAAGTAATAATAAAAATAATAATATTATTTAATTCCTTTTAATTCCCTATAAATTACACAATCCATAAAAAATTATAAAAAAACCACCAAAAAAAGAAACCATGTATCCCAAATCTATTTACCAAGACTGATAAGTTTTTCAACATCCTAATAATTGAGTAAAATTGTCTTTTTACCCTTCTCAAAATTTAATTAACAACTTTTTAAAAAATTAATTTCAAAATCATCTCAAGAAAAATTGACAAAGTATCCCCTATGGAAATACCTAGAATATTACATTTTACAATAATACCTATCTCATACCCATAACTACACTCATTAAAATAAGTTCACATTCTATAAATAAAGAAATAATTTTATTTTTATTGATAATGACAAAAAAAATTATGTAAAACCAAAATTTACAATCGATGAATCTTCTTCTAAAAATACATCTTCACTCATAGCCATTCTAAAAGATCAAAAGTCATATTATGATCTTTTAAAACACATAGTAATAATAGAATCCACTCTTTACTTACTTTTTTTTTCAGTCATATAACATGAATATTAATAATGGTAGTACTTTCAGAAACTATAACAATAATAGTGAATAAAAATTCATGAATATGAGTTGTGCATGTGTATTATCTTTACAAAAATAACCATATTCATGTGAATTTATATTCACTAAAATAATTACCTAACCAATCAATAATTAAATTATATTTAAGTAAAAAAATTTCCTTTATCTCCTCCTTGAAAATAGGTAACTTTATAAATGTTAGGGACATCTTCATTTTTCCCAAAACAAACTCGATTATGTTTCTCCTAATATATTAAATTTGTTAATGATACATTTCAAAATTAAGTAAATATTTCTCATTTGTATCAATGACCAAGAATATTCTTAAAAACATATTTAAAATCAAACCATATGGGAATAATAATCATTCAAGTCTTCATATAAGATAATTATTAAACATATATGAAATATAATAATAACTTTTCTATTTTTATGTCTAGATATGAGTAAATAACATTTTGATATTTCAAAAGAATAACTAATTATATAAATAATATTAAACTCTAAATATAACTAATAGTGTAAGAATATATACTTTATATAAAATTATCCACATAAGAATAAACTAAAACACCAACAGCTCACATATGAATAAACTTATACGGTGTATAATTTTAAACTTAGTTGTTTTCTTCATATTTGAATAGACCAATGCTTCTATAAACTACATAAGTGAAACTAATATATATTTAAGGGTTTTAAATTTTAAAAATCCTTTACATAATAATAACTTTTGTATTTCATAACTTGTATAATAATAACTTGTATATTTTACTTTGAGAAATCATTCATGTAAGAGTAATATTTAAATTATATTTTCAATGTAATATTAAAATGTTTTTCATGCAATTTTTTATAATTATTTTTTTTTGAAAAACCTCAATTATAATAACCTCAATATAAATTATCATTGAGAAATCCTTAATTAATAAATGAATAAATGTTCACTCACTCAAAGTCTAATCATTATTAAAATAAACATTGGTTTTTGAGATAATTAAAACTAAAGATAGATTTGAGCACAAAAATTATCTAATATTTAATATGAGATTCTACCCAAGTAAAAATCTAATGTAAAATCTCACATCTCCTTATAAATTCAACCCAAAAAAGTCATATAAAAATATATCAAGAAACTAATAAATAATTAAAGGAAATTCTTGTGACATTTTCCCCTTCATTGGTCCTAATATAATACTATCTACTTGAGTAATGATTGATCTGAATATCTAATGGTTAGTTATTACTTGAATTTATATTAAACATCACTCTCTAATAAATTTATAAAAACCACTTATTTGAGAAGTAAGAAAAAAACACCTTAGGTATCAATCCATGTGTTCTTGAAAAAAAAATCAACCAATCCATACCAATAATGATATAAAAACTAGTTATATCGTGAATCAAGAAGTTATGCGGATAATCATAGCCACTCACAATAATAATATATGATGAATGCCTATTAATTAGATTTATATTTCTTCTTAAAGGAATATCAACCAATAATATTCCAAATAAAACTTTAACAAATGAAAAATAACCATGGTAGTACCTCACATGGTTAATAACCCTTATCTAGTACCATTTAGTTCCTTATCTATAACTTAAAACTAGCCTAAAACTTACATACTCCCTTATAAACCCTAAGAACCTGATCATTGATGTGATGGTGACTAAAAACTTTAACTGCCACCAGCCTCAAATCTCTTTACTATAATCTACCCATAACCCTGCAATGACCTTCATGTGTGTGTTTAATCCCATATCATATGATAATATATATTTACTATACTATTGAGATCAATATTTATAGAAAAAATAGCCACATCTAATTTTTCACATAGGTAGAACTTTTTGGATCACTCTATAATTCTACTCATAAGTGTCTAGATCTTCCACACTAAAAACATAATAGAGGAGATCTCCCATGTAGAGGTGGAAATAGTGATTATCCACTTCAATTACCCCATAATTTTCCAGTCTAGTATGTCTCCTATAACCTCTTATTTTTATTCCCCAATGATCCACTACCAGATACCCTAGTTGACAAAATCATATTGGCTCATTGGCCTCCATATAGGCGTCTCTATTATAATTTCATATTATTCACTACCTATATGTTATTAGGTAGGAATAATAATTTCACTTGAGATTAGATCACAAACCTTAATCAAATATTGAATTTATGAGTCTTCATGGAATCATATCTACCAAGAGTTTGTGACAACCTCAATAAGTCTGTAAATTCCACTACATGATACTTCCCTAACATATCTTATACTGTATCTTAATAAACTCCTAAAATTTATTTATTTTCAATTTTTCTTGATAGAAGTTATTATAAAATAGATTGTTAAATCCATATTAATAAAACAACTCTCTCTTATTGATCAACACCAAGATATCCCATTAGTGTTGAGTTGGTACCTCTAACATGGATATATCTTATCTAACTTTTTAATCATTAAGAATCATAATATGATCAAGAATCCTATCTATCCTCTATATTCATTCCTCTATATCCTATGGTATTTATAACTAAAATTAATTTTCTATGAGCTACTCTTCTATCAAATATTCATATACTACTATAGACAACCCATGATTTGCCTCTTCTTCCTAATACTCCACAAGATTATGCCAAAGTGAAATATATTTACAATTACAAGTGAAAATACAACATTAGTTCCCATAAAAATTAGATTCGTCATACCCAATAAAAAAAATCATGTGCTTTCTACATAACCATATCCATCAAATCTAGATCTCATAATAAGTATACCAGACATCCCCATGCCTATCAATCCCTAACATTACATCCCATGTACTTGTCACTACATTGGCCCATGTTTTTTTATTATCCCTCTAAGAAAACATACATAATCACATGTTAGGTTATACAACAATCCAATGTTAATGTGAACTATATTTCCACCATTTATTTATTTGGGAAAATACTAGATAAATTATTAGTGAAATTTCATTTAATTCAAACTATTTTTTAGGATTGAGTTTACAATAAGATTCAAAAATACATATGTTATATGATCCTATATGAAAACTATGATGGATGAACTCATGATTCCACACCTTCTTAGTTGAGAGAGAATAAATAAATTTAATCTTTTAAATTATATTCAAAAATCCATAAAATAAAACCTCATAACTCTCACCACTATATCTAGTAAAACCTGGTAATTAGGCATTTTAATGTAGAGATTTTATCTTGGTATAACTAAAATTTACATATCATTCTTGAATAGTACTATATCCATTCTACCAATGCACCAAAATCATAAAACAGAATAAAAAAGGAGATCTAATACTATTTTTTAATTATCCATATTGGATACTAGACCCAACACCTATATTGAGTTTCTATATGGCCTCAGGCACACCACCTTCTATGATAAATATTATAGACTTGTGATGGAGGTATGATTCAAAAAATGGGGATACTATTCCCTCATTATCATAAAAAATATAATAAATATAAATACTAATATTATCACTATGTAAATAAACACAAAAAACCATAAAAACATCCACAAAGTTTATATAGTTACAAATAAACAACTATGAAATGTCATGTTGAGAAAAAATATAATTAAATGATGAATATATATATATATATCTATATATATTCAAAAATACATTTTAAAAGAAAATAAAAAAAATAAAAAAGACTCATGGTGTGCTAATCTCTAGCAAGCAATGTCTCAACTCCTAGCTTTCCCATCAACAACCTCCATCACCAATCATAATGACCTCCATATGACCTATACCATGAATAATAAAATCTATACATACACTCTAAGTGTGCATGTAAGGTGTGAGTATAAATACCAAGTAAGATATAACAAGTGGACCACTAGAATATATTAGTAATCTATAGTTCATTCATGTGATATGATGTTATAACTCATGCTCAAATTAAATAATAAATTCAGGTCACCATGTGCTTATTAGGTTACCTCATCACCCAACCTTATCAACTTCATCCAACACTGAAATAATGTTTATAACATCCTCTTAATGCGATGTAATAGAACTCAACCCTAATAACTCACTATATGACCTATTTAAATGGACTACATAGTCATTGAACCCAATAGTCTATGTATATATGACCCCAATCACTTATCTATCATCAACCCCAATATTCAATAACATAATAACCCTAATGGACTATAACACAATGAACCCAATGGTGTATCTCATCATTTCCCCTAGGATCTATAACATAATAACTCTAATAGTCTATCTCATCATTAATCCTAACAGTCTATAACAAAATAAACCCAATTATATATCTCATCATTGATATTAAAAGTCTATAATAGAATGTTTCTAATGGACTATATCGCAATAACCCTAATGGTATATTTCATCCTCAAACATGGTAGTCTATACTACATTAACCTAATGGTCTGCATCACATTATTCAAATGACCATGCATTATTTAAATATTCATCACTATCAATATCATATATCAACTTACCCATATTAGAACACTACTATTCATAAAATTCCTATAACCCATTTGCCTCTCCCAGAGGGGAGGAATTCTTATAATTACCCATTAAACATTTTCTATTAACCCCAACAGTTTAATATTTAATTTCTTGGTTCCGAGAGCCGCCCAGAGGTGACCCGTACCTGGTTGGTCACATGGACTCAAGCGCATTTTCCCAAATGTCAGAGGCTGCTGACTAACAACGAGGGCCTTGGGTGTGATAGTGGGGAAAATATGCCCTCATTGGCAGAGTAATGTAGCATAAATATACAGATGACAATAGCAGAAGCAATAAAACATGCAATAAGTAAACAATAGAATACTGAAAGTAATAAACAACTTAAGCACACATATAAATGATGCATGATGCATATGTCTAGGAAATAAGCCAAACCAGTCACAATGTTGGAATACAATACTAAAACAAAGTACAAAAAAAAAAAAAAACTCCAGCAGCATCGCAAGCCTCAGATTGGTCCCATGCTCTCTAGATTTACAACAATCAAGTACCTAAAGTAGAAGGGCACTTACCCTTATCTATACCTGCAATAATATAATCTGTTTGGGCCCAAAAAATGACCCAAACAGGGTCTGAGACGAATCCCAGTAGGCAACTACCCAAAGATCTGTACCTAATAGTCAATGAATATATATGGTAGGCAATAGGAAAAATGAAATAGTAATCTGAAAGTACTTAAAGTAAATAATCCTATAGTTCAATTTCATTCATTTTCATAAATCAAGTAAGAAAATAATCAAAAGAAAGTAACCCTATGGGAAGTGCTCACTGCCTAACCCCCCAGTTCAACCAATAAAACATAAACAACCCTATGTAAAGTACTCACAGTCTAACCCCTCTTGTTCATCTTTAGAAAAGACACTCTGAGGAAGCACTAATCATTAATTCCCCCTCTGGTATTTTATCGGTAAACTATAAACACTTTGAGGAAGCACTCAACATCCAATTCCCCCTATGGTCTCTCAACATGGAACTGCATACTCTGAGGGATCACTCACATCCATCCCCCTATGGTCTCACAATGTGAAAAGTAAACAGACACTCTAGGGAAGCCCTCAACATCCATCCCCCCTATGGTATACTACACCAGGTTCCCACAGTCCTGTGTAAGTCAATCATGCACAACGATGTTCAACAACCAAAGTAAACCTTAAAAACTACTTGGATAACAACTACATGCATATAATAGCATCATATAATATCACTCCATCCTAACAACACTAGGCATGGAAAACAAATAGCCTAACAGTAACATCTAGGCCCAATAGACAATATTAGTTCAAACATGGGAAACACATCCATAACATGGAAAATGACCCTATTCACAATAAAAAAACCTCTACTCAGGCACACAAGTCATAACAAGAATTAACAAGGATAAAATCCCTAAACACTCAATACCATGTTCTAGGGTATTGTGCACTTTTTCCCATAATATTCAAAGACTAACTACGAAAAGGAACAAACCACCAACCTCAACATTGTACGATCGATATGGTCTAGCATCAGCCCTTGAATTGACCTAGAACGTGGTAGATCTACAATAACATCTAAAATGTTCAAACAAAGATATCTCATGAAAGGATGGAAATAAAGGAATGAGGCTCTAGAAGAAGAAAAAACTCACCGTGGTGATTCCAATGCAATCGACGATGGTTGATTTAGAGAACAGACGATGGGTCGGGGGCTCGGAGAAGATTCATTGGCTTTGGTAACTCCTAGATGAGACATGCCAAGAAGAAAAGTTTCCTGTGAATAAGACATTACCCCAGTCTGATATAACAATTAAAAAGAAAAGTACATGGAATATATTTTAAAATTACACGACATGTATATGCCTTTTTGGGGCCCCACTTTAGGCGGTCTCCAGGTCACCCCACACGCCCATGTACTCAGCCGTTACATGACCAATACACTGTCACTTGCAGAAACTAGGTACATAGTGTGTACTTCTAAGTACAGAGCCTGCACTCCTTAAATTTTGAAATTCTCTTCTTTTTCTCAAAAACATTAGAAATAAAACTCATACCTGAAAGGAAGGTCTGGTTTCTTACAAACTTACCCCCTTACAAAAATTTGTCCCTGAATTTCCCTAGAAAGGTGGAATAGAAGAATAATTCTCGAACAACTCTGACCACTGCGATCATACATCAGCCTCCCTCTCCCAAGTCTCATCCTGTACTCACCCGTGCTGCCATAACACTTATACCAGAGGAATATACCATCCACAAAGAAACTTTTCACCATAATAAACAATCCAGATAGGATGCTTCTCAAACAATTCATACACCTCCAACTCAACCTCCTCGGGTTAAAAAACATGAGATGGGTCTGAGACGTAACTCCATAGTTGAGAAACATAGAAGACATCATGCATATCCTAGTACCTCTGAGGTAACTGCAACCAATAGAAAACTGGCCCGACTCTCTCCAAAACCTCAAAAAGTCCAACATATCTCAGTGAAATCTTTCCCTATATCCTAATCCTCCTATGTCCCAACCTCGATGTGACACATAGGAAAACTAGATCTCCAACCTCGAACTCCAGAGGTCATCTCCATCAATCAGTATAAGACTTCTGTCGTGACTAAGAAGTAGACATCCTCTTCTGAATCAACTCTATATACTCTATGGTCTCCTGGACAAGACGAGGTCCCAAAATAGCTACCTCATCTGCCTCGAGCCAACATAGGGGTGAATGACATGGCCTACAGTACAAAGCCTCATAAGGTGCCATATGAATAGTTACTTGAAAACTATTATTACAGGAAAAATCTACAAGAGGTTTGTGATTCTCCCAAGAACCTATAAAATCTAGGATGCATGCTCAAATCATGTCTTCCATCACCTATATGAAATGTCTATAGAATCCAGCCAGCCCCTGAAAACTCCATACCTCAAATATGTTCTTTGGATTATCTTAGGAAACTACTACTCTCACCTTTTTTGGGTCTACTAATACTCCTGTCTTTGAGATGATGTTAACCAAGAAGTGAATTTGGTTCATCCAAAAGTGGAATTTTGAGAGATTAGAATATAACTAATGATTTCTCAGTGTACTCAAAACAATATCAAGATGTGCATCATGGTCGTGTCGAGTGTGAGAGTACACCAAGATATCATCCACAAAAACCACCACAAAGGAATCCAAGTATGGATGGAACACTCAGTTCATCAGTTCCATGAAAACTTCTAGTATGTTCGTGAGACCGAACAACATAACCACATACTCGTATAGACCATACCTGCTCTGAAAGGCTGTAAGAGGTATATCAAATATTATAACGCGCAACTGATGGTAACCAGATCTCAAGTCAATCTTTGAGAAAAACTAGGCTCCTCGAAGCTGATCAAAGAGACCATCAATCCTCGGTAAGGGATATCAATTTTTGACAGTCAATTGGTTCAGCTTATGATAATCCACACAAAGTCTGAGGGTACCATCCGCCTTCTTCGCAAACAGGACAGGAGAACCCCAAGGAGAAGTATTTGGTTGGATGAAACCCTTAGACTATAATTCCTCTAACTATTTCTTGAGCTCCTGTAACTCTGCTATAGCCATCCTATAAGGAGGAATGGACACCAGTTCTACTCCTGGAACAAGGTTAGTATAAAAGTCTACCTCTCGATCAAGAGGTAAACCTAAAAAGTTATCTGGAATGAAATCCCTGAAATAATGCACCACTGGAGGAAAGTCCATCTGTGAAGTCCCCTAGTCATCTAGATATAGACTAGAAATCTAGGTTGTAACTCCTCCCAAACCATTATGTTTAGGTCCTGCTCTTCTTTCCTGGATATCCCATTCACCCTTGTGTAGAAACAAACTGCCCTCTGGTGACGTGAAACTCACCCTACAATGATAACAATCAACCACATCCTGTAAGGGAACTAACCAGTCCATTATGAGAATGAAATCATAACCTATCATCTCTAAGACATAAAGGTACCATAAGAAGTGACACCCACCAACCTTGAGAGGGAACTCCTTGCACTGACGTACACTAGCCATTCTAATCCCCAACAACATATCTAGTGTCAAGAAATCCACATAAGAAAATATACAGAGCCCAAGGCTCTCCATAACAGAAAAAATATAAAACTATGGGAATAACCTGTATTGAAAAGTGAAGAAGCTAAAACTGAGGAAACTAGGATCATACCTCAAACTGTAGAGGATCTGGGATCCTTCTCCTGCTGGGTTTGCTCCACCACAAAAGTCTTGCCTGTACTGTAGCCCTGTGACCTTGCCTAACCACCATGAGCGGATCCAATACATTTTCTCTGAAATACCAGTGACTAAATACCATGACCATGACCTCCACTTTGGCTTGAATGACTAGAATAACTCCAGTTCCTAGACTAATGAGAAACTGGTGGTCCTACTCTTGAACGTGGAGTCATAGAAAAAATCCTATCACTAGCTGCTGGTGAGAAGAAGTGATAGAAATGCTGAAGATGACCCATCTTGCTGAAAGATCAACACTCCACCGAGTATCTTGGGAAATGCAACCTATATTTATGCTCTTCTCAAATAGGTAGCACACCACATGGATACCAGAAAAAGTATCCTGCCTACTCGGATCTCCACGCATAGACTCCCTTTGGCGCTTCCTGCTGTCAGTCGGAGGGGTACCAACTCTGGATCTTGAGCTGCCCTGGATCACATCTTCATAATCCCTCAGATTTCACTCTGTGATCAGCACTTAGTTGACTATAGAGGTGATGGAAGTAAACCTGAAGATGTTCACTTGAGATTATATGTCGTTCCTAAGACCATACTCAAACTTTATTTCTAGGAATAAATCATCACCTCCTAGAATAGGTGTGAAGTGCTACAGATCTGTGAAGCGAGAAGAATACTCCATGATTGAAAGAGTTCCCTGATTTAGACTCATGAACCATCGATCTCTATCAGCCCTCAAATTATCTAGGTAGAAGTAATCATAGAAGGTACACTAGAACTCGTCCCACACCATAACCTACTATCGTCCCGCCTGTAAGATCGCATACCACCATATCTTGGCAGAATCCCGAAGCATATACATAGTGAGATTCACCCTCTTCTATGAGGGTGTCACCAGATTCTCTAAGATCAAAATCATGGCCTCTAACCATGACTCAGTAGCCTGAGGTCCTCTATACCCCAAGAAAGTGGGAGGATGCTGCTGCTGAAAGACCCACGTCCACTTTTCCATTGAAGGGGAATGTTGCAATACTCTCTTGAAGGTCTGTATAAACCTTAAGAGCCCTCTTGCAACTGTTTGTTAGCACCTATGTATGGAATGATGGCTGGTTCCAAGACCAACATGACTGGATGATATACTGGTAGTCCCTGATCTACAATGTCTGGTATCTTCTTGTTGCCCTGAATTTGGCGTACAACCATAGGACGTCACGGTGGTATGAATTTGCAAGTTTAAGTACACACCTTAGTTCAAGATTATCAAGGACTGAAACTTATAAGTGCAAGAAAGGAACAAGAGAAGAAATCATTAATGTTTTTTCTTCAAAATAGGGATACATGATGTGTATGACCTTTACACAGTGTGTTACTTTAAGCCTTCACATGGGCGTTTACTCCTTCCAACCCTAGTCATGTAACACCCCATCCACCTAGCATGTTCTCCCAAGACACATCATGTACTTGAATCGTGTTCCCCTACCCGATTTCTTCTACATGACTAACCCACACGGTTCTCCTAGAACTAGACTACATGGTGTGTTTGTGCCAAACATGAAATATACTAGAAATAACTTTACCAACCAGTGTTTTTAGTCAGACGGAAAGTTACACGGCTGACTTTACATGACACGTTTGTTCCAGACACGACATGTACTAACTACCCATAATCCACTTGTGTCATTGGTCACACGACTATATACATGATCTATACACACGATGTGTACGTCCGGTACATGACGTGTTACACCAAAGATTTTCCAACCCCGTGTCTCTTCCACACAGTCAGTCACACGGTTAAGGACTTCATGGCGTGTACATACAGTACATAGTGTGTACTTAATAAAATTTGTTCCTTACTGAATAGAAGGATAAATGGCATGTATTAATCAATACACATCATGTATTCTGGGTTTTTCTAGATAGTAAGACTCAAAAACTACTCTGGAACCCATAAAAATACTGAAACAAACATTAAAGTGCCAAATTACAATCCATGAGGGCCCATAATCCCCAAAAATCAAAGTTTGGAATCCTATACATGTCATAAACAAGCATAATAGAGCAATGATACACCAAATTCTGATCCATGAGGGACCACAACACCTCAATAACAAAAATTTAGCATTCATTCCAACAAAACCATACATAATCCAATACCCTAAAAAATAGTAGGTAGTCTATCAAGGCATCTATCACATCATCATGCATATCTAGAAAAACATATATCACAACAACATGAAATCAGTAACGCACCCTAAATGGCATGAAAAGAATGCATGACATGTGATCTCTAGCAAGTTCCTATATGATGCATGAGATGGCATACCCTCATTGGTAGAGTAATGCAGTGGAAATAAACATATGACAATAGAAGAAGTAGTAAAACATAAAATAAGTAAACAACGGAAGACTAAAAGTAATAAACATCTGGAGCACACATATAAATGATGCATGATGCATATGTCTAGGAAAGAATCCAAACAAGACAAAATGATGGAATACAGTACTAAACCAAAGTACAAAGAAAAAAAAAACTCCAGCAACATCACAAGCCTCAGCTTGGTCCCATGCTCTCTAGCTCCACATAAATCAAGTACCTGAAGTAGAAGGGTGCTTGCCCTTATCTATACCTGAAACAATATAATCTTTTTGGACCCAAAATCATGACCCAAAAATGGTGTGTGACGAATCCAAATAGGCAACCTCCCAAATATCTATGCCTAACAGTCAATGAAT
Source organism: Viscum album (assembly GCA_963277665.1). Taxonomy (NCBI): domain Eukaryota; kingdom Viridiplantae; phylum Streptophyta; class Magnoliopsida; order Santalales; family Viscaceae; genus Viscum; species Viscum album. The sequence continues at coordinate 842,139,947 of OY728137.1, read as the reverse complement.
ATATATGTCCTACAATAATCAAAACGAAGCAGTAACAAGGAAGTACTCAAAGTAAACAATCCTATAGTTCAATTTCATTAATTTTAGTAAATAAAGTAAGAAGCTAATCAAAATAAAGTAAACCTCTAGGAAGTAATCACATCCTAACCCCTATAGTTCAGCCAATCAAACAAAAACAACCCTCTGGGAAGTAATCACTGTCTAAACCCTTTGGTTCATCTTTATCAAAGACTCTCTGAGGAAGCACTCACTATCAATTCCCCCTGTGGCCTTTTATCGGTAAACTACAGACACTCTGGGGAATCACTCAACGCCCAAACCCCCCCTGTGGTCTCGCAACGTGGAACTACAGACACTCTGAGGGAGCACTCATGTCCATCCACTTTATGGTCTCATAATGTGAAAAGTAATCAGACACTCTGGGGAAGACCATAACATCCATTCCCCCTATGGTCTACTACACCAGGTTTCTACAGCCCTGTGTAAGTCAATCGTGAACAATGATGTTCAAAAACCAAAGTAAACCTTAATAACCACTTGGCTAACAACTAAAATCATATAATAACATCAGATAATATCACTACATCCTAACAACACTAGACTTGAAAAATAAAAAGCCTAACAAGAAAAAATAGGCCCAACGACCAATATCAGTTCAAACATGGGAAACACATCCATAACATGGAAAATAACCCTATTCAAAATAAAACAACCTCTAATCAGGTACATAAGGAATAACAGGCATTAATAGGGATAAAATTAATAAACACGCAATACCCCATTCTAGGGTATTGGGAACTTTTGCACATAATATTCAAAGACTATCTACGGAGAGGCACAAACCACCAACCTCGATGTTGTATGATCGATATAATTCGATGTTAGCCCTTTAATTTACTTATAACATGGTATATCTACAAAAAAAGTATAAAAGGTTCAACCAAGTATATCTAACGAAAGGAGAGAAATCAAGAAACAAGGCTCTAGAAGAAGGAAGAACTCACCATGGTGATTCTAATGCAATCAATGACGGTTAATTCAGAGAACAAACGAAGAGTTGGGGGCTCAGAGAAGATTCATCAGGTTCGGTCTCTCCTGGATGAGACAGGCTGAGAAGAAGGGTTTTTTAGGAACGAGACGCGACCCTTTTCTGATATAACAATTAAAAAGAAAAGTACACGATGTGTCTTTTAAAATTACACGGCATGTATATGCCTTTTTCAGGCCTCACTTTAGGTGGTATCTAGGTCACCCCACACGGCCATATACTCAGCTGTTACACGACTAGTACATAGTCACCCATGACAACCGGGTACACGAAATGTACTTATAAGTACATGACATGTACTCCTTAAATTTCCATATTCTCCTCTTTTTCTAAAAAACACTAAAAAGAAAACACATACCTGAAGAAAAAGGTATGGGTTATTACATAATATTTACTTATCACTCATTTTATTCTATGGAATTTTTTTTGATCACATCATCGAGATAACAATATATTAATTAGTGCATGTAATATTGATATCCCCATCCCTAACAGACTATGCTAATTTGTTCATTAATTTCCATGTATCCAAGTTCTCTTTTACAAATCCCTATCCCTGTCTATAAATCCCTATGCATATGCATATACACATGACACATGATAAATTAAAAAAAATATTATAGGCCATATAACTAAGTCCTAATAAAATATTCCCATAGTAAATAACTAGTTGAAACAACTCTAATTGGATGAATAATAGAAATCCAATATAAATGCTGAAAATAAGGGGAATAGATAAATCACTACAAATTTATGATAGAAATAAATAAATAACTCCCACCATAACATATTATTTGCAAGGTAGTATCACTTATTCTAATGAATCAAATATTCATAGAGGAATCTAGAATAAAAATTAAATGTTAGGGGATAATTTTGGGTCAACCATTGTACATGGAGGGGGGGAATGAAACTCATTCATCATATTTATCCTCCTTTTAAAAGTAATTTGAATTTAATTTAATATGATAAATAGTTATAGTATATGGTTAAATAACCATGAATTAACCATGTATCATCCAATTGACAGAGATGTATAGTTATTCACCCATGATTACTAATCATTAATGTCTTCTATAAAACTATGCATTACATATTTTTACTAAGTTAGAGATCAATGTTATCAATTGGGTCATAAAAATCCTTATAACACCTTATTAAACCATAATATATATACAATACATTAAAAATAACATTTTATTTTATCTAAAATCACTCCACCATGTTAAACCATAAGGAACTAATTTCAAAAGGTTCTATTTTCCAACTCAATCTAATATACACTATGTTATCCAAACAAGGATTCAAACTAAAAAATATTAAGATCCTGTGATATGTGAATCCCTAATTGGGTTAGGGGTGAATAATATTTTCCCTATTTTTAATTTTTTATATACACCTTTGAGAAACCATTGTCATTGGGTAAGTAATATGATCCAAAATTGAGTACACAGTCTCTTCTTCATTCTTGACTGAATTAGTGAATGAAATGAAGAACAAGACATAAGATATTTTTTACAAGTTTCACCCTTGATATGATTGACTAATCCTTATTATGTATGATGGTGTCTATGCTACATGATCTTACTTTTCCAAGTAAGTGAATACAAGAATTATTAGATCTCTCCTTTGAATTTTATAAGAATGTATCTCGATAATGATTTTATGCAACCAAAAAAATTAAAACAAGATTATGAGATGAGAGTAAGGAATATAAACATATTAATAAAGATATTATAAAATTAGTAACATTACCTTATTTTAGATATAATATTGAAATGTTCACTACTCATGAAGATAAACAACACTTCACAAGACATGATCATCATCATTTCTTTTTGTGTATAGTTTCTTTTAATCCGATACTACTTCTTAATTTTTTAGTTATTTAGTATAAAACCATGAATTATATATGATTTAAAAAATCTAAATTATCCTCTCAACCATCCTAATCTATGAAATAATTTCTATAACTCTTTCCACCAAAACCCAAAAACCAACTTTGACTTTTCAACTCAATCAATTAAGACCCAATGATTTGGGGACCTTTTCTTTGAATCTAAGCAAGAAAATTGGAATAAAATAGACTTTTCATATAATTTAATACTATCTTAAATCCCCATAATAAAATAAATAGTTTTCAAATTGATTGGTATGATGGAAAATTTAAGATAAGTCAAAGATTTGGTGATGTGTTGTCATCCCGTGATGAATTTTATACAGCTATTGGCTTTGACTATAACATTCTCAATAAAAGGCAAGATTGAGGTGTTTAAAAATTTATAGTAAATATATATTCATGAACTAAATTATATTATTTTTTAACTTAAATTCTGAATTTGAATCCTATACATCCCAAAAAATTAATCATGTGACACCATGAAATTTACAAGTTGAATTTTTATTACTAATATCCAAAAAAATTATAGAGTGAATAAAATTTTATTTAGATTTAAAATTTGGGTAATTAAAATATGTTTACAACCATTAATAAGTGAAGATAATTTCCATTAATAAAACTTTTAACACAATTTACCATTTTTATGGTTATATACCTCATTGAATAGACAAATAGAAAACTATCCAGAACTGACATAACAACGACTTATGAGTTTTGTAATCAACTTCAAGCATATCCAAATTAATATAAATGATATAAAAATTCAATGAAAATCTATTTAAATATTAATATATGTGTATATATATCATATAATATATTTGAAAAAAATCCAACTAATATAGACCATTATAATAACTATATATGATAAATGACATTTGCTTCCTCTCATCAATCTTTATGAATATTGAAATGAATGTATATTGAACCAAAACTTCATGAAACCACTTTAATATATCATTAAAAGTCCCTTAAATCTTCCCCTTTTTATTTTTGTAAATGTACCTTCAATTATATGTGATTTATCCATCTTGAAAATAACTCCCCATATCTAAAATATTATCATCTTCATGATTATTTATTACTAAAATTTTATCTTAACCCTTTGAATTTTCCACTATAATTTATAAACACAATATTTTATTTATGTTTCATATCCCACATTAAAAAAAATACAAATATAATAGAGGTAAGGGGACAATCACAAATACCTCATCCACAAAGCATTGAAGGTTTAACTCCCAAAGGCAACCTAAATTATTGAAACACCTCTCTTAGAAGAGGGTTTTTAAAACATCCATTGATTTATATTTAATTAAAATATATTAAATCATTAGATCACCTTGTTATAACTTATCATTGATTAAATGGTACATAATATAAATTTTATTTTAACTTTATTATTGAACTTTTTTTTTGAAAAATTAATGATACTTTGATTATTACACCAGATAAGAAGATGCAACATCACCTCAACTTTTAAATATTCCATTTGAGTTTTAATCCATAACAATTTAGTTTTTTCTTATGTTTATAAAACATAATAAGATTTTTAAGTACATAAAGCCACTAAATTTTGTTTCTTACAATCACAACTACACACTTACAAAAAATAATGCACCTCATAATGTTAACTTCTGATCATCAATATTTTCATCCTAATCAGCATCCATATTGCTATAGAGATCACATTTTTCATTTCTAACATAATTAACACCATAATAGAAATTATCTTTTATATACCTTTCTATTCTATTTTTTTTATATAGTGTGAATATTTAGGTTCACTTTGAAACTGGGAACATAATTTCATGACAAACATGATGTCGGGTCTTGAATATCTAATGTATGGAAGGATTCCAATCAATATTATAAACTAATTTTTATTTATATATCATTATATATCATAATTTGAAAGTTTACTTAAAAAATAAATGTAATTTCTCACTTAATTTTAGTTCTATAAGACAATTTTTTTCAGTAAATCATTGGCATATTTCTCTTGAGATAGAAACATAAAATCATCACTTTGCAATATTTATAATCATAAGAAGAAGTTAATATCTCAGAGCATTGAAAATTAAAATTTTATATTCATTAATCTAGAAAAATCCTTGAATACAAAATTCACATCACTTTAACAAACCATTTCATCAATATAAAAAATATTAATAAGGATATTTTTTCATATCTCTTTAACATAGAGGCTGTTATCAATTTTCCCCATCTCAAACTTCATCTCCTTTAAACAAGTGTATATCTTGTAATACTAATTTATTTGAGCCAATTTTAATACATATAAATATATTTTTTGTTTAGAAACACATGATCCATCATGATCAAGTAAGAATCCATTGATTTTTTAATATAGACTTTCTTCTCTAATTCACCATTCAAGAATTCTAGCTTTACATCCATTTGATAAGATTTATATTTTTATTAAGATAAACTTATATTAAATATTATAATTTTTTCAATCCTTACTAATAGTGAAAATTTATCCTCAAAATTAATCCCTTCTACTTGTGAATAGCCTTTATAGTCAAAATTTTCTTTATTTATTGTGACTTAACCTCTTTAATTAATCTTGTTTTGAAACACCCACTTGATACCAATGATATTTTTGTCATATATTCTTGAAGAAACCATAAATTGTTTTTATTATCTATTTAATAAAAATCTTAATTAAAATAACTAATCCAATCATTGTGCTCGTGACCTTCTTCAACAACCTTCGGTATAACTTGAGAAAGTAAGTATGGTTTACTATTATCATGGTTTTTATTGTTTGAACCAATGATTTTAGATCTACATTTATTTTTTATTAATCTATATGTATTGTGAGACTTTTATGTTTCTATATAGGATGTCTAATAAATTCCTCATCCCTGATTTATTCTAAATCATCACCCTCATCAATCTTTTCATCATGCTCTTTAAAATTTATAACTTCATCAAAAAGATATCCAGAATTTCTGTCAATATCATCATCAATTTGAACTTGAATACATTTTAATTTTAATTCTTATATGGAATATTCCAACACCTTATCATCATAATAATTAATTATTGTATTGATACTTTTGTTATAACAGTTATAAAATCTTCTGTTAGAGTGATAACCCCAGAACACTTCTTTATATATATATTTATCAAACTTACCAAGGTGCCAACCTTTGATCTTGTTCATACATGGAATTATGAATACCAAAAATATTTAATACTTATACTATTATCTTATAACATCTCATATAGTATCATATATAATTTTTCCCATAGTAATAAATAATTTTTAACATTATTTATTGTAGACATTGCTTCCTCCAAAAAATGATTTGATGTTCTATGATTAGTTAACATGGTTCTTCCTATCTCTACCAATCTTTAATTATTAATTTAAACTATAATATTTTTTAGGGATTAAGTGGGGAAATAAATCTATATTGCATACCATGATTCTAAAGACACTTCTCAAACTCACCACTTGTATATTCAATTCAATTCCTTATTCAGATTCTAATAATTGAAAAATGAGTCTCCTTTTCTACATCCCTCTGGAGGCTTTTAAATCTCTTTAGTGAATCATATTTGTGATTCATAAATATAATATTTCCCATTTAGGTAAAATCATAAAAAAATTAAATGAAATAATTATCTCCTTGAGATGATCATCACTTGATTGTTCCATAAATATCAGAGTTTATAAGATCCAATTTTTTTTAATATTTACCCTCTTATGATAAGATTTTACCATATTTAAATTTTAAAAAGTTTTTAATATAGAGTTTCTATCACTTTTTGGCCTTCAAAAATTTCTAAAATCACATTTTTTATTGATATTTTTAATGTTATTTTGGTCAAGGTGGTTATATCTTTGATGCCATATCATGTTCTACTATTTTATGCTAAAATAACACAAAAATTGAATATCTATGACTTGAAAAAGATTTACATTTTTTCTATAAAATTTTATAAGGATACTAAAATCATTAAAATAATTTATAATTCACTTATTATTCTTGAATATGACTTCATTCCCATTTTCACATAGTTGAGAAACACTTAAAAGATTGTGTTTCAACCCATCAACAAATAGAAACTTCTTAGATCTCAATTTATTATCACCAATTTCCGCTATACCAATACCTTTAATATTTAAATAACTGTCACTTAAAAATGTTAATAAACCTCCATTATATATTTCAACATATTTTAGAATCTTGAAATCACTGACTATATGTGATGAAAAACCACTATCCAAAATCCAAGGTTTTTCCTTCATTGAGGATTTCAATGAAACTTTTTCTACCATAGACACTAATTTAGATTTTTTTTGAAAATTTACTTTAAATATGTTCTAAATAAGTTAGGTGGTTAAGATTATAAGAAACTCCTCATCATAGTGACCATTTTGGTCACACCTTATAAAAATTTATTCTAAGACTTAAAAAATATTTTTCAACACTAGTTTCTATTGAATTTTATGTGGAAATTATTTCATAGTTTTTTGAGGCTCTATACCCATTTAAATTATCTAAATTTCACCATATATTCTATATTTTACCAAAATAGAAATTATTTATTCCCAATCACTACACAAAACCAACAATATCTATAAAAACCAAGTCTTCATGCTAAACTAAAAGTTTATAAATAATTTTTTACATGTTATTTTTGAGTAATTTTTGGGTATTAATAATCATATTTTTTTGAAATAAAATTATTAAAAAATATTTTTTCTCACCCATAGATGAAATTATTTTTTCTATAATTTTTTTCTTCACATATTTTTATATACTTCGTAAAATTTTTAGTAATATAAAAAAAGGAATATGTTTTCCACCCTTTTTTTGAATGAATTATACCTATTGATTATAAAAATAATAATATGATTATTTTTAAATAATACAATAAATTTCATTACAAATTATTGAGGAATTTTTTGGTGTGTTAAATCACTAAGTTTCTTTAAATATTTCTTTATTTTCTCATAAAATTATGAATATTCGCCAACTACTTCCATGAACTTGTTGAAGTAATATTTGAACGTCTTCATGTACTTATCTTATTAATTTTTTTATTTAATTAATTCAAATTAATTTTCATTTGATAAATATTTAAATTAATATCATCATTAATCTTACCTTTCTCATCCATATGAACATTTAAATCTTTAATCCTCTAATAATATCACCTCTTTTTCGACATAGAAACAATGATCACCATTTTATTACTTTGATAAGTTATTCAATTACATGAAATCTATATCTATTTTATTATTTCTATTAAGATATAACTTATATTATAATTTTATCATATATTACATATGTGGTTCATCTTTATCAACAATTTCTTCATTCTCACTTTAAGAATCATTTTCCTCCACTTTTACCATGACAATCATCTCACCATCATTGCTTGAAATTTCCTCTTCATAATCAATTAATACATCACTATTATAAAACTTTTTTGGATATGAAATATCATCTATTAATACCTAAGGATGATTTATTCTTCTTTCTCGATAATTTATTTACTTTTTTTTTACTTTTCAACTCCACTGGATTCTCTTTGAGAAGAACTAAATTGACGTTTTTCTTCTTATTCACTCTCATAATCTTTTCTTTTTGGGATATTCACTTTAAAGTGGACCATGAATCCATAGTTAAAAAAATTCAATAATTTTGTTCATGAACAATCCTGGGATTTCATCTGACCCGACACTCAAGCCGGTCCACAGTATGGAAAAAAGGGTGTTCTCAATCCCCACGGGCTGGAAACTAGTGTCGAGAATAAAAAAAATACAAGAGGGAATGATTTTAGACCAAAAACAAGATCAATAAAATCCAACCGAACAAGAATACAAATCTAATAAATGAATCCCAAATAAATGAACAAACTGATTTAGTTACAAGATACAACTAAAAAACTAAAAACTAAAAAAAAAACTAAGAAAAAAGACTGAAACTGGACCATGCAACTACAATATCCATGTGACAACTTGGTCACCTCCAAACACAAGACCAATTATGCTCTGAGAATGAGAAAATGAACCAGGAGAACTTGAGAAAAACAGAACCTGAAAAACAGCTCGGGTCTATAAAAACTGAGTGGTACAAGTAAGGCGTGAGCTAAAATAGATCAATAGGAAATCACCAGAGAATTCATGTATTTTCATTTCCCAAAAAAATCTATTAACACTAGTTTGAAATAAAATTATAAAAATATATTTTAAAAATTTTATTAAATAAACAAAACTTTCCCATTTTAAAGTCCAACATGTTCCACCATCCATTTTTCCAGAAAATTTGCATTTTCTAAAAAAAATCAAAACCAAATAATAATAGTAACAATTTTAAGAAAAACGGCTTTAAATGAAAGAAAATTGTAAAGATAAAAATTATTAAAGGGAACATGTAACACCCCAGGTTTGAGGTATGCAGCCTATATTTATGACTTCTTATGTGTTTAAGGTTCATGGAATCAGTTGGGAATATGTTGGGAGAGTTTGGAATGATTTTGAATAAGTTTGGAGGCTTTTCAAATGGCACACGGTTTGACCACGACTAGGGGAAATGGTGCATATTCTCTAGGAAACTTTGAAGGGAGAGAAAATAGCCTTCGCATGTCCTGCGCATGGTTTTACAAACCATGTGAGGCAACCGTGTGGATCCCCCCTCTCCTGAGGCAGTGGTTTGTGCACGGTTAGCACACTGTTTTCCAAACCGTGCAGGCTAACTGTGCGGCCACTTAAAAATAGGGTTTTTGAATCCGATCTCCCTCTAGAGTGACTTTTTTCACTACAATTAATCTCCCACTGAAGCCTCACTCAGGATTTTGGGTTCTCAGTTTATGGAGGTGCTCTCCCACACATTTTGGAAGCGATTCGAAGAGGTTTCTTAGTGGAATTGAAGGTGGTTTCTTCTGGGTAAGTCTCCCCTCTTAGCTTCTTTTGGTTTCTCTCAAGAAATTCTATTCCCTATTTCTTGGTTTTCTAGATCTACATCCATTTAATGTAGATATAGGGTTGTGTTTGCCTTGGGTGTTGATTTTAAGGCTTGTGGATTTTAGGGAAGGAGATTTAGAGAAGTTTTGGTTGTGCATTTTCTAGATTTGAGGTGCGATTGCTTGCAGGTCAATTTAATCAGAACCCTAAAGGTAGGTGGATTCTATCTCGACTCCACTTGGTTAGAACTAATGGTTTTGGTTACAATTATTATTTTTTATTTAAATTAATTATGATTTTTATGTGAAAAATTGGATAGAAATCCCTTTGGTCATGTTTTGTGGATTTTTTTGGGAAAGGGGTTTTGCGGTTGAATGTTCTTATTGTTAAATTTTAAAATGTAGATTCCAAGATTTGTTACCTGGATTAGGTCAAGTAAATGGTTTATGAAAATGATTTTTAATAAAGGGGTTGTTTTATTGAATCAGGGTTCTGGCACAAAAAATGGTTTAAGGGTGGTTTCAATAAATGAGTGATTTATTGAAGTCATTTTTCATGTAATGGAAATGGTTGATTTCATGTTTGTGTGGCCTTGGTGGGTCATATTCTTGGCTATGGCTCTTTTGAAATGTTGTGTGGAAGTGGGCGAGAAGTACCACTATAAAAATGGGATGGATAGTGGACAGAAGGACCACTATCAAAGGATAAGTGGGTGGGAAGTACCACTAGTAGGAATGGGTGGATGGGTTGGATGGAAGATCCAACATTTTGGTTGCCTTGTTGTGCATTGATTTGAAAGATGGAAATTTTTGTGCTAATGTGTAAATGGTGAAATGTATTGTGGCATGTTTGTTTGGTTTTCCATTTGTTTCTTGGTTTGGGCGAGGTGTCTTGGTAAGGGTGTGGTTGGATTATGGAAATGGTTTCACATATGATTATTTTATATAAACTGCTTTATATAAATGTTCTAATAGTTTTATCCTAGTGGTGTGTGTAGGGAAGTCATTTGAGGAAAACCTACTGAGTATTATTACTCACCCCCTAATTTTTCACTTTGGCGATTTTGCAGATGTTGTATTCCGGGACATATGTAAAGGTAAGGCATCTCATTGCTAGTGGTTCGTGGTGATTCTTGGGAGATGTGGTGGTGCTTGGAGCATGGAGCTTGGTGTGGAGCTGTGGAGTGTGTATTGGTTTATTTTGGGTCTCTTGTTTAGTCTTCTACATAGTACTGTGATATTGTTTTGGTTGTATTGGTTTTTGGGTTGTATTGTGGAATAGAGTTGTTCTTTTTTGGTAATGTATGATTTGGTTGTTTTGTTGACATGCATCATGTCATTTGTTGAAAATGGATTGTCTGGTTGGTTGGTTTTTTCTTAAGAGAAAATCATTCCCCAATTGTTTCTTAAAGCCCTAAACATTTATTTCTAGTCTTTGGTACCTTTAGAACATTGCTTAAGGCCAAGTAATATTCCCTTTCCCTCTCAAGCCAATGGGATGGGGCAAGATGTTACAAGTGGTATGAGTTTTTTTGCTCCTTAGCTTTAAAGTGAGTGCATTTGTTTGATACTTGGTGTTGATCATTGGTCTTGGTGTTGACATTCATTCTTGGTCTATTCCTTGAGTTAGAATGGTAGCAAGGCATAGGATTGTCGGAACATAGAATGTATAGCATAAAAGGACATAGATAACCCTTTTATGCTGAACTTCAAGTTACCAGGGATTTGGGTACATAAGTAGTTAGATACACTTAGAGGCATTAGATATCTCATTTTCATGGGTGTAGCCAATGATATGAGCATGACATGCATGGTAGAAATGAATTCCCACTTTGATGCATATTTCATTGGGGTATAATTAATTATGATGTGATATGAATGTGTTTATTTTGAAAATTTGTATTGGGTTTCAAAATGGAAGGATTTGAAACATGGAAATTGGTGGTATTTTGAAAATGGGTTGATTTTCAAAACATGGCGGATTCTTAAAAATAGTGAAATATGGGAATGGTGAACTTGTGGAAATCCTGGATGTTATAGTTGTAGTGTAATTGAATGGGAATTTTTGAATCATGTGTTGCCAAAATAGAAGGACTTATGGTTGTTTTTGTATTGATAGAAATGGAACTGGGTAGGCATTATAGAGACTAACCAGAGGAGGCTGCTGAAAATGTGGTTGCACTTGAGCCCCAGGTGAACCAGAATCTAGTTCATAGTATAGTTTAAGCTTTCCAAGAAGTAGAAAGTGCGAATAAAGTGAATGAACCAAGGAATTTGGATCATGTGGTTCAATTTCAAAGGTAGAATCCACCCATATTTATGGGTGATTCAGAGCCAGAGAGGTAAGAATCATGGTTGAATAGAATGAAAAAGATCTTCAAATTCTTGGGAACACCGGTAGAGTTAAAAGTGATGTTGGACACATATATGTTGTAAGATATTTCCCTTCAGTGGTGGGAGTTGGCGGTTCAAGCTATAATGGACCAAGGCATGACATGGGACAATTTGAGGAATTGTTTAACAAACAATTCTACCCTCATACATTCATAATTCAGGGCACAATGAATTTCTTACATTTGAAATAGGAGAACCTTTCATTAATGGAGTATGCAGCTAAGTTTATGAACTTAGTGAGGGTTTCACCTAAGGTGGAAGGTAGTACATCGTTGAAAGATCGTATCTTTGAAGCTAGTTTGAGGCAGGACATTCAGTCCAAGATAGAAGTGTTGTGTATAGATGATTATACATAGATGGTGAACATAGCCTCAGTGGCCAAAAGGGATCTCCTAGGGGTTGTGAGCAGAGGAAGTGTATTATTACTCATGGGTAATAGTGGTAACTCGAATGCTGGGATCAAGAGAAAGAGGGACACTTATTTCCAGGGTGGGAGTATGACTCAGAATCCAACTACAAGATTGGTGAATCTTCCTCCAAAGCCTCAGAGTAAGCCAAGATGTTTTCAGTGTGGTTATATGAGCCACATCAAGCGGGATTTTATGACACAACCTAAATAATGTCATAATTTTAAGAATATGGGGCACGCCTTCAATGGTATTGTCGGAATTCTCTGAGGTCAAGTGTCCATGACACTCCTCAGGGGTCGTAGGGGTCTTATACCTCGACAGAATGGGGTAAACATTATACCCCTTGGAAGTAGAGTAAAGTGGGTCATGGTGATTATTGGAATACCATGACACCTCAGTAGGGAAATAAAGAGTAGAACATGATAAGCAAACAATTGTTTTGAGCTGATTAGGGTGTGGTGGATGATTAGTCGAGACCATCCATGGTGCGAAGTATGGTTCTTTTAAATTCCATGTTGATGTAAGTTTTGTTTGATACAGGTGATTACCATTCTTTTATTTCTTATTGCATCATTAATTTGTTGGGTTTAATGGTAGAAATGATGCCTATGGTTCTCAAACTTCAAACTCCTCTGGGTGAAAAAGAGTATCGAGCCTTTCTGTGTATATCATGTCATGTAGTGCTGGATGAGGTTGAGTTGATGTGGGAATTCTCAGTTCATGAGATGGATGTGTACGATATAATCTCGGGAATGGATTGGTTGACAATTTTTAAGGTCCACATTGGCTATTATGCACGAATGGTTAGTTTTGTGCTGGGGGATGGCGTGAAACATCTCTTTAGAGGGGAGAAGAATGAGAAGCAGGGTAAAACAGGCTTGTTGGCCTCAGTGGTTAGCATGATATCATACCGGTTAGCAGCTTTTTCATTATCAATAGTGGAAGGTATCAAGCAGAGTGTTCTTCTAGTAGTTGTGGATCGGTTTATGGATGCATTTTTTGAAGAATTATAAGGGTTTCCACCTGTGAGGGAAGTGGAGTTTACGATTGATCACCTTCTAGGGACAAGTCCTATCTCACTTCCATCTTACCTATTGGCACCAGCAGAATTGTGGGAATTGAAGGTGCAGTTGGAAGAGTTAGAAAACAAATGTTTCATCTATCTTATCATGTCTCTATGGGCAGCACCAGTTTTGTTTGTTAAAAAGAAGAATGGAAACTTAAAGATCTTTGTTAATTATCACAGACTTAATCTGGTTATGATAAAGAAATGATATCCACTTCCATGCATTGATGATTTGTTTGACCAATTTAGGGGACCTCAGTGGTTCTCTAATATTTACTTATGATTGGGGTATCATTATCTGTGGGTAAAAAAATAAGAATATTCCAAAAAAAACTTTTAGAAGTAGATATGGCCATTACGAGTATGTGGTTATGCCCTTTGTTCTAACAAATTCACCAGCGGTGTTCATGGAATTGATGAATCATATATTTCAGAGATATTAGGATGCTTTTGTGGTGGTATTTATTGATGATATACTGGTGTATTCGAGGACAAGGGTAGAGCATGAGCAGCACTTGGTGATCGTATTGGGGATCTTGAGGGATCATAATTTGTATGCCAAATTGTCAAAGTGTGACTTTTGTATATAGAAGCTTCATTTCCTTGGACATGTTATTTATGTGAGGGGTTTTTCTATTTATCTAGAAAAGATAGAGAGGGTTATCTCTTGGAAACCACCAAATAACGTTTTTAAGATAAATGGTGTATTGTGACGCATCAAGATCAGGGTTGGGGTGTGTTCTCATGCAAGGGGATCATGTGGTTGCATATGGCTCAAACCAGTTGAGGTTTCATGAGAAGTACTACACATCACATGATTTGGAGTTGGTGGTAGTGGTTCATGCTTTAAAAATGTTGTGTCATTATCTCTTTAGTGAGAAATTTACAGTGTTTACCGATCAAAAGAGCTTAAAGCACATCTTATCACAAAGATATTTTAACATGAGGCAAAGGAGATGGATAGAATATCTTCAGATGTTTGATTTTGAATTAATGTGCACACCGGGTAAGGGAAATTCAGTGGTAGATGCATTAAGAAAAAAATCATATACTCAAGTGGTGAATTAGGTATCAGATCAGTGGTAGTTGATATTGGTCATAGCCAACATGCGGTTGGAATGTAAGGACCAGGGTGACAAAGCGGTCTTCTTTCTAGTTTCGTTGGTCCTTGACTTTATTGGTTTGGTTAAACAGACACAAATATCTGAATTTGAATGTGTGGTGAGGAGGTTGAAATTCAATGGTAGGGAGACCATTGAGAACTGAGAACTAATGGGAATTTAGTCTTGTGTTTTCATAATAAGACAGTGGTACCAGTGGCTTGTCAGGAGTAACTTCTCAAGGATTATCATCATTCTAGGTGGGCTGTCCATCCTTGAATTAATAAGATGTATAATGTGTCGAAAGTTCAGTTTTGGTGGGCTGGTATGAAAAGGTATGTGGCCAGGTTTGTCTCGAGATGCTTGACTTGTCAGCAAGTCAAGGTAGTGCATCAGTGGATAGCAGATATGTTGCAGTCTTTACCTATCCCAGTGTGGAAATGGGAGAAGATAGCAATGTATTTTGTGACGGGTCTCCCAAGAATGGTCAGGAAGCACGATGCCATATGGTTGATAGTGGATCGACTCACAAAGTTGGCCCATTCCATCCCGATTCATGAATATCATACGGTGGAGGATCTATCCAAAATCTCTATCTGGAAGGTGGTAAAGAGGCATAGTGTTCCAGTTTTGATTGTATCAGATAGAAATCTGAGGTTCACATCTCATTTTTGGAAATTGTTTTAGCAATACCTCGGAACACAGTTGACTATGATCATAGCGTATCATCCTCAGACAGATGGCCAATCCGAGAGGACGATACAAACCTTGGAGGACATGTTAAGGGCTTGTGTGATGGATTTTTCTAGTTTATGGGAGGAACACTTACCGTTGGTGGAGTTCTCCGATAATAATAGTTACCAGGCTTCAATACATATGGATCTGTTTGAGGCTTTTTATGAGTTTCCATGTCATTATCCACTATGTTGGGTGGAAACGGGTGAGACTTTGATGATCAGACCAAGCCTTGTATGAGAAACTATGTAAAATATTACGTTGATCAGAAAGAGGATGGAGATGGCTCAAAGTAGTTAGAAATAATATGCAGACCATCATTGATGACCACTGTTGTTCGAGGTGGGTGATCGTGTGTTTTTTAGAATCCCTCCTAGGTTGGGACATCATCAGTTTGGAAAGCACGCTAAGTTATCTTCGAGGTATATTGGGACTTTTGAGATACTTGAGAGGATTGGAGTGGTGGCTTATCATTTGGATTTTCCACCATGGTTTAGTGTGGTGCACAATGTGTTTCTTGGGTCGCAGTTGAAAAAGTATCATTCAGATCATGACCATGTGATTTATTGAGATCCCGTTGAGCTAGAACCGGATGCTTCCTTGGTGCACGTGAAAGTGAAGATTGTGGATAGGAAAGAGAAAGTCTTACATGGAAAAAGCATCAGTTTAGTTCATGTTTTTGGAAGCATGTTCAGATTCAATAAGAGACTTGGGAGCAAAAGAAAGATATGGCCGAGCAATGGCCTGAGCTCTTTCAGCAAAGCAATAGTTCCCTATTTTCTAAGGACGGAAAGTTCAATGGTGGGGAGAATGTATCACCCTCGGTTTGAGGTATATAGCATGAATTTATGCCTTTTTATGTGTTTAAGGTGCATGGAATGAGTTGGGAAGAGGTTGAGAGAGTTTGGAATGGTTTTGAATAAGTTTGGAGGCTTTTCTAAGGGCGCACGTTTGAGCATGGCTAGGGGAAACCTTTTGGATTCTCCAAGAAACCGTGAAGGGGGAGAAAATAGCCTCTGCATAGCCTTCACAAAGTTTACCAAACCATGTGAGGCAACCGTCCAGACCCCCCTCTCTCGAGGTAGTGTCTTGCGCATGGTTAGCGCATGGTTTTCCAAATCGTGCGCGCTAACCATTGGACCACTTATAAATAGGGGTTTTAAATCTAGGCTCCCTCAGGGGTGCCTCTTTTCACTCTAATTCTTCTCCCACTTGAGCCTCACTTGGGATTTTTGGTTCTCAGTGGCTGGAGGTGCTCTCCCACACATTTTGGAAGCAATTTGAAGAGGTTTCTTGGCGGATTGAAGGTGTTTTCTTTCAGGTAAGTCTCTCCTCTTGAATTCTTTTGGGTTATCTCTAGATCTTCTCTTCACTCTTTCTTGGTTTTCTAGATCTACATCCGTTTAATGTAGATATAGGGTTGGGGTTGCCTTGGGTGTTGATTTTAAGGCTTGTGGATGTTAGTGAAGGGGATCTAGAGCGGTTTTGGTGGTGCGTTCGCCAAATTTAATGTGCAATTGCTTGTGGGTTGATTTCGCTGGAACCCTAAAGGTAGGTGACTTCTCTATCGACTCCACCTGGTTAGAAATAATGGTTTTGGTTACAATTAATTTGTTTGTATTGAAATTAATTGTGATTTTGATGTGCGAAATTGGTTATAAATCTCTTTGGTCATGTTCTGTGGATTTTTAGGGAAAAGGGGTTTTCTGCTTGAATGTTCTTATTATTAAATTTTAAATAGTATATTTTTAAATTTTTTCTTGTATTGGGTCAAATAAATGGTTTGTGATTTTTTTTTTCAATAAATAGGTTGTTTTATTGAATTAGGGTCCTGGCATGGAAAATGGTTTAAGGGTGGTTTCAATAAATGTGTGATTTATTGAAGTGATTTTTCATGTAATGGAAATGGTTGATTACATGTTGTTGTGGCCTTGGTGGGTCATATGCTTGAATATGGATTGTTTGAAATGTTGTGTGGAAGTGGGTGGAAAGTACCACTATAAAAAGGGGGTGGATAGTGGATGGAAGGACCGCCATCAAAGGATAAGTGGGCGAGAAGTACCACTAGCAAGAATGAGTGGATGGGTTGAACAGAATATCTACCATTTTTGTTTCCTTGTTCTGCATTGCTTTGAAAGATTTAAATTATTGTGCTAATGTGTAAATGATGAAATGGATTATTTCATGTTTTTTTGGATTTCCCTTTGTTTCTTGGTTTAGGTGAGGTGTCTTGGTAAGGGTGTCGTTGGCTTATGGTAATAGTTTCACTTGTGATTATTTTATATAAAATGATTTATATAAATGTGATAATAGTTTTATCCTAGTGGCATGTGTAAGGAATTCATTTGAGGAAAACCTACTGAGTATTAGTACTAAATCCATTCTTTGGAACTTTGGTGCTTTTGCAGATGTCGTATTCCAGGACACAGGTTAAGGTAAGGCATCTCATTACTAGTGGTTCATGGTGATGATTGGGAGATGCGGTGGTTCTTGAATCATGGAGATTGGTGTGGAGATGTGGAGTGTGTCTTGGTTTATTTTGGGTCTCTTGTTTAGTCTTTTGTATAGTACTCTAATATTGTGTTGGTTGTATTGGTTTGTGGGTTGTATTGTGGAATAGTGTGGTTCTTTTTTTGGTAATGTATGAGTTGGTTTTTTTGTTGACATGCATCATGTAGTTTGTTGACAGTGGATCGTTTTGTTGGTTGGTTTTTTTCTCAAGGGGAAATCATTCCCCAATTGTTTCTCTAAGTCCTCAACATTTATTTCCAACCTTTGGCACCTTAGGAACGTCGCTTAAGGCCAAGTAGCATTCCCCCGCCCTCTCAAGCCAATGGGATGGGGCAGGATGTTACAGAACAAACTTGGTTCTAAAAATTTACAACCAAACACTACTGTATACCAATGTTAGGTAAAACATAATCGATGAGAACTAGTCACGGGAATACCCCTAGGCACTAGCTTGATGTGGGGCTCCAGGTACATCATATCTTGGTGTAAAAGTTACCATAAACAATAACCTTCTCATGAACAAGCCACTAGGAGGGGAGATCCCAATGGCCTAGTGGTCCCCAAACATCATCATAATTTAGTTAGTGTTGTCATCATCAATATTTCCATGTGAAATAGTGATTCACACTCAAATTTACTCAAAATATAAAGGTAGAACAGTCCTTGTAGTCTAGCTTGGGTTGTCGAATCCACTGAGACCTAAGAAGATACCTAAGATACACAACCTATGAGATGGATTTTTGGATATGAAGTGGCCAACTAGGTTTTGATTTGAGATGGTTTTAAATAAATCTAAGAAACCTAAGTGAATTAAATTCAATGAAAATGGGTTTGTCTTAGGATTATTCTCGGGGTAGATTTAATGAATTTTACCTCTATACAATTTTGGTTTTATTAATTCTTGATTAATCCATTCTTCAAAATAACACCACCTTCATAATTTTCTAGTTTTATGCTAACTAAACTCAATTAATAATCCCCTACACACTTAGAGAACCAAATTCATGATCTCTACAAGGTATATGGTCATTTTAATACTTGTATTTAGCTTCATCAAACACAGTGAAGATGAAGAGTGGAAATAATTAAAGAATAGAAGTCTTAAATTAGTTAGCCAATTAATAACAATTCATTCATAAAATAACATTAAATCCAGCCTTTTCATATTCCTATGATCAAACCATTAAAGGTTTATCCCTCCATTTATGGTATACTCTCAATGGTGGGAAAAATATGTCTTACAAGAATTGGATTGAAGAAATTAAAACCGCGGAAATAACGAGCACTCCCCCGTGTGTGTGAACAAAATTTACACCTATGTGTGAACTAATTCCCAAAACACAGAGAAATCACTATGATTTGTGATTATAGAGTTATAATTAATTAAATGGGAAGAATATAAGATAAATATGTTGATTAAGAACATAGAAATACAAAAAAGAAACTTACATGGCAATTGAAAACATTACAAAGGAACTTTGGCATAATAACATTACATCTCAAAAACAAGAGACACCTCCCCCCTCACCACCACTACTTTAAATAAGCAATTGGGAAGCCTTAGTCTGGGCCTCAATCAGTGTATTCCCAATTATTAAATTAATTTAGGCTTTAAGGTGGTGGAAAGTAGTGTATAAATTGATTCCCTTCTTTACTTTTTATCTTCCTTGTCTCCCCTGGAAATATCATCCTGTATGGGCAAGAATATCACAGAATATCGGTGGTCCATATGAGAGTATTTTGTGTCTTTAGATGTCTTCTAGACGTATGTAAAATTTGGGCCCATTTAGAGTTGTGGATTGGGAGTTATGGCTACTTTAGTGGGATAACATTCTAGGCCATAGATTCTGGACTAGATTTTGATATTCTATTTGGGCCACCTTAATAACCACCATGGAGTCCAAATTAGCACTGTCTCCTAAAGAATTATTTGTTCCTATATATATCTTATATCATCACAGGATATTTGGGTTTCAATGGGCCTGTATTGTGGGCCCAAAATTCACATCAGTGGGCTGGTGTCCAATTTTCCTTCTCCAGAATTGTTTCCTTTCATATCCAAATATCCCAATCATCCTTTATAAATCCTCCATTGATTCCTGAATGAAAAATGTTTATATTAAAGTTTAGATACATTTCAAAAAATATCAAATTAAAATATGGATAATTACATTCCTTGAAATCAGATGAATCATTGGGCCTAAATTGGTGTACATTAGGCATGAAGTGCACAAATAATGAGAATGGATGTTCAAAATTAAAATCCACTAACTCAGGCCCATAATATCAAAAATGAAAATTTAATACCATTAAAATGTAATTAAAATATGTGTTTTTATTGGCTAATCACACCCCCATCTTGATATTTTCTTGTCCTGAGAAAATAATTCGATGATTATATTTGAATTCTTTTTTCCAAACAGATTATAACAAATAGTGCTCACAATGTAAACTACACAAAAATATATCTTTATAAGCTATCAAAAATAATTTAAAACAAGATAAATTTAAAAGAATATCCCAATCCCAATCCCATTCCTTCTATCAAATCTATCATCATACTTCATCCAACTAAATTAGGTGAAACGATGTATTGTGAATCACAATAGATATGGGGGTTTATTTTCATTCAAGGGAGAAATCATGGAAGCGTTAGGTGGAATCACATTTAATCCTAATATGAGTATTCATTTTTTTTGATTTTTTTTTGATTTTTTTGATTTTTTTCAATGTTTCCATAGTAATTGAGATTGCAGTTAATCAAATTAACCCATGTAGAAAGACTTTGCCGATGAATTCCAGGATCAAAGGCCTTAGGGCACCAATTGAAGCCCACACACTCAGGCATCATCTTGGGTTAACTTGATAAAAAACAAAGTAATATTACCATAAATAGAGATAGAATGAAAAACTTAGGGCTAGACAACTCTGGAGTCACTATCCCCAAGTTCTGAAATCCTCTCATTTTATCAATCCATTTCTCTACACACAAATTTTTATTTTATTATTTTTTTGATTACTCATATTACTCATTAAAATGAAACCAGCCTATGATATTTATTATGGAACCCCAAGAATTCAAATTATTACCCCACAGTCTAGAGGATGTGCATTGTGGAATTTTGATTTAATATATGAAAATAAAAATGTTTAAAATTCTCATTAGATAACCAAACCTCCAAAATCAATGCTTTTAAACTTAATCATGATTTAAATTAAGATTCAAGGAAAAAATATTATTTTCTATGTAGTTTTAATGTGAGAAAAGATGTTATTATATTAATGATAAATGAATTTTACTTCTTTTTTTTTCTCATTGTTTTTTAACAAAAATTTTGTTTCCACACCCCCAACTTAGAATGAAACTATCCCTAGTTTTTTAAAAATAAAAGAGAGGAGAAAGTGGGTGGGGGGGAATGAGTTGGAAAGGGAATGAAATAAGTTCACTTGGTGGCTTCATAATGATGATTGTGGTGCTCCCACATCACTCTTTGTTCTCATGGGAGAGGTAGGAACCTCCTTGATTGAATATGTATCACCCAAAATAGTCCCTGAACCATAAAAACAAGAACAAACTAGACAAAACAAACAACACAACAATTCATTTAATACAAAGTCTCGTCATTTTTATGGATTTTTTTAAATCAAACTGATGATAAATTGTTTTCTTTTTAATTTCTAGGTATGGTAGTACTCAGGGATCACACCGCATGACATGGATGAATACAATGCTCCTCTTTCATACCCATCCATACTCATAGTAGAAGAACATGTCAAGAGTCTGAGGTAGAATAAAATTATATCAAAATGATCCACTAATCCTATTTGAAATATAAAGTTTATTAAAACAACAAAATGATTGGAAACTTGAAAACCATGAGTTTTATCCCATGAAGTGCTTCGTTTAACGTCGTTTTCTCGACTTAGACCCCTAATTGATTAATTATTTTCATTATCTAAGGTAGGTTCGCACAATTCTTCATCAACTTCATGTTTTTGGAATGGTTATATAAATGGTTTGACTCTATAACCATTAACTTTAAATATTTGACCATTGTTGGGATCTTGAATTTCAATAGACCCATGGGGGTACACCTTATGCACTATGTATGGACCTAACCATTTAGACCTCAATTTTTCTAGGTGTAAGTGAAGTTTAGAACTATACAAAAGAACAAGTTTTCCCGGTTCAATGTGTTTGGTTTTAAGGTTTCAAGATTGGTAGGCTTGTACTTTTTCTTTATTGAACCTTGAATTTTTATAAGTCTCCATCCTAAGTTCTTTAAGTTTATTTAGATCTAATTTCCTTTTTTCTTCAGCCAATGAGAGGTCATAATTCATTTTCTTAACTTCCAAAAAGGCCTTATGTTCAATATCCACTAGAAAATGGAATGCTTTACCATAAACAAACCTATATGGGGACATTCCTAAAATGGTTTTAAATGTTGTTCGATAAGCCCAAAGGGAATCTAATAGTTTGTTTGACCAATCTTTCCTAGATAGATTAACATTTTTCTCCAGAATTTGTTTAATTTCTCGATTGGCTAGCTCATCTTGACCATTTTTTTGTGGGTGGTAAGCGGTTGACACTTGTGTGAGAAGTTCCATACTTTTCCATGAGAGATGAGAATGGATGATTGCAAAAATGAGTTCCACGATCACTAATGATAGCCCTAGGAATTCCAAATATAGAGAAGATGTATTCTTTTTGGAATATAATCACAGTTTGATGATCATTGGATTTTGTGGGAATGGCCTCAACACATTTTGAGAAAAAATCAATAGCTAAGAGAATGTAAAGATATCCCCAAGATTTTGGTAAGTAACCCATGAAATCAATTCCCCAATAGTCAAATATTTATACCACTAAGATGCAAGTGAGTGGAATTTGGTTCCTTTTTGTGATGGACCCTACTTGTTGACACTTAGGACATCTTTGAAAAAATGTGTAGGAGTCCCTTAAGAGGGTGGGCCAGGAGAGACCATATTGAAGAATATTAGAAGATGTTTTCTTAGAAGAAAAGTGACCCCCACATTCCTCGTTATGACAGAATTTAAGGATAGAATCTTGTTCAGATTCTGGGACACACCTCATAATGACTTGGTCAGGACAAAACTTATAGAGGTATGGATAATCAAACACATAGTGCTTGTCATCAGAAATAATTTTCTTTCTAGCTTGAGTCCCTAATAATTTTGGAATGAACCTTGTAACTAAGAAGTTGGCTATGTTGGCATACCAAGGGCAGTCACTCATGGAGTATAAGTGTTCACCAGGGAATGAAGCAGACACAGAGATGTGAGACATTTTTTCATTAAATTCTATCCTAGAGAGGTGATCAGTTACAACATTTTCAACACCATTTTTTTCCTTAACTGTGAGGTCAAATTCTTGTAAGAGAAGAACAAACCTAATCAGTCTAGCCTTAGCATCTTTTTTTTGAAAGAGGTATTTCAGTGCAGAATGGTCAGTGAACACAGTGATAGGGGATCCTAAGAGGTAGGACCTAAAATTCTCTAAGGAAAACACAGTAGCAAGTAACTCCTTTTCAGTGGTGGTGTAGTTTATTTGGGAATCATTTAATGATTTTCTTGCATAAGAAACAACATAAAGAGTTTTATCACAATGTTGTCCTAACAAAGATCCTAAAAAAAGTCACTAGAATCACACATAAGTTCGAAAGGAAGATTCCAATTTGGAGATTTCATAATGGGAGAAGAGGTGAGAGATAATTTGAAGGTTAATAATGAACCCTCACAGCTTTCTGTCCGAAAAAATGGAGCATCCTTTACTAGGAGAGCACAAAGGGGATGAGAGATTGAACTAAAGTCCTTGATGAATCTTCTATAGAAACTAGCATGTCCTAAGAAAGACCTCACTTCCTTAGTATTTATAGGTTATGGAAGGTGATGAATGATGTCAAACTTTGCTTTATCAACTTCAACCCCCCTACCCAAGACTATATGGATAAGGACTAACCCCTATTTAACCATGAAATGACATTTTTCCTACTTTATGACCAGATTCATTTCTTCACATTTGGTCAAAACTATCTCCACATTCCCAAGACATCCCTCAAATGTATCCCTAAAGACAGAGAAGTCATCCATGAATACATCAAGAAAATCCCCTACCATGTCTAAGAAGATTCCCATCATTCAGCGCTAGAAGGTTCCAGGGGCATTTCATAATCCGAATGACATTTGTTTGAAGGAAAAGGTTTCGAATGGACAGGTGAATGTAGTCTTCCCTTGATCATCTAGGGATACCTCAATCTGATTGTACCCTGAGTACCCATATAAGAAGTAATAGAACTCATGACCTTCCACTCTCTCAAGGACTTGGTCAATTAATGGTAAGGGGAAATGGTCCTTCTTGGTGAATGAGTTTAGATTCCTATAGTCAATGTAGACCCTCCATCCACTACTCACCCTAGTTGGAAGAATCTGCCCATCCTTATTAGTTATCACTGTGATTCCTGCCTTCTTGGGAACCACTTGGATTGGGCTCACCCACTCACTCTTAGCTATGGGATAGATGATACTAGCTTTTAACAATTTTAGATGTTCCTTCTTTTCTACCTACATGAAATTAGGATTGAGTCTCTGTTGAGGTTGATGACATGTCTTTGAATCAGATTCTAGAACAATCCTATGAGTCCCGATTAGTGGGATAATCCCAGGAATACCAGATAGGGTCCAACCAATAAATTTTTTATGTCTTATAAGGACATATAGAAGCATCCTTTAATGATTGGATTCAAGAGAAGAATAAATGAAAATAGGATGTGTTTGATTTTCCCCTAGGAAGGCATACTTGAGTGCTGTAGGAATTTCCTTCAATTCAAGATCAGGTTGGTTCAGAATTTCAGCAGAAGATTTGGGCATTGGATCAAGATCAATTTTGTTTCCTAGAGTTTTAGATAGAATCAAATACCCATATGTAGAAGTTTCAGCTACAAGATTGGTTTGATCAGATTTAGGGAAGGAAGTTTTATTGGTCTCCATGAAATTGGTTCCCTGAAAGGTTTCACTAATTGTTTAACCTAAGACTTCATCATAAGAGCAATTTGAAAATGATTCAAGCCAAGGAGATAAACTTCCTTCATGTGAACAAAGGAAATAAATCTCATACTGACTTAAACATCCATCAAATATCCTTGATGTTATATAGATTCATTATCAATGCTTCCTATCATGTTTACTTCATGAATTTCTTCATCATCCCCTATTTGTGAGCTTGCATTATAGATGTTCAAGTCTAGACTCATGTTTCTAAAGGTGATGGTCATGTTCTTATTTCGAACTCAGATAATAGAGTTGAATGTTGCAAGGAAAGGACGACCAAGGATGATTGGGGTTTGTTCCTTATTTCCTAAGTTGGATGGTTGTCAAGGACAATGAAGTCAGTAGGGTAGGTGATGTTTTCAACCTTTACCAGAATGTCCTTCAAAATCCTCTTTAGAACCCTAATGCTATGATCAGCAAGTTGAAGTGTGACAAATGTGGGTTGGAGCTCTTATAGGCATAACTGGCAGTACACAACATAGGTGATGAGATTTCCACTAGCACCTAGGTCACACAAGGCCTTGAAAACTTTTTTCTCTCCTAGTTCAACATTGATGTAAGGGAAACTTGGGTCTTTCAACTTAGGAGGATTGGTCCCTTGAATGGTGGTACTCACATTAGCAACCAAAATGACTTGGGTTTTGTGTGAAAATTTTCTTTTAAAAGTGCACAAGTATTTAAGGTAATTTGATTATGAAGGTATGGTTTATATTTCATCGATAAGTGGAATGTTAAACTTGACTTGTGAGAATATTTCCCTCAACGTTTCACTCAATTCAGGCTTAGTTTTCCCCCTCATGTATTGAGGAAATGGTGAAGGTTGTGGGGTTGTTTGTTGAAGAGTTGTTTCTTTGACAATGTTATTGTGTTTTTCAGTTTGATCATTTGGTTCATTTGAATTTTCATTTGAGTTTGAATCTTTAGATGGGTTCTTAATTAGTTGTTTAGTTTTCTCAATTTATTTCCCACATCTTAAAACAGTCACAACCTTTAGTTGTTTGAGTGCAACTTGACTCTCACCTTACTGTTTGTTGTGGAATGTATTGTGTAGGCATGGGTTCCTTTCAATTTTTAATGGTTTAAAGTTCTTATTTTAGGGAATAGACTTCCAAGTTCATCCTTTCCATTTGTTTTCACAGTTTTTCTTGTAGGCTTTGTGGAACAGTTTGGGTTGGTGTTTGAGAATATTGGTTTATCCTAGGGGGATATTTTGAAGGTGGGATGGTTTGTTGAAAATGGACCGGTGGATATTGGTATTGAATAGGTTGGGTTTGGAAATGGTTATGGGTTTTGTAGTTTTGATGGGGGTAAGGATTTTGTCTTTGTGGTTGGCTAGGTTGTTGGCTATCTTTCCAGCGGAAGCCTGGGTGGTCATTATATCTTGGGTTGAAGGTGTTTTGGTATTGAGGCTTTTTAAATTTCAAATATTTTACTTCTTCTGGGGGTCCTCCCAAAATAAAATCCTTGATGGATGGAATGGTTGGGCATTTTTTTGTCTTATGATCATGTTTGTCACAAATTGTGAAAACAGGGTCTACAGTTTGGATTTCATGGACTTTTCTAAGGTCTACCTCTTAAACCTTCCTAGAGAGTGATGTGTGTTTACCCCTAAGGATTTCCTCTTCTATAAGTGTATGAATTCTAGTAGTTATTTGGGGAATTTTAGAATAAGGTGAAGTTCCCCATGTTTGGTTTTGTTCAGCAAGGCTTTCCAGATACTCATAAGCATCATTTGGGGCTTTGTTTTTATAGTTTCCATTATACACCATGTCAATGAATTGTTTGTTCCCTGGGCCCAACCCTTCATAAAAAATTCTCACTTGTTTAGGTATGGAAAAACAAGATGTGAAACCATGTTTATGGTGTCTTTGAACCTCTCCCATGTTTCATAGAATGACTGTCCCTCTTTTTCAAAAAAGTTTTGATTTCAATTTTTAAGTGAAATTGTTTTGTGATGAGGGAAGTATTTTTTGTAGAACACTATTTGAAATTGGTCCCATGAGTGGACTGATGTAGGTTTCAATTTTTTTAGCCAATTTTTAGCTCAATCCTTCAATGAAAAATGAAAGAGCCTCATCTTAGATGATTCTAGTTGACGTGGGGGACACATGGTTTCTACAATATCAATGAACTCCTTAACATGAATGTAGGGCATCTCAAACTCCATCCCGTGAAAGATTGGAAGGTGGTTTAGGAAATGGGGTTTAAATATGTAATTGTTATCTCCTAGGGAATTGTGTCTAATTCTTGAGGGGGAATTGGTCCAATCTGGAGTGAGGTAGTCATTCATGGTTTGATCGACTACATTTCCTAGGTTTGGAGCTTCTTGATTTTGGTTTCCCATTTGATTTCCTCCATAATTTACAATTTGATTTATTGTAAGAACCTCTATTAGAATTGATTAAATTTTTGATTCATAAGTATCAAGAATATTAGGATCTAATGGAAACAATCCCCTAGGTTCACTTGACTCCCCTATCCTAGGACTTTCCACCCTAACTAGTCTGTTTGAATTATCGCGGGTGTAAGAGGACATGCGCCAAAAGGAAAAAATGAGAGAAAGGGACAAGATAAGAGATCTTGGGTGAGAATAGAATAATGGGGGTGAGGAAAGAAGGTTTTGGTATAAGGTACTTACTTGGTCCCTGGAAATGACACCAAAATTTGATTCATGCTCAAATTTACCCAAAAGATGAAGGTATAATCGTCCTTGTAGTCTATCTTGGGTTGTCAAATCCACTGAGACCTAAGAAGATACCTAAGATGCACAACCTATGAGATGGATTTTTGGCTATGAAGTGGAAAACTTGGTTTTCATTTTAGATGGTTATAAATAACACTAATAAACCTAATTGAATTCAATTAAATGAAAATGGGTTGATCTTAGGATTATGCTCAGGGTGGATTGAATGAATTTTACTTCTTCAGAAAATTTTGGTTTTATTAATTATTGATGAATCCATTCTTAAAAATAACACTAACTTAATAATTTTTTGGTTTGATGCTAACTAAACTCAATTACTAATTCCCTACACACTTATAAAACCAAATTCATGATCTCTATAAGGTATAAGGTCATTTTAGTACTTGAATTTAGCTTCCTCAAACATAGTGAAGATGAAGAGTGGAAATAACTAAAGAATGGATGTCCTAAATTATCTATCCAATTAACAAAAATTCGTTCATAAAATAACATTCAATCCAAAATTTTCATCTTCCTATGATCAACCCATTAAGGGGTTATACCTCTATTTATGGTATACTCTCAATGGTGGGCGGAAGATGTCTTACAATAATTGGATTGAAGAAATTAAAACCACAGAAATAACGAGCACTCCTCCATGTGTGTGAATGAAATTCACACCTATGCGTGAACTAATTCAACAAAACATAGAGATATCACTGTGCTTTGTGATTATATAGTTTTAATGAAATAAATGGGAATAATATAAGATAAATATGTTGATTAAGAACATATAAATACAAAAAAGAAACTTACATGTCAATTGAAAACATTACAAAAAAACTTTGGCATAATAACATTACATCCAAAAAACAAGATATACCTTCCACCTCACCAAAAATGCCTTAAATAGGCAGTTTATAAGCCTTAGTACGAGCCTCAATCAATGTATTCCCAATTATTAAATTAATTTAGGCCTTAAGGAGGTGGAAAGTAGTGGAGAAACTGATTCTATCCTTTACCTTTTAACCTCCTTGTATTCCCTGGAAAGATCATTTTGTATGGGAAAGAATATCACTGAATCTAGGTGGTAAATATAGAAGTATTTTGTATCCCCAGATGTCTTCTAGACGTCTGTAAAATTGGGTCCCATTTGGAGTTGTGGATCAGATGTTATGGCCGATTTAGTGGGATAACATTATGTGCCGCAGATTCTGGACCGGATTTTGATATTCTATTTGGTCCACCTTAATAACCACCACAGAGGTCAAATTAGCACTATATTTTGAAGAATTATTTATTTATATATATTTCTTATAGCATCCCACTAAATTTGGGCTTAAGTGGGCTAGTATTGTGGGCCCCGCATTCTCATCAGTGGGCTGATGTCCAATCTGCCTTCTCCAGAATTATTTCCTTTCATCTCCAAATATACACATCATCCTTTATGAATCCTCCATTGATCCCTAAATAAAAAATGGTCATATTGAAGTGTATACCAATTTACCAAAATATCAAATTAAAATATAGATAATTACATTCCTTAAAATCAGATGAATCATTGGGCCTAAATTGGTGTACATTAGGCATGAAGTGCACAAATGATGAGAATGGATGTTAAAAATTAAAATCCACTAACTCAGAACCATAAGATCAAAAATGAACATTTAATACCATTAAAATTTAATTAACATATGTGTTTTTATTGTCTAATCAAATAGGGACGAGGCTACTACTAGATCACTAGAATACTTGTCCTAGTCCACCCACCTAGATAACCGGGCTTCCCATTTGTGCTCAATCAAGTTCCACATGTTATAATATACCATTTCTACATTCCAGAAACCAAACCAATCATTAAACATCACAAGACACCACTTGAACACCCAAAATCCATTTTTAAAACAGATGCACACCAAAACTATTTCACATAATGATTCAAACCTCTTACGTAACTTAATAAATCCTTTAATCTATTTATAAAACATTTATAAATGGAACATCAAGGGTTTACACCAATAACACACTCAATTTCACAACGAAATTCCTATTTAAATCCAAACATAGAGAAAAACCATATAAAAAACGTGAAACTTTATCCAACATTCCAAACAATCCCTTGTGTCAAACGTTTCCCAACACATTATTCAAATTATAAACAACATACCTTTTGAATATTAAATTTTAAACCATATTTAGAAATCACACAAGGGTACCAATAAAATTTTGAAACCAAATACCATTTAAAGAACCAAGGTCTAAGGATGAACACCATTCTCAAGTGTCATATTAATTTGAGGTAACATCCATGTGTGCACATAGTGCACCCATGGATGTCAGAACATCCAATGAAACACTATAAAATTCATAGAAACACTGGAAAAAACCACTTTTATAAAAATTAATATTTTCATTCAAACCAAATCCACTAACTTACACTATTTAGAGAACACAAACAATCCCTTTAAAAACCATGAGAACCTTCCAAAACATTTCACCATAAACCATCATTCCATAAATAAGCATCTAAATCACATTTCATACACCATTTCTTGTTTCAACCAATCTAATAAGTAAAAAAATTTCCCAATAATACAAAAAGGTTTCAATTTTATGTTTAGAAAACAATAGGAATTTTTTCAAACACCATGTGTGCACACATTTATAGGCACAATAAAATAAACCCTTGGAAATCCATTTTTACCCAATTTTATCAATATGGAAACACCACAATGAACTAACTAAAAGTATTTTAAGGATGCGAATAACATTTAAAAATTAATTTAAGACACTCAAGCACCAATGGTTTGCATCAGAAAGGGAAAACATGGAAACACCTACCTCAGTGGTGTACAAACGCAATGAAACCTTAGAAGAGGAGAGACCTAAGATCTACAGACCATTCTCACACCCTAGATCCAAATTAAAATGAAACAAACATAAACCCTAGAGATTAGGGTTCAAACATGGGAGGAAAACCTAAGGAAAACCAAGATATAGAGAGAGGGAAGAGAGGATAAGAGTAAAGAGAAGGATTTGATGAATAAACCATGAAGAATCATTAACCTTTGGTGGGAAATCTCCCAAAAATGGCCCAAAATGAAGGATAGTGAAGGAGGGGGGGGATCCCTATAGTCAATATCCAACACCTAGGGTTTGAAATGGGAGGTGGAATCACTCAAAAATGTTTTTTAGTTTAAAATTTATTAATCCCATAATGGGATGCATGGTTTGATGTACAATTTTTAAACCGTGCATAAACCATGAGAATGCTACTGGAAAACTTCTGCAACTTTGCAGGATTAAGTTTCATGGTTTGAGAAAACTGTTCTCAAACCTTGTGACCTGAATTTTTTTCCAAAAACACTTAAATGACACCCCAAACACTTAGGAAGCCAACCCAATGATCCTTGAATGATTTAAACACAATTTAGAGACACCATGGGTGTCACAAACTCTCTACCATGAAAATTTCTCCCAATATCATTTATGATGACCATGAATAGGGCTAGAAGAAAACTGAAACCACTAAAACATGAATACTTTTGTTAGAAACTCAAACCGAACCTAAACCAAAATACCCAACATCGAGACATAAATAAAAACAAATGAAAACTGTGTTTAGGGTGTGAAAACTATCCCCAAAACAAATAATTTCTTCCACCATAATGTCACCCATTCAAAAGACAACCAAAACTCAAGTCTATTCCCAATAAAAACTGAGATGAAATATGAGCCTCAAGGTGAATATTTACTCCACAAGTCACGACTGACTGATCAAGAAGAAACCATAACATAAGGATGAAGGAAGAACATGAGGGGGTTAACCCCACCACAACGAATTAACTAACACGAACAAAATTTAAACCCCAAACAAAACCCTCACTGCAACCAGGAACTTGGGATTTTAATATTTAAAATTTATGGGAATCTCACACAGTTTGGCTATATGGTTTACCAAACTGTGTGCCAACCGTGTGTAAGCTATTGGAAAAAAGGGGCAACCCACATAGTTTGGCCTCACGGATTCAAAACCACTTGGCAACCATGCCAAACGCCTCTGTCCGAAAATGACACCAAGTCATATGATTACCTGGGAAAGGTGCATGGTTTCCTTTAACCATGCGTAAACTGTGCAAAAGATAAAAATTCACCCAAAACATCCAAAGATTTAAAAATTTTAACTGGGACTCAACCCAAAATTCCTTTTACAAGCTAGAAACTATTTCCACCAAAATAGGGAACCTCCCACACAAACCAAACCCACAATACATCAATCCTAAAAAACTCAAGCATCTTCAAATGAGCACTGTTGAAAGTTCAAACTAAGACCGACCTATAGAAAGGCAAGAAAAACTCAAAGGAGAACAATAAATTAAAAATGCCACATTTAGATAGAACCAATTGCTTGGGTTACAATAGAAAAAGTCCATCATTTTTTACTATGAAATGATGAAATTACAATATTAGGAAGACAAGAATTAGACCGAGGTTCCACCCACCACCGATAAATCCTTAATGTGCATGAGCTTCACTGTGAGACCTATAGATAGGGCTCTGATAGCTGAAGAATATATTTTTTCATATCCATTCACTAGCATCCTCATTCCATAACATCTTCTTCAGGTGATGCTTCTTGCAGAACTTTCCAAATAACTCAAACGTCTACAATGATGGGAGGTCTTTGGATGGATGCGACAAGATAACTTCAAATGCCTGGACTGGCCACATTGATGGCACACCAGAAAGTGATCTGATGTACTAGAATCCATGATCATAGTAGATGGATCCTTAGATACAGGTTCCTCTATCATGCACTCCTCTCTATATGGGGAAGCTTCATGAAAAATGAGAGAAGCTGAATTGTCAACCACTTGCGCTTTTGAAACTAACTACCTCCATAGAAAAGGAAACCTGGCCAGTTCCTTAAAGTGGTTGATGTAGGCCTTCAACGACCACTAGATTTGTTGAATAATCATGAGATCTTACCTCTTTTCCATATTAACCTCTTTAAGTATGAACCATCGAATGAAGACAGACTTAAACACATCCCATGTCATCCCAAATCGCAATGATGACGATGTGAACAACTCCCATTCTCCCAAAATTGAACTTTAAAAAAACCCAGGATAGCTCAAACTATAATATCCTCAAGAGTTCCCATCATCTTTAAGACACACTCAACCTCTTCAAGCCACTCCAATTCCTCTAACAGACCTTTATCATCATGAAAAAATAGGAAACACTCGATAAGAACAAGAAAATAGTCATGAATCACTAATAATTTTGGAGACTTTTATGAGTGGCATATTCCGATAAACATCAAAACACAGATCCAAAAATAAAAATCCAATCAAATCATAACCAAAATACAATCTCATTCTAAAAGACTGGCTCATATTCCAAACACCACAAACACAACTCAAAAATTTACTATTTCATTTCAATTTCAAAACCTCCTTATTTCAAGGCTACATTCTAAAAAAAACCCATATTTCACAAAATATACCCCATATTCTAAAACAAAAACCAATTTCCAAAATCATTTTCCGCTTTCAAAAATTATTTTAGTAAAACAAGGCCAAGACTTTGATTTCAAACACCCACCCGTGGCATCCCATGAACCATCACACATGTGTTCATCCATTTCCATCTGCATGTGCCAATATGAACTTTCCATACATTCCCTCACACATGAAAATGTTCATAAGGAGCACCAAGGGTTACACCCAAGCCATTTTCTTACCAATACATACATGCACCAAATTCTAAAACCACAAAAATTTCCTTTAAAACCCATTCTACCAATTTAAGTCCATTTGAAAGAAACCTTTTTCATTTCAAAACTAATTTCATTTCCAAAAACACACTTCCATCCAATGAAACAAGGACAAATCACCAATTACAACAAACTTCTGGAAAGAGGGACTAGTAGTTATGCTTAACCTGATGATATGGTAGTGAGACAAGCCCCAACTAGACTTCAACAACCAGGAGGAACTTAAACCGTGTAATCAGACTCTATATGGGTCACTACTCTATGTGAAATCATGAAATAACACCATATTGACTCCATTGTCATCCCTCAATCCAAAACAAATATAAAATACTCAAATCCCTGACTACCCCTGGTAACTCGAGGATCAGTGTGAGCAAGAGTTCTCAATGATCTTTTCACACCTACCTCCCAAGTTCTGAGAGTCCTAATATCCTAGACACCCCAAATAACAAGGTCCTGCTCTGATACCATTTTTCCACAATCCATCAAGGGATTTCATTATTTCCTTTGGAAATGGGAATGACCACAATGATTTAAGGTTCAAAAATTCCAAGTTGTTTCTAACGGGTTTGTTCGTAGAATATGAAACATCCAATGATTCCATATCCATTTGGACCTACTTTCCAAAGGTATGTGATCACTAGTTATGAACTGATGAGGCTTAAGAATTTGCATTGGTCAAGAGGATGGGAGTTCGGAATCATCACACCCTTTTAGGGGGAATTATTGTCTACTATGAGACTCTCTTTATAGATTTAAGTTATGTTCGTGAATCCTTATTACATTACCAAGTATGAAAATGAGCTTTCCTTTAGATCTGAAAACCAATGATTAATATGTATGATATTTAGAAAATATTTTATATGTATTAGAGGTTCTTCATCGATAGAGAATCATCTATATTTTTTAGATATTCTTAGTGAATGGTATCCTTTGAAACATTATATAGAAATATATTGGTCATTATGTTAACCATACCGATTTTAAATCCACTCAGTGGGGCACTTGAAGTTTATTGTCATTCAGAAGGACATAGATTATTTTAGAGTTGGGATCGTACCCGCAGATGGGCTACCTACGTATCCTTTGTTTCGAAAAAGGAATCAGAACCCAAGTAGTTTGAATAAGAGAGTATGATATTTATGCATAATTGATGGCTCAAAGAAAGATGTCATAATTACTTTTACACTCTAAGATCACGTGAGTCATGCTCGGTGTGAGAAACAAGAGGTATTGGTAAAACTATAAAATTGTGCCATGAAAGATGCAATTATAAGAAATAATGTGGGGATTATGTATGTATGACTTCCCAGATGAATGAAGATTAGGATTTACTTTAGCGAATAAACCTGAGAACAAGGTCCATAAAAGTATATGTGCTTTTATAGAGATCTGGATACTTAACTTAGGACTTAATCCTGAGAAGGATGCCCAAATTAGAGAGGACTTATGATTGGGTTTTACTCATGAGAAGGAATCCCAAATCAAAAATAAATTAAGACTAGTTAAGATAAATTATGACTGGGACTTACTCCAAAGGAAGATGCCCAGGTTAAAGGGAATTATGACTGGGGCTTAATCCTGAAAAGGAAGCCCAGGTTAATAGAATTATGACTGGGGATTAATCCTAAAAAGGAATCCAAGGTTAAGCGGATTTGTATTTTTGGGAACTTGGGGATTACCCCTAAGGAGGATGCCCATATTAAAAAAATTATTATTGGGGCTTACTCCTGAGTAGGATGCCTGAAATTAAGGGAATTTGACGACTGAGGTTTACTCTTGAAAAGGAGGCCCAGGTTAGGGGACTTGGGGCTTACTCCTAAGGAAGATTCCCATTGAGTAGGGAATTTTAGGGCTTACTCCTATGGAGGATACCCAAATTAGAGAACTTGGACTGGGGCTTACTCTTGAAAAGGAGGACCAGGTTAAAGATCCTATCATATTAAAAGGATGAGGTTGAATGAATGAAATCTCTAACCTTAGTGACATAAAGATATGTAAATCACTATGTTTTGAGAGATGTTTCACATAATTCCTTTCAGATAAGGAATCCAAGCATGAAATCATGTTATTAATGTCTTTGAAGAGGGTTCTGAAGGATTAACCTTGAAGAGGAGAGGTGGATTTGAATAGGATAGGTGAATAGGAAGGAGGGGCACCCAAAAATAGAGAGGCGCGCAAGTCCTGTGTGGGTGCGCAAGTCCTAGTCACACAAGTATACTTGCGCGACACATGGGTACTTGCGTGACAGTCAACCCTTAGGGTAATACTTGGGCGAGACTTGGCTCAATCCCTTAGTACTATCCTTAAAGGTTTCCAAAATAGTGGCGTAAAAGTTTGGTTGAAGGGATAAGGCGGCGTGCAAGTGTGGCCATTTCTCTTAAGGTCTATCCACTTAGGTGCACAAGTATTGATGAGTTTCAACACTTAGGCCTTGTTTCCCCTCTTTAGAGCTTCCATTCTAGGTGATAAATTACCTTAGAAGTGTTCGGAAGACTTCCATAAGAGACTAGGGCACCGGGAGCTCGAATTTGAGTTTTGGAATTTTTTCATCCTTTAAATGGGGGGACCACTGGGGGTATTTATAGGCTATTGAAGACCCTGGGCAAGAATCAAAGATGGAACTCAAGTCACCTGCATGACAACTGGGCGACACACAAGTATACTTGCGTGACCTTGGTGGAACTTGCGCGACCCAAGTGCAAATGAATATTTGTTCATGCCTTTGTCAATTTTTGATGTTTCTTGAAAGGATGAATCAATTTGGGTTGAAGGTATTTCCCTTTTCATTCATTTAGACTCTGTGACAAAAGGTAGCATAAAAAAAATCCCCCCCTTAGAGTTAGATCCGAAAGAAATGAGGATGTGACTCTGAGGTAAAGAAGAAAACCAAGGAACATGTGGCACGCAAGTGTTGAGCACGCAGATGGTGGCACGCAAGTGAGAGTCGCACAAGCGTCGGCGCGCAGGGGTGTGGCCTAGCCTATATATATGTGGTCATTCCTCACACAAAGCACCGAATATAAATTTTTTTGCTCTCACTGCGCAAGTTTCCTTCACTGCAGTATAGCCCTGGTTGTACTGCCATTGGGGATAATGAATCTCCTCACGAGTCGGGCGAGATGTCTCCAGGCCAGCAATCCATGGATGAGGAGTTGGACGTGTCTTTCCATTCTCCAATTCATGTACTTGTAAAGGAGACTGTCGACACTCCCAAAAAACTAAAGAGACAAAGGCATCTAAGGAAGAAGTCCACAACTAAACTCTTCATCAGTAGTGGTAAGTCCTTCAGATAATCATGAGTCTTAACCTATGAAAAGGTTACTCATACTTCGTGGGATTGTAGGGGATTATTCAATTTACCCTTTGATGGAGAGAACTGACCCTCCTTTGAGGACCACAGAGGGTACTGGTGAACAATCACAAGTTCAGGCTAACTTGGATGCTCCTGGAGAAGAGCCAACGTCTGTTTCTAGTATCCCTCCTACTGCTGTAGCAAGAAGAGAAGAGTCTGCTTCTGGTAATTTAACAATTCTTCATAAAATGTTGAATGAAACATCAAATGACTTCCATTCTGTAATACTTTAGGTTAAAACCCTGCACTAGAGCTTTTGGAGGTCACTGCAACTTACGCCGCTACTTTATCTAAAGAAGCTATCCAGGGTCAGAGGCCGCAGAATGAAGGTCACCAAGAAGACATATCAAATGCTCCCACTGGCGATATTAACCATGATTCTGAGATTACATTGGATGAAATGATGGAACTTTGCGCATCTTTTGAAGTTTTTTTAGATCATGTTAAATTACCATGTAATTTAAAAGATTATGGACGTGAGTGTTATCCTTTGTCCTATTAAAAATAACTTCTTATTACATATCTAATCATGATCGGTTGAAATGTGCAGTTCTATCTGAGCAAGCTGATGAACTGCCAATGCCTGAAGGGGGTACAGAAAACCCTACTATTGCAGAGACATTAGCTCAAGTGGAGCTTAACCTGGAAGAGCTTCCTGAAACTCGTCTTGAAAATCCTGTTGAAGCTAGGAAAGACGGGGAAGAGCCTTCTCAAGTTACCGATCTACCGTTGGGTAAGATATAATTTTTTTTGCGACTGTACTTAATCTACAAAAAAACCAATCAAATTTTTTTATCCTTTGAAACTAACCAAAGCTTTCAATTGATTATGTAGGGCCATCAATTTCAGTGGATAGATCTAGAGGTGAATCCTTAGCCTCTGCCCCAACGGGAATAGAAATTGAAGAAACACGGGTCCGGGGGGAAGGAGTAGAACGTGGAACTTCCCTAAGTGCATTAATCCCAGATTACATTCCCCCCTGTGACAGTGATTCTGAGTCAGATCCAGAGGTACAAAAGGTTCTTCAGTTTTCACGACGCAAGGCATGGCAGAACATATGGAAAATCATATCTGAAGTGCCTCTAGAAGAGTTGTCATCAAAGATTCTATGACTGTCATCCCTGTTCGTCATGTTGTGACTTGGCGGTTTTGGATATCAAAAGATCCATGACGCGGTGAAGCAAGTCATCTTAAAGAGGGATCAGGAGAAAAAGTGCCATCAAGATTTGACCAGGGTGAGGCTGTCAGCCAATATAAGCAAATTTGAGGCTGCGGTATCCTGAGCTGAGACTGATTATGCTGCCAAGTTAAAGGAGCTGAAGCATAAGATCAAGGAGAAGGTTGTCCAGCAAATGCACCTTCAGCAACAGTTAGATGCTATTACTGGGGAACTTGACCAACTTAATAATTCACTAGAGGGAGATCAAACGAATGATATGAAAGACATTACAGATGCCAATAAAGTACTCCATCAGGCTGAAAAGAATGAAGTTGGTCGAGTGCATGAACTTCAAGTGGCTGCTGATAAAGCTAGGGATGCTATAAATCAAATGAAGACTTATGTTGACAGCCTTTTGTAATTCTTGGAAAAGGGAAGAGACTCCAGTCTGTTGATGTCATTCTAATTCTTGTGCATCAAATGAAAAACACTTTCATCTTCAAACATTTGTTCATACCTTCTTTTGCTACCTGCTTTAAATTTTTACCTAATCCAATGGGCTTAGTAATAATAGTTTGATTTTTACTAGGATTATTATAAATAACCCTAAAAACTTTGAATCTTTTAATTGCTCAATATTACCTAAAATCATACAAAATGTATGTTTAGTGAGCTGGGACTTGAATTTTATTCAGATTTCCCTTGTCTTTTGTGGACAGTTTAAAGTCATGCACGTCGGGCATAAAAAGGATAATGTTTAAGGTCGAAATAGCTTTGACCAAATGGATTAACATTGACTCAATTCCTTGATAATTTATCTGAAAACATATTACCACACTCAAGTATGAGGGAAAATATGTAAAATAAGACTTAAGAAATTTTTAATATGAGTAATGATATGAAAAATGGCTAAAAGGAATTAGAAGAAGTAGTTCCCAAGAATGAAGTTACCACTATTTAAAAAACCCGTTAGGGGTTTGAATTATGAAGGGCCACATAAGGGCATTGGATGCATAGTCAAATAATAGTATCCTTTGGATGACAAGTCTGTTACCTAGACTATTTATGCAAGGCCGCATAAGGGCACATGCTGTATAGTCAAGCAAAAGAACTCTCAGAAATTTACTTTTCTACTGCTAAAAAGCCAGTGGAAGTTTATGGGGACTCAAATTTTCCAAATCATAGAGTTTGCTGTATGGAGAGAGGTACTTGAATATGGAGAAGATATTTCCAAACAATATTGTCTAAGAAATGGATGAATGTCACTCCTATGAAGGTTTGACCCAAACGTAGGGAAGGGAAATATAAACCATAGACTTGAATACTTTCAGATCATAAAAAAGAACATGGGAAAAATATGTTAAGAATGGATATTTTCTATGGATCCTTAGATATTTTTGATAAGACCAATAAGGAAAAAAGAGGTTTTCTTCCTAAGAATGAAGTTACCATTATTTGAAAAACCTATTAGGGGGTTAAATTATGCAGGGCCACCTAAGGGAATTGGATTCATAGTCAAATAATAATATCCTTTGGCTGACAAGTCTGTTATGTAGACTGTTTATGCAAGGACGCCTAAGGGAACATGTTGCATAGTCAGGAAAAAGAACTCTCATAAATTGAACATTTGTGACCAAAATTCAATAAAATAGTTATGGAGATCTAGAAGTATTTAAGGTTAAGAGTATGACACATGAAAATGGGTATTTTACAATGCATGAAAGAGATACATAGACCAATACTGACCATAATCATGTCGTGGATGGGTCTTGAATTGAGGTGCTGGACTTCACTACGTATCCCATAAGGATGGGAATCAAGCCATACATAGTTCTTGAAATACAGTTTAATGTCATGTGGGATGAAAGTACAGGAAATCTTAGTCTAGGGTCATAGAACTTGGACCATTATAATGAATACACTGTTTGTGTTTTCATAGGGACTTTTCAACTAGGGGACTGAAAGTGGAATTTGGGGTTATGCCCAAATAATTTAGAATGGATTTGAGGGATGCTCGAATGTTCCTACGTATCCCATAAGGATGGGAATAAATCCGCATGTAGTTCTTGAAATACCCTCTGTACATATTTGGTTCATACATATGAAGGGTGAAAAGGGGACTTTAGTGCAATGATGGTTTGACCCAAGATAAAAGGTTCAGGCATTTCCATGTATGCATGTAGTCTTTGGAATATAACATGATTGGAGATCAACATAAATAATAATTTCCTCTTGGGTGAGGGTGTCAAAGAATGTTGTAGTTTATTGTCATACAGGACCAAAGTATGAATAGTTTAAGGTCATATGCATGGACCGTGGTGAACCAATGTAAAAATATTGGTTCTGGGGGTTGCTTCACAGATCAATATCATATGAGAAAGAGGTGAACTGATGTGAAGATATTGGTTTTGGGCTTGAACCTCAGGAGGTTTCCTACGTACCCAGCCTAGAAGGCAAGGATCAAAGTCCATGTAGTTCAATTGAAGAATGAATTGGTGATCAAGTTGTTTTTGAGAAAAACGACCTAAAAAATGGTGTTGGGACTTACGCATGGTTAGAGGCCTAGAGAGGGTGTTATGGTTGAAGTTTAGTCTAAGCTCATGTGAGTCATACTCAGTGTGAGAAACAAGAGGTAGCAACAAACTTAACGATGCACAGTTTAATGTCATGTAAGACATATGAAGGGACTATGCGGTTTAAAGTCTTGCAGTGAGGACTATTGGTGCTGAACAGTTTAGTGTCATGTAGCAAGGAAAAAATACAGTTTAACGTCATGTAGGACGTATTAAGGGACAAAATACAGTTTAGCATCATGTAGCTAGGATGATAGGGACAATACAGTTTAACGTCATGTTGGACGAAAGGGGGATTGTGCAGTTTAATGTCATGCAATAAGGACAAAAGAGGACACAATTTAACATCATGTTGGATGTATTAGGGACTTTTTCACAGTTTAACATCATGTTGTATGTATAGTGCGGATAGTTTAAGGTCATATGCATGGACCGAGGATGGTGCAGTTTAACGACTTGCTAGACATAAGGGACTATGTAGTTTAAAGTATTGCAACAAGGACAACATAGTTTAACGTCATATTGGACGATAAGGGTGAAAATAGTTTAAGGTCATATGCATGGACCGTGGATAATTCAGTTTAATGTCTTTCTGGACAAAAGGGGGAATGTGCAGTTTAATGTCATGCAGTAAGGACAAAAGAGGACACAATTTAACGTCATGTTGGACATATTAGGGAATTTTTCACCGTTTAACGTCATGTTGGGCGTATAGTGCGAATAGTTTAAGGTCATATGCATGGAACGAGGATTGTGCAGTTTAACGTCTTGCTGGATGTAAGGGACTATGCAGTTTAAAGTCTTGCAGCAAGGAAAACATAGTTTAACGTCATATTGGACGATAAGGGTGAAAATAGTTTAAGGTCATATGCATGGACCGTGGATGATGCAGTTTAACATCTTGCTGGACGAAAGGGGGACTGTGCAGTTTAATGTCATGCATTAAGGACAAAAGAGGACACAGTTTAATGTCATGTTGGACGTATTAGGGACTTTTTCACAGTTTAACGTCATGTTGGACGTATAGTGAGAATAGTTTAAGGTCATACAAATGGACCGAGGATGGTGCAGTTTAACGTCTTTCTGGACGTAAGGGACTATGAAGTTTAATGTCTTGCATCAAGGACAACATAGTTTAATGTCATATTGGACGATAAGGGTGCAAATAGTTTAAGGTCATATGCATGGACCGTGGATGATGCAGTTTAACGTCTT
Source organism: Viscum album (assembly GCA_963277665.1). NCBI lineage: Eukaryota > Viridiplantae > Streptophyta > Magnoliopsida > Santalales > Viscaceae > Viscum > Viscum album. The sequence continues at coordinate 842,098,009 of OY728137.1, read as the reverse complement.
GCTGGATGATAAAGTATTTGTGTTACACAAAATAATTCTTCAGAAATCTAGCATTTGTTGGTGTAGGGATGAGTTCTACATCCATTGAGATTAAATAATAAGCTCCATTGGAGTAGACCTTATGTGTTGAATAAGGTCCTTCCCATTTTGGCTCCAGCTTAGGAGGTTTCTTTCCTGGTATCATTGGATTTCTGAGAACTAATACCAATTCTCCCTGAATGAATGAACGAAGATGAACTTTTTTTGTTGAAATCTCATGCTATTCGATTCTGATAGACTTCCAAGTGGTGAAGGGTGCACAATATTTTCTCATCTAACCATTCCAATTCATCCAATCGCTTTTGATATTGTTCATCTATATATTATTGATCACAAATGGCTACTCTGAGTGAGGGTAATTGAACCTCAATGGGAAATAAGGATTCCATTCCATATACCAATGAATATGGAGTTGACTACATTACAGTGTGGGTGGTGGTCCGATAAGCCCATAAAGCATGAAAGAGTTTATCAGGCCATGATTTCTTATCTTTATCCACCACCTTTTGCAGTATGTTTGAAAGAGTCTTATTGAAAGCTTCTATCTGGCCATTGTCCGCTGCATGATACCGATATGAATGATTGGATTTGATGTTGTATTCTTGATACAACTTCCTCACCTCGGATGAACAGATGTTGGTGCCATTTTCCGTCAATATGGTATTAGGGACACCAAATCTGGTAATGATGTTAGACTTTATGAATCTAGCAATGCATTTAGAACTGACTTATTTGAGTGGTATTGCCTCTGCCCATTTGGAAAAGAAGTCAGTAGTAGTAATAATATACTTCAACTTCTTGGCTGTAGCCAAAGGATAAGCTCCCACTATATCCATTCCCCAAGTGGCAAATGGCCACGAGTATTTAGCTGTATGAAGCAACTCTTGGGGTTGATGAATGAAGTTGGCATGTACTTGGCAAGAGTGACACTTCTTTGTGAAATCAATACAATCTTGTATCATTGAAGGCCAAAATTATCCAATCCTTCGAATTTGATCAGATAGTATGTGTCCAGACTGATGGGCACCACAGACTCCTGCATGCACTTCTTTCATGACAACCATTGTCTCTTCACCATTAATGCATCTGAAGAGAACTCCATCAAAACCTATTTTGTATAGAATTTTCTCTAGGTGATTCGAGCTATCATAAAGAGTAAAATTTACCACACATCATCGAATTTTCTCTTTCCTAGCTCTATCAGGTGGAATTATTCCATTTTGAAGGTATTCCCTGATAGGTGTCATCCATCCTGTAGTGTGACCATATGGTTTAGGAATGGGACTAATTTCATTGATTTCCTCTATTCTAATTTGAACATAAAGTGAAATTGAACAATAGTGGGAAATACTAATGCTTGTCTCATCCCGATTTGGATCTACCAGAGCTGTGGCTATATTATCCAGTGCATCAGCTTGTGAATTTTGTGATATCAGGACATAAGAAAATGTCGGTTCCGAAGGAAATTCCACCATTAACTCTTTGACGTAATCATACAAAGGGATTAGTTCTTATTTTCTGATTGCATAATCCCCATTGACTTGTTTGATTACCAGGTCTGAATCAACTTTCACCTTTAAGTGATTCACTTGTGCTTGAAGTGCCAACTCCAATCCTGCAATAAGAGCTTGGTATTCTGCTTCATTATTTGTACTTCCTCCCAACAATGATAAGGAATAAGGTAGCACTGCCTTTTCCAGGGAAATGAGTACAATTCATAACCCAACTTTGTTAAACTTAGGACATTCCATTTTATTCCCTGTTGGACTTCTGGAAGCACCATCAAAGTAAATTTCCCATGTTTGAAGACTATCTTGAATAGAAAAGACTTCCTCATTAGGAAGTTCAATATATGAAGATGTATCTTTCATTGAAGGATGCTCATCAAGGAAATCATCCAGATCTTGTCCCTTTATTTACTTTTGAGACACATACTGAATATCAAATTGCTGAAAAATAACTGCCCACCTTACCAGACGTCCTGTAAGCGTTGGACGACTAAGGATGAATTTGAGCGGGTTATTGCGAGATACCAATTGGCCTCGTGATGTTTCAGGTAGTTTCTTAACTTTTTAACTTCAAAGATTAATTCTAGGTAGTACTTCTCAATATTTGAATATCGGTTTTCTGCTTCAAGCATAGTCCGACTCAGATAGTAGAGGCTATTTTCATTCCTAGCATCGTTCTTCTGAGCAAGAAAGGCACCCAATGATCTCTCTAAATTAGTCACATAGAGGATAAGTGGTCTTCCTTCAACAGGTGGAATTAACACTGGTGGACTAAAGAGATATTTCTTGAGAATATCGAATGCTTCTTGACATTCTTCAATCCACTGGTAAGTGACTCCCTTCTTCATCAATTTGGTGAAGGGTAAACTTTTGTCTGCCAAATTGGTGATGAAACACTAAATACAGGTTAAGTGTCCCTGAAGTCCTTTCAATTCTTTCAAATTATGAGGAGGTGACATACCAAGGATTGACTTTACCTTCTCAATATCGACTTCGATACCAAAATGGCGTAAAAAAAAGCCGAGAAATTTTCCTAAGGTTACCCCAAAAGCACATTTTAAGGGGTTCATCTTCAAATTATGTTGCCGAAGTTTGTGGAATATGACTTCCAAATCAGCCAAGTGATTAGAACGTTTCCTGGATTTAACCACCAAATCATCCACATAACATTCAACAAACTTCCCTAAAAAGGGTTTGAATATACGATGCATGGAACTCTGATATGTTGCGCCTGCATTCTTTAGGCCAAAGGGCATTACCCGATAGCAAAACACACCCTGAGGGGCTTTGAAGGCTGTAGATTCCTCATCTTCTGGAGCCATTCAGATTTGATTATATCCTGAATATCCACCCATGAAGTAAAGTTCTTCATATCCATCTTTTTCATCAATTAAGAGTTCTGTTATCAGAACTGGAAAATCATCCTTAGGGCAATGACGATTAAGATCTCTGAAATCAATAAAAACTCTAATTTTTCTGTTTTTCTTTTTCAGAGGGACAATATTAGCCAACCACTTTGGATATTAAACTTCTCTAATGAAGTTATCTTTGATAAGATTATCCAGTACAACTTCAATTTTGGAAGCATAGGTTGGGTGTGTTCTTATTGCGAATTGCTTAAATCCTCGATGTTCTTCTGGAAAACCCAAATGATGAGTAGCAACTTCATAATCAATCCCTGACATCTATGTATAGTTCCAAGAAAATATATCTCGATTTTTCTTTAAAAATTAAATATACATCTCTTTCTCTTCAATATTCATGGCCGCACTAATTAAAGTGAGGCATGGATCTTCATTTGTACCCATATTTATTTCTTTGAGTTCATCCACGGTGGTAGGGAGTCCCTCTTCAAATGCTGGAGGAGCATCCCTAAGATCTTCCTCTTATTCTTCAATATGTGTTATTTCTTCTATTTCTACTTGCATAGTAGATGATGAAGTAGAATTTCCATGATCAGAAGAGATGTTAAAATTTGAACATCTTGAAGAAGAAGCTTCCATTTCTGACCCGATTGATGATGAAGGGTCTTCCTTGGGTAATAAAGAGGAGATAATGGATTGAGAATCAACATCATAATTCACCTCTGACATTGCTATAACTTATTCTAGCCTGGTTGGTGAAGTATAGACTTGCTGGATTTCAACGGATGAAATGAAGACATATCCATTTGATATTTCATCCTTGCTTGGTGAATCACCACTTTATCTCATGCTGTCTGGCTTGTTTTCCATAATTGAAATTATGGAGGTTTCCATAAGAGTATTTTGATTTGGGTATATCCTGTCAATTTTACTGATTGGCAACATGTAATCTGTACTCACATGTGTGAATGGGTTTACTGGAATCTTTTCCAAACCATATGGAGCATTAACTTTGGTAATCTCCCTTGTTGTGGATTTCTCCTTTCCATTCATGTGATAGAATTCTGCTTCAATGTATTGAGATTCACATGTCTTGAACGAGACCTTATCACCATACAATGTCCCAATTTGACCATAAAAACAATATTTGAGACATTCATGGTATGATGAATGGATAGCCACATGTTAATGTAGCCAGGGTCTTCCAAGAAAGATGTTGAAGGCTGCGTCTTGATCAACAACCATGAAATCTGAATTGGATACATGATCTCCAAAGTGAGTTCTGAGTGTAATTTCCACCAGTGGTTCTTTTTCATTTTTATCATATCCTTGTAAAATCAAAGTAGAAGGAGATAAATCAGAATCTGTGAGGCCCAATCGACGAAGTGTACGAATGTGGATGAGGTTGACTCTTGAACCATTATCAATGAAAGCTATTCGGATGTCTACACCATTGAACTTTCCAGATAAGTATAAAGGTATAATATGTCCATGCAGGACATCATCATATTCTTCATCTGTGAAAGATATCACTGCATGACATTCTGTAGGATTATTCTCCACATGGTAGAATTCAGCTGCAGTAATTTCGGTTTCAAATTCCTGAGGACTTGACAAAGCATCGATGAGTGCCTCCCAAATATCCTTTGATAAATTCAAGGCATCCAGAATTGATAACTTGGTCGGTACTTGGGCCAAGTGTTTCAATACATCATACTTTTGATCCAAAGGTTTGTGTTTCCCAATAGGAACATGTGGTTTCGCAGGTACCATAGATGTTGATGCATTGGAAGTAGATGCATCTTGTATCGGGGTAGGAGTTGTCAATACTCCTGGATTTAGAAAATTAGACTAACTAGGTCTGATTATTTGTCGAGAGTAAGAAGTTGGAACCTCCAACCGATCCTCCAGAATAACTGTGCCAGGACTGAATCTGCTATTTGTGAAAGAATTTTCTTGTTCTTGTTGAGCTCGCTGAAGGGATCTGCCACGAGTTTCTACTGCATACACAATTATGGAAGGGGTGGAATTGGAATAGTGGCTTCTGGGATATCCACGTCTTCCTCTGTATCCCAAACCTCTGGAACTCCCTCTAATTCCTCTATTTGATACAGAAAATTCAGGCTCATCAAAATCAAAACTGCGACTGGCATAAGGATTTGTTAAATGAATCATATTAACAGAACCAAAGATCAACTCTTCTTTTGATGAAGATTCTGCCTGATTAGCCAATTTAGGCTATGCCATTTGGTGGGGCAGTTCCTATTGCTTCAAAGTATATGGAAGAAAATCTTCCAGAGTCAAAGACAATTTGGGCTTTGACATGATCTCATATTCTTCTTATTTATCTTCTTTCTTTGAATTACGATATTTCTTTGAGGATTTTCCCTCTCATGAAGAGGGTTTTGCTGTGGCATTCATGGAAGAAGACACAATTGGTCTCTTCAATTGCTTTCACAAAATGGAATGAGTTCAGTTGATCATTTTTCTGACCATCCAATCATCATATTTTTGCGCACTTTTGTTCTTGATTTCTTGCCATTCGCCTTCTTCCTCTGGATTTTTAGCAGTAACACATGCTACCTAAGCTGAAGAACATTTCAGTTTGACTTGTACTGAGTCCACCATTTTTTGCAGGAGGTCTTTGAAGACAAAACACTCCTGAATGGGATGCCCCAACATCTGATGAAATGTTCTATAGTTGGTACGGTCTTCATCTCCTTCCTTGTTTGGCCTCTTGGGCCTTGGCAATTGAACCAAATTATTTTCCAGAGTTGAAATGAAGTAACCAGAAACTTGTTTATTTCGGAAAGAGTAAACTTTACTCTTCAAATCCTAAAATTATTTTCGTCTTTGATCTCTTTGATTATCTTGAAGAAATGTCCACTGTTGTTGATGCTTAGGAGGTGGATCCCTTCGTGAAGATGAAGGTTTTGAGGTGAAAGAAGGTACGAGTGCTTGTTTAAGCGTAACTATAGCAGTCTCTGCTTTACCCATTCTCCTTCCTAGAGCTGATGGAATTACACGAGTTTTATCCTTAGTCTTTAAAAGAGAATATTCAATCTATTGAGCGATCAAAGTAAGGTCTCGAAACCCTCCTGTGTATTTCATAGGGATCAATGGTGTGTGAAACTCATCATGAAAATTTACCACACAGATTGGAAACAATTATTCTTGAGGGAGTGCTAAGCTCAGGGAATATGTTAACCCCTTACAGCGAGCAATGAAATTGGAAACCCTTTCATTCTCCATTTTATTACAGTTTGTAAGATCAAAAACTGTTGTCTTTGGCAACGTTGAGCTTAATTGAAGAAGGAATCTTTGGCGGAGATCCTCCCATCTGATAATTAACCGAGATTGCAAGCTTGGGTACTAAACAAAAGCAGGTCCTTGTAATAACTGTACAAAACACCTGAGATTAACTGCTTCCTATTGCTAAGGGGTTCCCATCATAGGATCAAAATGAGAAACAAAATGTGTTAAGTGTTGCTCTGGGTCTCCCGAACCATTAAATATTGGGAATGTGGTACTTGCAAAATTTGATGGGGGAGGAATTAAATGAACCCATTCAGGGTAAGCTCTCTTTTATGGTTGAATTTGAGCACGCTTTCCCTCCATAGATTCCAATAGAGCTGTTAATGACTCAATAGTAGTTATTAACTTTTGAGAAACATATAGTTGAGCTTGGACCTGAATCAGTGCAATAACTGGAGCTTGGACAGATATGGTGGCTGGTACTATAACTGATGATAACACCACCGGTGGTTGTTTCACCTAACCCATATGATTAGACCTGTGAGGGTGTACTGGTAGAGGAGGATATTCTTGATCCATATCAGTAACTGCAACAAATTCCCTTGGCTGACTAACTCTAGCACGTTTAGGAGGAAGACTACCTTGAAGTAGTTCTGCATTCAACCTCCTCAATTACTTCATTTATTCCTCTTTTTGTGCGAATCTTTTCTCTAATGAGAGATATTGTCCTTCCCTAGAGAAAGGGTATGTAACCTGATTCTTTTTTTCCCCTTATTGGACACCTTTCGGAGAGGGTGAAGTGGGTTACTTTAAGGATTACCTAGATTCTGGGTAATCCTTTGATTTCGTGTACGCACACCTTCTTCATTTGTGTCTATGTGTACAAACTCTTGAGCAGAAGTTATCTCATATGATCCCTCTGAGTGAGCCTCATCTGGGGGATCAGCAAAAATAACATTGATGACATTGATTGATGTAGAATGCATTGCATCCCTTATATCAGCATTTCTGCGATATTTTATTCTTCTATTTCCTTGATGATACATTTCCTTTTGTTGATTCAACCCCTCAGGAACTTCTTGACGAACCGGTATTTGAAGGTAATCTTTTGATAACTCGGCTCTTCGTTCCTCTTGTGATTTCTTCCCTAATCGAGATAAGACTAACTTTCTCCGAGGGAGAGACTGAGGATTTGAAAAAATCCCCAGTCCTGTGGACTAGGGCTGTTCCTGCAGTTTCTACTCAACTCCTCGAATCCTATTTATTGATTCTAAAGGTTAGGTTAAAAGAGTCCCCGGTCTGGCAAGCAGGGGTGGCTCTTGAGCTGCTACATCGGAGACTTTCTTGAAATCTCTCCTAATCTTGCAGACTTTAGTCCAAAAATTGGATAGATGCATCAACCTACATCCACTCTTATCACCCAACTCAAAAAACCATTGGATGATTTCTGACACTTCTATCACTTGATGATGTGCATGCTCTAAACGAGAATCCTGTTCAATATTCTCTTTCGCCTGATATAGTAGAAATTCAACAACTTGTTCTCTGTATGCTTGATTTTGAGAGGAACTAGTTGAGGCATGTTCTTGAGCAAGCCTTTGATTACAAACAAAGCCAATTGGATGTGGCCGGCCATGGGCAATAACATTTCATGAGACCATTTTCGATGGGATTTGTTGACTGGAGAGCACAGTGAAATGTAGTGCTCCATGAACACCCCATCCCCTGATATGAATACCAGATGGGGGCATTGGCAATTAACTGGCACAATCTTCTTAGTGCACCAAGGAATGAACGCTGAAGGGCTCTCTACTTCTTTTCAGCCTTCAGATATCGAGAAACTGAGAGAGATGCCAAGTCAATTTAGAATTTTAACCCTTCTATTATCTTGACATGATTTTCATATTCATCATAAGATAATATTTTCTTTTTCAACTGACAAAGAGTTTTCCATATGTTGAGACGAATATCATGAATTCCATCTTTCGTCAACATCTCTGAAATGTCATACAGAGAATCAGCCAGAGGCTAAAACATGACTGGCACTTTACCTTTCCCCAGCTCTTTTCTCATATTCAATATTTCCTCTTTATCATTCAATGAATATTCTTCTACCTGATTATAGCAGAGCTGGTGCTTCGTTGTTGCTTCATCGGATTCAACAATATTGGTAGAAAATTCACTGATGAAACTAGAAGATGAATGCCCAAAAGGTGGTTCGAATAATGACCTACACCCCAGCCTATCTTCTGATTGAGAAAGCATTTCACCTGCTATTGGTAAATCATTAGACATGGCTGGCTTCACATTTGCAAGTGCCTCAAGATAAGAGAGATTTCTCATCACTACATTGTCCATTGGATAATTTTCTAGGCAATGTGAATTACTACTATGGAGAGGACTTTCACAGCTAAATTCATCATCATGGGGAGGACCACCATGGTGGGTTACAGCAAAAGATGAAACATTTTGATCCTTGGTCTTCTGACCACACAGAGGGTTCCTATGGCTCTCATCTGAAGATGAAACTTCGAGATCGACTGAATTGTCATGAAACAGGCCTTCATGAGGAAGTATCTGATGTAGACCTTCAGAATTAATGTTCCCACTATTGGGAACTGAGAGAGTAGAATCTTGAGTTGCAACAGATAATTGTCTAAGTGCATCAAGAACTCCAGCATCAAGCAAGGCCGTGTTACAGATTGGCCCTTAATTTCTTTACTGTGCTGGGTGGGTCTTCTTCTTAGATGCCTTCTTACTCACTTTAGGAATCACTTTTTGACAAAAGTGGTCATTATGGGAAGGTGTATGTGCCTGCTCATAAGAAATGATCAGGTTAGGCTGATTATCTCCACTCAAATCAGGTGTATGTGCCTAACTTGGTTGTCCGTATGATATGAGGGAGTAAACCCCACAACCCTCTTGGACTGGAACAGAGGTGTGTGTCTGTTCCGGAGTGAACTGTTGATGTGTCACTCCACTGGTAGGGATAGATTTTCATTTCTTTCCCTGTGATGCTGCTGCAGCTGTTATAATATCCTGGCAGGAATCCAGAATATGAGCAGGGATTTAATTCTGCTCTTTCACCATTGACAGAATATTCTTAGTGACTTCAGCTACCAGAACGGGGATATACATCCATTCCGTGATTGGAGTAGGTGTGTGTTCCTGATCCTGTCCTCCTTTTCCTGTCAGTGAATTCTGACAGTACTCAAGTGTGGGGGCAGAGAGTTGAGTCTGCCTTTTGTTTGTCATTGGGGATTTCTAATTTACTTCTCCGAGTGCTACCAAATGAGACTGTTGGTAGGCTTGATCAATACTAGAAGGTGTATGTGCCTGGTTATTGTACTCCACTGAATTAGGTTGACGATCTTCCTTCAATAATGACAGACGAGGCTGCTGGCAGGATTGATGAGTGTAAGTAGGTGTATGTGCCTGTTTACCAGTTGTCAACACATTGGGTTGGCGGGCTTCATCGTATGTAGTCAGACTAGCCTACTGACTAGCTGATGACTTATAAACATGTGTATGTTCCTATCTATAGTACTCTGCCAGAATTTCCTGGAAGGAATGGTGTGTTGCTGCCAGACGAGTCTGCTAGACAGCGGAATTAAAATGGATGAGTGTGTGTGCCCGCTCATTTCTTACCACCAAGTTGGGTTGGTGGACTTCTACGAAGATGGCAGAGATAAGAACCTGCTCACTGTTGATCGGATTTCGCCTCTGGCAGTTTGTCTTTCATGCTCGGGTCTGAGGGACCTGAACCAAACCCCCGAAGGCGATACCATCATCATATTGAGGGCGCACTGCCGCACGAGTCTGGCGTTGATTGTTGATGGGATCCCTAAGGAAGGACTCGTGTATCTTTGAATTAAGGCCCTAAGGGACCTTATCATTCACCTCCACAGAATATGGAAGGGAATGGTGATTGCGTTTTGGGGATAACGACCCAAAACGGTTGGAAACGGTGGTTGGCACCACCTGCTTCTTAATCACTGGTCGTCGCTGTCCGGATGACCGGGGTGAATTATTGACTTGGAGGGATTGTCTAGCGGCCTCCAGATTCGGAATAGTACCGTGTTGACGGTACTCCTTAACCAACACATTTGATACCCAGCGTTGAAGATACTGAGTAGGTGATGTCATCCTCAGAGCGGATGACGATCCAGTAGGAGTAGCAGTAGAGGCATTCACAGCAGAGGTATTCACAAGCATGAACTTAAGAGAATCCATTTCTATAACACAGAAGATCTTCACTACTGGAAATTCGAGCTATAGCCACGGTTCTAAACCGTGGCTATAGGCCCTCAAACCGTGGCTATAGGTAATAGCCACGGTTTGAGGAACCGTGGCCAAGTTTGGCGTGGCTATAGGCCTAGACCTATAGCCACGGTTCCAAACCGTGGCTTTAACTCTATAGCTACGGTTCAAACCGTGGCTATAGGTTTATAGCCACGGTTAAAACCGTGGCTGTATACCTAATGCCACGGTTTCAACCGTGGCTATACTAAAGGCCGGACAAAATCTATAGCCACGGTTTAAAACCGTGGCATTATGTCTATAGCCACGGTTTAAAACCGCGGCAATACATCAATAGCCACGGTTTTGAACCGTGGCTATAGGGTGTCCAAATTCATAAAAAAAAAATACCCCCTGGACACACCCTGGACACCCCCATGCCACCCCCGGCCAGCCCCCCCTGCCAGTACCCCCGGACAGCCCCCCGTGCACCCCCGGACAGCCCCCCGTGCACCCCCGGACAGCCCCCCGTGCACCCCCGGACAGCCCCCCGTGCACCCCTGGACAGCCCCCCCGGCCAGCCCCAGCCAGCCCCCCCGTGCACCCCCCGAGCAGCCCCCCGAGCAGCCCCGGACAGCCCCCCGTGCACCCCCGGACAGCCCCCAGCCCCCAGCCCCCCCTGCCCCCTGCTTGTCCCCCGGCCAGCTCCCCCCCCTGCTAGTCCCCCACTGCCCCCTGCTAGTACCCCCCCCCCGCCACCCCCCCTTCTTGTCCCCTTGCCAGCCCCCCCTGCCACCCCCCCTGCCAGTCCCCCCTGCCCCCTGACACCCCCCCCTGCTAGTCCCCCTGCCCCCCTGCTAGTCCCCCACTGTCCCCTGTTAGTCCCCCCCCCCGCCACCCCCCCGCTTGTCCCCTTGCCAGCCCCCCCAGCCACCCCCTGCTTGTCCCCCTGCAAGCCCCCCCTGCTTGTCCCCCTGCCAGCCCCACCCCTGCTCCTGCCAGCCCCCCCTGCCCCCTGCTTGCCCCCCTGCCAGCCCCCCCCCCTTCCCCCTGCTTGTCCCCCTTCCAGCCCCCCCCGGCCACCCCCCTGCCCCCTGCTTGCCCCCTGCCGCCACCCCCCCCCTTCCCCCTGCCAGCCCCCCCGCCCCCTGCTTGTCCCCCTGCCAACCCCCCCTGCTGGACACCCCCCTGTCCGTGCACCCCCGGACAGCCCCCCATGCACCCCCGGACAGCCCCCCATGCACCCCCGGACAGCCCCCCGTGCACCCCTTGCCAGCCCCCCCCAGCCACCCCCTGCTTGTCCCCCTGCAAGCCCCCCCTGCTTGTCCCCCTGCCAACCCCACCCCTGCTCCTGCCAGCCCCCCCCATGCCCCCTGCTTGCCCCCCTGCCAGCCCCCCCCCTTCCCCCTGCTTGTCCCCCTTCCAGCCCCCCCGGCCACCCCCCCTGCCCCCTGCTTGCCCCCTGCCGCCACCCCCCCCCCCCCTTCCCCCTGCCAGCCCCCCGCCCTGCTTGTCCCCCTGCCAACCCCCCCTGCTGGACACCCCCCCTGTCCGTGCACCCCCGGACAGCCCCCCCGTGCACCCCCCGGACAGCCCCCCATGCACCCCCCGGACAGCCCCCCGTGCACCCCTGGACAGCCCCCCCGGCCAGCCCCGGCCAGCCCCCCGTGCACCCCCGGACAGCCCCGGACAGCCCCCATGTGCACCCCCGGACAGACCCCATGCAGCCCCCATCCCCCTGCACAGAACCCCGGAAACCCCCTGCCCCCTGCTTGTCCCCCTGCCAGCCCCCCCTGCCCCCTGCTTGTCCCCCTGCCAGCCCCCCCCTGCCCCCTGCTAGTCCCCCACTGCCCCCTGCTAGTCCCCCCCCCGCCACCCCCCCCTGCTTGTCCCCTTGCCAGCCCCCCCTGCCAGTCCCCCACTGCCCCCTGACACCCTCCCTGCTAGTCCCCCTGCCCCCTGCTAGTCCCCCACTGCCCCCTGTTAGTCCACCCCCCCCGCCACCCCCCTGCTTGTCCCCTTGCCAGCCCCCCTGCCGCCCCCTGCCAGCCCCCCCTGCTCCTGCCAGCCCCCCCCCCCCCCCTGCCCCCCCTGCCAGCCCCCCCCTTCCCCCTGCTTGTCACCCTGCCAGCCCCCCCGGCCACCCCCCTGCTTGTCCCCCTGCCAGCCCCCCCTGCCCCTGCCAGCCCCCCCCCCCCTGCCCCTGCCAGCCCCCCCTGCCAGCCCCCCCCCCCTTCCCCCTGCTTGTCCCCCTGCCAGCCCCCCCTGCCCCCTGCTTGTCCCCCTGCCAGCCCCCCCCCCCCCTGCCCCCCTGCCAGCCCCCCCTTCCCCCTGCTTGTCCCCCTGCCAGCCCCCCCCTGCCCCCTGCTTGTCCCCCTGCCAGCCCCCCCCTGCCCCCTGCTTGCCCCCTGCCACCCCCCCCTTCCCCCTGCCAGCCCCCCCAGCCCCTGCTTGTCCCCCTGCCAACCCCCCCTGCTGGACACCCCCCCTGTCCGTGCACCCCCGGACAGCCCCCCGTGCACCCCCCGGACAGCCCCCCGTGCACCCCCGGACAGCCCCCCGTGCACCCCCGGACAGCCCCCCCGGCCAGCCCCGGCCAGCCCCCCGTGCACCCCCCGGACAGCCCCACGACCAGCCCCGGACAGCCCCCCGTGCACCCCCGGACAGCCCCCCATGTGCACCCCCGGACAGCCCCCCGTGCACCCCCGGACAGCCCCCCCGTGCACCCCCGGACAGCCCCCCCCGTGCACCCCCGGACAGCCCCCATATGCACCCCCGGACAGCCCCCATATGCACCCCCAAACAGCCCCCCGTGCACCCCTGGACAGCCCCCCCGGCCAGCCCCGGACAACCCCCTGTGCACCCCCGGACAGCCCCCCGACCAGCCCCGGACAGCCCCCCGTGCACCCCCGGACAGCCCCCATGTGCACCCCCGGACAGACCCCATGCAGCCCCATTCCCCCCGGACAGCCCCCCGTGCACCCCCGGACAGCCCCCATGTGCAACCCCGGACAGCCCCCATGTGCACCCCCGGACAAACCCCATACAGCCCCCTACCCCCCTGCACAGAACCCCGGGCGTTTATCAAGCGCGCGCAACGCTTAAAGAACGCATAATGAGCCCTACCGCGCAGACCACACGTCCGATTGACGCGCCGTCTGCGCGTGCACGTCGCGAATAATAATGGGATTGTTGTCCTGTGATTTCAGGGCAATCCGATGTCGTCCGCTATGAGTTTGACCGTTAGACGCCTGTTTTGGCCGTTTATGACACCGGAACGGCGTTCCCGGTCACCACGGGCACACGGCACGTCCGATTGACGTGCCGTCTGCTCGACCACATCACAATTCACTTACCCTTTGATTTCGTCCGATTTCAGGCCATTCGGACTTCGTCTCCGTCGGCCCGTTTGGACCCCCCCACGCGCGTTTATCAAGCGCGCGCAACGCTTAAAGAACGCATAATGAGCCCTACCGCGCAGACCGCACGTCCGATTGACGCGCCGTCTGCGCGTGCACGTCGCGAATAATAATGGGATTGTTGTCCTGTGATTTCAGGGCAATCCGATGTCGTCCGCTATGAGTTTGACCGTTAGACGCCTGTTTTGGCCGTTTATGACACCGGAACGGCGTTCCCGGTCACCGCGGGCACACGGCACGTCCGATTGACGTGCCGTCTGCTCGACCACATCACAATTCACTCACCCTTTGATGTCGTCCGATTTCAGGCCATTCGGAATTCGTTCGGCCCGTTTGGACCCCCCCACGCGCGTTTATCAAGCGCGCACAACGCTTAAAGAACGCATAATGAGCCCTCCTGCGCAGACCGCACGTCCGATTGACGTGCCGTCTACGCGTGCACGTCGCGAATAATAGTTTGAATGTTGTCCTGTGATTTCAGGTCGATCCGATGTCGTTCGCTATGAGTTTGACCGTTAGACGCCCGTTTTGGCCGTTTATGACACCAGAACGGCGTTCCCGGTCACCGCGGGCACACGGCACGTCCGATTGACGTGCCGTCTGCTCGACCACATCACAATTCACTCACCCTTTGATGTCGTCCGATTTCAGGCCATTCGCAATTCGTTCGGCCCGTTTGGACCCCCCACGCGCTTTTCTCAAGCGCGCGCAACGCTTAAAGAACGCATAATGAGCCCTCCTGCGCAGACCGCACGTCCGATTGACGTGCCGTCTGCGCGTGCACGTCGCGAATAATAATTTGAATGTTGTCCTGTGATTTCAGGTCAATCTGATGTCTTCCGCTATGAGTTTGACCGTTAGACGCCCGTTTTGGCCGTTTATGACACCAGAACGGCGTTCCCGGTCACCGCGGGCACACGGCACGTCCGATTGACGTGCCGTCTGCTCGACCACATCACAATTCACTCACCCTTTGATGTCGTCCGATTTCAGGCCATTCGCAATTCGTTCGGCCCGTTTGGACCCCCCCACGCGCGTTTCTCAAGCGCGCGCAACGCTTAAAGAACGCATAATGAGCCCTCCTGCGCAGACCGCACGTCCGATTGACGTGTCGTCTGCGCGTGCACGTCGCGAATAATAATTTGAATGTTGTCCTGTGATTTCAGGTCAATCCGATGTCGTTCGCTATGAGTTTGACCGTTAGACGCCCGTTTTGGCCGTTTATGACACCAGAACGGCGTTCCCGGTCACCGCGGGCACACGGCACGTCCGATTGACGTGCCGTCTGCTCGACCACATCACAATTCACTCACCCTTTGATGTCGTCCGATTTCAGGCCATTCGCAATTCGTTCGGCCCGTTTGGACCCCCCACGCGCGTTTCTCAAGCGCGCGCAACGCTTAAAGAACGCATAATGAGCCCTCCTGCGCAGACCGCACGTCCGATTGATGTGCCGTCTGCGCGTGCACGTCGCGAATAATAATTTGAATGTTGTCCTGTGATTTCAGGTCAATCCGATGTCGTTCTCTATGAGTTTGACCGTTAGACGCCCGTTTTGGCCGTTTATGACACCAGAACGGCGTTCCCGGTCACCGCGGGCACACGGCACGTCCGATTGACGTGCCGTCTGCTCGACCACATCAAAATTCACTCACCCTTTTATGTCGTCCGATTTCAGGCCATTCGCAATTCGTTCGGCCCGTTTGGACCCCCCACGCGCGTTTCTCAAGCGCGCGCAACGCTTAAAGAACGCATAATGAGCCCTCCTGCGCAGACCGCACGTCCGATTGATGTGCCGTCTGTGCGTGCACGTCGCGAATAATAATTTGAATGTTGTCCTGTGATTTCAGGTCAATCCGATGTCGTTCGCTATGAGTTTGACCGTTAGACGCCCGTTTTGGCCGTTTATGACACCAGAACGGCGTTCCCGGTCACCGCGGGCACACGGCACGTCCGATTGACGTGCCGTCTGCTCGACCACATCACAATTCACTCACCCTTTGATGTCGTCCGATTTCAGGCCATTCGCAATTCGTTCGGCCCGTTTGGACCCCCCACGCGCGTTTCTCAAGCGCGCGCAACGCTTAAAGAACGCATAATGAGCCCTCCTGCGCAGACCGCACGTCCGATGGTGACTAGGTCTCATAGCTCATCTACCTACAACTTGGAATGGGATGATGACGTCGGGGAGGGGGTTATGAAAACGAAATGCTTTATTATGAAGGCAGTTTTATCAATGTCTAGCCCCATCTCCTCTCTTATGTCATCTTTTGTTTTTAATAAAATGGCTTTAGAGCCTTTCGGCTCGAAGCTTCTTTCTGTCATACTCTAATTCTGTTAAGCCTCTCAAACTTGACACACTGTCATACTCTAATTCTGTTAAGCCTCTCAAACTTCCAGCCCTCAATGAGGGCTGCAATTCTGTATTAAAGGATGGGAACGAAAATTACAGCAGAAAAATAGAAGAAATAGGGAAAACAACAGAAGAAATCCTCAGGAGGCCCCCAGGCTGAGGGAGGAAGATCAAGCTAACAAGCCACCAGGCCGATCTTCCGCTGAACTGTAAATGGCCCATAGAAACGAGGGGCAGGTTTCTGAGAAATCTGGCAGGTTAAAGAGTGTTGTTTGTGAGGCCGAAAGCGTACGGAAACAGGATCTCCCACATGGAGGGCAAGGTGACGGCAGTGTATTAGTTTTCTGCTTCATGATGTCTTGGGACCGACTCAAATAATATTTGAGTCCACGATCAAGCAGTGCATGGGCAACAGCGGGCAACTAGATTTCTGATGGAACAGCGTAGGTCTCGTGGCAGCGATTTACCACCTCTGTTTGGTCATCCGTTTGCGGGTGGTAGGTCAAGCTGAGTTTTAAGTCAGTGCCTTGGAGTTTGAGCAGTTCAATCCAAAAATGGCTTACAAAAATGGGATTGCGGTCGCTGGAATGCTATGCAAACTGACAATCTCCCACACGAAAACCTCGCCCACACTCCCACACTCTTTGCTGTGTAAGGGTGTTTTAGGGGTAAAAAATGGCCATATTTAGAGAGATGATCAATGATGACCAGAATCACAGTGCAACCACGGGATTAGGGTAGTCCGGTGATAAAATCCATAGAGAGACCCGACCACACCAGCTGGGGAATTTCCAACGGCTGCAACAGGCCAGCCGGATATAGTGTGGAATATTTATTTCGTTGGCATTTGGCCCATTGGCAAACTGTTGAACCGGTATTTTCATCCCGACCCAATATAAATTGGCAGGCAATTTTCTATACGTGCGGCAAAAACCAGAATGACCCCACTACGGAGACAAATGGAACTCAGCCAGCAATATGGGCACCCATGGGGACGAACTAGACAGCACCAACCGGCCCTTATAACAGAGGACACCTTGCAGAAAAGAGTAAGTAGGAAAGGAAGGAGCATATGCTTGTAGAGTGATGATGACTTAGCTGAAAAATGGGTCGTCTGAAACGCCTGTGAGCAAGTGGGGATGAACCTCCCCCCTGTTGGATGTGGCTGGAGCAGGGCCACATCACGGCGTGACCGCGGCGTGACCGCGGCGTGACCGCGGCGTGACCGCGGCGTGACCGCAGCGTGTTGGCCCGATCCAGCGACATCCGCGGGGCAGCATCTTCCGACCAGGAGCGAAGGGAGCGGGATGAGGCTGGAATGTGGGTGAAAGGGGGCTGGTTGCAGGTGTTGGGGGGATGGTGCGGGCTGATTCGAAGGTGGGGGGGCTGTTGCGGGCTGGAATGCTGGTGGCAGCGGGCTGATGACTTTGCTGAAAAATGGGTCGTCTGAAACGCCTGTGAGCAAGTGGGGCTGAACCTCCCCCCTGCTGGATGTGGCTGGAGCAGGGCCACATCACGGCGTGACCGCGGCGTGACCGCGGCGTGACCGCGGCTTGTCCCCCCCTGCCCCCTACCAGTCCCCCCTGCCTGGACACCCCTCCCCCCTGCTTGTCCCCCCTTGCCACCCCCCTGCTAGTCCCCCCTGCCCCCTGCTGGTCCCCCCCTGCCCCCTGCTAGTCCCCCCCTACCACCCCCCTGCTTGTCTCCCTGCCAGCCCCCCCCCCCCCCTGCCACCCCCTGCTTGTCCCCCTGCCAGCCCCCCCCCCCCCCCCCCTGCCCCTGCCAGCCCCCCCTGCCCCCTGCTTGCCCCCCTGCCAGCCCCCACCCCCTGGCCCCCTGCTTGTCCCCCAGCCCCCCCCCCCCATGCCCCCCAGCCCCCCCCCCCCATGCCCCCTGCTTGTCCCCCTGCCAGCCCCCCCTGCCCCCTGCCAGCCCCCCCCCCCCCCACCCTGCCCCCTGCTTGTCCCCCTGCCAGAGTTCTTCTTTATTGGTTCATTTCTTGAAGCATTCTTAATTGAGTTTGTAATGTTCATGTTATATAGCATCAACGAAATGGTATTTTGGTTAGATAACAGGGATACAAGCTGTTCATAATAGTTCATATTATCTACAGATTTAGCACCAACAAAAGTTAAATTAATAGAATGAAGAGTAGGTGTACCTGGGTCCTTTGAATCATCTATATTCTGCATCTTGATAGCGTCCAGATCTAATGGAAGGGGCCTCTGCCCGATGGGTTCAAAATGTGCCTGCATTAGCGTGGGGTCTTGTACAGAGGTTGTGCTTCCTTTTGTATGTTTTATAGGTTCCAGTGTCAAGGTACCTTGTTTATCAATGTTAGTGTGTTTTGTTTGTGCCTTAGCCTAAAGAGACTTTAGACTAATATGAGGATTCCTACTTTTTATAGGACAACCAGTGGTATGAATGACGTTTAGATTAGTGGAGAGTTTTCTGGTTTTTATAGCAGTGCCAGTGGCATCCAGAGTTTTAGAGTCATAGGTGTAGTGAGCAGAGGAAAAAGAACCTAAACCATTTGTCTGATTGTTTGACTCATTTATTATCTCTTGGTTTGGTGTGAAATTCAGTCAAAAGCAGACATTGAATTTCTATCACAACAGGCTGATCCGGTTCAGACGACATGTGCAGAGGATGAGGATGATCTGGTTCGGACAACATGTGAAGAGGATGAAGAAAAAGAAGAATTACTGAACAAATATTATGTGATAGATGTACAATAAAATATGTCAAACAATTCCAAACCAATGTTTTCAGTTGAATTGAGCCTTTGTACCACCTGCTATGCACGTTTTGTGGAAAGATGGATGAGAGGCAGCGCTGAGAGGAGATATAGTTTAGGAATGAGGAAATACGAAAAATTAGAGCTAACCATTCAATGTTTCTCTAAGGAGGAGTAACCGCCGCAGGGTGTCGTCCTGGAGCAGGGCCAAATCACGGCGTGACCGCAGCGTGACCACAACGTGTTGGCCCGGTCCGCCGCAGGGTGTCGTCCGCTCCTTCATCATGGCCTCCTTCGTGGACGAGGGCACCGACGGGCACGACCTTCTTAGCTGTGAGAACAGAAAACAAATCTATGTACTTGTCTTCTATTTCCTTTGAACTGTTGATCAGAATGATTTGCGTCGAGCGTTCAATGGTAGAGAGGAAACGTTTTACAGAATCATCAATATCGTGATGGGACGCGGGGTTTTTGGACTTCCAGGATGGAGGGGCGACCCCTCCTAATACTGTGATCAGGCTTTCAGTTATGGTGTCAATGATAGGAGTAACGTGAGTCTGGATCGTGCAAAGTCTAATGAGAGCAGCCAGAAAATGGTGGAGGTGCAGGGGGCCACGTGAGTGCCCTGGACACTGCCCACTCAGCCAATGGTTGCTGCATTTTTTGAGAGGCTAAAAACAGACTTGAAGGTTGGGAGTTATTTAGAGGTTGAAGTGGTGGATGCAGGTGGTTTGAGTATGATTTCGACTGGGAATTTTTGTGGAACGGAAGCTGCTGATGCTGAGGTGGTGAGATCGGATGAAGCGGTGGATCTGGTTGGCAGCAGTGAGCAGGATGGAAGCAGTGAGCTAAAAGGGAGGGGGAAAAGGAGTAGGGGATGACTGCTGATCAGGGAGGCATGGCTAGGCCTGGGCATAAGGAGATCCCCCCTGAAGCAGTCCCTGGGAGGCGTTATAGTGGCATGGAGTAAGGGCAGTGGGCATGCCAACAGTATCTAGAGGCCAGATATGATTGATGTGGACATGTGTAGGAATACCTAGAGGAATAAAATATGTCAGACAATTCAAAACCAATGTTTTCAGTTGAATTGAGCCTTTGTACCACCTGCTATGCACGTTTTGTGGAAAGATGGATGAGAGGCAGCGCTGAGAGGAGATATAGTTTAGGAATGAGGAAATACGAAAAATTATAGAGCTAACCATTCAATGTTTCTCTAAGGAGGAGTAACCGCCGCAGGGTGTCGTCCTGGAGTAGGGCCAAATCACGGCGTGACCGCGGCGTGACCGCGGCGTGACCGCGGCGTGACCGCGGCGTGACCGCGGCGTGACCGCGGCGTGACCGCGGCGTGACCGCGGCGTGACCGCGGCGTGACCGCAGCGTGACCGCAACGTGTTGGCCCGGTCCAGCGACATCCGCGGGGCAACATCTTCCACTTAGTTTCAAATAGGATGATATGGATGGCATGAAAGGATGTTTTCTCAGAAGATTTAAAGAAATGAATGCTAATCTGTGATGAATAGAGGATTGGATGACCCCTGATATACCTAATTCGGTGAGGTTTGCAGATCTAGAAATGTGTAGGAATACCTAGAGGAATAAAATATGTCAGACAATTCCAAACCAATGTTTTCAGTTGAATTGAGCCTTTGTACCACCTGCTATGCACGTTTTGTGGAAAGATGGATGAGAGGCAGCGCTGAGAGGAGATATAGTTTAGGAATGAGGAAATACGAAAAATTATAGAGCTAACCATTCAATGTTTCTCTAAGGAGGAGTAACCGCCGCAGGGTGTCGTCCTGGAGTAGGGCCAAATCACGGCGTGACCGCGGCGTGACCGCGGCGTGACCGCGGCGTGACCGCGGCGTGACCGCGGCGTGACCGCGGCGTGACCGCGGCGTGACCGCGGCGTGACCGCGGCGTGACCGCGGCGTGACCGCGGCGTGACCGCGGCGTGACCGCGGCGTGACCGCAGCGTGACCGCAACGTGTTGGCCCGGTCCAGCGACATCCGCGGGGCAACATCTTCCACTTAGTTTCAAATAGGATGATATGGATGGCATGAAAGGATGTTTTCTCAGAAGATTTAAAGAAATGAATGCTAATCTGTGATGAATAGAGGATTGGATGACCCCTGATATACCTAATTCGGTGAGGTTTGCAGATCTAGAAATGTGTAGGAATACCTAGAGGAATAAAATATGTCAGACAATTCCAAACCAATGTTTTCAGTTGAATTGAGCTTTTGTACCACCTTCTATGCACGTTTTGTGGAAAGATGGATGAGAGGCAGCGCTGAGAGGAGATATAGTTTAGGAATGAGGAAATACGAAAAATTATAGAGCTAACCATTCAATGTTTCTCTAAGGAGTAACCGCCGCAGGGTGTCGTCCTGGAGCAGGGCCAAATCACGGCGTGACCGCGGCGTGACCGCGGCGTGACCGCGGCGTGACCGCGGCGTGACCGCGGCGTGACCGCGGCGTGACCGCGGCGTGACCACAACGTGTTGGCCCGGTCCAGCGACATCCGCGGGGCAACATCTTCCACTTAGTTTCAAATAGGATGATATGGATGGCATGAGAGGATGTTTTCTCAGAAGATTTAAAGAAATGAATGCTAATCTGTGAATTATATGTGGACATGTATATAATGAATGTGGACATGTATATAATGATTCTAGAAGAAGTAGTCTTAACTAACTAGATGAATGTATAGACTTTCTGATCCAATACGAAAGGAAACCATAGTTCTACATGAATTATATGTTTTTTCCATCATTCTCCAGAATGTAATAGGGACAAGGAGTGTTCTTTTTACAATATGAAGGGGAATGATGTCTCTAACTATGAAAGTTGGAACGGTAAGATGAATATTCCAATCTATGACTTGGAGAGAAAATACACTACTGTCCCTTATAATGTGGATAAGATAGGGGTTATATCAGTGTAGAAGGATACTGGGAAAACTACAGACTTAATCACTTCAACATCACCTTAGGATGGTCCTTCTAATGAAAAAAACATGGATTATTCTCAGTGTGTTGTATTTACTCTAGAGGGCCCACCCCCGGGAAAATCCTTGAATGAGGACAATGTACCCCTTCCTGATATAGAGATAAACATTGGATAGAACATCCAGTTCGAGGGGCATGTATTTTGGGGGCACCTTTCACTGATTAAATTTTTATTTTATGTTTGTAAAACTACATGGGAACAAAATAATATGTTAATATCACTCTAATCAAAACCAATAACTGAGAAGTGAAGTTCACATAGATGCCCATTACCAAGAATGGATGTTCCCTCTTGCTTGTCGGTTGCATGCCAACGTGCCCGCATTTGAACCAACACCAACAACCTCGTCCTATGGTAGAAATGATTAATTAGATATATGCATCAATTTGTAACAATAAAGAATTTTTTTATCTAATTACAAACAAAGCATATAACTAATATATTAAAAACAAAAGAAATGAAGAACATAGAGTTCAAACAATCACACAAAATGCATGAATGATACCCACTAGTTACTATATTAACAACTTCAACACATATTCATGGATTTTAATGTAGATGCATGTTAACATTTGAAGTTCAAAAATGATTTTTAGTAAAACATTAAAATAAGCATACACACCAGAATTTCAATACAAAAAGGTAGTAAAAAAGGAAGCAACAACCAACAGATTTAACAAGATGATTTCAGCATACAAAATTTATTAAAAGGCAACTTCCAACCATTTATTTCAACTAAAAAAAAGAAGTGAATTTTCAAGTTTAAGTAGAAAAATCACAGAATTTAAACTATTACTCCCATGGTGTAGATGCTCTATTCATTTGAGATCATTGGAAAAAATTTCCCTTCTTTTCTTGTTGAATAAATACCTTTGGTTTCCAAAATTTCATCTCCTATAAGTGTAAACATATACATTAATTTATAAAATTTAAAGTTCAAAACAGAACAAAACTAGAGTAAAAACTAAGGTAGATTGGTTCAAAGTTACTATGAAATATAACTTCTCTAGATCTATAAAAATCGTTGAATCTATACTTCAATAGGATGTGAAATTATGCTCACAGCTGCACCCCTCCACCCTCCCCCCTGCCCCCTCCCCCCTGCCCCCTGCCCCCCTCCAACCTACCCCCCTGCCCCCCTGCAACGTGCCCCCTGCCCCCCTGCAACCTTCCCCCCTGCCCCCTGCCCCCTGCCCCCTGCCCCCCTCCAACCTGCCCCCCTGCCCCCCTGCAACCTGCCCCCCTGCCCCCCTCCAACCTGCCCCCCTGCAACGTGCCCCCTGCCCCCCCTGCCCCCTGCCCCACTCCAACCTGCCCCCCTGCCCCCCTCCAACCTGCCCCCTGCCCCCCTGCCCCCTTCCCCCCTCCAACCTGCCCCCCTGCCCCCCTGAAACTTCCCCCTGCCCCCCTGCCCCCTACAACCTGCCTCCTGCCCCCCTGTAACCTGCCCCCCTGCCCCTGCCCCCCTCCAACCTACCCCCTGCCCCCCTGCCCCCCTCCAACCTGCCCCCCTGCCCCC
Organism: Viscum album; assembly: GCA_963277665.1. NCBI lineage: Eukaryota > Viridiplantae > Streptophyta > Magnoliopsida > Santalales > Viscaceae > Viscum > Viscum album. The sequence continues at coordinate 842,074,566 of OY728137.1, read as the reverse complement.
TGCAACCTGCCCCCCTGAAACTACTTATTTTGTTATGCGAGGACATCTAAGGCATGGACGCACCATGCTGAAATTTTTATGGAATTCTGCTACTTGTTGAATAATATTTATCTAGGAAAATTATTCTCATAGAGCATAATTTGATGTCTCGACAATTGTTGTTAGCTCGAAGGGATTGAGAATGACCCTCAAGCCTTTCCACAGGCCGACTTGGGTGCTCGGATCAGGGGTAATCCAATTTAGTTTGTGGAATGGATGTTCAAGTTTTAAAAGTTCCAAAATACCCTCCTCTTCTTCCTCAACCCCCACATCTTCTTCTTACCCAACCCCATGTCCCAAAGCTTGACAGCACCCCTCACCATAGATGAACCAGTTTCTAATCCTAGTTCTATGAGCATACCGTAATTTGAGACCCTGGTGAGCTTCATTGCAAGGATGGCGATGGCCTAAAAAACACATCCTGTATAAAATTGATCTCCATCCTTCATCACTTTGGAGCAACCTGAACATTAACACTCTCAATTAGTTATCAAGAACAAATCATTAGAACATTGTTGCTCAAAAATATGAGGTGCATTGAAGGATGTTAAATTACCAATGGTTTAATTATTACCAACTGAAAAAATCAGGAAACAATATAAATTCATCACCCACATCTAATAATTTTATTATTAAATGAATTTAGTTGTGGTACTCTACCTCAATAACATGCACTACTATGATATCTCTAACCTATGGATTGTACCTATAACCAGTTTATTCACCTATATAAACTGATTTAATGTGAATCTAGTTGGATAGTGTAAGATCCTCTAGTGTCCAATGAATAAAGTACCTATTAAAAAATTGGATGAGGAGTTCCATATCGATTATTGATAACATTAAGCATTATCTTTTACAACAGTCAGTTTTGATTTCTTCCATTTTAGGAAAGACATTGTTCATTTATGGGACTTCCTTGGAATGATCCCTTGTAACCCATCTAACCCAAAAAAACAGAGGTAATAGAAAATTGTTTATAATATCATAATCGGATGCTCCTCGATATATAGAATAGATACTCCCCTATAGATAAGAGTTTCCTCGCAATAGTTTTTACAGTGTAGAAGTTGTGATATTATATATAGAATCATGATACTCCCCTGAATGTTGATTTCCCAAATGAGGCTACCCTCTTAGTGGATCATGTCAAAGAGTATTAGAAAACATATTTTGATGGTGATTTTCAAAGATCGACTGAAATAATGCTTAATAATTCTAATCTTAATTGAGTAGGCCAGGTGGTTGTCTTTATCACACCAACACAAGACGTCCAATCATACTTTTTCCTATTTTTATAAGGTTTCACTGATGATGAGGCAAATTATTAGGCTCTCATTACTGGTCATAAGTTATCAGATGATATTTATTTCCCCCAAATGGATATGAAGGGAGAATCCAAGTTAGCCCTCAAATATATTAATGGTGACCGCGGCGTGACCGCGGCGTGACCGCGGCGTGACAGCCCCCCCCCCCCAAACCTCGGACACCCCTGCCAGTCCCCCCCAGACCCTGGACACCCCTCCCCCCTGGCTGGACAGCCCCTCCCCCTGTTGGACACCCCTCCCCCTGCTGGACACCCCTCCCCCTGCTGGACACCCCTGCCCCCTGCCCCCTGCCCCCTGCCCCCTGCCCCCTGCCCCCTGCCCCCTGCCCCCTGTCTGGTTTAAGGAATCCACTATGAGAGAACCTCAAGGAGATCACAAATGAATTCCTTCAAAATTAATGGAACTAACAGATGGGGGGAGGGGTCTCTCATAGTGGATTCCTTAAACCAAACAGGTTCTAAGAGATCATAAATCAATTCTTTGAAAATTGATGGAACTGATTGAGAGAGAGGGAGCGATTCTCTCATAGTGGATTCCTTGAACCAAAGAGGGTCTAAGATATCACAAATGATTTTCTTGAAAATTAATGGAACTGGAAGGGGGGAGAGAGTTACCAAAACACCGGGTAAATGAGAGGTCTTTTCACGTATCTCCGCACTTATTTCTTGAAGGTCGAAAAGAGTCCTCCCACAAGACGGGCACGAAACATACTCCTGCCACAGTAGTAAAATTCCACACATCAAAATTATCAAAACTACATGATCAACCCAATCATCTTATTATCTAAAACCACATCACGTACCGTCTTTGTATTTCGCATCCTGCAACCTTGCAGTAAGTTGAATGATGTATCCCTCACGAAATCAATGTCCTGATCCAGCGCTTCAATTAGAATCCCGTCCCCGAGCCCATCCACAAGAAGTGCCCCGGCATTAGTGCCAGCTTCGATCACCAACTCATCCCTGAAACCAAGCTACTTGACTCACACCCAATTGAAGAAACCCAGATGAGTTGCAGGTCATGGTATTGTTCTGTAATTACCTATGGATCCTGTTGGGGAATTGAAGATGATGGATTGCAGCGAAGTTCAGAGCATTGCCTTCCAAAAATTCAAAAACACCAGCATGAAAAGAGGGTATACGGTTATTGAAAACCAACTCATTCCTTGCTTTCCAAATAAATGATAACAATCTAACAGAAGCAGACATCATAAGGGCACGAACCTGTTCACTGCACTGGAATCGGCAAATGGAGAGAAGCAGTGCCTCAATTCCCTACAGGTCCAGACAGCAGCAGAAAACCATCTGTACATACTCCCATAGTCTGATTGTGAAGGTGCAATGCACGAAAAGATGAGATAGGGATTCATCCGCATGAAGGCAGAAAAAGAAAAATGGAGGAATGGAACGTGATAATAAAATTAGAGAAGATGCTTTACCTCAAATGGGTAGATTTGAATCTTCCCCCTATAAACATTAGGAACCCAACATTTCAATTTGTAATGGCATAGGAAAACTGTAGAAACATTTGATTCATTTGGTCTCTCATTATGACACCAAGATGGGGAAACCTAAAAAATAGGTTGCAGTGAAACTGAAGTGATAAAAAATGGAATGATAAAGATACCGGCAATGAGGTCGTCGGGAGGAGGAGAGTTCGTCGGAGGAGTAGATTCCGTCGGGAGTAGGGGAGTTGCGGTCGTCCGGAGGAGGGGAGTCCGTCGGGGGAGTCCGTCGGCGTCGGGGGAGGCGCTGTCGTCCGGGGAGTGGGGAGGCGCGGTCGTCCGGGGAGGGGAGTGCGTCGGGGGAGGGGAGTGAGTCGGGGAGGGTTCCGTAGGAGTGAGTCCGGGGAGGGGGGAGGCGCGGCGAGGAGGGCGCGGCGGCGAGGAGGGCGCGGTGGCGAGGAGGGCGCGGCGTGGAGGAGGTCTCGGCCTGGAGGCGTCGGGGAGGGGGAGGGCGCGGTGAGGAATCGCGAGGGGGAGGAGAAGAGCCCGATGGGTTTGGGAAAAAAAACGGAGCAGCTGGATATAGCCACGGATAGAATATTAACCGTGGCAGTATAAAAGATATAGCCACGGACCTATAAAACCGTGGCTATAGGTCCGTGGCTATAGCTCAGATTTGTAGTAGTGCTTGGAAAAGAGTGCATGTTTGATATAACAGACATAATCAATATAAATTTTTCCACTACATCTTTTGGATGAGCACATATGTTATTGACTATTCTGTTGGCCCTCTCATTGAGTTTAAATAGTGGCCTAAGAAAATAAGTAAAACATCATTTTAACTTGGTTAAGGATTCACGCCGGGTTCACCATTTTTTGTTTCCTATGGAAATGGGAATAACCTCAATGATTTAAGGTTCAAACATTCCAAGAGATTTCTAATGGGTTTGTTCGTAGAACCAGAAACATCCAATGATTCCATATCTATTTGGACCTACTTTCCAAAGGTAGGTGCTCAGTAGTTATGAACTGATGAGGTTTAAGAATTTGCATTGGCTGAGAGGATGTGTGGTCAGACTCATCACACCATTTTGGGGGGAATTATTGTCTACTACGGGACTATCTTTATAGATTTAAGTTATGTTTGTGAATCCTTATTATATTACCAAGTATGAAAATGAGCTTTCCTTTAGATCTAAAAATTAATGATTCATATGTATGATATTTAGAGAATCATTTATATGTACTCAAGGTTCTTCATCGATAGAGAATCATCTGTATTTGTTAGATATTATTAGTCAATGGTATCCTTTGACACATTATATAGAAATATCTTGGTCATTATGATAACCATACCGGTTTTAAAGCCACTCAGTGGGGCACTTGAAGTTTATTGTCATTTAGAAGGACATAGATTATTTCAGAGTTGGGATCGTACCCGCAGATGGGCTACCTACGTATCCTTTGTTTTGGAAAAGGAATCAGAACCCACGTAGTTCAAATAAGTGAGTATGATGTTTATGCATGATTGATGGCTCAAAGAAAGATGTCATAGTTACTTTTACACTCTAAGCTCACGTGAGTCATGCTCGGTGTGAGAAACAAGAGGTATTAGTAAAACCAGACAATTGAGCCATGAAAGATGCAATTATAAGAAATAATGTGGGGCTTATGTATGTATGACTTCCCATATGAATGAAGATTAGGATTTACTTTAGGGAAGAAACCTGAGAACAAGGTCCATAAAGGTATATGCTCTTTTATGGAGATTTGGATACTTAACTTAGGAGTTAATCCTGAGAAGGATGCCCAAATTAGAGAGGACTTATGATTGGGTTTTACTCCTGAGAAGGAATCCCAAATCAAATGTAAATTAAGACTGGTTAATAGAAATTATGACTGGGACTTACTTCTAAAAAAGAGGCCCAGGTTTAAGGGAATTATGACTGGGGCTTACTCCTGAAAAGGAATCCCGGGTTAATACTTGGGTGACGGTCAACCCTTAGGGTAATACTTGGGCGAAAATTGTCTCAAGCCCTTAGTACTATCCTTAAAGGTTTCCAAAATAGTGGCGTTCAAGTTTGGTTGAAGGGATAAGGCGACGCGCAAGTGTGGCCATTTCCCTTAAGGGATGGCCACTTAGGCACGTAAGTGTTGATGATTTTCAACACATAGGCCTTGTTTCCCCTCTTTAGAGCTTCCATTCTAGGTAAGAAATTACCTTATATGTGTTTAGAAGACTTCCAGAAGAGACTAGGGTGCTGGGAGCTCGAATTTGAGTTTTGGAATTTTTCCATCCTTTAAATGGGGGGGCCCATCGGGGGTATTTATAGGCTGCTGAAGACCCTGGGAGAGAATCAAAGAGGGTGCGCAAGTCACCTACGTGACCACTGGGCAGCACACAAGTATACTTGCACGACCTTGGTGGAACTTGCGCGACCCAAGTGCAAATGAATCTTTATTCATACCTTTGTCAATTTTTGATGTTTCTTCAAAGGATGAATCACTTTGGGATCAAGGTATTTACCTTTTCATTTGTTTAGACTCTGTGACGGAAAGGAGTGTCAACAGTCATCCGACCCAACACCCAACCCTATCTATGGCATGGCCTGAAGGACGTTCTTTATCTCCTCAGCCTAACAACTAGTACCAGGAATCAATAAAATACAAGGGGGAATGATTTTAGCCCAAAAACAGGACCAATAAAATTAAACCGAATAAGAATCCAAAGCTAATAACTAAATCCAAAATAAATGAATAAAACAATTCATTTAGAAGATACAACTAAAAAACTAAAAACTAAAACAAAATAGAGAACAAGAACGAAAACTGGACCATTATACCACAATCTCTATGAGACCACTTGGTCACCTCCAACCACAAGACTAATTTTTCTATGAAAATGAGAAACTGAACTAGGAGAACCTAAGAAAAATGGGACTTGAAAAAACAGCTTGGGTCTACCAACACTGAGTGGTATAGGTAGGGTGTGAGCTAAAATAGATCAGTAGAAAATTACCAGTGAATCCATGTATTTTAATTTCCCAAAACAATCCATTAACACTAGTTTGAAATATATTTTTAAAAATAGGTTTTTCATATTTTATTAAACAAACACAACTTTCCTTTTTTAAAGTACAACATGCACCATCATCCATTTTCAAGAAAAATTTCATTTTATAACAAAAAAACCAAACCAAATTATAATAGTAACAATTTTAATAGAAAAAACTTCAAATGAAAGACAATTTTAAAGATATTTTTTTAAGGGAACACACTTTCTTATGAAAATTTACAACCAAACACTACCGTATACCAACAGTAGGTACAACATAATCAATGAGAACTAGTAACGGGAACACCCCTTGGCACTAGCTGGCTATGGGGCCCTAGGTACATCATATCTTAGTGTAAAAGTAACCATAATTAATAACCTTCTTGTGCATGATCCATTGGGAGGGGAGATCCCAATGGATTAGTGGTCCCCAAACATCATCATAGTTTAGTTAGTGTTGTCATTATCAATCTTGCTAAGTGAAATAGGGATGAGGCCAATATTGGATCACTAACATACTAGTTTTAGTCTGCCCGCCTAGATACCCAGGATTAACATTTGTGCTCAATCAAGTTCCACATGTTATAAAATACCATTTTCACAATCCATCAACCAAACCAAGAATTACACATCACAAGCCACCACTTACACACCCAAAATCCATTTTAAAACACATGCACACCAAAACCATTTCACATCATGATTCAAACCTATTATATAATTTGATAAATCATTGAAACTATTTATAAAACATTTCTAAATGGAACATCAAGGGTTGAAACTAATAACACACCCAATTTAACATAGAATTTCCAATTTAAAACCAAATTTAGAGAAAAACCATATCAAAACATGAAACTTTATCAAACACTCCCAATGGTCCCTTACGTCAAACATTTCCCAACACATTATTCAAATTCCAAATGACATAACTTTTTAATATTTCATTTTAAACCATCTTTAAAAATCACACAAGGGGACCAATAACATTTTGAAACAAAAAACCATTTAAGTAACCAAGGTTTAAGGAGGAAAACCATTCTCAAGTTCTGTATTCATTTGAGGGCACATCCATGTGTGCACCTAGTACACCCATGGATGTGCCAACATCCAATGACACACTATAAAATTCACTAAAACACAAAAAAAACCACTTTTATAGAAATCACTATTTTCTTTCAAACCAAATCCACTAACTCACACTATTTAAAGAATATAAAAAATCCCTTTAAAAACCATTAGAACCTTTCCAAAACATTTCACCAAAACAATCATTCCATAAATAGGCATCAAAATCACATTTTATGCCCTAATTCTTGTTTCAAGAAAGATAATAAGTAAAAACAATTCCAAATAATAAAACAAGGTTTCAATTCCATGTTTAGAAAAGAATATGAATTTTATTGAACACCATGTGTGCACACATTTATAGGCATAATAAAAGAAACCCTTGGAAATCCATTTTTATCAAATTATATCAACAAAGAAAAACAAAAATAAACTAACCATGAGTATTATAAGAACGCAAAAAACTTTTAAAAATTAATTGAAGACACTCAAGAACCAACAGTTTTCATCAGAAAAGAAAAAACATGGAAACACCTACCTCAGTGGTGTGTGAATGCAACAAAACTTTAAAAGAGGAGAGATCTAAGACCCACAGACAATTCACACATCCTAGATCCAAAGGAAAATGAACGAAACATAAACCCTACACAATAGGATTAGACCATGGGAGGAAAAACCAAGGAAAAACATGAAATAGAGAGAGGGAAGACGAGAGAAGAAGAAATTCAAGGATTTGATGAAGAAACCATGAAGAATCACCAAAATTTGGTGATAAATCACAAAAAAAGTGGCCAAAAAAAGGAGAACAATGGGAGGGGGAATCTGGTCGATAGAAAACACCGAGGGATTCAAATGGGAGGTAGAATCACTCAAAAAGAATTTTTATGTTAAGAGTTATTAATCCCGTAATGGGATGCATGGTTTTGCTGCACAGTTTTATAAACTGTGCACAAACTATGAAGATTCTATTGGAAAACTTTTGAAACTTTTTAGGTTTAAGTTTTATGGTTTGGGAAAACCATAATCAAAACATGTGACTTGGAAAATTTCCCAAAAAAACATAAATTACACCACAAACACTAGGGATTCCCACCCAATGATCCTTGAATGATTTAAAAATAATTTAGAGACATTATGGGCATCACAAACTCTCAACCAGGAAACTTTCTCACAATATCATTCACGACAACCATGAATAGGGATAAAAGAAAACTGAAATCACAACATAATTTTAATTAATATAATATATAATCATTAATTAAACCTATATATTTTATCCATTATAACAAGTAATGGAAATATATTTACACTCGTTTGTGAGGTAGTGGTTTTTTTTACACATGAATGGTGGTTTTGTTTCCCATATGGAAAAGGAGATAGATATAAGTTATTTTATTAATAGAATAAAATAATATTATATTTAGCATATTTTTTTTAATTTTATCATGGTTTAAGATTATTATAAGAAGTTTCAATGGGAAATATAACAAAAACACTCGATTAATGATGATATCCCTTCTTCGAGAAACCTCACTATCTTAATAGCTTAAGACCAATAAAGTCAATGTTCCACATAAAAAATACATTTATAATTAGTTTATGTATTATAGGAATGTATTTGGATAGATCTAGGTATTACCAAATTGGGTTTTAGATTTGAATAAAGGTGAATAAGTGGTGACCTTTTATAAGAGAGGGGAGGGGAAATCTTATAATTCCCCAAAATATTAAATTTATCTAAATTAATTTTCAGTTCAAAATTGGTAAAAACTAGTTAAGTTATAATAGAAGATTACTATGGTTCTATTACATCTCATATAATAACTTTTTTACATTTTTAGTACACACTTTTATCCATATCATTTGACTTTAACCTGTGTTTAACCCCTTTCACTCTAATCATGATAGTAAGGTTTTTTACACTTTGAGGTTTATATAGTTACTATAAATAGAAAAACGGCCCCTAAATATAATATTTATGATGTCATAAACCATTTAAAATTCACTTATATTAATATAATATTTTGATGAATTTTATATTATTAAATAAATTCTTTTTTATTATAATATATCATTAATTTTCTATTTTTGAACAATTCATTACATTAATTTTAATAACATTAAGACATCAAGTAAAATTATAACCAAATATTTTAAAAAATCCATATCATATCATGGTAATATATAAAATTCAGGTTTCATAGAAATTATCTAAGAGTATATTATTTTTCATTTTTTATATCATTTATTTGATTTTTCCATTAATTAAAGAATTAATGTGTTTGCATTGTATTAATAGTTAAAGTAATTATATATTAACAAAAAATTAAAAATAAAATAAATTAATGAAGATATATATTTTTTATTCAAGTTAATATTTATAAATGAATAAATCATCAGGTTTATATTATGTTCAAAATTTTATATTTATTTAAAACACGAGTGATATTTTTTTACTTTTCCATGAATAATTTTTTTAAAGGTAATAATCTTATCCAAATGAAAAAAAGGTCATATAAAAAAGTAATGGATGGTTTTGGATGAAATTTACTAACACAATAAAAATAAGGAAAATTTTATGGTCTTTATACAATCTTTAAAATATTATTTTTAAGTCTTAAATCTCTGATCTACCCTTTACACTAGCAAAAAATTACCATTGTTACTATTCATATTGACCAAAAATAAAAAGAGGAATATTAACCAACTTTAGACCCCATGATTATAAATATGGAATAAAACTCAATATTTAAATTAGAATAGTGGCATAATTTTATTCAAATTGAATCTTCAAAACACAATATGAAAAGCATGTTTTTCATAAAAACACCATTTTTAATTATAAAATTCTTTCACACTACATTAATTTGTAAAATTCATTTAAAACCCCATAATTATATTATTTTAAATTAAAATTAACTATTTATATTTAAAAAATAATAAAAAATATAATTTAATTTTTAAATGATTTAAAATAAAATACATTTTTCAATAAAAATCAGTATTTTTCACTACTCATTGAAAAATAATCCTTCTAAAAAACCATAATTTAACCCATATATAATTTTGATATGATTATTAAAAAAATTATTTTTGTTTAATCACATAAAATTTCTAAATGTTTGAAAAATAATTACAATTTTCACTCTAAAAAAGAAATGATAATCTTTTTTCATTAATATATATTTTTGAAAAATAAAATGAATTTACAAAAAATCGAGTGCTTATTTTCAAGTAATAAATGAATATATTATTATTTATTATAACCATTATATATATTTCAAAAAGTTATTAAAACTATTAATATCTCCCAATTTGATGAATAAGATACAATGATCATATTTAACTAACAATAATTCAATGTTTTTTGAGCTCGGTGATGCATATCTTTTAAACTATAGAATATTGACATTATATATTTAATATCGGGATATTATATAAGGTTTTATAATTATTTGACCAAAGGAGAACATCTAATGTGATAAGTAATAAACCACATCGTATTAATTCTTCTCTTATTCTTCCATCCCAAAACCTCTTACATCCATGAGAGTTTTATATTGAAAATATTATTAATATTTTTTGTAGGTTATTATACTGATGGAATATATATTTTATACCTTCCTACAAAATCTTTAAAAAATGATGACGTCGTCATATATATTTTGGGACTACCTCCTCAATCAATTATTTGTTCTAGTTTTCATCACCTCCCTCTATGGATGGTTAAAATAGGCCATTTTCATAGATAATATTATATGTTTAAATTTTTTATATTTTTCAAATGATATGATATTTTATTTTCAACCACCAATATCTTATAAGATAATGAGTGTTTCGTCAATTTTCACATGTCAACTACCTTCACTATAATAATATGTTTTCTTGTTGTTTTCAATAACCAATAAACATGGGAGGGTTAAAACATATATGTAACGTATAAAAATGTAATTTAATAAACCATAAATATTATATAATGATAATATTTTAAATTCCATAAGTGATATTAACAATAAATTGGTATTTTAAATTTAATAACTAAAAAAGATATATCAATGTAAAATATGTATTTTATGTCCACTTATTGAAAAACTATTTATCATTATAAATTATGTTCTAAATTAATAACTAAGGACATACAAATTTAAAATTTTATAAAATATGAAAAAATATATAATACATTTTCCTTGGTCATCTTACCATGAATGATTATAAGAAATGGACTTAATTACTTAAATTAACTGAAATAAGAAGAAATAATATAATAAATTGTGGACACAAGATGATAAATAGGCCTTATAAAAAATTATTTATTGATAATATTAACTATAATGTTTTTGGTAAACTTTATGTTTTTATTGAGGTATTCAAATTCAAGTGACGAGTTCATTCATACAACATGTAAGGTTTTGGTCATAAAATCTTCATCATTGAGACACATTTTATTTTTTTAACACATAAAATATTATAAAGGGTGTATATAATAACAACTAGATATATAATATCATAGGATATATTTATTAATGGTATATTAACTTCATCATAATTCTTTATCTAACACCATGAGATTTTGTGAAATATTTTATTTCTAATAAATTTAATTTCCTTTATAGCTTGCGCATGACACAACCATGAGTTTTAACATTCCACAACATACTAAAAACAATATTATTTATTTATGATGGTTATAACCTATAATTAATTTCTTTGGTATGAATAGGAATAAAAAAATTATAAAAATAAGTAAAAAGGAATTATATAAAGAAAATACATTTTCTATTAATGTCTTTATATGTTTGAAAAATATATTTTTCTGTGATTACTAAATTTCATGAAACATTAATATAATTTCCTTCAAACAATATTATAATATTTATTTTAAAAAACTATATTCAGTTTTGAAGTCAAAATTTCACAATTATCATATTATTAAAATTTCAAAATTTTTATAAAATATTATTATTTTTAATTAATAATGAAAAATACTGTTTTTATTAAAAATTACCATTTCGTCTAATGTATTTATAAAGTTATATTATATTTAAAAATGGTTTTATAAGTTCAATTATTTCAATAATATTATAATTAATCAAATTATTTCATTGGATTAAAATTTATTATTTTCTTTGATATAAATAGTTTTTATAACTATGAAAACATTAACTTCAGAAAGTCTCATTCTCATCACATATATGTGTTTTATTTTAAATTAAATTATTCTAATTCATTGACATGAATTTAATAAACTGGGTTAAATATTTTTAGTTAGAATTATTTATATTTTATAATAATTTTGACTTAATTTTTTGTTATAATGAATAATAAAAATTGAAAAATAAATAATGATTGTGGTTAAGGTGAGAATTAGTCTATTGTAGATTAAACCAAAACATAAGGTTATTTTTTCCAATAAAACCAATATAAATATATTTTCAATAAATTTTTCAACCTTATAATATCAAAAATTAAAATACATGTTCTTTTAGAATATTTTTTTTGGGTGATGAAATCATAATGAATTCATTTAGAAAATTTAAAATAAGATTCCAAAGAGAGTTCTTTTCACCACTTATAAAAGGACATCCCCTATCCTCTAATATTCACACTCCCACATCCTTTTTTTATCTAGTACTGACCTTAATCCATTCCTATGATCCCTAACTATTGATCCTTTTGTTTTATCCAGTTCTCACTTTGATTTTTTCAATAATGGAATAAAGCCTCACCGACCGATTTAATTTGTTTTTTGTCACCACCTCTCACGAATGGATATAATGATCACTTAAAAATATGTATATGATATGTATGATATAATTATACTTATTTAATTATAATATTATATTTAGTTTATTACATTAAAATCCTTGGTAAATGATAATGTCGATCGTGCATACGTGTTTACTCTTGCCTCCATGAAGCGATGTGATATGTTTTTTCATTTTAATATTACATGGATGGTAATAAAAATTTATATAGTAAATATATATAATATATAATACCTAAAAATGATTATTTAATTATGATATATAATTTACTTTTCTTTCATTCTATCTATTGATAAAATTGAAATAACATTTTTGTGTATGTACGACCTCTTGTCTCCATGACCAGTGTAATTCATTTTCTATTTATAATGTTAATGGATTACTATAAATAAAAATATAATAAATATATATTATTTTTATAACATGTTTAATATTTTGGGGATGGTGGAACCATGATCAATGTAAAGGGACATAAAATACCAAACCAAAACATATATGGTAAAACAAAGCAGTTATTACCCAATACCCGATTTTAACATCGAATTGTTAATAGAAATGTAATTTATAGAAATAAATAATCACTATATGGTATTATATATATAATTATGGTACTAGAATATATTTATAGTAAAATTAAAATGTTTTAAAAGTGGTTCTAATATGTACAATGGAATTTTATATATAAGGTAGGGTATTTTCGTATCACATTTATTTCAATGAGACATACACCATAATCAACACTTGTTTCTTTTATGTAGTGTATTTATTTCACATTAATGTCTTTTGTGATTCATATTTTGAATTTTATATGGATTTACATGTTAATATAAATTTATTTCATTCATGGACTTATGATTCAAAATTAACCAAAGTGGGAAGGGTTTAATTTTATAATATCATTATTTGTACTGATTTGTTTACCATTAAAGTTATGATGATTAAATAATATGATCAAACTATAAAGAATATAATTAATTTTATTATCCACTATTTATTTATAGAAAGTTCATGTTTTAAATTCATTTTCATCCATTTATTTACTTATGAATTTAAAATAATAATTTTAAGGAAACCGTTCATTATTTCTCTCTTTGGTTGAAAGAACATTTTCTTCCATATGCATGTTTTTTAAAATTAGTTTCAATGATTTTTTAACTATTCAGCAATGATTAATTTTTATCCTTATTAGTATTTTTTTAAAATGTTTAAAATGAATATTCTTTTCATTTATTGAAATATTTAGTTTCAAATTATTATAAAAAATGTGAAAGGTATATTTGTTTTAAAGTGTACAAAATTATCTGTAATTTCAATATCATGTAAACTCAACAATTTAAAGATTATATTACATGATTATGATGTTATTTATAATTAAAATTTTCTCTTTAATATTTTGGATGCTTTTAAAATTTTAATATTTTATTTCAATATGGATGAGATACTTTCCTAAAAAATGTTCCATGTGATCTTTCAAAATCATTTTCCATCTATGATGAATTCATTTGATGTTACTTATGATTTTATAGTGATATTATCCAATAATACCATCTTTATTATTTCTATATGTTTTATTTTAGGATTGATATATATTTATGAAAGCCATTACTTTTCTATGGGTTGTTATATGTTGAAATGATGAGATGTTTATGAAATCCATTTATTTTAAATGGGTTATTCTATGATGAAATGTTTATGAAACCAATTTATTTTCCTATATTTTGATATGATGAAAATTTTATGATCTCATTCCATACATATGTTTTATTTTAATTATGTGAATGGTGGGACTTATATCTCTATTCAATGTATTTGGTAAATAGAGATAACTCATGAATAAAATTTTCATGCATAAACTTAATAACATGTCCAATATTTTAAGAATGGATTTGATTTCTATGATCATTAGATTAATAATGGAACTAAATTTCATTTCAAAATGTTTATTAATGAACCTAGAATTGTTGTACTTAAGTTTATTCATGGACTTAGAATTAATATCTATAATTTTTTTGTAGACATATCTTTCATGCCCCTATGTTTATGGGAATTCCTAATTTCATTTCCTTAACATAATTAGTCAAATTGTTCATATTAATATATGTTCCCCATGTTGTAAGCCTATGTGTATTCCACAAATCCATGACTTATTCCAAGTTTTTAAACTCATGTATTGTGTAATTTTATTCCTTTATGATCCTCTTCTTTTTAACTACCAATATTTATTCCCTGACCCATGTTTATGACCTATGATATATAGGGTTTTTTAAAATTTTATTATCATTTTCTTATATCCTTATGCTCATATTATATTTATATCTCCCTTATTAACCCTTACTAATAATATTACATCTCTATTTATTTTGTTTCTTTTCCCTAGATTATAAATAAAGGTATTATGTATGATATTTCTAAGAATGGTTCCATTTAGGAAGAACACAATGATAGATGATATAGTTCTCTAATTAACATATGGTTTATTTATCAAAGATTCCAAAGATACTAAACCTTTATGGTCATTGGGCATGTTTTTATAAAAATGAACTGAATATTATTATATTATGATGTAATGTCTATGAAAGAAAATCCTTGGTCATTATATTTGGTATTATAGCTTAAGGTTAGTTAACCTTTGGAACAATGATGAAAAATCTTTACTAAGAACCCGATTGATAATTCAATGTATATGAAAATTTACTTGATTTTTTTTAAGGATAGAGTGAGTGGTTTCCATGAAATTAAATACTTGAATAGATACTATATATTGATTTGTATATGGTACTATTTTACCTGGGGGAAATAAAACCAAAAATTAAACATTGTGATTCGACTCAATCTTCACATGGTGCATAATAATAGGCCATTCTATACACCTAGTTTAACACTCTCAAGATATTTTTTTTGGAAATTCACAAAAACATTATAAACTATCATGAAGTATTTGAATATATGTTGACCATGAATGAACAAGGATAAACTTAAGGTGTCATAAATTTAAATGATGGTGTCCCGATTAAGACATCCTATGATTTTTTTATCACTCTAATTAAAGATACCTGAAATTTATAATGACCATTTTGGTTTTACTATTGGATTGAATATAAAACAATTTAGTTGGTTAAGTGATATGAATTATAAAATATTGACGTATATTATTTTATCTCAGATATATAAATTCTGAATATTTCATGAAATGTATTTGGGAATATCAATTCCTCACCCCAATGATTAGATGATGAATTGGTAGTGAAAACCCCAAAAAATATGATGATTACATATCTAGTCTATGATTCTTATCCTATTGATGTTCGTGGGAATGTTATTCCTAAAAATATTTTTATTCTCAATGTAGTTAAAATTGATGTTATCTTAGACATGAATTGGATTTATATACATAAACCCCATATCAATGGTCGAGGAAGGGATGCCGTATTAAATATTTGAAACCAACGTATGCTTATCTAATAATGGAACAATATATAAGAAATTTTGATTGAAATCATATAAATTTTATGGTTCTTACTTTCTATTATAAAGGGGTGTTTATCTTATATGGTTGAGGATAAAATCAAAATTAATGATAATCCTGTTTTATGAGATTTTGTTAATGTATTTCTGGAATAGTCACCTAGCCCTATGCTGAATCATGATAAGGTTGATTTATTCAGCCAAATGTGTCACTTTGGAGTTCACATTTTTTTTACTAACAAGAATGTTTGATAAATGTAAAATGGTATTGATAATAGGTAACACAATAAGAAAAAATAAAGAAAAAGTATCCTCTACCCCTTACTGATGACTTGTTTTATCAATTGTGTTGAACTAAATCGCTTTCCAAGAACAAATTTATTCTGTATATCATCAATTTAGGGTCATGAATGAGGATATAACCATGAATTAATTTAATACAAGGTGTGGAAACTATGAATATATTGTTATTATATTTGATCTTACTAATCCCCCACTATATTTATTGATTTATTGAACAATGTATTTAGATATTTCCTTAAAACATTTCTGGTATTCCAAATTGAAGATATTATTTTATATTAAAAGAAAAATGAAGCGCATGAACATCACTTTAGAACTGTGATAAAGACCTAGATGAAGGATAATTTGTAGGAAAACATTCCATGTGAGAATTTTGGCTACAAATGTATTCATTTTTAGGTTATATAATCTGATGAGATGGTATATCTATGGATCCATAAAATATTGATTTTATTGAACATTGGATAATATTAACCATTGTAAATGATATATAATGTTTCCATGGATTGAATATAAATTATTGATGGTTTTTGGATAATTTTTCTCTAAAATATAATCATCTCATAATGTAATCTAAAAAGGGAACAATTTCCTTTGAATAGTTGAATGTGAGAAATATTTTAAGAAATAAAAAATTTGGTTAGTTTGGGACACTTATGCTTAAATTACCCAGAACTCGAGAAGGGGTTGAAATCTATAGAGATGCATTTATGAAGATATTGGGATTTTTATCATGAATTATTATATGGTTATAACTTATGAAACATGAAAATTTATGGCCCATGAGAAATATTATCCCACTCTAGATCGAGAGTTATTGGTGTTATGTTTTCATAGAAGATATGAATACATTATCTATTTAGATTTGGGTGTGTTATATATATATATATATTTATCTTAAATAATTTATGCATATATTCACATGGGAGGAGTGTTATATGTTCCAAATAATATAGTATCATCTGATTAAAGATTATTACTACTTGGTACATTATCACCCTGGTAAATTGAACATGGTTTATCTTTCATTATGTAGAAAGAATCATTATAGATTATAGATGAAAAGGATAAAAAAGTTCCATTATTTATATATTTTCAAATAATGGATATTGAAATTCTGATGGAAAGGTATAAATATTATATTTCTCAAATGATTTTTCAACCATATATCCATGTGAAGATTAAAGAGGTACAAAATGATGATGGAGAGTTGCAGAAGAAGTTTAGAAATGTTCTTAAGGTTAACATTTTTTTGACGTAATGATATGTTTATAAAAAATTGTATGCATTCCATAAATAAACGATTTTAAAAATTAGTTATTTGTACGTTCTCAAAGATATTCATTATATATTCATCCTTAAAGTAAAAACCTGTATATATATTTAAAGGAGGATTTATAGAGGGATGTAATCAATAGAGATAATTTAGAGTTTTTATCTTGGATCGTGGTAATTACAAAAGTTATGGTTGATAGGAAAATATATAAGGGGATTCTAAACTATTAACCATACCATAATTTAAATAAAAAAATATAGGACCCTAGATCTTTTGAAATATATTTTTTCAATTCTTTTCAATACTTTTCATTTCATAGAACACTGAATATAACTTTTGTTATACGAAAGCACTAATAATATATTACATTACATGAAACACCATGTTATCATTATTCTACATGAAACATAATTATTAACTTTTAGTACACACAACACTATGTTTGGATCGTGTTACACATAATGTTGATTTCCTTTCATAGCTTTTGTTGCACACAATGTCGAGTTTTACAAAACTAGAATATTACATTAATATTGTTTTTAAAATATTATTATAGTTACCAACTATCCATTAGAATGTATTTTATGAATAAGATTAAAAAAATTGTGAAAATAATATTTACAAATATATATTAAATGATTCCTTTGGTTATTAATTATTATAAATTAATGTAAGAACTATTCAAAAATAAAGAAAGAACATTTCTAAGAAAAATATATTTCTTTGTAAAAACACCATTTTATCTAAATATATTTTAAAACCCACTTTTCTTGAATTTTTTAATAAAATTAATATATTATATATTATATCAAAAAATTTGACCCTCATCCAATAGAAATGATATGCATAATTTAATAATAAATCCAATTTTATAGATAAAAAAGATGAATGTTTCAAAAAGGTATTTTTATAACAATTTAATAAGCCACATATTTTAAATATAATTTTTGAACAATTTATGACTTTTATTTGAAAAAAAAATATCATTTCTAAAATTCAAATATAAAAATTTAAATTGGGTGATTTTTTTAAGAAGTTAATTTTTTTGATCCATAGTGAAAAATATTAAACTTTAATTCAAAACTACATTTTGACTAATTTCTATATATAGTTAAATTATATTTTATGTCGGTTTTAAAGTATAATTAGTTCAATTATACATCAATAAATTCAATTTACTTCATTTTAATCAATTTCACATTGAAATTAGATATAAAGACATTTCAAACTTTTGGATATTATAGTTTTAAAAACTTATCATCTCGTCCTATATAACAGATTAATTTTAAATTAATTTCTGACCATTCTGGTATTAGAATATGGAATAATGGATTCCAAATTTTTAATTTGAGTAAATTATAATGTCTAATAATATCAACTTAGTATTTTACCAATAATATTTGTGAATGTATTTAAAATTAATTATATTGATTAAGGTAAAAATGAGTTTACTTAGTTATTAAACATTAAATTGAAGGAAAAATACCCTATACACATGTTCAAAATACATTTTATGGCCATATTTCTACCATATATAACCTTATGTCTAATGTGGACAATTTTTGGAGGCACATTATATAAGGGATACCTCTCAATAATTTTGACCTTTTTATATCAACTAGAATTCCACTCCTCATCCACTACAAAAAGGGAACTCAAAATACTCACTTCCTCACACCTATCAAGAAACATTGGATCATCCATACCAAAAATGAATAAGATCTAAAATTCAATACATTATTACTTTAATCCTCCCTTTGGGCTGAAACCAAAACAATGATGCAATTTGGTACAAACAAAAAAGTGTTACACAGAGAAGATGTAACATCTTTCAACAAGTACATTGTTTTTATTTATTTATCCACCCCCTAAATTATTGTTTTTTAATGATTATATAATTACCTAATAATAAAAAATATATTTATATATTGTTATTTTTAGGGTTATAACAAAAATTACACACTCTTTAATAAAATGGGAACACAATCATCATTCGTATGTACTATGGACTACAACCTCAAAAATAAATGTCGCTACTTATTGGATTTCTACCTTTAATGGTTGGAAATAATTATGGAATTTATTTTTTATATAATATATATGATATTTATTATGAATTTTATTTTATTTTATTTTTATATACATTATATTTTCATGTTTTCCATTTTTTGTAAATATGATAACTTTGTTAGTGTGTCGATTACCACCTCCTCAAGGCCATGTAATTCATTCACACTTTACATGGAATTTATTAAGGATATATTTAGTAATTGAATATGATATATATGAAATAAAATTGATACTTTAATTATAATAAATATATATACATATTTTTCATTCACTTTCTCTCTTCCAATATGACAATAAAATGAAAATAACGTTTATGGGAACGTACAACCTACTATGTCCTTTAATAGTGTATTAAATTTATTATTTATATATATATTTTATTATTATAAATATTTATATAATTAATATATATTATATTTAAATAAGGTTTTATATTATTTAAATTCATAAATAGTTATCTAAGTAAGTGTATTAATAATAAGTCAAAATAGATACGATAAACAAAGCGGATATTACCAGAAACGAAACATTAACATTGAATTATTAAAAAATAGATAATATAAAGTAATAATAAAATATTATATAGTATTATATATAATAATATGGTTATTTATTAGATGTATAATAAAATTAGATTTATTATATAGGTTTTTTTAATGTGTACGATGAATTTTAAGACTTAAGGTAAGGATTTTCTCATCTCACTTTAATTTATGTGAGATATGTGCTATATTAAACACTTATTCTTGGTGTGTGGTGTATATACAGCCATATGACATGTTATATCATGAATATAAATTAATTAATTATATTAAATGTTTCAATTTTTATTATTCTTTCAGGTATCTAATGAGTCAAAAGATACAAAAGTTGTAAGGGGGTTTCTAGTCTCACATTTATTTCTACAATACTTAAGCCTTATTCACCAATAATTTCTTATGTGTGGTGTATATAATGACCATGAATGTATTATATGAATATTATAGTTTATTTTACACGTATTAACCAATCCATTTAATGGTATTTATTTAATGAAAATTATGGTTTAGATGTTTCCAAATCTATAAAATAAATTTCTCTAAATTACCTTCTTTGAGACACATTCTAGGTTATGCACCTATATTCATATATGGGGTGGATATAAATTCCATTGAAATGTAATTTCCCAAATAAAATTCTTTAAATGATATTTTAAGCTTCACTTAATGTTATTATTTCAATATAATTTTGATTCATTTCTACTAAAGTGGAAATGATTTATTGATACACTCTTAATGTTTATCGATAATATCTATGATTATGCTTCAATTGATTAAATATTATGATCCATATCATAAAACCTCACATGAATTTTATCTTCCTATAGTTCTTCATGATATCCTTATTTAATGGTACACTTTCTAACAATACCATAATAATTATTATTAAGATATTGTTTTAAATAAAACCTGACCTTATTTCAAACTTCAATTAGAAATCTGTTAAATTTAAAAACTATGTTTTTGAAAAATATTTTCAAAAAGGTTTTTAATTTTAATGATTTTAATAGTTATTTATGTATTATTTTTTTTTAAAATTGACTTCAAATATTACTTTATAATTCTTCAATTATGTTTTCAATGAAAAGGTTTTTAAAATGATTTCAATATTTCTTTGTATATTTTTGAAAACTATATTCACTAAAAAAGGTTTTCAAGATAATTTATTTCTAAAAAGTGTTTTGTAAGGTAGAAAATATATTTTCATCAAGAATGATTTTAAATTAAATTTAAATTCTTTATTAATAATTAAATTACTTTATAAAATATTTTATGAAAGGAATTTTTGAATAAATGTTATTTTTCTTAGGAAATGTTCCAAGTGATCTTTCAAAATACATCTTTGTTTTAGATGAAATACTTTGATATAATTTATTATTAACTGGAGATACGATCCAAGGAATCTATGATTATTATTTTTTTGAATGTTTTTGTTTATATGAAAAGTTTTTTATGAAATCTGTTTCTCTTCCATGGGTTATACCAAGATAAAATGATTATAAAACCGACTTCCTTTCATAGGTTATTCAACAATGAAATGATTATGAAACTTGTATTTTTATTCCATAAGTTATTATATAATGAAATTTTTATTATACCCAATTCATTATATGGGTCATGATATGATGTTTATGAAACCCATCTATTTTTAATGGGTCATAATATGGTGAATATTTTTTTATCTTCTGGCACATAGATGTATGATTTCATTATGTGATGGGTGGGACCTATATATACCTCTAATGAATTGGGTAATGATAAATGTTTTATGATCTCAAACAATGTATGGGGGGAATCCCATTCCTTAAACAAGATATTACATGGGATGAAATCCCAATACTGAAACAAGAGTGTACATGGGAGGGAATCCCAAGCCCAAAACAAGAGGGTACATGGGAGGGCCTCCCAAGCATGAAATAAAAGGGTAAATAGAAGGGAATCCTAGGCTAGAAACATGATTGTACATGAGAGGTAATCCCAATACCAAAACAATATGGTATGTGGGAGGGAATCCCAAGCCTATAGTAGGTACATAGGTGATTAGCCCATGCCTGAGAAAAGTGGACACATGGGAGGGAGTTACATGCACAAAACAAGAGGGTACACAGGAGGGAATACCAAGACCAAAACAATTTGGTGTGTGGGAGGGAATCCCAAGACCAAAAAATGCATACATGTTAGGGAATCCCAAGCCCAAAACAAGAGGGTACATTGGAGGGTATCCTAACCTGAAGTAGGTACACAAGTGATTTCCTAAAGCCTAACATTTTATGTATGTCTTGGTACATATCCTTGAAATATGATTTTCTATGCTTATGTGTATTCCCCAATTTCATATATTATTATTTTTAGTGATATCATGGATTATTCTATTGATTTAATTATGATTCATGTCTTATAAACTACTAATATTTATGTCTTGACTCTTGATTAGGTTCTTTTATATACATTTTATCATCATTTGATGTCAAGATCATGTTCTTATACCATTATGATCATTTATGATTACATATCTACCTTGTTTACCCTAACTAATCATATGAGATAACCCCTTTCTTATTTTACCTTTACCTTGGTTATGAAGAAAGGTTTTAAGTAGGTTCATTAAAGGGGAATATCTTTAAGGGATATGTTCAATATCTTTCACCATGTTGGATGATTGTGTTTTTATGTTTCCAAATACATTAAACTATCATAGTCCTCAAGTATGTGTTTTTAATGTTAAGAATATTCATCTACAATGATGTAATATCCATGTAAGTGATGCATAGATTTCCATAATTGGTATCAAAGTAAAGGTCTACCCAACCTTTAGAAACTAGAGTGAGAAATATTTTGTGAGATCCTTAGGGATATTTATAAGGACATGTCTAGTGATTTATATAATATTGAGACTAAGGTCTTATCCAATTAAAATTACATGTCATGATTTAGGTATCTTATATATAATTATTCACAGTTATGTGATTTTCAGTAATGATAATTTTTCCTCACACTATGATTTATTGTGTTAGTCAAAAGTGTGGTCCTTAAGGAGTTTGGTTAACATTGAATTTTTTTGGATGTGGAATGTATAGGAATTATGAGAATAAAAGTCCTAAATGGAAATATCATGATGATAATTAGGAAGGTGGATTGAGTATTGGTTATACTATTAAGGATAAAGAGATCACAAACTCCATTTGATTGTTATGGGATGTTTGATTGTATTGTATACATTTAACTTAGGAAGAATTCTTAGATTTAGGTTGAGTAACCTTAATACATGATTCATATTACAAATTCTAGGAAAATGGTATTAAGGAATAATATGATAAATCTTGAGTAATGGTTTAATAATAATTTTGTATGATTTAAGTGAATATGTTTCGGAATTAAAGAATTATGTTATATGAATCGTGATGTATATTTTTTCCATTAAGTATTTTCAAAATATATATTCAATGGTGTTGATGCCCTATAAAAGTTCTTTAATGGAATGATTTTGATTAAGGTATGGTAAAATGAAGTGTATTATTGACGTTGTGAAAATTTTGTTTAGCTTGGATAAAAAGATGACTGATATGGATAGAGAATGTTGGATAATACTGATTACCATGGAACTAGTTATTAATTTGTTTGCAGAGCTATCTATCTTCTCATAGACGATGTTTAAAACTTCATGTATTTAAGGAATATATCCAATAATCACTAGAATAAGGAATACTGATTGTTTTATAAAAAAATTATATTAATCCAAGATATTACCATGTTTCAAGAGAACATGCATTGAATGTATTTATATGTTTGGAATGTGAAAAACATGATTTAATTTATGATATATCTAGGATCAATGTTAAGATGATTTAGTGACCTCATTTCAAATGTTTTGTATTTTCATCCATTGGAAGGGTTACAAGGATAACCATTTATGGAATGATTTATGTAAAACATCAGATGATGATTTTGTAACACCCCGATATTTTAAGAATTGTTTCTTTTTAAATAATTTTTAATTCTTCAATAGCTTGTATTTCTTGTAATTGTGAGCTTAATTGAACCATGAGACAGAATAAAATGACCTTCATAACCGAGAAATTAAATTGGTAGAAATAAATATTAATAAATAACTTATGAAAATATATTTTGAATTCATTTTTTAATTATAAATGAAAATATAAACAATTTGAATATAAATGAAATATTCCTATTTTATGATCCCAAAGGAATTTGGACTTAATATATTAAATTATTTACAATTAGAGAATGATATTAATGAAATAAATATATGTCATTTATTCAATAAAATATTTTTTATATTCATCCAATAGATTCTATAGTCATAGGATACAAACAAACCCATTTTTACGCATAAAAACTAGTTTTTTCTAGAGTTAGTTTTACCACCTTTTAATTGCGAACCTATTTTAAATAATTTTTTTATAAATTTATATATTATATTTTAAAAATAAATTTATTCTTTTAAATTGGAATATAAAAAATTAAATTGGTTGAATTTTTGGTATTTTTTCTGATAAGTTTCATGTTTTGATGAATATTAATAAAATACTAAATTTTAATTGAAACCAAATTTTTTATTGAAATAATTTATTGTTTTAAATTATATTTTTTATTATTTTTAAAGTAAAATTAGTTATAATTTAATTTATTTAATCTAATTTCGGATATTGGCATCAATTTTACATTTAATTTAGATATAAATGTGTTTCAATCTTTTGCATGTTTTATCTTTAATAACTACTTTTCTCACACCATCAACGAGATTAATTTTAAATCAGTTTTTGAAACTTTTTTATTTTTAATTTAAAAAAAATGGATTCTATATTTTGAATATTTGGTTCCAAATTATGTAAACATGGTTCTTTTATTTTTTGGCAATATGAATAGTAACTTCAGTAAATTTTTATTAATATGGTAAAAGATAAATAAGTTAATTAAGGGTAAAAAATATTATAAAATTACCCTAACACTTTTCCTAATCTCATTGGATGATTTTTTTACCAAATTGATCTATGTTATAAAATTATATCGTTTTCAATCCACTAGGATGATTGTATGAAATTTATTATGTTTCATTTAAAGAAAATTTGAGGTTGTCATACTCATATTTTTAATAAGTTTATCCATTTTAATATAAGGTTATATTGAAGAGAAATTCATCTATAAATACTCATTTGAAATATAAAATGTTTTTACTTATCAAGGTAATTTATTTTTAATTTTTTAAAAATAAATAATTACCTTATTCTCTTATATAACGATGATGTAGTAATAATTTTATTAATAAAAATATCAAATAAATGTTATTAAAAATATTAAAATAAATTTATTCTAAGACAATTAATGTGATAAATTAATTTTATAGATGGCCTTGATCTCGTAGGTATATAATAAAATATTTGGTATGTAGTTAACTTGTCCTCTTGATATTTTGAAAATATAAAAAAATAAATAGTGTCAAAATTGACACTATTGATATTTTCTCAAAATAATATTTTATTAAATTAAAAAAAACCAGGAAACATTTTTTTTAAAACCCAAATAATTATTATATGGTATTAAATTTTATATATTGTTCATTTATAGTAAAAATGACATCACATAAATAAAAATGACACACTTTTAATATTGAAAAATTTGTTACCTTGGTTAAATCTAAAATATGTTAAGTAAATGTTAATCAACATGATAAGGTTTTGAACAATAACAAAACCTGTAAGAAAATATTGGTTTATGAGATTACAATATTAATTCATCTTATATTTTAATCTTTTCCTGTTGGAGGTATTTGTATTGAGAATGAATTTTTTATAAATTAACATTTTTTGAAATTATAAAAGTGACCCTCGAATCATTTATTAAAGGGCCCCTCATCCCTCACTTCATCAATCAAATTGTTCCTTCAGGAACGTCTATACCAATACAATTTCCATTATAAAATTCCTTATTCACATTACATAGGTTATAGTCTTCTGAAAAGACCAACTCTTGTGTCCCTAAGAGAAGATATTAAAGGAGATCACTGAATAATATGTAATCTCTTTACCAACTCTCTCATAAGTATTTCTTCTTCTAACTGCTATTAATGTGTTTTTTACATTATAAGGTAATAAATCCAGTATCACCTATAGTATAATATGTTATTATGAATATCGAACAACAATATTCAACCTTCTATCCATCCTACAGAAAATGAAATCACCGTGTGTGAGTATGTATGGCCTATAGTCTCCACGTCATGGTGTAATATTTTATTCATCACAAATTTACATGGATGGGTATAAGGATAGAAATAATTAATATATATAATTATTAAAAAAATTTATTTATTCTTTAAAAATATATACACCATCCACTTCCATACCATTTCACAATTAATTGAATGATATCGTCGATTGTACATACGTATGGTCTGCCGTCTCCACAACATGATGCGATTAATTCCCCATGATCACCATAAAATAATGATTATATAATTTTATATAATGTATAATATGATATATATTATCTTAATATCATTTTGGAAATGACGAAACTATATTCTATATAAAAGAACTAGGACTCATAGACAAAATATGTATAACAAAAGGAAGCTGTTAACACCCAAAAGAAGAGTAATAATGAAATATTATTAACAGGATGGTCATGATATGATCATACATTATATCATAAATATAAATATGTTTCTAGAAAATTTAATAAAAATATTTATTCCATTATATATTACTTTCATATATGTATGGCCTAAATGATACATACGATAACAGTTAATTTCACAATCTCATTATTATCCGAGATTGTTTATATGTAAGTATTTACTAGGTAATATTTATCTTCCTTGTCCATGTTTCTTAGAAATGTATTCCAAAATATTATCAATATTATTTATAAAATTGTTTAGTCTATTTTTTATCAATTTATTAATTTTTAAAAAATGGATTGAATGGAGTCTTTTTGTTATTTTTATAATGAGGTACTTTTTGACTTATCTGGAAAAAGTATGAGGAAAATGTTTTTTTAACATATATCACATGAATGAATTTTTACACTTTCATGATTCCTTAATTATTAGAATCTTATCTTACATGATTAAAATTTAATTTCCAAAGAATTTTTTTCTTATAAAGTTTTATGACATATTAAGAAAATGAAATTTATTCAAAGAAGAAAGCATATTTTCTTCAAGAATTATTTCAAGTGATCCCTCCAAATTATTTTCCATATATGATAACATTAATTTATTTTATTTATATTTTAATTTTAATATTGTTCAATTATATTATCAATATTATTTATTTGCTTCAATTTTTTTTATTATGGAATGATAAATATGAAATGAATTCCTTTTCATGGGTCATATTATGATTGAATGATGTTTAAGAATTTTTTTATTTACATGGGTTATGATACAATGAATTATTTATTTTCTTATGACATACATATATATGGTTTTCATTAAATGAAAGGTAGGACTTATATATCCATCCAATTCCTTATGAAAATATTTATATCTCATGAGATAAATAGGTTGGTAATGGGAAATGATATCATTCCAGTAATGTAGAGATAAAACGGGGAGTGAACCCGATTTGGTAAAGGACTTTTACCAATTTGATGGTCATCGAATTGAGCCTCCACTAATATAAAAATTATTTTATATACTTATTTTTATTCCAAGAAATTCCATTTCTTATGTTATACACTCTAGAAATATGATATTTAATGAACTTATATGATTTATTTTATGTCATGGCATCATGATTTTGATATGAGGATTTAATTTTCAAATGTTATGTTTATGTTGTTATGTATTATGATTATAATATGATTAATATATTCATTTTTACCATTACTAGGTATAAAAGCTCACTCATTATTATATTTATTTTCCCTAGTATATGAATAATTTTATTAAGTAAGATGTGTCAAAAATGGTTTTAGATATGAATAAATAAGTGAGAGATGATGTAGATGTTTTATCAACCAGTTTTTTATGTTTCCCTGTTTCTAACGAAACTAAACTTATATGGTAGTGGAATGGTTTTTTTATGTTGTGTAATGAATATTATTTAATTTAAATTTAATATATTTTTATTTAATTTTTGGGTCATTATAGTTGGTGTCAGATAAATAGATTAATTTTCCTTTAGAAACTGGGATGAGAAAACCTTAGTAAGAACCTGACTGATAAGTTTAAGTATAGGTTACAATCCTAGTGTTTTTAATGGTCATGAATAAACTAGGATAAAACCTAATGTTTCCTTAATTGAAATTTTATAATTAATTTCTCTTGTTTATTGGTTTTTCATTTTTTATTAGTGTTTCTCACACTATACTTCTTCATTTATTCAATTGATAGAACCCAAAGGATCTTCATTAATTTTAAATGTGTTAGGAAATTAAAATATTTTCTTCCTGATAAATAGAGTGTTTTTGGATTTTAAATTCACAATCATGTTTCTATGACCACACGAATTCTCAAGCTATAAAGCATGCCATACATCCAAATAAGAAAAAGAGGGAACAACATTCTGTTGAGTCCTTCATGAGGCAACATCCACCTTCTTTTAGTGGGTCTTCTGATTGACTAGTATATCAACAATTTATTGTTACCACTAAAAATATATTCTCAGTTTTCCAATGTTCATAACATGATAAATTCATCTGGGAAGTCTATTGTTTGGATGGTGAAGCTGATCATTGGTGTAATTTTATCATGAATATGAGGAAAAAAGATGGAATTAACTCTATGGAATGGGATGGGTTCATGAACTTATTTTTCAATAATTATTTTTCTCATGTTCTTAAAATGAACATGGATAAGGAGTTATTTGAGATTAAGAGGAAGGATGATGAATCCATTGGAACCTATGTAAAATTTTTTACAAGACATGCAAGGTATGATTCTAGAATTATCATCCAACCTAAGATAAAGGTTGATTGATTCTTTAGTGGCATAAATTCAAGTCTCCAGAGGAAATTAGACATATGTGACCTCAATATTTATGATTAAATTATTTGATGTTCTCTCAAGGTTTAGATGGATATTAGAGTTACTCATCAATCAAATGCGTTTATTAAGAATAGAAAAATGAAATTCAAGGGAAAATATAAAAACCACTGTGAAAAGAGGATGATATTTCCTTTATGATAAAATTGTGGAAAGAAACATGGAGTAATATTTCTTAATGGGACTAGTAAATGTTTTAAGTGTGGGAAAAATTCCAATAGGGAGTTGAAAACTAAATTTATGGGAAAAAGACAACTAATTATGTGAATAGTGAAAACGCTACATAGAATGAACCTCCCACACATAAATGTTACAGGTTCAAGGAAATGGGGTATTCAATTAATTATTCCATAACCCAAAGGTTATCAATGAGGATCGATGTCAGTAACCTCTTAAGTCCAAAGAGAAAGGAAAATACCATGTGATCACTATTGGAGATGTGGAGTACAACAATAAAGTGGTGAAAAGTACACTTACCATTCACTCTAAAGTAAAAAATATTTGATTTGATTCTTGATCCACCCACACTTTTATTTCTAAAGATTTTTCTAAGGGTATCTCTATATTACGTCAAAAATTAAATGTTGAGTTATCTATAAAATCTTCTAATGGTACAATGGTCACATCAGAATTTTATTATTCCTCTATGGTTGATGTTTTTGGGAAAGTTCTTACTTTAAATGTTGTGATCCTTCCTTTAGTGGAATTCCATGTTATTTGTGGAATGGATTGGATTTCTATATATGGATATCATATCAATTTCCTAGTAATGTAATTCACATTTCATATTCTGAATGAATCTATGATCATCTATCAATGCAATGATGAATATGAACTTATAGTGGAAATTAATTCCATATTATGGGTTCTTATTCCTATAAATAAAGGTTATCTATCTTAGATGGTTGGGGAGAAAGCCAGCATTAAGGATACCCCCATTGTACAAGAGTTTGTTAATGTCTTTCCAGATTAATTTTCATGTCTTCCAATAAATCATGAAGTTTATTTCTCAATAGAACACATACCGGTTTCCAAGACTATTTCAAAGACTCCTTATAGAATTTACCCAATTGAGATTCATTAATTAAAGAAGCTACTCTAAAAGAATATTGAAAAGGGATTCATACACCCTAGTGTATTACTGTAGGCTTCACCTGTTCTGTTTGTTAAGAATAAATATGAATCAATGAGACTCTGCATTTATTATAGATAATATTAATACATCACTACCAAGAACAAATATCCTCTCCCCCATATTGATGAATTATTAGACCATATATGTAGAGATCAATAATTTTCCAAGATTGATATTAATTCATTATATCATTAATTAATGGTAAAGAAGGAGGATATACCCAAGATGGGATTCTATAAAATGTGTCACATCCCTAGTTTTTAAAAAGAGACACAATGTTCGATAACATACATGATATGCCACATTGAGCTTAAACAAACAAACAAATGTTATTATTTAGTATGGTATTTATTACACATTTATTATAACGGATAGAGTGAATGGTGTTAACTAAATTTTGAAAATATGGTATACACATGTTTATATAATGACTCATTGGTTACCAAATTAACTTAAAATGAAACTAAAATTCAATCGAATATAAATGATATATTTTTATGAAAAATATTTAAATGTGAGTAATTGTGCTTATAAAATAATAAAATAAAACTTGTTAGATTATATAAATGAAATATTAATTCAATATAGTTCTTAAAATTCATCTTATGTGTTTTCTAGATATTATATAAGAACAAATACAATTTAACGGATAAAATGAGTGTTATTCTAAAAATATAGTTTTACCGCCTTTTGATGGAGAACCTGTTTAAAATTTAGTTTTTGACACTATTAAATATTAATTTATAAAAAATAATCTTCTTATTTAGAATTTGGATATAACAATTTATTTTGGATAAATTTTTGGTATTTTTTTGATTAAATTCATATTTTGATGAATATTGAAAAATACAGCATTTTAATTCAAAATTTCGTTTTCAACTAATTTATTTGTATTTATATATTATAATTTAATATGGTTTTAATGTATCATTAGATGAAGTTTTTATCAGTTAATAAAATTGAATTCATTGGATGCCTTTTCAAAATTAAAATTAAAGAGAAAAATAATGTGTACTTTTGAACATTTTACTTAAAAAGCATGTTTTCTTATTCCATCAATGAGATTAATTTATAATTAATTTATGAGAATTTTATTTTTTGAATTTAGAAAAATGTATTTCTTATTTTTAATCATATGGTCTAAATTTTTTAAATATTTCAGTTTTGTTTTTGGGCATTATGAATAGTAACTTTAGTAATAAATTTTATTACCATAGTTAAAGGTAAATCAGGTAATTAAAGGTAAAAATAATATTATAATAATATAAAACTACCATAAAACTTATTATAATTTAATTGAGTGAGTTTATTGAAACCATGAGCATCCTTGCATCGATTTATAATATTGGAGCCACATGGATGACTTTAATGCATTTATAATATTATATTCAATGAATAGTCATTTTCATTACACTTTTGTTTTTAAAAAGTAAGGTATTTTAATATAGATTCATATAAGAGATATCTTTGACTATAAATAGTCATTAGAAAGATGAAATTAGTCTATATATCATTGTAATTTATTAATAATTTTTAACAACTAAATAATTAAATTTAATTTTGACACAAAGATGATGCAGAAATAGATTTATTAAAGAAGTATCCAAATAAATGATATTAATAATATTAAAATAAAATTAATTTGATATACTTGACGTGATAAAAGAATATTATGTTTTACTAGAACATGTTATGATTTATTTAATATTGGTTTTCAAAGGAATTAGGTTGTTATGATTTTTAGAAAAATCAAGTGACGAATAGTGTCAAAATTGACCTAATTCATCACTTAAAATATAAAATATTTAATTAAATGAAATAAAATTTCTGAAAAATATATAATTTGTCAAAAAATATTATATATATCTATAAATTTTGTTAAATACTCATTCATAGGTATTTTTTAATGATTTTTTAATTATTTTAACTCTCAAATTGTAAATAATCTAATAAAATGGTAAGAGCTAAATGGGGTTAAAATAAAAATACACGGATTAAAAAATATTCTAAAAATGTATAATTTTAATTGGATGATGTATATTTGACCCAAAATCATGATATCTTAAAAATTAATCATTTTGAGACCATTTAGAATCAAAATTGAATTTATATTAATTTAATACTTACAATAATTCCAAGGGTGCCCCTCGCCTATCCTATAAAATAACACCCATTTATCTATATTAATCACACTTAAAAAACCTGTTGGTTCGACCATTATCTTCCAAAATCCATCCTAGAGTCTCTACCCACATTATTGAGGAATTATATTAATCATAACACCCTTCTTATAGATGTTAAGATGGTAAGAAAGGTGATCATCTGAATGAAATGTATTGTTTTTATTTTATTATTTATATTTTATTTATTATGACACTACATTAAAATTTTATTCACCCATTAAAAAATAATAAATAAAGTATCCTAAATATATTTAGATTATATTATGTTAATATCATCATCTAAATCTATCTTCACTTCCATTAAATGGGAATGTAATTAATCATTCGTGCGTATGTGTGAACTATCACTTCCACAAACCAATATAATTTTTTTTCCATAAATGTCTCTAAATACTGGTCATAATGATAGAATTAATGTTTTTATATGATTTTAATGACATATTTATCATTATAAGGGAATAATATATCAATTATATTCTTACTTTACTTGCACATAAAACTGATAAGCTTGTTCATTCGTATGTGTGAACTAGCACCTTTACGAATCAATGTGAATTGATTTTATTCACCAAATCACTTGTATGATATATATAAGTATATTTAAATAATTATTATGATGTTAATTATATTATTATCATTTTTAAAGATAAAATAATAATTTCCTTTTATTCATAATGATCAATAAAAAATGGAAACGTTACTCATGCATATATTCTGCCTACCGTCTCTATAATTACAATGTTGTTCATTTTTCATATCATAAATGAATGTTTTAAATTAAATAATATAATTTAAGAATAAAATTAATAATTATATCATTAATTTTATTCTAGAGATGATGTACTTATGACGACATGGACTATTGACATCATTCCAAGTTCATTTTCGACTCAAGTACCGAATATCAACTAAATGTCTGATATGAACTTAAATAATTATATAATTTTAATAATATGGTAATAAGTTATATAAAAGTAAAAATGAACCTGAAAAAGGTTCTTAAGAAATTATAAATTAACCTAGGTTAATTATTTAGGAATATAAATATTTTACAAGATGATTCAGACTCACAGTAATGGACTTCGTCTCAATCTCCTTTCACTGAGGCATATTTTAATGTTATAAACCACCTTCTTTTATATAGTGTATAATTAAACCCTTTTAATTTAAATTTAATTCAAATAAATATTTTTATATGAATTATTTTACTAAATGACAAAAAAGAATGTTTTTTAACGTACACAATGGCAATGACTTTTCCACAGCTGTCATGATTATTTGATATTTGGCTTCCCCTATAAGCCTTATTATTTTTAAAAGGAAAATGAATTCTTTATTCCCTTTTTTTATTTTTTGTATTGCAAATGGTTTTGAGATTAGACATATTATGTCAGTACCTTTAAATGATATCTTGTGATTGAATTGTGGAAATGTTATTTTTTCATTATGCTTGTTAATGTGTATTGATTATGTTATGGTTCTTGGGAATTACTTATGTATATGGGTGGCTTCATGATAAACTGAGAGAGGGTGAGCCCATGATAGCTCTCCAATTAATTAGTTAATGAGACAAAGTTAAATTATAGGGTTCGTCTGAATAGATTTAGGGAATATACTGTGATGGGTATTTCGAACCTAACCATGAAGGTTACTCCCTATATAGTTTTGAAAGCTATAATGTAAGTATGATATGGATTCCACAAGTTACCTTTATGATTTATTATTACTAAGAAGTTTTTTAGGAATCTTATGATTTCATGAGGTATGTTAAAGAACTTATGATTTATGGGTGAGAATTTTGATTTTTTTGAAAATGTTTTTATGACTTTAAATATTCACAAATTGATGGTTTCGTTCCTTATTTATATCCCTTACCGAACTTTTTGTGCTCATACCATGTTTTTGAAATGTTTTCCATAGGGTATAAGTATGATTAATAGAAATACATTAGCCAAGATTAATGTTGTGAATATTTATATCAATAAAAAAAATCATATTTTAATGAGTTTTATCTTGGAAAAAATTGATAGTGAGTAGAAGTGTCTACTTTTTAATATTTGAATTCTTATGTAATAGTTATGGCCTAATTCTCTAAAACTCTAAACTTTAAAATATAATAAATTAGAATTAATTCATTAAGTCAAGATTATCTAATGTTTATGGTTGGGGCCTTATAGTTATAGTTGGCATCAAATTATGGTTTATTCAACTTTGGAGATTTGTATTTTTTCTAAATATTTAGGGATATCACCATGAGCATATAATTTTACGGCTAATTATTTGTTTAATGTCTGAAAATACCTTTTGAGGATATATGTTATGACCTTTTAAGGTTACTGATAGTATTTTTGGATACATTAACATGTGAGGTAATTATGGGTTATTACTTTTTGGGATGAAAAATGAGTTGTATGAAATAACCTATAAAGTTAAAATATGTTATGGTTATTTTTGAGTTTTACAAAAAGGTATAACTCACATGATGGGTGACAAACCGTTGCATCTGTAAAGGTTTTAGGGATCAGACCCACAATTGAAAGGATAAAAGGGTTCATCACCTACCACTTAGCAATGTAAAGTCGATGGTTAGTATAAATTCATTATTTTTAGTTAAATGATTTCATAAGTTTATTTTGGGAACTTATATTTTGTAAAATGGATATTATTGGTATTGGAAAATGATTTTGGAATTAAGTGATAAATGTTATTTAGGAATATTTTCTATATTTTGGGAAATTTATATGATTAAAGCAAATAGAATACTCTGGGCATTTATTTTAGGAATAATAGTTGAATTATATTTTGGAAGAAGCTATGATTTTTAATTATGGACTTATGAGGAATTAGGTTATTTATATAAATTACTAACCTATCCATGAGAATATGTGATTAGG
Organism: Viscum album; assembly: GCA_963277665.1. NCBI lineage: Eukaryota > Viridiplantae > Streptophyta > Magnoliopsida > Santalales > Viscaceae > Viscum > Viscum album. The sequence goes on along the minus strand of OY728137.1, from coordinate 842,038,992 downwards.
AAATTAATTTTTGATATAATACATTAAGAGTGATTTATGTTACTTGGAGATAAATGTTAAAAATTATACTGGAAGACTATGTGATCAAATCCTTCTAAATTTTGGGTTTCAATTTTAGTTTGGATTATTTTGAGTAATTTTATGGAAAATTATTTATCAAGTGGTCTATGTTGGACTTTGGGTATTACTTTTGAATTTTGGAGAATAAAAGTAATTTTTCATCATATAATGGTTTATTATTTTTGGGGAATTATCAAATATTATCCTAAATTTTTTGGTTTTGGTTAATGTTTCAAGATAGTATTAATATATAGTTAATTATTTGTGTACTTTTTGATTATATAGAAGTTGATTCTAGTGTTTCAGGTGTAACAAAAATTCCCTTAAATACTCATCATTTGGAGAAAAGGATGATTTTGTGGTGTAATTTGATTAAAGGATGAAACTCTACTTTTCAAGTAAGTTTATTTCCTTATGAAATTTTTCTAGGTATTAAATTAATTCCACAAATATATGAATATCATCTTAAAATGAAAATGTTTTCCCTTTAATTTTCTTACTAAAAAATCAAAGACCATTTAACCCTTCGCAAATTTATAGCTTTGTGATTGTTAAACTTTTCATAACAATATTTTATATTATTCTCTATAAGAACACGATTGTTAGTTTTATCTTCCATATCCATGTTTTCCTACATGGAAACCTAGTATGTGTTATCTCAGATGACCTTCATACTTTCATTTATTTCTTTTAAAGTGGAAGTTTTGTTAATCTTTTTTCTGATGTGGGATTTATATAAAGGTATTTTGAAAAGTTAAACCTTAGTTACTGACCCCAAATTAAAATTTGTAGGACACAATTTATAGGGTGAATGAGAGAATTTCACATCTCAATTTTTTTAAAGGAAACAAAATGTTCGATAACGTACATGATATTCCACATCGAGCTTAAACGAACAACTAAATATTATTATTTAGTATGGTAGTTATATCCTATCCATTATAATGGAGGGAATGAATAGTGTTTACTGAATTTTAAAAATATGTTTTACACATATTTATATAATGATTCATTGGTTAAAAAATTAACTTGAAATGAAACTAAAAACCAATCGAATATAAAGGATGTATTTTTTATGAAAAACTATTTAAATGCGAATAATTATGTCTATAGAATAATGAAATCACATTTATTGGATTATATTAATGAAATATTAATTAAATATATTGTTTAAAATTCATATTATTTGTTTTATAGACTTTATATAAGAAAAAAAATTAATTTTATAGATAAAATGAGTGTTTTTCTAAAAATATCATTTTACCACCTTTTGACGAAGAACCAATTTTAAATACAGGTTTTGACACATTTATATTATATTTTAGAAAAACAAATCTTCTTATTTGGAAGTGGGATGCCAAAATTTATTTTGGATAAATTTTTAGTATTTTTTTGATTAAATTCATATTTTAATGAATAGTGAAAACACTGTATTTTAATTCAAAAATGCCTTTTCATCTAATTTATTTATATTATTTGATTATGATTTTACATGGTTTTAAGGTATCATTAGATTAAATTTTAATCATTTAATACAATATTTTTCATTAGATTATTTTTAAAATTAAAATTAAGTAGAAAAAATATGTGATCTTTTGAATGTTTTACTTAAAAGACATGTTTTCTTTTTCTGTCAATGAAATTAATTTTTATTTAATTTATAAAAATTATATGTTTTGAATTTTTAAAAAGATATTCCATATTTGGAATCATAAGGTACAAATTATGTAAATAGGTACCTTTTATTTTTGAACATTATGAATAGTTACATTAGTAATAAATTTTATTACCACTGTTAAAGATAAATCGTGTAATTAATTTTAAGAATAATATTATAATAATATAAAACCACCCTAACACTTGTAATAATTTACATTAATGAGTTTACTCCGAACATGATCATCCTTAGGTTTATTTTAGGACCACTTGGAGCCACTTGGATGACTTTAATGCATTTATAATATTATATTCAATGAATTATCATTTTTGTTACACTTTTGATTTTAAAAAGTAATGTATTTTAATATAGAGTTATACAAGAGATATCTTCGACTATAAATAGTATTTTTAAAGATAAAATTATTCCCTACAGAATGTTACTTTATTTATAATTTTTAATAATTACATAATTAAAAATAATCATGAAATAAAGATGATGCAGTACTAGATTTATTAAAGAAGGAATCAAATAAATGTTATTAATAGTATTAAAATAAATATAATTTTATATATTTTATTCCATAAATTAATTTTATGGATGACTATGACCTGTTAGTATTGATTTAATGTAGTTTTTTTGAAAGAATCATGTTGTTATGATTTAAAAAAAAATCCAGTGGTGAATAGTGTCAAAATTGACATAATTCATAACATAAAATATAAAATATTTAATTAAATGAAATTAAATTTCTAAAAATATATAATTTGTGAAAAAAGTTTAAATAACTTAAAAATTTCATTAATGAGTCATTCATAGGCATGTTGGAAACATTTGGTAATTATTTTAACTCTCAAAGTATAAATTATTTAATGAAACAGTAAGAGTTAATCAGGTTAAAAAATGATAAGGATTAAGAAATATTCAAAACCTATCTTATTTTAATTTTATGATGATTATTAGACCTATAATAATCATATATTCTATATAAATCAGTATGAGACTATTTTTAATCAAATTTAATTTATATTAATTTAATACTTTTAATAATTCCAAGGGCGCCCCTCCCCTCTCCTATAAAAAGGAACACATTCATTTCTATTAATCACACTTAAGAAAACATTTTGGTTTTACCAATATCTCCCCCAAAACATTCCTAAAATACCTTCCCACATTATTTATGCCTTATATTAGTCATAACACCATTCTTATAGGTGTTAAGGTGTTAAGAAAGGTGATAATCCAAAGGAATGGTAATGTTTTTATTTAAGTGTTTGTATTTTATTTATTATTCCACTACCTTCAAATATTCTTAATCCATGATGAAATAATAACTAAAATATACTCAATATACTGAGATGTTATTATGTTAATATGATCACCTACATCTATCTCCACTTTTATTAAATTGGAATGGAATTAAACATTCGTGCGTACTTGTAAATTACAACATCCACGAATCGATATAATTCGTTTTCCATAACCATATCTCAATACTAAACATAATGATGGAATTAATATTTTTTATATGGTTTCATGACATATTTATCATTATAATATAATAACATTTCAATTTGTTTTTTACTTTTCATGCACATAAAAATGATAATGTTATTCGTGTGTATATGTAAACTATCTCATCCATGAAGCGATGTGAATCATTTTTATTCACCAAATAACTTGTATGATATATATAAGTATATTTAAATGATTATAATGATGTAAAATATTAAATTATAATTTTGGAAATATAAAATAATAATTACCTTATTTCCGCAACGATCAATGAAAAATGGAAACGTTACTCATGTATACGTGGGACCTACCGTCTGCATGATTATAGTGTTGTAAATTTTTCATACCATAAATGAATGGTTTGATTGAAAAATTATAATTTATGTATAAAATTTATTATTATATTATGATTGTTATTATATATATTATGGACTTATGACCGCATTGACTATTGACATCAATCCAAGTTCATTTTTGAATCAATTATTGAATATCGAATGGACATACCATATGGACTTAAATAATTATATAATTTTTATAACACAGTAATGAGTGATATAAAATGAATAACGAACATGAAATTTTTTCTCAAGAATGTATAAATTAAACTAAGTCCATTATTCATTAACATAAATATTGTATGTGACGATTCAGACTCACGGTAAGGGACTTCATCTAAATCTCCTTTAATTGATGCATATTTTGATGTTATAAAACACCTTCTTTTATACAGTTTATAATTAACCCCTTGGAAATTTAATTTCACTCAAAGGATTATTTTTCTACTAATTGTTTTACTAATCGAAAAAAGGAATGTATTTTAAAGTACGCGGTGATAATGACTCTTACACCACCGTAACCATTATTGATATTTGGATTCCTCTATAAGCCTTATTATTTATAAAAGGAAAATAAAATTTTATTACATTTTTATGTATTTTAGTATTGATTTTTTTTGAGAAGTGATTGATTATGTAAATATCTTAAAATGATATCTTGTTATTACAATGTGGAAATGTTATTTTCTCCTTAATTCTTGTTAATGTGTTACTATTATGTTATGGTTTTGGGGCATTACTTATTTATATGGGTGGTTTCATGATAAATCGAGGGCGGGTGAGCCCATGATAGGTCTCCAATGCATTTGGTAATGAAACATAGTTAAACAATAAGGTTTATCCTAAGAGATTTAGGGAATATACTATGGTGGGTATTCCAAATGAACCATGAAGGATACTCCCTATATAGCTGTGGAAGCTACAATGTATGTATGATATGGATACCACAAGTTACCTTTATGATTTAGGATCAAAAATATTTTTTTAGGAATCTTATGATTTTATAAGGTATGTTAAATAACTTATGATTTACGGGTGACAAGTATGATTTTGTCCAAATGTTTTCATGACATTAAATATTTGTGAACTAACAGTTTCATTCCTTATTTATATCCCTTACTGAGGTTTTTTTGCTCATCCTAAGTTTTTGAAATGTTTTCACAAGGGTATAAGGATGGGTAAGTGAATGGAAGAAGTCAAGATGAATATTATGAATATTTATATCAAGAAGAAAATAATTTATGTTTTAAAGAGTTATATCTTGTAAAAAAAATGGATAATGGTTAGAATTGTTTAATTTGTAATATTTAAGTTGTTATATAATTGTTACTGCCTAATTATCTAAAACTCTAAACTTGAAAAGATCCTTAATGTGAATTATTGAATTAAATCAAGATTATATAATGTTCAAGGATGGGGCCTAATAAAAGGTATCGAATCTAGGAATTTATAGTGATTTATTTTTGTATTAAGAATGCCGATGTTATCTTCATGGATTTGATTAATAGAGTCTTTAGATACCATCTTGATTAGTTTATAGTGGTCTTTATTGAAGATATTCTTGTATATTTGATGCGAAAGGAAGAACATGAAGATAACATGGGGATTGTATTAAAGACCCTAATAAAGGAGAGTTTTTATGAAAAATATACCAAGTATGAATTTTAGATTTAAAATGTTTCATTTTTGGGTCACATAATCTCAAGATAAAGGATATATAGGGATCCAGAAAAGATGAAAGTTATTAAAAATTCGCATAAACCAATAACAGTAACCGAGATATGAGGTTTTCTTGGTTAGGATTGATATTATTAATTTTTTTTAATGGTTTATCTCAATTATATAATACAATTACAAAAAGTTGACTTGGAAACAAGTTAATTTCATATGGATGAAGGAATGCGAATAAAATTTAAAAGAGAAAAAATAAGGTTAGTCAATGCATATGCGCTCACACTACCCAATAGTTGAGATAGGTTTGTGGTCAGTAGTAATGAATCCAAGAAGGGTATGTGATGTGTTCTCATGAATAATGTTATGGCGATAGCTTATGACTCAAGAAAATTGAAAATCCATTAGAAAAATTACCCAAATCATGATTTGGGGCTAGGTGTGGTAATTATTTCATTAATGATATAAATGAATTACCTTTATGGAGGATGTTGTAATATATATACTAATAAAAAAGTTTAATGTATATTTTCCCTCAAAAGGAGTTGAATATACACTAAAAGAGATGGTTAGAGCTGATTAAAGATTATGACTGCTCAATACATTACCACCCATGAAATAGAAAAAGGTGGAAGATGCATTTAGTTGAAAGGATTATGGTAGACTATCCATGACTAGGATCACAAAAAACATATATTTATGGATTTGAAAAGTATGGATCTATAAATTTTAATAGAATTAGGGAATACCATTTTTTCAAATGAATGTTCAAAAATATATATAAGTGAAGATCAAGGAGAATTAGAAGAAATATGAGAAACAACAAAAGAAGGTGATAAACGTTCCTAAGTTCAACCTTGATTGTTATGTAATAATGAGGTTCAGAAACCAGGTTTTTATTCCTACCAAACTAGAATTAAAAAAAGGAGTTATTGGATTAGTCTCATAGTTCATCATTATCTATTCATCTGGGAATCACAAAGATGTTCAGGGACCCAAAGGAGTATTTATGGTGGGATTAAATGAAGAAAGATTCTTTAGAATATGTTTCTCAGTGCTTGAATTTTCAACAAGTTAAGGTTGAGAGATATAAGTATAAGGGGATGTTACATCCATTAACCAAACTTGAATATAAATGAGAAAACATCACCATTGACCTTATTATCAGACTTCTAAATATTATAAATTCCATAATTCTATGTGGGTTATAGTTGATTTCCTTAAGAAGTCAACACACTTCATTTTTATTAGAGAAGATTTACCTATTAAATATTTTTCCAGGATATATATAAAGGATGTGGTAGCATTTCATGGAGTAGAAATTTATATTATATATAATCGATATTTGGGGATTACCTTGAAGTTATAGATATGCCTTTAGTAGGATCATGATATAGATTTAAGTTACATCCGCTCTTATCATTCTCATACAGATAGTTAATATGAGAGGAAAATTCAAACTCTAGAATACATGTTGAGATTTTTCTCTATAGATTTCAAAGGTGGTGGAAAAAACCTACCTTTGGTAGAATTTCCTATCAATTATAGATTTCTCTCTAGTATTCATATGGATCGTTATGAAGACCTATATGGTAAGAAATGAAGGACTCCAATATGATGAGATGATGTTTGGGAAATAAATCTATTGGGATTGGATCTTGGTGAAGAAATTGTATATAATATTAGATCAATTCAACAAAAAATGACAAAAATTGAAGAAAAGACCTATAGTTTGAATAGGGAGATAAGGTATTTCTATAAATATCTCCCTAGAAAATAGTAATGAGATTTTAAAATAAGGGAAAACAAATCCCTAGTTATATCGATCATTATGAAATTGTTGATCGTGTTGTGGATGTGGCTTATATATTAGTGCTTCCAATGAATCTCTCTAAAGTTCATGATGTGTTCCATGTATCCCTCCTGAAAATTTACATACCCAATTTTTTACATGTTATAAAGTTATAAGTTGTACCACTTTAGAAGGATATTTTTTATGATGAACAACTGATAGATATTCTTGATCATAGAAAATAATTTCTATGAAACATGACCACTCGTTTGTATAATGTTTTATGAAGGAACCACCAATTTAAGGAATATATATGGGAACATCAGAATGTGATGAGGTCAAGGTATCCTCATATATTTTTATCCAAGTGATGAATTTTGAGGGCTAAATTCATTTTAATGGTGGTAAAATGTTACACCCAGATATTTTATTAAAAACTTCTCTTTAAATAAGTTTAATTCTTCAATAGCTTACAATATATGCAGTTGTGTGTCTAAAAAAACCACAAGACCATGAAAATTACTCATTATAACCTATATATTAAATTTGTGTGAATAAATATGAACAACTAACTTATGAAAATATATTTTTAATTCCTTGGTTAATTAGAAACTAAAATATAAACCAATTGAATGTAAAGAAATATTTATACTTTATGTTCCCAAACATATTTTGTCTTAATATGTTAAATTAATTATAATTAGTGAATGATATTAATGAAATATTTATTTTATATATTAAATAAAATGTTTTTTATATTCATCCAATAGATTTTATAGTCATCGTATATGAACAAACACAATTTTACGCCTAAAAACCTATATGTTTCTAAAGGAAGTTTTACCACCATTTAATGGTGAACCTATTTTAAATCAAAATTTTTACACATTTATATATTATATTTTGAAAACGTAAACTTATTATTCTGAATCATAATATAAAAATTTACTTTGGTGTAATTTTTTTTTCTATGAAAAGTTTCATGTTTTGATGAATAGTTAAAAAATACTAAATTTTAATTGAAAACAAATTTTTTATTGAAATAATTTATAATGTTAAATTATATTTTTGAATTATTTTAAAGTATAAAGATATCATGTTTTTATCAATAAATCTATTATAGGTCATTGGCATTAATTTTACATATAATTAAGATTTAAAAATTGTTCAATCTTTCACATGTTTTAACATTAATTACACATTTTATCACCCCATCAACGAGATTAATTTTAAATTAATTACTAAATATTATGTGTTTTTAATTTTAAAAAGTGGATTCTATATTTGGAATCAGTGGGTAAAAAATATGTAAATTAGTTTATCTTATTTTTGGGTATTATGAATAGTAACTTTAGTAAATTTATATTCACATAGTGAAACATAAATCAGATAATTAAGGGTAAAAATAATATTATAAAATTACCCTAAAACATTTCATAATATCATTGGATGAGTTTTTTTTCATCCAAAATAATCCTTAGGAATAAATTATATCATTTTTAAGCCACTTGGATGAGTGTATGATATTTATTATATTTTATTTATAGAAAGGTTAAAGATGTAATACTCATTTTTTTAATAACATTATCATTTTTAATATATGGTTATACAAAAGATAAATTAAACTATAAATAGTAATTTTAAAGAAAAAATGTTTTTATTCATCATGTAATTTTTTTTTAAATTTTAGGAATTAAATAATTACCTCAAAATTCATATACAATGATGATGTACTAATTATTTTATTAATGGAAATATAAAATAAATGTTGTAATATATATTTTCTAAAAATAAATTTAGATTATTAATGTGATAAAATAATTTTATACATGACCTTGAACTATAAGGGATATAATTGAATATTTAGTTTTAATTTAAGTTCTTATATATATATATATATATATATTTAAAATACAAAATAAATAAATAATGTCAAAATTGACACTATTGATATTTTATCAAAATATTGTTTTATTAAATTATTTTAAAAAATAAAAAAATAAAAAAATATTATATGTTCTGAAATGTTATATATTTTTCTTTTATGTTATAGTTTAAATAAAATAAAAAATTACTCTCTTTTAATATTGAAAAAGTTGTTACATTAGTTAAAATTGAAATATATCAACTAATGGTTAATCAAAACTATAAGGTATAAAAAATAACAAAACATATCAAAAATGTATTTATTGATGGTATTATGACTTTATATCATATTATATTAGAATCCAAGTACCTTATATTGTATTTTTATTGAGATATAATTTATTATATATTAATATTTTTTAAAATTCCAAAAGATCCCCTCACCTCAATTATAAAACGGAACCACCTACCTCACTTATTCCAATAAAATTGAGCCTTCTAGACTATCAATAACCTAACCATTTCTTCTATTAACTTCCCTATTCACATTATGGAAGTTATTTTCTTCTCAAAATACCAACTCTAGTGTCCCTAAGAGAAGATCTTGAGATAACTCACTAAAGAATATGTAATCTTTTTTACCTACTCTCTCAGGAGTATTTCTTCTTCCACATCCTATTCAAGTGTTATTTTCATTATAAAGTAATAAATCTAGTATAACATATATACTGAGTTTTAATTATGATTATGTAACAACCATATTTCATATTTTATCCATCCTATGAAAAATAATCACCATGCGTGCGTACGTACGACCTAACATCTCCACATTGTGCTATAATATATTTTCATCGACACTTTACTTTGATGGGTATAATAATGGAAATAATGAATATAAATAATTATTTTAACATGAAATTGATTCTAGAAAAATATACACATTATACACATCTATAAAATTTCATAATTAAGGGAATGATATCATCGCTCGTGCATACATACGACCAACTATTTCCACGATGTGATGCGATTCATTCTCTATGATCACCATTAAAGAATTAGTAACAAATTTATATAAAAAATAACATTATATATATTATAATAATATCATTTTTGTAATTGAAAAAAATATTTTCTATATTCCTGAAATGGGACCTATATGAAAAAATATGCCTAAGGATAGGAAGCAGTTAACACCAAAATGAAGAGTAATAATGTAACATTATTAACAAAGAGGAGATAATTTGATAATATATGATATAATAAATATGAATATAGTTTTAATATAAGTTAAAAAAATTATTTAATCCATTATACATAATATTAAAATACTTACAAAGGAACTCATACCTATGGTGAGGTTTAATTTCACAATCTCATTATTATCCAATTTTGTTTATACGCGAGAATTTACTAGGATATATTTATCTTCCATGTCCATGTTTCTTAAATATGTATTAAAAAATATTATTAGTATTATTCTAAAAGTTTTGAATGTTATTTATACCTATTTTTTAATTTTTTACTAAACTGTTTGAAAGAAATCTTTTTTTCCTTTTTTATAACGAGGTACTTTTCGATTTATCCGAAAAATGTACAAGGAGAATGCTTATTTAACTTATACAAAATAAACATATTTTTAAACTTTCATGAGGCATTAATTATTTTAAGCTTATGTTACAAGATTACAAGTATATTTTAAAATAAACATTTTTCACTTAAATTTTCATGGCATTTTATGAAAAGGAAACATTTTTAAAGAATAAAGGATATTTTTCTCAGGAATTATTTTCAAGTGATCTTTCAGAATTATTTTCCAACTATGATAATATTATTTGAGGTTTCTTATGTTTTAATGGGAATATTTTTCAAGGATAATATCCATATTATTCATATGTTTGGTTTATATTTATTATTGAATGATATAATTGAAACCTATTTCTTTTCGATGGATTATTTTGTGATTGAATGATGTTAAAGAAACCCATTTATTTTTCGTGGTTTTGATAGGATCAATGGATTATGTTCTTGTGGCATGAATATATATGGTTTTAATTATGTGATGGGTGGAAACTATATATACTTCTAATGAATTGGGTAATGATTTATATCTCAAGATATAAATAGGTATGGAAAGGGAAATGATCTTAGTTTAATAATACAAGGATGGAATAGGGAGTGAATCCAGTTCATTAAGGGAATCTGTCCACTATGATGGTCTTCTAAACAAGACTTCACTAATATGGAAATTATTTTCTATTATTATGTGTATGCCATAAAATTTCATTACTTATGGTATTATCTCTTGTAATATTTACTTTGAGTAACTTGTATGATTTATTCCATGACATGAAATAAAGATCTTTGATATCATGATTTTATTTTCAAAAGTTATGTTTATGTTCTTATGATTTATATATCCCTTGTTTAAACTTTCTAATCATTTGATATCACCCTTTATTTTGTTTCTTTTACATGGGATATGATGAAGGATATTAATTCATATGTGTAAAGAAGGGTTCTAGACATGAAGGAATAAGAAGGAGATGATATAGATGCTTTATGAACCAGTTGTTTATGTTTCCCAATTTCCAAAGTCACTAAACCTATACAATCATGGAGTGGATTTGTTATGTTTTGTAATGAATATTATTTTATTTTGAAGTAAAATATACATATATAAAATTTGGTTCATTAAAGAATTATATATTAAAGTATTATCTCTTCCTATGAGTATTTATTCATATTGAATAAATTATGCTAAAATTATTACTGTGATACTAACTAAAGATATATTGAACAACTTATCACTAAACCTAATGATTTTTAGTACATTAGGAATGTCAAGTTCACATTAATTTATTTGAATAAGAGATGAATTATAAATTGATCTAGACGAACCCCAAGGGTGATATTTTTCTTATGAAATGGAATGAAACAAAGTACATTTCCGCATGAAAATCCTTCGACTTTGTGAGAAGGGTTGTGAAATTAAATTATTTCCTATTATCATCATTTTCAATGATATCAATTTATTTTTTCATTACACTCTGGTTAATGGATTTGTGATCATTAAATTTATCCTACCCATGTTTTCTGTTACTCTCTATTAGAACTTGATAGTTATATTTATCATATATTTCAATTTTTTGTCATTCCACCTATGTTGTCCAATATGGAAACATGATTATGAGTTAGTTTGGGTAACCAATTTGTTTCCAAAATTCCCTTTTAATGGATGTTTTAGTATTCATTTTTATGATGTTTGTTTCTAAGAAATGAACATTCAAGTTTTAAACCATTGAAACCCTAGAATAATTCCAAAGGATAATTTCATTTTAAGGTGGGTAGAATGTAATAACCTTATATTTTGTGCAATGTTTTCTTGAATCTTTTCAATATTTTTTATTTCACACAACACTGATTATAAATTTTTTTATATGAAAGAACTGAGTTTGGATTACATTAAAACCAACACCAGGTTAAGATTCTTCTATATGAAACTATTGGATTATCTTTCTATATATGAAACACTATGTTTTGATTGTGTTACACACAATTTCATGTTCCTTCGACATTATATGTTATATGCAAGCCTGAGTTTTACCAAACTACAATATACTATTAGTATAGTTATTATAATACTATAATAGTTAAAACCTTTCCATTAGAATGGAAGTTGTGACTAATATTAACAATATTGTGAAAATATGATTTAAATATGTATATAAAATGAATCCTTTGGTTATCAATTAGTATAAATGAATGTAAGATCTATTTGAAGATAAAAAAATTACTTTTCTAGGAATACTATCTTCTATGTATAAACACCATTTTATATCAATAAATTATACAAACCAAATATAATGATTTTAAAAATAAAATTTATTTATTATATATTAAATAAAAATGGTTGACAATCATCCAATATATTAGATAGGAATAATTTAAGAATAAATCCAATTTTATGACTAAATAGATATACTTTTAAAAAATATAAATTTTATTCCTTTTAATGGTGTACATATTTTAAATATAATTTTTTAAACTTTTATAATTTTTATTTTAGAAAATAAAATTCATTTTTGAATTATGAATATCAAAATTTTCTTTGGGTATATTTTGGTTATTTTTCTGAGATGTTTCATTTTTTTGATGAATAGTAGAAAATGCTAAACTTTAATTAAAAACATCTTTTTCATCTAATAAATTTATATAATAAAATTAAAATTTAAGAAGTTTTTGAAGCATAATTAGATAAATAAAAAAATTAATAAATTATATTTAGGAAATTTTAACAAATTTCATACTGAAATTGGATATAAAACCATTTCAATCTTTTGAAATTTTACGCTTTTAAAAACCCATCATATCACCCTATCTATGGGATTAATTTTAAATTAATTTTTTTCCACTTATTTGATTATAATCTGGAAAAATAGATTCCATATTTGTAATAATAGTAATTTATAATTTTTAATATGGTTAACTTTGTTTTTGACCTGAAATATTTGTGAAATTAATTAAAATTAATTAAAGTGATTAAGGTAAAAATGAGTTTAATTAGTCGTTAAAATTTAACAAAATGGGCCAAATACCCTAATCACATTTCTTGAATAAAATTTATGGACATATTTAGACCATATCATCAATTGTTTTGAAAAATTTTAATTATTAGAGGCACATAATGTAAGGGACACATCTCAATAATGCTTATCTTCTGTTATTTGCAAGAATCCAACTCCTTTTCTACTATAAAAGGGAACTCAACTACATCACTTAATCACACCTCTCAATCCATATTGGTTCATAAAACCCCTAAAAAATTGATCTCCCAAATTCCCTAAATTAATCCTATAATCCTCCCTTTTGGAAAAAATTTAACCAAGGATACCATTTGGTGGAAAAAAAGAGTTACTCATAGAATATGTAACATCCTTCAACAATTACATTGTTTTTATTTATTTCTACGCACCTCAATTATTATTATTCTAAGATATTATAATAACCACATAATACTAAATATACTTATATTTATTTATGGTTCCAACCTACGCTCACACACATTTTTATCAAATGGGATACAGAATCATCATTCGTGTGTACAATAGACTACCACCTCATGAACCAATGTCACACGTTCTTCCATTTCCACCTTTCAAGGTTGGAAATAATTTTTTAATTTATATTTATATATAAAATATATTTTATTTATTATTAATTTATATATCTTTATGTATAAAATAAAACATACCATTATGATGTATATTTTTAGTAAATTTAATAACTTTGTTTTTGGACATGTGGACTACTGCCTCCTCAAATCGATGTGTTTTGGTCATACTTTACATGTGATGTATTAAAGATGGTTTTAGTAAAAATATATGATATATATGATATAATTATGCTTCTGGAATAATATATATCTATATATATATATATATTTAATTTACTTTCTTTTCTTCAATACGATAATAGAACAGAAACAAAGTTCATGTGTACGTTTGACCTATTGTCTCCATGAACGTTGTCTTCAATTTCATATTTATATATTTTATATATTATTGTAAATGTTTATATATGGAAATTAAATTATATTTAAATCATTTTTTATATTAATTAAATAATTAAATAATGATCTATGTATTATGATCAAGACTAACAAGTCAAAATATATATGAAAAGCAAAGTGGATATTACTAGAAATGTATCATTAATAAGGAATTGTTAATAAATAGTTAATAAAAAGTCATAATAAAATAGTATATGGTATTACATATAATAATATGGTTATGAGGCATATTTATAATGAATTTATATTAATTATACATGGGATTTTAATGTGTACCAAGAAATTCAAGACATAAGGTAAGTGTTTTCTCATCTCACTTTAATTTATTTGAGATATATGCTATATTCATTGCTTATTCTAGTTGTGTGGTGTATATACTACCCTATGAAAATTTATATTATGAATATAATTTTTTTCCTAATGTTAAAAGTTTTAATTGATGTTATTATTTCATTAATCACATGATTCAAAAGATACTCAAGTAGTAAAGTGATTTCTAGTCTCACTTTTATTTCTATCAGACTTATACCTTATTCACCACTGATTTATTTTGTGAGTGTATATAATGAAAATTAATTTATTATATGATATTTTTTATTAAATTTATGGGTATTTACATATCACTTTTATTTTCATTATTTAATTCGGTTTCTTCTTTATAAGTTACCAAATCTGTAAAGTAATTTTGTCTTAGTTTTCCTTCTTTGAGAAACATGCCATGTTATGAATATATATTTCTCTATAAGGTGCATATACTTTCCTTTGAAATGATATATTATAAATACCATTAATTTAATTATATTTTAAGCTTCATTTAATTTCATTATTTCCAAATAATTATGATTTAATGTTACCAAAGTGGTAATAGTTTACTGATACAATCTCATAATTTATCAAGGTTGTCTATGATTATGCTTCTATTGATGAAATATTATGATCCATATCTAATAACTCTCACTAAATATAACCTCCTATGGTTATTATTGATATTCTAATACAATGGTACAATTTTTACACTCATTATTACTTATGATTATTAAGACAATTTTTTTAATAAAACCTGGACTTGTTTCTCTATTTAGTTAGAAATTTGTTTAATTCAAAAATAATGTATTCTAAAAAAATTCAAAAATATTTTTTAAGGAATAGGATTTCAATAGTGTTCTATGTTTTAAAAGAGGTTCAAAATGGGTTTCAATATTTCCTTTATAATAATTCATAGATATTTTTAAAGTAATTGTTTTTCAAATAAATTTCAAGATTTATCTATAAGTTTTCAAAGCTATATTCAAAGAAAATGGTTTTCAAAATGATTTATGTTTTAAAAATAGTTTTCTGAAGAATAAAATATATTTTATTCAAGAAATTATTAAATGAAATTTCAAAGTTATTTTCATATGTAATGGTTTTTTTTAAATTTTTTATGAATGATATTTTCAAAGAAAGGATATTTTCCTTAGGAAATGTTCCATGTAATATTTCAAAATAATTCTATTACTAAGATGAAAAAATTTGATATAGTTTATTAATTTCTAGCGATATAATTCAAGTATAGCATTACAATTATTTATTTTAATGGTTTATATTAATATGGAATGTTTGGTATGAAATATTTTTCTGTTCTATGGGTTATAAAATAATAAAAATATTATAAACCCAGCTTGCTTTCACAGGTAATTATATGATGAAATTATTATAAATAATATCTATTTTTAAATAGGTTATAATATAAATAAATGTTTATGATACCCATTTAATTCCATGGGATATGATATGAAGATTATAAAACCCATCACTTTTTTTGGGTTATGATATGATGAATGTTTTTTATCTTTTGGCACATGTCTGTATGATTTCATTATGTGACAGATGAGACCTATATTTCCCTCCAATGCATTGGGTAATGATAAATGTTTTATGAGTAAAAAGGTGACATGGGAGGTCATACCAATCCAAAAAACAAGAGGGTGCATGTGAGGGAATCTCAAGACCAAAATAAAAGGGCAAAAGGGAGGGAATCCCATGCCTCAAATAATAGAGTACATGGATGGACATCCCAATCCCAAAACAAGAGGGTACAGAGAAGGTAATCCAAATCTCAGAAAAAGTGTAACACATGAGTAAATATAAAGACCTAAAAAATAGGGTACAAATAAGGGAATACCAATCCTGGAGTTGGTACATGTGTGATTACCCCTTCCCAAAACAATAGGGTACACATGAGTGAATTATAATACATAAACATGAGGGTACATGGGAGGTAATAGTAATCCCAAAACAATAGGGTACATGAAAGGGAGTCCCAAGGACAAAAAAGAGGGTAAATGGGTTGGAATACCAATCCTAAAGTAATAGGGTACAAGAGAGGTAATCCCATGCTCAAAGAAGGTACATGATTGATTATCCCAAGCCGAACATGTTTTTAATGTATTTATCAGTAACTATGAAATAATATTTTCTATTATTTTGTGTATTCTATAATTCCTTTCCCAATTCTTATGTTATGATCTCCTGGATTATGCTCTTTATTTCCATATGATTCTTGTCGTAGGATATACCAATATTTATTTTGTGACTCTTGATTCGGATCTTTGATATGAAGGGTAGGATATTCTAATGTTAAGATCATGTTATCATGCCCTTATACACTTGTTAAGATTACATATAGCCTTTGTATACCATTACTGTGAATCTTATCTCACCCCTTTTTATTTTTTCCCTTTCCCTAGGTTATGAATACCACTTTCATGTTGGATTACTAAAGGGGACAATCATTAAGTGAGATGTTGAATTTCTTTCATCAAGTTTGAACATTACATTTCCAAAATTAAAAATACAATAAACTAATAAAATCCCTAGGCATGTATTTTTGTAATGTGATGAATATTCATATAATATGATTTAATATCCATGTATGTTAATAATGGGTTACTATAAAAAAAATCACCATGGATTTTGTTATTAGACTCCCTAAAAACCATTAATGGGAATAATTCTATATGGGTTGTAGTCAACCACCTTATAAAGACAGGAAATTTCATTAATAATGGACATGATTTTAATAAGGATAATATTTTTAGGATATACTTTAATGATTTGGTAAGGTTACATGGAGTACTAAATTCAATAGTATCTAATCAGGATCTGAGGTTTACGTTGATGTTCTTCTGATGTATTTAACGAGATTTAGATATAGAGACATGTTTCATCATTGATTATCACCATAAGATAGATAGTCAATACTATAGAAAAATTTAAACCCAAGAGTACATTATATGATCTTGTTTTATATATTTAAATTGTTGTTGGGATCAACCGCTTTATGTATTGTAGTTTTCTTACTACAATATCTTTGAATCGAGTATTTAGATTGACCCTTATGAAGTCATTAATAAAGAGAATTATAGAAAATAAATGTGATGGGATGAATTTGGAGAAATAAATATATTAGTATGTAATTTGGATAAAGAAATTATATATAATTTCATATTTTATCATTAACACATAAGGGAAATCCAATTTCAAATGAAATGTTATTTTGACAATTTTCATCATAATCTAGAATTTAATTTTTTTTGAGAAGGTTTTTCTTTCAATTTACATATAGAATAATGTTATTCAATTCAGAAATATGGGAATGATGATCCCTTAGTATATTGGATCTTTTTAGATTCATGATCAAGTAGGGATGGCAGGATATTACTTGGTGCTTCCAAAAAACCACTCTAAAGTTCATGATGTTTTTAATATATTTCTCTTAGGGAAGTACATACCTAATTAATCACATGTAATGAAAATAGAGGTCATACCACTAGTGTGTTATCTTTTATATAAATAAAAAATAATATATTTTATAGATAATACAATGAAATTTCTACAAAACAACAACACTAACCAGGTCAACATTTTGTGGTGAAATAACCGATTTGAGGAAGCAACATGAGAATATAATGATCTAATGATACCAAATATCCATACCTTTTTTATTAGAGTGACGAATTTAGAGGGGTAAATTAATTTTAATGAGGGTAAAATGTAAAACCCTGATATTTTATGAAATATTTCTCCAAATAAATTTAATTTCTCTGATAGTTTGTGTTATGTACTACATTGGGTTTTAACGAACTGAAAAATACATAAAATATTATTATTTAAAAATCACAGTTCTCAAAAATCCATTAGATTTATTGATATGAATAGGAGTAATAAATTATAAAAATATGTTTAATTTATTTATACAAGTAAAATATATTTTCTATTAAAGTCATTATATGTTTTAGAAATAAATATTTTCTGTAGAAATGGGTTTATTTATTTTTATGAGAAAATAATTAATAAATAACTAAAACATTTATAAATTAATTTTTATAAATAAAAATAAAATTTTAAAATAATAATGAAAAAATTATATAAGAGTGTATTTTTAGAAATTTAGAAATTTAGAAATTTCTTAATGAATAGTGAAAAGTGTTGTTTTTTTGGAAACAACATTTCAGTTTAAAGTATTTAAAAAGTTAAATTATATTTCATAATAGTTATAAAAGTAAAATTATTTCATTTATATTATTATTAATCCAATATAAGTCATTGGATTCAGTTTTATGTTCAATTTCAAGGTTAAATATTTTTATACATTAGAAAATTATTTCTTTGGAAAACTGGTTTTTCTTTGCATTTATGGGTTTAATTATAAATTATTTTTTCAAAAATTGGTTATTTTTTTTGATAAAATGGATTCAATATATTTAATACACGAAATATATATTATATAATAATTTAAACAAAGTTTCTTTCATAAAGAATAGTAAAAAATTGTAAAAAAAATTAATTCTCTTTGTTATGGTTAAAATGGGTTCATCAGGGGTTAAAAAAAGTCAAAGGAATTTTTTTAATAAAAAATGATTAAATCCTATTTAATGAATATATTTAAACATTATCCAATAAAAAATGTAATATATGGTGATTTAGAGTGATTTTTCTCTAGAATGTCTTTATCATTTTGGATTCTTTTGGAAAATTTACAAGTAGTTTCCATGTGGGTTCCTATCCCCTATTATAAAAGTACATCCAATACCATATCCTATTAACACTAACACAAAATTTTGTATCATGATATAAAACAAATAATTTCCTTAAATCCCTAAAAATATCATAGAATCCTTATTTTTATAATAAGACCCTCCTAAAAAGAATTTTGGTGCTAACATAAGGTGGTTATCTGAAGAAGCGACATCGTTTATAAAAGTAGGTTTCTATTTTACATATTCTTCCACACAATCAAATAACGTTAAAAAAGTTAGATATAATAAAATAATTATCTTCCATAATCATATATGTTATTTTTATCAGCGTAACCTATATCCATCTCTTATTCCATTATATGGTAAATGAATTCATTAGTCGCTTGTACAACGGAATACCGAATCACAGACCAATGTAATTTTTTTAATCACTGACTCTCATATATGTATATAATGATAGATTTAAAATATATATATTATATTTATTATAAAATTTTAATTTTTTAATTATAATATCACATATACATTCTTACATTCTATCCCATTAGAAAATGATAACATCACTCATTTATGCATCTGGACCACCCCCTCCAAGAATCGATGTGATGCATTTTTCAATTCATTTTCATAGGACGGAAATGAAGATATAATAGTTAAAATATATGATATATGTGAAATATTATTTATTTTTTAATGGTGAAATATTCATTACCTATTCTTTTTCCATCCATCCAGAAAATTGAAACAATGTTCATGCATACATCGTCCAACTATCTCCATGAGCATTGCAATTCATTTTATATCAAAACAATTATTGATTATTATAAATTAATATATAATGAATATATAGTATATTAATATCATGTTTAACATTATTGATATTATAAAACCATGATCAATTTAAAATGACTAAAATTCCAAAAAAAATATAAAATAATAAAATGAAGCAGTTATTAACCAAAATGTGATTTTAACAAGGATTTGTTAATAAATATGTAATAAATGGTCATAAGAAAAATAATATTTGGAATTATATATATAATTAGGGTTATATAATATAATTATAATAAACCAATATTTATTATAAATTGGGTTACCGTTTATAAGATGGAAGTGGAAACTTAAGGTAATAGATTTTCGCCTCAATTTTATTTTTATGAGACACATTACAAATTCACAAAATTTTCCATTTAGTTGGTGTATATACTACCCAAGGATGTATTTTATAATAATAATTATTAATTTTATATGGATTAACATATCCATCAATGTTTATTTCTTTAATGGGGATTATTATTCAAATGTTACCACTATGGTAAGAGTTTTACATTACTATCTCATTGTTTATCAGGATTATTTATGATTACTCATACGATAATGAAAAAATATGGTAAAACTCTCAATAATCCCCTCATATTTTATATCATGTTTTTATATCTATAAATAAAATTTAATCCATTCATTTTACACACTTTATGTACTGAAGAGTTCAAATGACCTTTTAAAGGAAACCCATCTTTATTTCTCTTTTCAGTCGAAAGCCTTTTTTTCTACAATATCCATATTTTTTAAAAATATTTTAAATAAAGTTTTTAATTTTATTTAATTATTATTTATTGTCATTATTACCATTCTATGATTTGTTAGAAAATATTTCAAAAGTAATCTTATTAATATTTTGTGAACAAGATTCTTTTTCCTTTTTATCAAAAATATGAAATGATTATTTATTTTAACATTTATAGACTGAACATTATTTTCTACCATAATCCTTTAAAAATTTGAAGCATTATTTTTAATGATTTTTTTCTTTAATTTTTGGGATTTTATACTGTAATTAATTGATTTCAAAGAGGAAAAGATAATTTACTCAGAAAGTATTCAACGTGATATTTCTATGTCATTTTCCATTTAAAATGGTGTATATTGATGTTAATTAAGTCTTAATTGGGATATAATGCTATGATATAATACATAAAATTTCACTGGATGGTTTTATTTACCATGAAAATATTTTAATAAAACCCATTATTTTACATGAGTTATATTATGATGAAATGACATAAAATTAAATCACTTGTCATTTACATGTGTTATTCTATGATGAAATGTTTATGAATACCATTTATTTTCATGTGTTTTGTTATGATGATTTCTTTATGATATTTTAGAAAAAATTATGTATGATTTTCATTATGTTTTTTTGGACATTTATCTACCTTTAATGATTTTGGTAATGATGGATAACTCATGAGTAATAATGTTATGTGTTCACCTGATTACATGTTCAAAATTTTATGAATATACCTATTTTTCATGACAATAAGATTTTGATTGGTCCTGGATTTCATGTACATAATTATATTCACAAACTTGTATTTCGTGACTATATAATTTTTCATCGACCTAACTTTTATTTCCATAACAATATGTGTGGACAATTCTTTCATTCTCCAAAGTTTATTCAACAATATGATTTAATTCCATTTACTTAATGAGTAAATAAGTTCCTATTTATTCATATTCAGAATGGTATAATCCTATGTGTTTATAAAAAATCTATATATTATTCCAATGATATGATCTCATGGAATAAGTACATTTAAAGCCTCATGATTTATATCTTCTGAACGACTGTGTTTTTTTCATGAATGGTGTTTGTGATATATAATATGAAGGGTATGGTTTTTAAGTGTTATTATCATGTTATCATACAATTTTTCTCCAGTTATATTTTTATATCCCTTGAAAAACCTTATTGAGTATTATATCCCACCCTTTCTTATGTTTCTAATGTCTAGGTTTCGAAGAATGGAATTTTGTTTGATATGTCTACGAAGGGATCTAGTTATGAAAAACATAGTAGGAGATGATGTGGTTCACCTATGAAACAATGGTTTCTGTGTAAAATTTTTTAAATAATATAATCCATTATTTTTCCTTAGGAGTGTTTTTGTAAAATTAATTGAATAATAATTTATTATGATGTAATATTTATTTATTAAATCCACGGGCCATTATACTCTATCACTTTAATGGGGTTATTGGTAGAATATTTCTTAATTTGTAATTATATCAGTCCCAATAACCCTTAATTGAGTCATTATTTGTTATTATTAACTATTCTTCATTTTTTATGTTTTAAAATCACTCTCATGAATTATAATAGTAATATATTTTTTTTTGTGAACATGGAATATTAACTAACATTAATTCTCTTCCTTGATTTGGTCCATAATTGATGTCTTCCATAAAAAATAGTTCTCTTTTATAAATAAATTTTAATTACTAATTTACAATGTTTCTCCATGAGTTTTATATTTCTTTTCATATAGTATATGCTTTTCATATCTTATGATATAACTCTATAAAATCATCTTTATTGATGAGTTCTAATCTTCCTGGAAAATGCAACAATTTTAAGAATTATTCTCATCCACTTAAGAAATGGGTTCCCATTATCTACAATTTATCATCCCACCAATGTCATCCTTTTCAATTTGAACCCTAATTAAGTTTTATTTCATGTAAAATTCGTATTTACCATCCCAAAATTTCGTGAGACCATTTTTTATCCTTATTTTCTAAAGTTGGATTTCAACAAATGTATTTTTGAACATAAAAATGGATCCTCCAAACCACCCTCATTACCTTTGGGTTACATGTTATATTTCTTTTTCTCCCTGTTTCTATATCATATTTTCAAGTATAACCTTGATATTTTGAATAAATTTCATTTATTTATTAATGATAATACATTTTTAATTTCCATTATACATTTTTCTATTTTATGTGAACCTAATTTAATAGATCTTCCCTTTACTGAATTTCATTTTTACTATCTCCATATTAATATTTTTATGTACAACCATGATATTTTAAAAGAGTAACATCATGTTAGATATAATTTATTAACCACAACACAGATATTATAAAATAATTTAAAACCCTAATACGTTAAAATTTATTTAAAAAAATTCAATCTCTTAGATAGCTTGTGATTCACACAATGTCATATTTAAATGAAATGATATACAAAATTAAAATATTATTATATAGAAATAACCATTATAGCCTAACATTTAATTTGGAGGGTATAAATAGTAAGTAATAATTAATGAAAAATGATATGGGTTAAAAATGTATAAAATTAATTAAATTATTATTTATTGATTAGAAGAAGACAGATTCATTTGAAATAAAAATAAATGTTTTTTGAAAAACAATATTTTTCTAGAAAGAATTTTTCCTTACTTTGAAAACATAATATAAAATTAATTTTAACTAATTTAATAAATTTATTTTAGAAAATAAATTTTATTTTTGAAATATACATTTCAAAATTATCTTTGTGATAATTTTTTATATTTTAATGAAATGTTTATTTTTTTGATGAATACTTATAAATACCGATATTTATGGAAAAGTACCTTTTCATTTAAATTATTTACAATGTTAAATTATCGAATAATTTTTATTAAAGTAAAATTATATCAATTATATTATAATTAAAATAATTTAGGTCATTATAATAAATTTGATATTGAATTCTGATATAATATATTTTTAATTTTTGAATGTTTTTCTTTGGGAATTTGGTTTTTTCGACATGTCTATGAATTTAAATTAACATTTTTCTCTTGAAATTATATGAATTGAATTTGGAATAATGGATTTAATATTTTTTTATTAGAGTAATTTATATTATATAAAAATTTATCATATTTGTTTACTTTAATGAATAATAAAAAAGTAAAAAAATATTTACCATGATTAATGTAAAAAATGGGTTTAGTAGGGAGTTTAACAAAAAAGATAAGGGTAAAAAATAAGACCAATGTTTTCAAAATGATATTTTCTGGGAATAATTTTTCCATGTCACCAGTAAGGATTATGAATGACCAATTTAGTGTCTTTTAACATGGGAATGAATGGGAATCATATTTCCTTTTCAAAATTTCCTGGTGTATCCTCTCCCACACATATAAATGGTCACCCCATATCATATCATCTTTTATAAAAACAAGATACCATGTCCAAGTCTCCGGCCTAAGTGATATTGAGAATAAATAAAATAATCTAATGGAGGGTATTTTACAATTATATCTTTGAAAAATTAGAATCAAATTTTTAGGGATAGTGCTATAAAAAATAAAATCATCACCATTCAACCCTTTGTGTGCAATGAAATCCATAAGATAGTTGGATTTTCATAATACATGTGTGATGATATAATTCCTTGAGTATAGATTGTTTAAGAAATTGTACTAACTTGTAGTAAATGCCAATGATTGGTGAATATTAAGTGATCTAATAACTTTCACAATTAGAGTAGAATTACATTTGAACCAAATAATGTTCTAACTCTGTTTCTTTTCCATATAAAAAAGAATTGATCAACCGAAGATTTTTACCTTCCAAATATGTGGATATATGACATGGTTCATAAGTATATCCAATGAAATCATTATTATGGTCCCTAAAAATATCCCCAAATCCTACAGGTCTAGGATTCCCTCTAGAGTATTCATTAAAATTATATTTAATACGACCCAAAAATTTTGAGCTCTAGAAGACCTCAAATGTTCATAGTGGATGATAGAAGAATCCTGTAATATTTGGGCACGTCAACATAGAGAAGTCATGGATGGAATTATTACATCGTCAATTCTATAGTGAGTTTACATTTTTAATAGTCACAATAAGGTGTTCTATGATTAAAGCAGTTTACATTGGATGAATCTAAAAAATATATTACACAACATTCCAGAGTGAGGCGGCTATATCAAATCATAAAAAGAGGTCGTCCATGTAACTCCCCAAGATTCAGTGATTTTTTTTTACATTTTTGAAATTTTTCATTTCATAAAAATCTAATAATAGTTTTTAATTAAATCAATATGATTGGATTACATTATATGAAACAATAAGTTAATATTGCACCATATACAAAAATTATGTTCAATTTCTATACACATCACAATTTTTCTTATATTACACACAATATTGAGTCCCTTCAATAACTTATGTTACAAACAAGGTTATGTTTTACCGAACAAAAATATATTAATAAAACATAAATATTTATTATATTAAGATATAAACTAGTGATTTAACTAGTGTCTATGAATAGTATCGACTAACTTATGAAAATATATGGTCTATTAAAATATAAAATGAATTCATTGGTTACCAATTTATTAGAAATGAAAAATTAAAACGATTGAATATAAAATAATTATTTTTATGCTCTTAAATGAATGTTGTA
This sequence comes from Viscum album, assembly GCA_963277665.1. NCBI lineage: Eukaryota > Viridiplantae > Streptophyta > Magnoliopsida > Santalales > Viscaceae > Viscum > Viscum album. The sequence goes on along the minus strand of OY728137.1, from coordinate 842,013,232 downwards.
TTTAAAAAATTAAAATAATTATAATTACCAAATGATATTAATTAAATATATATATTTTATATTCATTCTATTTTTTTATATTCATACAAATATATTTTATAGGTATAAGATAGAAAAAACAAAATTTTAGGCATCAAACCCTATATTTTTCTAAATATATTTTTACCCCAATTTAATGGAAAACATATTTTAAATATATATATATTTTAAATTTTTTAAATTTTATATTTCAAAAAAACATTGTTTTTGAAATAGAAACATCACAATTTGGTTAGTGTGATTTTTTTTGCGAAGTTTCATTTTTTGATGAATATTGAAAAATACATTATTTTAATTCAAAAATTCTTTTTCAACTAGTTTTTTAGGGATAAATTATGAAGTAATTTTTGTTTTCAAATTTATTTATTTATTTTTAAAGGTGGAGGCGCAAAGGCCCTTTAATATTAAAAAACACAAACAAAGTAAAAAGGAGGATTTGGCAACCATAAATATATCTGATATATATTATTATAATAAATTTCCCATTGAAATTTGTTATAAAAAAATCCCAATCTTTTAAATATTTTTTCTTAAAAAAATTTATTTTTATGAACCTTCTACTGGATGAAATTTAAAATTTTCACTTCCACTTCTGTGACTAGAATTTGTAAAAAATTGTTTAATATTTTGAATCAAAATAATTTCTAATGTATAATAAGTTTACAAATTTTTTTATAGAAAAATATTAGTGAAAGTGATTAAAATTAATTAAAAAATTAAGATAAATATTAACATAATAAAGGACTAAACCATAATCTTAAGATTCACAAATCCATAGAAACTCTCCAATTATGAAATAATAAAAAGGAACTTCTATCAGTTCCCAAATTTCCAAATTTCCACTTCTTGTTCACACCTCTCAAGCACATTGTCTCACCAAAAGTTTTGTCAAATAATCTCCCAACATCATTAATATAATCCTAGAAGCCTCTTGTTGGAAAAAATCAATCAAAGGAAGACCTTTAGTGCAAACCAAAAGGATTTACCAAATGAAATGGTAACATCCTTCCACATGCTCCTTTGTTTCATTTTAATTATCCAACACCTAAATTGTTATTATTCCATAATTATATAATATCCTAAGTGTCATAAATATACTGATATTTTTTATTATATGTTTTATAGCTACACTGACACAAACTTCTATCAAATATGTAATGAACTTACCGTTCTTGTCTGCGAAAAACTACTGCCTCATGAAATGATGTAGTTTGTTTTTTCTTTACCACCACTCATGCTTGGAAATTATGATAGAAAATATATTTTTATATTATATATAATATTTATTATGTAATTATGATTCATGAATTATTATATAATACATACCTTCATATTTATATTTTTTTGTAAATATGATAACATTGTTTGTGGAAGTGTGGATTGCCGCCTCATCAAAGTGATATGATTCATTCATACTATACATGGAATGTTTAAGGATGGGTTTAGTGTAATTATATGATATATATGATAAAATATTTCTTTAATAATTATATTATATATATATATCAATATATATTTCATTTACTTTCTTTCTTTAAATATAATAATAAAATGGAAGTAGTATTCATTTGTATGTATGGGCAACCATCACCATGAATGGTGTATTCAATTTCACCTTTATATATTTTATTGATTATTATAAATACATATATTATCAATATATATGATATTTATATCATTTTTAACATTCTACAAATAAGTAAATCATGATCTAATTATGTTGATCAAGAATAATAAGTCAAAACATGTAATAAAAACAAAGTGGATATTACCTGAAACATAACATTAAAATGTTGTTGTTAATAAATGAGTAATATAAAGTCTAACCAAAACATATATGGTATGAGATATAATAATATGGAAAATTTTTATATGTACAATAAAAATATATTATTTGTAAAGAAGTTTTGAACATGTATGAAGATAGTCAAGACTTAATGTTAGGGAATTTCATCTAACGTTTTATCTATGTGAGATACATGCCATATTCACCACTTAATTATATTGTGTGGTGAATATACTTCACCATGACATGTTATATTATTAATATTATTTATTTAATGAAACTATATGTTTCAATTGACGTCATTCATTCATGAGTATCCTGATTCAAAAGTTACTCTAGTAGTAAGGGATTTCTCGTCTCACTTTTATTTTCCATGAGACACAATCCATGTTCACCACATATTTTTTTATGTAATTTTTATAATACCCATGGATATATTATATGATTTATATACATAAATTTATGATTATTTAAATATCCATTTTATGATTTCATTTCATGGGTTTCATGTTTCAAAAGTTACCAAATCGGTAAAGTAATTTTGTCCCTATTTGCCTTCTTTGAGACACATGACATGTTATGGACCTATATTTTTCTATGATGTGCATATAATAATATTGAAATATTATATCATAAATAAATTTCATTCAATTATATTTTTTATTTTTATTTTATTTTATTATTATATGGGTATTATTATTCAATGCTACCAAAATTGTAATATATTATTTCCATAATCTCATCATTTATCAGGATTGTTTATGATTATGCTTCCATTGATGAGATATTATGATCCATATATCAAGATCAATCATGAACTTTATTATCATATGGTTATAATTGATATTTTCATTTATTATTACCATTTTAACTACTTGGTACTTTATATAATTAATTAAATGTTTTTTTAAAATCTAAGTTTATTTATTATTTCGGTCAGAAATATGTGTTCTTTCAAAACCATTTTTTATAAAAAGTTTTTCAAAAATGTTTGAAGTTTAAATATTATTTTAATGTTTTTCAACATTATTACAAATTTTTTAACAGAAAATGGATTTCAAAATTTTATCATGCTTCTGTTATAAATATTCAACAGAAAGGGTTTTTAGAATATTTTTAGTTTTTATTTAAAAGTTTTTATAGAAAATTGGTTCAATTATTTTAGGATCATTTTTTACATTTTCATGGGAAATGGTTTTGAAAATGATTTAAATATTATTTTATAAGTTTTCATGGAAACATGTCAAAAAAAATTCAATCTTATTTATTTCTTTTATGTTTATTTTAATAGAAAATGGATTTCAAAAGGATTTATATTCTAAAAAACTCAAATAAGAAAGGTCATTTTCCTTAAGAAATTATTTAAATGAAATGGTAATGATTTCTTTATATTAAAATTGATTTTAAAATGGTTTTATGAATATTATTTTCAAATAAAGGCTATTTAACTTAACAATTGCTCCATGTGATCTTTAAAAATCCTTCTACATATTTGATGAAATAGTTTTTTAGATTTTATGTTTACTCAGGATATGATTTAAGAATACCTTTCATATTCTTTCTTGAATAGTTTATGTTTATAAGGAATGATGTTTATGACACCCATTCCCATTATATGCGTTATTTTCTTTTGAAACCCATTTATTTTTATGGGTTATTAAATAGTGTAATGATTATGAGACGTATATCTTTTACATAGTTGATGATATGATAAAATGTTAAGATAAATATTTTATTTATTAGGTTATTATATAATGTTTACGAAACCCATCTCTTTTAATGGTTCATGTTATAATGATTGTTTTATTATCTTGTGTCACATGTATGTATGATTTTATTATGTGATGGGTGGTACCTATATCTCCCTCATATGCATTGGGTAATGATTTATATCTGATGAGATACTAATTCAATTCAAGTTTAATGTATTGATCCACTATAGGAAGATAAGGAAACTCGGTCCACTATGGGAAGATGGGGAAACCCAATCCACAATGGGAGGATGAGGAAACCCAATCCCTTACAAGGAAACGACTATGACTGGGGATGGTTTTTTGTTTTTCCTAGTATGCGTAATCCCCATGATGTTCCCTATTATGTTTTGTAAATACTCCTTGACTTAAAGGAATGATGATACATGTTTATGTGCCTTCCAAAATTCAATATAATATTATTATGTTATGATTTAATGATATATTATCTCTATTCCTTTATGATTAATGTCTTCTAAACTACCAATAATTTTTCTATGATTCATGTTTATGATATTTGATATTCCAGGTGTGATCATCAAATGTCATGATCAAATTCTCATACCATTATGCTCATGTTTATTATTACATATTTCCTTTTTTTACCTCCAATGGACCGAAAGCCTTCATTTTTTATTGATTTTTGATAATACACCTTTCAAGGGGTGAAGTGGAACCCTTACAAGGCCCGTAGGCGTAAGTATTACATGGCCCACAAGCCTTAGATTAATTCAATGCCCGTAGGCTTTAAAAATTATAAACAACCCAGGAAAATTAAGTAGAACTACTCCTTCCCAGTATCTTCATCATGAAATCAGCTCTCCACCTTCGCATGGCTTTTTGGCTAGGCTTTCCCATGCATCCACCTTGTTAATCCTTACTGAGCATATGAGTTCATGTAATTTTATGTTTCCATTCCCAAGATTACAAAGATAATTATTATGAATGATGTTTCTAAGAGGGGTTATAATTATACAATCTTTTTAGAAGATAATGTAGCTACCTTATGTACCAGTCTTTATGTTTCCATGTTTCCAAAGGCACTAAATTAACACAGTATCAGAGCGTCTATTTTTATAATGTATTAAGTATTACACAAAAATGATTTAATTTATATGTACATAAATCTTGGGTCATTATAGATGGTATTAGAGGATAAATTTTATAAACCTTTACAAACTAGGATAAAAAATCATTAGTGGCATCCTAATAGATATTTGTAAGGATATATCTGGGGATGTCTCTATGGAAAATTATAAGGATGAAGAAAAGTACAGGGAAATTTCTAGGAATTTTGGTGAAGGATAGAGTGAGTTTTTTCCTATAAATAAATTCATGTTTGGATACTATAAGTGGATGTCGATAAGTCACCAATGTATACAAGCTTAACATATCCAAAAAGGTGCATTAGTCTTAACTTGATTCTAACCTGATACACAACAGCGAGCCTTGTTTCACACCTAGTTTGACACTCTAGTGGGACATGCCTTAGGACTTCAAAAAATCTTTATAAACCAGCATGAATTATTTAAATATATATTTACAATGAAGAACCTATGATAAACCTGAGTTTTTATATATTAAAGAAGTATGTTTCATTATTTAGACATCCTATAAGTTATTTTATAGGATTTGGGGGTTTCTATTATGATAACTGTTTCTCACAATATTATTTATTGTTTTAGTAAATGGTTTTGACTAGTAGGAACTTTTTTAATATCAAAATTTTTAGATGTGAAAGTAAGAAAATTATGAAAAAATCAATTCCAATTTGGAAATATCACAAATAGAATCCTGAAGGTGTCATGATTATTGGTTATATTATTGATGATTATGATATCAAAAAAAATATGTGAAGGGTATGTGATGTTCCTCTAGTATTAATTATATTAAATGTAAGATAATTATTAGATTGAACTTGATTGTAGAGATCCATGCTTGACGTACATGGACATTACATTTATTTTGTATAATACTTAAGACATGACACAAACAGATGCCCAAAGATCGTATTAGTTTACTGTCTTTGGAAACGTGGAACATAATATTCTAACTTGGTGAAAGATCTTCAACATCTCATAGAAAGATCTTCCCCTTTTATTTTCCTACCAAAAACCTTTCATTATATCCTAGGGAAAAGAATCCATAAAAAGGTTGAGCTCAAATGCTCAGTAAGGGTTAACATGGAGGACATAATACTAACCATAAGCATTTGAACCTAAAAACATGAACATAAAGTTTAAACATTAAAATTGTGAGTTATGAAATAAATCTTAACAGTACGTAAGGAATGGATCATAAAGGAGGCTTCAACCCCAATTAAAATAGGTCTCCCTCTACCCAGTTAAAAGAGGTATTTGCTTTTCTTTAATAATAAATGAGGCTTCATCCCCAACCTTTAAAAAAATGGATCATAAAGGAACATTAACCATGATAGAACAGTATTAAAATAAATTGTATAATTTTGGAAAATTAATAAGCACATAATATTATTTACATAGTATCCAATGAATTTCTGCCAAGACCGTCATATTGGACATAGTCAATTACTGAATCGGGTTTACTTGTCATTCCAACCATGTATTACTAAACCAAATTTACTTTCCATTCTAGCCCTGTATTATGTAACCATATTTACTTTCCGTTCTAGTCATGTCTATCTCATAATATATAAATATTTACCCAATTCATAGGATGGAGATATAGGTCCCACCCATCTCATAATGAAATCATTTTTACATGTTCCACAAAACATAAATTATTCATCATAGAATAACCCATGAAATAAAATGGTATTTTTAAACATCATTTTATCATAACAAAATCTATATAAGATAAATGGAAATCATAAAAATAATTCCATAATAAACACAATAAAATCAAAGTAATAATATAGATAGAGACATACCCTATGTCATCTTAAATGGAAAATAAATTTAATAAAAAACATGAACTTAATTCCTGAGGAAAATATCATTTTTTTCTTCAAAATCATTTTATTTTCTCAAAATGTCATGCAATTTTAAAAGAAAATAATTTAATTGAAAAAACATTAAATATTATAAATAAATATTCATGGAAATAATGTGTTATGAAAGAGTAAAAATCAGTTCATGCTGTATAATTTTAAAAAAAACATTCTCCTCATACTTTTGTCACAAAAGTCAAAAAATACCTCGTATGGTAAACAAAAGAAATATTCCTTCTATACCATGTTGTAAAAGTAAAAAATGGGTAAAAATGACTCTAAACATATATAAATGACTAGAAAAAATTTTATGAATTTTTTTTAGAAAACATGAACATGGATGATAAATATACGCCCATTAAATAATTACATATAAATAATCTCAGATAAAAATGAGATTGAAAAATTATCCCATACCTTAGGTAAAATTTCTTTCATATGTGTCTGAAAATCCTTTATTGTTGGATTAAACATATTATTAACTTGTAACAGAACCATAATAATATTTATTATATCATATATGATTCACTTAGAACTTTATATTACCCGTTCATTTGTCAATTCCATGTTAAAGCAACGTTTTGGGTAATAATTGTTTTATTTATCGTACGTGTTTTGAATTATTTTTCTTGATATTGTTACTTATATAAAGATTTAATTAATTACAGAATGTAAAACATCATTTATATATTATATATATTCAGTATATATATATATAATAGATAGATAAAATAAATGAAATACACCGTTCATGGAGATGGTAGGTCGTACATACACATGAACATTATTTTTGTATCCTTATTAAATTAAATGGAAGTAAGTAAATAATATATATATATATATATATATTTATAAATACAGTATCATTATTATGTATTATATTTCATGATTATTTATTATATATACTTTATAATTATTCTTTAAGGGTTAATGTGGAGAATGAATCTCATCGCGTTGTGGAGACGGTAATCTGTACGAACGCGCAAGCAACGATATCGTTCCCATAATTATTAAATGGTATTAGATTGGATAGTGTATAGTATATCATAATTAGTATAATGTTATAATAATCATATATAGTTATTATTTTCACCATTATACCCATCCACGTAAGGTGGTGGTGAAAAATAGATTACACCACGGCGTGGAGATGGTAAGTTGAACGTACACGCAGTGATTTTATTTTTCGTAGGATTCATAGAAGGTGAAATAGGGTTGTTTTATATTTATAATAACATATCATTATATGAGTGATACTGATTTTATTACTTTATAATTAAACAATTAAAGAAGAGTATGTAGAAGAATAAATAAATTTGAAAGAATCAGTAGAAGAGATTACCTCTTCCTTGACGTGCCTCCTTTAAATTTATTCTTAGGGAACTAGAGTTTATCTTTTGAGAAGAAAAAAATTTCTATAATGTAACTAGGGAAGTTTATTAGATTAATTTTTAGGGTTTGGACTAGCTTGAAGGCTCCAAATGGAGTGAAAAGGAGGGATAGGAGGTTCCCTTTTATAAGAGAGGAGAGGTGTACTTTAGGAAAATCCTAAAATATTAATTTATTATAAATTCAATTTCTATTTGAAATGGTCAATAAATATTTAATTATAATATAAGATGGTTTTGGTTCTACTAACAATCCTCAAATAATTTTTAGACAAGTTTTGAATATATTTTTTATCCTTATCGTTTTGGTTTAACCCTTATTTTACATTTTTTAATCTTACCATGATATCATGTTATTTACACGTTGTGGGTTAATTTAATTACCATATCATGTCAGACGACCCAAAAAAGTTATTTAGGACATATATGGGATTATATTAACCATTTTTACAAATATTATATTTTTATAAATTTAATATCATTTAATAAACTATTTTATGTTTTAAGTTACAAATTAATGTCAATTTTAGACACTATTCAAACTTGATTTTTTTTTGAAAATTCTTAACAACCTTATTACATAAAAAAAGAATTAAATCATCCCTAATATGTCAATGTCATACATAAAATTCATTTATGACATCAAAATGTTCATTTTTTTTTAATATTTATAAATTCATTTATTTGAATCTTTCATTAACGAGGTAATCACTACATTATAATCCTGTCATAAATAAATATATTTATATAATATATAAAAATTATAAATAAAATACCATGATGTAGGAAATATTTTTATCTTTATAATGAGTATTTATATACATATATATAATTTATATAACCCTATATTAAAATAAATTTAGTAAAAGATATACGTTTTGGTTATAATTATCTTTACTTTAAATTAATTATTATAAAATGTCATTTTCACATCCAAGTTAATCCATGGGGTCCCAAAATAGATCCAAGGATTACCTTGGTCTAAAATATCTCATAAAATATGATTATGACATGTATTAAGGTAGTTTAATGTTATTATAATATTAATTTTACCCTTATTTACTATATTTACCATTTAACCATGGTAAATAAAATATTTATTGAAGTTACTATTCATAATGTACAAAAATAAAAGGTACCTATTTACAAAATTTTAACCTTTTGATTTCAAATATGTAAATAATTTTTCTAAATTAAAAATAAAAAATTTACAATAATTAATTTAAAACTAATTCTCGTTGTCAAAACAAAAATGAAGGTTTTAAGAAGTAATAACTATCAAAAGATTGACATTTTTTATATCCAATTTAAAAGTTAAATTAGTTAAAATGACCAAAATTGGATTAAATAATAAAAATATACTATAATTAAACTTTTAAACTAATTAAAAAGATAATATATCTATATAAATAAATTAGATAAAAAGACAATTTTGAATTAAAATGTAGTATTTTTTACTATTCATTAAAATGTTAATTTTATTATAAAAATATCAAAAATTAAAAAAAAATTAAATTTTTATGCCCTTGTTCAAAATAATAAGTTTATTTTGTCAAATTTAACTTATAAAAGTGTCAAAAACGAGATTTAAAATGGGTGCACCATCAAAAGGCGACAAAGATACATTTTTTTTGAAAAATATTTCTTTTATCCAAAAATGGATTTTTTTTCTCATATCGTGTTCTAGAAAATGTGTAAGATGAATGATAATGTTATATAAGATTAAAAATGTAGTTAATACTATTAATAACAACTAGTTATATAATATTTTAATAATATATCATTGTTTAGTTAAACCCAGCATTGCTTACAATGCAAGCTATCAAGGAAGGTCACTCTTGCATGTAACGCAAGCCAAGTCAGTGTTGCGTGTAGTGAAATATTCATTTGGTGTTGCGTATAACATAATCCAAACATAGTTCATTTATACATTGAAAAAAATCTATATTTAGTGTTTCATGAAATAAATTATATCAAAAGAAGTTGAAATTGTGTGCAACACAAGCCAAGAATAGAGTTGCGTATACTACCAGCTAATACGGTGTTGAGTATAGCGCAAACTAATCTTGGTGTAGCATAGAATACAAGACATCAAATAAATTAAAAACAATCAATATCATATATTCTTGACGTGTTACATTCTACCCCCCTTAAAATTAATTTCTCCCTTGAAATTTATCAGGGTTATAAATTGTTTACTACTTGAAAGTTTCTTTCATAGAAACCCACATCATAAAAAGGAATACTAAAAATTAATTTCAAAACAGAAAGATAGAAATATAACAGTTACCCAAATTAACTATTCACTGGGTTTCCACATAAGATAACATAGGTAGGAAGTGAAAACATGGATATAGAAGATAAATCTAACCATCAAGTTCTAATGGATAGTGATAGAGAATAAGGTTTGGAGAAAGTTAACTACTAGAAATCCATAAATATGTGATGATTTAAGGGACCATCTGATTCATCAGATAAGAAGGTACTTGGATAACATTTTTGGTTTTCCAGATCCTTTTCCTAAAGTTGAATAATTTTGCATGGGAATAAATACTAACTTGATTTTGGTAGAATCTCACTGTTGTTCATGCCTTGAACAATTTCCACTTCATCACTTAAAGAAATGAAGTTGAATTTTTCATTTTTGAAGTGTTATCAGATCATGGGATAGAATGATATTTCATTCCATATGTCTTAACAAAAAGGTTATAATAGGTTATCAAATATACAGAAGTCCTCCTATAGTGAGATAATACATTAATATAAAAAATGTAAAATGGAAAATAAATTATACTATACATAAATGGATAACATTACAATCCTTTTGAAAATATAAAACTTAGAAAGAGGTGAACTAAATCGACATACCATTTATCTCCCATATCTCATAAGGTAGTTCTTAGTAGTAACTTTCCAAATGTGTGAATACCTTAATAATTTATTCTCTTGAAACATGAATTACCATAGAACCTTAGTGAAAACATGAATACTGTCAAAAGTTAACTCTTTCCACATACCAAAATCCCACAAATTATATATAATCAAACCATGATATCACTTTGTACTTATATCACTCATGAGCTCATTAATATTACCAAAAATCTAATTATCTCTTTATTTTTTCATTATACGCATATCATGTTCTTTCCAATAATATATGAAAAACCTTTCATGTTTACCGGTACCATTCAACATATACTTTCAAATACTTAAGAAAAAACTATAGTGTAAAAATAATTAGATGTTTCTTTATTCCATAGTACCATTAAATTACTTTTACAACATTACTCTTGATAAACATGGAATCATTCCACTACCTTATTAAACCACTGATTGAGCTTCATAATTTTATTCCTTAACACTTCTTTCATCTCACATATCATTTGTAGTCTCTTCATCATCGGAAACATAAATACTACCCATATGACCATGCTGATTATCTTCATGACATTTTCTGTTAGGTTATCAATTTGCATAATGAACATACATTCCACATTTAAAACATTTAACCATTTTTTATGTATTAGAAATACCATTATCCTTGTCCATTGTGTTAACTGAATCTTTTCCTACGTAATTACTAGATTTGTGTCCTTCTTTTCCACACCCAAAGCATCTTTTCATTCCTTTGAAATATTCTCATTAATTCCTCTCCCCACATGATTTACATGAGGAAAAATGAACTTTATTTCCTCTATTATCATCATGAAACTCCATCTTTCTCTTATTATATGGGTTAGGAAACTTACCAAAGTTGATATTATTGATCATATTATGTGGTTTATGATTAGGCATAATAACGATGTTTCTTATTCCAAATCCCATTTCATTTGGATTCTCATGAATAATATCATTCCATTGTCTATCATATTCTCTATTAACATGAATCCTCCAATTTCTAGCCATTTTCTAAAATCCAAAAAGAATAGCGTGAAAGGAAAAAATCATACTAATAAAACAACATAATCAATGGGGATTACTTTTAATCTGTAACATCTTAGGTTTAATACAATGTTATTCATGATCATTATCATAATTCTAGGACTATAACCTATACTTATACTTAACCTTTGGGACATCCCAAGACATACCTTAGAAATATCTCTAGGGATCTCACTAAAATTTTTGCATCCTAGTTTCCAAAGGTTTACTAAACCTCTTCTCTAATACCAACTATTGAGAACGAAGCTTGATGTACATGGAAATTAAATTTATTTTTTAGAATACTTAAAACACGACACAAACAGACACCAAAATACTGTAACAGTTTAGTATCTTTGGAAACTTAGAACATAATCTTCTAACTTGGTGAAACATCATCAACATCTCCCATAAATATCTTCCCTTTTTGTTTTCCTACCTAAAACCTTTCTTTATATCATGGGGAAATGAAATCATAAAAATGGTGAGCTCAAATGATCAGTAAGGGTAAACATGGAGTACATAAAACAAACCATAAACATTTGAACATAAAAACATGAACATATAGTTTAAACATCAAAATAGTGAGTCATGAAATAAATCTTGGCAGTACATAAGGCATGGATCATAAAGGAACATTAACCATGATTGAATAACATTGGCATAAAACATGTAATTGTGGAAAAATAATAAGAACATAATATTATTTCTATAGTAGACAAGACATTTCTTCCAAGACCATCATAATAAACATAGTTCATTACTGAATGGGGTTTACTTGCCATTCCAGCCATGTATTACTAAACCATATTAACTTAACGTTCCATCCCTACATTACAGAACTAGATTTATATTCCATTCCAGTAATGTCTATATCATGAGATATAAATATTTTCCCAATTCATTAGAGGGAGATATAGGTCCCACCCATCTCATAATGAAATCATTCTTACATGTTCCACAAAACATAAATCATTCATCATAGAATAACCCATGAAATAAAATGATATTCTTAAACATCATTTTATCATAACATAATCCATATAAGATAAATGGACATCATAAAAATAATTCCATCATACACACAATAAAATCAAATTAATAATAGGGATAAATACATACCCGGTGTCATTTTAGATGGAAAATAATTTTGATAAAACACTTGAACTTAATTCCTGTGGAAAATATCATTTCTTCTTCAAAAACATTTTATTTTCTCAAAATGTTGTGCAATTTTAAAAGAAAATAATTTAATTAAAAATTAAATTGAAATCTTATCAAGGAAAATTCATATAAATAATTCATTATGAAAGCGTAAAAATCCATTCATTCCATATAAGTTAAAAAAACATTCTCCTCATACTTTTGTCGAAAATGTAAAAAAGTACCTTGTATGGTAAACAAAAGAAAGATTCCTTCCATACCATGTAGTAAAAGTTAAAAATGGGTAAAAATGACTCTAAACATGAAGTGATGAATAATAAAAATTTTATGAAAACATTTTTATGAATCATGATCATGGATGATAAATATATCCACATTAAATACTTACATATAAACAATCTCAGATAAAAATAATATTGCAAAATTATCCCTCACCTTATGTCTGATTTCTTCCATATGTGTTAGAAAATATTGTATAGTGGGTTTAAACAAATTATTAACTTTTAATAAAACTATAATAATATTTATTATATCATATATTATTCACTTACGACTTTATATTAACCGTTCATTTGTCAATTCCATGTTAAAGCAATGTTTTGGGTAATAATTATTTTATTTATCGTATGTGTTTTGAATTCTTATTCTTGATATTGTTACTTATATAAAGATTTACTTACTTCAAGAATGTAAAAAATTATTTATATATTATATATATTCATTATATAAATATATATATAATATATAGATAAAATAAATGGAATACATTGTTCATGGAGATGGTAGGCCGTACATACGCATGAACACTATTTTCCTTTCCTTATTAAATTGAATGGAAGAAATTAAATGACACACACACACATATATATATATATATATATACCTAAATCCAATAGAATTATTATGTATTATATTTCATGAATATTTATTATATATAATTTATAATAATTCTTTAATGGTTAACATGGAGAATGAATCTCATCGCGTCGTGGAGACGATAATCCGTACGTACGCTCGAGTGACGACATCGTTCCCATAATTGTTGAATGATATTGGATTGGATGGTGTATAATATCTTAGAAATAGTATCATGTTATAATAGTCATATATATTTATTATTTCCCCCATTATACCCATCCAAGTGAGGTGGTGGGGGAAAATAGATTACACCACGGCGTGGAGAAAGTAAGCCGTATGTACGCACGCGCGGTGATTTCATTTATCATTGGATACAAAGAAGGTGAAATATTTTTGTTTCATATTTATAATAAAATATCAGTATATGGGTGATAATAATTTTATTAATTTATAATTAAACAACTAAATAAGAGGAAGTAGAATAAGAATGAAATTTGAAAGAATCAGTAGAAGATATTACCTCTTCCTAGACATGCCTCCTTTAAATTTCCTCTTAAGGAAATAGAGTTGGTCTTTTGAGAAGACGAAAACCTCTAGAATGTAACTAGGGAAGTTTAGAAGATAAATTTTCAGGGTTTTTCCAAGCTTTAAGGCTCAAAATGGAGTGAATAGGAGGGGGAGGAGGTGCCCTTTTATAAGAGAGGAGAGAGGTTCTTTATGAAAGTCCTAAAATATTAATTTAATATAAATTCAATTTCAATTTAAAATAGTAAAAAAACTTATTTAATTATAATATAATATGATTTTAGTTTGAATACACATAATACAATTATTTTTAGACAAGTTTTGAATATTTTTTTATCCTTATATTTTTGGTTTAAACCTTATTTTACCCTTTTTAACCTTATCGTGATATCATGTTATTTACAAATTGTGGGTTAATTTAATTAACATATCATGTCAAAAGACTCACAAAAAGTTATTTATGACATATTTGGACTTATATTAACCATTTGGATAAATATTAGTTTTTTAGGAATTTAATATCATTTAATAAACTATTTTATGTTTTAAGTTGTGAATTATGTCAATTTTAGACACTCTTCATACATGACTTTTTAAATAATTCACAAAAACCTAATTACTTTGAACCAAAGGAATTAAATCATCCATAATATGTCAATTTCATCCATAAAATTCTTATATGGAATAAAAATGTTCAAATTAAATTTATTTTAATATTTATAAATTCATTTATTTGAATATTTCATTAATGAGGTAATCACTACATTATAATTGTGTCATAAATAAATATATTTATCTAATTTATAAAAATTATAAATAAAATACCATTATATAGGAAATATTTTTAGATTTATAATTAATATTTATATACATATATATCAGTTATATAACCCTATATTAAATTCAATTTAGTAAAAGATATATGTTTAGGTTCTAATTATCTTAACTTTAAATTAATTATTATAAAATGTCATTTTCACATCCAAGTGAATCCATGGGGTTCAAAAATCGACCTAAGGATGACCATGGTTGGAAATATCTCATCCAATAGGATTAAAAAATATATTAGGGTATTTTAATATTATTATAATATTATTTTTTACCCTTATTTACCAGATTTACCCTTTAACCATGGTAAATAAAATATTTACAGAAGTTACTATTCACAATGTTTAAAAATAAAATGTACCATTTTACAGAATTTGAACCTTATGATTCAAAATATGGAATTAATTTTTCTAAATTCAGAACACAGAAGTTGCAGTAATTAATTTAAAATTAATTCATGTTGTCAAAAGTAAAAAAGCAAGTTTTTAAGAAGTAATAACTATGAAAAGATTGACATGTGTTTATGTCCAATTTAAAATTGAAATTACTTACCATGAACAAAATATGATTAAATGATAAAAATATAATCCAAGTAAACTTTGAAACCAATTAAAAAGAAAAACTAACTATATAAATAAATTATATAAAAAGATAGTTTCGAATTAAAATGCAAAAGTTTTCACTATTCATTAAAATTTTAATTTTATAAGAAAAATATCAAAAAATACGCAAAAGTAAATTTTTATGTCCCACTTCCAAAGAATAAGTTTATTTTGTCAATTTTAACTTATAAAAGTTTCAGAAACTATATTTAAAATGGGTGCGCCATCAGAAGGCGGTAAAACATCATTTTTGAAAAATACTTCTTTTATTTGAAAAATTGATTTTGTTATCATATCATGTTCTAGAAAATGTATAAGATGAATGATAATGTTATATAAAATTCAAAATATTGTTAATAATATTCATAACAACCAGTTATTTAATATTTTAATAATATATTGTTGTTTTGTGAAACCCGGTATTGCGTACACCACAATCTATCGAGAAAGGTAATTTTCGCATGTAAGAGAAGCCAATTCAGTGTTGTGTGTAGTGAAAGTTTCCTTTGGTTTTTTGTATAACATAATCCAAAATTAGTTCATTTATACATTGAAAAAAATATATATTCAGTGTTGCGTGGAATGAATTCTATCAAAGGAACTTGAAATTACATAAAAGAAATCCAAGAATAGTGTTTCATATACTGCAAGCTAATACAGTGTTGCATATAGAGAAAGATAATCTTGGTGTATCATACAACACAAGACGTCGAAGAAATTAAAAAAAATCCATCTCATAAATTCTCAGGGTGTTACATTGATGGTACTTAAGACATGATTCAAATTTCATATTCTAGGAAAGGGGTATTATATAATAAGATTATAAAGCCCATGTAATGGTTTAGTAATAAATTTGGATGATGGAAGTGTATATGTTTTGGAATTCAATGATTATTTTATATAAATCATGAAATATTTAATTATTTTTAGTATATGTTTTTTCATTAATGATAGGAAAGTATATATTGAATTGTGATTATGATTTATAAAATTGATTAATGGGAAGGTGATATTTTGAAATAAGGAAAGGTAACCTTTAATTTTTTCATGTTTTTGAGACAATTGTGTTTATTATGAATAAAGAGATAAATGATTTGGATAAAATAAATTGGATAGTATTTATGAACATAGAACTAATAAATGTTTTTTTAAAAAGTGGTATATATTATCATGGATGAAGTTAAAAAACTCTTGTATTTATGGAATATATCTAGTAATATTTTGAATAAGAAAGAATGCATGTTTTCCAAAAGGATTTATTGTAATTTAGGTTATTACCATGTTTCAAGAAAATATAAGATGAGGTTAATCACATGTTTATAATGTGAAAAATCAAGAACTACTTTGCGATATATAGAAGATAAATGTTTAGATGATTTACTTACCTTTATTTAAATGCTTTGGATTTTCATCTTTCGGAAGGGTTTTAAGGATAACCATTTATAGAAAGTTTATGTTAAACATCCGTTGATGTTTTCAATATTAAAGTATTATCTCACCACATGAATATTTATACATATTGGACAACCTATTCTAAACACTCTATGTTGATGGTATCTAAAGACATTTGGAATGAATTATCACTCTATCTCATGATCTGTTAATACTCTAGGAATGGCATATTCACCTTTATTTCTTAGAGTAAGAGATGAAGTGGAAATTGAGAAAATAACAACCAAAGGATGATCTTGTACATATGAAAAAAAGACTAAAATCATGTATGTATATTTCTTTATGTTATTGGATAGTATAATAATGAATGAAATATAAGAAATGAATATTAACAAATATTCATCCTAAAACCATTGTTTATGTTGAACCAATTGTCTTGTAAATTATCATATATTTATGGTTACGAGGACCTAAATTTCTTATTGACCATTCACATGAGGGTGATCAATGATCATTATCAATATCTATAATTATTTATGCATTTATTCTTTGTCTAGTCTTCCCTTTCCACCTAGGTTCTCCTATGTGGAAACCTAGTTATGTGATACTTTGGGTAACCGTTATTTTTACAATGTCACACTTTTCAAGGATGTTCTAGTATTATTTTTTATGATGTGGGTTTCTATGAATTGAACATTCAAGTATTAAAAATTGAAAACCTAGTTTAATTTTGAGGGTGAAATTCATTTTAAGGGGGTATAATATAACACCCATCGATTTTGTAAAATGTTTATTTGAATTATTTTAACCATTTTGATATTTTTCATTTTGTGAAACACTAAATATTTTTTTATTATATAACTATGTTAGGATTGTGTTATACACAAACCCATGTTAATTTTTCACAAGCCTCAACACTTAGATTATATTGCGGTACACTGACCACTATGTGTGTCTTGTATTACCCACAATACCAAGTCCCATCGATAACTGGAATTACATGCAAGACAGAGTTTTACAGAACAACAATATATTAATAATAAATCATTATTTAGAAATAATAAGATATAACCTAGAAATAAAACTATAAGTTATGAATTTTATTAACTATCTAATGAAAATATATTCTCTATAAAAATATAAGATGAGTTAATTGGTTGGAAATTAATAAGAAATGAAAATATAAATTGATTGAATATAATTAAAATATTTTTATGCTCTCAAAGGCATGTTGAGTTAATAAATTAAATTAGTCAAAATTATTGAATAATACTAATAAAATTTATATGTTATATATTGAATCAAATATTTTTCACATTAATCCAATATATTTTATGGGTATAAGATAAGAACAAACCCAATTTTATGCAAAAAAAATATACTTTTTAAATTATAGTTTTATATACTTTTGATTGGAAAAACTATTTGAAATAAATTTTTTGGAACTTTTACTGATTTTATATTTCAATATAATATTCATTTTTTGAATAGAAATATAAAAATTTATTTAGGATGATTTTTTTATTTTTCTGTGAAGTTTTATTTTTTGACAAAAAATACTAAATTTTAAATCAAAACTTGTTTTTATTATAATTTATTTATGAGTATAAATTATTTTATAATTTGTTTTTAAAGATTATTTATACAAATTATACCTTAATTTTTTACAATATAGTTCATTGGAACCAATTTCACATTGATGTTAGATATAAAAACATCGCAAAATTTTCAACATTTTTTCTTAAAAACCCTGCTATCATGACCCATCTACATGATAAAATTTAAATTAATTTGAAAATTTTTGTGATTTTAATTTAGAAAAATGGATTCCATATTTGGAGTTATAATAATTTATAATTTCTAATAAGGTCAAATTAGTTTTTTTCACCAAAAAAATTAGTGAAATTGGTTAAATTTGATTATAGTGATTAAGAGAAAATTTAGATTAACAACATAGTAAAACATAATCCTAAGGGAAAAAATGACATTGAAAATTGAAAAAAAAAATATTTTATGGATATATTTACACCATATCCTTCCTTTCTCATTTTGGACCATTATTAGAGCCACCTGTCATAGGAAAAATGTGAGTGGAATCCCCTTTTCCAATATTTACAAGAATGCCACTCATCCTCCTCTATAAAAAGGCACCCACTCATCACACTTATCCACACTTATCAACCCCTTTAAATCACCCAAACTGTCATGAACTATCCCTCGAGGCTCGTGCTGTGACTACCCCAAACCCGCCTTCTATAGGCCATGGGTTGGTGACTAGCACCAGAAAGACATATCCCAAAAGGGAAGACATTTCCTTTAAACCTGTACACACACATGCCCGAACACATCCCAAAACACTGAAAAGGGGAAAAAGTATACCACTAAAACAAGTATGAGTGCAAGTAAAAGTGAAAGTAAGTGGGACAGAATACAAACCCAACAAGAAACTGAAAATAATAAATTACAAAAAGGAAACTCTAGTGGCCATCCATGGAAAACCCCACATGATTGTGAGAGTAGTAAAGCTACTGGAATCTGAAGTAGTATGTCCTTCCTGCCTGGTCCTACTAGTCCCCACCAAGTTCTAGGACACCAAGTCCACTATCATAGCATCTGTCAGTCCCACCCCCCTACGCACCTTTGTAAAAATGTTGATCGTCTTCACAAGACACAACACGTGCATGCGCAACCCATGCGGGGGTGAGTATAAAAATACTTAGTAGGGATCCCAAGAACTCTGAAGGTACCTTAGAAATACAAGAATGTAAACACCAAAAAGAAAAATAAACCCATCAGTAATTCCACCAAGAAAGATCTTAAACACATAGCATAAAGTAAAAGACGATTCTCACACTAGGTATAACTTAAGTATAGAAGTAAAGATGATTAGTTGTAAAGCTAGATCATATTATTCTATAGAGAGGATCTAATACTGATCAGAACAGGGTCTCTAGGTGATGACCAATAGAGGATTACTAGGTGATAACCCATGAAGGATCTCTCAATGCTGACCAATAGAGGATCGCTAGGTGCTGACCCACGAAAGATCTCTAGGTGCTGACCCACGGAGGATCGCGAGGTGCTGACCCACGAAGGATTGCTAGGTGCTGCCACTAGATTCCAATACTTAGTACGCTTGATTCTAAGAGGTTCTTCACCTAAATCCATCATTCATACCTCAACTTACATGAAGTACCATATAGAGTAACCCCAAAGGACTGTCTCATCGTAAGAGTCCCAACGTAACAGACGACGCGTTGTTCGAACGCCCAGTTTGTAAGTTATAGGCATTTTAGTAAAAAGGGCCCAGTTGGATTCGAGTCTAATCCAACCCTTCCATATTCCAAATTCATCCAAAACTCACATAGAGTATATCAGAAGGGCCGATCCATCATAAGGGTCCCTACACCATTGACGAAGCTTCAATCGGAGGCCCGATTTGAGAGATATGAGCGTTTTAGTAAACAAGGGACGATTGTGTCTGGGCCCGATCCAACCCTGTCGAACCAACCTGAAAAACATGGCCCGAGGGTACCAAGATACCCCGGTTCAATTAGATGGATTCGACCTGACCTATTCTGGGTTAGGGTTGGTATGGTCCGGCCAGGCCTAATGGTCCTCGCTGGACCCGACTCGATTTGGCTTAGGGTCAAGCCCGCCAGGTCGATTGATGACCCAGTCTTGTCCGACTCGGCCTACCGGTGCGGGTTTGGCCCGCTAGGTGCAGGTCTGGACCACCTCCTGCCCAGTCCACCAAAGGGGAACCAGTTCTATCTAGACCATTCGGGATGCGGTTGAAAGCCGTGTCTGGTACCTCATGCCCCACGGTTCGTTCGCGGGGCCGCTCCCTCAGCTGCGGTCAGTTGACTGCGACTCCTCCATGTGCAGCGTGACATGGACTATGTCAGCTCACCTCCAGCCCCTGGCTCGGAGGCCGACGACCCCTCTTACCGCGCCGCGACCTCCCCCACATGGGATAGCCGCTGATGCAGTTGTCTGAGTGACCACAGCGCACCGCCGTGGTGCACCGCTCTTCGGCACCGGTGCCACTGCTGATGCACTGGTTGAGTCTTTGGCGCACTATTGGAAACACTCCGGTGGTCCTTTATCCATGTCACCTGGGCCTATGACCTCTTGAGGATTCCGCCTTCCCTACAATGGCCTCGATTATTCCTTTCTGTCCACTTGAGAATTCGATCACAAGGAACACACAAACAGAGGGGATCATGCCTTATTCGTGTCATCCTATGCCCTCCGTGTTACTAGTTTACAAACATGGGGAGGTATAGGGATCTTAATTCAACTAACACAAGAGATAATTTAATCCAATATAGAGAAATACCAAGAGAATTCAACCTCCCGCAAGAACATAAGGTCCACAGATTAACATGTTCATGAGTTAATCCGTGTTCGATGTTTGGAACAAGAACGGGGAAAAATTCAATATTAAACAGACCCTAACTAGATTTTTTGGCTCTGCTGATGATGAAGTATGTGATTCACATCGTCGTTGGTCCGCAATCATTGGTGTTCCTCACCATTTTCAACCTCCGGATCCGATCCTCGAAAGTCCATTTCTTCATTATTCATTATTCAGTATTCATTCTTCGTAGGAGAGGAAGTCCATTGGAGGATCATAAGATAATACCCACAATTTAATTTTCCACTCTCCAACGTGTTGTTTTAATAAAAAGAAACACATCGTAATGCTTCTGTTACATTGCGACATTGCGACGTTACATTGTTAGGCTGTTTCATTTATGAAACAACATAGTGGTTATGATTTTACAATGATCTATTAAGGGAATTACTTAATTGTGACTCTTCGTCACATCGCCACTGCATTGCAGCATCTCCATCCACCACTCAACAAGGAAAAAGAAAAATATAATTAGTTCTTAAAGTTATTTTAATATTTTTCCAGAAAGTCCCAAAAATAAAATTTTCTGTCCAACCCTTATTAGTCAAAGTTAAGTATTTTCTAGAAGAATCCTGGCACTACAATTTCAATGATTCCCTCAGATTTTAAATCCAATCACTGGTTCAAAAGATATAATATCCCTCTTGCACGTTTACTGAACGTACCATAAAAAAGTTAAAAAAATTAACTTTTACCCTCGACCCATGCCGGTTGAGGTTTGGCTCCTCATAAGGGGAACACACCCTCACGAGCTCAAAGGTACTCTCAAATTTTCAATCTGAGTTACCATTTAGTAGTTATAAAGATTTTACAATAAAATAATTTTTTACTTAATTATTTTATTTACGGCCAAAAACTTACTTCCACCATTGGCTCACGCTAGCCAATGATGAGATCTGCCTAAAGAAAGTATACCCTCACAAGATTAGCAGTGGTCTTGGATTTTTTATGTGATTCACCATTTTTGAGTTATAAACATTCGAAAAATAAAATAATTTTATTTACTGTCATTCCATTTTCGGGTTTTCTCACTATAGGGCTATGATGACAAAACTTAAGTCGTGCCTAGTGTAAAAACTCCATCCTGAACGTAACATTACCCTCATATTTCTGATATGGTAACCCATTTAATAGTTATTACACTTCTTCAGGAAAATATATCATGCGGGCTATTTAAAGCTTAACATTTTTTTATGGATCATTCCAGGTACTCCTAGCCTCAGAATCGCACGCCGTCTCAGCGCTTGGTCTAGAAACAATTCCATATAATTTTTTTTAAAAATTTCATAGAAATTCCAAAAAATTACACAAAATCTACTCAAAGAAATTATCACAATCACCCCCTTAATAATATAATCCTCATTTTGGAAAGATATCCATCCAAGGAAACCCTTTTGTGCAAACTAAAAGGGGATACCCAAAGAAGAAGTAACATCCTTCCTCAAGATCCTTTGTTTTATTTAAATTTTCCACCACATAAATTATTATTATTACATTATTATATAATAAAATAAATATCCTCAATATATTAAGTTTTTTTATTTAGTAGTTTTGACCTACATTAGCACACACTTCTATCTAATGGGTAACGAACTTACTGTTATTCTTTACGGCCAACTACTACCTCACAAAATGATGTTGTTCATTTTTCCATTACCAAATCTCATGGTTGGTAATTATGATGGAAACTATGTTTTTATGTTATATATATTATATTTATGATGTGTTTATTCTTCTGTAATTATTATATAACACATACCTTCATGCTTTCCATTTTTTGCAAATACGATAACCACGTTAGTGGAAGTATGTACTGTCACCTCCAAAAAGTTGTGTGATTCATTAACACTCTATATGGAAAGTATTAAGGATATTTTTAGTGAACATATATGATATATATATATATATACTAACTATTAAAATATAATTATATTTGATATATATTCATATATTTCATTTACTTTCTTTCTTTCAATATGACAATAAAATATAAACAACGTTCATGCGTACATATGACCCGCCGTCTCCGTGAACTTTGTATTCCATTTCATCATTATATATATTATAGATTATTATAAATAAATTTATACTGAATATATATGATATTTATGGATTGTTATATATTTTGGAAATTATAAAATCATGGACTATGTAAGAAGATGAAGAATAATATGTCAAAACATGTACAAAGAACAAAATAGATATTACCCAAAACATAACATTAACATGGAGTTGATAATAGATGGGTAATATAAAGCCATAAAAAAAATATATGGTATGGTATATAATAATATGGTTATTTGGTATATGAATAATAAACTTATATTTAGTATACATGAGTTTTTAATGTGTAAAAATAATGTCAAGGATTATGGTACGAGAATTTCATCTTTTTTTTCTGTGACATAGATTCCATAGTCACCATGAGAATCTATTTTGTGGTTCATATAATACCCTATAAAATATTATATAATTAATTTTATTTATTTAATTATGCTATTAGTTTCAATTTATTTCATTCTTTAATAGGGATCATGATTCAAAATTTACTCAACTACTAAGGGTTTTCTCATCTCACTTTTATTCTGTGAGACACAAGCCATGTTCACCTTATATTTCCAATATGTGGTATGTATACTGAATATGGTTTTATTATATAATTATTATACATAAATTTCAGGGTATCTAAATATCCATTTCATGAAAATTATTTTATGAGATTTATGTTTCAATAGTAAACAAATTGGTAAAGTAATTTTTTCTCAATTTTCCTTCTTTGAGGCACATGCTGTGTTATGAACCTATATTGTTATTAGATGTGTATATAATGAAATTGAAATGTTTTATAATGAATCTAATTATATTTATTATATTTTATAATTCATTAAATGTTATTATTTTATGGGGATTATGATTAAATGCTACAAAATTTGTAATAGTTTAGTGCTACAATCTCATCATTTATCGGGATTATTTATGATTATATTTCCATTGATGAAATATTATGATAAATCTATACATAAAACTCTTATATTTTCTTATCATATGTTTATTAGTGATATGTTAATGTTTTATAACCATTTCCCACTCATTCATACTTAAGTTAATTAATAAAATGTTTTTATGAATATCCGACTTTATTTTTCATTTCGGATAGAAATGTGTTTTCTTTCAAAACCATATTTTTTAAAAAGGTTTTAAAAAATTATCTACATTTAATAAGTGATTTAAATTTTTTTCAAAATTATTTTATAAGTTTACATCTTACATGGTTTTCCAAATGTTTTCAAACTTATTTTATTATTTTTCAAGGAAATTGTTTTAATATGTTATCATGATTTAATTATATATTTTCACAGAAAATATATTTTCAAGTTTTTTTCAAGATTCATTTATAAGTATTCATGGAAATTTATTTTCAAAATTATTTCAAAATTAATTTTTATGTTTTCAAGGAAATGTTTTTTATTATTTTTCCAATCTTCTTTAAAAATTTTAATTTTAATTTTAAAAAAAGGTTTTCGAAAGGATTGAAGTTTATAAATAATTTTTGAAAAAGAAAGGATATTTTCCTCAAGAAATGTTTTAAATGAAATAATAATACATTATTAATAAGAAAATAATTTTTGAAATGGTTTTATTAAAATGATTTTCAAACAAATTCTATTTAACTTAATAAATGTTTCATGTCATCTTTCAAGATATCATTATATCTATAATGAAATAATTTGTTGTCATTTATTATTTAATAGGGATGTGATCCAATAATACCTTTCACATTCATTAATGAATGGTTAATCTTTATATGGAATGTTTTTTTGACTCATATTCCCCTTCTACAAGTTATAGTCTTTTGAAACACATTTATTTTTATTGGTTATTATTTGATGAAATGATTATCAAACATATATATTTTCCAAAGGTAATGATATGAAAAAAATTTATGATACCCAATTCATTTCATGGGTTATAATATGATGTTAATGAAACCCATTTATTTTTATGGGTTATGCTATGATTCGTGTTTTATTATCTTTTGGTACATGTATGTTTGATTTTATTATTTAATAAGCGGGACCAATATATCCCTCCAATGTATTGGGTAAAGATTTATATCTCATGAAATAATGATGGGAGAGAAGTTGGCAGGCTTGATCCACTATGGGAATATGGGGATACTTATCCACTATGTGAAGATAGGGAAACCTGATCCATTATGGGAAGATGGGGAAACCCGATCCACTATAGGAATTTGTGGAATCCCAATCACTTATAACGAAAGGACTCTAAATGGGGATGTTGGTGTGTCCCTCCATGTAGGTGTACTCCCCATGAAGTGCCCTATTATGTTCTGTAAATGTTCCTTGAAATATAGGGAATGCTGTTAGAAGCTTATGTGTCATCCAAAATTAATTTTCTTATTCATATGTTATGATTTCATGGCATATTTTCTTGATTCCCTTATGATTTATGTCATATGAGATGAAAATATTTATGTCCTGATTCATGTTTATAATCTCTGATATGCATGGTTTTATCTTCAAATATTATGATCATATTCTCAGACCCTTATTACATGATTCCTATTATGAATGATGCTTCTCAAAAGGGTGATAATCATGATGAACTTATAAGGAGATAATGTATCTCACATATGTTCTATTGTTTACATTTCTATATTTCCAAAAGCACTAAACTAATACAACCTTTGGGTGACTATTTGTATAATGTATTAAGTATTCTAAAAAAATTAATAAGTGGATATGTATGTTAATCTTGGGTCATATAGTACACTTACTCTATATAATGGTGATATAGGACACATATTGGGTATTAGGGATGACAACACATTTATGGTTTAAATCCACTTTATTTTTTGAGAAAAAAATTATCCAAAATTGTGTGAGATGTGAAGGAAAAATACATTTTAAGGTCTCAGATCTAGTTGGGGGAACCATGCATCGCATAACTATAGAATATATTTTAGTCAATAAGTAAATTAATTACTATTTCCCAAATTAATATATCATCCCTCTTCATAAATTAATAATTCAAAATTTTTAATCTAACATCATCCGAGGGAGAATCAAGGTATTCCATTCAATCCCATATTGTTGTATTGAGTTCGGTAACTTTCTTAAAAGAGTTGACTATGTTTACCAATGTTGTACCTATCTAATTTTCTTTATAGAATATTAGAGAGGGTTATCATTTGAAAAATTATGTAACAAAATGTATATTTTTACAAATATGGATTTAAGACTAGACTAGGTGGATGAATCAATATAGATTGAATTTCCAATATTCGATCTTTCCATGATTCTAGATTATTAAAGGCTCAAATATTTATTTTTTATAGAAAAGTCTCCATATAATGTGTTTATAAAGGGACTTATTAATAAGGCTATGATTTTTTATGGATATATCCCCAAGTTCATATGGATCACAACATTGTTTCCATGATATAGAGATAAACTTTCATTCTATAATGATACTACTCTAGAAAAAACTATTCATATAGGAAATAATTCTTTTAAGAAATAAGAAAGGAAAATTATAAAATATGAAGGAGTATTTTTTTAGATATGAACATGAATTCAAAGAAAATATCTTTATTAAAATTATATTGATTTACCATTCCAGGAGGAAAAGGTTTTTACAATATTACTCAAAATACGAGTGAAGTAGCAAGCATGAGGTCCTCGAAAAAACATCGGCAAACCTAAATAAATGAAAGGGATATCACCCTATATGATTCCCAAATAATTAATCATGATAATTTTACTAGTGTCATAGATTTGTTTTATTAAAACAAATGAATGATTTGTTTCAACTTATTTTATGTCCAAAATTATTTTCCTAAGGAAAAAGTCTTTTTTTGTTGCTTCTAATGTTCCTTTTGTCGCCCTAGGTAAAAGAATGATATCATAAGAATAAAAATGTTGATTAGGATATGAGGTACCTATATTATCTTTTATACTCATTAAAATATCTCTCTCAACCATATGAAGGTGAAGACTGTTATGATTTTCTACTGTGATAGAAAAAACAATGGATGAAACTGTTGATCGTGTGTATGGATGACTACCGCCTCATGAACCGATGTAATTATTTTTCCATAACTGCCTCTCATGAATTGATATAATGAATTATTTAACTTATTTATTTTATATTTATGATATTAATATACTTATGGGGTTATAAGATCCCATATATTTTCATACCGTCAACATGTTGTAAAAAAATAAAATCGCTTATTTGTACGGAGGACTACCAAGTCATGAAATGATGTGGTGATTTTTTTTGATTTCCATTTTACATGGATTCTAAAAATCATATATTAATTAAATATATATGGTATTTGAAACATAATTATACCTATTTAATTATGATATCACATATACATTCTTACATTCCATTGAGATTAAAATATTACAACATCACTCATGTGTACGGTGAACTACCACCTCACGAAGTGATGTGACTCATTTTTTGGTAACACTCTAATGGGAGAAGGATAATATTAATTATTATATGTGATATATAATAAAACATAATTAATTTTAAAATTTTGATATATTATTTACCTTTTTTTCAGTCTATCTGTCAAAAAAAATGGGAAAAACATACATCTGTATGAATGTCCTTCCATCTTCATGAATACCGTAATCAATTTTCTGTCTCTAACATTCACAGATTTATATAAATTCATATATAATGAATATATATTATATTTATAAAATACATAAATATATTTAGATTATTTATCCTTGATTAAAATAAAAATACCAAAATTACTGATCCAAAAAATACATGAAAAATGAATCAATTATCACATGAAACAATGATTTTATCAAATAATTATTAAAAAAAGTGATAAAAGACAATAATTAAATCATATATGTTAAGAGATAATTTTTTAAATTACTTTAATATATTTATAATAGAAATATATTTATTAAACATGATTTTTATACACATAAAAAGGATGTGAAAACTCATGTAAGGGTTTCTCATATCACTTTTACTTACATGATATATATGTCATATCCAAAACATATTTATTTTGTGTGATGTACATACATCCCCTTTGATAAGTTTTATAAAAAATTAACTTATATTAATTATATTAAAATATTTATTTCATGTTATTTCTTTTACAGGTCTTATGAATCAAAATTTACCCCAGTGGTAAGGGTTTATATAAAAAACTCATAATTATTTTCCATTGTTTATGATTAGGTCTCCTTTGTGAGAATTATTTTGTATTACTCTATTAAAAACAATAAACATTCATATTTTATAGTAATTTATTAAATTTTCACTTAATTGTACCATTTATCGTCTCATTGTTACATAAAATAATTAACAAAATGATATAATATTTTTGATTTCGATTGAGTTTTTTTCATCCAAATACATGTTTTCTGAAAAAGTTCTTAGAAACGTTTTAAACACTATACTATTGATTTCTTAATGAAACTTTTTCTCATTAATGAATATTTTAAAAAATTTAATCTTTGTGTCATTATCCAAACAAGGAATGTTTTGAATATATTGAAGATGTGAAAGGAATCTTTGTTTTAATGTGTAAGGAATGAACATAATTTCCTACCATTAGAACCACATAATGTTTTAAAGAATAATTTATATTTTTGAAAGATTATTTTCAAGGGAAATTATTTTCAAAATATTTTGTGAACTTTTTGTTTTATTTAAAATATTCTCAATATGAAAATTTCATTTTTCTCAAGAATGTTTTTAATGATATTTTTATGGTATTTATATTCATGAACATCATTAAACATTGAATAAAATTATGATACACCAAGAATATGTTATGTTGATATTATACTTATTATTTATCTATATGATTTATTATCATTTTGAATAAGGATGTTCAATTTTATTATGATTCACCATATTATTATAAATGGCTTATAATTATGTTTATTTGATTGGGGTATGTTTTAAAATTAAGAATGTTCGTTTTTCAATATAAATGTTTATATTTATTTTTTCACCCCTTTAATATGAGGAATTAATTAGAATTATTATGTGATTAGTGGTCCCACTTACACATATCCTCTCAATGCATCGATATTTCTCATGAGATAAATTAGTTTTCCAAATTAAATGAGTTCTACCCATATTTTTAAACTCTCTGTTAAAAGGTTAAAATAGTATGTTTTAGATGTCCATAATAATTTATTCCCTTATTATGAGATTATTAATTAGTGTCCATGTGTTTATTTTATTAGTTACAATATCCTTGGATATATTTCAAGTTTATGTGATTATTTATATGGGTTTTTATTGTTAATTCCTACCAAATTGTGCTCATGTTATTATTTAATTTAATTTTTTTTTTCAATTGTAATATTTTCCATGATTATTATGATTATTTATTCATGATAATTTTTTATAGTATTACCCTTACTAATAATATGATATCCCCCATTTCTTATCTTTTATTTTTTTCTGGATACATGGAATTGTTTTGTGACTAATATATAGGGATATAATAAGTTAAATAATATCGTTATCAAAGAAAATAAATTGTTTATTTTATATTTTAAAATGTAATATGAATTTCATATATGTATCTAGTTTACCAAGAATGATAAACTATTCATTCTATTGGGATTCAATTTATTTTATTTAGTGTTATTTTAATAATGGAGAAGAACTTTTAGGGCTACTTGGTTTAGGGTATTTAAATTTTGTCATAAATAATTTCTAAAATAAATTATTATTTGAATTTTTTAAAATATTTTTTTAAATGAAAATAATATGTAATTAAAGATCCTTTTATCATTTAGAAAAGCTACACCTAAGTGGTAACTTTTTATTCTTGCCACCCTATTTTTCTTATGATTTTTTACATCAATATACTCTCTATTCAAGACCTTGTTTTATAAAAATTAACTTCTAAAAAGATTTATTTCCACGAATTCTTAAGAATATATAGGCTATTTACTTTTTTATACCATAATAAAATATTTCCAATCCAACTTCCTGAATTTAGGTTATATCTTGATTATTATTTATTTATGAATTCTTTTACTATTATGGAAAACATGTTTATATATATTTTATAATAGGACAGGTGGGTCCGTTATAGCCCTGTAATGCATTAAGTGATGTTAATGTCTCATGATATACCATGTATAGTATGTAGGTCGTTACCCTAAGTATACAAGGATTAAAATGGTTGTTAGACAATATTATGTAGTATTTGTAGTTTCCCTGGACATATGATTATGATATCATGATTTATGATGTTTCCACATGTTTATGGTTCCATGATATTATGATTTAATTTCCTAATTTCATGTTTCAAATATTTTTATAATTCTATTCTTAATATCATGTTATGTATCACGAATCAAATAATATTCTTTATATTTATATTTATTCACTTTTTTGACTTTCTAGGCCACCCAGTACCTTATGAATTCTTTCCAAGGTATCTTAAAAAGTATTCAATGATCTATATGATTTTGGATAAATTTTTATAGTCTTAAATAATGATTTTTAAAATTTAAAATGATGTGATTGTGTATCTAATCTTCCAAAAAATTATAAATCCAAATCAATGGAATATATTATTAGGATTTTATTTGATTAATCATGTATTAATGTGTTTATAAGGATTTTCTTTTTATATTTTCTATTTGATAATGGTCTAGTTATTATTGGATACAAGGATGAAAGAAAATTAGTGAAAACACTATGTGATAATCCTAAGAATACAATAACATTAAAAAAAGTTCTAAATTTTTTTAGATTGTCGTTTTTAAAAAATGAAATCCATATCTTGACATTACAAGTGGATACAGGATATGGAATAGATGTACCTATGGGTAATGAAGATGAAAAGGGAATATATTGTATGACCACAATTGTAACCTCGAGCATGATAAAGAGTAATAAAAACCCTATATTGAACCCCTCAGTGTATATTCAATGGATATTAACATTTCCTTTATGAACAATAATAGAGGATTTATTTATAAATTATATTAATGGATGGGGTTAATAAGTATGAGATAACATTACATAATGTATCTTTGGTAGCACAAAGAGAGTTTTAGGATTATCCAAGGATGACATAGTGGAAATTAATGCATCGTAGGTTTAAATGAAGGTGTCAATGGAGAATACATTTTATGATTGATAATTCATATTTATATAATCTAATTCATATGGATATAATTATACCCATTTATTTAGTATTTTTTAGAAATTGGATAAAAAATATGAATATGATAATGTTATACATGAAAACCCTACCATGTATTCTAACTAAATAATTTAGCATACATAACTTGTTAAAAAAACTCAATATATTCCTATTATAATATAAAAGGTGAGTTTTCTAGTCTTCACAAATGTATTGATAATATAATTAATTATTGGTAATTATAAATATTTTTATTCCTGAGTGATAATTATCAATGGTATTAGGGTACATTCTATATGTTATGATGGTTATCTGATACATGTATGGATTTTTTTAAGTACTTCAACATTATTTATTTTAAAATACTTATTATATGGAACCAATAACCTTGAAATGTTATTTTATTAGAAATTATTATTTTTTGGATAAGTATTGGAGAACATATGATTGAGGTATGGATAAATACAAGGATAAATATAATATTTTTGTTGATGTAATAAATAGTTGATTAATTTTGATAAATATGATTTAGATAGTATTGGAATTCATTATTGAATTAGAGAAAAATAAATTCATGGTATTTTTATGTGATTTTTATCAAATTTTTGGGATTTTTGTATATATTGATTAGTTTTTGAGGGTATAAATTATTGATTATTAGTCATTAGGGTAAAAAATAAAGTTATTTTTTTGGAAGAACATATATTATCACATTGGTTTAATTTTATGGATATTAAAATGGTTTTGGGAGATGTATGTTATGAAGAATATATTATTAGATTATAAACAAAAGAAAATGTGATTATATCAATGTCAAATAATTTTTGAAGAAATATAATTAATTTGGTATATAATTTAAAAGTATGGTATATATCATATTAGAAGTTATTTATTTAATGATTAATATGTTAGGAATACCATAACATACTTTAATTAATAAAAAGTTGTTAAAAATTTACAAGTTTCAATTTATTTAGAAGCATGATTCAATGAGAAAGTTTTTTAGGAAGCATATTAATTTTTATAAACCCAATGTCTATAAATATAGTCTATTGTTTTTATAATTTTAAAGGAATTAAAATTGAGTATGGTATAATTAAATTGAGATATAAATTTATGTAACAACGCATTATTCATTCATAAGTGTAATTTCATACCAAAGGATAAAACTATATATTTCACAACATGGAAAATTAATCACCATTGCTATAAAAGATTCATTAAATGTGTATTAATAAATAGGGAATAATAGAAAGAAAAGAGTAAAATCATCATACCTAAGAAATCCTTTAGATCATCATTATCCTTTGGGATCACTAATATCCAAATAACACCTATAAAGAAGAATATGACCAAGAAAGGAGAAAGAATTATGATAAATCTATAATATGAAATAAGAACTATACCTTATGAAATGATAATATAAAAAACAAATCATTTAGTACATATTTATATATATGAACATAATATTGTTGTTGTTAATATGATCATTGAAAATATTGTATTTGAAAATATGGCCATTGATAATATAAACATTCCATATATGGTTATTGATCATATATCTAATAGGGTATACTAATTTATTTTATTGTTATGTTGAAAATTTAAAATAATGTAACGCACAATGAAATAAAAATATGATATAAAAATATTATATATATATATATATAAGTGTCATATAAAAATAGAAATATTAATATTTATATATGATAATATATATATATATATATATTAAAAATTAATATTTATATATAAATTAAATTATAAAATTAAAATTTAGAAGGTAAATAATTAAATGTTTTTGGTATTTGTTTAACCACATTTAGCACAAATGTAATATTTCATTTTTTCAAGTAAAATTGGTTTATGTGTTGAATATTTTAATAAAATGAATTATATTTATCAAAACTATAATATTATCTTATATAATATGATATAATAAAATATATTAATTTATAAATTAATATGGAATAATATTAAGAACAACCAATGCTTAAAAATGACTTTCTTCCAATAAATTATTTTCTCTATATATTAATTTGTTTTAATTTTTATTAAAATTTAGAGAAGTTATTTATCAAAAATACAATTATTTTTGGATAACTTATTTCTAATTTATCATAGTATAATTTTTTTATACTTTTATACAATAATATATTTTTATATTGTGAAATAACAATTTTACTAGTAATATCAATTTCAGGCCATTATTATAAATGATTTCCATGAATTTTTTGACAAAAAAACTAAATAAAAAAATAAAAAATAAAATTTTAAATAAATTATTAAAAACTTTAGTTTATATATAAACCCCAAATATAATATTTTAAATAATTTATGTAATGTTTTAACAAAAAAATGTCCCTTTATTTTAATTGATGTTTCCCATTATGAAATCAGGTTAAAAAAATTATATTAATAAATATTATTTGAATAATAATAAAAAGTTTAATTTATATATAATATAAAAAATTGATAATTTGTTCTTTATAACAATTATTATGATTAAAAATACAAGTTTTTTTCCAAAAATGTGTTTTTGCGTGTTTCATGGGATAATGTTAAAATTGATTATTGTTTCCAAATTAATTTTATTTGATACATTTTATTTCATATTTGGAATTAGTAAGATTAAATTATATAAAACTTATCATATGATTTTATGACATTAAAAATAATTTACATCAGATAAAATTATTTAGCTCGATAAAAATAAAAAATTACAATAGTAAAAATATTTGAGTAAATTATATATATATTTTTGAAACATGTCTTAAAAGTTTTATTTTAGGGTTTAAATATATTACCCCTTCAAACAATATAATAATTTCCATTTTTTCTTCAAATTACATTTCTAGAAAGAGATCTGTTTATATTATAGTGTTTTATAGGCCAAAAAATCCATTATCTTCAATTATAAAAGGAAAAACCACCCATCCACCTCTCCAATGTTTCAAATGACCTTAGGATCCACCCATACTATTTATCAGTCTCTCATAATCCTTCTACCCATTCACTATAATCTTTGGTATTTTTAAAATACCAATCTATGGGGAATTAAGGTGGTGTCCAAAGGTAGATGTCCAAAGTGAGGGGAAATATTCTCCACCCCATGTTCTTAATTATATTATATATATACCATGAAAAATATCTTACATCGATGATATTATGATAAAAATTATAATATATATTCTGATATGTTTTTGTAGTAATGGATCATTGATTTTATACCTTCGTCCAAAACATTTCGAATAAATAACATGTCTAATTCCATACAAGTAGACTATGGCCTCTGAGAGAAATATGTTATGTATTTCATCCCCACCATTAATAGATGGATAAACTATGAAATTTTATAAAATAAAATTATATTTAAAAAATAATTCTAAAATAATAATATATTTTGTATTCAAACTTCCTTCTATTATGTGGTACTAAAAGAGTCATTCGTGTGTATGTACGTACTATCACGTAGATTTGATGACATTTATCATTAATTTTCCATATGAAATAACATCCTTGGAATAATAAATTAATTTAATGTATAAAAATAACAATTACTATAAACTTAAAATAGTATAATTATAATATTAAA
Organism: Viscum album; assembly: GCA_963277665.1. Taxonomy (NCBI): domain Eukaryota; kingdom Viridiplantae; phylum Streptophyta; class Magnoliopsida; order Santalales; family Viscaceae; genus Viscum; species Viscum album. The sequence goes on along the minus strand of OY728137.1, from coordinate 841,977,809 downwards.
CATTCCATAAGTGATATTAACAACATACTTTTATAGTAAATTTTCATACAAAAAATTCCATATCAATATACCATTTCTAATTTCAGTCCATTATAGAAAAAAATTAACATTATTAATTAGTTGATAATGGAATAATATATTACATAAAAATATAAAATTATATATATTATGAAAATAATTTATAGCACATTGACCATGGTCAACATACCATGAACATTTTTGAGAAATTGATCGAAGAACTTCATGTGATCGATGTAAGAGAAAAAGATGCACAAAATTAGTGATGCATAAAGATAAATTAAACCTATTGAAATAAATATATATGTATAATGTTATTTGGAATGATTTTAATACAATAAATTTGATTACTCAAGATAATAATTGCAAATGAACATGGTATTCAAACACGAGGTAAGTGTTTTTCTGAAAAATTTACATCGGTGAGATAAATTTTTAATTGTGAAACTAAATTTATTTAATTTTTTATTAAAAATTAGATATATAATTTCATTTTATATCTATATACATGATATTTTAACTTCAAATTCAATCCCCCACTTTCATTTTTTTGAATTTCTTAAATAGCTATTTGGTTTTCTTCCTCATTCATCCTTTATTGAGGCATTCTTTGACATTATTAGAAAATATTCATTTTTATGTTGTAAATACTAATCCAATTAAATATAATTTCATATACTATTGTGGAACATGGAAACTTCACTTCCATTTATTCTCTTTTAGTTGATGTGAAGAAATTTATGTCTTCTATTAAATATAAGTTTCTTTCCTAACTCAATTTTCTTTGTTGTGTTATAATATTTCTCCTTGAATTTCATCATTAATTATATATTATATATGATATTTTTATCTTAGAAGATATTATTTGATTTAAATATTTTTAATTGAAGTTTTTTAATCCTTCTTGAAAATGAAATCATTTTTAGAAATGGTTTTATCCTCTTCAACTACGATTTCCCCTCCTTGTCCATATTTTACTTTCCTACCAATCATATACTTTTTATTTATAATAATAATCAATTTTTATCTCATTTGAAATAAATATTTACCATTCCTATTTTTGAAATATATTTCTATTATATTTTTATCATGCAGGTTTTCAAGAAAGGTGTCTTAAAATATAAAAAAGTATCCTTTGAACAACCCTCCGTACATTCTGGTTATATATTCTATTTATTATTTTCCCTATTACATTATGTTCATATCTATAATATTATAAATATTTTGTATAAATTATATTTCATTATTTGTATAATACATTATTAATTTACCTTATAATTTAACTCTTTAATACAAACTATATTTAATGGAACTTCCATGTGATTAATTTTACTTCATTTATCTCTCTGTAAAATAATTTTTTTTAATGTAAATATTCTAAAATAAATAATTATTTTATGAAAAAATAATTTGTAAAAATATGGTATTAAATGAAAATAATGTGCCCCTAAAATCAATTTCTCATTTCAAAAAGATCCATATATTAGGTTCATTTATATTCATTCTACTCTATTTTATTTTATATTGTTTATTTCAATTTAACTCCATGTTCCATACCACATTTTTTTAACATCACATTACAATATGATTTTTTCCTCATATTCTCAATAATCCATATGATATATCCATCTGTTATGTCTCAAAAAAACATTATGAAACCCGCATCCTTAATCTCATATACATAATTCTTATTATTATATACTGATTCTTTTAATTTTATGGAATACATATGCATGTACATATTATAATGTAATTGGTGGGTCCATTATATCCCTCTAATGAATTATATAATGATAATGTAACATGAGATACCAAGTATGGTGAATGGGTGGTTACCGTATGCATTGAATGTTTTGATGGTAGTTATCATGACCACACATTGATTACAAATGTGGTTTTCCAATATTATTTTTTCATGGTAGTCAGCCTTAACATATTCTTATTATGTTATGATTTATTTTATGTCCACATTTTTATGAGTCTATGATCTTATTATTTTATTTCCTTATTCCATGTTTACATGGATAAGATCATTCCCTTATTGATATCATGTAATACCTCTTGATTCTCATGTTATTATTTATTTCCATATTTTTACACATAATGGACCTTCTACCTTACCCATTTCATTTTATATTTAATCTAAGGTATCCTTTACAGTTTTAGAATATATTTGGGTGTTTGGAGATTTATTTGGAGTTTTAAATAAAGATGTTTTTTAATATTTAAGATTAATTATTTATGTGTCTAATCTTACATGGACTCTAAACATCTACATCATTGGTTTTTATTATTGGGAATACGTTTTATATATCATGAATTAAATAATGTTTAATGAATGGGGAATTATATATAAAAATATAATTATACTGAATATAAGGAAGGATAACAAATTTTAGTATTCAAGTGAAAATATTAAAAAATATATAGTGAAACATGTGATCAAAATTTAGTGTGTTCAAATATATATCTTAAAACAAAATAAATTCTTTGTGATGGAGAATCAATGTCTTATTGAGATTGTGGATATGAATAAAACATTGATAAGGGGAGTGGCCTTATTTCATATAATTTCATTAAAATTATCCATAATCTCAATGTCATATTCCTCATAAGATAGATCATAATCCATTTTCATAATATATGAATTTATTATATTCTATGGATTTATATTTACATTATTATATTGATATATAGAACTTGGTGGTCACTTGTGAGAGGTTCAGTTATAGAAAAAATCAAGATGTTATAATTATGATGATAATAATAATATTAATTTGGATAGTATATCATAGATTAACTTTTCCTTTATATCAAATCAAATAATAGTATTATTAGGTGATATTTAAATTGAAACCATTTACAGAACATCAAACTTAAAATATCATTAGTAAGAATTTATATTTCTATTATGTTGACTCTATACAAATTTAATGTATTACTAAATGACATTATCCATTTCTATAATTTCTATCCCATTTTTGGGTCCCAATAACATTAAATCTATGAATTCATTCCATCATGTATTATATAAATATTTATTACCATATAAATCTTTATATTTTTCAATTCATATTATTGATTCTAATTATTGTTAAATGATAAATCTTCCATCTAACCACATTGATCTTAGATACCTTTTAAATCCCCCAATAAATATGATGGAATATGTTCAAATGTTCCAATGGTTTTTTCATATTTTCCATTATTTTAGTAATTTAGGAGAATTATAATGTTAAATTTCATATGTAATACCCAATTAATATTTCCCTTTTTTTTCATTATCCACATATCATGATCTAATACATTTGACTGTGAAACTACATGCATCCTTATAGCTTACAATATATATATATATATATTTTATTAGGTGAAAATTACTCACTAATTGAAATTATGTGATATTTACTAAAATTTTATCATCCATATCCCAATTTAAATTGTTACATTTTGATTGATTTGGGAGACTAATGGAAAAACCCATTCTGTTGTTATCTCTTTACAATATAAATATGGGTAATTATTTCCTTATCTCATTTAGTTTTTAACACAATATCTATTAATCCATGAAGAGAAATCCTCATGATATATATGTTTATATATCCATCATTATGTTTTCTTACTAAATGTTCCCTTATATATCTCAATGATTTTTGGTACCTCATTAGAAAATAGAGAATGATGAGCTATATGAATCATTGAGTATATCTTACTATTATAATGGGATGTATTTAATATGTATTTATTTTTTCAATATTATACATACATCCTTTTAAATGTCAAATAATGGAATATTTATCCTTTTTTTATTTCCAAATAACCCTTATGTGCCTTCGTTATTTTCAAATTGATACATAGTTTACCATTGAGGATTATTAATAATGCATCCCCTTTCTATACATTATCAAGTAATATCCTTTATATATCCATATATATTGATCATTTTAAATCATCATCATGGATAAGAAAAACATGATCCTTTTTCTAATAACATTATCTAAATGTTTTCCTTTACAAAAAAAAAAGTATTGAGTAGTGAAAACCTTTAACAACACTATCAATATATTTTGAATTATATCTATATTTTTATATAAAAATATGTACTTCAATTTTTTATATAATTATATATATAAAACACTAAATATATAAAGAAATTACTACCTATATAAACCTCATATAATGTGTAGCGTACTTTTTTGTAGATAATATATTAGTGTAACACATAGTCTTCCACCTTATAAATTTATTTGAGAAGTCAACCAGATATAATATTTAATGAACTATTTTAAATCAAAAAACCATTCTCCTAATAATCGTTTTATAGGAGTGGATATAATAATCAAATTATTCAAAATCTCTAAGAATCACTATTCATATTATTCTACCCATTTTCTCATTACTCTCTTTTGAATTATCAATGGTGTTGGGTAAAAAATCAAGAGAACATTTTCAAAAATCATAGATATTACAAACCTAATCTATGAAACGTTTGAATATTTAAAATAATAGTAAGTCAAATCCATTCTTAAATGACCATGTTCTACAATGAACCTGCAAATATCCCATGTCAGGATGATACATGCCCCATCATGGTTACTTTTTGTAATTAAAATTCCCATTTACAAAATTCTTTGAATAACTCTGATTTTATAGAGTATTCTACATTGTGTAAATTTTTTGATCATTTTCATGATGTAAAAAATAATTAAAACTATAATCAATAAACTCTATAAGAAAATTATTATGGTTATCTATAAATACACTATTCAAGAAGTCATTGAAATTTTATAGATAATTACCAACTCAAAATAGAATCTACCTAAACTCATAGTGACCATACCACATGTGAAAGTTTCCCTTTGTGATATTTTCCCATTATAAATTTAGTTAATTGTATCATAATCAATGAACAACATTTGAAAAGTACAGATCATGCTGATTTATATCAAATAAGTCATCTATATGAGGTAGAGTATACTTGTTCATTATCATGATATTTTTAGGATAATGATAATAAATGTTGAGATATATTTACTATTAACTATTATAAATAAATAATGTTTATCCAAACTATAGTAAAATAATTGGTTCTATAATCCACTAGTTTGGATTTTCATAAATTTTTTATTTAATTCAGTTTAGTCTATATGGTCATTTATAAAGGTAATATTATATATAATCATTATAAATGTGAATAATTTTTATTTATAACTTCACCTCATTGTTATAGGGAATACTAAAAATTATTTCTATAAATACATCACCTTATTCTCTCTCTGTAGGAATGAAAATAAAAATATTATTCTTTATAACCATAAACATTTATAATTAGTTTTTTTATTATTTAGGTGAATGAAATGAATCATTTTATAGTTGGTGCTCCATTTTTAATATGGATATAAATAATGAAGGAATAAAATACATCAAACATGTGAATAAAAAACGATATGGGTAAGGGAAATAAACCCCTAAAAAATGCATGAGGTTCATGAAAGTGGTATTTTTATGCAGAACATGCACCACCAGCCAACTCACACATATTCATATTTCATCATGAACCTATGTGATTTACTTGGATGAGGTTTCTATTTTTCCCATGGTCTTTAATTTCACTATAAATAATAAACATGGGATCCTTATTTATAGACCTAAAAATACTGATAAATAGTTTCATCTCATCTCGATCAACTCCCTTTCCCAACTATCAAAAACCATTAGGTAGTTTACTATTTTTTAAATGAATATGTAATTAAGAGAAAGGAAGGGTACTTGTGTCCCCAAATTCAAAAAACACTCAGAACCATTGAATGGAACTACATATTACCTATCCAAATAGCACTATGGATAATAAACCCTAACCTCCTAAAAATTTCCATGAACCTCTTCCAATGAAATATGAGGAAACCCTTATCATCTAAGAAAATATTCACCCCTATGGTGTCACATAAATCATCATAATTCTAAATTATCACATGAGAGAATTCATCTTCATAATTACAATGTATCATTTGGTTGAAATAATTTTGGTTTTCCCAAGTATCAAAGGGATTAAATAACCACCTGTTCACCAAAATTTTACATGTGTAAAGCACCCTTCGTATGCACAGTCCCTATAAGACCAAAAATAAAAGGGAACTCATTTACCCACATCACCTATAGGAGGGAGACCAAATAATGTCCTCCTCCTGGACCTCAAAAAATGTACGATCAAGTAATTTGGAACACTAGTGTGTCTCCTATTATTTTATGAATTACTATATGAATGGATTAACCACACATAACCTCCCCAATTGGTAGGCTCATAAGTGGGATTTTAATTTTGAATCCCATTATTAATGGCGGACCCAATCATAAAGGTAGTGATGAGACGTTTCTCATGTTAGGAAGTGGAACTCACCACCCACTTCACGAAAGAAATGTGAGTCAAATCAATAAGTATATGTTCCCTATTTTTTTATAATAAATAGATATGGATGCATCATTGTGTTGTTTAAAAACATTTCAGAGGATTGGAATGGGTAGTCTCTATCATTCTTCTTGAATTCCCCTCTATAGCCTCACTTGCTTCCACCTACATATGGGAAAAAATATATTCCATGGAAATCCCTTCTCAAGTAAGACTATATCTATTATTAAAGAACATAAATCTTCTATTACCTTTCATATCCTCACCCTTGTATATCAGGGCACTAGAATTAACATTCCAACCTAGGATTCCAATTCAAATGTATTTCTTTCTAAGATATGATTGTGTAACATCGTTGATCTTCTTGGGACACTTATTTCTCACAGTGATAATTATACAAATTGGTGTACAGATTGGTGGTGATCATTAAATAAGCATGTTAAAAATATCATTTTATCTTCCTCCATTGGTATAATCCAAAACCAATCCAAAATATATGGGAATTAATTCCAGTTTTGATGGGATATAAAGTAAGAATCCCTAACGTTCAAAAAAATCTATCAATACACCGACATCATCATTAGGTCATATTCATAGTAGGATCATAACCCCATCCAAACTATGTTGGATTTGATTATTTCCCCAACAGTATACATATGAATCATCCCAAAGGTTCAATCCCAAAAAAATCAATCCACCCTAATCATTATTGGTCTATATTCCTAGTATGATCAAACCCCCAACATAACTATGAGGGATTTGATTCATGCATCGACTTTATATGTTTGAATTATCCTTGGCATCCATATCCAACACCCTCAATACACCAACATATTCATTATACCATACTCCTAGTAAGATCATACCCCCTCAAAATTAAATGGGATTAGATTTTTATCCCAAAGGTATAAATAAGAAGAATATTTATTGTTAAAAAAAAGCACAGTCAACCCACCATCATCCTCATTGGTCAATATTCCATGTTTGGTCATACCCCCACCCGAAGGACAACATTTATTCCAACTCCTTTCATCTCATACTCATCATAAAATATTCCCAATGTAATATATATTCTATGGTCTATATTCATTATAAGATAAAATTTATTTATTTAAGAAATATTCCCTATTTGATTAACCATTATGGTTAATAAAAATACCTACCTTGGATAGGCATGTTTTTTCTAGATGTCCCAACCACATGACATAAAAAATCATTGTCTGGTCCTTGTCACATGATAGTAAAATGTATGATGTATCTCATTTAGTGGAACTGAACAGTGTGGTTTCTAATTCCTTTTAAAAGGCTATGTTTGATGATGCCCTTCACATGGGCCCAATAACAACATCAATATAACTCCCATCTCCCTGGATGATGATAAATTCTATAGTTCCCACTAAATAGACTATAACTAACATAATAAAGTAATAAATGAAATGAAATGGAAATCCTTTGATACAAAATTATGGTACCACTGATGGATAAATGGTGATACATATAGATTATTTTATGTCAATACATATCAATAATTTATTTCTAACATAAGGGAGACCATACCCACACATGGGATTTGGGAAGGATGCATAAAAATTCCTTAAATATAAAATATAGTTATAGCTTTAGTGATAATTCATCCCAAAAGGATGTGATGAGGCCAATCCCCCATCCTCTAAACTAATGTTAGTTATTAATAATTTTTGGTATTATTCCCAATTATCAAATGCCTTTGGAATGTAGGTGTAATGTATCCCACTCTGGGAAATGCTCATGTGGCCAAAAAGGGTTGGTTACATGACCTCAAACACACCTTCCCACACACCAAAAGGCTATTGATGTCACGACCCGTCCTAGTGGGGCCCACACCGTGACTCCCCAAGCCTACATCCAATAGGCCAAGGGCTGGTGACTAGCACCGAGTAGGCATATTACTAACATGGGGGGGAATTGTCTAAGTACTTGTACATAAACACAAATATCCAAGCTCACAATGCTGAAATGTAAAAACCACTAGGGAACAAAATGCATTCATTCAAGTAAACCCAACCAACAGAGTATGATGAAAAGAAAAGTATTGAAAGTAAACTGGGCCAGAATAATAGCCCACCAAAAACAAGAGATTGAAAACTATAAAGTACGACCTGTAAACACAAGGAGGTATTAGGACTACTGCTCGTAGCCATAGGAACACCTCGGCCTATAGAGAACTTAGAAAGCTCGGTCCTGTCCTGGGCTTCCCTAGACTCTGTCAAAAGGTTTCTCATCTGCACAAGACACGACACGTGCGGGAAAATCCTGTGTAGGGGTGAGTATAAAAATACTCAGTAGAGGACCCAGAAAACCAAAAAGAAATACACAAAGGAAAGGTGAAATCATATCTACAAAATATGTCTACTGAATATATAACAAGAGTAACAGAAAATATCCTTATAGACTTAAAACCTAGTCCCATAGTCTAGGGGCAATTCACACAACAACATACCCCCATAGGGATTCAGTTCGAAGATTCCACAAAGCACTTTTCCAGGAGAACTCACTCCATGAGTCGGATAGCTCTGATGATTTTCGTTTGAGAAGTACTGTCTGTTGGGAAAGGTCACGAGAGATAGATACACTAATTCCGGGATGACACACTCCTGAGTGGGGAAAGATTATGATATACAAATGAGGATCACTGACCGAGCCTTGGAGAATACGACAACTTATATGGATTCACCTACTAGGTAGAGGATCAATGCCCTATGGAAGTAGTCACGTCGATACATGACTCTACCTAGGGTCAAGAATGGATAAAGGATCTCGCTCCGGGCCTCTTGGAGGGATACTTGACTCTATCTCAGAAATTACTGCTAAAGGGATCATACTCTTATAGAAGAGAGTGATACCTAACCTTCAAAGAAATGAGAAAAATGGGCATTAAACCAAATGAAACATGTCCAAGACACGGTGGACAAGAAGATCAAGCCATGTATTGAAAAGTACACGGCATGTAGAAGTGTCACACACCATGTCTTCTGACCCCAGGTACTGCCCGTGTACTACGACCCATGTCGCAAGGCAGGTCATGTAGGAAATTCAGTACACGACATGTAGTATAGATCACACTCCATGTTTGTGTAACTAGGATTAGCTCCATGTACATGGTCGTGCACCCATACACGGCTTTATCCTATGTGTGCCATCTCATGTAACTGGTACACGGGGCAACCCATGTAGCCAGCCCGGTCTGGCCATGTGGTGGAGTACACGGCTGTGTACTCCATCCTGTGTTCATGTATCACCTTATATACATGCCGAGTCCCACATAAGGACCCACATGCTGTGTTCTTAGGAGAACACACCGCATCATCGCTCTCGCGAAACCTTAGCTGCCGCTGAGCTAGTACCACACGATGTGTTCTTTGGGAATACACGCCACATTCATTGTAAATTTACAAAACCGACATTCTTCGTCACCATGACTTAGAGCTCCTACAATCCTAGATATGGCTGTCTAATCATCATGAAACTGATGGTTTTAGGTTTCCCGATCATCATGAAGCCGATTATGTTGGTTTCAGGCCTCCGATTGGCCCCGAAAATGTGCTCCGATTTACCTGCACAAAGAATGCTCGAAGAATGAGAAATACCTAACTATGTCGATTCATCTGATTCCATCACTGTCACATATCTTCTAGGTCATCATGATGTCAGATCTCCAATTTGGGATCATTGCGTCGCAAAACAAATGCGCAACGATCCATTGTTCTTCGCCCCATGAAGAACACAAAGAACGCATGAGAAAAAGGAATGGGAAAGAAATCCAACAGAAAAATCAAGGAATGAACCTCTACCATTGTTTGTCCCGGTGTTGATCCGCTCCTGTTAGTAGGATCAAATAGAGCAGAATCAAAACAATACTCTAACCTAGATTAATTTCCCAAGATCAACCCAATAAAAACCCTCCTGCAAAAATGTATGAATCTACAGATCAACCTATTCGTGGGTTGATCTGCGTTCATCTTTAAAACCAAGAACATGGAAGAAGAATTGAAATAAGTACCCCTACCTTGATTTTGTGTAAGAACGATCACTACGTCATGTTTGTTGGTGAGGTTCGTCGATTCCGAAGTGCGTCGATCGCTCACATCGTCGTCGTCTGCCAACAGGTTCTCCTCCAAAGCTATAACGGTGAATCACCAATTTCACATGATTATACGGCTAACCCTGGGAACTTTCCATAAGCATGTATTTAAAGGTGAGGAAACTTGGTCACTATGTAAAAAGTAAACATAATAAAATAAATTGTTATTTTATTTTATTTCCATTAAGAAAGTCCTGAAAACTAATTCTTGTCGTTGTCCCACACCGGTCGATGCTAGGCCCCACCTAAGGTAAATTCACTGTTTTGAATGAAATGGGGCCCTTAGATTTCCGATATAGGAACCTGTTTAAAAGATATTCCACTTTTACAGGAACACCACTCTCGCACGTTGTTTAAAATTTTAATTTATTTCAATCATTTATTCTGGGAACTCCGGGCCACAGAATCACACACCATTGAAAGGTATGATATCGAAATAATTTCATATAATATTTAAAAAATAATACACAGAAAATATGAGTCATTAAATCCTCCCCAACTTGGGGCTTTGCATCACTGAAAATCTAAAACAAGAGCTACTCAAAAAGATGTGGGTATGGGGCACAGATCTGAGTCTCCCACTCCCACATGTTTTTCTGAAGATTCCCGTGCTTCCACCAGATGAAAAAATGGAATTTATTTCCTATGAAGGATCCTCTCATTCCGATCCTCGATCACCATCAGGTACTCAGCAGAGGTCACTCTATCCTCAATGTCCAGCTCACCCTAGTCGATGGCGTTCGATGGGTAATGCACGTACCTCCTTAGCTGCGACACGTGGAAGAGATCATTTACACGATGCAACTATGACAGTAAAGCTAGGTGGTATTCCACCTCACAAACTCTGTGAAGTATATGTAAATTTCTAATGAACCTTGGAGATAGCTTGCCACCCCGACCAAATATCCACAACCCTCATCGAGGTGAGACCCGTAGAAAGACGTGGCCTCCCTCCTAGAACTCTATAGGTCTCCATCACCTGTTAGAATAAGAATTATACTGGCTCTATGCAATCTTCATCTGCTCTCGGATGATCTGCACCTTCACAGTAGTAGCTCGCACCAACTTTGGATCCATGAGTGCTGACTCTATGGGGTCAGTCCAACAAATCGGGGATCGACAGAGTCTCCCATATAAAGCCTCGAAAGGTTCCATACCAATGGTGGAGTGGTAGCTGTTTTTGTATGAAAACTCCACCAGTGTTAGGTGGTCCTCCCAACTATGACCAAAGTCCAAGATACAGGACCACAACATATCCTCTATAACCTGAATAGTCCTCTCCGTCTGACCATCGGTCTGGAAATGGAATGTTGTGCTCAAGCATAGCTGAGTCCCAAAAGCCTCATGTAATCCCTTCCACAACTGGGATGTGAAGCGGGCATCTCGATCCAAGACTATTGTTGAAGGGACACCATGAAGCCAAACTATCTACTGCACATAGAGGCATCCCAAGCTCTCTATGGAACTCTTCACCCTGATATCTAGGTAGTGGGCCGATTTGGTGAGTCGGTCAATGATCACCTAGATGGAATCATGCCCCTTGGACATCTGTGGTAAGCCCATCTCAAAGTCCATCAATATTCCATCCCACTTCCACTCCAGAACTTCTAGGGGGTGATCTAATCTTGATGGAACCTGGTTCTCATCCTTCAACTGCTGGCAATTAAGGCATCGAGAAAAGAACTCTGCTACTACCTTCTTCATGCCTAACCACCAAAATAGTTGTCAGAGATCCTGGTACATCTTCAACACTCCAGGATGTACCACCAAAGGGGATATATGAAACTCTCTCAAGACCTCCTCTCTTGATTCCACTGGTACAACAGTACATCCTCTTAAAAGAAGTATGTGCTCCCCACCTTGTGAATATCCATCAGGAGTATGTCAGGTGGATAACTGAGTATGTAAAGCCTCACAGTCGACATCCCCAAGTTGTGCCTCCCTAAATCACTGTAAGCGTGAAGGGGTGACAACCGTCTACTGAAGGTAAGATACATTCTATATATCCACGAAGGATAAATGCAACGTAGCTAAATACTCTGTTGCCTCACTCAATAGCTATGAGCTCGAGCTTCTGCTAAGAGAATCTGCCACCTAGTTCCACTTCCCAGGAGTATAGATGATCAAAAAATCATAGTCCTGGAGGAACTCTAGACAAAACCTATACCTCAGATTTATATCCTTCTGTGAGAAGATGTACTTGAGGCTCTTGTGGTTAGATTAAATGATAAACCACTCACCAATAAGGTAGTACCACCACATCTTCCATTCAAATACTACCACCGCCAACTCAAGATCGTGGGTCGTAGAGTTCTAATCATGTGGCTTAAGCTGGTGAAAAACATAAGCAATCACTCCCTGTCTCAGAATCAGGACACAAAAAATCCCGGTCCCTAATATGTTTCAAAATATTACATACTCAACACCCACCTCCGGTAATCTCAAGATCGGTGCGATCGTCAAACTCTGCCTCAACTTCTTGAAAGCCTGCTGGAACTTCTCCATCCATATAAAGCATTTTCCCTTCCTAGTTAAGGTGGTAATTAGTGCTGATATTCATGATAAATCAAGAATGAATCTCTAGTAATATCCTTCCAACCCAAGGAATCTCCGCACCTCTGTCACACTCCGAGGAGGCTCCCATGCTAACAATGCCTCCACCTTGGCTGGGTTCACAGTTACACCATCTGCTGAGATGACATGTCCCAAAAATTGGACCTACTGAATATAGAACTGGAACTTCAAGAGCATCCCAGAAAGCTAGTGCTCTAAGAGTATGTCTAGAACAATCCATAGGTGTATCACGTTCTCCTCCTCTAACACCGAGTACACAAGGATGTCGTCAATTAAGACCACTAAGAACCGATCTAAGTACAGCTGGAAGACCCAATTAATTAGTCCCATGAACACTGTGGGGGTGTTTGTCACACCTAAAGGCATCACCAAGTACTCATAGTGACCACAATAGCATCTGAAATCCATCTTCGGTATATCCTTGTACCGTACTCATAACTGGTGATAACCTGATCGAAGTTTAACCTTTGAGAACCACTGTTCCCCTATTAGCTGATCGAAGAGGTTATTGATTCTTAGAAGTGGATACTTGTTCTTCACTGTTACTTGATTTATGCATCGGTAATCCATGCACAACCTTAAACATCTGTCTACATTCTTGGAAAACAAGACTGGGGCCGCCCAGGGTGATACACTGGGTCTTACAAAACCCTTGCTCTAAAAATCCTCCAACTGCACCCTCAACTCACGAAGCTCTGTGGGAGACATATGATATGCTGATGAGAAAATCAGTTCCGTCCCAGGGTATAAGTCGATGCAGAATTCAATTTCCCAGCGGGTAGGTAGTCCTGGAACATATTCGAGAAAGACTTCCTGGTACTCCACCACTACTACTGGGAACTGGGAGCTCATAACATCTACTTCTCTAAGGGAAAGACTAACCAACTCATGAGTGATCAGCTGCACCATCTTATGAATGATCTCATTCTATGCTTCCTGGGTCTCCTTTTCTATGAAAAAAGAAAACCTTGTTCCATTACTGCAGAAACACCACACCCTTCACCTAAAGCAGTCAATATGGGCTTGGACCGAAGAAAAAAAATCCATACCGAGAATGACGTTGTAAATCCTCAACGCTACCACCAAGAGGTTCCAACCAAAACTCTCACCTCCAAGGGTAAGATCACACTGTCTGTAAAGGTGTGTGATCATCAAGTCTCCTCCCATATGAGTCTCCAAGTGTAAGGATCGAGTCAACGACTATACTGGAATCTCAAGGTTTCTCACAAGAAATGTGGCGATGAAGTAATGATTGGAACATGTGTCTATAAGTATGAAAGCTAAGGTAGAGAAGACACAGATCATAACTTAGATCATCCCTAAAGTCCCTAGGTTGTAGGCTTCAACTGCATACAACTGTCCCCACCCCTTTCTCTCAGCTCCCTGAGCTTGGTGCGGACCTCCTGGGGGTGGTAGTGGAAGTAGATTGAATTGTCTACCCCACCTACAGCTCTCCCTACTCCTCTACCAGGTCTGCCACCTGGAAGGTATGCCTTCTCTATTATCTACCTCTACCTAAGTGGTCCATCCACCGCTTCCCTATTAGTAGCTTGACAGGTCAAACATTCCCCAGAGAGATGTCTCTTACCATCGTACGAGTAACACCGCCTCTCCCCAAGCTGACTGGATCTAGCCTAAGATCCACGGACTGTCGATACCCTATCCTAGGTCCTCCTATAATGTATCCCATGTCCCAATCCTTATGCCTGATGTTGGATCCCTACCACCGAGGTCTCTGCGCTTGACTGCCTACTACTGACTACTCTCGGCTGTCTTTACTCCACTAAGAAGCTCTCAATCACCAAGGCTCGCTCGAGCACTCTAGCATAAGTCAAAATTCATAGAGGCATGAAACTAGCTCAGATGTCCCATCGTAGATCTCGCTCAACGGTCCGAGCTCTGAGGTACTGATCCCTGACTATATCCATCAAGTACTTGGTGAGGTTGGTGAACCTCGATGAATAGTCATCTACCGTCAAACTGACCTACTGAAGCTAAAGAAGCTCTTGGATGCGCACTGCTCTCAGCGTAACTGGAGAGAAATCCTCCCTCAAGAGTTGCTCAAACTCCATCCATGAAAGAGTATTCTCATCATGAGTCTGTGTGGCCAGACTCCACCATCATCCTGCTGAACCTTGAAGAAGGCTCGCCCCTAGGATCACAATCTGGTCCACTGGTGTCCTCACAAGATGGAAAACTCTCGTCACCGCCTCAAGATAGTCACTAGCTGCCTGAGGGTCAAGCTCACCTCAGAACCAGAGGGGTCTCTGTCTCTAGAACTCATGGAGTACGCTCAGCCTGCGCCCCTCATCGGCCAGTATTGCAGGTACCACGAGCTGCTCCACTGGTGGTGGTATAGCAGGTGCATCACCTAGAGGCAACGCTTGGGGATCTGGTCCATGTATCGAAGCATCTTCCCTGAGGGGGTCATCCTCCTGATCATGATGCTGAATCATAGCGGGTATGCGTCGTGGAGGCATCTTGTAAGGAAACAATATGTACCATGGTTAGAAAGTATATCTAGATAGTTGACACAAAGGAAATTGAAATCACAACCCACTCCTATATAATGCATGTACCATTCTTTTATTTCCTCACAACTAGTGTTTTCATGTACCAAGTTGAAAAGCAGGTTATTAGAGTCCCGGTGTATGGATACATCAGCCGCCTGCACGAACACTAGTGTCTCTAGCCTAAAAGCTAAGCTCGAAACACTTAACATTGTTTTCCAAAACCAATCTCATAGACTCTTGGTCCAAAGGTAAAACTGACCACCTCTGATACAACTCTGTCATGACCTGTACCAGTGGGGCCCACGCTGCGACTCCCCAAGCCCGCCACCATTAGGCTAGGGGCTAGTGACTAGAATCAAGTATGCATATTACTAACATGGGAGGCATTTCCTAAGTACCTTTACACACATATACATCGCCAAGCCCACAATGCTGAAATGTAAAAACCACTTGGGAACAAAATGCATGCATACAGCTAAATCCAACCAATAGAGTACGACAGAAAGTAAATTACTGAATGTAAACTGGGCCAGAATACAATCCCACCAAAAACAAGAGTCTGAAAACTAAAAATTCCAACCTTTAAACACAAAGATGTACTGGGACTGCTGCTCATAGCTGTAGGAATATCTCGACCTGTATGGAACTTAGAAAGCTCGATCTTATCCTAGTCCGCCTTGGACTCTCTCAAAAGGCTGCTCGTCTACACAAGACACGACACCTATGAGAAAAGCCCGTGTAGGGGTGAGGATAAAAATACTCAGTAGAGGACCCCAAAAACCACAAATAAATACACAAAGGAGAGGTACAATCAGCTCTACAAAATATGTCTACTGGACATATAGTAAGAGTAACAGAAAATATCCAGATATACTCAAAACCTAGTCCTGTAGTCTAGGGAAAAGTCACACAATAGCATACCCCCACTAGGGATTCATTTTTAAGATTCCAAGAAGCACTCACCCTGAATAACTCATTCCATGAGTCAGATAGATCTAATGACATCGTACATGAAGTACTGTCCGTCGGAAAAGGTCACGAGAGATAGATACACTCATTCTGGGAGAACACACTCTTGAGTGGTGAAAGATCACGATACACAGATGAGGATCATTTCCCGGTACTTGGAAGATATCGAGACTCATCCAAATTCACCTTCTAGGTAGAGGATCCGTGCCCTATGGAAGTTGTCATGTTGATACCTGACTCTACCTGGGGTCAAGAATGGATAGAGGATCACGCTCTGGGCCTCTAAGAGGGATACCTGACTCTATCTTGTAAAGTCCTACTAAAGGGATCATACTCTTGTAAAAGGGAATGATACCTGACCGTTTGGGAACTGAGAAAAAGGGGAACTAACCCAAACAAAACATTTTCGATAAACGGTGGACTAGAAGATCAATCCATGTACTGAAAAGTACACAGCATGTAGAAGTGTCACATGTCATGTCTTCTGACCTCAGGTAATGCCCGTGTACTATGACCCATGTTGTAAGGCTGGTCATGTAGGAAAGTCAGTACACGACGTGTAGTAAATATCACATGCCGTGTCTGAGTAACTGGGGTTAGATTCATGTACGTGGCTGTGTGCCCGTACCCAGCTTTACCCCATGTGCGCCATCCCGTGTAACCGGCACACGGGGTAACCCGTGTTTCCAGCCTGGTCTAGTCGTGCGGTGGAGTACACGGCCGTGTACTCCATCCCATGTCCATGTATCACCCGAGATACATGACGAGTCCCGTGTAAGGACCCAAAACGTCATGTTCTTCAGAGAACATGCCGTGTCATCTCTTTATGCCTTGCGAAAACCTATCCCCCACTAATCCGGTACCACACAACGTGTTCTTCGGAAATTTCTAGTACCGATGTTCTTCTTCACCGCACCTCAGAGCTCCTCCGATCCTTGATCCGGCCATCTGATCATCGTGAAAATAAAGGGTTGAGGTCAACCGATCATCATGAAGCCGATTCCATCAGTTTCAAGCCTCCAATCTTCCCCGAAATCATTCTCTGATTCAACCTCACGAAGAATGCTCGAAGAACGAGAAATCCAAAACCGTGTTGATTCGTCTTCTTCCATCACCGTCAAATCTCCGCTAGGTCATCATGATGTTAGATCTCAAATTTGGGATCATTGCATCAAAAAATGGATGTGAAAAAATCTGTTGTTCGTCACCCCACGAAGAATGTGAAGAAATCAAGAGAAAAAGAAAGGGGAAAGGAATCTAACAGAAAAATCGAGGAACAAACCTCCTTTGTCATTCGCCTGGGCATTGATATACTCCTGTTAGTATGATCAAATGGATTAGAATCAAAATAGTAATCTAACCTAGATTAATTTCCCGGGATCAACCCAATAAAAACGCTCCTGCAAAAACGTACTAATCCTCAGATCAAACTGTTCATGGGTTAATCTGCGTTCATTGTTAAATCCAAGAACAGGGAAAAATAATTGAAATATCAACCCCTAACATGATTCTGTGTTAGTACGATTGATGTGTCATGTTCATTAGTGAGGTTGTCCGATTTCGAAGTGCGTTGATCGCTGGCATCACTGTCATCCACCAACGGGTTCTCCTCTAAAGCTATAACGGCCAATACTCAATTTCACAGGGTTATGAGGCTAACCCTGTGAACTTTCCATAAGTAGGTATTTAGAGAGGAGGAAACGTGGTCACTACAAAAAAAGAAAAGAAAAGAAAACAAATTATTATTTTATTTTATTTCCATTACGAACGTCCCAAAAACTAACTATTGCAGTTGTCCCGTGCCGGTCGATGTTAGGCCCCACCTAAGGTAAAGTCGCTACTCTAAATGCAATGGTGCCCTAAGATTTCTGATCTAGGCACCCATTTAAAAGATATTCCACTTTTTTAGGAAAACCTCTCATGCATGCTGTTTAAAATTTTAATTTATTTCAAACATTTATTCCGGGCACTCCGGGCCTCAGAATATCACGTTGTCAAAAGTTATAGTCTCGAAATAATTCGATATAATATTTAAAAAATAATATATAGAAAATCTGAGATATTACAATCGATTAGTAGTAGGGGTGTGAAATTTATAGTAGGGAGACTATATCACCTCATTTAAAGTTTCATAGCATTAGAAAATAAACCATAAAATGAAATAATTCAATGTATAGACATAGTGGAAGACAAAAACAAGATCCAACTAAATAATCTAATAAATAATAAAATAATAATTAAACAATATGCTAGAGTGTAACAAAATTTCATACATGAAAAAATAAAAGTAAAAGACTAGAAGAAACATATAAGGACTAAATTTACCTGATCATAAACCCACAATAGTCCCACATCCAAACTCCATTACACACATCAAGCAAACAATCAATGACAAGGTCCTTTCCACTTATCCAAACCTATATCTACATAATATAATTGTGTACCAAATGGAATCCCAAATAGGGTGTGAGTATAACTCAATAGGTCAACACCACAATTTTTGAACTAAAATTCTGAATAAAAAAAATTATATGAAATAAAGTTACAAATAGATTTATTAATTAATGAAACAATAAATAAAATACAACAGAAACATTCTTTGGCTTCATGTTGGAATATATTTGAGCATTTCTTACAACCATTCATCCAAAACCCATTTCACTATGGTAAAATAACTAGATTCAGTTCCATTCTACAATTTCATAGAGATTTTGTTACAACCATGCTAACCATAACCATATGAACTTGGTATAGTCACAATAATATAAGTAAAATCCCTATAAGAATTACAAAATCCCAAACAAATACCCATAATAACTACAACATGGGACTAAGTAGAGCCCTCTATCTATAATAATTACAAAACGAGACAGGAATGAGCATGATCAATAACAACATTACGTCATATAAGTGTGAAAGTGCTTGGGAAAATCCTGATATAAAATCATTTTAAAATAGAACACAAGTCCTATCATACAACATTAATGTCATAATATCACATAATTAATCTCACTGGTTAATTATTAGTATTTATATTAATCATTCATATACTGCATTCAATTAAATCAAAATTTCTTAACTTTTATAACAATAAGAAATACGCTAAAAATTAGGGATTCTATATTAAAAAATAACCTCAGGTCAAATTTCATGATAAAAACACATTAAATCACTAGCCAATTCAATTATAATAATGGTTCTCACATTCTATAGGAAACCATAAGGAATTTCAGAAGAAAATTGAATCCAACAGACATCAATTAATAATACCATTAATTATTTAATTGACTCTTGTGCATGTGACCTTGGTGAAATCAAAATATTGCCTAAACATGGAAATTATCAAACCATGGGGTTAAATTTAGACCCCCAACTATTAATTGGAGATCCAACAATTCTTCAAATGAAAATTTACCATGATGAAGATGGTACGGATGATCTCTAAGAGAATTCTAGATCATAACAGAAAAAGATCAAAACCAAAAACACAAATGGTCAAGGATTTCACTATAATGATTGGGAAAACAAGGAAATGAATGGAAGAACCTAATTAGAAAGTCTTTCTAGGGATCAATTTCATAAACATGGAATTTGAAAGGAAGTTTAGATATCCAAAATCATCTGGAGGGTTTCCCAAGGTCAAGATGAGGATATTTTCAATGGATTTGAATAATATTAAAATACATAACATACTTTAAAATAGAAAATTGGGAAATTACATTGCGTGTAATGTAGTTACATGTCATGTAAATATTTTTATTGGGATACACCAAAAACCCTGTCACTTTGGATTATTGTTTTTATTAAAACACTTAAACATCACATTATGTGTAATATATTTACAAGTAAAATAAATGTTATGAAAATGGGTTTAAATCCCATTTTTTCCTTTAAAAAATTCATATATTCTCTAAAGATTTTCAATATTAAAAGAACTTATGATAACACTTAACCCATTTATTCCCATACTCCCTTAATTCAAACAACATATATACCTAAATTTTAGGTCATTTTCCCCAACAAATTATCTCCATTTTTCAACAAGAATTGAACACCAAGGCTCAAATGAAAAATTCAAAGAGGTGTGTACCAAGAAAAATATGGGATCATACAACCTCCCCACCATATAACAGCTTGTCCTTAAGGTAATAAAAGAATAACTGTGAGGTATCTACGAAAATTTATGGGTACTGTGTTCATATATGAGACACCCTATCCTAGGACTCTTCCAAAACTCACCCATGTTTCCACTAAACTCGAACCAATTGTATAGTCATACACCCAAGATATTTTCCACTATGATCCAAAACCCATTTTGGATTATCTTAAAAATAAACCTCATTACAAAGCTCGATGTATTCTATATATATCATATGGGAAGGGTCTAAATGATATATCCATAGCTTTGACATGTAGAACATGTACTACACAGAACTATATCTCTGTGGAAGGAGAAAAGATACACCACTAGATAGACCCTTTCCATTATGTCAAATGTCCCAACAAACCTGGGTGCTAGATTTACCTGTTTGCTGATATGACATTTCCCCAATCTAGAGGAAACCAAAGGAAAACATGATGATCAACCTTGAATTCCATAGGTCATCCTTGATGGTCATTATATGATATTATCCATCTCTGTGTAGTCACCAACATGTTTTTGAAAAACTAAACTTTCTCAAACATCTTATGCACATGACTAGGTCCAACGATTAATGAGTCTCCTGCCTTTAGCAAAAAAAATGTGAATAGAATAGAATTCCATACAAATCCTAAAAATTTTCCATTTGGATTGATGAATGGAAGAAATTATTATATAAAATCTCTAAAAGTTCCTTATGTATCTCCCATTAATGAAAAAAAATCAAAAACCCATTCTTGTAACATATCCTCCAGAACCTGAATAGTTCACATAGATTGACCATCAGTCTCTGGATGATAGGATATGTCCAAATGAACTCGCAATCCTAGATATTTCTGAAGTCACTTCTAGAAACATGATGTGAAACAAGGATCTCTATCTGAAATGATACTCCACAAAACACAATGAAACCAAACCACCTCACAGACATAATGACTGCCCAATTCAACAATAGTGAAGGTTTATACGATTGGAATGAAGTGGGACATCATATTAAGTTTATCCAAAAAAACACATAAAATATTATTATTACAATTTATCATAGGTAATCCTATCAAAAAATCCATTATGGAATCATCCCATTTATAATCAACAATGGGAAAATCTCAAAATCACTGGTGGCCTCTGATGCTCGACATTCCCCTACATATAAGTGAATCATTGAGCCACAGCGCTTACCACTTCATTCTTTATTCTTGAACACCAGTACTATCTATAAAGATCAATATACACATTTTTTTAACAAGGATGAACCACCCATATAGAAGCCTAAAACTCCCTCATCAACAAATTTTGTAAGCTCGTAGGAACCCATACTCATCCATACAAAAGAAGATAATTTTCACTATAAATAGACCATCTTGATGGTGTCTCACCACTATATAATTTATCTCTCAAACTATTCCCTCTGGATCAAAAACTTATCAGTATTAATCTGGTACAAAATTATGGATATAATAGATGTCAAAGTTAGAGATACTTGGCCTTTAGACTCTAGAACATCCAAATGCATGTCTACAAAAGGTCCATTATCCACCACTCATCACAAGACACCCATACTTCCCCTATCAGTTTTATTTGGATAAAAATGTCTGAAAGGTTGTTTCCCTTTCTTGGTGTATAAAAAATCAATGTCAAAATACTACAGATACTCGACCCACCTCTTCCGCTGAAGGTTAAGGTTTCACTGAAAAAATATGTACCTAAGGCTCTTATAGTACATGTATACCACAAAACACTCACCCATGAGATTGTGTGTCCAACAAAATAGTTAATGTACCACTACTTCTAACTCCAAACCATGATTGGGGTAATTTCTCTCATACCATATGATTTTTCTAGATCTATAAAAAACACTCAATCCTCTTGCATTATAACTACCTCAAATACACTATAGATGTGTCACAGTACATGGTATATGATTCAATTGACACATGTAATGTGAGGATAAGTGATGAGGTCAACCTTTTTTTAACTCCTAAAATTATCTCTCAACGGAATCACACTAAACAAACTTCACCCATTTCTTGGTCATCCTAGAAATTTGTGTTTCCAAACGAGCTATTTATTGGATAAATCATGAATAATAACCTTATAAACATAGAAATATTCAAATATAAAATAATTTATTAGGTTGTTCCCAAGATACCATGGTTAGGACTCTCAATGGATCCAATGAAACTCCTACCTATGAGATTAAATGGCCTACGAAGTGATCTTTATCAATCCATAAACTATATTTGGTTATATTGGCATAAAGAGAATTCTATGTCAATATACATTGGATGATGTCAAGTTGTTTTCCATGATTGTATACGGAATGGGAGTACCCTAATATACTATCAATAGTCACCACCAGAAACATGTCTAGAAAGAGATGAAATATGCTATTCATTAAGGCCATGAATACCACTAGAGTATTAGTCAACCCAAATAGCACCATTTTGATTTCAGACAAGTCATATCTTCTCCTAAAAGAAATTAGAGGTATGTATGATGGAATAAAACTGAAATGGTGGTAACCTAATCTTAAATAAACCATGGATATTATCATCTCAACACTTAATGGATCGACAAGATCATCAATGTAAAGAAGAGTATATTGGTTCTTGATTGTTATCTTATTCAACCAATGATATTCTAAAAATAAGCATAAATACCAATCATCCTTCTTGGAGAAGAGACATAGATAATTATGGGGATATTTAATCGATTGTATGAAGCCTTTAGATTATAGATTTTCCAACTATTTATTCAACTCTTGCAGCTATGCTAGGGAAATTCTATAAGGCATGATAGAAATTTCCTCTACTCCCAGTACTAACTCAATCTTGAACTCAATCTCTCAATTAGGTGGTAAGCCATATAACTTATCAGGAAGAATAGTATAAAAACATTCTACCACTAGAGGAAAATAATCCTATTACATTCCACCATAATATAGTGTAATATCACCTATCAGAGCTATGAGAAAATCCAGTATGTACTGAATTGGTCCTGTATGAATAGCTTGAAGATCCCACTAATGTTGGTGAAACTAATTGCCTCATTCTAGAGGTAGAAAGGAAACTATAATAATGTAATAGTTGATATAAATCTAGTATATTACTAACCAATACATACTAAGAATAAATTATAAGCCTATCATTTCCATTATGAATTATCCCTAAAATAAATAGTAACCACTAATATCTAGAGATCATGACTTATAACATTTTATATTTTCTAACTGCAATCCCAATGGTGTGTTGATGGTCAAAGAATATTCCAAGATTTCCATAATCAAGGCAAAAATATTTTCAATAAGAGAAGGTATAAATGAATGTGATTCTTCTATATAAAACAAAACAGAATCTATGGTAAATGATATAAGAATCATACCTTTGATAGTAGATGGTCCAAAATCCATGATAGTAATAGATCACTACATAATATGTAGCTGACTTGTCCCTATTTCCTAGCCTCTAGTCTTACAACCCTGGGCTATTTCCATTTCCTGGTACTTCTTCTCATGCACTAGGGTACCACATCACCTACCTCAAACCAAACGTTAAGTATAATTCCAACTACCATCCTGTTAAGGGGTACTTGAGCCCCTTCTCGAATTAGATGCCTATCTTGATCACCTTTTACTAGTCTACTATAGAAAGTTCATAATGAACCTATGAAGATAACCTAGTCTTCCATAGATATGACACTCAACTCTTGGGTAAGGACACTAGATATGCTTGTGGCTAAACTTTCTACACTTATAGAAATGGAACTAAACATTTTCATGAGATGGTTTTCCACTACCTTGACCTCTATGCCAACAATTTTAATAGTAGAAACTATTACAGGTGTTCTTATTGACACTTGAAGAAGCGATCCCAGATCACTCTACTGAGAAATCTTGGATGTTCCTTGGGATCTTTCTCTAATTCCCTTTCACGAATAAGGAATGGTTCACCACATCTCAAAGTTGTTCAATAGAAAAATTTTTACCTATGAAATAATCTAATATTCAATACCTTATTGAAAATTTCATTTCCTAGATATCACATCAGCTTCCAAATATGGTGGAAATCACTATTTCTTGTTAAAACAGCTAGTACAGTCTGTCACCAACATTCCCTCTTGTGTCATTTTAATGAACTCATGATATTTTTCTTCCCTAGATGTATCATGATAGAAATGGGTTAGTAAATTAATCTCAAATTTCATCCAATATATCTCATCCTATTACCCATTTTTCTGTAGAATATACCACCAATGCTTGAAAGATCCAAAAATCATATATATATAGAAAGATTCACCCTTTAATATATGATTCTCTCATGATGCTCAAAGATTTTCTGGATAGACTCAATTCCAAACTCAGCCACCTATGGTCCTCCTTACCTAGTAAATGTAGGCGGATGATTAAGCTAAAACTATATTATACGCTTGCACATTGATGGAATGGTCTAAAAATACTCCCTTTCCATTGACTACATGACACTTAGGAAGCTGTCACGAAGCTCAATATCCATTTGATCCTCAAGTAAAACAAGAATCTCAGAATTTTCTACATTAGGATCTCCTTGATTTCCACTCTAAAAATTCTAAAGTTGAAAATTAATGGGATGAATTTATCTATACAAGAAAATCTAACACCTTATATAACAAAATATAAAGAATTTCAACCTCAATAGGTGACTATAACAGAGAACCATTGACTCTTGGTCTCTCTTGACATGACTTACATGTGTTTTAGAATGACACATCAAATCAATTGATTTCTCTAGTGAAACAAATATCTCACATAATAGTCCAATATGATAATATATATTTCATGAAAAAATTGATATCACCCTATCATAAATAATGCATGTCGATATATCCCATTGTGCCTATTATTAGGAATATATTATCATATCACTCTATACCGTGCCACAAGTACAAATCTTAAGAAACAGTAGAAACATATAACAGTAACCTCACAAAAAAAGTGATCCATCCTTGTAAACTATGTTGAAATAACATCTACTACAACAAAAAAACATCAAAAATAGTAATCCCATCGATGGGAACTTGGAATTTACCCCATACTGAGGTCATATACTCCCATTCCAAAGTTTCTAACCAAGTCCCAAAATATCGTAGTCTCATTTCTACCTTTCCCAATATTTAAAGAAGCAAACAATGAAACATTATTCTTTGATACCACTTTGTAACATCCCCTAATCCAAAACTCTTTCACATGAAAAACGTGTGTCGGTTATGAGACCTCAAGCACACCTGCATGTATGAAAAAGGATCCTAACCAACAGCAGGGGTTTGAACCATATAATAGGGAGAGTGTACCCCTTGGTATGAAGATTCATAGCAGTTGAAAATAAACCATAAAAACAAAATAAATCAATTTATAGACATAGAGGAAGACAATAATATGATCCAACTTAATAATCCAATAAAAAAGGAATAATGATGTGATGTGATGGACTGTAACTATATGTCATTATAGAAACAATACATGTAAAAGACTAGAATACTAAAAGAAAGACTAAATGTCTATAGTTATATACCCCATGTTTATCCCAAATCCAAATTCCAACCCATTCAGAAATAAAACAATCAATATAAATGTCCATTTCCCTTATCTAAACCTACATCCATGTAATTTACTCGGGTACCAAACAATGGCCTGAATATAGTGTGAGTATAACTCAGTAGGCCGACACTACCATGTATAATCTAACCAGTATGATAAAAAGTGTATTCAATAATGAGATAAACATGTGTATTAATTAATTCAACAATTAATAAAATACAAAAACCTTCTTCAACTTGATGATATAATATCTTTGAGCATGAATTACAATAATTAGAACCACAACCTTATAACCATGGTAAAATAAAAAACATTGGAACAATTATTAAATAACTTTGATCATGTCTTACAACCATTCAATTTAAAACCATATAATGATGGTATAGTCACAAAAATCAGAGTCAAAACCCTAAAATCATTACAACATCTAGGTCAAATCCCTAAACATATTACATCGTGGGACTGGGCCGAGCCCACTCTCTATAATCATAACATCATGGGACTAGACTAAGCCCACTCTATATCATAATCAAAACATATAATTGTGAAAGTTCAATGGACAAGCTTGATATATAAGTATTTCAACATGGAACATATGTCATTCCATTCAACATTTATATTAAAATATCACATCATAAATCTAAATTGTTAATTATGTGAATTAAAATTTATTATTCATATACAACAATCAATCAAATCATAATTGATTGATAGTCATAATAATAAGAAATAATAAACAAATTTGGGATTCTATATCAAGAAATAACCTAAGTACTCATGGCATGTAAACCACACTTTAAACCCTTAACGATTTCAATTATATCCATGGTTTTCTCACCCCATAGGTAATCATAATTCTGGTTAGAATCCAAATTAAACCAAAGGACTACAAGGAATAGACACATTAATTATTTAATTGGATTGGGATAACATTACATTTTTGTAATCACATTATTGTATAAAATTGGTAATTATCAAACCATATGGTTATGATTTATACCCCTACCTTTAATTGATGATTTGACAATGATTCCAATGGAAATTTTCCATAAGGAATAAGGTTTAAATGAACTCTAAGAGAATCCTAGATCAAAAATAAACTTGATCAAAATCCAACAATGAATTCTGTCAATGATTTCACCACAATGGTTGGAGAACCAAGGAAAAAAGGGAAGAACCTAACGAATAAAACACACCAAGGATCAAATTCACAAATAGTACATCCAAAAGTAAGGTTGGAAACTCAAGGATTGCACTAGGTCAAGAGGAGAAAAGCTGTAGTGAATTAGAATAAAAATCATCCACAAAACATGAAATAAAAGATAATGTTGTGTAATTACATGGAATGTAATGTAGTTACACATCATGCAAATCATTTTAATGGGATAAACCCAAAAACTCATCACCTTATAATATTTTGTTATTAAAATATTCGAACATTACATGATGTGTAATCCATTTACATGGTGTGTAAAAATTCTACGTGTAAATTTTCATCCCATTTTCCTTTTAAAAAATTTGACCCCTATTAAGCTGATAAATATATCATGAAACCATGATAACACTTAAACCATTTAGACCTAGAATACATTAATTCAAAAAAATATATATCCCTGAACATTAGGTTACTTTACCCCAAAAAATATACCCATATCTAAATAAGACTCGACCACTAAGGATAAAATGAAATACTCAAATAGGAACACATATAAAAATAGATGGTATCTTATAGAATGTCAATAAATAAACATAGATATGTGAACCTTTGGGTGTTTTGGGTTTTTTAAATAAACCTTTTTGGAAATACCTCGAAAGATATAAAAAAATTTAACCCGATTTGAATCCTTTATTAACTAAAACAACACTGTCTCCCACACTCCTGCCTGTTTTTTACACACTTTTTTAAGAAAAAATAGGACTAATGTGGATTCAGTTATTAAATAATTCATAAAAGTGATTGCTTACATGTTATTCCATAATTATGGAATTCTGTATTTTTTTGCTAATAATTAGAAATCTCCATTAAAAATCCATTTAATATATAATGGAGTCTTTTAATCAACGAAAAGTGTACACACATGCTCTCATATGACCCTGATCTTTAACCAACCATAGGATACCATAACCCACCCAACATATTCAATGCATAAAGTCTAGTGCCATGATATCATAGTATTATCTCAACTGTAAAATACAAATCATAGGGTCTGTTTATGATTATCTCTATGAAATGAATCATAACCATACTTCATAACAACAATGAGATGTTTAAAAGAAACATGGGGAAAATATTTATTTTTTTAATCATTTTTAGAGAATCTATCATGAACACAAAAATAAGTTCCTTCCATATCATAGGGAGGTATATAAATAAGTTGATAGCATCCTCATCTAAACAACAACAGACCCCCCAAGAATGGATCCTACAAATAGAAGCTACGTGTAACACCAATGAAAACCCTTATCTTACTATGGATTCCACCATACATGCCTCATCCCATATCAACTAGAATGGACTACACAAGATGACCCACCAAGAGAGGAAAAATAGTGAAATTAGGAGTTGAAAAATATCCCCAATTATAAGAAATAATAATTTCAATATACTATTATGGAAATATATAAACAAGACTATATTATATACCATACCCATAAAGTATAAAAAAATACTTTAACATCACCCATAAATGTTTTTTTGACATATTCAATCAGAAAATATAGAGAACACCATTGTTTCTTCCCCCACATGGGATACTTATTATTATATCCTTCAAGGAATTGGATGATAGAATTATTTATATATCCCATATCAAGAAAATTAATGTACATATATTTCCATTCCATCTATAAAAGTCTGCCATCACATCCTATTGGAAATGTGATGGTCATCCTGTATCCTTTCCCACATTATACAAACCTATCAATATATCTTGATATCAATAGAAGTGGTTAAGAATTATTTACACAACCTAGTAATCACCATCAGAGTAGTCAATCTATATCATTCAAATTATAATCAGAAGAAGACACATATTTCTTCTCCAGTTGAGGAGGGATGTCGACATACTACTGTGATAAATGTACAATTGGATCAAGAAAACTATCATGTACCCCCCAATGTTGTAGTTAATCAATAAAATGTAAAGTCTTCTACAGAGGTAAGAAATATTCATTCTACAATCACAGAGGTTTATTAGAAGACTCTTGTGATAAATGTATAATAGAATTAGGCACAAATACCTATTACAAGTGGATATTATCAGTACATTTGAATGTAAGTTTCATGGAGTGCATATATCAATATCAAAACACATGATTAATTTAATTATATTCTAGTAAAAACATTACATCCTCTTATATGGACTCCCTTATATGAAATCCATTTTCGAGAATATGTGACTTTCATCACCCTTTGGTTAACATCTTAAAATAAATATCACCATGGGAGGTATGTAATCCACAATAAAGACAATGATTATTATATAACTTATGATAGGGTTATTGAGGCCCTCAATCATCGACCAATAGTGTCCAATGATCCTATTGAGTCATTACTAGGTTAATATATCATCAATTATAGTTGTTAAGGTCATACGAGAAATATTCTTTTTATATTCTTTGGATTTCATCCCTAAAGAAAAAACTACAATAGCCACATTTTAGACTTACTATGGTCGGACATGAGCTCCATTCATGAAATATGTTCCATGGAATGATTCCCCATTGTTAAAATATCAAAAATAAAATAATTTCACCCCCTTTATTTTTATCCTCCTTATGGTACTTAATAAGGTACATGCCGTAAGATATCTCCATACGATCAAACATTATGACATGATTGTAGTACTCCCCATGATGGTGTTCACTACAAAGGTCCTCCCATAAATGATATATTATTTCCACAAGAAGGTACTCCCATATTTGAATCAATTATGATGAAGCCCTTATATCATGAAATACTTTGGAAGATAAGTTCACCCACTCTTGAGGTATTTTAAATGAAATGTGATACTATTTCTCAATAGAATAATTTCTAATGGATGGGGATAGTTTTTAAAAATAACTTGGATAATATATCTTCAAATATAATAGATTACATTACTGATAATCTCAAGTACCATAGAATGGAATCTATAAAACATCCACTTTGTTAAGACTAGGTGGAGGTATATCTTGAATAAGATGAAGAGTGTACATTTTTTATGTGAAGATAACTTTATAGAGAAAATATACCAACAATATTTATCCTCTAGTCACTCCATAATATGATTTTATAAATAATTTGGTTTAATAATGAATATGCAACCTTTCATTCAATATAATGATGACTATTCGAAATAAGAAACCAAAATTCATACCTTTTGATGGATATTAGAATCATATCAGGAAAATAGAATATCTTCTTCATCAGATTGAGTTGGACTTCATTTAATATTTATGATTCCTAAAATTGGTTAGCTAATGTGAGGGTCACTAATGAATATGTTTTATTCTTTACAGAAAATATATAAGTTGTTCATTGAGGCCACACTGAGAATCTAATATAAGAGATGGGGTGAATAGAGAACATTATATTTAACCCCATTCCATAATAAGAAAATAATTCCAAAACTAACTTCATGCAATGTGATTTCAATACGACTCCCATATATGGGCACTTTACACAATGGATAGTATGTTCAACTTTAATCACTAATGGCCAAATCATAAAATCACCATGGATTATGATAGCAAACCCAAAAAAACATTTATCATCAATTTTTGAAAATGTTGGAGAAAGATTATCTATTAAGTGAAGATAATCACCTACTAACTTCGCTACTATTAGAAGTGATTATCTTATGCAAAGACCATACAATGAACCCAGATTGTTTTCAAACAATGATATATAGGATCAATTGGGCGTCTATGATAACTATAGTCATTGTAATAAAATGGAAGCCAAAACCCATAGGGATTATGGAATTTATAACTTGGAAACCTCCTATAAATATTTCAAATCTCACTTGAAATTTTTCATAATGGAGTAGGAGTTGTCCCAGTCCACATGCATGAGGGAATTTTTACCTTAACCTAATCATTGACAAAAAATATCATTCCCTATTTAGAGAACTCAATATAAAATTATTCACTATAATTTTCTCATTTAATTACCAATATTTATCCTTTGGAATGCATATAATGATTTTTTATAGTGACTCGTTCTTTATTAACCTTATAAAAGTGGCCTAAGGAAAAAAACTGAGGGAAAAGATGTGGCCTCATTAAGGTCACAAGTCAATGTGACCCACTAAAAGGTCTAATTCTTCTGAAGAACATGTCCTTTATAGTGGTCTCTTTTAGGTTGATCAACACACATAACTTCCCAATAAAGATGAGTTTCTGGTAATTAATTACTCATTAGTAACCATCATCAATACTGGAACTAGAAATGATATAAAACTTGAAAATAGTACATATGAACAAGGGGAGAAAAATTCAATATGAAACATGATCCACAATTTTTTTTAAATAATTTGTGAATACTATAAATCAAAGCATTTATAATTATTTAGGGTTTATCTAAAATTTTTATCCCCCACATATTCATCAGGTGTCAGTTAATGAAAAGGGTAAAGGTGAGGATATATCCTACCCATTATCCAATGGATTTCATACACTCACACATAATGAAATATTTTATCACAATAAGTCATATATATGGATTTGGTAAACTCATCATATAATTACATAGAGGAAATATTCTTGTTGGATATATTCATAATGTGGGGAATCATCCTACCCTCCAAAAAGTTCTCTCTCAAAAAGAAGAATTCAACATGCCAAAAATTGTAGAGCTAGGGAACCCGCTTAATCAGGTATATAGAGAAGTAATATTGTACATCTGATGGAATCATGACATAATGAGTTCCATCCCTTAGGATAGAATTTTAATATAAATTATAAAAATTATATCATTCTATCCTAGGTATTTTATCATCCAAAAAATCCAAAAAAATGACCACATGTGCCTCCACATGTTGGTCCCCAAATTCAAACATATTCTCATATGTCCATTCAGTCAGAGCTCATTATCATTATTGAGAAATTGGAAGGGAATTCATTATCTATTTATGGATGTATTATAATAGGAAAACTATAGAGGAAACATTATGATGTTTGGGTAGATGAAAAACTTCCCCCACCCTTCACTGGGAATCATACATTATTAACATTCAGTGGTTTGAAGGATCTCAAAAAGAACATGACACATTTAACATCTCAATGTGGCCCAATGATGGTTACACTGAAGAAAAAATAAGCATATAAGCTCAAGTTTTTAGTAAAACCCATTGAGGTATTGACTATTATCTTATATACCGGTTTAAAACCCAGGTCTATAAAATGGTGTCATGTTCTTCACTAAAAACATCTTTATCATTTCAATTATATTCTAAAGAAGATAGAAATCCTTATCCTCTAAAATTATAAATAGTAGTATAATTATAGGGTCTATAATATAATTTCTATATGGAAGGTTTTTACTTGAACACTAAACCTACATATTTCTACAGAATATTTATTGGGACACTATATGGTGGAATTACTTGATGATTTGTAAACATAACTCATTCTATTGAAATATCCACAAGTGTTTTGGAAGCTTTAAATTGTTTATAAAAGGTTTTGAGATTCTATTTTTTGAAAAAAATACAATTTATTTCCAATATTGGATTATATTGGAAGTAAAACAAGCATTGTAGAAACCACAAATGTCACAATTAAGCTAGTTCCTACACCAGAACCAACTATGAAGACCTCACCTTATTATACGGAACCTCACCCTGAATGTAAACATAAAATAGTAATATCACACACCATGTTTAGAAAAGTGAGTAGAAATATATTCAATTCAATTATAGGAAGAATAAATTCACTTACTAATAAATTGAACAAGTCCCAAACTAATTTTTAGTTTATATGGGAATAAATTTACCTAAGCTATAAGAGAGAATAAGTATTTATTTGGTTGGAGTCAAAGACCACCTGAATTATTAAAACATTCACTTAACATTGGGTCACACCATCCATGATGTCACTATTTTTACTGAAACTATAATGATTATAGTGAATTATATTTAGGAAAATTTGGGTAATCTACCATTACAAGTGGCATATACTTCTACTAATGTTCAATAGGAATAATGTAAATGTTGATAAGTTGTAGGTAATATTTATAAAAAGTTAAATGATTGAATGATGAGAATGATGATAATTCAGACTCATGATATCCTCCTAGTTTAGTAAAATAATTTTATTATTCCCTCACTACCTTTTTCATGGTGTGACCAACAACATCGTCACCACAATCCTCCAAATGCTAATTATCCATGTAATAGTGTAGATGGAAAAACAAAAGATAGGTTTAGGAAGATGAATTCATATTGATACCAAATCAAGTTTTGACTCTCTCATAATTATTTCCCCCAATCATGATAGAATGGAAACCATCTAACCAATTTGTTCTAGGGGCACCACCCACCTAGAAGAATCCTCATTAGATGAATAATTCATCTTTAGTTTTGATAATTCCATCCATTTTATGGATGCATTATTTGATGAAGAGTATGCTTATAAATATAGGATCCATAGATCTAATATTAGAAACATAGACCTTGGATGTAGGAGCTAAGGAGTCATGGGAATACATATTCATGGACAATCCCAGCATAGAGGTCACATTTCTTTTAATGCTATATAAGTGGCTAAAACCTATGGGCATACACTTTAGAGATCCTATAAAAAGTAGTGAGGCAACCAATTATATCTCAATAGTAAAAAAATATAATTATTCTTAATGAATAATTTAAAATTATAGAAAATTATGATCAATTTTGGTGAGTGGATAGACCATGACAGTAAAGGATGGCAGTGAAAAGAATTACCTCAGCTTCTACCCAACTGTCTAAACAATATTTCTCAAGAACACCATCCCCCAACATGCCTGCTATAGAAAGTACTCCCATTAATAAGTGAAATCCTATACCTTATATCATTGTCATCCAGAAATAGTTTTTCATTATCTTGAAAAAAAAATTCAATTCTTGATGCTCTCAATTTATCATCGGTTATTTGGATAGTGCTTATAGATTCTTTACTAAGACCTTAAGAGTTCTAAGATGAAGTTTCTACTTCTAATTTGTAACCTACAAATATTGATCCCATGGAGTGTCATGTGGTTAAATATTTCATAGAGGAGGATATATATAGTATTATATAGAGACATATTAGACCCTTGTATATATCTAGTAAGCTATAAGAAACTGAAAAACAAAAATCCTTCATCAATAATTTATTAGGATTCATTCTCATTTTTGTCCAAACACTTCATCAACTAGACTAATACTAGGATGAAATGTCTCCATATATTCTAGAGTTCATGGTTACTATAAGAGAGAGTAAAATTATCTTGGCCAAACCAATTTAATAACTCAATTTAGGACTTTGATTATAAATATGATTCACTGGTTAATCATAAATACAAAAAAATAATTTTATTTATATAGAAACCATTGTTTCATCAACATGTTGCAATCATTTTATCATACCATAAATGTCTCAAATAATTAGTTAGTGGATATGTCACAACCCTACATGATTATAATGATTTGTTTAAATAATTTGAGTGAAAATACAACAAAAAATTATTAAACTGTTGATAAGGGAAACAAACCATGGATAATGTTGTTTCTCCATTTATAGCACAGATGGTCTAGAAATGACCACTACCAAAGAATTTAAGGTGTTTTATGATGAATATATACTACCCATCATCCATATTGAAAATATAAGTGCTTATTTGAGTATATACTCATTGACCCATATGATATCAGTTATTTCAGCTGAACCATGTAGTGTTGAATATGTCACTGATCCTCAAACTAGTGAAAAAACATCTGGTAAAAATTCCCTAATGGAATCCCTAGAGATTATGATTGTACCTTATACTTTAATTAAAATATTAGAAACTATTGTATCACTAAAAAGAGTGGGAATATGAAGAATTCATCTTCTTCATATTTGGGTATTGATTTGTATTTTAACTACAAATATTACACAGCATCAACCATTCCCAATGAGATTGGTATAGAGGAAGATGAATAGGACCTCAAAGATTCCCCTTTTCCACTCAAGGATGGTCTCCCTACTTATATCAATGATCTCTAATAGGTATATCAGGGTTACATGGATGATCTATGACCTATGCTAATCATTTATTCCATATTCACCAATGAACAAGTTTCATATAACTATTTTCTAGAGCATCACTATAATATTTCCATTTAGAATTTCATAAAATATTCGGACTCTGATACTTATTTAGACACCCACAAAATCAATTTTTAGGAAGATACCCATATCTACAAGTAGGAACCCAAAAGAATATATCTAACTCACACAACTAGTCTTGGATATGATATTTAAAAAATCATTAATGAAAACTTCATTCTGGTGGCCAAGTATTCAAAGTGTATTTCCATTGTAATATAGTTTAAGAATAATATTTGGAATCTTAGAGTTTTCCTTGATTTAATGGATCTCAACTGGTATTGTCTGAGATATTATTTCGAAGTTCTGATTACAAGACATATAATCAATGAAATTGTTGATTATCAAACCATCTCCATTATAGATGGATACATTTGATATAACCTTATTTGGCTGGACTATAAAAAATTATGAGGATGCTTCTATTGAGGAACCTAATGTGGTATAATATTATCTGGTGACATCATTCATTTTGATGAACACTGGTACCAAATACCAATATGAAATGAATTTAATTTTAATACCCTTATTAGAAATGTCATTATAGTGTTATGTTGATTATTAGGTGATAAAATATTGGCATTTAATGGACATAATTCAAATTTTGAGACTATTTTCAATGATCTATGAAATCATATCATGAAAATCAATCCATTTAAACAAGATTTCGATTAGAAATATTATATTTCTCAACATCATAGTATAATGTCATGGAATATAATTTAATACCAGGAATACTATGGCTGTCCTGGATATGTCCGCACCAAAAACCCTCAATGAATATATTAATTTGTAGGGACTCCTCATATTTTTTTACTTCATAAAAAATAATGCAAGAAATTGTTTAACCTTCTCCAAAATAATTAAAAGGGGGTAAATTACAAGTGTACAATTGATTTCACGAATGAAAACGATGGTATCATGTAATATATGTTGAATCCATACGTTTAAATTCCCCCATTTCCAAGGAAAGACACTCACTCTATATGTGGCTACCTTATAATTATCACTTGGTTCTTTTCACATGAAAATGAATGTTTCATGAAAGAAAAAAACCTCTACAATTTCAGTTGAATCATGGTCGATATAGATAATTGATACGCAAATATAAAGAAATATTGAATTTTGTTAATCCTTTTTGTTCAAAAATAAAGGTATAATAAGAATCACTATAAATCCCATATATTGTCCTGTGAAAATCAACTGAAATATATCATCAATTTTTCTATACTATTTAGATATATGTAATGATGGGTGACCATTCTATAACAATTTTACATTTAGTTTATAACATAATATACAATAAAAGGGTAGGAATTATCGAATTTCCATTCCTATTTTACTTCTTCATAAATAATTCTATTGGATACTAAATTCCCCAAATAAGTTATTTTCATAGTTCATGATTTCCTCCAGACATGTTAGATTTATTTTGATGGTTCCTCTAAAATCACAATATAGAAGAGAATGGAACAACCCAAACTAAACTGGGTTATTTTTTGTTTCATTATTATTTATATATAAAATGTAGTTCTACCATATTCTATTCAGTTCTGATAAGGATTCACCAACACAAATGTAAAATACCATGCTCCCATCACTGGTTTAGAATAAGAATTGCAGATACCAGTAGACTACCTGAATGTACAAGAAGATTTAGAAATGGTAATCAAGATGATTAATGGATATAATGTTATTAAAAATTAATATATTATCACCCTATTTGAATATATGATATGGTATATGGTGTAATTGATTACAAATCAATGTTAAACCCACATCCCACACTCAAAAAGTTCATATGCATGGGAATTTAAAAATGTGGTGGTAGCCTTGGTAGAACCAGGTTGGGGAAAATATTAATTTATATTATGAACTAAAAAAGGGTGTATTAATTTATTAGTAACAATATTGAAGTGATCTATGAGGTTAAATCCATCATACTGAATGGCGTGTAATTATATTTACACTATATGATATCTGGAATCACCATACGGTCATCGATAAACTAGGAATTGACAGAGTTATCTTAAGATGAATTCATTGTAATGATACTATTTCTGTTATGCTGGAGGTCAACATTGGTTCTTGTGGAACTTATTGACCAGGGATCCGACTTTCTCATTATATCAGAATTATTGGGTAATTTTGGTCATAATTGATGTAGGATTTCACATAATTCACTAAAATTTTCAATTCATGTAAGATACATGTTAACATTATCCATCCATCACTATAGGTGTTTCACAATGAAAAATATTCCCTTTCATATTCTAGAAAGGGAATAGACATCACATGGCTATATCCTCTATATACAACCATGTAGTTCATTTATATAATTACTACTATATAGTACATCTCTAAATGGGATGAGGAAATACATTTCAAGGAATTACAGATAAATAATATCATCTACATGAATTCTAAAATTGTCACAATATTTTGTGTATCTTATAAAATATTGAAAGAAACGACACAATTGTTTTCCTTATGACTTGAAAATGATTTATATGTGGTATAAAATTGAGTCCAACTAATCATATAACTATCAAACATAAATGAATAGACTAATATATGGTTTTGATAAAATTCTATCAAACATACTCCATAAATTAGTGGTAATATACAAGCAACCTTATCCTGAAAATATTATAAATTCCATGTGGGATTCTCATTACACATCTTTCACAACCTCATAGGTGACCCTATATTCCTTGATATATGGGGAAAAATATTTTTTTCCCATTTATGATTTATTTCCATCTCTCTATATTTCAATTTGTGACTAACTATCCACAAATAAGATATCATTGAAGTAATTAAACTAATTAAAATGGATGAATGAAAAACTACTATATACAATGCTTCATTTAGAAGTTAACTTAATATAAAGTGTATCATACTTCAACAAGAAAGTTCATATTTTTTCATTCATTAATGGAGAGATGGTTTTGACTTTCATGACCCCCTTGACACTAAGAAAGAATCCTGCAAATCTTGAAAAAAAATTAGTGACATTTTTTCATCTACATGGTTTAATGTAATAGTATTTAATCAATGATTTAAATGAAAGGTTATTTTATCATGATCTGTATCAATAAAAGTGATATCATGAAATATTTCCCATGATTAAATCCATAAACTCCTTGTTTTATGACCCTAAATGGTTGGATGAATGGCCCTATATTCATGATCTTAATATACAAAAAATTATTCAATGATATATGACCAGAAACAATAGAATCCCACATTTCCTCACCATATGATGTTAAACTACACAGTTCACCATTAATATTTATTTATCGATGAAAAATTATAGGAAAATGTCTCCTTAATGAGATAACAAGTCATGTGGTAGTATCTGAAAACTATCCCTAATTATCCTTTCCATACATTCTAGATGACCATTCAATTTCAATTTTTTTCTCGCACTGATCATGACCCATGTGAGCTTTGATATTTTTGGAGAATCTTCTAGTGTGTTTAATTAAATGATGATGTAGCTAGATCATAGGATTTTTTATTAAATACAAAGTGATCAAGATATGCACATGAGATTATAGTATGGGTTCTTCCATTTGTTATCATTTAATCAATGAAAATTATCCTTTCCTAATACATGAGTTAGATCTTCACATGAAATCATTCATTTTATATAACTATGTGTGGTTTTATTATCATTTAGAAAAAATAAATAATGATAAAATGATCCATAATTATAGGCCCATCCTCAATATGAAAAAATATCCCTCGTGAAACAAGTATATGATCTTTGTGGAGAGATTTCACTCCTAGAATTTTATTTATTTATTATCATATTTATGTGATAAATAGTGACACAAGGACACCTCATTCATGTACCATCGATGAAAATATATGACCCCACTTCTGTAGAATACTTATATCTATGCCTAAAATTCCAATATATTTTCCCTCATTTAAGTACTAATTATTGAATTAAAGTTCCCATTTCACTCTCCCATGATTTGGATCTATGTAAGAAAAACAATTCAAGAGCCCTATGAAGTTATTATAAACATCTAAATGAGATCATGGTCACACAATCATGGAAAACTCATTTCTAAATTATTCCATCATCCTTTATAGAATATGATTTCCCCCATCACACTTTGTGTCTTCTAAATCTCAGATCCTCCCAAAGAATTCCTAGATATCATTGATGATCATATATCACATTGAATAAAATTCATGTCTTTAATATGTCTAATATTTCCCTAATATTTATATGCACATGTACCCCCCATATTTCCTTTAAACTAGACAAATATCCATCCTTATAGGAATGTAATTTTTTTTCTTAACTTTTTGAAAAAATAGAAATAGAACCCGATTTTCTAAAATTCATAGAGGTGATTCCATACATACTTTTATAATTTCATTCACTTATATTTGATAGCCCAAATATTATGAAACATTTTATCTTCATTCATTTTCAAAATAATTTGGAACATGTTTTTCCTAAGATCTCTATTTGAGTCATAATCCCCATGAATGTTTGTCAAAGTTGTTCGACCTAAAACATTAGAAACCTATTAGTCTATATGGAATGATCAAAAATAATATTAAGGTGTCCTTCCTCATAAATCGTGTCCCTCATTACATATGATTCAGAATTATACCGAAAAGATTCCATGGAGTCATGGAAAATTACTATTTGAATATATCTTTCATACATTATTTAACTCTTCCTTTCCACAATCACACATCATGTCCTGGGAAAATAAGGTCCTCACAAACCATCCTTGGATGTTTTTATAAGAGTATTCGATGCTAAAGGACACATATGTGTTTACTATGAACATTATGCCCACGATATGTGTGTGTGTGTGTGAACCTAATATGGACTATCAACCTAAGGAATCTCAATCCTTTTGATAAAGTTATTTTTCTCATATACACTTTGAAAACATCCTTATATAAGCCTCTTTTCAAGAATAGTCCATAATCATTCCTTATATACCTACCCCACATCATCAACTTAGATCCAAGAGCACTGATATTGTGATATACAATTCCATCTACAAAATTTCAAATATATTGAGTAATTAATGATTGATAGTTACTATTCATATTATTGTTCCTATCTCAATGGTTCAAGTATTATATAATTAAACTTTACACCTCCAATTTCATTAGAATGGTCTATAGTAGCATTGGGAATCCCCATTAATAATGATTTCCCCATTCCTATGATTCATTGGCCTCCACGCTTCAGGTAAAAACTTCTCCACTATAAACATAAACTACATGTGTCTATCATGTAAGAATATAAACTAAAAATGTAAAGATAAATAATACCCACCAGAGTGAAAGACCACAAAGGGAACCCTATGTGAAATATGAGACTCCACTTATGTGACACAAAATCTTCATGATCTTGGGAAAACCCATCTTTTGGAATTTAGAATACATGAATATTTATCGAAAAAAAGTGGAAAAGTGAGGCCAAAAAAAATATTTCACTCCATGTCTTCTCATACATAGGTAAAATTTATGGAAATGATAAAAAAGATGCAGATATTCTAGGGCCCCCTGACGGACCTAGAAATTTTAAAGTAATTCATTCCGGGGAATAGAACTATAGGAAATTTTTTAGAATTTAATTCATCCATTACTAACATTTTGGGTTGGGATATTACAAAATAAAAGGGGTTGGGTTAGAAAAATCTTGAAACCAAAACCTTTCATTCAAACAAACAAACATTAGTGTTGTGTTGATGGTGTTTATAACAGAACCTACCCATGAGTTAAGCCTTAGAGGGGTGTGTTGGCCCCAAATTCATAAGAATTATAATTATTCTTTCATGAAAAGACGAAACAAGGAATGAAAAAAATCAATAACATTATTTTGATAAATTATATATATATAAATGATAGTAGAATCCAAATGTCAGATTTTATCTATTCTATATTACAATATTATATCAACAAATATTTTTAGCCACTACATTGTTATAAAAATATCTCAATATGAAGATGAAGCCCAATAACCTCAGTAGATTATGCATCCTCATTATGAATGATATCTTCCATCATAATAGCACATTGTTATTCCCCTGAACATGGACCTCCTCCAATGATTAGTGATGTTGTAAAATGCCTCCCTTGGAAATATACAACTCTTTTTTAGAAATTCCATTTGGAGAGATTTGTCATCAATTTGGAATTGAAAATACTCTATATCTATAGTATTAATTTTTTTACCTGTTACAACATAACTCTACGGTCATAATATTTGGTAAATATCCTCACCTCAGTGTGATTATAAGACACTAAAATTTTATGATATATATTTCATTTTTAATTAATTTTTTTATTCGATGGCTTCTGATAAACACAAACCCAAGTCAAAATTAATTATAGTATTGTATATCATATAAAAAAATAAATTAAATTGCATGTGTTTATAGTAATTAATTTTTTTTAAAAATATATACAAATGTTTTACATAAATAACATATATTTCAATTAATTCCATTATATGATAAAAAATGTTTTTTTCATAATATAGTTTTTATTTTATTTTTCTAGAAAATATTATAATTTTTTACACTTTTATAAAGTTTATTTATCAATAGATACTTAATTTTTTATATAAAAATGTTAGAATTATCTTATACTGTATTTTTTTATAAATTTTCTAAATGATAAATATTTTGATAAAAGATAAAAAATAAATAATTTTTATTAAAGATTGTCTTTTTTGTTTAAATGATATAATAATATCAATTTTTTTAAAGTGGTTTTTAATATAAAATATGTTAAATTTTATTATAATTAGTCCAATTTAGTCATTTAAATCAATTTTACAATGAATTTTTATATAAAACATTATATACATAAGAAAAAAATTCATTTGAAAACCTATTTTCAACATGTTTGTTACATTAATTTTACATTTAATTCATCCACTTCTTGGAATAAAATTAGATGAAATGGATTAAAAATCTAGAATTAGGTTAATTAATATTAATTAATATGGTAAACTTTATTATTGGTTCTAATGAATAGTAAAAATAGTAAAAATCAGTGTCCACATTAATTGTTAAAAATGGTTTACCGAGGGTTAAAGTAAAGTGATATGGGTTAAAATAACATAATAAAACATCTAAATGGTATTTTATTTACTTATTTATAACCTATAAAATAATTTTTTTGGAATAGTATTTGTTTAGAAATTTTATTTGAATAATATTTTAATGTATTTTCTTATTTACAAAAAATCCATGAGTTTCCTCTCACCCACTTAAAAAAGAACACCTCATCTCATTTCTCCTAGACACATCATGAGCCTTTTTGTTTTTAAAATTACTACCCAAATACGATTATTATATCCCACCAAATGAACAAGTGTCCCTGGTTCAAATAAAAAACAACCCTAGGAAGGATTTTGGTAAAAACCTAACATGGTTATCCAAAAAAGAAGTGTTGTTCTTAACCATGATTTTTTTTAATTCTTCATCCTCTATAAAATATTATTCAACTATAA
This sequence comes from Viscum album, assembly GCA_963277665.1. NCBI lineage: Eukaryota > Viridiplantae > Streptophyta > Magnoliopsida > Santalales > Viscaceae > Viscum > Viscum album. The sequence continues at coordinate 841,934,677 of OY728137.1, read as the reverse complement.
TTAATTAATATCACATGTATATTACAAATAATTGATATTTTATTATTTTAATTTCATAACATATATCCATATTTTATTCTATCAAATAAGAAACAAAATGGTAGATCGAGTGTATGACGGACTACCACCTCGCCAGTTGATGTAATTCATTTTTCATCACCGCCTCTCACGGATCAATATAATGATGTAATTAATGTATGTAATTATATTTATTACATATATATATATATATATGAAATTATAATATCAAATCTATCACATTACAATCTATTTTTTTTGGAAAATGATAACATCGCTTGTGCATATGTGTGGACTACCACCTCTATGAGGTGATATGATTAATTTATCATTTAATTTTATAATTCATAGTAATAATGATATATTTAATTAATTTTTATAATACATATGATATATGAAAAATTCTATAAAGGTGAATTACTATGTACCTTTCTCTTATTTCATCCATCAAAAAATGAAAATATTGTTCATGCGTACGTGCGACCTACCATCTCTATCAAAAGTGTAAATTATTTTTCTCTATCTATTTTTTTAAATATAGAAAGTTTAAAATGAATATATGAGACATATTTATAATTATTATAATTCTTTATTTTATTTAACTATGATTAATTCACAAGGAAAAAAACTACCAAACCAAACCATACATGAAAAATGAAGCCATTATTACCTGGAATAGGGACTTTAACAAATATTTGTTAGTAAATAGGTGATAATGGATTAAAATTAAATAATATATCATATGATATATATGATTATGTTTTCTTAATAAATTCATAATACATATTTATTTATTATTGAGGAATTTTGTATATGAATGATTGAATTCATACCTAAGGAAAGGGTTTATTTCACTATTTTATCATTATTCAGGGTTATTTGTGTTTAAGTCTCCACAAGGAGTATTAAATTATATTTATATCCTAAAAAATTATTATATTATCCTAATATTATTTCAATAAATTAAAAATCACCCTTCAATTTTCTTATATTTTTGTACTTAAGATAACATATTACTATTTTTATGGAAAATAGACATTTAATTTTCTTCTCGGTCAGGAATATTTCTCTTCCATGTAAATATTTTCCATTAAATGAATATAAATAATGTTTTTAAAAATTTATAATTATTTATTAAAATAATTTTTAAACATTTTTTTAATTTTAAAAAATGGTATAAAATAAATATTCTTGTAATTATCCAAATGAGGCACATTTTAGCATGTTTACAAAAGTTTCAATTGAATGTTATTAACATATATGACATAAATAGAATTTCCTAAAATTTTGACCACTTTTTTATTTAAACATTGACTTACTATTTTACATTTTTCCATTAATTGAAAAACTATTCATTCATATTTGGTATGTATTTTTTTCTTTTAAAAAAGATATTTCAACATGAAAAAGAAATTCTCCTTAAAAAATTGTGTGATATTTGAATGTATTTTCATATATTTAAACATCCTTTGTTGAATATTATAATGAGGATATGTTATAATTATACCTCCCACACTAATTCATTATATGGATTATGAATAGTTTTACTACAGAAGGTTTTGATATTTCATATGCTAGTTCTTCCAACATGGAAAGTTATTGATTTTTAAGGAATGATTTATTAAGTTATACTATATTTTTATATGATGAATGTATTGAAATTATTATTTGAATGGATGGGAACAAAATTACATAACCACTCTCTATATTAGTATGTGTCATGAGAAAAACTAGATTGGGTATTGGGTGAGGCATTTCCAATTAATGTAAGAGATCTTTTCTTGTGGCCCTAACGATATGTTTAAATTTTTTGGCATTATTCATTCCATCATCACGAAATCAGATACTGATGTACATGTTATTATAAGATTATAAATTATATGTTGATTTTCATTATTTTAGATATATTTTTAAATTAAAATATGTGTCTATTTTTCTAAGACTACTAAACTATTTGGTCCATCAAGATACAGTTCCTTATATCTAGTGACAATGTATAATGTAAAAACTAGTTATAAGATACTAGGGTATGGTTCTATACAATTTTAATCAAATGATTTTTTAGAAATATTTTATAAAAATATTTAATAAAAAAATATTTTCTGGGATATATTCTTATAATTGGCTTTTAGTATTTGTCTATGTATGGAATACCATCCTAGTTGTTTGTTTATTTTGAGATTTTGTGGTTTTCCTTAAAATACATAAATGAATGGATAATAAAAGTGTAACTTTATTTTTAATATATTTATCTAGTATTAATAACCCTAAAAATAGTTTTTTCAATTATATATTTCCCATCATTATAGTTTATAGTGAATGTGTCTTTAATATGCACCAAGTTTGACAATCCTTGAGGTTATTCTTTGGTTAATTAATATTTTCATTAAAAACTATTATAAAGGATTGAAAAATATTTTCATGATTTGAGAATTTTTCAAAAGAAAAATATTTATGGTTCAGAGATAAGATATGCACAATTTTTTTAATTTATGTTACATGGCTCAGTTATTTTTTAATTATACATTATAATTCATATTGTTATAATCTAATATATTGTATGTCATTATTTTTTGTGTATCCTTGTGGATGGAATGGAAACTATATCAATTCATACAATTATTTTAGGGAATTATCTCATGGGTTTGATAATGAAGTTGGAGACAAATTTAATGCTAGATATGAATAAGATATAACTATATTGGGGCATCCAAATCTTGTTATGACCATTAAAGTTTTTCCTTATGGAGAAACATAATGGTGAAAAATTTGGTGTAATAATGTTAGACTGATTCATATTTTAGAATCATATATCATTCAATTGGACTAAAAAACTATTTTTCGCTAATGAATGGATTTGTTCTATAGAGAAGATATTTCTCACCTTGGGAAGTAGTGAATGGGAGAGGGTTGTCTTGGTGGGTTTTCATATCTAATGGGATGGGGATAATTTGTGTTCATTGATTAAAAAACTAATAATTAGGAAGATACAATAAACATGTAATGGAAGTATTTTAAAGAAATTTTATAGGAAAAATATTTTCCCTACAAACAACTAGTAGATATGGGGAGAAATTTCAAGAGTTTGAGAGAAAATGAATAGGAAAATGATAATATCTATGAAGCTATCATTACATGGTCAGCTAGGCATTCTACAAACTACGTATATAATCCAAATACAAATATTGATTATTTATCTGATGGTATTATTCAAATACTTTAAGGGGAATAATTACCTAAATCATTCTCTTTATATGAGGACATAACATCGTGTTGTATCTAGATAAATAAATAATTATCCAAGTGTATTTTCTTTGAAGGAACACAAGTGAAGAAGATGATTGGATTGAAAAAAATTGAAAATGGGAGGAATAAGATGAGGAATTTTCCTAAATTTTATACCTGTGGAAATATACACACATGAAAATTACTAAAATGAAAAATAAATTGATTCAGTTTTAATGAAAAAGTCAATTATTCTAATGAATGAAAGGGTAAGGGAGAAGCCATTAATGTACTGTTCTTTAACTATAAGAAGATGGGGAACTATTCAAACCAAATCACCACACATCAAGAGAATAGAATGTAATAGAATCCAAGAGAATAAGGTAAATATTATGAAATTAATATATACTATGTGGATGTCTCAAGTGATATGTTGAAAAATACACTTATAATATAATCTAGGATTTGAAATGTTTTATATCATTCTAGATCGACCAAACTTTTATTTTGGATGGATTTTTTAAGTTATTGAACCATCATCCTATAGAGTAGATATTGAGTTTGTGTTGAGTAATCTAAATTATAGGATGATAATATCTTAGGTATATAACTCCTCTCTAATAGATATTTATGGGATTTTTCTTCCTATGAACATTATTATTCTCCATCTAGTTCATTTCTATGTAATTTTGAGTAAGAATTGGATCCTTCAGTATATATACCATATAAAATTCTATAGAATGGAAGTTATTTTTGATAGTTTGAATCAAAATTTTATCATCTATCAGTAGGAGGATAAACCTAAACACCCAATAGAAAGTAATTCTATCATATTTTATTTACTACCAATTCATGAGATATATTTATCAAAAATGGTTATCGAGACACTATATATTGAAAATCATCCTATTATTTTTGAATATGCTAATGTAGTTCATGAGGAAATTTATATTCATCCCACAAATCATGAAATTGATTATTCAATAAAATTTTCATTCCATTCTATACATATTTTAATGACTCCATATATAATGGACCTGATAGATTTGTAGGAATTGAATAATAAACTCTATGAGAATCTTTATAATGGATTTATTTATATTTTTTATTATTAATGGGGTTTACCGATTAGTTTTTAAGAAGAAATATGGTTCAATGTGTCTTTGAATTGATTACCAAGAACTTTAAATGATCACTATTAAGAACATGTGTCCTCTAACCCATAACGATGATTTTTTTGATAATTTATTAGAAGATCTGTATTTTTCAAAGATACATCATTGATCTTGATATCATTATATAATTAGAAATAATATTGATATACCAATAAATACTTTCATATGAGGTATATTCATTATGAATAGATAGTAATTACACTTGGACTTACAAATTATCATGTAACCATTATGAGTTTAATGGGTAGAGTTTGTAGATATTACCTTGGTCAATATGTGTTTGTATTTATATGTTATATTATTATATATTCAAATAGAAGGAAATAAAATAACAAACATTTGAAAAATATGATGCTGATTTTGAGGAAGGGGAATATATTTGAAAAATTTAGCAAGTTTAAATTTTGTAAATAGAATGTTTCATATGTGGGTTGTATAATCTCAATTGAGGGTATATCAATTAATCCTTTAATGATAGATGTTATTAATAAATATAGTATACTAACCATAGTAATATAAATATATTGTTTTCTTATGAGAACTGAGTACTATCAACACTTTGTCACATATTTCAGACACCTCTCTAACCGACTCACTTTATTGACATGGATGAGGGTTAAGTTCTTCTGGATATATGAATGTGAACAGAGCTTCCATGAATTGAATATAATTAATGTAAAATTTATCTTTCTTAAACTAACCAATAGTGGATATGGGTTATTGATCATTAGTGATGCATCAAATAAGGGACTGATATGTGTCTTTATTCATAATGACATGGTGATAGAACATTCCTCTCACCTAAAATAAATTAATTAGAATAAAATACCCAACTCATGATTTGGATTTGGCAATGAAAAGTTTTTAATTGAATATATAAAGGAATTACATGTATGGTGAATGGTGTGATATATATACTGATCATAAAATGATGAAGTATATTTTTACATAAAATTATTTGAATATGCACCAAATAAGATGGTTTGAGATGATCACATATTATGAATGATCGATACATTACCATGATCTAATGGAATAAATGGTGGATGATGATCTATGTTAGAAAAACCAAGCTATATTTTACATTATGAGTATGGAATTATATATAATATTTATGGTTCTGAAGATATATATTCAAATAATGCAGAAAGGGGACATGCCATGTCATGCATAGATTAATGTTCAACCATAATTCCCTGAGAGGATTTAGAATGAATAGTATGATGATGTGTAATTACATAATATGGTGAGGAATGTTCTTGAGTTTAACAATGATCATGATAAAATAATAAGGTTTAGGAATTTATTATGTTTCCCATTTGTAACTTACATGAAGAATGAACTTTTAGATGAATCTTAGAGTTCATCATTCATTATTCTTTATGAATGTAAATATATATATATATAAAGATATAAATGAGAATTTATGATGGTATAAAATTAAGTGAAATATTACAGAGTATGTATCTTAGTGACTATTATATTAGTAAGTTAAATCCAAGACACTAAAATCGAAAGGGTTATTAAAACCATTACCCATGCTAGAATAAAATATTATAAAACATCACCGTGGATTTTTTCATTGGAATCACTAAAATATCAAAAGGAAATAATTCTATTTGGGTTGTTGTAAATCATGTCACAAAGTTAGAAAATATTATTTATATCTGATAATATTTTAATCTTGATCATATTTCAAAAAATATACATTAACAAAGTGGCATGGTAGAAAGATGTACTATATTATATTATAGTTGATCATAATATAAATATTACTTCAATGCATTGGAGAAGTCTTCAGTATGATCTAAATATTTATTTATGTTTTAGAGTAGCATATCTTCCTTAGATATATGTCTAGTCTAATAGATCCATTAAAACATTGGGGGATATGATGAGATCATGTGGGATGAATTTAAAAGGTGATTGTGATCAACACCTTCCCCTAGTTGATTAATAAATCAATAATATCATTCCATTAAGTATTAAGATGTCTATTTATAAAACTCTATATGGAAGTAAGTGTATAATTTCTAAAAACTTGGGTTAAAGTTGGAGAAATAAAGGTCTTGGAACCTGAGCCACTTGAAGAAATAATAGTGAATGTTAGAACTATTGAACATCACATCAAGGAAACTCAAAGTTGAAAGAAAATTTATGTTGATAAAATTTGAGGAGATTTCGATTTAGAATTTAGTGAGAAGTATTTTATATGAATTTAACCGTCAAATAAGGTTATTATATTCTAGATTAAAATAAATCCAATCCCATGGTATATTAGCCCCTTTAAGTTTGTTGATTTTTTGCGGTATATTTTTGCTTGGATGTTATAAAAAAATATCTATCAAGTTTATGATGAATTCCATGTATTTCCCATATAGAAGTACATAGAAGATCATTAATTTGAACTAAACTCATAAGTCATTACATTGGATCAAGATCTATATTATGTGGAATAAATAGTGGATATTTTGGATCATTTGGAGAATGTTATATGAAACAATACAAATAACTTGGTTAATGTTTTGTGGAAAACCCCTAAATTTGAGGAAGCTATATACGAAACAAAGGATCTGTTGAGATAGAAGTATCCTGAGTTTTTTATATTAGATTTATTGAATTAAGTGAATAGAATTCATTTTATTGGGGATATAATGTAACACCTAAACATTTTATTATATATTTATTTTTAAATAAATTTAATCTCTTTGGTAGAGTATAATACACGCAACCACATGTATAAATGAGATGTAATGTAGAATACGATTATATAAAAGTTATTAAATTTCTATTATGAATATGATTAAACATTTTAAAAAAATTATATATGTTTAATATAATGGATTTATAATTTTAGAAATGTCTTTTTTATGGTAAAAAAAACTTTTACCTTAAAATTATATTTATTTAATTTTGTGAGAAAATAATATAATTTTTCCCTATTAAAAAAATTATTTGAAAAATTGAACATATATTTTGAAATCAACATCTTATAGTTATCATACAGTTACTATTTTAGCATTTTCTAAAAAGAAAACTCTTTATATGAATAGTGAAAAATAATTATTTATATCGAAAAAATCATATCATTTAAAGAATTTACCAATTTATATTTTGTTTAAAATTGATTTTAAATCTTCATTAGTTCAATTAAATTTTTATTAATCTAATTTAGGTCATCATAATAACTTTTATGTAAAATGTTGATATTAAAACTAGTTTTACTTAGGAAAAAGTTTTCTTTGGAAAATCACTTTTCATCTCGTATATGTGTTATACTTTAAATTAAAGTATGAAAAAGATATTAATTGAATTTGAATAAATTTATTTCAAAATAGGAATTATAATAATAAATATTATTTAACAATTTTAACTTAATTTTTTTTTATTATTATAATTCTAATCATGAAAATTTTTAACCACTATAAAAGATAAAATTGGCATATCAGATGATAAACTAAAGAGATAACGATTAAAATAACATGAAAAAATTTATAAATAATATTTCATGAAAATATTCAGAAAAAATATGATATATTATTCTTCAATGTAACATTTTTCATCCATTTTGTGTATAATATGTCAATATATTTTATTATTTTAAAAAATTCAAATTATGTGTTCTCCCCCACTTATAAAAGGATTCAGACTATCCTCCCCTCTATAGACTTCAAGTACCTTTTAGGTCATTCAAGACATACCAATATCTAATCCCTAAGTCTCCCCCCAATACCTAGAATCTCCTATTTTATTATAAAATCATCCGAGGTATGATTTATATAGAAACATAAAGTTGTCATTTTATAAAGAGGTATAGTTATTAAAAATGTGTTTTCATTTAATTTTATCATATAATTAAAATTATCTAAAACTATATTTAAATAATATAATATATTTATTAAATTTATTAATATATATATTTTTTAAATTAAAAACATATATCCATATCCTTTTCCATAAAATGGTAAAAAACCCCATCGATTGTGTGTACGGTGGACTACTATCGCGTGAACCGATGTAATTTTTTTGGAATAACAACCTCTCATAGTTGGATATAATGGTGGAATTAATTTATATATATATATATTAATTATATTGATGAAATACTTATATTTTTTAAATTTTAATATAAAATGTACCTTTTTACATTACAATATGTTGGAATATAATAATGTCGATCATCCATGCGTGTAGTCTACCACCTTCATGAAGCGATGTGATCCATTTTTCATTTTAATTTGAAAAGGTTGGTATAAAAGATAGATTTAATTAATATATATTATAAATATTATATATATATGGTTATATAATGTTTAATTACAATTTACCTTCCATTTTTCCATCCCTAAGAAAACATTATTCATGTGTACGTATGAGCTACCATCTCCCTGAACAATGTAATTCATTTTTCCAACACTCAATTTATTATTTTAACATTAATAAATATATAATAAATATATATGATATTAATATATTTATTATAATTTTTTAGAGGAGGAACCATTATCAATGTACATGGATAGAAACTACAAAAAAAAAACATACAAGAAAAATGAAGTTGTTATTACTCGGAACAGTATTTTTAACAAAGAATTATTGATAAATAGTTGATGAATGATTATAAGAAAATAATATATTGAAGGATATATATTAGTATGTCTCCATAATATATGTATAATAAATATTAATTTATTATATACAGGGTTTAAATATGTTCGACTGAAGCTGGACCTAAGTAAAGGGTTCGTTTTACAATCTCATCATATACAACATTGTTTATATTTATGTCTTTATTGGGAATATTATTTGATCAATCGATAATAAACAAAATTTATTTTCTTATACTACTCTTATTTATTTAAATTTAATGTTTTTCATTCATTATCCTCTCTTAATCTACTCTGGATACCAAAATAATGTTTTTAAAGAATACAAACCTTCAATTTTCAACTTGGTATGGAATCCTTCTCTTCCATGTCCATGTATTCCACTAAATTTATTGAATTAAGTTTCTATCATTAATAAATTTTTTAGTAATGAAATATTAAACAATTAATTACATTTTAAAAAAGCAGTTTAAAAGCAATCTTCATGTCATATTCCAAACATGGTACATTTTTTATCATTTTATAAATGCGTAAAAGGTAATTTTTTATCTTCTATGGCATGATCAAAATTTAGCCCCATCATTGAAACACATAAGAATAAATTTTTTTTATAGTAATAAAACTTTTATTTGAATGAAAACTTTTTTCCTCAAATATTTTGAAATATTTTATTCATTGAATACGTGACTTCAAGGTTAAAAGGGTATTTTAATAGATAAATATTTCTTTGATATTTTTATAATATTTTATTCTATATAAACATAAGTTTTTGAATATTATATTGAGTATATACTCTAATTATTTCACAAACCATATTTATAAGGTTAATTTATGATCAGTTTGACTATAGAATGAATTGATATACAACATTCTTGTTCTTCCAATACAGAGTGTTATTGATTTTTATGGAATTTTAAATATGTTGTATTGATTATTTATATGACTAATTAATTGCAATTTTGAAGTGAAGAGTGGGGACCAAAATTAAATACCCCCTTGATAAATTTTCATTTATCAAGAGACTAACATGATTTTGTATTTTGCTGAGGCCAAATCCATTTAAGTAAGGTGTCTTAAAATGAGGCCTAGAGATTATGTTTCAGATTTAATACATTATGAATTACTTAATTATATAACCAATAATTGACCTTCATGTTATTATATGATTAGTTATGATATCAATGAATATGTATCAAGATAATGTGATTATTTTTATAGAATTATTTTATTATAATTTATTTCTGCCATATTATTAATTCCTTATTATATAATAAAATACACATACCATTACTAAGCATCTAAAATCACCCCTTTCTTATATTTCCTTTCCATAGGTTTCTAGTAAGTTCATTATAATGATTTAAAGGGATATTATGAAGGTAATAATAGTTTTATCAAGTAAAATATTGTTTTGACTTTTATATATTAAAATATAATGTATCATTTTATATTTCATCATGTTTTATAAGACTACAAATATATTCAATACATGAAGATGTGTCTCAATGTATCTAGTGCCAATAAAATAATGTAACTAATGACATTATGATACTAGGGTTAGGGTAATTATATAAAATATTTTCATACTTTTTCTTATATTTCCATCACTAGATAATATACATTACCACATAATTAATTTCACAGTAGTTAGATTTTCTATATTCTAGTGTAGTAAACATGATTTGGGGAATAAAAATATATGATGTTAGGTATACCATTGGTGTTTATAATAAAAAATACAATATATATTTCAAAATAAATCAATAAATTTTTATAAACTTTTATGGGCATTTAGATCTTATTCAGAACAACTCTTAGGTAGGAATATACCCATCAATTGAATTTCCATGGTAAATAAACATTATTGTCCCCCTTATATAACTTCATCTTTTTTTTTGTGATTTTTGATGAATTAGATTAAATAAAACCTCTTTGGATTCTAGTTTTGAATAATGTTCCACTAAAAGTAATATAAGAAACCAAAATACCATCAACATATGAACCCAATATAAAATTTACATACATGGTCAAAATAGAAATTGATACTCACACAGGGATTGATCTTATGATAGGACCTTGTCTCCCCCAGCATCATGGGATTCATAACCATTTATGGTGGACACCATATAAATGGAAATTACCCATTAAATATTCGTAGAAAAAAAATCCAAATGTCCAATGATAATCTCCCTTAACATGATTCCAAGCCATAAATTCCTCCAATTTAAGAATATGAGGATCCCCAATTCCATATTTTTTGATAAGTTATTAAATTTTATTTGAAGAAAAATATTGATGAGATTTTATTACTGATTAATGTAAAATCCATAAGTAGGATATCTGGTTATAAACAAATACATACGTCATTAAAACTCTAGATCAAAATCCACAAAAAAAATATTTGAGGATATTGATGTGTGCACAAATATCATCCATTGTAATTGATTCATCGAATAAATCATTGAGTCCTATCACATCATCGATGGTGAGCACTTCTGGGATGCATATATTAGAACAAAAATCATTATTTCGCTGAATTCACTCATATTATACCATATGGTTTCACTTCATAATACAGGAGAATCATAGATCCCTTAAGTGTTGATGTGTCTGGGTCATTAGAATGATGAGAATCTAAGAAGTGTCTTTTTCTATTATTAGACCTCCTTAGTTTTCCAACACATAGAGAATATGATATTTGGGAGAAATTTTCCCTCGTTAATGGGGTTTGTCACCTCTACATTCCTTTTTGAATATTTGTGATCTATGTGGCCTGAATTAGTTGACACTCTCTCCAAATCATCCTCTTTTGAGATAGAAGATGACTTCGCAGTCGCTACCACAAGGTACTCTTGTTTATATTGTGAATGTAGAAATATCATATATAATAAAGTCATAAATTTTTACCTAACATTCTATCATTTATAGGATTCAAATTCCCCTTATGGTAACTATATTATGTTGGGTAATACCCCTTGACACTTCTTATACTGAGGGTATGGACTCACCATCAAGAGCCAACATTCCATATTACACATCCTCCTCAAATCCTGAATGATCAGTACTAAATTTATTATAGGAGTAGTGGAATACAATTCTATAATCCACCATCATTGTTAGATTCATATGATGTAATGATCATGGATGCACTCTTTAATGAAAACATACCATGTCTATAAACACATTTATGAAATGATTTTTCTCTCCCCAAATGTTTTACTTATGAATGTGGGAGAATTTAGATTGTCTTTTGAAATACGAGTAATTGGGGAGATATGTGGTAATTATATTCCACCATTTAATCCACCATGATCCTCTACCTCAGTTATAATTAACTTTTATCTAGAGGAGTTGATTCCCCAATCTCAATAGCGCTACCAGATGCAATGTAATTAGGTGATTCTTGCTTCAATTGTAACACCCCGACCCCAGTTACCTAGATTCGGTGCATTATTACATAACATTGGCATGATCACAAGAAAGATCAAATCTCGAAAGACCGATTAGTTAGTAGCCTTGGAAACACTAGATATATTCATAATGTTTTACATTAAATCATAAAAATAAAAACTACAACAACATAGTCTCCATAGTCCACACTCATATCCACTCATACTATCCATGCAGGTCATTCATAATTTACTTCTTCACATCCTGGGAAAAATAAAACATAGAAAAGGGGTGAGCTAAAATGCCCAGTAAGGATAACAATATAGCGGAAACTATCATAAATAAGAATAAACATTTAAGGAAATGTATAACAAAATCCTTTTTAAACTTGAACTTCAACATAGTATGGAAAAAATAAAATGAAATAATTCCATTTACTTATTCACATGGATATTCTACTAATCGAATAATCACATGCAATATCAATAACCACTTTCATAATTATGGAATGCATAATGCCAGACTATCATAACCACATAGCCAAGGCCTCGTGCCAAGACTATAAATAAGATTTTTCCAAGGCCTTGTGCCAAGACACTAGTTTGTCTCATGAGACCTACCGATGCATCGAGGAGCTATAGCGGGCTCCACCCCTCACATATTAAGTCCAATGCATTCCCATATGAAAAGTTTCAAACATAACATAAACATTCGTATTAAAACTAGCATACGAAATGTAAATACTTCATCCATAAACCACGAATGGTATAAGAATAAAAAATCCACAGTCAAAGACATCACAAAAACATCAAAACAATATAGAAGTTTTGTATCATAATAAATCAACTTAAGATAAACTTAAAATCCATCAAAGGATGTTGACATAGATGAAATCAAAACTATTTGAGAGAAATATCTCTTTTTCTAAAATCATTTAAAAGTCACACATTTATTAAGGAAGTAATTTAAAAGAGATTTTTGAATCAAAGTGTCCCCTACCACTTTGAAACTTTTGAAAAGAAATATCATTTCAAAACATTCATGTCCATATAAATAAATCCTTAAAATCATTTTGAAAACATGGACATTAATTAAAAATATTTATAAAGATAAATCTTTAAAACATTTAAAATTCGGATTTTGATAAAGAGTACATTTCATAAATTCTTAAAATTATCATTTTGAAATCATTTAAAAGTCACATAATTATTAAATAAACATTTACTTTGAAAATATCCTTATCATCTTGTATGGGAATCTTTGAAAATTTTATAACGGCGGAAAATAACCGCACCCGTCGTATAAGTTAAAAAAACATTCTTACCTTAATTCTGTCGAAAAGGTTAAAAAGGACCTTGTTTGGAAAACGACGGAAAGGTTCATTTTATAAACTTCATATAAAAATTAAAACATGGGTATAAATGACTTTAACCCATATTCTGTAAAATTGTAAGAATGTTTTGAAATACACTTTCAAGAAACATGGATGTGGATGATAAAGAGGTCCCAGTAGATAATCATGTATAAACAACCTCAGATAACAAGGAGATTGTGAAATAACCCTTACCTTGTAATTTTCCTTGGTTGGGGGTAGGTTAAACTCCTGTTTAATGGTGAAATAATTGTTATTAAATTATACAAGAATCATATACATTATTATGTTATCATATATGATCTTTTAACATTGCTTTGTTAATAATATCTTAGTATTGTCGTCGTTTAGGGTGTTAACTTACTCATTTTCTTTTATATGTTTTGTTACGTAAGCCATGTTTGTCATGGATAGGTTATATCTTATTCATATCCAGAATGATATCAAGTCCTTAGACATTTTTTTTAAATCATCACATGATAATTATATACTTTAATGGATACGATGGAGAATGAATCTCATCGCGTTCGTGGAGACGGAAGTCCGTACGTACGCACGAGCGACAATATCATTCTTTTGATATTAAAATAATATTTAATTGGATTTTATATCTTATATAAAGAATCATTATCATGTTATATTTATTATTTACATGAATTACACATCATTATTATACCCATCCAAATAATAATATATTGAATAACAATTACACCACGACGTGGAGACGGTAAGCCGTACGTACGCACGTATGATGACATGTCATTCAAAGGATGGATAGAATACTGAATATGGTTGTGCCATATTTATAATAATATTAAATTATATAGGAGATACTGAATTCATTATTTTAGAATTATAATAACAAATAAAGAAGAAGTTGAAGAAGAAATGAATTTGAAAAAGGGTGGTGAAAACATTACCTCTTCTTCGGGTTCTTCCTTTTGATTTGATCAAAAGGGCTCCTTAGGTTTGCTTTATGATCAAAATAAGGCCTCTAGGTTGTAGTGAGGGATGTTTAGAGAGTATTTGGTCAGGGGTTGGCCTAACCAAAAGGCTTTGAAGGTGTGAATTAATGAGAAGGGGGAGTGCCCTTTTATAAGAGGGGTGAGGGGCACCTTTGGAAAAGCTAGAAATATTATTTTATAATAAATTAATATTCGGTTTCTAATGGATACAAAGTGTATTATTTAAAGTTTATGTTGGGTATGGGTCTAAAAGCACTCAACCAATATAATTTAGACAGGTTTGGGTTGTTATATTAACCTTATCTTTAAGTATTAACTCTTAGTTAATTATTTTCACTTTTACAATGTCTCTTTGTATTTTTATATTATATGATTAATAAACTTACTATATACATCCAAGCGACCCCAAGTGGTCTATTAATGATACACCTATCATGATATAAGTATCTTGTCCGAACATTAGATTTTTTTGGAATTTAATATCAATTATTAATATAATATTTGTTTTAAAAACTCTTTTATGTCAATTTTGACACTATTTAATAATTTATTTTTGAAAAAATCATAACAAAATGATAACTTCAAAAAACGTTAATTAAAGAAATCCTAAAATGTCCTATTAACCTAGAAAATTATTGGTATTTATAAAAAGTCTCAAATTACATTTATTTGGGTATTTATAATATCAATTATTCTAATTTTTCATTAATTAGGTAATTACTTCATCAACATTGTGTCATAAATAAATTAAATTATTTAATATCTAAAAATTATAAATAAACTACCATTATGTAGGAAAACTTTTTAGGTTTCTAATTAATATTTACAATTTTATCTTATGTATAACCATATATTAAAAATGTTTTAGTAAATAAACTTTGATTTTAACACTTTTAACTCTTCTTTGAATTAAATTATAATAAATGTCCTAATCTAATCCAAGTGGACCTAAATGATAATATTTTACTCCTAAGGTTGTTTTTGGTCGAGATACACTTTCCCAATAGAATTAGGACATTTTTAGAGCAATATTAATATCATTTTTACCGTTAATTACCCAATTCACTTTTAACCGTGGTAAATAAAAGTAAAAAGTTACTATTCATCAAAAATTATTTTCATCTCATTGAACCACATTTTACTCCTTGATATTAACTGTGTCTCTAGGATTTTAGAAATTCCACTCACAGAAGCAGTAAAATTAAGTTTTATGAAAAATTCAGTTTTTGAACTACCACTTAGTGGTTTCACTATTCATCAAAAATGAAAGTTTCCAGAAAAATACCAAAAATTTGGCCTAAGATATATTTGATATTATGAATTAAAAAATAATGCCTATTTTACCAAATTCAAAACATATCAGTTGCATTAATTAATTTAAAAATTAACTCCTGTCGTCAAAACAAATAGTGTGTTTTTAAGAAATAATAACTATCAAAAGATTGACACTTGTTTATGTCTGGTTTAATTGTGAAATTATGTACAATGACCAACATTGTATTAAATGGTAAAAATATATTCTAAATATACTTTAAAACCACTCAAATTCATAATTTATCAATATAAATTATTTTGATTAAAAAAGTTGTTTTTAATTAAAATTTAGTAATTTTAACTATTCATCAAAATATAAATGTTATCCGAAAAGTTCCAAAATTTCACCTTAGGATAAATTCGATAGTACGAATACAAAAATGAAGTCCATTTTGAGATATAATTTATAAAATTTCAAAAAGTAGGTATTACTATTCATAACAGCTAGTTTGATTGGTTGTGGTGTGTGTTAGAACTCGAAGTTGCGTACAACACACACTACTGTATTATTCAAAGGAAAGCATACCATGGAAGCTTGAGATGTTTCATTGTAAATTTTCTATGTCTCCACTCTAAAAAGTAAATTTATTTAGTCAAATTGAATATATAAAAGTTTAAAATTATGGATTTAAAAAGGGTTCACTATTAAAAGTTGGTAAAAGTGCAATACTGAAAATGAATTTGTTCTTACATTATGTCTCAGAAACTCATAATATGGATTATAAAATTATAAGGATTATAGAAAGTTTAAAATTTAGTAAATACTATTCATAACCTCTTTTGAACGGCCTGTTTGGTAAGTCATGGTGTGCTTGAACTCGGTGTTGCGTGTAGTGCAAGTTATTGAATTATTTTTAAGAAATAACACACTATGAAATCTTGGGGTGTTACATCAATGATGTATCTTCTACCATATGAAAAAAAAACATATTCTCTTCTTGAAAGTTAATTATTCAAAAAAAAAACAAGGTAATGTGGGATAAATTTTTATATTTACACCCCCAATATTTAAATATTCATCCCATTTTTTCATTGGGATGATCAATCACCCTTATAGTGATGCTTGAATCCATCATTTAGGATACCCATCTTGTGAATGTGATTCAGTTTTCAATGGAATAAATGTGCATATCTATCAACCATATATACTTATACATATATAGGGGATTGATATTATAAGAAAAATGTTGAGAAACCTATACATATACATGTAGGGTAATATTTATTTCAATTTGCAGATCCTCCCATATGTCTTTGATGTCAAAGGGCATATATTAAAAAAATTATGTTGATTCAAGCTGTAGAATTTTTTAATCTTTAACCGTTTTGTGAGGAAAACTTGAAATGTTTTGGATTCATGGTTTTTACAAGACATATCACCAAAACATTATGGAAATATGGGGACCAAGTCCCCACCTATTGAAATAAACTAGATATCATTTTCCTAGAACCTCCTGGTTCATCATTTTTCATTCAAGTTCGCTGATCCTTTTTTATTGTAATCCTAAAAATTATCTTGGAAGTTCACCACTATCAATCTCTAGTATGAATTTATTTTAATCTCTTAATAAAACAGATGTTTTAAAAACAATAAATTAGTAGATGGTCTTTACTATCATACCCTGAAAATACGAATAGATCCATGATTTTCAATAACTATGAGTGAACACAATGGATGAATCCAGTTGAGGAAACATGATTACTACCTAAGAAACAACTTGGTCCATGAATAACAAGATTTTCATAGAAAACTTTGGATTTTATAATCACAAAAAATTAATGGTAGGAGATATAGTTGGATATTTTATACACCTGAATAGACATGTGAATCAATATTTTTCATAAGAATCAATGATTATCTCACCATATATTAGTGTTTCCAATACTCAGTACCTCAAGACCATAATATATGATCTAAGAACATAATCGAAGAGGTTATTTTAAATATTTTTTTAGTGGGAGTATCATTATAAGTTAAGAAGATAAATTCTCCTAAGAAAAAAAATCTATAATTCCCTCCCATGCTTTATGTATTGAGGTATGATTCTAAAACCAACATGGCCAATGGGGAAGAATTTGAATATAACAATATTGACCATGTTGAGCACAATTTATGAGCTAAAGTGTTCCACTATACATCTTAATAGTACCTTGAATGGTCCAAAAATGTTAAATTTATCCATCCCTATATAAATATGTATCATGAATTGCTAAATCTTTTCTAACAAAGGTGTTACCTAACTGATGTTCTCTTTTTCTTCCAACTTGGATTCTATAAGGAATGTCCCCATCCCCACACTAAAATTTTAATAACAAATAATGTAAAAATAGGTGGATAACCCTAATACTAAAAATTATTCAAGATGGGTGCTTGAGGGTATGTCAGGGACAATGGTATACCCCCATGTGTTATATTTTCCTTTCTCTAATATATGCCAATATTTCTCTAAGATTACCTAATTTTAAAATGAAGGACATCTCATTGGATTCCAATAGCTGGATTCCTTCCCTTAGGGCTTCAATAAATCATTCATCCATATATTAAGATCAATATCATACATGGGTAGAGGGCCTTTCACTAGACCGTGAAGGTTAATTATAATAGTTCATGTGCCAAAACTTATTAGCATTCAGTATTATACCACATCACCTTAGGTGGGATGAACTCATCATTCATGGAACCATGGATAACTACGAATGAGATATCATAGACATCTAAAAAACTAAAAAATTATTCCCCATTAGTTAGATGAAAGGTATTAGTTTGAGGAACCCATTGGCATAGTAGTTTAGGGCCCAGATTTGATTTCAAATACATGTAAGTCTGTATATCCTAGAGAGTTTCAAAAAGTGTGATGACCTTTCATTCAGCCTCAGAATTTTCAAATCTTTTTCACTTGTAATAATCCATCATCCATGCTATCATAATCCCCTATCAGAATGGATGTCATAGTATTCATTCCCACCATTCATTTGGTCTTTAGTGCACAAGAAAAGAAATAGAGAAACAATTCATCTTTATCTAGAATATATGAGGATTTAAATAATGGGAACTCAAACTTTGGGTCATGATACATATGTAGTGTGATGTTAAATTGTTAATGTTAAATCCCCTATATGATATGTTAGATAGTTTAATATTATTTTAATTCTTTATCCAGGAGTGCAACATATACTTATTTATCATTAGGATAAGCACATCCTTCACCGTCCCCATGTCATATAATAGATTCAATTTCATTTTTGGTATTTTCCAAATTGTACCTCTTTGGATTCTTTAAAAGATACAAAAGGGTGTAATCACATGAATTTTATCATCTTTGTTTGACAATGTCCACCATCTCATCAATACGTTTCCCATCCTAATCATCATAAATATGGATAATTTCTTAGTAATTTTAAGTCTTAAAAAATAAAAATACTATTTCTTTTGTACAAAAATTATCTATAAGGTAATTTTATCATAATAACTCAATATTTGTTAGAATTTCATCCAATTTCTCCCCCAATCCATTCACCATATATCTGGTTATAATTTGAAAATTTCAAAACACTATCATGCAAAAAATTCATGAAGAAACATCAAGCATGTTAATCCAAGCATGTTACTCATTGTATGATTTTCCATACAAGTGAATTCACTTAGTTTAATGAAGTCTCTTCATAAAAACCTCATGAATATTCCTATGGTGAATGATAAGAAAATATATAAAAACATCATACCAAATTTTTTCTCAAGACACATGAGTGAGTATATTATTTCATTTATATAAGAAGAGATGGCTGGTGTGAGTGAGGGATGAACAATCTAGGATCATGACATTATTTATAAGCATTCATGTTCTCCATGTAGAATTTAAATTAATCACATTAGCAATACCATTAGAGGAGAGATGTTTGGGGTAATATTTCATATAGTCTAATATCCGAGAGGCAAATGTCAAAATTTTTCACCAATTGCAAGCATAATTGACAACAATAGGCTAATCCATGTCCAATGTGAAAAAATGGAAAAGTTTTAAGGTTTAATTCACACATGTGATACTATGACCCCATGATTAAAATCTCCTTATAACAGTCAAATTCAGTATTGTGAGAGGATCATTTTTTAGTGATCCTTTTTTAAAATAAGTATATCAATATTGATGGAAAAAATTCAACAAAATGAGAAAAAGAAAATATATAGTTAAGGGAAATAAAAAACCC
The DNA here is from genome assembly GCA_963277665.1 of Viscum album. NCBI lineage: Eukaryota > Viridiplantae > Streptophyta > Magnoliopsida > Santalales > Viscaceae > Viscum > Viscum album. The sequence goes on along the minus strand of OY728137.1, from coordinate 841,914,405 downwards.
ATGTAACTCATTGAGGTGAATGTAAGTGGGACATTCATATTTCACTTACTTGAATAGATATCTCATGAAGATTATTCTTGTGTATATAACCTACATGATTTAGTTTCATGAGGTTCCAACTTCACCCAATATCAAAAATATTATTATAAATAAGACTCTTGATATCCTAATTTACACACCCTTGAATATTGTGATATTATTAGTTCTATATTCAACCAACCCCCTCTCCCTAGTCTCTAAAACCATTTGGTAGCTTACAAGGATTTAAAATGAGATGTAATTAATAGAATTGAAAGAAACTTGAGTTCCAAAAGAAAAAAAATGATATTTTCACTGAAACATATTTTTACAAATCTATTATCACAAGGGTGAAGGACCCATACCCACCAATAGACATTAATTTCACTCTTAAAATAAAATATGATGAGACCCATTATCATTAGGGAAAAGTATCTCTCCATTTTGTTTCCTATATATTTTGATTTACTATGTGTCACTTGGGAGATGTTGTCTTCAAAACACCCAAGTAACATTTGGGGGAAATAATTTTGGTTCTCCAAAGTATAAATAGGTTGAAATTAACTTCAATTCTCCAAATAATCATTTTGGAAAAGTGAAGTCTAGTTTACCAAACATTTAACAAGGTGAAGCCACCACCAAACCCTATGTACCTATATGACCACAAATGGATGGAATATATTTTAACTCACTCTCTTGTCTAAGGGAGACCATTTCATGGCCTCTTGCAAGGTGTTTGGACATGTATGGTCAATTAATTAGATATAAATACATTTTCCATTTTCAATTATGAATTCCATTTGCAATGTATTTCCCACAAAAAACCTTCCTAATAGTTACAGTCCCCATTATGTGTTAAATTGTGAACCGAATCGGTAATGATGGACCTGATCCTAGAGTCTATGAGGAAAATATTATAATTTTGGGTAGTGCCACTCACATAATCCTTTATTATTAAATTTTGAGGTGAATATGATAATATTTTAACCTTTTGTTTTCTATTAATTAATGCATATGTCCCAGTTTTTGTTTTAGAAAAAATTATGAGGGAAATAATGTATAATCCCTATTGTTCATCATGACTACCCCACCATAGTGTCGACCTCATCCACTTATGGTAAGGGAGAAAATATATCCCATGATTATCCCTCATATGATAAGGCCTTATAATTTATTGAATGAAATCATATATATACCTCCATCAATTTCTAAACCATCATTCATAAGTTAATGGGGATGAAATTTCCAACATGGAATTCCATGTTAGGTGTATTTCACCCCACCCCCACCCAACATGGTTATGAGACATATAATAAGTTATTATATATAATATTTACCAAACCTATCATAAATTATGTGGGATTTGTGCTCACTAGTTATTATTCCATTAGCACAGTCAAATTTTTTTTTGGTCCACCTCTAAAGGGGAAATCCCCAACCCATCCAAACTACATGGAATTCGATTCATGTCATGATGGGATACATACGAAGCCTTTATAATGTTATAACCCAACACCCACAATCCAAAATGATATTCATTGGTCCATATTCCCTATAAGATTATAATTCCATCCACTCTACCTGGGCTTCAATTACAGTCATGACATGAAATGTTGGAAGCCTCTTTAAGTTTCCATCCCAACGCCCTCCATCCACCATCATTTTAATTAGGATTTATTCCCATTAAGTACATATAATATTCTACTCTATGTGGTATTTAATTATAGTCATGATGATATATATTATAAGACACCTAGGGTTTCAAACCCTACACCCTCAATCTGCCATCATCTTTAGCGGGAACAGTAGCAGAACTGTAGTAGGTACTATAGAGGGAACTGTAGCAGGCACTGTTTGGCACTGTAGCAGCCATGAATATGCCCCCATTTGGGCCTTCAGGCCACCGATTTGGTGGCCGAGTCCTTTAAGGCCTTCGGGCCACCCAAGCCTTCGGGTCAGTAAGGCCTTCGGGCCACCTTAAAAAGTGCAGATGCAAACCAGACAACCTACAAAGAACAAGCTTCAGAAGGAGGAGGAGCAAGGAGCATTCACCATAGCAGAAGATAAACGGATTGAAAGAATGAGAGGGTATGGCACCAGCCACTAGGACAAGCTTTTGCAAGCATGGGAAAGCCTAGCCGAACAGCCATTCGAAGGTGGAGAGCTGATTTTATGATGAAGATGTTGGGGAGGAGCAGTTCCAAATAGTTAGTCTGGGTTGTATGTAAATTTTGAAGCCTACGGGAAATGAATCCCTCTAAGTCCTACGGGCCATGTAATGCTTACACCTACGGGCCTTGAAAGGGTTCCACCTCACCCCTTGAAAGGTGGATTATCAAAAATCAATAAAAAATGAAGGCCTTTGGGCCATTGGAGGACTAAAGAAAAAATTCTCTTATATGGATATATTCCCAACAAGATCAGACCCCCATATAATAGTGTTGGCATTGATTCCCATCCAGAAGGGATATTTAGGAATCCACCATGAGGATAAAATAAAATAATCTCAATCCATCATCATATTCATTATTTCATATAAATAGTAATATCATACCCCCACTGAGATGAAAACATTTCTTCTAGGTCCTTTCACCTCATCCTCATCATTCCATATTCCTAATGATAGCTATGTTTAAAGGTCCATATACTTTATAAGATCAATCCAATATCATCATTGAATATTCCTAATTGGATAAAAAATAGATGTATTCTCTTGTTTATTCCCCATATGAGACTTCTAAGGGTCCAATTCACTTTGATTTCCTCACCACATAAAGCTAAACAACATGGTCTTGCCCTTGTCCCATATTCCGAAATGGTAAGTCATGTACTATTAAGGGAAACTGAACAACACAATTTATTTTTTATTCTAAAATGTTAAATTGGATGTCCCTCTAATTGTCTAGATACCAAAATCAATACCAAACAAATATATATGGTTGATAATAAAATTAAAAGTTCCCCACTACATTTCATAACACCAGAATCAAAAAATAAAGAATGAAATAAAATGGAAACTATATGACACACAAAGATGATAACATTTATGGAGAAAATATATAAAATAATTTTTTTTAATTCAATACATGTAGATAAATTATTTATGAATCTTGGTATATAGGAAGGATTCATGATTATGTATTTGATCTATAAGAGAGTCCTAGAGTAGAAAATAATTCCACCAGAAAGGGTATGATGACCCTGAACTACCATCCTATCAACTAATGTTAGTTCTAAAGATTCATTGAATAAATTAACAATGATCACATTCCTTTAGAAATAAATTCCACAACATATCAAAAATATGAGAACTGTTGGGTGTGCACGGTTCCCCAAATAACCACCATTTGAAACTACCTGAAGGATTTAAAATGGGTACCAATGGATATTGATAAGTTTTCCCATTTTTTTATATAATTATAGGATTATTTTTATATATAATGGAATTTTTACATCATAGTAATTAATCATTTATATATATAACATGAGTCGATTCATTTACAACATAGCATCAAATTCTACCAAATGAAGATGCACTAAATTTAATATAGGATTCTTCTATAAAATTTTAATTTAGAAGGAGTTATAAACATAAGAATAAATACATTGATCAATATATAAATTCACTAATAATAAAACTAAAATTAACAAGGATATTATTGACTATTTCAATAGAACTTCAATAAAATAAAAGTATTTTCTAACAATGGATAAAATAAAATATTCTACACTATCAAATAGAAATTGAGTGTACTTGACACTATATTATTATGTAGGTTTATTTCATCATTTGTGATGATTTATGAACTTTATTAATATTTTTCATTTTTTATTTATTTTCATTATTCACCAAAATAGACCATGATATAATATATTGTGTCAAATATAGAATATTTTCTTACTTTAATCCCTAAAACATTGGTAGTTATTTTGGTGGAACCTTCCCTTAATTAGTCATATAATAAATCCAAATCATTTATTATTTTTAAATAATGATATTGGTTTAATCCTGTTACATTAATGAAACATTTCTTCATTCCCATGTGGTAGTGAACTGTTTTATTCTTCTTATATTGATGGTATGTTAGAAATTGGATCCCATTTACAGAATAAAATTCTTAATGGACTATTCATAATTATAGTTCCTTTTTATTTTATTCTCTTTATTCCTTTAATAACATCGATGTTATATTATCTAAATTTCAACATTGAGTTACTTTTTAATTAATTTATCTTGGCTATAACATTTACTAGTTTAGGAATTATTTCATTGACATTTATTTAAGACATGAAAGAATATATAAACTAAAATTTATGGGATACTAACAAATACATTATAATAAAATGAAATATTAATAAAATTCTCTATAGAACACCTAACAGATCAATCAATAAATTCATTTATTTTAAGAAATTTCCACATTATTTTATATCAAATAATATAAGGAATATATTGTTTTCAAAAAATATTTCTTGAATCTATACAATTCCATGAACTAAATTATATAATTTGATTGGTTATTATTAATTAATTTCAACCATATATTAGTTCAAAAATCTAGATATTATATGAACAAGAAAACATTTTCTCAATAATAAAATTCAATAACAAAGTCATTCTTATTATTAGAGTTATATGATCCATTCCTAAATTTTTTTTGGATTAAAATAATAACTATTATATGGTTCAAATTTCTTTATAAATAACATAATAATGATGTGTTTATTCATTATTAATGTTTTTTCCCAATTAATTAAAATTATTATTTATTACTTGAGAAATATTTATTAATATTAAAATAATGTTTTCAACTCTAGCACCAATATTTTTTGGAATCTTATGGATATATTCATTTTTACCTATCATATTAAATTATTCATAGGGTTTTTGTTATTTCCAACCATTTACCAAAACAAAAAATAAATTACAGAATAAGATAGTTCCATTAAATGAATTGAAATTAAATAATTTATAATATATCATAACATATAATTAAATCTATTAAATACATTTTTATATTCATTTTTATAATCTTGGACTATATCCCAAGATATAAATAATCCTTACATTGATAAAATTAATGTGATAAAAACAACAAATAAATATTTTTTAAATAATTTTAAAATAAATATACAAATTTTTATGTAAAAGATATACAAAAAACCAAAAAATTAATTTCTTTACAAATGAGGTACATATTATAATTTATTTTAAAAAACATCATTAATATATATTAATCCATATAATGTAACTTTTTATTAAATCAATTTTTATATTATCACTATATATGAATCTTTGGAGAAATAAAAATTAAAGAAATGGGTGGGATAACAATATTGTAAGCAATGAAACACTAGTACATTAATGATATTGATGTTACTTTTTTTTACCATGATGATGTTATACCCCTACTATTTTATGGATTTTATCCCCTTTGATGATTTTTATTCTCTCCTCTTGTGTGAAAAAGATGAAATCTTGGTCACTATGACCAAAAAAACACCGTAATATGGCCACAATACATCTATAGGTGATGATTTCCTTTCTTCAATCCTTAGGATCCCATAAAACATATTTTATCACTAGTTAGAAATCAACCATATTTTTATGTGGTTTCTACAGTAAGGACCCAACCTTATTACATTTCATAATCTTGAATTTTAGTCAAGAACTCACTTCATTTCGCATTGAGGATCTTTTAATGTTCAGAGTTTTAGAGAATTGGCATATAACACATACATAAAATTGAACATTTATACATTGTAGATACCTTAAAAGTAGTATCCATTTCTTCCAAAATATATATTTTTTCAAATAAAACGTGTTTGATTTGATAAATCTTCATAACATTTAACTTGGATTCTTTATTTGTCTTACACATCCTTATAACCTATGAAAATCATTTAAAAACATGGGATTATTAGAAAAATATCATTAAGGGATATAGAAAGAAGGAAATAAAATATTAGTCCCTGAATACTTGTAATATATGAAATCATTTTCCAAAAAGACATACTTGTCATCCATATAAACTTACTTTGTGAAACTTGAGAATTCCATGATATTTCCACCAAAAATATAGAACACAAATAGAACCATAAAGTTATCTTTGGGAATTAATTACTTATATTTTAACCCTCACAAATAACTAATTATTTGTATCCCTCATGGCTACCTTACATTGTAACCCTCATGGCTACCTTATGTTGTAACCATCACAGATACATATGGAGTAACCATATGACCAACCTAAAACATACACATAACCAATTAATTTAAGGGAGATATAGGTCCAAAAATTATTCCTAAATAATTCCCAATAACCATAACATAATCATCAAGCAATAATACTTGCATAAAAACATTCACATTAAATTTTGTACAAATAAAGTTTAAAAGAGGATTTTATAAGAAAAGTCACTTACAAAAAACATATTATCAATATGATAATAAATTTTAAGAAAGGAATATGTGTATACACTATAAATAAACATAATAAAACATGATCTAAAAAAATAATCACACAAATTTTCTTAAAACCACACAATTATTTCAGTTTAAGGTTAACCCTAAAAATGGAAATTGGGTTAAGAATTCCCTTACCTTGGGATTGTATTACTTAAAAATTGTTTAAACATCAATTGTAATGATTAAAATAGTGTTATTAATATCTTAAAGAAATATATTCATGTTTATAAAACCTTATATGATCAATTCGTAACATCATTTCACCCATTAATTATTAGTATTTTGTTCCTTCCATTGTTTTGGGTTCATTATTTACATGATTTCCATGGCTGGTGAGTATTTGATTTTCATGTCGTATGGAAATGAAATTATATAAGTAGAATGAAAAGATATTAATATGTTTCCATAATACATAATGATACCATAAATCATTTATATGTGACGATGAATCTTCAAATAAAACATTAATGATATTTGTTGAGATCATTTTTGGTGGTTCCTCAATAATCATGAACGCGTTTCATTATATAAATTAATGTTATTCATAGAATATAATTATAGAACATAAAACAGGTTACATCATAGAATTTAAATTATGTTTCAAACATTAAAATGGTTTTATGATTAGTTTTTAAGGAATTAATGTAAATTTTAAACACATCTCTCAAGATTTTGGTAAATAACACATCATGAATGATGTCTTTATAAGAGGGGGAGGAGATGAAGTAAGTTGAGAAATTTTTCCACAAACATGATAAAATCTAGAATATATAACATTATGTATCATTAGTGCCTCTTGGATAAGGGGAATAAAAGAGAGTATAAGAAAAGAAATGGAAATGAAAAGAAAATACAAGAATAAGAAAGAGTATTTTTTTACCTCTTGATCTCTTCTCCTTGAGATCCTCTTTAAGGCCTTTGGTTTTGGACTTTTGATAAGGCCAGTAGGTCTTGGACATGGGGAAGAGCCTTGGGAAGGTGATTGGGTCGAAATTAGACAATTCTCAAGGCTTGAGATGTGTGAGAGGAAGAAGGTAATGAAGGTGGTATTTATAGTGGAGGAGAGGAGAGATTTTACATTATTTTAGTCATTATTCTAATATTTTTCTCAAGACTGTGAATAGTCTGGTAATGTCCAGTAAAATTCAAGGGATTTTTTTTTTAATTTTCTTTGGAATTTTACAAGAACCCAGTTTCTGACGGCACCTGATTCTGAGGCCCGGTGTGCCCAGAATCCTTTTCCGAAGTTTAGCTCGGGTACATTCAGTGAACGAACGAGCGGGTTTTTCTAACTTTTGAACCGGTGCTCGGAATCGAATTCCGAGGGCACCAATGGAATGGAAGCGCTGGTATTTTCTTAGAAACTCCTTTTCTGGAGTTGCATTTTCTCTGGTGTGGTTTTTAGTTTTTGGGATTAAATTAAGAAATAAAATAAACTTGGTGCGACACTTTGTTTTATTTCACTTAAAGCCACTTAAGCTAAGTTAAGCGGATAAGGTGGGACCCATGATATCCTACCCACTTGATAGGATATTTGTGAGGTGGGGCCTGCATGAGCCCCACTATTTCTTCCCTCCTAAGTAACGCACCCGCAAACCCCCTCTTTAAAGAAAGTCAACCGTGTGTTTTTCTGGTTAGAAACGCCCCATTAAATTGGGCGGTTTATTTGTTACAATTAACTCTTTGAATTAATAGTTGGATTCTTTTTATGAATTCCAAAATGTTGGAATGGGAAATAAAATAAGACCAACACTTATTTTATTGAGGGGTTTCTTGTTGAGAGGATTGGAGAAAGCTCTAAAGCTTTAAGATCTTCATCCTCCTTCGTTGAAGAACGCGAAGAACACGAAGAACGCGAAGAACGCATCGTCACTGACGAAGAACGCCGGCCTCCGACGAAGGGAGAAAAAGAACGCCGAACCCTTGGAGATTGATGACGTGACGCTGTGTACTGCGACTCCAGCAATCCTCCTTCTGCGACGCTTCTTCCACGATATTCCTTTCTCCGCGACGAACGCTCGTGCGACGACAACGTTGAGGTAGGGGTTTATTTTCTTGTGATTACTTCCATTGTTATCTCCATTTCAATTGAACTGCCTGTTATCACGTTAACAGGAGGAGGTCGGACTGCACAAACACGACCGACATGCCTCCCCTCTTTTTGGTTGTTGATATTGATGCGGCGATCAAGGCGACGCGGTGCCAAAGCACCGCACGTTTTTTTTGTAAAAAGGGAGAGCTGAGAAGCACGACACCGTCGCACCGCGCTGTTGGAAGCAATAAATCCACGACGCCGTCGCACCGCACCGTAGAAGGTGAACAGAGGACGCGGTGTCGTCGAGCCGCGCCGGAGGACCTTAGAAGCACCGCGGCCGGAGCGGGGCCGCGGCGGAAGGGCGCGACGATGCATGGGAACAGGTGGCCAGTACCGGGCTACCGGCATCGAAGCAAGGGGACCGGCCTTGCCGGTCCCATGGCGGCAGAAGCCGGCCGACCGAAGTGGGCCGGTCGGACGGTGGAAGAACCGGGGGTCTGAGACCACCGGCAGGCTGGATGTGAGCGGCCCCATTAAGGGGTCACAGTTTCTTCACGTGGGGGCAGCACTCCCCCTGCAAGCAGCGCTTGGCCAAAACGGCCGAGCCGGTCGCCTGGCCACCCGGCCAGCGCCAGTGCGCCTAGCGCGCCGGGCTGAGCCACCGGGCCGGGCTGGGCCGCACCGACCGGGCCGGGCCGCACCCAAGCGGGCCGGACCCGGACCCAGTTCGGGTCGACCCGGTTCGGGCCGACCCTGGGGGTATCGGGCCGGGTCGTACCGGGCCCGAACCCCCTATTACCAAACCTTTTTCGTTCTGTCGCCCATAACATGAGCTACAAGCCTCCGATCGACGCACCGTCAGTTGAGATGTGATCCTTGGATCAAGACGGTCGTTTTAGTATATTGCACTCAAGGTTTCAGAATACTTTGGTTTCAGCCGGGTTGGTTCGTACACAAAACCAACCGGGCCCTCGGAGCGGAAACACCTATAACTTGAGCTCCAGACGTCCGATTGACGTGCCGTCGACTTTGATGGATTCCTCAAAGTGAGATGGATCATTTGGCTTACTCCGCTCGAGGTTTGGACATCGTCAGAGTGTGGTCGGGTTGGTTCGCTCACGAAACCAACCGGGCCCCTGGAACGAAAAGGCCAATAACTCACAGACCGGGCGTCCGATTGACACGCTGTCTGTCTCGTTGATTTACTCTTGATGAGACGGAAGTTTTGGAATACTTCTCCTGAGTTTTGGATGCAGTTGGAGTATGGTCGGCTTGGATTGTACCCGAAATCCAACAGGCCCCTAGAACGGAAAAGCTGATAACTTTCAGACTGGACGTCCGTTTGACGAACCGTCAGCGGCGTTGGTGATCACGTTGAGAAACAGTCCCTATGATTATACCCTATGTGAGTTCGGGGTACAGTTGAGACACGGTTGGGTTGGTTCTCTCATGAAACCAACCGGTCCCCTGGGACAAAAAGGCTAATAACTCACAGACCAGGCGTCCGATTGACGCGCCATCTGCTGCGTTTAGACCCCTATGACGAGGTTGTCCTTTGAGATACTTCTTCGTGGGACTTTGTGATACTTGTAGTATCGACCAGTAGCTCATGGAGAAGACCGTCCCGGAGACGAGAGTGTGGAGTACGGAGACCGTGTAGCCAGCTGAGACCTGACGACTACTTGACCGATCGACTTAGTGTGTTTCGGATAGCCCAGTGGGGAGCGCTTGGTTGTAGCGGCAGACCCATGGTGGAGGAGCACTTGGTTGTAGCGGCAGACCCACGGTACTCAACATATGGAGTACCTCTGGAGGCTATGAGGGAGAGCGCTTGGTTGTAGCGGCAGACCCACAGTGGAGGAGAGCTTGGTTGTAGCGGGAGACCCGCGGTACTCAACAGAAGGAGTACCTCTGGAGGCTATGAGGGGGAGCACTTGGTTGTAGCGGCAGACCAATGGTGGGAAGCACTTGGTTGTAGCAGCAGGCCCACAGTACTCGACAGGAGGAGTACCTCATCAGTCTTAGGTTAGTGAGCAGTACCTCAGAGTCATGACAGGACCACTGTACACTCCAGAGATGGGGCTCTTCAGCAGTTACGGTTTCGATAATGAAAATACTGTGTGAGATGAATCCTGATTTTCTTTCCTATGTGGATTGTGTTGTGTTATCCTTTGTGTATTTACGTTTTTCTTTCCTGTATGGACTGGGTTGTGCTGGGCTTGGATGTTGGAGCGTACTGGAATTGATGACTTAGGTATATGTATGGGAATATATCTAAGCAGTGTTGAATGTTACTTCGTGATTTTATCTTTACTTTGTGGATTCTGGGAGACCTTCGGGGGTCTCGGGGTCCCTACTGAGTATCTTATACTCACCCTTGCATGGGCTATGCCCGTACTACGTTGTGTTGGTTGCAGACGACGGACATCGCTGATCGTGGTTGAGGCTTGTGGAGTAGGACGGTACCTGGAGGTGGACCACTGGGCGGGACATACTAGGAGTGGACGACTAGACCCAAGGAGCAGTGGAGGCTATATGTACTAACCCTTCAGGTGGGACTTCTAGTGGACGGCTTGACGCTGCGGCTTTACTTTTTAGTTGTTGTTTTTCCCTTTCCAGTTGTACTTTACTTTCAGTCTGGGTTTGTATACTGGCCCACTTACTTTTCCGCACATACTTTTGTATCAATTTTTACTTAGTCTTTACTTCTACTGCTTGCTTGCTCTGTGGTGTTTGTTTACTTTTCAAAGGGAATGCCTTCACTTTTATTGTGAATTACGCCTTGGTGCTAGTCCCCAGCCCCTGGACTATGGAAGGCGGGCTTGGGGTAGTCACGGCACGAGCCCCGAGGATGGGTCGTGTCAAATTGGTATCAGAGGAGTTCGGTTCTACCGAAGAACTGTAGACTCTGATATTTTTATAAGTGAAGCAATAATGTTAAGCATATTGAGTGTGGTTATCATTCCAGGGAGTCCAGTGTTGGTGCGGCGGTCGACGTATCTGTACACCAGGACCCTGACTTCTGATTTCCGACTTAATGCACGAAAACATTGATTGCATGTGTGTTTTAAGTTTTCTTTGTGATTACTTTATGTCAGCTCACCAGGTATACTTTTTGACCGTGGCGCACCTGTTTCTTTTCAGGATGGCACCACGATGGCAGACAACTAGGGTTCCGAGAGTTGTGTGTGATGACAGCCCACCGAGCGACGAGGCCTTGGTACATGGCCCTTTGACAGCTGAGGCACCGGCGATACCTTTACCCGTCGAGCCACCGATGCTACCAGCCCCAGCCGCTGATGATGAACGTTTCCTTAGTGCACTGCACGAGTTTCAGCGTCAGCGACCACCCAGGTTTCGTGGGGAGACGGACCCTCAGGTAGCCGAGGATTGGCTGGAGGATGTTGTATGAGTTTTCCGTTTGGTAGGGACACCAGCTGACCTTATGGTGGTCCTTGCAGCGAGCCTACTGCACGCGACAGCATGCAGATGGTGGAGCTTGATTCTCCAGGTTCACGACGAGGCATATATCCTTTGGATGGACTTTGAGAGCCTTTTTCGCTCAGAGTTTGTCCCAGCCACCCTCCGAGTGGTGCGCATCCAATAGCTGCTACAGCTGCGGCATAGCAGCATGACAGTAGCCCAGTACGCGGCGAGGTTTTCCGATCTCTCGCGCTATTCGACGAACATGGTATGGGACCCATTCTTCTGGGCCCGAACCTTCGAGCATGGGATCAGGTGAGAGATCAGAGCTTCAGTTGTTTCTCACAGCATTCCGAAACATGCAGGGGTGTTGGAGCAATCCCTCTTAGTGGAGAGTTTCCTTGGTGAGCAGTCTCCAGCAGTAGAACCCACCACCAGCCGGCATGCGGCAGAGTCTTCTGCAGCATGCAGTAGACAAATGACGCAGAGGTCCAAGAGGACTAGACCTACAGGTGGTCAACCACATGACATAGGATTGTTTGTGCGAGGCACCCGGGGTGGAGAACGACTTACCATGCGCGGGCAGTGTTACTCCTGCGGCGGGGTTGGTCACATGGTTTTTGACTATCCGATCCTCCATACAGATGACCAGCAGATGAATGAAGGACCTCCCAGACAGAGGCATAGGTTCGATCGAGGCGGACTGCATGGAGCAGGAGACCGTGGCAGGGGAGCTGGCCCTGCAGCTGGAGGTGGACGACGATTCGAGGTGTTGCCACCACCACCACCAAGAGGTCCACCCCGACCGCAGGGAATAGGTGGACGTGGGAGATCTCAGCTGCAGGCAGCTGAGGCCTACATCATGGAGCTATGGGAGCAGAAGGACAGGAGCGGGACTAGCTCCAGACATGGATACTTTTGTTCATGTTGCTTCTAGCTCTGTTGATGTTTGTTTGTTGTTGCTTTGTGTCTTTGTACTTTGAGCTGTAGTAATAAAAAGACACCTTTCTTGTGGCATTTACCGTCCTGTCCTCTCTTTTGGTTGTTACTAAGAGGTTTCGGTTTAAAAACCGTTGACTTGACCCTCAATTGAGATACCTACTGGAGGAGACCCAGTGACCACACACTGATGCCGATAGTGTGACTCAACCCTTGGAGGCGAGAGTAATGGTTGGATCTCTTGGTAGTAGCGTCGAGGCCTTACGACATCATCCTTGGTATGGATTAGTATCATCCATGTCGGGATTGACTGTATTAGGTGAAGAACGTGGTTCATCTAGGGGATGAGACCAGATTTCTCTTATCGGCAAAGAAGAAATTTCAGCAGCTCTTGTAGGACCAGAAAGGTCCAAGTCATCCAAGAGCAGATGAGGATAGCTCAGAGCCGGAAAAAGTCTTGTGCTGACGGGGGTGGAGACCACTAAAGTTCAAGGTTGGTGACCACGTTTCCCTATGGGTCTCACCTCGACGTGAGTTACAGAGATGTGGCTGAGGCGACAAGTTATCTCCGAGGTTCAACGGACCTTTCTTGGTCCTCAACAGGGTTGGCGAGGTGGCTTATTGCCTGGCTTTACCACCTCAGTTGCACCGGGTGTACGACGTCTTCCACGTATCCCAGCTGAGGAGATACGTGCACGACCCGATGCATATCATTGACCATGGGAAGAGGGATGTTGATGAGTGGGCGACTTTTGCAGAGGTCCCGGTGGAGATCGAGGATCGACAGAAGCGGGTCCTACGTGGACTGTCTATTCCTCTAGTGCGCATCAGATGGCAGCACGAGAACCTCTAGGAGAGCACTTGGGAGCGAGAGGCTCAGATGCATGCTCAGTACCCAAATTTGTTTCCTTAGTTTATGATGTATCTTTATGGGGACGTAAAGACCTGGGGTGGGAGTGATTTAAAGACCGATAAAATTCAAGGAATTTTTTTTCTTAATTTTCTTTGGAATTTTACAGGAACGCAGTTTCTGATGGCACATAATTCCGAGGCTCGGTGTGCCCGGAATCTTTTTCCGAAGTTTAGCTTGGGTACATTCAGTGAACGAACGAGTGGGTTTTTCTAACTTTTGAACTGGTGCTCGGAATCAAATTCCGAGGGCACCAATGGAATCGCAGCACCAGTATTTTTTATAAACGCCTTTTCTGGAGTTGCGTTTGCTCGGGTGTGGTTTTTAGTTTTTGGGATTAAGTTAAGAAATAAAATAAAAGTGGTGCGACACTTTATTTTATTTCACTTAAAGCCACTTAAGCTAAGTTAAGCGGATAAGGTGGGACCCACGATATCCTACCCACTTGGTAGGTTATTTGTGAGGTGGGGCCCACATGAGCCCCACCGTTTCTTCCGTCCTAAGTAACGCACCCGCAAACCCCCTCTTTAATGAAAGTCAACCGTGCGTTTTTCTGGTTAAGAAACGCCCCATTAAATTGGGCGGTTTTTCTGTTACAATTAATTCATTGAATTAATTGTTGGATTCTTTTTATGAATTCCAAAACGTTGGCATGGGAAATAAAATAAGACCAAAACTTATTTTATTAAGGGGTTTCTTGTTGAGAGGTTTGGAGAAAGCTCTAAAGCTTGAAGATCTTCATCCTCCTTCGTTGAAGAACGTGAAGAACATGAAGAACCTGAAGAACGCAACATCGCCAACGAAGAACGCCGGCCTCCGACAAAGGGCAACAATGAACGCCGAACCCTCGGAGATCGACGACGCGACGCCGTGTACCGCGACGCTGGCGATCCTCCTTCCGCGACGCTTCTTCCACGATATTCCTTTCTCTGCGATGAACGCTCGTACGACGACAACGTTGAGGTAGGGGTTTATTTTCTAGTGATTACTTCCTTCGTTATCCCCCTTTCAATTGAACGGCCTGTTATCGCATTAACGGGAGGAGGTCGGACCGCACGAACACGGTCGACACTCCTCCCCTCTTTTTGGTTGTTGATATTGATGCGGTGAGCAAGGCGACGCGGTGCCAAAGCACCACACAATTTTTTGTAAAAAGGGAGAGCGGAGTAGCGCGGCGCCGTCGCACCACGCTGTTGGAAGCAATAAATCCGCGGCGCCGCTCCGTAGAAGATGAACAAAGGACGTGGCGCCATTGCGCCGCGCCGGAGGACCTCAGAAGCACCGTGGTCGCGGCGGAAGGGCGTGGCGCCGTCGTGCCGCGCCAGACGAACCAAGGCCGCGGCGATGTAGGAAAACCGGAGGCCGGTACCGGGCCGCCGGCGTCGGAGCAAGGGGACCGGCCTTGCCGGTCCTGTGGCGGTAGAAGCTGGCCTGCCGGAGCGGGCCGGTCGGACCGTGGAAGAATCGGGAGTCCGAGACCCCCGACTGGTCAGACGTGAGTGACCCCATTAAGGGGCCGCAGTTTCCTCACGTGGGGGCAGTGCACCCCCCGCCAGCAGCGCTCGGCCATAACAGTCGAGCCGGTTGCCTGGCCACCCGGCCAGCACCAGCGCGCCCAGCGTGCCGGGACGAGCCGCTAGGCCGCGCCGAACCGCCCAGGCCGGGCCGCGCCCAGGCCGGGCCGGGCCGCGCCGGGCCCCACCCAAGCGGGCCGGACCCGGACCCAGTTCCGGTCGACCCGGTTCGGGCCGACCCTGGGGGTATCTGGTCGGGTCGGGCCGGGCCCGAACCCCCTATTACCGAACCTTTTTCAGTCTGTCGCCCATAACTTGAGCTACGAGCCTCCGATCGATGCACTGTCAGCTGCGATGCGATCATTGGATAGAGACGACCGTTTCGGTATATCGTACTCAAGGTTTCGGAATACTTTGGGTTCGGCCAGGTTGGTTCGTACACGAAACCAACCGGGCCCTCGGAGCAGAAACACCTATAACTTGAGCTCCGGACGTCCGATTGACATGCCGTCGACTTTTATGGATTCCTCTAAGTGAGATGGATCTTTTGGCTTACTCCGCTCAAGGTTTGGACATCGTTGGAGTGCGGTCGGGTTGGTTCTCTCACGAAACCAACCGGGCCCCTAGAACAAAAACGTCAATAACACACAGACCGGGCGTCCGATTGACGCGCAGGCTGTCTTGTTGATTTCCTCTTGATGAGACAGAAATTTTGGCATACTTCGCCTGAGTTTTGGATGTAGTTGGAGTATGGCCGGGTTGGATTGTACCCGAAATCCAACCGGCCCCCTGGAACAGAAAAGCTGATAACTTTCAGACTGGACGTCCGTTTGACGAACCTTCAGCGGAGTTGGTGATCACGTTGAGAAACAGTCCCTATGATTATAACCTCTGTGAGTCCGGGGTACAGTTGAGATACGTTCGGGTTGGTTTACTCACGAAACCAACCAGGCCCCTGGGAAAAAAAGGCCAATAACTCACAGACCGGGCGTCCGATTGATGCGCCATCTGCTGCGTTGAAACCCCTATGACGAGGCGGTCCTTTGAGATACTTCTTTGTGGGACTTTGTGATACTTGTAGTATCGACCAGTAGCTCGTGGAGCGGACCCTCCCAGAGACGAGCGTGTAGAGTACGGAGACCGTGTAGCCAGCTGTGACCCGACGACTGCTTGACCGATCGACTCGGTGTGTTTCGGATAGCCCAGTGGGGAGCGCTTGGTTGTAACGGCAGACCCACGGCGGAGGAGCGCTTGGTTGTAGCAGCAAACACACGGTACTCAACAGAAAGAGTACCTCCGGAGGCTATGAGGGGGAGCGCTTGGTTGTAGCGGCAGACCCACGGGGGAGGAGCGCTTGGTTGTAGCGTCAGACCCGCGGTACTCAACAGAATGAGTACCTATGGAGGCTATGTGGGGGAGCACTTGGTTGTAGCTGTAGACCCATGGTCGGAAGTGCTTTGTTGTAGCAGCAAGCCCACAGTACTCGACAAGAGGAGTATCTCAGCAGTCTTAGGTTAGTGAGCAGTACCTCGGAGTCGTGACAGGACCACTGTACACTCCAGAGACGGAGCTCTTCAGCAGTTATGGTTTCGATAATGAAAATCCTGTGTGAGATGAATCCTGATTTTATTTCCTATGTGGATTGTGTTGTGCTATCCTGTGTGGATTTACGTTTTACTTTCCTGTGTGGACCGGGTTGTACTGGGCTCGAAAGTTGGACCGTACTGGAATTGATGACTTAGGTATATGTATGGGCATATACCTAAGCAGTGTCGAATGTTACTTTGTGATTGTATCTTTCCTTTGTGGATTCTACGAGACCTTCGGGGGTCTCGGGGTCCCTACTGAGTAGCTTATACTCACCCCTGCACAGGCTATGCCCGCACTACATTTTGTTGGTTGCAGACGACGGAGAGCGCTGATCATGGTTGAGGCTTGTGGAGCAGGACGGTACCTGGAGGTGGACCACTGGGTGGGACATACTCGGAGCGGACGGCTGGACCCGAGGAGATGTGGAGGCTATCTGTACTCACCCTTCAGGTGGGACTTCCAGTGGACTGCTCGACGCTGCTGCTTTACTTTTCAGTTGTTGTTTTTCCCTTTCCAGTTGTACTTTACTTTCAGTTTGGGTTTTTATACTGGCCCACTTACTTTTCCGCACTTACTTTTGTATCAGTTTTTACTTAGTGTTTACTGCTACTGCTTTCTTTCTCTGTGGTGTTTGTTTACTCTTCAAAGCCAATGCCTTCACTTTTGTCGGGAATTACACCTTGGTGCTAGTCGCCAGCCCCTGGCCTATGGAAGGTGGGCTTAGGGTAGTCACGACACGGGCCCCGAGGACGGGTCGTGACAAGTCTTGATTCATGTGACCCAAAAATAGTAGTAATTAAATTTGAGTTAAAAATAAGTGGGCTTACATCATCCATGCATCACCTATTATGTAGTAATACAAGTATTTAACATTTATCACGATTTATCATATTTTACTATTCATAAAAAATTCAAGACTTTCAGAAAAATCCCAAAAATTTACCCTAACCATTTTCTGACATGTAGAATTAAAAAATGAACTCCATTTTTTGAAAATAATTTTCTAAATATTTTTAATTTAATTTTTAAATAAAATCTTACTTTATTCAAAAATTAACAATTATAAAACTATAACTCATTATATATCACCTTTAAAAATTGATCAACATGTCATTATCTATAAAACTTAAGAAAAAAAACAATAATACTATTTACTATTCATTAGGGTTATATTACTATTCATAAGGGTATATTACTATTCACTGAAAATCATGTTGGTTCCATCAGACTCCAAATAACATACTAATCATAATTGCAGATAACCATTTTCTAAATTCAAAACATAAAAGCAGAAATATTATGTTTTAATATATACTTTATATTTATCTCCTTAAAATAAATTTTCATGCATTTCAATTTATTTTTAAAACCTTAGGGTGTTAAATTCTCCCCACCTTCTAGATATTGTGTCCTTCTAATTTTATTTACTTATTAAACAAGTGAGGGTACATTTACCTCATATCATTTCCAGACTCCCATGCTGCTTCTTCAACCACGTGGTTTCTCTACAAAACCATTACCTAATAGATTACCTCATTCTGCAATACTTAATCTCTTTAATCAATAATCTGAACAAGTTTATATTCATAAGAAAGTTTATCTTTTAGTTGAGCTGATTCTGGGATCAAAACTTGAGATGAATATGGCACATATTTTTTCAACATTGAAAATGATAAACATTTTTTACCTGAGATAAACTCAGAGGCAAAGCAGCTCGGTAGGTGACTGGTCCAAAATTCTCCACAATTTCATAATGTCTAATGAACTGTGGACTTAGCTTTCATTTCTTACCAAAATGAATAAGACTTTTCCATGGTGAGATTCTAAGAAAAATATGATCACCTAACTCAAAAGAAAATTATTTTCTCTAGTTACCTAGATACCTTTTCTACCTACTCCGAGCAATTCTCATGTGTTGCTGGATCATCATTACTTTCTCAGCCACTTCCTCTACTAATTATTGTACCATAAACTTCCGTTAGCTGACTTCATCCCCAAAATATGCAGTTTGACACCACTTCCCATACAACACCTCAAAAGGATCCATCTGTATATTCGAATAAAAAATGTTATTATAAGAAGATTCAATTAAAGAAAGATGTTGATCGCAACTTCCCTGGTATCCCATTGAACAAGCTCGAAGCATATCGTCCCAATTCTAAATCGTTAGTTATGACTGCTCATCTGATTCAGGATATAAAGTTTTACTGAAATTTAATTATATTCCCAATGACTTATCAAGGACCTTCCAAAAATTAGAAGTGAACCTGGGATCTCGGTCAGATAAAATGGAAAGATGAACTATGTTCCTTGGAGATAGTTATGTTTGGTTGAGCCCATTATAGATCAAGATATGTTGGTTTGATCCCATTATAGCTCATGATATGTTGGGTTGATCCCATTATGGCTCAAGATATGTTGGGTTCAGCCTATTATTTCTCAAGATATGATGGGTGAGCCCCATTATATCTCTCCAATGCATTGGGTTCTTTATACATCTTATTACTTATAGGATGATTAGAAAATGGGGAACTATGAGCTTCAAACAACAAATCTTTCTTCAACTATGAATCATAAGGCACAAAAAATCTTTTTCCAAATCTCAAAACAGAATCTTTTTCAAGGCTAAATTCAAGAAAATTACCTATTTTAACCAATTCTACCTTTTTCTATAGCTCACGGTCTTCCTTCTATGCTTTATTAATTTTGTCTGATAATAATGACTACACTGAAACCTGAAAAAAAAAACAGTTTTATTTCATACACCAATAGATTCTAAACCAAAATTCACCAAATCATTAATCAAGCGATCATGTTCCCAACGTAACATGGTTAATGATGAATTATGTTTTCGACTCAAGGCATCTGTCCCTCTGTTTTATTTTCCCAGATGGCAATTGATCATGAAATCATACTCCTCTATCAGTTCAATCCATCTTATCTGCCTTGTGTTTGATTCCTTCTGAGAGAATATATTCTTCAGATTTTTATGGTCAGTATATATTTTACATTTGACTCTATATAAATTATGCCTACAATTTTCAAATAAATAACAACATATACCAATTCCAAATCCTATTAGGGATAATTTAACTCATGAAGTTGTAGTTTTCTTAAAGCATAAGTAGTTGCCTAATCATTCTGCATCAGAACCCAACCGATTCCTTTCAATTAAGCATCATTATAGATGACATACTCACCATTTTGGGAAGGAAAGGACAAGACTGGAACATTCACCAATCACCTCTTCAGTTCCTGAAAACAAACATCATATTATTTTATCCAAACAAATTTAACCCCTTTTCATGTTAACTTAGTTAGTATGATAGATAACCATGCAATGTTTTTTACAAACCGTTAGTAATAACTTTATAATACAAGAAATATACACATATCTATAATTTTTTTAGGTCTTGGTCATTCATCAACCAATTTTGTTTTGGTATGGTCAAATTTTATTACATTTTTATTTAAAATGTTCCTAAGAAAATAAATCAGTTGTAACAAAAAATAACTCTAACAGAATTTTACATATATATTATTTATCTTTAAGGTTTTCCAAAAAACCTCTAGATGTTTTTAATGCTCCTCTATACTGTTAGAAATTACCATAATGGCGTCAATAAACACAACTAGAATATTATCCAAGAACTCATTAAATATTCTATTCATAATACCCATGAATACAACATGTGAATTAGTTAACCCAAATGGCATAAAAAAAATTATTAATGCCCATATCTAGTACAAAAAGCTATTTTTAGGATTTCATCCACCATCACCTTCAATTGATGGTATCCAGATCTCAAGCCAACCTTGGAAAAGTGTTGAGCTCCCTGGAGCTAATCAAACAAGTCATCGATATGAGGAAAATGATATTTATTTTTAATAATGATCTTACTCAAGGAACTATAATCAATGGAAATTCTCATGAAACTATCTTTATGTTTAATGAACAAAAAAAATATCACCCCATGATGAAGTTCTAGGATGAATGAATCCTTTATCAAGAAAATAATGCAACTAATTTTTCAACTCTAAAAGTTCCATTTAATCCATTTGGTTAGGGGGTTTTGAAATTTTCTTAGCATCAAAAACTAATTAAATTGAAAATTAAACTTTATGAATACGTATAACACCGAGTAACTCATTAGGAAACACATAAAGATTTTAATTTACCACTGTAACTTCATTAATCTGAACAGTTCCCTTGTTTTAAATAATATGAGCAAGATGACCTTCATTTCCATTTTTCAACAGTTTCTCAGCATCTTGATATGTTATCAATTTCATGGGTTTATTCATCTATACAAACTGGAACTCTTTCTAAAAACTAACTTCTTTAGCTCTACAATCAATCTTAGCATGATTAACAGAAATCCAATCCCTTCCAATAATAACATCAAACTCTACTAAGGGTAGAAAAAATGTTTGAAGGTGATTCCTTTCAAAAGATAACAATAGTATGATTATTAAAATTTCTTTTTGATTTAACATTTCCCCCTGGTGTTTTAACAATAACTTCTTATCTCATTTGTTGAGGTGATATTTCCAATTTAACAAAAAATTCCTCAAAAATAAAGGAATGTGTAGACCCTGTATCAAACAATACTTTAGAAAAATATGAGTAAATAAATAAAGTACCATATACCACTTTGTAGGATGTCCTAACATCTGCTGACGTAGTCACAAAGGATCTCAAAACACCTTTCTACATATATTATTGTTTCTTTGCATCATTTGGGTCTCTCTTTAGGTATGAATTTTCATAATAACCCATCTCACAACATTTTAAAAAAAATTAATGTTTTCTTATTAGGATTAGTCTTAGGATCATTTCAATTACAATCTTGGGCCATATGTCCAAACTTTCTACATAGAAATCACTTCCCAGTTTTGGTAAGGCATTCCCCAAGGTTCTTTTTACTACACTTTTCAAAATCTATAAACATGACTTTCTTACCACTTGATTTCATTTATTGATTTTTACCCATTGCTTTACATCTAAATTTCTTCTTCTCCTCATTGCGAAACTACATGTGATCGTAAATGAACTCCATTTATACCCTCTCAGCACATCAGACAATTTTATCATAACTTTTGAATTCATGGGTGGACAATGCCCTTCGATACCTTGGATTCAATCCTGAGTAAAAAATGGTTGATTTTGATATCAATATCCAAAATAAGATTTGAAGCATACCTCGCCAGTTGGGTGAAATTATATTTATACATGGCCAATGAATCTTCATCCTTTTGATTCACTTTAAGGAATTTCTTCTCCATCCCAAGTCGCGCCACCTTAGGAAAATATTTTTCACAAAAAGTAATTTTTAAATTCATCCCACTCTAAGGATTCAATATACTCTCTATCCCTGATATTCTTGACCATTGAACACCACTGATCAAATTCACCTTCAAAACCATAAATTTAATGGTTTAAATTTTGATTATATAAACATCCTAAAAAATTGAAAATCTTTTCAAGGGATTTAATCCAACCTTCAACCGCTATTGGGTCGGATGATCCACTCAAAGCAGGAGGTTGTTGCCTCATAAAATGTTCCATTATCATTATGTTCCTTTATGGTACCTCTGATTGTTATCTTCCATTGATTACTCCACCATTTATTGCATGCATCAGCTGATCCATTACTGTCACAAACTTCTTAGTTCCCATCCCTACTATTCTAAGCTACAGATTCGAAAGCATATCATTCTTTCAGTGCCTCTCCACTTCACCTTCCCTATTTATTATGTGGAAAATCATTATTTGAAAACATATATTAGTCAAATAAACATGGTAATATTTAAATGCTATGTTATTTCAAATTAATCATAGAGTAAAAATAATTTATGGTATTATATTAACATCAACCTAACCACTAAAGTTATCTAAACTATCATTTGATACTAACTATAAGGACTTGACCTTATTAGATTATATAATCTTGAATTTTAGTCAAGAAATCACTTCCTTTCACATTGAGTATCTCTTAAAGTGTAGATTTTTAGATAATTGGGATATAAAAAATACGTAACATTCCACATTTAAATAGTGAAAATACCCTAAAAATAGTATCCATTTCTTCCAAAATAAAAAACTTTTCAAATAAAACATGTTTTAAATGAAAAATATTCAGAACATCTAACTTGGCTTCATTATTTGTCTTAAACATCCTTATAACCTATGAAAATTATTTAAAAACATGTGATGAATAGAAAAATATTAGTAAGGGATATAGAAACAAGAAAAGAAAACATTAGTCCATGAATACTTGTAATGTATGAAGTCATTTTCAAAAAAGTCATACTTGTCACCTATATAAACTTACTTTGTGAAACTTGAGATATCCATGAGATTTAAACAAAAAATATAGAACATAAATAGAACCATAAAAGTATATTGGGAAATTATTTACTTATATTTTAAACCTTGCAGCTACCTTATGATTTGTAACCCTTACAACTACCTTACAATGTAACCCTGACGACTACCTTATAGTGTAAGCATCGCAGCTACACATGGAGTTACCATACGACCGACATACAAATTACACATACCCAATGTATTGGAGAGAGATATAGGACGAAAAATTCATCATAATAAATTCCCATGAACCATAATATAATCATCAAACAAGAATACTTTCATAAAAAAATTCACTTTAAATATTTTACAACTAGAAGTTTAAAAGAGGATTTTATAAGAAAATTCACTTACAAATAACATATAATTAATTTGTGAATCAATTTAATGAAAGGAATATGTGTATAAACTATAAATAAACATAAATAAACATAATATAGACAAAAAATACTCACAGAAATAATCTTAAAACAACACAATTAATTGGGTAGAAGGTTAACCAAAAGAATAGAAATTGGGTTAAGAATCCCCTTACCTCAGATTTTTCTTACTTCAAACTTTTTTAAAACTCCTTTATAATGGTTAAAATAGTTTTATTAATATCTTAAAGAAACATATTCATGTTTATAACGCCTTATATGGTCATTGAAGAACATCATTTAACCATTTAATTATTAGTATTTGGTTCCTTCCATTGTTTTGTGTGCATTTTTTACATGATTTCCACGGATAGTTTGTATTTGATTTTCTTGTCGTATGGAAATGAAATTCCAGAAGTGGAATGAAATAGTATTCATATGTTTCCATAATATATAATGATATAATAAATCATTTATATATGATGATGGATATTTAGATAAAACATTAATGATATTTTTTTAGATCATTTTTGGTTGTTCCTTAATAATCCTGAACTTGTTTCATTATATAAATTAATGTTATGCATAAAAGTTCATTATAGAAAATAAAATACATTAAATAATACACATTAAATTATGTTTCAACCATAAAATGGTTTTATTATCTTATTTTAAGGAAGTAATGTAAATTTCAAACACATCATCCATGATTTTGGTAAACAACACATCATGAACAATGTCATTATAAGAGAGACAGAGGAGATGAAGCAAGTTGAGTAATTTTTCCATAAAAATGATAGAATAATATATATATATATATATATAATATTATAGAGTTTTCATGCCTCTTGGATAAGGGTAAGATAATATATCATAAGAAAAGAAAAGGAATTGAAAAGAAAACACAAGAATAGGAAAGATGATTTTTACCTCTTGGTCTCTTCTTCTTGAGATCCTCCTTAAGGCCTTTGGTTTTGGCCTTTTGGTGAGACCGTAAGATCTTGGAAGTGGGGAAGAGCCTTGGGAATGATATAGAGTAGAACTTATACAATTACCATGCCTTTAGAGTTGTGATATGAAGAGTGGAATGGGGGTGGTATTTATAGTGGAGAAGAGAAGGGATTTTACATTATTTTAATCATTATTTTAATATTTTTGCTCAAGACTATGAATAGTCTTGATTAATGTGATCCAAAATAGTAATAATTTTATTTTAGTATGAAAAAATTGGACTTACATCATCCTTACATCACCTATGATGCAGTAAAACAAGTATTTATCATTTATCGTAATTTATCATATTTTACTATTCATAAAAAATTCAAGATTTTCAAAAAAATCCCAAAACATTACCCAAATTATTTTTCAATGTTTAGAATTAAAAAAAGAACTCCATTTTTTAAAAATAATTTTTCGAAATATTATAAATTTTATTTTTATATAAAATCATACTTTATTTAAAAATTAACAATTATAAAACTATAACTCATTTTGTATCGCCTTGAAAAGTTAATCAAGATTCCATTATCTTAAAGCATTAAGAAAATAAAATTATAATACAATTCACTATTCATTATGTTTATATTACTATTAACATTACTATTCATAAGGGTATTTTACTTTTCACCAAAAAACAAGTTGGTTCCATCGGACTCCAAATAACTTACTGATCATAATTATAGATGACCATTTCTCAAAATTCAAAACATAGAAGTGGTAAAATTATGTTTTAATGGATACTTTATAACTATATCATTAAAAAAATGTTTCATGCATTTAAATTTATTTTTGAAACCTTGGGGTGTTAAACCTACTTCCCCTACTCTAATTTTTTTTTCCTATTTCCCTTTCTCTATTTCCTAGTTCTTAAACCACATCATCATCTCCCAGAACTCATCAATTGTTCTTTGAATAATGAAACACAATGCCTTAAGCTTTTTCTTCTGAAAACCATCAACCCTAGTCTATATTTTGGATTCAGATTCCACTAATATGTATCTAGGCTCCCAAATAACATGTTTGGAGCTGTAGTCTATCATATCCTTTAAAATTCATTTTTAAAAATAAAAAAAAATCAAAAAAATAGACTCTATTTATTCTAATAAATTATTAATGAAAAGAATAAATGAGATATAAAAAAAGGATAACTAATAGTTCATGAGATACATCATGTAAGAATGATCATTTTTCTTTAAAATGTAATATAGGAGCATAAACATGAAGAATGTCGTAATGACGCAGAACATTCATTATAGGTGGAAATCATAATAATATGTGACAGTACACTTCTAAGACATCATAATATAGTTTTTTAGTCTCATCAGTCATATCGTATATATATAATCAAATGAGATATAAATGATAACCAAAACATTATGGGGCCATATAATTTCACACCAACCCATAAAAAATATTTCCCTAAATATGTGTATTAGGAAAAAAACTAAAAAACTATAAATTTATTACATTAATCATATTCGGTAGTACGGTTAAATATTGAATTTTTTTTGGAGATATAACAAAAAATAGAACACCTTACATAATTGTAGTTCAAAGAGTGTGGTTATATCAGAAAATAAATTTAAATTTAGAAAAATGATTTGAAATGAAAATAATATGAATTTTAATTTATGGTAGGTGAAATAAATCATTCATCAATATAATATTCTTAAATAATATGAAAAAATAAGTATTAAATCAGAAACAAAATCATGATATTTTGATAACATATGATGTAACATTAATGATGGAAATTCATATAAATTACATAAAAATATGGTTTAAAAGGATTATTAGAAATATTTAACTGGAAAAAAATTAATGGATCCAAAAAATAGAAATAATAAATTAAGATAATGATTAAAAGTGAAAATCATAAAGATACAAAAGTGTAATGTCCACTTACAGTGTATATAGTAAATCATAGGGGGAATATTGATTTTAAAAGAAATTAAATATAAAATAAGAGTAAACATTAATAATAATAAAAATAAATAAAATAATTTATAATACATTAAATGATATATATATATATATATATATAGAAGAGGTTACTAAAATTATTAACAAGAATATCTAGAATTATTAACCTTAATTTAACTTTTGACTTACTCAAAACCACTCTAACTACATCTACAATCATATTTAGAATATTAATATTATAGTAACCTAAAATAAATTTATATTTTTAAATGATCTATTATTTTATAATAATTTTTTTTATTATGTTTACATAGAAATAATTTTAAATTTTATAATAACTTTACACATCATGGACAACTACAACATAGAACAGTAAAAGGATTATTAAAATATATAATCAAAATTGTAATATTAATTTTTTAAAGAGTATAAAAATATTCTGTTTAAAATGAGTTTTATGATAAATTTATATGTTTTATATAAAATTAATCATCATGAAATATTATTAATAAAAAATTTAAATTATTATATATTTTAATTAATTTATAAGTAATTTTTATAATGGTCAGAAGGTTTTTTTCTATGAAATGTATAAATATTAAAAAATAAGGATATTTTTTAAAAGAATAAATTTTTCTATTTAGGGAATTATTTTGGTAAAATGTACATTAATTTGGTAATTGTAACATCAAAATTAACTAAGGTTTATTTTTTGGTAATTTTCAAACAATGTTAATTTTTTGGTGAAAAAGTAAAAAATGCGGCATTACAAGGCACCCTGATTTTATAACATAATTATTGAATCAATAGTAATGAAATTTTAAAAAACCATTTATATAATAAAAAAATAATTTAATAAGTAATAATATAAATATAAATATATATTTATTTCATAAATTTATACACTCTAATTTTGAATAAAAAACTTGAATATGAATATAAAAAATATTTTTTATTTTGTGCATTAATTAGGTAGTTTGGAATGTATATTTAGGATTAAGAATTCATAAAAATCCACCAAAAATCTCCCGCTAATTAATTTCTTATAAAATTGTTCAAAATTTAATTTACCCAGAAGTGGTTTCTATATATATAAAAATAACCTATACTTTTACACTTAGGACCACCTCTCTTAAAGATTAATAATACCCTATCCCCCTCACTTTCCATATGAAATAATTTTAGAATTATTTAAGTTCCAATTTTTCTATATAATTTCCCTCCATGGTGACTTATATGTTCTAATTAGTCCAACTCATGCTTCAAGAAGAACCCTACCAAGGCAAGGAGACTTTTCCTCCAATTATTTTTATTCAATTTCGTTATTTGTATAATCCTTTGATTCTATTTATATTATATTTTCAAGTGGTTTTAAGACAAAATATTATTTTTTAAATTATTTCATATTTAAGAGAGACTTCATTTACCTGCCACTATATAATTTATTATGTCATTACTTTTTTTAAATAAGGGTTCTTCACCCATGTTTCACGGCTACATTTTCAAGATATTTTAAATTCTTTCTTATTTCAATATGAAATATTATTATGTTTCATTTGCATGTAAATGTTATCTATAAAATATCATCATTATGTATTATCATACAAACTTTTTATTCCATTATAATTATCTTGGTTTCCCATAACTATAAAACCATCCTTAATTTTGTAAAGAATAGTCTGTATGGTTTTCATTGTAAAAATATCCTTATATAGATACCACAAGTGGATGTGGTTTTGAATCATATGTATCTAGATATTTAGAACCCAAAATATTTTTAGGTATATATTTTCCATCATTATGGTGTATGGTGAATGATATCTTACTAAGTACCTCGATTGACACTCCCAAGTTAATTTATTTTGATAATTCACAAGTATTTTATGAGCCTATATAAAGGATCAGGGTATGAGGATTGTTATTAACATTCAATTAATATCCATATGTCATTAAGGCACCCTTCACCACTTCTTATTATCATTAATTCAATTAGTTAAATATCCTTTTATATATGAAGATCCATTCATTTATCAAGATGATTGTTGGATAATCACAATTATAGATGCATTAATCCAATAAAAGGGTTTCTCTTGTAACCAATTTATAACCAACGTTCATGTTATATTTCACTTTATATTATTCTCATTTATTTTATCTTTATTATATATGTTTGGGTTCCTATTTATGTGTTACTTAGTGTATTTATGATCTCTTTATATAATTGTTCATCACTTACTTATCCTTTCTTTATCATCACATATGTGTGATCATTCCTTTCCATGTGAATACCTTTACAAGATCTTAATAAATTAAGGTTATTCACCAAGATACCCATACAATAATTAAATAGGTAAATTATTGAATATAACATATACCCATTATCTATAGATTCCAAATACCTTATAATTCATAATACTTATTGATTTGTATTTATGTATATTGTTAAAAAAATTCAATTGATACCCATTATATTTCAAACCAGTTTATGATTCTGTGCTTATTTCTTTTATGTTTTCCTTATGTCTAACAAATGAATTAAGAAATATGAAGGGTGTACCCTGATTTTTCTCTAGTTAATTAGGTAAATTGAATGAGTTATGTAATGTAAATTACTCCAATAACATGACTTAATGAACTATTTTATGATTCTCCCAAGAGACTAATGCATTGGTTAATGAATAAATATATAGATAATATATGATCATGATACCTTGACATTAGTCATTGGTAATTTTTTATTACACCATGGTGAATAAAGATAGATATATAAAGAGGGTTCCCTGATAGTGCTCCAATTAATTAGGTACAGATACCCTGGCCCAAATCCATGGAAATATGTTTTATGAAACCCCAATGATGAGTTATGATGGTATGTCTATGAGGTTTCATAACAATATTGTGGCCATATTTGGGAATTATTCCTCAAATACTTATTTTGTTATTATGCCTCATGTAATTTTGGTCTTATTATGCATATTTTCCTTCGATTAATATTATTTTATCATGACTATTATCTTACCCATGGAGATTTATGAACTATTTTCATTATTTATCTCTGACGAGTATTTATGCTCACCCTTAATTTGATGTATGTTCCCTGGATATGAGATGTTGTAAAAGTAACTTAAGAAAAATATATGAAGAATAATTTGAATTGGATTAAAATAATGTTTATGTTTTTATGTATTTTATATTATGTTATTATTTTCAGGAAAAT
The DNA here is from genome assembly GCA_963277665.1 of Viscum album. Taxonomy (NCBI): domain Eukaryota; kingdom Viridiplantae; phylum Streptophyta; class Magnoliopsida; order Santalales; family Viscaceae; genus Viscum; species Viscum album. The sequence continues at coordinate 841,884,639 of OY728137.1, read as the reverse complement.
TAACATCAAAAGAAACTATATATAATTAAATGTTGTACAATCTAATAAAACTTTTAAGAAAAGAATGATGGTCAACATAGTTTTTATATAAGTATGGTTTAGTTATTTTTGGAAATTATATTTTGGAATATTTGGATATGGTGTATTAGATTGATAAAACATTAATATAGAATAATATGATATTAAAAACTCGTATTTCCATAGAGGATTAACATATACAGGGTGTTTACATTGTGTCCATTTTATAGAAAAAATTTAAGTGAACGTTTGGGTTTAGTAAGAATTTTTCAATGTATAGAATTATAAAGACACAATAATTTATGGGAAGAGAATGTAACATCCCAAAAATTAATTTATATTATTAATTGAAATATGTTTTTATAAATATTTTTTATTATGATCACATATAAATAATTTTACAATTCATAATAACTTTACACATCACACAAAACTACAACTAGGAACAAATAATAAATTATGTAATGATATAATTAAAATTGTATTATTAATTTTAGATACTATCTATATATTATGATAAAAAGGTGTCTAATGATAATTATACCATTTTTATATAAAAAAATACCATAATTAATTATTCATAAAAAAATTAAATTATAATATATTTTTAATGAAGTCCTAAGAAGTTTTTATAATGGGAAGGAAGTTTATTTTTCTATTAAATTATTAAATTTTAATAAATTAGGATATATATATATATGTTTAAATTATAATAATTTGATAATTTGTTCAGTAAAATAACATTAATTTTGTGACTCATCTCATTAAACTTATATTGGGACGATTTTTTAGGTATTTTTAGATGGAGTCAATTTTTTGGGGAATTGATAAAATTGCCTCTTTACAAAAAACTATGATTTTATAACATCATTATTATGTAATAATAAATAAAATTTTATGAAACATGTTATCTAATCAAAAATTAATTTAATAGGTATAAAAATTAATTTACAAATAATAATTTTAAATTCAAAAATTATACCTTACATTTTGGAACAAAAAATTGGAATTTTATGATTAAGTTTATTTTTGATTTTTGTGAATTAATTAGGTAGTTTTGAAAGTTTTTTTATATTTAGTAGTGTTTTTAACATCCAAACACTCTATTAAAATCATTAATTTTCCATATATTTTGTTGAAATTAAATTTATCCAAAAGTGGATGAGTTATATAATAAAATAACTAATATAATAACACTTTAAATGACTTATCTTCAAGTATAAATACCCACTTTTACCTTATCAATTTCCCCAAAAAAACCTTTAAGCTTGATTTTTATATCATAATTCCTAAAAATAGTCCCTCAATGATGGGTTTGAGGTTCGAACGAGTCCCTACCTAGCTTTAAGAATCATGCTCCCAGTATTGGCGATCTTTTCCTCCACTTCAATCAATTCATGTTATCCATTTGTATAAGACTTTATTTATCAATTTATTATGATGTAATATGATTTTAAATAACCATATTACTATGAATATTATGTAATATTAATAATATAATTAACTTAAATCTAATTGTTGATTTTTAAGTCATTAAAGTACAGAAATAAGGGTTCGTCACCCCTCTTTTATGACTACCTTCGAAAGACATTTTAACATCATTCTTTTTTCAATATGAAATATAATTATGATTAAATTTACATATAAATATAAATGATAAATCATAATTACATATCATTATATTAACTTTATAGTCCATTATAATTCAATTGTTTCCTACATCTCTAAAACCATCATAAATTTGGTAAATAAAATTGTGTATGGTTTTCCTAATGACTTCATCTCTCTCTAGATACTACATGTTGACATTGTTTTGGCTCAGAGTAATATAGTAATTGAAACCTAAAATTGAGTTGGACATTTTTATCCCATCCATAATTCCAGTTTAAGGTAAATTAACCCTTACTGCGTACCTGTTTGGACACTCCTAAGGTATTTTCTTTGGATAATTCACATACACTTTATCAGCCAAAATAAAAGATCAGGATATGAGGATCGATATTTAAATTTAATTATTATCCACATTCCATGAATTTTCCCTACACATAAATTTTTATCATTAATTCAATTAGGTAATTTGAGTTTTCATTGGGAATATCATATTGCTTCCAAATCTATTTTTTAGATAATCACAAAGATAACTGCATTAATCCACTGAAATGGTTTCTTTCCCACCTATTTTGAAACTAATGTTCTAGTTATCATTCAATATTCATGTTTCTCATGTGTTTTTCCTTTATTAAATATGTTTATATTCCTATGTACATTTTTTATAATGTATATATGATATATTTAGATAATGATCCATATTTCCTTTATCTATCCTTAACATTAGTAATGAAAAATAATTACCTTAAATGAAAAAACCCTTACATGATCCTTGGGATTGATGGTTATTCACCTATATAACCATAAATTGATTTAATTAGGAAATTATTGAATAAATATATACCCTTTATCTATATAGTGTAAATAAAATGGTCTTCATAAATTTTATTGATGGGTATTTACATGGAATTTTATCAAATTTTATTGCATACCTATTATATTTCCATAGGGGTTTTCATGCAATTATTATATAATTTATGTTTTCCTTACGAATAACTAATGAATTAATGCATATAAAGGGTGTGTTTAGATATATTTCAAATGAAATAGTTAATTATTTAGAGTTAACTGATGTATTTTACTCATAATAGATGAAAAAGTTAACTATTCTAAGATACTCTTAAGACACCAATGCATTGTATAATGAAGAAATCTCTAGAGTTGAAATGTTCAGGATACCTTTTCATAATTCCCTAGAATTATTTTATTATACCTTAGTGAAAAATATTTTTATTATGAAGGGTTATTCATGATCAAGATACAATGAATTTGGTAATAATATCATGACCAAAATCCTTGGTAATATGTTTTATAAAACCATAGTGATAAGAAATTATGATATGTTTATAAATGTCGGAGAATTATTCTATAGCTACATTTTCATGTTATGCCTCATGTAATTATGATAATATTATGACTCTTTTACTTAATATTATGTTATTTCTCATGTAATTAGGTCTATGCACATTTATCATGGTTCATGTCTTACCCTTGATGATTTATAAAACATATTCATTATTTATCCCTTGGTGAAATTTTTGATCACCCCTTTCATTGGTTTATGTTCCTAGGATATGAGCTAAGGAAAAATTAACTTGGGACAAACCTATGAAAAATCTTGATAAGTGTATTAAAATAATATTCATGTTTTTCTTTATTTATTCATGTGTAATATTTCTATTTATAGGACACTAAACCAAAAAATATATTTTATATTATTAAATGTTGTTCCTTATAAGGAATGTTTTCTGAGATAAAAAGGTGTGTCATCATAAATAAAATATTGCAATAAATTAATTATATTTATTTCATTTATTTTTATCATTTATGTTCAAAAATAGTTTATTTATTAGTTATTCATAATCCATATAGGTCCTTGGATGTCATCTATAACAATTATTCTATGTTTTATTGGTTGTGAAGGTCAGTTTTAATATTCATTATTCTTATGTTATCTATATATGAAATATTCACGATAATCGAATAATGTATTTTGAGTAATTTTTAATATTCTTGGATTATTCAATAGAAAATATATATACATCCTATAAAGAATTTTTCCATGATTCTTTTTATGGTTTTATCATCTTTAAAAATGTAAATTAATCATAATTTTTAAATGAATATTACGATTAATATTCCTTAAAACCCAAAGGATTAATTATTAATTATTAATAAAATAAATATTTTTCAGTCATTAAACCTCTTTGATGAATGTGATGTTAATAGAGTACCATGATTAATGTTAATAGTTAATCTAACACTAACATGATAATGAAAAAAGAAATTATTATTATAAATAAATTATTATTTTATAAAAATATTAATATTAAAGAAGTATTACTATATTTATATTTATTTATTTATATTTATTATAGTTTTTAGGGATTATGAATAACAATGAACATGAAAACCTAGGAATACTAGTGTGTAAAATGTCATCCATCCCCACAATGAATCTAAACAACCCAAAAAAACCATTCTTTAATATATTTATAGCCCAATGACCCAAGTTATTTATTATTTTTTGGACTAGCGAATGTGGCCAACAAGCCCCTTGTGGAGTTGGGTAGAGTACAAGATGATCAACCAAGTGATACTATATTTCACGAATTATTATGGACTTACAAACCTCTTTCCAACAACACCATTTCATGATTCACCATCGCACAAGGGGTAGGTCACCCCTTCATCCCATATAGGAAATTCATCTACGTAGGGGGATGATTGATAGGATCCCACCAAACAATCATGCTTTTCATCCTCCCCTTATGAAACCTACATGTTTTCACATTGTGTATCAAGAGATTAATGCCTTATCAACATCTTCGTCACATGGGATGTAGTTTCACCAGTTAGTATACCACATCCCACTCTATTTCAAACCATTGCACCATGCTTCCCAATATCAATTCGTAGTTGGGTACCCATCTATTTCATATCAAAAATTTTAGTGGGTGTAGGTATTGTTGATATGTTCCAAATCAATCATCATACTTTCAAGTTTACTATTTGTTGAATCATATATGATTTCATGGAACATCTCCTTCTTTTAATTTTTTTGTTATCCTCTTGAGAAAGTTACTCCTCCAGAATTCTTGATATTGGATTCTTAAAGGCTAAATGGATTTATGGAAATAATACATGTCTCAAAATACATGATTGGCTGAAAAATATAATTATTATTATACCACTTACAATACCTCATATAGTAACACATAAATCCCCCTCCCAAAATTTAACTGAGGTTCTTCTTGAATTTTTATAAGGTCCTTAAAAATAAGAAAACCCCAAAAAATTATATTGGTATTAGTTGATATAGTAATTAGTCATTATTAAAATTTATTAGAACATATTAAAGGAATAATTTTAGAGAATAATCATTAGCACAAAGTCTATCCATTTTATTATAGACTTATTTGAAGACATATTAATGTTTTTTATGGCCATAAGTTGAGTAATAAATAGGTTGTTTGAGGGGTATATAATTTTTTTATATTTTAGAGTGGATGTAAAATTTTTAAAGAGTCTTACAAATGCTAATTTTTGGGACCTTTTTTAGAAAAAAATAAATGGATTTTTTAAAATACATATTACATAATGTTTAAGAAATGTAATTTTTTTTGGGAAACGTGTCGTAAACACAGAAATTTTAATTTGGGCCATTAATTCACCTTTGTAAACGATATATATATATATATATATATATATATATGTTAATTTACATATCATTTTGACTAAATATTATATTTTATCATATTTAATTTTCACTTACATATTTTATTATTCACTTGGGTAATTTCTTTTTACCAAAATAATTAAATTTATCCAACTATTTAATTCAATAATTTTGATTCTAAATATGGATTACATTTTTATTAAATAAAATCTATAAATATAAGAAAATATCTTATCAGATAAAAACTTATAATTACATAATAATGTATTTTATTATAATAATAATTATTTACCAATAAAAAATATATTCCAATTTAATCTCTAATCACATTATATAGAGTTATTAATTTATATATTTGTTATATATTTTAGATATTTATTAACATATATTTTTAAATTTTAATTAGATATTATATTTCATTTATAGAAATAATAATATAGTCATAGGATATAAATATATATAATTTGAATTTATATTCTCAACTACAATATGATAATAACTATATCATCTTACATTAACATACATTTAATAACATAATTCTAATATGAGGACTCTTAAGATTCCATTTGTTATTCCCTATAAATTCTATCATATTTTTAACATTTTTTATAGTGATTCTAGTGGGTAAAATATTTTTTAAGGCTACAAACCATAATGTAATGACACAAAAATTCCATTAGGATATTAGGAACTCTTATGTTACAATTGGTGTTTTATTATAACCATTTTGTAAGACTTTCATATTTAATAAGAACATTTCACACCATGACTTAATATTTCTTATAAAAGATAAATACAATATAAGGAGATAAATGATCTAGAATAATTCGTAACTATAAGGTAAACTCCATTTGATTAAAATATCCATTGAATATTTATTGGTCTATAAAAAATTAAAAAAGAAATAAAATAGATTGGAATATGATAGACATTATCAAGGTATGCGTAGAAACCTTATAAATAAAATTCATTAATATGGAGGTATTATAATGATATATTATATAAATATGGTATAAATGGTAAAGTGATTGTTACCTAACTTTAATCTAATATGATCGTTGTTCAGTATGACTGTTGTGAATTATGACTATTGGAAATAATGATAACATTATAATAATTTTATATAAATGATAATTAAAAAAAAGCAATCCATTAAGAAGAGAGAAATGATTGCCTTAACTAGAAGGATCATTCCATTTTACTCCCATTTTTTAGAACTAGAGAGGGAGGTAGTGTCATTGGGGTTTTCCTTTGTGCAATCCAATTCAATAATAAAAAAATAAGGCCTGAGAAAAATCCACTAAATGAGAAGTTCATGATGTTTGAGACCACTAAAATGTAAATTCCAACATAAAAACTATGTGGAAATACCACAATCCAACAATTTACCCTAATGAAAGATGTAGGTGTAATGAGAGGTAATGTATCAAGAAAAAAGTTCTATAAATGTAAAATTATCAATTTAAAACTGAAATAGTGTTTTTTGAAATTAAATTTTTATCATTATATACACGAATAAAATATTATTATGAAAAATATATTTTTCAATCTAAATAAAAAATAATAGAATTTTTTTCAAAAAAATAAAACTAAATTATAATTTTATGATAAGTTATAAAATTTCAAATAAAATTTAGCTATATCAAATTTCCAAATAAATATAATATTTCATATAAAATTTAGCTACATTAAATTTCCCAATAAACAATCATTTTTTAAATATAAATGATTATATAATTTTATAATTTATTAGGTAACTTTGTAAGGGATAGAAAATTTACATAATTGTTGAAACTGTTATTTTTTATCAAATAAGGATTTATATTTTAATGTTAATATTTTCATTATTAAAAATTTACATGATAAAATTATCATTATATATGAAATTAATACATTGAAAAACATTTTTCTTGAAATATTTATAATTTTCTATAATTCATTAGTTTTTAGTGAATGATAAAAATACATTTACATGTTTTTGTATATTTTATGAAATAAAATATATATAATAATGAATGAAAATGAATTTATCTCCAAAAATAAGTTATTTGTTAGTATATTGTATTTAAATTAGTAAATATGAATTTTATGACAGATAATTAACTTTGAAAAATATAAAATGTAAATTAAGTATTAAAAAAAATAAAGAACTTTTTTCCAAAAAATAAAATATTTCAAAAACAACTGTCTTATTTCCATAAAACATGAGTCAAAATCATGTTTAATCCCATGGATTTCTATTTTAAAAAAACTTATTTTCCAAGGCCTATATTTAGAAATTAATAAACAATCTTATAAAAAACTTCTATAAATAATGTAACATCATTCCCCAACCCATTATATAAGTCAAGGTATATGATTCTATTTACTATTGCATACATAGCCATGAAACCAATGTTGAATAATAAATTCCAAGAGATTAGAACGACATTGAAGACAATTTTCCCCAAATAATGAAAAAAATATAAAACATAAAATTAAAAAAAACAAAACCAACTATATGATTCATGAGTAAAAATGATACCACTCAAACGAAACATAGAAAAGTAGAACTGTTAGAGTAGCAGTGATAAATAAATAAAATATGGAAAAATATTAACCAAAGAACATTAATCATAGTAACAATGATAGGGTATAACTCCAAGGAAACTAAGAGAGAACTCTGTCCTCAAAAATCATCATGTTGAAGAATCTTTATAGTGAATGACTAGAGACGTATGATACCTTTACCTTTATAATGTCTTAGTAAATAACATCTTAAAACATAGAAAAGTCCCCAAGTAAAGGTGAGTATAAAACTCTGTAGTTAATTTCCATAGACATCCCATCACATGCCTCTTAGACAAGAACATGTAACTTAATTTTATAAAACTGGGGAGAAGAAGATAGATTATTTAATACATCCCATATAAAATTTCATATAATAAAAATTTTATTCAAGCTTTTTTTTCCATTTATTACTAATTTGGATAAAAATACATTTTGACTCTCACACATATACACACATGCATTAATACGTTAGATCTCCCTATAGATATTAGTTGTGAGTAATATTGACATTAATTCATCAATTGGTGACCCCCATTGATAGTTTAATTTATGACCATAAACTAACTCATATTTTTATTATTATAGGTGGAAAATCTAAACATGATCCTTCCTCATGAAAAAAACACACAACAACTACACATTACCTATTTTCATGAAAAACCCATTTGATTTGATGAAAAAAATTCATACATTTTATCAACCACTATGTTTCCATAATTATCAAACCAATTATTTAAATAATAAAAACAATAGTTTTTTACATTTTAAAAATTTATTTTGTCATAAACATCAATACACCATATTCTAGAATGATTATTAATGGATATGATATACCTACCTCTCAAAAAATGTAGAAAATGATGAATGGAACACACTACATCTTGATACGATATTGAATCCTTTCATGTTAAACTGATTCAACATTTATGTAGAAAACATCATATTATAAAACATAAATCACTACATAGGATCTTAAATCATGATCTTAATGGGAGGAGATATGAGTCACTCAATAGATAAAGATCACAAATGTGGACATACCATTGATTTCATAGATCCAACACACATTTATTTGCAAATAATGCTTCCAAAACAAAATAAATCACCAATGATTCCTAGGTAAAGAATAGAGTTTGAGTGAATGAATGAAAATGAGAAAAAATATAGTTTTAGGGAAATAAGAATAGTTATATTCCAATATTTAGAGTATTTAAGTAATTTCACATAATTTTGATGAAGTGTTTTTTCAAGCAGTGCACGAGCCGTGCACAAGTAACTATCTCCAACTTAGAGAGTCGTATGGTTATGCTATAGGGTTTTGAAAACCATGAACCAACCATCATCTTATAATACCAATCAACCAGAGGGATATAGAATTTTTTAACATAGTTTGAAAATAAATTCACCAACTGGGTCCATTCCACTTTATATAATCTATCAACACACATTGATCATCTATAGTTCATTAGTGGATTGGATAAACTTTGAGCCATCCCAATTACTACTATTTTTTTCACTATTTCATATATATTTTCCAAGGATTCCCATAACAATTATTAAATTATGAACCTTTAAAAACACTACCTAATAACTCAAAAACAATTCCAAAACTTAAAAAACTCAACCCATGTATCATATAACATTCAAATACAAAATAAAATATGAAAATGGGTAAAAACGGGGATGATAAATTCTCCCCATGACTGGCCTTTCCATATCATTAAATTTAAGAGTTCGAATTGGTATGGAAAATCTCAAGCCACTACAATAACATTTCCTTCTTACCTTCCCACATGTCATCAGAAATCCTAAAATTTAACCATGAAACTCATATGAAACAGATACTTTTCCCATAAAAGATCTTCTTCTATCTATCAAAAACCCGTATCAACATGTGAATCAATGTAGCATTCATTTCCCACTCAATATTTTCCCAATGAATGGAAGTTATAGATGATGTGAATACTTCCCCTGTTAAGATATACAGAACACATTTTCTATTGATCTAAACAATTTTAGTAAATGCAACTGAAAATTCACATCACCAATTTGATATGGTATTCCAAAATGTACAATGCATGGTGGAGAAAATTTTAATTTGTCTTATAAAATACGATCCATGGTCCTTGGATAAATCCTCATGATAACATGACCACCAACATAAAAAATCATAAGATGGTGATGATATTTATATGAGATATGAGAACTCTGATCCACCAATATCCTTTTTTTATCATTTCAATCTTCTTCATTATCTATTGCTAACAACTAGGTCTAATAAGTGAATTTGGACATGTTTCTATCCATTAAAATTGGGAATGACAAATACAAAATTATAATGATTTCAAATGATACATATTTATCAAGTTTGAGTTACTATTATTTATGAGAACTCTAATAGTCATATATGATCCTTCCATGTGCCTCAAAAATCCATAACAGTAGTTATAATCATGTCTTCCAATATCTGGATCATTCACTTTATTTTTTAATCCATATATGGATAATTCACAATGGTCATGGTCAATTTGATTATAAGGGATTGTTGAATGGATTTCAATGGGTCCTATTAATACACAATATACAGAGTCATTAAATTCAACTTTATAACACCCCAAATGAATAGTTTTGATAAGAATTTAATTGTATTAGTTTCATGAAAAAGGATTAAGTGAGTGAAAATCGAGATATGATCCACTATCACCCATATGGAATCACGTTTTTAAACAATTCATGGAAGACAATTGAAAAAATTGAAATCTATCTACTCCAAAATAGTCATACTAATATTTAATGGATGCATCATACCCAATAGTCATGTGTGGTCAACCTTGACATGAAAACAATTGATGCATCATGAGGTATACTCCACAACATTAATTTTTAAGAGAGCCCATAAAAATATGTTCTCATTAATTTTTATATCTTTTAAATTTTGGGATAGACATACCATTTGTATACCCATTCTTGGGGAAGGGGGAGATCTCATTATGGAATTATAATTGGGATAGGTCTAGCCTCAGGTTTCGTAGTTTCCCTATTACTAATATCTCTTTACACCATACTAGAATGTATTAGGATTTCATTATAGATGTCTTGATAAGAATCCAATGGGACATCATTGACCTTATCGATCTTACAGAAAAATCGAACAGGTGTGTTTTTACTACCTCGATCTTAGGTGCCTTCTCTACTATGTATTTCCAAATAATATCACATAAAATTTTCTAGTCTGTTGCATGGGTTGGAGTCCTCTAGATGAAATAAATACTGTACAAGCTTAATTTCCTTGTGTGAAGGATTAAGAACTGGGATTCATATACTGATGAAAATGTTAAATGAATGGATATACACATGGCACACCAATGTTCTTACTGCCTGAGGAGTAGAGAGGAGACCTCAGATTGCCTATTTTTTCATGGGGGATTGGGCTAAAGCAATGTGGTATTTCTTTAGGGACTTCACTAGATTTTCTTCTATGGATTAACCATAAATATCTTTTCTTGATAATTGGTTTAATGGCATGGATGGGAGAGGACTTGAGAGGAAGTCTTGTGCCCTGGTGTTTGTAGTAGGGTGTTGTTGCTTCTGGAATTCTCGGAATATATCACTTTTTGAAGGGTTTAGAAGTACTCATAGAGAAATGGTTGCAAGGGTTAAGTCCAACCCGATTGATTTGGTTTGACTATGTAAAGAATAGAAGGAAACTCTTACCTTGAGGCTGCTAATAGATGGTACCTTTCTACAACCCACTATATTTTCTCACCTGGGATGATGGGTGAGATGCTCCCCCATCTCATGGGGCCCAAGTTGAACACCGATGGTTTGTACGTTATGGGTAACATCAAGGGAGGTGGAGTGATTCTTAATTTTATGGGCTTTGTTATGACTTCTTTCACTGCTACCTATAGTATTGGTCACTCTTTGTTGGATAAAGCTTTGGCGATGTTTTCTGGTCTCATTCTCTCTAGGAATCATAACATCACCCTTGGTACAGTGGAGACCAACTCTATCATCGCCTATAACTCTGTTTCTCGTAAGAGCCTTATTCCTTGTTCAATCACCTATATCATCCATAAGTGTCATGTACTCATGGGTATCCTCATCAAAATTATTCATATTTGGAATGAGGGAAATCAAGTAGCAGATTATCAACCTTTCCTATCTACCCATAGTACAAACCTTATTTGTTCTCTGAACGTTTTTTTATTCTACTCCTGTGGGGGAGGAGCTGGTTAAGAGGGATTCCCTCAGGTTACATTACTTTAGGACCCCATGAGTGATTTATTTTCTTATTCTTTAGGGGATGGAAATTTATACACATCACACAACAAAAAATAAATGATGATGACAATGAGGATGATATACATTAAGGATCAGATGTTTGATTATATTTAAGCTTTCAATAAAATTATGAACAAAAAAAATGAGAAATAAAATTATTACATTCCATTTATCAATACAGTCAAGGTGCATATCATCTATCAATGACATCAGCTTCCACTTATTTAAATCCACGACCAACTTATATTTTGAAATTATACTAAATGAATTATAAATGTAATTCCATATACCTGGGTTATAAATAAATTTAAATTCAAATATCCAAATGTATTCATTCTGTCATCAATTATTTAAATTTGAATTAAATTTCCATAAAAAAATATTCAAGATTTTATGATCAATGGAAACAATGAAATTTATACCAAAAAGATAAAAATTTCATGTATTCATTGCATGGAATAAATAAGATAACTCTAAATTAGTTTTTGGTCATTATTCTCTCACACCCATAATGTTCATGGGCCATAATCTATAACTTGAAATCCCCATAGGATAACACATCCCAATAGAGATCCAAAAGCATCACAATAAATCACATATCCTTATCTTGGAACATGAAATGTAAATATTGGTAATGATGTAATCCATATAATATTCTCTGTAATATATTTCTATAACTTTTAACTCCATTATGAAGGATAAAATTTTTATTTAAAATATATCATCAGTGATAAAAGTCATGAAAAATTAGTAATGATGAATCGATAAAATTATTCTATGTTGAGAAAACTACTTATATCAAATACATTGATCTATTGTTTTTCAAAGATAACATCTTATACCATTATAATATATATAGAGACTCCAAATTTTGTAATGATGGGTCTATAGAAACATACCTAGTATATGAATAAATCATTCATTGATAGAATATCATATAGTTGATTATCCTGAATGATGCCCAAAAAAATGTCTATGTATTTTTCATGATTTTACTTAGTCTAATAATATACTATAATATCATTTATGAAAACCAATATTAAGTAATATACATACCCTTAACCGATATTATAAATTATATCTATGAAAAAATCTTATTAATTCATAATAATGAAGGTACTGAAAAATATTAAAAATGACTTGAACATATCCTAAAATATGTTCTTGAAATATCCATCTTCTGAACATGAAGTTTGTGATAAATTGATTGAAAATAAAGAATAGAGAACCACTGTTACTCCATCAATTAATCAAAAAATTCATCAATAAATGGAATATTATAGTAGTGTTTTATAGTAACTTGGTGGAGTTTATGATAATCTACTCATAGCTAAAGAGTTTCAACTTCATTCTTTACAAAATATACAAGTACTAATATTAGGGACATGGTGTGATGAATGTAACCTTTTATTTAAATCTATTATATATGAACCTTCAAATCAAATAATTTCATTGGTACTATCCTAAAAGATGTAATTAATATAAGAATAACCCCCCAGTATGGGAAAAATAATAAATTACACTTATCTTTCATGTGGAAACCTTGATAAATATTTGGGAATAAAATCATATAATTATTCAATGTTGTATGGTAAATCACTATATGTGATCACATTAATATAAGATAATATATTTACTACCAACTAGTAATATGTAGTTCCGAACACTTGTGCCAATGGTATTTCCCAACTAGCTTTCACATCCCTATCTCTTTTAAAGGGATATGAAACCCCATTCGAGGATATGAAAGTGTATTCCATGAAATAACAGTTGATGTGGACCCTGAAGGAATTCAATGAACCCATTCCAAAAATTATGTTATATATTTCAATAAAATAAATATAAATACCCCACACAATACAACACTCATTGATATTTAAGGAACATGATTCACATATAAATGCTTGACACTCACATTAGATCAGAGGTGTTTGAATTTTCAATACATGATGAATCATTTAAACATGAAAAAATAAATATTTCACAACACAAACACCAATGAAATAGTGGAAAACACTAGAATCAAACAAATAATTAATGAGAGAATAATTTAAGAGAATAATACCATGCAATTTGGAACTACTATATTAATCCTCTTTAGTAATCTTCCTATCACCATAAATTTTTTACAAGCTCATCCTTGTTCATTTATCCAATTTTGGGATTGAATTTCTTGAGTATTCAAAATATTACTAGATTCACTATTCCTCCATTGGTTCTGAGGGTGATTTTTTTCTATAGAGAACACCTAATTGAAGTAGGTGATGCATAGATACAAGAGATATATCTCCAAATGCTCAAATTAGAGTGCTATGAAAATAACTTTTATTTTAACCATCCAATTTTAGTTGTGAAATACTCATGGTGTCATATTTTATTCTTGATTAACATTTTAAAATATACAACATTTTAAATAGCCAATATTAATATTTAGTCATAGTGTAAGATTAAATTATTTAATGGTCTAGGTCAGAGGTTCTCCATCTAATTGAAAATAGTTTTCCAACTTCCTATGAACCACAGTATTAGAGTTATCATATGTTATTGTAGAGAAAAATGTACTTCATTATTTAGGATTACCAAAAATTTATCTTTTTAACTATCTTCCTACTATCCATCTCAATATAATAATTAATATAGATGATGTATTTCATAAAGAGAAATATGAGTCTTATTCGTGTCTCAAAGATGCATGGCTTCAAGGGAAAAGTAGAATATACTTATAGATAAAAGAGAACTATTTTCAAACACATAGTCTTGTATTCCATAACTAGTATATTTTTATTATTTAGGATATGTAAATCATTTATAATTTTTATCTGGAATGTGTGATAATATTATTGATTATTGAAAAATTCCTCAAATTTATCCCATATATTCCATTGGACAACATTAAATCATATGGATAAATCCCACCATTGGAATTTAAAATAATTTGGTGTGTATATATATATATCTAACTGGCCAATTTTTTCATCTATGAAATGAATGAAATTATAAATCAGGTTTGTTTTTGTGACCCAAAATTTAGTTTTTTTGGTTTGGATTCCTTACAGTATTCGTGGATTCTATTTCATAAATTTTATCGAGTGATTCTATTATCATGGGTCATCATTTCAATTTACTTTGTGAAAAATTGTAATTTATTGAATAAAAATATTTACAATATATTTGTTCACATGTGGATATAGTGAAACCACGTTACATGTGGAATATTGTTGTTTATTTTTATGATGTTTTCCCAATACCATTATTTACTAGTATAAAAAAAGACAAATTATTCATCACTCTAATGAAACTGAATTCTAAAAAAATTACAAATCACCATATGAAATAATCACTACAATAATAATTATAAAAATAATCCATTTAAACCATTTTACAAAAATCATAAAATAGTAGATAAAAAATGCAGTCCCATTTTTTTTCACAGTTCTAATACATGATATGAAACTCCCAGCAACTAAAACCATGATGATATGATGACAACACTCTTATATGTTATTTAGAAGACATTAGTAAGAAAACACACTTTTGTGACTTGATGTTAAATATAAAGATGTTAGATGCATCATTTTATTCTATTGAAGTCATTTTCATACATTTCTTTCTCCTTTCTACCACCCTAAAAATATATAAAAATATTAAAAGAATGATTTCATTTGTGACATCATACCCCAACCCATTGGCTTGGTTCTGGATTATGGTGCGCCTAATATTTGGGGACATCCCCATTAAATAAAAGGATATCTATGACATTAGAAAAACATTGGGGGATTATTTTTACTTAAATAATTATCATATCCTGAAAAGTTAAAATTAAAACAACCAAAACCAATAATATAAATCATGAGTAATAAATATAGATAAAAAATTAAACAATGATAAATAGAAAAAAATCTGATTTTTAGTGGAAATTAAATAAAAGATGATACAATTAAATCAATGAAAATCTTGCATAGTATATTTCATTTCGAATCATTCCATGGTATTAATGAGAGAACCCCAAGATATGACCATTAAACACAAGAAAACCCATCTTTATACCCTAATATAGATGAATGATTCCTTTACTTCCCTCAATGCTGGTAAACAACGTATACTAACACCCCAAGGATCCAAATGTGCAGTGAGTATAAAAATCATTATGTAATTCCAAAAAAAATCCCATCACATTCTAACAGGATAAGAACATTTTATCACATTTTATAATATGAAGAATAATACAATAAAAAATTCAATAAAAACTATAGATAAGTTCCATACATGAATAATGTTAAAATATATTAACATTTCGTATCACTAGGAATAACCATCTATGTTCAAGCTAACAGACACAAAGATATGAATTATTACCATTTACATCCTTAAAATTCATGAGTAGTGAGTCATCTTGTCATAATTTTGTCACTTAGTTACCCCCATAAATTTTGGAACTTCCAAAAATTATTTTTCCTTATGAACATGAACAAGGGACAACCACACATTCCATGTTTTCGAAAAAATTCCATTTATTTTTAAAACCATTTTCTTTGATGAATTTTATCAAACACCATATATACATAATTCCATAAAATAAGAATTTTGGCACTAAAACTAGGATTTTTTTGTAGAATAAAATGAGGGTGTAGTAGGAATTTAAAAATTAACCCTTAAAGTTCTATAATGACTATAATCAAATAGAATCCACATACAAATCAATGGTTTAAGAAAATGAATAACGACACATGAAACACATAAATATGACCATGAATAAACTTTCCTTCAATAGATCCCATAACATATCATCAAAATACACATCATAAAACATAGATACAATCTAAAAGGGATTAGATATATGGCTCTATGATAGTGGATATGAGTATATCTATAAAGAAAGTGTATGAACACTAAATCATATATGAAGATAGTAATAGAGTTTCATTTTGATTCATAGATATTTGATGTAATTAAGATATGAGAGTAAATACATAACTATCATTAAATTATATAAGATAAATTAATTCACAAAAAGGCACATAGTTTTGTTAGTAGAGAAAAGATAAGAGGAGAATTGAAGATACCATAGTTTTGATGTAATGAATTGTTTTACACCAAAAAGTTTTATTATTATAAATTTTTAATTTAATTCTATTTTAGTTAAAATTTTAACACATTCACCATTATAGATATAGTTATAAAATTTAGGAAAATATTATAGATAACAGGATAAAATTTGAAGTATCAGTATGTTTCTTCAATCATATTAATTATTTTTTCGATCTATCATCATTCTTTAATATTTTTTACATAACATTACTTGAATAGTCTAAACTACCTCATAGATGAGTAGTATTACTCAACTAATTTTTAACCTACATTTCAAGGGGCCAAACATGATGGATTCCTTTTTTATATCATGGGTTTTAGTATATAGATTTTTGTGGATCATTGTTGAGAATTACAATCCCATTATTGATGGAATTGATTAAAATAATCATAAAATATGTCATAATACATGGATATTGATAAAAATTTATTAATATAATTTATGGTAATATGGGTATGAATGTGGAACTAGATCTTAGTATGCATGGTGCAGCTTTCGAGTATTGCTGAAGGCTTTTCAAAAACTACAGGAAATAAAAACACATATAGGGTGGGGGATCTAGTGAGTGTGTCACAAGCTATATTAAGGAAACATATATAATCGTATGGGATAAATTGGATACCTTCATAAAAATGATACTTGAAGAATTCATCATTGAATGGTGATTTTATTCACACGGATCTCTTTAAAATATTAATGAAATGAATTGGATGTTGAGGGTAATGATTAGAGCTGGGAATAAGACATGAAAAATACTCCCTGATTAATTATCTATGAACTAAAATACTTTTTTACTATTAAATAAATATAATAGAACAAAAAATTAATAATTTTTTGTATATAGGCTATGAAATAAAAAAGTTGAAGTAATTTTTTTGGTTATTGATTCTTAGTTATTGATTAGTTCATTTTCACTTTAAGGGATAGAAAATTAAGCTTAAAAGAATAGTAATACATTAAATGAGACGATTTTATGGTGAATGAGTTTTGAATTACTATTATATTTAAATTTATTTTTTATTTTTGTTCCATAGTTGATTATTAATGAAATAATTTTTTTATGGTGGAATGAAAAAATGATAATGGGGTAATTTGGGTTTGAAATTTACTTTCAAAAATTATTTTCTTTTAAATTTGATATTATTAGATTTTAGTTTGACTATTTTATTCTATCCAGAATAAATTTAATTGATTCAGATATCATTTATTTATGTTTACTTAATAAATGTAAATTAATTGAAAATATTAAAACTTAAAAACTGATCTTCATTCCCAAATAAATTACTGAACATTCATATAATAACCATCCATTAAATGTACTTTACTAAATCATCATTTATGTAAAATGTAATTTTTTTAATGTTTAATATTTATTTAAAAAAAACATTAAATTTTTAAATTAATGACATGGAAATTTATGAGATTCTAATTTCCATATATTATTTATATTTTATACTCCTCGTGTTTCGATCCTGGATTCAAAACAATACTATCCAATTGGATTCATGTTTTAGGTTATAGAAAATATATATTATATAATTTTAACCCATCCAAAGCTTGTTTATATTCCTTGGAAATGTTGATGTCTCTAAAACCATTTTCAAAGAATAAAAAAAATTCTATAGTACCAGATAACATTTAAATTATTTGGTCAATAAGTCAAAAAAAATTACATTTCTATTTTTGTTTTTCTGTTTATTTTTTTTACATTAACATGGGTTCTTATATGTTTACACATGTTTTACCACTATATATACAAAATAAAATAACATGATAATATATTGTTAGTATTTATGATTATGTTCAATTATATCCCATGATTTATAGGTGCTTTTGCTATCATTGATGATTAGAAATGACTAATAAAATTCATCCGCACAATATTGAAGAAGAAATTAAAAGACTCAAAACTAAATTTGCAGTGATACAATGAGAGATAACTGTCATAAATTATGGAGTTTCATCCAATTATATAGATAAATAAACAAATAAAACCAAAAAAATTGGAGATAAAACTATGTTTTTGGAAAATTATGAAATATATGAGGTATTTTTGAAGCATGTAATGATAGAATCAAAATAGATGAATCTAAAATTTCCGTGAAATTTATAACTATTTCAAGAGAAATGGAATCTTAGATGATGCAAAATTCCAAATATTTTTTCTTTTATCACAAAATGATAGTGTCAATAAATGTATTAAATAATAACCATTTATATTAATTAGTAGAATATATGAACTATCAAGGATGTTTTTAGAGAAATAATTTCCACTAAAATGGAATGAAACTCGTGATTGAAACACACATTTTACTGAATGTGTTGGTGAATATACCATTGAGTTATAATATTTATATTATGTAGATGTTAAATAAGTTCCCACATCATGAGATAAACTATCTGGTATAATTATAAAATTTTGACTATAACTCATAACCAAACTGGATATCCATTATTGATGCCACAACCAAAAGAGAGGTAATGAAAATGACTCTAGAAACTATATAAGATACCATGGATGAAAATTAAATAAATTTTAATAGTGTTCATGGATAATTATCTGATAAAATACTCGTAATTGAACATGTAGTAGATATTACTAGTATTTTTGTCTATATTGAAACTATATCTATGAAATTTGAGGTGATTCGGGTTATTAAAATAAACATTTCACATAATAATATATAATAAATATATTAACATGAAATTTTTGGAGAAACATATCTATATCAATACTTCTATAAAATTAGTGAGAATAAAAAACAATATCTGTTAGATTTACTTTGTATAGTAACTATTGAATTTCATTTATGCTATTTTCCTAAATTTAAGGATGAAAATAAGTAATGACTTGGAAATATTTTACTCATTCCCATGTTTCACTATATCATCCTTATATATATAATTTATCCTCCCTCATTTGATTAAAATTATCCCCATTAGACTCCAAAATGATTAAAAATATTTTCCACTATAAAACATCAGAAAAAACATGTAAATGGAACCACATTATCTTCATCCAGTACATTAGGAATAATTGAAAATGATTAAACATAGTAGAGGAAAATATAATAAACCAAGAATCACAATTAAACAACCAAATGTTATCCCATATTAACATTAAACACTATATAAGATATATTTAAAAAATACATTCTTTGAGGACATAAATTTCACGATCGTGAAATAATAATGTTTTGACCGAGAAATAAATATCTATGAAACTGAGGATCCTATATAAAATAAAGTAAAGGGTAGTCACTAATTTAATGGAGTCATCAAAGAATAAGGATTCAATATAATTAGTTATAGAAAATTATAAACCAATGGAATTAATGGTGGAAGAAACTATTATAATAAAAATAAATAAATACACATTAAAAAACCAAAATTGAAGAATTTTATACTAAAAAATCACAATAATGATAATATGTGGAAATGTAATCTAGAATATTAATACCCAATATTTATGAAGATATTCAAACAACTTCCCATCAAAATTTCATTCTTGGAAGATTTCACAATAGTATTATTGTACGCAATGTTACTCAAGTGAACACTATGTAACATATGAAAAATAGTAAATTTTCGAGATATTTTTATAGTATAGTATTTTGTTGTTAAGAAACATTCCACCAAAACATAAGGATATAAGTAGATTTATAATTTAATGCACTATATGACCAATAATATTTAACAAATCCACTTCATAGTTAAGGGGGAAACATAAACATAATTTTATTGAACATTTTCAAGAGTTTTTTTCTAAAAAAAATATAATATGATATGAGTTACTCATTAACTAGTCGTTAAATTTGTTAATTAAATTATTAAAATATTAAATGATGAATTATTTATGGTGGGAATGTTTTTAATCCCAAATAAATATTAAATTACATGGATATGGGTGAATAAGGAGTGGTATTGAGTATGGATGGTCAACTATTTTTTACCATGCAAGAATATAAAACTAATTTTGAACAATGAATGATGGTTTTTGGGGTATGGAAGGATGATTTCACTTTTAATTTGATGAATCATACGAAACATATACATTATTGAAAGTATTTAGTTACTGATATGTTTACTCTTGTTGATTGTATAATGCTAAAGATTAATTAACAAGAATATTAAAATATGATGTAACCAGTTGACGTAGATGTAGAAGATAAATAATTATAGTTGTAAAAAAATTAATAATATATGCTTAAAAATATGTTGGAACAAATTTTTATGCATTTTTTCGCATAACTAGTACCATTAATTTTTTAATCACATGGATTGGAGCCGAAACTAGTCTTTACTCTTCATAGTAATTCCATATTGAGAATGTGTGGTGAATTATTGGGGATTTTTAGTGTTGATATTTCGATGAAACAAGTATAAAGACTCATTGAAGTGTTAAATTAAATGATGATTTAAATTGATTGGAGTATCCTTGAAATCAATGGTATTGGTCCATCCAATTACACACTCAAAATAAAAAATTTATAATTATAAAATGTAATAAAAAACTATAAATGGTATTGACAACTCCATTGATTATAGTAAAGAAAAAAATAGGTTTTGATGTTATTTTTTATAAAGAATATATTCCATATATCTGGTAATGAAATTTTGATCTAAATAAATTTCATTCTTAACAAATGTTGAATGATTCTTAAGAAACACGGTGATAATCTAATCCACCCCAATCCTCGAGAGATTAGATGGGATAAAGATACTTTATTAATTATAAGAATGTATATGATGAAGAAAGAAATTATATTTTTATAACTTTTTGTCTAGTTAGGAACTTCAAGAGGGGGGATAAATTAGGGGCTAATAAATTTTCATAGTCCCTTTCAAAATAATTGGATATTTTATTTTCATTATAAAGACAAGAAAAAATTTATTTTTACCCACAAAAAAAATAAATAGGTAAAGAGTATTGGAACACTAATTTTACATGGTTTACCTACAAAATACTACACAATGGAGTACATATAAACGAATTGTTAATATGTTTAATATGTATTACTTTATAAGTGTGTGATTAATGATATATTAAGCGGGAACTACTCTACCATGTTCTAATGCATATTACTCTATTCAAAATATACAATTCAATAAAAATAAAAATAGGTTCAACTCATAGGTCTATATTAAATGTTTTTTAGAAAATAATTTTCAAACTATAAGGTTTTTCGACATGGTGATCTAATTATTCAATTCATGTACATTACTAATATACAATGCTTAAATTGAATTCAGTGAGATAATTTAAGGTCATTTAATCTCACACACCCCAAATCAAATAACTAAATATTCAATGATCATAAATAATTGACTTTATTCCCCATTAAATATTCATTTCTCTTCTGTCTCTTGTTTATTGTCTCTTTATTTTCAATGTTTCCACTCTATTTAGTCTCTAGAATAATTCCAATATAAAATTAAATTTTAAAAACATCTAATTAACTTTTTTGATATATATATATATATCATATTTAATATCAAATTATATCATCTATCAAATTTTGAATGGTATGCTATGGGATTTCAAAAATAAATTCCAAACTATCCGCTCACTCCAAAATAAAAATACAAAATCAAATCATAAAAAACTGATGATAATAGAGAGACATGATGCTTTATATAATAACATATTTTTTATCTATAAAATATATGAATGACCAAATATGTCACATAGAAACTTATCCCTCTTCATCATAAAATCATTCATTATTATTTACTATTTAAAACCTAAAAAACTATGGATTTATTTTCATTTTAGAAATTAATTTTGAATGTAACGAAATGGATTGAAAATATATATCTTGTGGTGATTATTATAATGGTTGAAATTTTGTTTGTTAGATATGTTTTAAACACAAATTTTATTTCCATAATAATAGATGAAGAATAAAACATCTTGCGGTGATTATTTATTTTTCATCAATATATTCTATGAATTTTTCAAAAATATATATTCAATATTTCTCTCTTACTTCATTATCAATAAATTTTAAATCACTACTCTCAACTATCTTATTGATAATCTTATTAAAACCTTTATTGGCCTTACTATTTTTTTGGAAGCCTTGGAAAATGCCTTTATCTATTTTATCATTATATCTAAATTTATTTGGTTTATTATATTACATGAATCAAATTCCTCTAAAAACCTGATATGCTTAAAAGAGTGTTTCCTACCCCAAAACATTTCATATGTAAACTTTTCTACACCTGGGTTGATTAATACATTATTTTTTGTATCAATAACCACTTGAGAAAAAGCATTCTAGTAGTGGAATAAGATGTCACTATCCATCAAGAACAACATTTTCATATTTTAAATAATGAAATGTCATCATTCTCCAACCTAATTCATTTATTGGTTTCTCACTAAAGACTCTTCATGGAAAATACTATTCTTTACAGCTTAATTTCACTCCTTATAGGTTGTGTACTATATACAATTGTCCATTATCATAATTTTTAGAGTTCTATTGGTTTAATTTTATTCTCTTATATAAAATATATTAATTCCATGGACCACTTCTATATTTACATATTAGATCCTGACACACCCAATCCTTTTATAATCATCCTAAAATATAATATTTTACCACACACCATAGTTTCCCTCTTGGATAATTGACTACACAATTCAGGGTGAACTAAATTAAATACATTTGAAGCTCTCTTCTTTTTTTGAGGATATGAATTTCAAATAAATTTTACTTTTATAAAATATTCACAAATTACTTCCTGATCTAATATAATATTTGAAAAATATTATACAATTTTTTTGTAATGAACCTCCATTGTTAATTCATTAAATTTCAGTGACCAATTATTTTACATATTCCACAAAAAATGGTTTCCATGATATAAAAATATTTCTATTGTAATTTTCCCACTAAACCATCACCATAGAATTTTAATAATTCAAATTGATTAATTTCCTAATCCAACTAAATCTCACTTTAAAACATTAGTCAAAATTATCTTATTATCAAAGAATTTTAATATAGTCATTTGACATAAATAATATATTTTTTATTCAATTCTTCACAAGCTAGACAATTCTTGACACAACTTACAATATTATATTTCCCATTAATCTAAAATAAAATATTTCTATGTTCTATTCCATTAAATTATTTTAAAAAATTCATATTAACATTCATCTCATATGAAAAATATTTATCTGAAATCTATTTAATTAAAGTTTTTATTTATTTTAATGCAATTTTATCCATAATTTACTTAAAATTTTATATCATTTACTTTTATGATAATCATAAATGAGTTGATAATTTTATGTGAATATTTTAATTATTCTATACACAACCCATAAATTCAAATTCATCTTCTTCAAGAGGAAAAATTATATTATCAATGGGAATAATATTAAATTAATTTGAAACCACTTTCGTTGGTCTTATATAAGAATATATTTTTCTTTGCTTCCTACATTACCATTATTTATCTATAAACATTTAATAGTTATAATAGTAATGATTGAATTATTATTTTTATAGATATGATAAATCCTATCCCATGATTCTTTGTTGAGATCTTACAATGTTACCTCTTTGGTAACTTTTAACATCCTAAAAATAAGACATTCATTATAACTAGGAAGAAAAAAATGATACTTCATCATTATAAATAATTATTTTTTCTCACCTATCCTCATATATACATATATTTTATGTTTATATGGTATTTATGGCTGATAAAATGTTATTTTAATTTACCATAATTTTCTCATCATACTTATAGATTTTTTTATTGTTGATTATCCATCATAATAAATATTAGTTTTTCCTATACAGTTTTTCATTTCATCACATAGAATTTTATAAAAATTAAATGTAACTAGATTGTCCAACATGTTCAAAACTTAAATAGAACATGTTTGAACAATAGATTCATCTTTGAACCATCTTTATATATCAATGGTATAACATTCTTCCAGATATTTGTTTTTCTATGTGTGTTTCAATTTTCTTCACTCTCTATTTGATAGATATGATATAATCAAGAATTCTCTTAATATGTTCTTCAATTTTAAGTCGATAATCCATAGTATGCTATAATATAAAATGATTCTCCTCATTCTGGCCTATTGTTTTCCTATGATACCCCACCTCTATTATAGGATAAACAATAAAGAGAAAATACCCCATAAATAAAATTTCAAATTTTCTATTCTTCAGGGATATTAAATCAATCATCTAAGAATAATCTTAAAATTTAACTTATAGTAAGAAAAACACAATCTTATTTATTATTACCCTATTTAATTTCATACTTTTATTTCTACATTGATGGTATCATAATATCTCACACATCTGGTATAAACTCATTTTCAATGCCTTCCAATGTATCTTTTATAACATCATCATCTTACTTTATAACAAGAACATTACTATAAATGTTATTTCAACGTTAATTAATTTAATGAAATGTCTATATATATTGAGAATTTTTTTAAATGAATATATAATCCCTATTTTCTTTATAATACCTATTTGGAATCTTAGGATTGATGTGTTTAACATCACATAATATAAATAATTTAGAGGTACCTTAACCTAAAATATAATAATAAATATTCTAAATTTTCATTCTATATGTGATAAGAATTAATTAATTATATCAGATTCATTTTCCTATTCAATAATTTCTTATTTTTGGATATGTTTGAATGAAACCTCTTTAAATGAATTTTCTAAATTGATTGATGGCTTCAACAACATTTCATATGTAACTATCATATTGTGTCAACCATCAAGATACTACTCACCATGATTTATCACCATTGGAGATGATACCTTTGTACTATACATTAGAGGTTGTGTCACTATAATATTCTTTACAATGTTATAATATTTGGAATCATTCCAATTTCCAAAAATAAATCTAAAGACATTAGTAAGATAATTAAAAAATTGAACAGAATATTCATTGGAACTCATCATCAGATCAACAAATATTTTCTATAAATAATTTATCTATTCCTCTATTACTTTTAAATCATATTAATTTATATTATAAAGTTTATCTTAAACAAATCCAATATTTAAAAAGTACCTTCATACAAATTTGACTTCATAACACTCCTGAAAAATTATTTTGTTTCTTACCATCATTAGTTAATAATTTTTTTTTAGTTTCAATCATTGATCATGTTGGGGGACTAATATATTTTATCCACTTTTATTATGAATAATAAACATTATGCCTAATTTCCCATAGATTATATATAATAATTTTCTTCAATGTTTCCAGAAGGTTTCTCTCAAATTAGATAACTCCCATTACATCAAAAATATTCCCACGTCCACACATATTTTCCAATAGATTTAATAAATTTCCAATGGATATGATATAATGTGTTATAACCCATGTTTCAACTAAAAATCCTAAAAGAGATGCATGAATTAGGGTTTAGTGAGGTTTAAACTTATATTTTGAATTATTTTATTCTCATATTGATGTTGGAAAAGACACTATGATTCAAATTTTATATTAAAACCAAATAATGAAATATATAGATAATTTACACACTAGTTTAAATTCTTTCATTGATAAAATGATACTCTATTGAGCATATATTAATTATTTTAATAAATATTTATTAACCACAGTAAAAATAGTATGTGACTAAAACATTAAAAAGAACTTGATGCACCCCCAATGTCACCACCCTATTCCTCTCTTCCAATAAATACTTCCATGAGTGATAAAAATTAAGTTAAAAGATAAGTTTATATAAAAAATATTTCCAAAATTTCATCAATAACATAAAATAAATGTATACTCAATGATGACTATAATTTTAAATTCTAGTTGTGGAAATTGTGGCTGCCTGAATTTTTTTTGTCTTCCAATTGATATATATCATTATGGTCAATGATCATCAACTCTAAAGGGTAATACGACATAATCATATGATTCAAAGAATATAGGGATCTTTCCATAGGAATCCAGAGTGAATAACCTCACAGAGTGGATGATGTTATGGTGTGGGTTTATACTATTGTAACAATAGTGAGAGGTTCCATATTTTTTTTCTTCTTCAATAGAGGATTATTTAATTAATACTGGTACTTCTAACTCATTTATATCTACTCATTTTGTGGATATTCTTAAGAATAAAATAGAAATCATGTCCATTGTTAAATATTTAGAAACACATATTAGAATGATTAAAGAAAAGGTGTTTCACTATCCATGCCCATTATTCATAGCTAATTCAGAGTTAGTCTGGGATTTCCTCATTCTCAGTATGGATCTATTTTACGTCATTATAAGTATATAATAGATTATTTTTCACCATTATAATATTTAATTCTATCATAGTCATGTTTTTTTCTTTTCTAGTAATGGGAGAACTCTAATGTTTAAGGGAGATTGAGATCTGTGGAATGGTCATATAGGACCTTACTGCTTATAGAATAGAAGTTTGTTGAATGTTTTTCCATTTGATCTTAATTATTTTTCTTCTATTTTTTATATTCTAGATGTTTTTTTAAAATTCCCAGATGTTCTCCTATATGATTTATTTGATATTACTCTAGATATAGAGTTAAATTTTAGTATTTCCATGGTTCCAGGCACTCATCTAATTTTGGAAACCTCTTATTTCTTAGCACCAGTGGATTTGAGGGATTTCAATATTCAGTTGGATGATATAATGGGAAAATGTTATGGTCTCTCATGTTCTTATCATGGGGTATACATTTTTTTCTTTTATAATAAGTAAGATAGTTCACTCTAATTGTGTGAGGACTATCAGAAGAGGAATGAAGTAATGGTTATGAAAAATATTCTATCTCCCCATTTCATTGATTTATATTACTTATGAAAGGGGGAAATTCATCCATTATTAATATTTAATTAGTTTATCATTATATCAATGCTTGAAAGTCTGATATAATGAATATAGCATTTAAGAGTAGGTATGGACATTAAAAATATATTGTTATCCCAATTATTCATAACAAAGATCCTAAATTTTTATGACTTTGAGGAATTAAATATTCCATGAGTTCTCAACACATTAGTTGTAGTGTTCATGGATGACATTCTATATTATTTTTCAATTGATCATGAGTATGAGAACAATTTGAGTTTTGTTTTATAAATATCGAGGAATGAATATTTCTATGGAACAATTTCAAAATGAAATTTATGGATCCAAAATGTGATGGTCTTAAGAAATGTGATTTCTATTAATGGATTATTGGTATATCCTTAGAAGGTGAGGGTTCTCTTGTTAAAGGAAGATCCATGGAGCATCATTGTGATTCAGAGATTTTATGGTCTTGTTGGATACCATCGATGGTTCATAAAGGATTTATCAAAATTTGTGTCACTATTTACTACTCTTACCAGGAAAAGGGTGAAAATAATATGGTAAAAAGATTCATTATTCTTTCAATGAAAAGAAATGACTTTTGAAATAAACTCATATTTTAATATTACATGTTCCCACTAAGGGGTATATATTTTTATTTATAGATTATGATATTTGTCTTGGTTGCATGATTATATTGAATGAGCATGTGATGAATTAGGGCTCTCGCCTTATTTAAATACATTAGAAGAATTACCCCCACTCAAAATTTAGAGCTCTATACAGTTATGAATGTTATTAAATTTTTCCAACACTATATTTTTGGGTAATGCTTCATAGACTGTTACAAATATAAGAGTCTGGTCTATATATTTTACTTGAAAGATAGAAATATTTTATAGAGGCGGTGGGTGGAATAAGATTATATGTTTGAAATTGATATCACCTACACCATGGGGAAGGTGAATATCATATCAATCACTCTTAATAGGAAATTACCAATGTCATTTGTTCTGGAATCAAATGTGGTGTGGAACCATAGTGAGATCTTTAGTTAGTTTCACCTGGATTCTTAGGAGGATGTTTCAGGTATAATTTTACCTTGTTGTTAAATATCATCACATATCTTTAAGTTTATTTTATAGGGTTATTAGTAGGATTAAATGTTCAGGGAAATTTTATAGAGCCTTTATAGTGGATAGACTATTTCTAATTGGTCTCTCCCTTTAGATGGATTGAGTTCTTTCAATAGAGTCTATACTATTTGTAAACTATACTGAATTTTAATATTGTGAAAATGTTACACTTATTGAA
Source organism: Viscum album (assembly GCA_963277665.1). Lineage (NCBI taxonomy): Eukaryota > Viridiplantae > Streptophyta > Magnoliopsida > Santalales > Viscaceae > Viscum > Viscum album. Next base: position 841,855,242 of record OY728137.1, on the reverse strand, counting down.
TATGTTTCTAGACTAATATGATTAATTGTTTCAATGATTGAACGGTTTATATGATGTGAATCAGGTTCACATCATTAAGTGGTTATGATTGGGATTTTAATCTTATGCAATTCATCATTTAAAATATTTTTTAATTAATATAATCACATAGTGAAATGGTTTCTTATCATGAATATTTTATGAATAGTTATTTTTGGGTTCTTCATTGATGATTATCCTTTAATACTATATTATTTCCTTACACTCGAGACCTTAGACCACTCTAAATATTCTTTTTGGGATCTATGATCTTTCCAAGTCATTTTCTTCAATGTTTGGTCTTAATTGAGGTTGTAATTAATCTCTAAAGGTAAGGTATCTTTCTTCTTGTTCATTTCTATTGGTCACGTCCATGTAGTTGACCTACATTTTCAGATCCTTTGGTCATATGCTTTCAATCCTCTTGATCTATTCATGATCAATTTTTTGAACATCCTCTAGTGGATGGACATTATTTTGGATTTGGTTCGACATGAAATTTTAATGAGTTATATTTTGTTTTATCTTCTACACAATCCAATTTTCATATTTATTAGATTTTGATATATATGGATTGGTTATAGGGCCTTTGTTTTTTTTCCTTTTCCTTATTCCCTAATAATAAATCCTTTTATGGATGTCTGAGACTTGAGTTTTTGGTATATGGTTCCATTATTAGAATATGTTTGGTGAAAATTATTTATATGGTTTTATAAATTATTTTATAAATAAACTAACACAATGGAGTTGTGTTGTTTGTAAGTGGTTTCTTGAGAAGAGATAGTTTTTAGTTTTTTTAGTAAAATAATAGGGCTTGTCCTGGAATTTTGAAATAGATATATGAATTCATTTTCAAATAATTTTTTTAATTATTAAATGGGATATTAAATTTAGTACATGGGATGAATTGGGTACTATGGTGGAAGGTGTATTAAATGGAATCATCCATTTATATTGTTGACGGGGTCACTATTGGGGTTATTTTTTTATGCGTAGTCTAATTTTTCTTAGTATTTGTTTGAAAATAGTAAGAGGTTCACATTATAGGGTGTTCTTCTACTCTCCATATTTGATGCATATATCTATATACTTAATGAGCATGGTGTTCTATGTTTGGCTATGAGTGTCAAATAAAGCGTGACAACTTGTGATCATTGGTGTGATGTTGCCCTATAATTTTGTTTGTATTGAATTTTATATGATATGTGGTACATGATATAGTTTGTTCCCATGATTAATATGAAATTATTTGACATTGTTTTAGATGGATAATTTGGAACTGTGGAAAATAGGGAAAATATTTTTACCATGATTTTGATATAAAAATTATTTAACTATTTATAATTTATTATTTTCATTAAAGATAGATATGTTAAATATTTTTTACAGAGACGTGATGTGGAACAGTTGGGTTTGATCATATTGAACCTATTTATCTCACACTGATTTCTCCCCTTAAATAACGTGTTGGTACTGTTATGTATTTAGATATAGGGAAAGGAAAAGAACATCAGTGAGGTTGTGAGGTTACTTTTAGCTCTTTCTGTGTAGATGATGGTGAGATTGTGGGCAATTTCTAAAGATCACATAGATTTTTTATTTACATTTAAGTTTTTTTAATTGTACCATGGATATTGTTTAAGTAATTTTGAGTTTTATCCCTTATGTTATCTCATTTTTTATATTAAATGTATTTCTAGTTTTTCTATTTTGATGTTTCTTCAAATTGTGTATATATATGTGTGTAATGTTATTGTCTTCTAGTTAGGTGAAATTATTCTATCTGGTTTTTGTTTCTACCTGGGTACTAGTCTCCATACTACAAGGATCAAAAATTCCCTTTCGGTATGTTGTGGTTTGGTTCAGGTACCAGTTTGAGAGGGTATTTAGGCCATATTTATCATAATTATTGATTTAAAGATGCACTAGACACTAAAAATACTATTACTCTAAGAATTAAACATTAAATTAAATGAAAAAATGGTTATGAAATTAATAGGTGGACATTAGTCAAGTGTGTGATTTATATACATAAGATGAGAACATAAAATAAATAATAATGATTGGATGAGAACCTATTTTCAATAGATATTTAAAAAGTCCATGGCTCACAAAAATCAATTAGAAGTTTTTCATTAACATAGTCTACCCACAATTCGCTTATTATTAAGGTAAATAGTTCTTATATTACGTGTAAAACTAAATTTAAAATGATCTTTATTTATATAAGTGTTATTAATATCACAAAAATTTTATTTTTAAAATTTTTAAAACAATATTTATTAGAAGAAGTGGGAAACCTCACATGTTTGAACTGAAATACACCAAACACCAAAATAAATAACAAAATCATTGATTACATGGATTAAATTACTATAAGAATTCACCCTATGTAATTTACAATGAAGTTGAGGTACGTTTTTATCTAGATAACTCTTAATGAGGTGGTAAAAATGATAAGCCATATTTTCCTATGTTTGGACGAACTCTTCCAATTTTATCTTCATTTTGTTGAATCCATTTTTCAAAATATAATTTTAATTATTTATCCACACAATGATAATTATTTGTATCAACTAAACTAATTTTATCATAAATTATATCTATAACCTCTTTATAAGAATTATTCATAAAATCCTCCTCCAACATTTCTTCCTCACAGTGAAGGATAGGATCCCAAGGATTTGCTTTATTTTTCCAACTTCCTCATATATTTCCCAAAATGGAAAACATTAAGATCTAATGTGTTTTAATTATTTATAGGATTCTTTATTGCTTTATAATTTGGTTCATCTAGAGCATGCTCAGGTTGGATGACGAGATCATTTATGGCCTCACTATTAAACTCATCCACATCTATAGTGTCTCACTGCATTAGAGATAGATCTTCTAGTATTGCAACCCAACTAATCTTATTACTTATAATCTCTACATTCATCCTATATTATTTCACTAAAAATTATTGAACAATTATTATATTATTATTCATTATTAGTTGGTTTTCAATCCATCTCCCGGGACCTAATATTTTTGGAAAACCGTGTATCCATTGGTTAAAGTAATTGATGGTAATCCTTACACCCATAATATTACTCCATATTTATCACAATGAAAACCCTCGAGTTCTTCTTTCCCTTATTCCACTTATTTATCCTTGGTCTATGAAGTCATCTACCAAGTAATATGTTAGCACTGTCAACTAAAATTTCACTAGAGATCTCATATACTGATATTTCCCAAAGAATCATTTCCCTTCATTAAATTTATCTTCCCATTCAAAAAATCATGTATCCTAAACAATTACTTAAATTAAAATAACATCAAAGTAGTTTATTTTATTGATAGTTAACAAGGTCATGTTAGGAATTGACCTTCTCACAATATTCACCCATCCCCCTTGTACAGCTGGTGTGACTTGCATTAAATTCTCATGGAGCATGCAAGCTATTGAACCTTTATCACCTTTCTACTATATGACCACCACATGTAATGTTCTTTTTCAAGTAACATTTTGTATTTATAGGATGATGAATTTGAAATGTTGATACACTTTTTAGATAATTGGTCACATATATTCTCTCAATCCCCCTATCCATGATAGTTCCTTCACTATCAAATTGTACTCAACCAAATCGCTTCCCATGCATTCCATAATTTCCACTACTTTTGGATCTAAATTCAATAATTTTGATAATTTTTTGTATGGATCAAAAAATAATTAATTATTATTAATAAACTAATCCATAGTGATGGAATCAAAATACCATATCCCTAAAAATTTTCTAGCTACTAAAACAAGAACCCCATGTCAATCCCATTAACATTGATGTCATGAGGATAATAGATGACCCATATGTTCACAATATGAACAATAGTTTTTAAAAGATTCAAAATCCACCTCTAATTTTAATCAAAAATATTCTCCAAATTAGATTCTAACCTACTCCACTATTGGTTTTAAAATGTTAACTTTTAAAAAGATATGGGAGGATATCAGGTTGGAAATTGAGTTTTTCCTGCTATTAGAAAACTAAAAGTTTCCAAAAATATTTCAAATCATACATATAATAGATATTTTTTAAATGGTATTATAATTTCTATAATTACTGTCCACAACACCTTTTTAGAAGTGTATCATTTCATGTAGAAATCATACGACCATTGAAAAAGGTATAAGGGACACGAATCAAAATTTTTGGGAGCTCTAGTACCAGATTGAATCAAATCTCTATCATAGAAAAATGAATCACTTTGTTTTTTTTCAAGTAGTCCAATAATATACTGATCTTATAAAAGACAATACCTGAAGATGAATGTTTAAAAATAGTCAAATAAAGGAATATTCTTTCTAAATACATTCAATTATACTATTTCCTAAATCCATCATATATATATAAATCATTTGATGTGATGAAAATATTTATAAAAATAATTTGTTGAGAAGCCATGTAATATAACCTAATGATAGTGGTCACACAATATATATATATATATATATATATATATATATAACTTTTTCCTGTATTAGTGTTACTATGATTCTAATTGCTAAAAATTAAAGACATTTCAAAATCCACTTCCTAAAAAATATAATGAAGAATTAAAATATTTTATATAATATATGAATTTATAACCACACATAAATCAATGGAAATTTTCAACACATTAATTAAGATATCAATCATAATCTACAGAGTATGGTAAATAAAATTTTGAAAAATTAATATATAAAAAATGAATATCATTTCATCCTATAATAATGTGTATTTTTTAGGAATGTATCAATTATATCTAGTGTGTGTTAAACTATTCCCCCTTCTAGTAGAGATAGTCAAAAATAAATAAGCGGATTACCATGATATTAATTGGAGAGAAGATTAGGAAAGATTAAAATGGATTCTAGATCATAATGAAATATAAGAAAAGAAGATGGAAAGTATAGAATTCAGTAACTTAAGAGGATAAATCCATGAAAATTCATGACATACATATTCACAGAAAGTAAGTACACCCCATTGAAAAGGAACATATTTCTAACTCATGGTTATATTTGTTTGAATATAATATTATATATTTATGGTAAATACTCTATATATTAGGGAAATTGTTTCTATAAGTAGAAGTAAGGATTCTAAATAATGAATATCTTTTATTTATCTTTTTGTGATAGTTCCCAAAACACTAGAGTGGAAACTCTCGGGTTTCATGCAATATCATATTATAATTTGAAATATTGATATGAGTTGTGTCAGAAATTTTACTTCAAATACTTTTTTTGGAGGATACATTTGAATATTAATTTTTTTTAAATTACAATATTTTAATTTCACTTTAATAAGTGTTTGTAAATTTTCATTGTTTTATTATTTTTTAGACTAGTTAGAGATGGTCTAAATGTTTATATTAAATTTTTCTAATACTCTTCTATAATGAATACAAGTATAATTGAGAAGTATTATATATTATATTGATTATTAAATGAGAAAAATAGATAATGTTCAATGATTTAAAAACCCACAATATCATGGTAAAATGCTAGGTGATAATGTGGATTCAGAAAACCCCGCATTTTTTTCAAGACATAAAGTAAACCAATATGTAAAAAATTATTAAGGGGGGAATGAATAGAGGGATAACATAGAAATTCATGTGTTATATTGTTTAATGACACCACCCACACATGGATGTGAATAAAAAATTATGTGGACTATTCCATTGATATTTTGGGTGTTTAACATTGAATAATGGCCAAACCATAACTAAAGAAATTGTGCGGCATAAATTAAAATTCCATCCTTTATCATAATTGATTGGGGGTATTAATTTATTTTTTATTTATACCGTAGTGTAGATTCCAAACTATAAGGAATATCTAAATATTAATATTTTATTTGGTCCCTTCCATGACACAACCAAGACCAACAAAAGATTCATGAATTAGGTAGATCAAACCATTTCCAATTGATACACTTAGATCCCTGAGGAACAATGAGTAACGTTGTAAAAAACTATAAGGACCCTACAATGATATAAGAAAACCCAATATGTTTTTGGTGACTAGATTATGAAAAATAGTAACCCAATATTATTCGATAACAATCTAACAATAGGTAACATCATTGAACTAAAATTTCATAAAATTATTGAGAAATGATAATTTTTTATATATTTATTGATTTAAATATAAATATTTTGGGTTTGATATAAAAAACACTAAAAAATTATTACAGTATGACCCAATAATTTTTTTTTCTGATTTATATGAATTTTGTTTCCAAAATATGAGATTAAATATATATAAATCATTATTAAATGAGGGGAAGTTATTTTATATATATATATTTCAATTGAAAATATTGTCATAAATCATAAAATTTTCTTATATCTTTTGATCTCTCAATTGATCCCCTCATCGTCCCATATTTAGCTAAGATCAAACACTTGTATATCGCTTGATTCACTAATATGACTCTCATAACATCATTCAGAGTTATTTACACCCATTTTTGAATTAATTGAGCTTCATCAGTCTCCCCCATTCATATATTTGACGACATATCTCCTATTTTATTGAACCAACACCCCTCACCAAGCATCAATAATTACATATTAATTTATTTTTTTATTTATCCATATTTACATTCTTTTTTGAATTTAGAAATATGTACCTAGAGATAATTTATTATTATATGACAAAATGCATTGAACATCCTTTAATCTACCCTTATACCATGAAAATATGAAAATAGTGAAATTAATAAACCCAAAATATATCCAAACACCATCCTAGTATGGAAACAACCAAAATAAAAAACATAAGTTACACTTTTTCCACCCATTCATCCTCATGATATGATCAAAACCATTCCAACATAAAACTATACATTTATAAAAACAATAAATCTATCCATGAGATGAAAAAAAAGGATACACAGAAGTTAATTTCCAAAAATATTCTTAATATGGGTATATTATTCAATATTTTTATTTAAAAACCCATAAAAATTATAACAAATACATGTATATATAAAAAAATTATGGTTGGAGTATTATTATAGGATTATAATAGATTTAATTTCCAAATTCATGTAGGAAAATATGGATGTGATGTTTATGCTATGGATGTTGTACAAGAACCTTTATTTTTATGGATTTTAGAGTTTTATTGAGTATTTATATACATGAGTTTGTAAATATAAATTTTTACACTTCATTTTAATAAAATTTATTGATTCGTTTAATATTTTTTATCTGGGTGTATTTGAAAACATACACCACTATATCATATGACCCATCGATATCTAAGAGCACCAAAATTAAAATCCCACTCTATCGTATCAATCATCAATAGAATATATAATTTTATTTTGATAAATGATAAATTTGATGTTTTATAGGGAATATTTATGTTTTCTGTATATTATACTTTTATGCGTTCATCATTGAATAATAATAAATGGGTTTCCCATTACATAGATAGTATAGAATCACGTTGAATGAAATGGTCATGTGAGAAAACATCATTACATTCTTTCAAAAACATTATAGAGATATTAAAAATTATTTCCAACATATATAGTTATGAAATATTATGTTTATTAATATAAATATTTTATTTCAAATGTATATGATCTACAAGTTGTAAAAATATTTTCATGTTTAATGGAGTTTGTATTTAACTAGGATATGATTGGTGCTACGGAGGGATATTTCCATTCCACCACCAACCTTACATTTAGAGACATGAAACCCCAATATAAGCCCCTCCAGAACCTAATATACATTGGTTTTAGAAATTTACCATTATTATGAATAACTTGGTCTTGATTATTGTTCTCCGAGATAAGAATCTAAGTGAGGAAAGAGATCATGTTCCACTAACCTCCTATAATGTTTCCAAACTCAACTCTAATCCCACCACAATCAGCCTAACTCATCCTATATAAACCCACCCTATTTCATTTCTAAATTAATTTTTCATCCCACTCACTTTTACATTTTGTAGATATATACCTCCCCAAATTTATAATTAACATCACATATTGACCCTTCATGGAAAAAACATACTACTGGGGTAATAAATTTCAATGTGACCATCGAGTCATTTGTAGTGGTACATAAGTAGGCACATTTCATATAATAGTGAAGTGGGAATGGAATATGGGATACAAAACCTAAAGAGGATCCTTTTATTTATTTAATAATGATAAAATATTCATATAATTTATTATATAGAAAATGATATAAGAAGGTACCCCTTCTAGTGATAAAGGTAATTAACATTCCATTTGTGATGCTGTATAGACTATAACCATTTTAGAGGAATCCACTTTAGCCCCTGTAGCCACATTGTTTTGGAATTACAGTATGCTTGTAGTGGTTATTCTTGAGGCATTTATTACCTCATTCAACATTAAAATTTATCAGCCAAACCCTTTGGAGTGTATCTGTATTAAAAACATATATTAGTCAAACATATACCTTATTTAGAATTATAATATAAGCATGATCTCATGTAGAGGTGGAAATTATTAGAATCACAAACCTATTTGTAAAAATCCCTAGAGGTTGATAGTGAGAAAGATAATGGTGAACCAATAAACACTTAGGGTTAATCTATATTTTATATTATTATTCAATTATTTATTTATTCAATTATGATATATTTCTACCAATTAATTACATTTTTGGAGAGTTTATTTCATATTTTATTATATAATTTCATATTGAGACACATGGTAATGATAGAAAAATATTAATGTATTTTATTTTATTTTATTTATATATTTATTTTAAACTATAATTTTTTTAAAAAAATACAAACTATACAATTTTAAATTAAATTTTTGTTAGTGACACACTAAACCTTTAATAATGGATGAATTGAATCAAGGAAAACCAATTATTTTCCACTCAATGACCAAGAGGTAAATTAATACTAAAACATGTATGAACATATATTCCATAATTTTTTTAGATCAATTCATTTATTAAAATAAATGAATATATTTAAAATATCTTTCATATTTGTTATGTAAATTATAAATTTTTTAATTTATGCGTGTTGGAGAATAATTTTGAATCACATGAAATTTTTTACCTTGCTGATCTAGGAGAAAAAATTACTTAGTATATATATTTTAACATATGGGAAATATTTTAAATATCATGATAATAAATGTTATATATATATATAATAAAATTTAATTATATTTTCTCATTATAGTATTGAGATTCATTTTATGTGATTGTTGGTATGATCACAATTCATGATTTTATTTTTTAAAATCTATATTATGTAACCTAATTATTTTTGTACACTTTTTTAGTTTTTTGAAATTTTTTAAAATATATATATCAAAATATATTCAAATAATTATTAACATATTTATTCTTTTATCCTCTTATTTATTTCATACACAATACATGTATGCAACAAAATCATACTTTACTTCTCTATTGAAACTATAAAATTAAAATAATAATAAATTTTTTAGTATATTTACTAAATTTTTGACATATAAACATTGAGTAAATACCCTCATTAATCCCCTTTTCAATCCCTAGATACAATAAATAATATGTCGATAGAGAAAATTTCAAATATTTGTTTATTTTTCCAACCCTTTCCCATGAAGTTTCCAATGATTATACTAAAATAAGGTTCTGAGAAGTATGTTTTTTCATTATTTTTGTTGAGTTGAATTTTTTTAATAAATGGTATATGCGAAATAGTTATTATTATTTATTGGAATGTTATTGATAAGTTATTTTATGTTTCAAATTAACAAATGAATTTTAAAAATAAGACATAGAGGTCAATTTAAGTAGAATAGGGAATAAATTCATTTACTTTCATTGTTTATTTTTTAATTATCTGAATATTAAAAAGGTAGTGGAAAATGAAGTTTTGATGTGTTATATGATCTAATAAATAGATTTGAGAGAATTATTTTTTTAATAAAAATAGAAAACTATTATTTTATATTAGTTATTATCCATATTTTTTGGATTTGTTATTATTTTTATGCCTTTTACAAAAATAATTGTTTAATAAAAGAGTCAAACATGTTTAATTCCTTCATGATTATTTTTATTTCAACTTCGAAGGTGATTATTTGGAATCTATGATTTAGTTTTATTGGAATACATGTACTACAATACTAATTATAATCCCATTAAAATCATCCTTTAGTGATTTGTGAAAAAATTTATTTGATGGTAGATCATTAGTTAGCATAAATAATAAAATAATTATATTCGATAGATGCGAAAGAGATGAAATTTTTTAAATAATATTAATATAAAGGTTAAGATTTAATAATATTTATTTATTTAGTTTTTTATTCAAAAATTCTAGTCATAAAATTATATGTATGGGCATAATGTTTTTTGAGGTTTCTCCAACCTAATTTTGTTTCGTATATGATTTAATGTTGAGATTTATCTTAGCGGAATGTCACATTTTATGAATTGATGAATTTCATAACCCTAAATTAATCAAATAATTTTATCCCGAATTTCTATGTTATTAAAAATAATAATTTTTAATTATTTATGAAATTGATTATTTTGTGATGAATATATATTTTATAATAATATAGATATTTTTTGATAATACTGAAGATAAAAAGAAAAAACAATTCTATAATACATATCATTATGAAATTTTTGTTTCATGAAGATTAATTTTTTAGTATATAAAAATTAATGGGATGTGAATTATCAATATTATTTTTTAATTTCCTCATGTGACTAAATTAGAAGAAAATTGTTAAAACAAATATTTCATTTTTAAAAAATGGAATTATATCATAGATTTTTTCCACCATTGAAAAATATTACTTCAATATGTTGATCATGTTTCAATAAATAGGGGAGAATGAATAAATATACTATAAAAAAATATTTCGATATTTCTAGTTCTATTATAGTGTAATCAGTTTGATATATTTATTTGAAAAAATCATATTTTTTTTGGAAATATCACATTGATTTATAGATATATGAAGCTATATGAATATTATTATTCAATAAAAATGACCACATCAAAATGGGAGAGACATAAAAATTAAAAAAAAATAGATATTAAGGATGGTCAGTAAAAAAATATTGGAGGATCAATGGAGAAAATGTAAATGTTTCACAATGAATAGTGGATTCTCATAATTTAGTAATGCTATACTTTCTTGATGTGTTTGATTGTTAAGACGATTTCAAATATAAAAAAAATTAAAACCATTATATCCAAAATTTGAGTGTTGAATAATAGGGATAAAGATTTATAATTAATAAATTTTATTAATTATCTTAAGTATTCTCTTTGGTAGTTTTTTATTCATTATTTTTTTCTAAATAATTTGATATTAATTGTTAACTATTTTTTATTTTTTTAAATTTTCTAAGTGTTTAGTCACTTATGTTATGGTAATTTCAATTTAAGTGGATGGATATAAAATAAATGTTAGAATTTCCAAATGAATTGGTTTTTATATTTAGTAACCTATTGATATTTATTTTCTTTTTTAATTAATTTCTTTTAAAAATGTTATTAGTTAAGGAAAATATATATTATAAAGATGTATTTTTGTTTTGAAAATATTATTCATACTTATTTTTTATCTTATGATTTTATTTTAAAGAAACATATAATTATTACATTTTATAAACCACCAAACATTTGGTTTCATGCTCCATGGATTAGCCAATAGTTTTGAACTATTATTGAATTTGTTTTTATTTATGATAAAATTTCATTACATTAAAGAAAACATATTTTTATTGAGTGGTAAATGCATAATAATAATATAAAAAAAATAAGGAGTTATGTCACGTATTTGAGTTATCATAAATTATAGAGAAAAATTAATTCCCATATTTGTTTCTATGTCAGGATCCCTTAGGGTGGTGAGAGAATAGAGAAAATAAATAAAATAAGGACAAAGTTACATACTTTTGTTATACCCATATCTAATGAAATTTTATATATCATCAATTTTTTTCCTTAAACATTAGTATCATATCAAATAATTAATTCATTTTAATTGTTTATTCTATGATGGATTATTTAATTATTTTAGATGAATTTGATATTTTATATTTTTTAATGAAAAGTTGGAGAACATGCAAGAATAACTAAATCATTTTTGTAATTCATTAATGTTTAAGTGACTATCAATTTTGTTAATTCCATTACTGTAGTGAATAAACATGAAAATAAAGGAATGGATGAATAATATGTTTAATCGATGTGTTAATTTAATGATTTCTTAGTAATTAATGAGGAACCTGACATAATATCCGATGTTGTAACCACTAATGATAAAGGAAATATAAGGAGACCAAATTTTTTTATTTTCCGCATGAATGAATATATGGATTGAATATTAAATGAAAAAAATTATCTTAAAGTAAAAAAAACCTATGCATCGAGATATCCTGATATATGTAATGGAAATTGAAATAAGTATAGTAAAAGGTTTTAAATAAAATAGTGTTTTGAGGTGTCTCCCAACCCAAGGTAGAATAATTATTCCTTCGTAGAATGAAATAATTTGATGTTCAAAAATAATTAAAAATTCATTATGATGTTAAAGGAATGAAACTAACACCCCAATGAAATTTAGCATTTGAAATCCATGAATGATCATCGATTTCAAAAAAAACTAGTTGAGGAAATATAAAGGTTATAAAAAGAGAAGGAATGTGTTATATATTTTATTATCAAAATTAATTTTAAAAATAAGGGGAAAGTTCAATACTAGAAAAACCATCCTAAAAAAAAGAATGATAAGATATATAGTAAGATGAATCTAAATAAAGAATATAATGATCATCTTGAATCAAGGGGTATGATGATTCAGCAATTTGAAGTTGAGATAAATCAAATTATATAAAAAATTGGAGCTATATCCATCTAATTCTTATAATAAATTTAAAGACAATTTTTATTTATATTCACTTATCATTTAGTAGTTAATAATAAATTGAATGGAAAATATTACACATGTGAGTAAAATCATGAAAATATATTCATTCCATAAATCACATTCAATATGGTAAAATATAGTACTATCTATAACAATCCATCTCCCATCTATTAAAGGATGTGATGTATAGTAATTATATTAAATGTAAAATCCTAATGTTATTGGAAACATGTCTAAAAATATTCCAACAATTGGTAAAGGAACTGTAACTATCCAATACGAGGGTATGGAATAAGTTGTTATTTTTAGGGTTTTATGTCCACACTTCATGTTTTTGTTTTAACGAACTATAATATATTCATTTTTTATGATAGTGGATGTTTTGGTAAACTGAATAATTAACTAGAAAAATGAAATAATGGGTTTTATTTTGACAGAATTTAACATCTTAATCATGTTTATAAAGGGGAATTCAACTGATTTATAGCTAGGATAAAAGATAACAAACCTTACTATTATCAAAGATAATCCACCCCTTGATAATCATATATAAGAAGACCCAAAAAGAATACTCTTATTATGAAATTAATCCAAATAAATTATTATAAATTTATTATTGAGTCACATTATTCTTGTAAAAAAAAGAAAAATAATTTAAGGATTAAATGAGATGCCAATTATGAAATGGAATTTCATAGATAATAATTATATCCATGTAAGAATATATTATGTGTAATTACCTAATTAAAATATCAAGCTCAAAATATTTGGGAAGAAGTTTGGTTTTACTAAGGGGAATTTGAATCACATTATAGACTCCAAGATGAATTAATAAGAGAAAATTATGTTCTATGGGACTCACCATACTCCTCAGCTTACGGGATATAGAAGGAATCCCATTCAAATTATGATATAACTATTTTATATTTTTTTGATGAGGTTTAAAACCATGGTATAACATAATATATGGGATTAGTGTCCTCCAAATCATATAAAACAATGATGAAATTAATAAATAATGGATTGATATACTTTAAATATGATAAAATGGGATGATATGAAGTGATATCTTACATTATATGTCTTGAAAAAAGGTTTACATGACAAGTTTATAGTGAATTTAATTCACTCAGAGTATTATATATGAAATAAATGGAACAATGTTATTCTATAATGAAAAGAATTAGTTGTGATAATGCTTGATGTTTTCTATAATAGACTATGAAATGATAGGATTAAAAAGAATCTATTACATATATGAATTTTTATTAATCATTGGTCATTACTTATATTTTAATGATACATTATGCTACAAATTTGTAATCATGATTAATTAATTAATGTATTCCCCAATGTTGATGAAAACTACACATACATGCAGTAAAAATTAAGAGGGAGTTGGGATTGATGTTTAAATATATGCTTAACCTCATTTATTAATATTTAATTCAATTATAATTTAGATGACATGGAAATCAAGTGAGATTTCCAATTTAGTATAAAATAATTTCATAACTAATAATTCACATGGTATGTCCTACAATTATTTTCCATTAAAACATAAGTGATTATTTTTTTGTGAGTTTAGCTCATAGAATGTTTAGATTATATATAATGAAGACGTGTCTATCAATTTATTGACATATTAACTATCATGGATGGCCATGTGAATATTATATAAGACTCATATATCCTTATTAATTAAAAAAAATAAGAATCCTTAGATAATTTGTTGACATCTCATGTTCTAAGTGGTAGTTTTACTCACTTTAATTCCTGATAAGTTTATGTAACTATTATTGAACAAAACATTATAATGTTTCCTTAGAGAATAATTTTGGTTTTTAGAAGTCCAAAATGATTGTATAACAATTTGTGTCATTATTTCATGAAATTATGTTGATGTTTCCCCCTTTTAATAATAAATTCATGGGGGTGTACAAGTTCTGGAAAAATCCATCTCTCATTAAATTTAAAAAAGGGAGAAAGAAATATTAAATGAATGAAAAATATGGTACCAATTGGGGGAAATAATATAGAAGAGATATCTTTTCCAATTTCAAGCATAATATTTGATGAAGAATAATAATTTTTCACATAATGATATAGTTTTATTTGAAGTGAACCCAAATATTTCATTAAAACAATTAGTTATAATGGTTGAATTATGAGTGGATATATTATTTTAAATAAATTAAAAGGGGTATTATTGAACCCCAAATTGTTTATAGTGGATTTTTTTGACAATATGTGTTATATTGGTTTTGATTATTCTTGGTGGAAATTTATGGGTAAATTCAATATATAATATTTAACATAACATATTTCCACTTTATTTTCTTAAAGAAGAAAAATATACAAATATATGTTCAGGTTTGACTTTTGATGGTGGAAATTTTTTTATTCCTAACTGTATCGATTATATTATTATAAATTTTGACAAACCATATTAATTAAAGCACTAAAGTAGCCTAAACAAAAAGTATGTGTTTGTAATCAGTAGAACTAAATTACCTAGTGGGTGGTAGTGTTAGTGTTCATGTGAGAATTAATATACTCATGATAATACAATAATGATCATGATTCAATGGGTATGGGGAATGCGTACTTCACCTCTCGTGTGTGATATTACATGGGTGGATATATGAATGAATTGATTCCATTCAGACTTAAATAAAATGAAGAGAGTTACATAATTAAATTAATTATCAAGAATTCAATATTTTTTCAATGTGAGATTTCCTCATTTAGTAAGAAATATTCATAATTAAAATTAATGATCATATTGCATGAAGAAACACCATTCAATTTCTCTTTAATCACACACATGAAATTTATTGCATGCATGATTGAGAACTAGTGGTGTGTATACATGAACCTAAAACCTCTTGTGATGTCATAAACATTATTTACCTTGAGTTTTCTTTCATGTGGAATATTTTTTGGAAAAATAACTGTACTTCTGTATGGTCATTCCATTGCTTTTTTCACATGGGTGTTTGAATACATGTTCATTATACGTAACATAAATCCATGTTTGATCAAGTGAAAATTTAAAAATAGTGTATTTAGTGGCTACTACATTACATAAATATATTTATATAACTGAAAATGTAGATTCCCTTCCTCAACATAAGGGTTTTTCGGGAATCCCATGAGCATGTAATTTTGGCTTGTGTAAATTTGAGATCTACAACTACTGATGTTACGTAAAAATTCTTACTAGATGGCATAATGGTATTTATAATCAATTTAATGATGAATAGAGTTATGCATAATGTTTACATTATGACTAATAAACTCAAATTAAGATAACTCAAAATAATGAATCTTTTATAGTATTTTATAATAATTTTTTTATGGGTTTTGAACACATATAAGATTTTAATAATGGTTATCTAAAATACATATTTAATATGTAATTTTATGTTAGTTTTATATATGGTTAATTTAATAGGGTTTTGATTCACATTTTTTGAACCCAATTCTACCAAATCATGTATGGTCAAATAATCAAAGTGTGTGATTTGAAGTGGAATAAAAGATCAAGTATTGAGTACTTTAAAAAGATGAAGGGGAGGGATATGTATAGAAATACTGGTTAATATTTGATTTCTAAAAAATAATTTAATTATGGTTAGGATAGTGATATTAATATGTTTCCATAATTCATATTATTGAAATCACATAGCCACATTCTTAGTGTCAGGAACCATGTAGGGGTCTCACCAACCTAACACCCGACCTGATTCATGGCAAGGACCAAAGGGCATTCCTAATCACTACAAGATGAAAAAAGTTCATAAGTATCAAAAATACACTTTTAGAATTATTTCACCCATTTTAATTACCATAAACAACCAAACAAAAATAACCTATACATAAATTATAATTATATTCAAACAAGAATCAATAATTTTCATATTCAATGTTTTACAACTTTATTCAAAACAAAAAGTACCACAATGGATGGGGAGCAACTAAAACATCCCAAAAATATCCATTAAAAATATGGACATTGTCCTCAATCCACTACCACTAACACATGACAGAATAGGAGCACTGGAAATAGGATCCACCATCACCACCACGAAACATATTTCCTTTACCTGGGTCATACTTAACAAAGTCTGCATAAACCCAAAGGTGTATGCAGTGTATGAGCCAGAGCCTAGTAGTATTCCACCCAAAGTAAATATTCCATGATATAACATTTTATGATAAATCATCTGGAACATTTCTATTTGAATATTTCTAAAATTTCCAATAAATATTTTTAAGGGAAACATTCTCATAAAACACTTTTAAAGGAAACCATTTTTTTACATATTAGCTTAATTGAAATAAAAATGTACACTATGTCTACTGTATATTGGTGGATAAAACCACATCACATATGAATCATGTCACAAGTGATAACCATGGGTAAGTACCTATAATTAAATAGATCTAGTAGGGCCCTATGAACCTCATTCCTCGGTGATTAAACACATCCAAATCAACTACCAACAATGTTTCCACTCCCTAGTCACTAGAGGGGAACATCTCCTAAAATTATAGTGGTATCCAAATAATAATCAAAAAACAAAATTTTTCCCATGATTGATCCATTATGGTGGATCCCATCCCAATATTCCAGTTTTCTCTAATAATATCACATGTTTTTTAGTGTTGTAGCATCAATCCTGCTAGAAAATCTGGGTCCTAGTCACTTCTGATTCAACTTATGTACTAGTTATAGTTTAGCCACCTAAAATACCCAAGATTACCTTTGTTTTAGAATTCCATTTCACATGTCACATTAATAATCACTTTCACATACACATTACAAGCATTCTAAAACATAAGTAAATCACCTATTTCAAATTTTCTCATTTTCACATTGATCAAATGATTAAAATCCTACATGGAAACCATTATTTTCCATAAACAAAAACACTTTAAATTTCACATGCACAACAAAACCATTTGAAAAGAAATTTTGAAACACTTTCATAATTTATGAAATCCATTTGAAAACATAATAAGAAGAAAATATATATAATACTACCATTTCCATGGGAAAATCCTCTTTTAATATCATATTATCATCAAAAACTTTTTTATAACATGATTAAAATTTCTAAGAAACATTTATGGTGCACAAAAAATAATGCAACATTAAAACAAACTATATTTGTCATGGAAAATACACTTTCAACACATTTTCAACTTTAAATATTTTGGAAAAAACAATTTCACCTTTCACACCATAAATATGACATATTCAAAAGTAGAACAACAAAACACACATGAAAAATGACCACTTTCCTTTAGAAAATCTATTACCATCACATGTGCATATCAATTTTTTCGACATGATTCATACCACAAAAATAATACATAAAACACTTTTATATAATAAATCAAACCATACAACCTCATTTAATAGTGTAAAAGCATGGAACCCCCTACCACACACCTGGAAACTTTCAGAAATTGGTGGAAAACCACAACCGCACCACCAAAATACCTTATTAAGGAAAGATAGAACAAAAACCATTACGATTTAATCCAAAAACACAATATGAATCCATTTATAGGTCAAAACCCTTAGAAAAAACACCCAAAAAGGGAGGGATGAAAACCCTAAAAGAAGGATGAAACTAGGAGAAAAGGGACTTACTTGATGATTACATGAAGTTACAAGGATAAAACTACCCAACATATGATTCTCAATGACTCCAAGAAGTAATGGAGGAAGATATCATGGATGAATATACTAAATGAGGTGGATGGAAGGTTATTTAGGGTTAAAATCAAAGAGGGAGCAAAAGTAAATTTCATCTTTTTAATGACATGGATAGGTCACACAGTTATCCCACACAATTTTCCAAACTATGCAGAAAACATGCATCTGTAACTATACAAGAGGAACATGTCACATGGTTAACCCACACTATTTTTCAAACCATCCGTTAACCGGGGGGTTTCCACTATCCAAAATTATGATTCACCATACGGTTTCCTGGGTAAGGGTGCATGGTTTCCTTTAACCATATTACAATGGTGCACCACAGGTTTTCAAGCCCTAAATCTCTATTTTTTTTCCAAAATATCAAGGGATAAATACCATTATGTTAATAAAAAACTGAATATAACAAAATAAAATCAAGTATGTGACAATTATCCTATCCATAAAACCTTTCAACTTCTAGAAATTCACTCCAATGCTTGATCGGGGAATGAAAAAAATACTCATCCTCAACTGAACACTTAATGATCTCATGTCTCATACACATCACTGCCATGATTGAAAATAACTTAGACCAATGTAATTGAATTACCATAATGAAAATTCTCTTGAGAATCCACAATACATATTGTCCGTTCAGACATATAAAATTCAGGTTCTAACCCCAAGTCCTTCCAATTTAATATATGGGAAAGATCTGGGTTATACTTTTTCAATAGGGAGACATTGAATATGTTATGAATTTAAATCAACTAAGATGGAAAAAAATTATATTATACCTTACCAATCTACTCAGTAATCTCAAACCATCCATCATACCTCATCATTATCTTCCCTTGCTTTCCCAATTGATGATGACCAATGTGTGGTTCCACTTTCAGGAACACCCGGTCACCCATAGAAAACCCCAAATCTCTGTACCTATAATCGAAATAAGACTTGTCATGAATATGTTCCATAAAAAAATAATGCTTGATCAATGTAACTTTATCATATTTTTTTGTAGAAGAATCAGTCCAAACAGCAAGGTCTCACCCAACTCATCCCAACACAAAGGAGACTAACATAGCTGACCATAAATCCCATTAAAATGAGACATTTGAATCACAGATTTATAAATATTTTTATATGAGAACTAAAACAACTCCAAATGGATATCCCATGAACCTCTAAAATCTAGTACATATGCCCAAATGATGTATTTTAATGTCTGATATTCCTAATACCTAGGCAAACTTGAGAAATCCTTTGAAAAAACCACTAGGAAATCATCCACTACTAGAGGTAATCCACCCTTAGGAGAGCCATCATCTTCCTCCATTATGAGTGACAAGATCTGATAAACATGTTTTCCAAATTTTATAAGTGTAGTTATAACACATCTTGATCGAGGATCTCATTCTCCATGAATAACATGGGTACTTTCATCAGGTTCCAAAAAACCCACTTTCATTATTAAAAAATTTATGTGCGCTTGAAAACATACCATCCAACCCATACCATGGATCATGTCAAAAAGGTCTATTACCAAAACCAGAAAATCCCATACAAGATCAACCCTTTACATGGTGAGTGTGAAATATAGGCACCTGAAGCTCTACTCTAGCTTCTTACCATGCATCGTTACCAAGTCCATCACACAAATCTTAAGCTTGGTTGGTAAATTTAACACATCAAAAAATATTGTATAAATAAAAGAATCTAAAGCACTAGTATCACATCGAATAATAACTAAATATGATTCAATAATAATGGTACCTAAAACTATCAATGACCCTAAATCTAATTCCATTGGTTATCCATCCACCCTATAAAGTTTCATCATCTGTGATTGAACCGAATAATGACCTATGGCCTACGAATCTTCCCTAAACTGACTCTACTCAGAAGATGATCTTTCCCTGTCACCATGACCTCTAAAATGATAATCCACTTTCCTGGATGGTTCTGACCAAGATGACATCCCTTTGAAAGCCACAGATCCTCCACCACTCTAATATGGGTGTTCCACTTAGAAAAATAACTATAATTTCCCCATATATTCACATGAATAATAAGGTCTGGCTGGAGAGGACCACACATATCACACGCGCCCTACCTTCCCACCTGGATTTCTCCCAACCAACACAGTATTAGAGGCCACAAATGAAGAAAACTAGGAAGGATGAGCTGAATTACCCCTACCTTCTTCCCCTAACCGTCCCACTCCCTCTTCTTATCAAATGAACCACCAATTCCCACAACTAAAACTACTCTAGAGAAACTAGACTATCCTCCATGATCAATTTCTACCATCAAAGCATGACCAACCACCTTATCACATGTCCTCAACATGAATAAGAAATCCCAAGATCGGGTTTGTATTCTCAACCCCATCTCAAAATTTTGAGATTTCAGAAACTCATAAGAAACCACCTCTTGTGAGTTCCAAAATGGTTATTCAAAGTAGTTAGCATACTCCATCATGGTCTGGTCTCCCTAGATAAGCTCCAAAAACTATAGGAACCTACTGAAAGGCCGAAATATTAGAACAATACTACTCATTGAAGAAAAATTTAAATCATTACATACCATCTTGTCATGTTTCCCAATTTACACCACCGAGTCCTACTACTTCCAATTAGGAACATACAACAATAAATAAGAACACGTAACTCTAACTTGCTCACAAGTATCAATAAATTCAAACATCCACTCTATATTCTCAAGTCATTCATCTTCTTCCTTAGGTTATATGATACCCTGGAAAAAAAGAGGCTTGTTCTTGAGGATCTCTTGAGCTTTTTTCCCTAACAGGACCTAGTTCGATATCTCTAAACTATATAGGACTAGAACATAGTCCTTATCCCAAATATTGGATAGATTGAACCAAATCTGCCACTAACTTTGATCAATTCGTGTGGGAGATTACTCTTTAAAAAGTTTCACATGAATTCTCTGAGATTTTATTTTACTACATCAAGAAATAGGTACAAGAAAATACTATCAACACACATTATAAATATTTTTGGAAAAAATAAAACACTTCCATAGATCAAAAAAATTAAAGCTAACATAATAACAGCCAAACCAAACTACTCCACCCCCACCTGATTTTCATATACAGTCTACATCCTTTACATCTCGCCAGGAGGAGAAGTCAACCTAATTTGCCAACATCTCAAAGAATGTTGAGTCTAGTCACATGGTGTATAGGTCAGACACCCCAGTCACAACCAGAACCTCATTCCCCAATAATCTCAGTTCTAATTAATCTATACTCTTTCCCAAAATAAATTTACAAAAAAGTGCTTGACATTCCCTAATACCATTTTTTCACAAACACAAAAGGAGTTCCATCCAACCCAACACCCGACCCAATTAATTGCATGAACCAAAGGGTTTTCACAATCCCCACATGCTAAAAACATGTTCCTGAGTTTCAAAAATATTCTTTTGGAATGATTTAACCCATTTCAATTAGAATACAATACAGAAAAATTACAAAAATATATCGAATAATCATATCCAAAAGAGGACCAAAAATTTTAAGATTCAAAGTTTTACAACTTTACTCAAAACTAAAAGTAACACAATGGAAAGGGAAAAACTAAAACAACCCAAAAAAACTCCATTGAAGAAGAGGTACATCACCCTCAAGAAACCACCAAAAACTCCTAAAAAAAGATCAACACTAGAAACTAGATCCAACAACACCACCATGACACATCTTGCCTTTACCTATGTCATACATAAAAAATATACATACACCCAATGGTGTATGAATGGTGGGATAAAAGTATAGTAGGATCCAACCTAAAAGAAATATCATAGGCTTTATTAATGAAAGATAAATGAGCATGAAAATTTCCATAAGAATATTTGAAACATTCCCAATAAAAATTGTTAAGGGAAGATTTCTCATGAAAAATTTTTTAAGGAAAAAATTTCATTAAATAATATTACATGAAATAAAATTGTACACTAAGTATACAATATACCTATGTCTATAACCAAATAATATATTCATCATGTCACAAGAGATATCCGTTGGTAAATACCTATAGGTAAGTAGAACTAGTGGGTCCCTATAAACCTCATACCTCAGTGACCAAAATCCTCCAACTCAACTACCAACAACATTCTCTTGCATGATCCACTAGAGTGGAACATTTCCTAAAATTATAGTAGTATCCAAATCATAATCCAATACCAATAAATTTCTCATTAATGAGCCACTAATGGGGATATCATCCCAAAATTCAAGTGGTATTTGATCATATCACATGTTTTGTTAGTGTTTTATATTTAATCATTCTCAATGAATCCAAACCTCAAACACATCTAAATCAACTAGTGTATTGGTTCTAGTTCTCCCACCTAGAATACCGAGAATTCCCCATGTTTTAAAATTCCATTAAACATATCACATAAATTATCACATTCACATACACATACCAAGAATCATAATCACATAAAGAAATCAATGCTTTCACATTTTTACATCTTCACATTGATTCAAAGATCAATAGATCACATGGAAACCACCATTTTCTATAAATAAAACCAATTTAAATTTCACATGAACATTAAAACCATTTTGAAATAAAATTTTCACCACTTGAACAATTTATTAAACCCATTTGGAAATACAATTAAAGTAAAACTTATTCTATCCAACCATTTACATGGTAAAATCCCCGTTCAAAATCATATTCTCACAAAAAACCATTTTATAACATGCTTCACAATTCAAGGAAAATTTTAAGGTGCACATGAAAAAATACAATAAGCAAAAAAAAACAATTTCTCATTGAAAATAAAATTTCAACACATTAAAACCTTTAAATCTATTTCAAAATACATTTGGAACCATTCACACAAGGCATAATACATATTCAAGAAGCACCATAACAAAACACACACACAAAACATGACCTCTTTCATTGAGAATATCTATTTCCATCACATGTGCATATGAAACTTTTGTTTCCAAAAAATGATTCAAACCACATGAATAATCCACAGAATAACTATATACAATCAATCAAGAAATCCAAACTTATATAGTAATGTAAAATCTTGGAAAAACCTACCTCACATAAAGAAACATCCTTAAATTAGTAGAA
Source organism: Viscum album (assembly GCA_963277665.1). Lineage (NCBI taxonomy): Eukaryota > Viridiplantae > Streptophyta > Magnoliopsida > Santalales > Viscaceae > Viscum > Viscum album. Next base: position 841,831,453 of record OY728137.1, on the reverse strand, counting down.
AACCACAACCACAATACCCTACCAAGGTAAGTGTGAATAATAACCATCAATATTTCACTGAATAACACAATATAAACCACTCTTTAGTTTCGAAAACCCACTGGAAAACAAGAACCCAAAAAGTGAGGGTGGGAAACCCTAAAATAAGGAAGAAACCTTCATAAAAGGGACTTACTTGGTGATTATATGATTTTATAAGGCTAAAACACCAAAATTTTGATGATCAAAGACTCCAAGAAGGCTTTGAGGAAACTCCCATGGATAAAAATACACAATGGAGAAGATGAGAGGTGATTTAGGGTTAAAAGTGATGAGGGACCACAAATAACTTTCAACTTTTTATAGACCTGGATAGGTCGCACAATTATCCCACACAGGTTTCCAAAAAATGTGGAGTCTGTGCATCCCTCATTATCCTATGCGAGCATGCCTCATTGTTTGAAAAACTATGCACCAATTGTGTAGTTTCCACTTTTCCAAATGACCATTTTCCATATGGTTTCCTGGGCGAGGGAGCATGATTTCTCTAACCATGAGCCAACCCTAAAACACATTCTATCAAGCACAAAATCTCCCTTTATCACCAAAAACTAATGGGGAACACAAGGATTAAATACCAGAATAAAATTAAAAAAAGGAATACCTCAAAATAAAATCACATATGTGATACTCAATCATTCAAATTTCTAAATATTCTTATAATTTGAAGGGTTATGTTGATGATTTGGTCATCAAAGTTTATTAGATGTTTAATATTTTTAAATATGAAAATATTATATCACACACAATATGATATTATAAAAGGAGAAGTGTATGAGGGAATATGTAGAGAGGATATGTACCATATTATATTATATACAGATGAAGATAAATATATTCAAGTTATAGATGGATATCTATTGACAGATGTGAAGTTAGAGTTTCACCATTCTATACCCTTATACATTCATCATTTTGTGATTTATTTTTTCTTCATTATAATCAATAGTGAATTTGAAACATTCTTCTTAAGATTGAAGTGGATTTGTTTTTAAATCAAGCAATGTAAATTCATTCCATTATTATTATATAGAATCATGAATATATATATTATATTTAATATCATTCCAAAAGAGAATTTGTATTAATGACATCTCATGCAAAGGATATCATTGAGTATATATTCAAAAGGAACAGAATGTCATTCGGTGCCACCTAGCCAAAAAGTTGTGATATATTTCTTTGGAATGCATGAAAAATGGTTTCCTTTTTAGAGAGTGAGTATAACAGGTATGTGTGGGGGAATTGATCTCAAGGATAAAATGTATCTACTTCAAAACATTGTAATGGAAGTGAGACAAAAAAAAATGTGCAGAAAATAATCTTTACCTATAGTGAACATAATTATTTTAGAGAAAGAACATATTTATGCATAAATGATCATTATATCATAACATAATATTGAACCATGTAATATTATACATTTTATTATGTTTTCCTTTCATTAAATTAATCACAACATCATCATATTGAGTGGGAAAAGAATTACCATAATAGAAAAAATATAAATGAAGTGGGTTAAATAATAGAATTTTGAAAAATTGGATATAAAATTTTAAATATATTTTAATTAAGTGGTTAATATATACTATAAAAGTATGAGTATATAGAAAATGGATAGAATTTTTACCCTATTTCATTCCTAGACTCACAACCAACACCACTAGGTGTATATATCATTGATACCTCTTTTATTCTGAAAAAATGATTTATATATAGGTATACCCTAAACCCTATCATCTACTCATATATTCTCCCTTGATATATCATAATCCTTTCATTATGCATTGAATTTGTTTAATAATATTAATCAAAAGAGTGTATATAACGTTATATTATTAATGTATATAGAATGGATTATTCAATATATTTTATGAGATTCATTCAGAGAACTTGATGATGTGACAATATCATAGAACCTAAATTTTGAAAATATTATTATTAAAGAATATGGATTAAATTTTATATCATTTAAATCCTATTAATTGAAATCTTAATTATGGTAATGACATTTATTTAATTTTTTTATTTTTCTATTTATACTTTTAAACATTTAAATAGTAAATTATCTAATGGAAGTGTTATATATAATATGTATCATGAAACTCACTAGCGGCCACTTACTCTAATTTATAGGGTTATATGGAAAAAAATTTAAAATTAAATGGTCTATTCTTAACATTAATCATGAAATTCTAAATATTTACAGGCCATTTTAAACTTCTTAAAATAGTACTTATTTTCATTTATATTATGAATCATATTTTTTATGATTTTTATTATAGTATTAAATAATTGATCATTTAAAGTTAATAAATTTGAGAACATTCATATATTATTAACAAACATATATAGGTTGGAGGATTTTATTTATTTCTATCACATTAGAAAATTCACTAATGTTTTTATTGATTTATAATGTTATAGAAAATTATTTGATATCTTGGTCTTTTTAGAAAACATGATTTGGAATAAAATACTCAATGTGAAGATAAATTTTTTTCAAGAATATTTAATTTGTAAGGAATGAATCATTATAATTGGTTACAATTACATTTTTTAATTCTATCACTTATTGTTTTCATTCATGAAAAATAAATTTATTGTGTGAAATTCATTAAAATTTATGATCTTTATTCATCATAAGATAGTGACTCGGCTTATTTTTTTTACTAGTGTGGAAACATTGCAGGGGGTATGAGACCATATATATAACTAAATTTATTTTCATAGTAATCTATATGATTTAGGTGTATTATGTAGATGGGTGATAAATTTCATCAAATAGTGGGACCTAGTTCCTAACTATTCAAATCATTGTAGATGGGTGACAGATCATGTGAGGAAGCTTCCTATCATTTCATTGACCTAATTATACTATATATATTTGTCATTATGACCCAATTTTTAGAGAAATGGGAGTTCTTAATGGGGTTTTTGCGAAAAAGATAATTTTTAACGATAATTTATAAAATCATGTCTTTCAAAATATGTTTTTTAACAGTAGAATATCTATTTTTTTTCTTGTTTTAATATTAACATTCCAAAAATGGGGTTCTAAAATGATTTAATATGTTTTTATTTTTGTATCATAAATTTTAAGTACATTTTAATAAATCCATTTTCCAAAGTAAAAATATATTTGATATATCCATAATGGTTATTGTGGAATAATTATACATTTACATGTTTAAGAGTATATATAAGAGTCATCATGTAAATGATAGAGATTTTATATTCATTCCACTTATATAAACATTAGTGTCAGTATAGAAATTAATGGCCAAGTTATCTGGAATAGAAATACATCAATATTAATTAGTGTTTATTTTTTATCCATGTTAGAGATATGGTTTAAGATTTTGTTTCATGGGGCTCATATCATATTATAATTATTATGTGAGAATTTAAACACAATATTTCCTTTTAATTTTTTTTGTAAAATAAAAATTTATTTTATTAACAAATTATGGTTTAAGAGTACTTATTATTAGAATGTGTATAATAACATGTCTCATTTTTTTCTTATTGATTTATTTTTTTAATATCATTACTTTAATGAATTATTTAATCACTAGAAACTAGTTTTCAATCTCTTGGAATCGATTAATATAATTTTTGAAGAATTATATCTTATCTTGAAAATAATCATTTAGGTCCTTGGTTTAGTTTTCTATAAATTGGAATCAAATAAAATGGTTTTTGTGAACGAGATGGGTCATTAAATATTGTTTTAGGAATCAATTATAGGTTGATTAAAAATTAAAATATATATAATGCATGATAATACACATATACAAATATTAAATCATTTTTATATAATTATACATTACTCTTAAAAAATAAAAAAACTCTATAAACCCAAATTATTATTATATTTGGATATTATCTATATAACCATAAAATTTTATAATACTTGGAATATTTCATTGAAGAAATTCATCACACTCTTTTATAATGTACATATATTATATATAATATTCTACATAAAGTCCTTGGGATATGGGAATGTTAATAAAATATTTATATAAAATTATTATAGGGGTTAAACTAAAATATATATAAATAAATGAAACATCGATGATATAATAAACAACATGAAGGTGTGATAATTAAAAACCTTGAATAGGAACAATATAATATATTCATTAATCATAATATAACGATATAGAACAATATAGGAATGCGAATTATACCAAATCATCTAAAAATAGAGGAATATGTTACATATAGGTAGCAAGCCAATAAAAAAATAATGGACTAGGTTAATCACCCGAGTAATACTTCCTCGTAAACCAAGTTCCCAAACCAATTCCCTTAAAATGAATATCTTAAGAGATGTAAATCTTTATATAATGAATTTTAGAAATATTGAATTTTTTTCCACTTAGAACATAATTATATAATTATATATGTGTTCTATATAATGACCAAGGATTATCATATATAGATATTAAATAATTTATTATGAACATTAGTTACATTGCACAAAAACCTTCTTAAGGATTATAAAGTATAATGCCTTAGGAAACATGGAATCACAAATAAATGGTTTACAGGTAAACTGCATCATCCCTCATTATATTATTTACAACTAGAACCATTCTTAGAAATATTATAATTAGTATATTTATTCACATCCTAGGTATTGGAAACATAATAAATGTTGGGAAAAAATCCCTCAAGGTATCATTGAAGAATTTTTGAGGTGATTGTGTTTGTTGAAAAAGTGGACATCTGTGTTGTGATTGTAGAAAAATCAAACCATGACGTAAAAATTTGTTGAAAAAGGGGATTTCATGGTTGTATGTTGAGTAAAAGGGATGTGGTTAACGATCCATGTTTGATTCAAGAATTTCGACAAAGGAATGGATGATCTAGAGGTGGTACAAAGGGATTGCATGCTGTTGTGTTGAAGGAGAGTAAACTTGCATGCCATATGTTTTTCAAGATAAGAACATCAAAATATGGAAAATGGAAAATGGGCGCTTAAGTTTTAGGGTTGGTCACACAAGTGACTTGCGCGGTAGAGTCTTGCGCGCGGAAACATGCGCACCAAGAGGATACTTGTGCACTGTCACACAGGGTGTCCAAATGCCTATAAATATAGGTCGACACCTCTTTATTTGGTATGAGATCAACACTTAAAAAATCATAGCTCCCGTCGCACAAGTGTGGTGGTTGCGCAAGTGGTGGTGTGGTCGCGCAAGTAGAAGTTGCGCGCCAGGTGTTTGTTGCGCGTCCAGAGTGGTTTGGGCGAGGAAGGAAGGGAGTCTCCCAAGTTTTTATTTAAAGAAGGGAGTGTCACACAAGTGGTTTGGTGACACTTGTGCGCCAAGTTTTGAAGAAGATCAACATTTGGTGGTTGCGCACCAATATTGGTTTGGGCGTAAAAGGGTTTGAGTCGCGCAAGTTTAGAGTTGCAGAAGCTTGTGCCCCACAAATGGTTGAGGTGGACCTGCACGCCCGTTGTAACTTGTGTGCTGAGAATTGCGCACCGGGTTAGAGAAGGGCACCAGGTATGGTTGAAGCACAACATTGATTTAGGGTGGAATGAAAGATGGAAGATTATCTGATACCTTCGGTGCAAAGTGAGATTCATCTACGAGTGAAAGTTGGACTTCAATAGATCATCTACATACAATAGAGGATGTATTCATTAGTGATAATGAAGAGACCTATAGGTCTATAAACTATGAGTGGATCCTTTCCGGATCAGTGAGAAAAGGAAAAGGAAGAAGGTGATCCTCTCCACCAACAGTGAGCCAGAGAGAGAGAAACATGGTGTGACCCTTGGGAAAGCAGTGAGTTGACCCTAAACTTTGTAAAGGCAGTGAGCCTGGGAATTGTAATGCCCTGACCCCAATTACCCAAAGTCGGCGCATTATTACATAACATTGGAATGATCACAAGAAAGATAAAATCTCAAAAGACCAATTAGTTTAGTAGTCTTGGAAACACTAGATATATTCATAAAGTTTTACATTACATCATAAAAATAAAAACTACAACAACATAGTCTCCATAGTCTACAGTCTTATCCCCTCATACTATCCCTACAAGTCATTCATAATTTACTTCTTCACATCCTGGAAAAAATAAAACATAGAAAAGGGGTGAGCTCAAATGCCCAGTAAGGATAACAATATAGAAGAAACTTTCATAAATAAGAATAGACATTTAAGGTAATGTATAACTAAAACAAAAGCCTTTTAAACTTGAACTTCAACATAGTATGGAAAAAATAAAATGAAATAATTACATTTACTTATTCAAATGGATATTCTACTAATCCAATAATCACATGCAATATCAATAACCACTTTCATAATGATGGAATGCATAATGCCAGACTATCATAACCACAAAGCCAAGGCCTCGTGCCAAGACTACAAATATGATTTTGCCAAGGCCTTGTGCCAAGACACTAGTTTGTCTCATGAGACCTACCGATGCATCGAGGAGCTATAGCGGGCTCCACCCGTCACATATTAAGTCCAGTGCATTCCCATATGAAAAGGTTTAAACATAACACAAGCATTCGTATTAAAACTAGCATACGAAATGTCAATACTTCATCCATAAACCATGAATGGTATAAAAATAGCACATCCATAGTCAAAAATATCACAAACCATCAATAAAATATGGAATTTTTGTATCATAATAAATCAACTTCCAATAAGCTTAAAATCCATCAAAAGATGTTGACATAGATGAAATCAAAACTCTTTTTAGAGAAATATCTCTTTATATTTTGAAATCATTTAAGAGTCATATATTTATAAAATAAAACATTTTCTTTGAAAATATTCTTATAAGCTTGTAAAGGAAGCTTTGAAGATTTTATAACGGCGGAAAATAGCCGCACCCGCTGTATAAGTTAAAATAAACATTCTTAACTTAATTCTGTTGAAAAGGTTAAAAAGTACCTTATTTTGAAAACAGTGGAAATATTCCTTTATAAAACTCTTATTAAAAGTAAAACAAGGGTATAAATGACTTTATCCCATATTCTTGTAAATAGTAAAAATGTTTTGAAATACATTTTTAAGAAACATGGATGTGGATGATAAAGAAATCCCAGTAGATTATTATGTATAAACAACCTCGGATAATGAAGAGATTGCGAAATAAACCCTTACCTTGTAATTTTCCTCAATTAAGGGTAGGTTAACCTCCTATATAATGGTGAAATAATTTTTATTAAATTATAAAAGAATCATATACATTAATATGATATCATATATGATCTTTTAACATTGATTTGTTAATAATATCTTAGTATTATCGCTGTTTTGAGTGTTAAATTACTTGTTTTCTTTTATATGTTTTGTTACATAAGTCATGTATGTCATGTATAGGTTGTATCTTAATCATATCCAGAATGATATCAAGTCATTAGATACTATTATTAATCATCAAATGATAATTAGACTTGAATGGATACGATGGAGAATGAATCTCATCGCGTTCGTGGAGACGGTAGTCCGTACGTACGCATGAGAGACAATATCATTATTTTGATATTAAAATAATATATAATTGGATGGTATATAATATATACAGAATCATTATCATGTTATATTTATTATTTACATAAATTACACCTCATTATTATACCCATCCAAATAATAATTTATTGAATAACAATTACACCACGACGTGGAGACGGTAAGCAGTACGTACGCACGTATGATGACATGTTATTCAAAGGAAGGATAGAATACTGAAATATGGTTGTAAAATTTTTATAATAACATCAAAGTATATATAATATACTGGAGTTATTATTTTAGAATTGTACTAACAAATAAAGAAAAAGTGGAAGAAGAAAGGAACTTGAAAAAGGGTGGTGAATCATTACCTCTTCTTCGGGTTCTTCCTTTTGATTTGATCAAAAGGGCTCTTTAAGTTGTCTTTATGACTAAAGGAAGGCCTCTAGGATGAATTTAGGGAAGTTGAAAGAGTATTTGGGTAGATTTTGGCCGAACCAAAAGGCTTTTAAGGTGTGAGTTAATGATAAGGGAGAGTGCCATTTTATAAGAGGGGTGAGGGGCACCTTTGGAAAAGCTAGAAATATTATTTTATAATAAATTCATATTAGGTTTCAAATGGCTCAAAAGTGGATTATTTAAAGGTTAAGTTGGGGATGGGTATAAAACCACTCAAACAATAGAATTTAGATAGGTTTGGGTAACTATATTAACCTTATCATTAAGTATTAACTCTTAGTTAATTAGTTTTACTTTTACAATGTTTCTTTCCATTTTTATATTATATGGTTAATAAACTTACCATATACATTCAAGAGACCCTGAAGTGGTCCATTAATGATACAGCTATCATGATATAGGTCTCTTGGCCAAACCTTAGATTTTTAGTAATTTAATATCAATTAATAATATAATATTTGTTTTAAAAACTCTTTTATGTCAATTTTGATGCTATTCAATAATTGATTTTTTTTAAAACTCATAACAGAATGATTACTTCAAAAAAAGTTAATTAAATCAATCCTAATATGTCATATTATCCTAGAAAATTATTGGTATTTATAAAAAGTCTGAAATTACATTTATTTGGGTATTAATAATATCAGTTATTCAAATATTTCATTAATTAGGTAATTACTACATCATCATTGTATCATAAATAAATTAACTTTTTTAATGTCTAAAAATTATATATAAAATATCATTATGTAGGAAATATTTTTAGATTTTGAATTAATATTCACAATCGAATTTATCTTATGTATAACCCTATATTAAAAATGTTTTAGTAAATAAACTTTGATTTTAACTCTTTTAACTCTTCTTTGAATTAAATAATAATAAATGTCCTAATCTAATCCATGTGGACCTAAATGATAATATTTTATTCCTAAGGCTGTTTTTGGTCGAGATACATTTGTCCAATAGAATCAGGACATGTGCTAGGGTAATATTAATATCATTTTTACCCTTAATTACCCTATTTACTTTTAACCGTGGTAAATAAAAGTAAAAAGTTACTATTAACCAAAAATTATTTTCATCTCCTTAAACCACATTTTACTCATTGATATTAACCGTGTCTCTCAGATTTTTGAAATTCCAATCATAGAAGTGGTAAAATTATGTTTTATGAAAAATTCAGTTTTTTAACTACCACTTAGTAGTTTCACTATTCATCAAAAATTGCTGTTTTTCAGAACAATGCAAAAATTTCACCCTAAGCTATAATTGATATTCGGAATTAAAAAATGATGTCTATTTTAAAAAATTACAAAAATATAAGTTTCATAATTAATTTTATAATTAATTCCCACTGTCACAACAAATAGCATGTTTTTAAGAAACAATATATATCAAAAGATTGACAATTGTTTATGTCCAATTTCAAAGTGAAATTAATTCTAATGAACACCATTGGATAAAATGGTAAAATTATATTATAATTATACTTTAAAACCACTCAATAATATAATTTATCACTATAAATTATTTTGAATAAAAATGTTTTTTTTAAGTATTTTTCACTATTCATAAAAATTGGAAGTTCTCAGAAAAATACCAAAAATTCAACTTAGGATAATTTCGATATTCCGAATCCAAAAATGAAGTCCATTTTGAAATAAAATATATATAATTTCAAAAAGTAGGTATTACTATTCATAATAGCTAGTTTGATTGGTTGTGGTGTGTTAGAACTCGATGTTGCGTACAACACACGCTATCACATTATTCAAAGAGAAGCGTACCGTAGAAGCTTGGGGTGTTACATTCTCCCCTCCTTCAAATAATTTTGTCCTTGATATTTCTAGAATACTACCACATGAAAAGACTCGGGTGGTTCTTCATCATAAGTTCCTCTGGTTCCCACGTTGCCTCTTCCATCTTATGGTTTCTCCACAAAACTTTTACCAGACGTGTCGTCTGATTTCTCAGTACTTGTTCTCTCGTATCAAGAATCCTGATGGGATCTTCGCAATAAGATAGATCGGGTTCCAGTTCTAATTCTTCATAGGTGAGTACATGTGTTGGGTCAGGCATTTATTTCCTCAATAGAGATACGTGAAACACATCGTGAACTTTGGAGAGACTTGGCGGCATTTCCAATCGGTAAGTTACATCCCCAATTCGTTCTAGAATTTCGAAAGGTCCGATGTACCTGGGACTCAATTTACCTTTCTTACCAAAATGTATGACTCCCTTACATGGAGATAGCTTCTGGAAAACATGATCACCGACTTGAAATTCCAAATCCTTCCTTTGATTATCGACATAGCTCTTCTGCCTACTTTGAGATGCTTTGATGTGATTTTGGATTACCTTCACCTTTTCCATCGTTTCCTCCACCAATTCTGGACCTACAAGTTTTCTTTCACCAACGACATCCCAACAGGTTGGTGTGTGACATCTCTTTCTGTATAACGCTTCATATGGTGACATCTGAATACTCGAATGAAAGCTATTGTTATAGTAAAATTCTACCAGAGGTAAATATTGATCCCACATACCCAGAAAGTCAAGTGAGCAAGATCTCAACATGTCTTCTAAGGTTTGAATAGTTCGTTCTGATTGTCCATCTGTTTGAGGGTGGTAGGCCGTGCTAAAATGAAGTTCAGTATCCAAGGCTTTCTGAAGACTTTTCCAGAATCTTGAATTAAAATAGGGATCACGATCAAAAACAATTGATAGGGGTACTCCATGAAGTCTCATAACTTCATCAACATATAGTCTTGCTAGATGTTCTAGTGGTAGATGTTCTCTTATAGCAAGAATATGTGCTGACTTGGTAAGACGATAAAAAATAACCCATATTGCATCGTTCCTTTTAGGAGTATTTGGTAGTCCCATGACAAAGTGCATTGTGATATTATCCCATTTCCACTCAGTTATGGGAAGAGGTTTCAATACTCAACCAGGCTGTTACCTTCCAGCTTTCACTTGTTGACAAACCATACATCTTGACACAAAATCCGAAATCTCCCTCTTCATGTTGTCCCACCAAAAATGTTCCTTCAAATCTTTATATATTTTGGTGCTCCCAGGGTGTATAGAGAAATTGGAACTATGAGCATCATACAACAATTCCCTTTTTAGATCAGGTATATCGGGAACACAAAGTCTCTTCCCGAATTTCAAAATTCCTTCTTCATACACAAAGTCTCTCAATCTCCCATCATTCAAAGCTTTAATCTTCTTTTGAAATTATTCATCATCGGTTTGAGAACTATTAACACTCTCTAGTAAAGATGGTTTGGAAACCATTTGAAAAAGCATTGATGTTCCACCTTCCCTGGTTATTCCCATGTCCATCGTCACTAGATCCTTGAAAATTGGATCCCTTTCAATTCTCATCACGTTCAAAACTCCATGGTATTTTCTGCTCAAAGCATCTGCCACCTTGTTTGCTTTCCCCGGGTGGTAGTGTATCGTACAATCATAATCCTTGAGTAATTCAAGCCATCTCCTTTGCCTCATGTTGTGTTCTTTTTGTGAGAAAATATACTTCAAACTCTTGTGATCAGTATAAATCTCACATTTTTCACCATAGAGGTCGTTCCTCCATATCTTCAAAGTAAAGATCACAGCTTCTAACTCAATATCATGAGTAGGATAGTTTTTTTCATGAATTTTAAACTATCGTGATGCCTAGGCAATAACCCTATCATTCTGCATAAGGACACAACCAAGTCCTTTCTTCGATGCATCACTATAAATAACGAACCCATAATTCCCCGATGGTAGAGTCAATATAGGAGCATTGACTAATATTCTCTTCAGTTATTTGAAACATTCTTCACACTCTTTTCTCCAAACAAATTTAACCCCTTTACGTGTGAGCTTCATTAATGGGTTAGCCAATCGGGAAAAATTATGGACGAAACGTCGATAATAACCTGCCAAATCAATAAAACTGCGTACCTCAGTTTTACACGTAGGTGCTGGACATTCTTGAATTTCCTTGGTCTTTGAAGGATCAACAGAGATTCCATATTTAGAGACAATATGGCCAAGAAAAGAAATCTCATGAATCCATAATTCACACTTTCTAAACTTCCCATATAATTCATGTCTTCTCAGAGTCTTTAGGATAATGCGCAAGTGATTTTCACAATCTTCGTAGCTTTTGGAGTATACAAAGACATCATTAATAAATACCAACACAAATTCATCGAGATATTCCTTAAAAACTCTATTCATCAGATCCATGAATATAGAGGGTGTATTTGTCAATACAAAAGGCATTACTGTAAACTTGTAATGCCCGTACTTGGTTCGAAATGCTGTCTTCGGAATGTCTTCCTTCTTCACATAGAACTGATGGTATCTAGATCGAAGGTCAATCTTTGAAAAGTATTGAGCTCCATGCAGTTGGTCAAATAAATCATCAATGCGAGGTAGGGGATACATGTTCTTTATTAATATAGCAATGATCTCCCTGTAGTCGATACATAACCTCATAGATCCATCTTTCTTTTTAGCAAAAAGAACATAGGCTCCCCATGGAGAAACACTAGGGCGAATAAATCCTTTATTACTCAATTCCTCTAGTTGTTTCTTTAGTTTGAATTATTCTACAGTGGCCATTCTATAAGGGGTCTTCGATATAGGCCATGATCTAGGAATTAAATCAATGGAAAACTCAACTTCTCATTCTGGAGGATGTCCAGGTAAATCTTCTGGAAATACATCTATATATTCTTTCACAACAGGTACATTCTCTATTTGATCATTCCTTTCCTCACCCACAGTCATTTCATTCTCTTCCTCCCCAATAATTGAATTTAGTTGAGCTATTGGGGGTGGATCTAGATAAGAATTAGGTGGTGATGATTCTGCTCTAAAGATAAGGTGTTCCTTACCATCATCATCAAAAATCTCAACCTCCTTCTTCTTATAATAAATCTTCGCATCATAGTCTGAAAGCCAATCCATACCGATGATTATATCAAATTCAATCATAGGTATGACGATGATATCAGTAGATAAATAACATTTATGCGCTCTAATGGGGACTAATTCCCAAAACATTGTTGCAATGATAATTCCCTTAGGAGTTTTAACGAACAACTCCCTTGTTAAATCAAATTGGAAATATCTAATTTTCTTAGGAAACTAGGAAGATATGAAGAAATGCGATGATCCAAAATCAAATAATTCATTTGCTAAACTTGAGGAAAACATTAAATTACCTTCCAACACATCTTTCGGAGCTTCTACCTCAACAGTAGTGATAGCATAAGCTTGGAATTGATCCCTTGGCCTTTCTGAGGTAAGTTACCTTGACGCTTAGAACATTCAATTGCATAATGTCTCATCTCCCTCCAATTGTATCATTGAACATTGGAAGCTTCCTTCTTCCCTTTGCAATCACGTGCTTGGTGTCCTTTTTCACCACACTTGTAACAAACACCCATTCCCTTCAAGCAAGTACCGGGGTGTTTCTTCCCACATTTACCACAGGATGGATATTCAACATTTCCCTTCTTCCCCTTATTTCCATTCCCAGATTGATCTGCAGATCTCTTCTTCTCTTTCTTTGCTTTAAAGTCAAAAGACTTAGAGAATTCCTTTTTAGTCTTGATAGCACATGAGACAATGTCTTCGTATGATGAAAAGGATTGTGAGACTAATGCTCGATGGAGAAATGGTTTTAACCCATCAAAGAAATGATCAATATTACTTCTTGGGTTACGTATATAATCTCCAGCATACCTTACTAACCTTGTAAAGTTAGCCTCATACATTGCGACATTCTCATCCTCCTTTTGTCTCAGACTCAGAAATTGCCTTTCCACACTGCTCGATGGCCACGAGGAAAGTATTTTTCTAAAAATATATCTTTGAACTCCCTCCATTCCATATTTGATACTTCATCATCTTCCTCCACGTTTTGAATCAATGACCACCATTGATCAGCATCTCCAGTGAGGTGGTAAACTTCCATGATAACTTTTTCCCTTTCACAACATCCCAAAGCCTAAAATATTTTCTCTAGGGAACTTATCCATTGCTCAGCTACTAAGGGATTTGTACTCCCATTGAATGTTGGTGGTTCTTTCCTCATGAATCGATCTAACATTGATCCTCCACGCTACGGATCAGGGTGCTCCATACGGGTAAGGTTATTATTCATAACCTAAGTGAGTTGTCCCAGTATGGTGATTAGCTGGTTGGCACCAGTTGCATCACCATCTCCACTATAATTATCTTGAGCAGGAGAGCAATCCCTACATGGAGTGCGTGTATTGATACAGTTTCCATTTCTTCCACTAAGCGACATTTCTAAACAATGGCATAAACTAGATCAGTTTATGAATCAAAATACATAATCCCATACTTATAAAACACTTAACATAAATTGAACTATTTATGGATATAATCCATAATCATAAAAAAAATTCTTTGAGGAAGTATATACTCATAAACCCTTCATAATGATTTGTAAAGAAAATGAGAGTTATCCTAAGCATATCCCCCGGGAGTGTCGTAACCAAGAGTGCATCAACGCCCGTTGTCATGCACTAGTTCCCGTTCGAGTCTAGCTCAAAGAGGTGTTTTCGAGTTTTACCCCTAGGTACATCTGTGCCAGATCCGCCTCTACCTACTCATATCCAGACAGGGATGTATTGCTCGGAAAACTCACAAAATCTCTACAATACCAAAATTCTAGGAAGTTCTTCTATACTAATCCTCAAAGTCCATATTAAATCTATGTGCTCTAATCAGAGTTTATCTAAATTTAGCTTCCAAGGATTGTACTAAACTTCTTCTGATACCAACTGTAATGCCCCGACCCCAGTTACCCAGAGTCGGTGCATTATTACATAACATTGGCATGATCACAAGAAAGATAAAATCTCGAAAGACCGATTATTTTAGTAGCCTTGGAAACACTATAAATATTCATAAAGTTTTACATTACATCATGAAAATAAAAACTACTACAACATAGTCTCCATAGTCTACTCTCTTATCCCCTCATACTATCCCTGCATGTCATTCATAATTTACTTCTTCACATCCTGGAAAAAATAAAACATAGAAAAGGGGTGAGCTCAAATTCCCAGTAAGGATAACAATATAGCATAAACTTTCATAAATAAGAATAGATATTTAAGGCAATGAATAACTAAAACAAAAGCCTTTTAAACTTGAACTTCAATATAGTATAGAAAAAATAAAATGAAATAATTCCATTTAATTATTCACATGGATATTCTACTAATCGAATAATCACACGCAATATCAATAACCACTTTCATAATGATGGAATTCATAATGGAAGACTATCATAACCACATAGCCAAGGCCTCGTGCCAAGACTAAAAAAAGATTTTTCCAAGGCCTTGTGCCAAGACACTAGTTTGTCTCATGAGACCTACCGATGCATCGAGGAGCTATAGTGGGATCCACCCGCCACATATTAAGTCCAATGCATTTCCATATGAAAAGGTTTAAACATAACACACACATTCGTATTAAAACTAGCATATGAAATTTCAATACTTCATCCATAAACCAGGAATGGTATAAAAATAGCACATCCACAGTCAAACTTATTACAAAACCATCAATAAAATATGGAAGTTTTGTATCATAATAAATCAACTTCAAATAAGCTTAAAATCCATCAAAGGATGTTGAAATAGATGAAATCAAAACTCTTTTTAGAGAAATATCTCTTTCTATTTTGAAATAATTTAAGAGTCATATATTTAAAAAATAAAATGTTTTCTTTGAAAATATTCTTATAATCTTGTAAAATAAGCTTTAAAGATTTTATAACGGCAGAAAATAGCCACACCCTCCACATAAGTTAAAAAAACATTCTTACCTTAATTCTGTCGAAAAGGCTAAAAAGAACCTTGTTTTCCAAACAGCGGAAATATTCATTTATAAACCTCTTATTAAAAGTAAAAAAAGGTTATAAATGACTTTAACCCATATTATTGTAAATAGTAAAAATGTTTTGAAATACATTTTTAAGAAACATGGATGTGGATGATAAAGAAATACCAGTAGATTATTACGTATAAACAACCTCGGATAATGAAGAGATTGCGAAATAAACCCTTACCTTGTAATTTTCCTTGCTTGGGGGTAGGTTAACCTCCTGTATAATGGTAAAATAATTTTTATTAAATTATACAAGAATCATATACATTAATATAATATCATATATGATCTTTTAACATTGATTTGTTAATAATATCTTAGTATTATCGTTGTTTCGCGTGTTAACTTACTTGTTTTCTTTTATATGTTTTGTTACGTAAGTCGTGTATG
Organism: Viscum album; assembly: GCA_963277665.1. Lineage (NCBI taxonomy): Eukaryota > Viridiplantae > Streptophyta > Magnoliopsida > Santalales > Viscaceae > Viscum > Viscum album. The sequence goes on along the minus strand of OY728137.1, from coordinate 841,815,131 downwards.
TCATGGATAGGTTGTATCTTAATCATATAAAAAATGATATCAAGTCCTCAAATACTATTATTAATCATCAAATGAGAATTATACTTGAATGGATACGATGGAGAATGAATCTCATTGCGTTCGTGGAGACGGTAGTCCGTACGTACGCACGAGCGACAATATCATTCTTTTGATATTAAAATAATATATAATTGGATGGTATATCATATATAAAGAATAATTATCATGATATATTTATTATTTACTTAAATTACACATCATTATTATACCCATCCAAATAATAATTTATTGAATAACAATTACACCACGATGTGGAGACGGTAAGCCGTATGTACGCACGTATGGTGACATGTTATTCAAAGGAAGGATAGAATACTGAAATATGGTTGTAAAATGTTTATAATAACAAAAAAGTATATATAATATACTGGATTTATTATTTTAGAATGGTAATAACAAAGAAAGATGAAGTGGAAGAAGAAAGGAACTTGAAAAAGGGTGGTGAATCATTACCTCTTCTTCGGGTTCTTCCTTTTGATTTGATCAAAAGGGCTCCTTAAGGTGGCTTTATGACTAAAGGAATGCCTATAGGATGAATTGAGGGAAGTTTAAAGAGTATTTGGTCTGAGGTTGGCCGAATCAAAAGGCTTTGAAGGTGTGAATTAATGATAAGGGAGAGTGCCCTTTTATTAGAGGGGTGAGGGGAACCTTTTGAAAAGCTAGAAATATTATTTTATAATAAATTCATATTCGGTTTTAAATGGCTCCAAAGTGTTTTATTTAAAGGTTAAGGTGGGTATGGGTCGCAAAACACTCAACCAATAAAATTTAGGCATGTTTGGGTTACTATATTAACCTTATCATTAAGTATTAACTCTTAGTTAATTAGTTTCACTTTTACAATGTCTCTTTGTATTTTTATATTATATGGTTAATAAACTTACCATATACATCAGAGAGACCCCAAAGTGGTCCATTAATGATACACCTATCATGATATAAGTCTCTTGACCGAACGTTAGATTTTTAGGAATTTAATATCAATTAATAATATAATATTTGTTTTAAAAACTCTTTTATGTAAATTTTGACACTATTCAATAATTGATTTTTGTAAAACTCATAACAGAATGATTACTTCAAAAAATGTTAATTAAATCAATCCAAATATTTCATATTATCCTATAAAATTATTCGTATTTATAAAAAGTCTAAAATTACATTTATTTGGGTATTTATAATATCAATTATTCTAATTGTTTATTAATTAGGTAATTACTGCATCATCATTGTTTCATAAATAAATTAAATTTTTTAATGTCTAAAAATTATAAATAAAATATAATTATGTAGGAAATCGTTTAATATTTCTATTGAATATTTACAATCAAATTTATCTTATGTATAACCCAATTTAAAAATGTTTTAGTAAATAAACTTTAATTTTAACTCTTTTAACTCTTCTTTGAATTAAATAATAATAAATGTCTTAATCTAATCCAAGTGGACCTAAATGATAATATTTTATTCCTAAGGTTGTTTTTGGTCGAGATACACTTGGCCAATAGAATCAGGACATGTTTTAGGGTAATATTAATATCATTTGTACCCTTAATTACCCTATTTACTTTTAATCGTGGTAAATAAAAGTAAAAAGTTACTATTCACCAAAAATTATTTTCATCTCATTGAACCACATTTTACTCCTTCATATTAAACGTGTCTCTATGATTTTTTAAATTTCAATCATAGAAGCGGTAAAATTATGTGTGATGAAAAAATCAATTTTTTGACTACCACTTAGTAGTTTCACTATTCATCAAAAATTGAAGTTTTTCAGAACAATGCCAAAATTTCACCCTAAGCTATAATTGATATTCCGAATTCAAAAATGATTTCTATTTTACAAAAATTAAAAACATATAAGTTGCATTAATTAATTTTATAATTAATTCCCGTTGTCACAACAAATAGCGTGTTTTTAAGAAACAATATATATCAAATGATTGACAATTGTTTATGTCCAATTTCAAAGTGAAATTAATTCTAATGAACACCATTGGATAAAATGGTAAAAATATATTATAATTATACTTTAAAACCACTCAATAATATTATTTATCACTATAAATTATTTTTAATAAAAAAGTTGTTTTTAAGTATTTTTCACTATTCATAAAAATCGGAAGTTCTTAGAAAAATACCAAAAATTCAACTTAGGATAATTTCGATATTCCAAATCCAAAAATTAATTCCATTTTAAAATAAAATATATATAATTTAAAAAAGTAGGTATTACTATTCATAACGGCTAGTTTGATTGGTTGTGGTGTGTTAGAACTCGATGTTGCGTACAACACACACTATCACATTATTCAAAGAGACTGTACCATAGAAGCATGGGGTGTTACAAGAATAGAAGTTATCTATCCCGAACCTTGTAAAAATCAGTGTGATTATAGTGGATTTGGTACATCGGCACATTACCGGTGTATCCTCCTTGGACGTAGCCTGGTGAGGGTGAACCAAGTAAAATTGTTGTGTCCTACGCATACTTTACTTTTTGTTTATATTGTGCTGCGAGAAAGAGAGAGAAGAGTGTTTTTCTTAGTAGTGAAACAAGATCAGAAGGGGATTTAATTTTAAATTTTTCATACCCTATTTCACCCCCCTCTCAGGGTATTCAACCTAGTTAAACTAACAATAAATAGTGTGCTCAGATGCCCAGTAAGGGTAAAAAATGGATATATGTAAGCATAACATGTACATAATGGTACACGGAGAAGAGAATAACATTTGAAACCCATGCATTATATATAAATGATCATAACCTTGAATTAGGTTATAAATATGGGAAGTTCACAACACTTGAATCTTAATAGAATCATAAAAAATGATCAATGAGAACATAAAATTGTCTTAAGACGTTGATTTTTTGCATATAAATAAGAATAAAAATTTATCTTCATAGTAGTAAATTCTCACTTCCAAGACTATCATAGTGAAATGGGTTCACTCCCCAAACTATCATTGTTGTCAAGTAAATCTATAAAGACCATTTTAGAAGAAATTTTTTCCTAATGAACTAGTTTGACTCTTGATTCCAATCTTGTCTATCTCATTAGATATAAAACTTTACCCAATGCATCAGAGGGAGATATAGGTCCCACCTTCCACATAATGAAAATCGTACATATTTTTTCCAAAATATTATAATAAATTAATCATATTATAACCCATAAAATAAAATAGGGTTCACAAAAATTTCGTCATAACATAAACTGTGTAAAAGTTACATGTTTTATAATCATATCATCATTACTCATAACATAACCTATGTTAAAAGTAGTAGGTTTCATAAGAATTTTATCATGGTTTACCCCATGGTTGAGAAATGGGTATTAACAAAATCTTTTCACCATCAACCATTTAGATAAATAATAATAATGGTATCCTTGATTCATATCTCTAGAAAATTATAAGTGAAATCAAAGGTTGTCATATTTTATGTAGAATGGTTTTGGAAGATAACTTGGAACATTTCATGAGGAAGATAATATTTCCTCAAAAATTAATTTTTAAATCATAAAATTTAAAAAAATTATAAATCATATTCTTTGAAAACAACCGTGAAAAATAATAAATTATGTTTTAAAAAATAATGGTTAGGATATTAGGAAATTATATTCAGGTTGTACATCTTAAAAATAATAATCATTTCATAATTTTGGTGAAATCCAAAGGGGAATTTTTTTTGAAAAAAATATGAATATTTCATTCAAAATATTTTATAAAAATTACATCATTGGTAAAAATTTCTTTATTAAATTATTTAAATAATGTTAAAGAAATTTTTTAATACTCTTTTATAAATCATGGTTATGGAAGAAATGTGGTTTTTGAAAGAAGATATAAATAATTAATATTTTTCATAAAAAAATTTATTCATTATTTTAAGTAAAAGGTAGTGAAAAAATGAAAATAATACTTGAAAGGATGTCAATTAAATAGAGGATATGAAAATTAATGATAATTATATAGAGGTATATGATAAGATACCAATTTTCGATACTTAATCATAAATAATCACGATAAATGATGAGATTGTAACATAAAACCATTACCAATTTTGTAAATTTTGAAATGTAATCCCCATGAAAGAGATATCCTATGATAGATTAGTATTGTATATAATTTTTGGGATAATAATCATAATATACATTAATGGATTGTATATACACCACATAAAATAAATAGTCTGTCAATATGACATGTGTCTCATAGAAGAAAAATGTGAGACATAAATCCCTTACCATAAGTATCAAATTCCTTTATACACATTTAAGACTCATGTATAATAAATATAATATTACTCTAAATATATTAAAAAACATGAATTTATATATCTTATCATAAATGACTTGCTTTTGACATTCTATTAACCGTTTATGAACAATTCCATGTTAAAGTCACATTTCATGAAATAACCATATGTTTTTCATGTATGTTTTGATTTGTTATTTTTTTGCCATATTAAATTGATAATGGATCCATAATATCTTTAATTTTATCCATATATAATCATCACATGATCTATGTATATATCTTTTTAGATAAATCTAAAAAAATTAGAGAGAGAGCATGGAATAAAGAATTTACGGATATGATAGACCTTACATGCGCATGAAAGATGTTGGAATTTTCATGAAGGATTTAAAGAAATAAAGGAAAAATATATATTAATATTAAATAATAAATTATGTCTCATATATATCATTTATTTTAATTAAAAAAATCATTATTACAATCCTTTTAACGTGTGATTGAATCACATCGCTTTGTGAGGTGGTAGTCCTCCATACACATGAGTGATGTTATCATATTCTAACAGAATATAAAGTTTAAATATATGTGTGATATTATGTTTACATGAGTTAAATAATAACATATATATTATATATAAACATTTAATTCATCATTATAACCAATAATGAGAGGTTCTAATGTAAAAATAAATTCCACCAGTTCTCAAGGCGGTAGTCCACCGTACACATGAATGATGAATTCATAACCCATTTGAAGAAAGTGAATATGGTTTTCGGTAATTTTATTAAAATATAATAATTTATGTATAGGGAATAAACTTATGTTATTATATTATCATGGAATTAAAAGTGGTAATGTAAGGAAAAAAACATTGATGAGGAACGTGGGTAACATCATTATGTTTCAACCAAATTCCTTCCAAGGTAGGCTTTTTCACCAAATATGGATTCTAGGATAATATGATGGAGTTTGGTAAGAGATTTTAAAATTTCTTGGTCCAACCAAAAGGGTTTGAGTTTGTTTAATAGATATGATAGAGGTGGAATTTTATGACCGGGGTGCATGGCATAGTTGTAATGTTTTAAAAAGGAAAAAGTGTTCCCATGTTTTTCTCATTCCAACATGATGAAAAAATAGAGTATTATGGATACATAGAAATTATACGATTGAAATATGGATATTAATTGTTTTATATAAAAGTACTTGTGTGACTTTAACCCTTATAATCTTTTTTTAACACATGATAAACCCATTTTTATCTTTACAATTGTAATTAATTTTTACTACTTTCACTATTAAATTTGGATAAAAATCATGTTGAATTTTTTAGATATTTTAAATTATGATGATTCAAAATATTGAATCAATTTTTCAATGTTCAATTTAGAGAATTGAAAATTTTTAATTTAAAAATAATCATCCTGACACGATGAAAAAAATGATTTCCATAGAGTAAAAGATAAAAAGTTTAAAAGGTTTTTAAATAATAATTCACCATTAATAAGATTAAAAATAAATAAATAAGATAAATAGAAATAATATTTAACCAATTTCACTTTAAAACCTAATTATTATATAATTAAACTTTATAAAAGATTTAAAAGAAATTGATGTTTTTAATAAAATTTTTGTTTTTTCACTACTAATTAAAAATTTTATATTTTTAAAAAATTTAAAAAAATTAACCCTAATAAAATTATGATATGATGATTTTAAAAATTAATTTTATTTTATACAATGAAATTTTTATTAAATTTTTATTTTTTTCATTATTTCTCAAGAAAATTAATGAAATGATTTCTTTAAGAAAATATTAAATTGAAAACATATAATGGAATTACTAAAATTTTAAATAATTTTTATTAATATGATTTATTTTTATAAATTAATTATAATTAATATTTAAATTCCATTCATTACAATTTATATCTCTATTTTTCAATGGCCATGTTATAATGGTCCCAGATGGATATTATTAATAATACATCATGGTTTTGTTAAAACTCAATGTCAAATGTAACAAAAGAAGAACCTACTATTTCATGTAATTTAAGCCTAATTTGGTGTTGAGTGTAATATAATATATCAAATAAACATAATTTATTTTTAAAAAATAATTCATAAAAAATGGTTTTCTACATTCCACAACCCTTAAAATGATTTTTTCACCTTAAATTAATCAATATAATATAATAAAATGAGGATAGTTCTACCTCATAATTTCCTAAGGTTACCATGTATCTTCCTAAAACATGTGGTTTCCCCATAGAACTTTGATGAGTTGAGTTTTTTTATTTTATAGAACATTCTCTGTATGATTTATAATCACCATAGTTTGTTCAACATAAAAAATATCTTTCTCCAGGGGTATGACCAATGAATATAGTACATGTAATGGATTTGGAATGTACTTCCTCGGATGTGATACATAGAACAAATCATGAACTTGAGATCGGTTTTCTGGAATCACCAATAAATAAGCAATTATACCTATTCAATAATGAATTTCAAATGGACTAGTATACCTAGGGTATAGTTTCCATTTCTTCTTTAATGTCATTACCTTCTTCTATGGAGAAATTCTTAAAAATACATTTTCTCCAAAATTCAAATTCTACACCACTATATCAATTTTATGAATAACTTCTCTTCTTACACCGAGGTTATTTATTGTGATTCTGAATGTCACTAACATTATATACCATTTATTCAACTATATTATGTCCCAATATATTTCTTTCTTCATATCAATTCAAGGAAATTAATGATCTAAAAAAATTTCTATAGTGGTACTTATAAGGATTCTTCTGAATGACTGTGTGAAAGATACTTTTATAAGAAAACTAAATTTGAGAATGTTTTTTATTCCAACCGCCATTTAAGTAAAAAGAAAAATTAAATCAACATATTATCTAGGTTTATCATTGTTCTATCATACTGACCATCTATCTAAGGTTGATACATAGTGCAGAAACTCAAACTTATATTAAGTGTTTTGTTTAAGACTTCTATAGGACATTGATGTATTCTTCAGATCCCCATCATATGGAATGTTATGTGGTACTCCATCAACCCTTATAACATCATTAAGGTAAATTTTTGGTAATATAATACAAAGAGAAACATTATCCTATAATGATTAAATATGCTGACAATTTAAGGAGATTCAGAAAATAACATATAGTATTACTCTGTTCAGATGTTTTTAGGAGTCCAATAAAAAAATCAATGGTGATGTTTTCCCATTTTGATTTTGGTATGGGTCATGAATGTAACATCCACATAAACGTTTGTCTCTTTTACTTAAAATTATGACATGCCAATAATTGAGAAAGAACCTATGCGATATTACTCTTTATTCCATCCCACGAGATGAATTATTTAAAATTTATATACATCTTATTACTACCCAAATGAATAGATATGAATAACCATGATATCCCACTAAAAAATTATTTAAATATAGTATGGATGGAACAAAAACATGGTTCATAAACCTGATCATTCCATCATGATAATGTTTAAAAATTTGAATGTTTTTAACATTATTTTGTATCCCAACATATACCTTCTTTTCCTCTTTAATTTTCACTTGAATAGAAGGATATAAATTTAATTAAGAAAGATAATATTTCCCCCCACCATTCAGGTTTTCCATATTCATACTTCTCAAATCCAGAAATATTGGTCCTTCTGTAAGTATCATCCTAGATAAGCTAGCATAATCCTTTTAACTCACAATATCATCCACATCGCTCACTTTCATGTAGTGTAAATGTATTGAGTGGTCATAATGATTAATTAGATCTAGCCATCTTATCTATCAAATATTCAACTCTTTCACTTTGAATATATACTTTAATATTTATTTATCGTTATATATATCACACTTTTCTCTATAATGAAATTATATCCAAATCTTTACTATAAAATTTAATACATCTAACCCCAAATCAAGAATTGGGTAATTTTTGTCCTAAACATTTAATTGTAATTAGGAATAAGCTACAACCATGTAATTATACATGAGAAAACATTTAAATCCCTTATTATACTAACCACTATAGATTACAAAAATTTATCCACTATTGTGAAATTTAAGAATCACTGCAATGGATAATATTATATTTAGTTCCATGAAATTTTCACCATATTCATCTATCCAGAGGGACTTTTCTCCCTTCTAAGTTAACTTTTTGGTAGGATTATATATTTAATCACCCCAAATTTTATAAACTTAATTACAATTCTTATAATTGTTTTATATAGTATAATCTACATAAAATCCCTATGATAACCAAACCCAAACATTATAAATGATGAATAAATGAAATAAGAGGTAGTTATAGAAATTAAGGAACCTATACCGATGGAATAATAACTTGACCCTTGAAATAGTAACATTAAAATTATGAATTAAAATTTGTAAAATATAATATTATCATCATCTATGAAAGTATAAATAAAAGTTTCCATCTTATAAATTCTAATATGATATAAATATCATATTATATGTAAATAAATGTTGAAAAAATTATTAATTAAGTGTTGGTATTTTCATAAAAGATAAATGTTTATTTACAGTTTTTTAATTAATATAATCATTTAGTAGAAATATTATTTTCATAAAATAGACTAATTAGTTAATATTTTTTCATCTAATTATAAGATAAATTTTTGAGACCCGAATTAATTTTTCAAAATGTTATAAAATCAGTTATAATTCTAAAATAGGTATTTACCATGTGAATGATGATTTTAATTAAAAATTATATTTCTCATATTTAGAAATTTTTTTCATAAAATGTAGTTAATTTTTTAATTCTAAATGTTGGAAAATATTTAGGGTTAATTTTTGGTATTTTTCTATAACAGTTGCATTTTTGGTGAATAGTGAAATACAAAAATTTATGTTATTTAACTAATACCTGAATTATTGAGTAATAAATGATGTATAAGAGATGTTAGACCAAAATATCAATATATTCATAATTATTTTATCATATTTACTTATAAGGTTTAAATAATTCATTATTTTGAGAAAAAATAATAAACTAATGAATAAAATAATCAAAAAACACCCATCTCATTCCCTATAATTACCACCCATCAAAACCTCTTCTATTAAAAACTCGAGAGCCTTTAAACCTAACCAATTTATTCCTTATAATATTTCTAATCCTCTCCACCATATTCATAATCCTTTGGTATAAACAAATACCAAAACCATTCTCTCTAAGGAGGTTCTCAATGAAAAGAATTCAAGAGGAAAAATCCTCTTTCTTTTCTCTGAATATCTTTTAATTTTTATTTTATTTTCTTATTTTATCCTCATAACCCCTTATACAAGTATAATTATAACTGAATTATCTAATATATACTAGAAATTTTTTTATATTAATGTAATAATGAATCATAAATCCACTTCTCCTCTCCCTTTTATTCTAAAAATGGGAATATCATCCGTGAGGTGTTGGTTTATCCCCTATAAGGACGACAAGATTTAATTTTCCTTTACCGCCTATAAGTATGGTCTAAAAAGATTTATTATTATTGAAACATAATATAAATTTTATTTTATAACCTTTTTATTTTTTGTAACCAAAATATAAAAATATTATTAATTAATAAAACAAGATAAGTTCATTGTGATTGAAGAACCGCCAAATTAATCTAAATTATTGTCATTAACATTTTATCAAATTAATCATACTAATTTATAGAAAAGAATATAAGAACAGTTAATCTTATATATGTTCATTACTAACATATAATATCAATTATCTAAAATTATCCCCATTTTTCATAATCTTCCAAACATATATATAGGTGAACCGATCATGATAACCAAGAAAATGAAAACTCTCGAATGATGAAATTGAACTCTATAACTCATCACAATGTCCAAAAACAAAAATAAAATTAATAAATAAAATACATGAAAAAGAGGTTCTAGATTTATTAACTAATTAATATAATTTTATTATCTAAGATATTATATCGAAAAATCATTCAGATATAAGGTAAGGGGATTCTCAAAAAAAATTATTTAATTGGGTTATTCCTATTTCATGTAAAATTTTTGTGTGGATATTATTTTAATATCCCTCAAGCACAATTTCATTGTTCCAACCAATTAATTTTCATGATATACATATTTTCAATCTGATTTTGTGACAAACACAGATATTTTTCCAAAAAAATTCTTCCTTCTTAAAACAAATCTTTTACTACACTTGATATATTTTATTCTCTACTCAATATTGATAAATCTTATGCCATTTATGTTGTTCAATTTTTTATTTTTCAACCACAATTTTTTTCATGAATGTATGATTTATGAAATTCTCCTAGAAACCATTTCCTTTCTAAGAGTTATTTTATGGAAACTATTGATTTATGTTGCATGTAAAATGCATAATTATATAAATGTTATGAGGTGACGAGGGATCCCAGAATTACATATCACTCTAATGAATTAGGTAAAATGATGTATATCTTAAGATAATGTTCAATATGAATGAACATGATGATATATTTGTTCATAATGATGATGTTAGGGTTGTGCAGATATGTTATGTGTGAACATGTTGCTTGTTTTGTTCACAACTATCTGTGATATTGACAACTAAGACATGATGTTTCATTTTTATGCATTTCCACATTACATTCCGTTATCTAATGATTACTCTCAAGATTATGATGATGATATTGTGATCATGTTATTATGATACTGATTATGCTCAACCATGTTATATTGATATATGTTCTTATCGATCCTCTTACTAGGATTTTCTCTCACTCCTTTATTTGATGTATATCCTTAGGTGACTTCTTATACTAAGGAAAAAATGATGGAAACTAACAAGATAAGGATGAATTAATTAAAAAAATGTTTATGTTATATTTTTTAAATGTTATGTTTGGTTGTAATTTTTCTATGACATTAATCCTTTGGATCATAGTTTTTTAAAACTATTATCTTTTTTATCTTTAAAATGATGCTTTAGTAATGTAAGAAAATTAGTGTTTTTAGAGTTAGTATCAAATTACTATTTAGTTAAATTGGTAATTAGGATTATATAACAATATTGAAAACCCTTATTATTTTACTAAGTAAATTAAGTACCCAATAATCATTTTTTTTTCAAAAAAATGATAACCATAGGGATCCCATAAGATATTTATTTAGTTTTAATTGCACAAAGGAATGAATTATTTATTCAATACTAGTTGACCTAAGTTTTTTAAAACCTTTTCTATTATTAAAAATGGTTGGTACCAGGAGAAACTAGGCCAAAAATAAGTGTGAGGGACAATACAACAATTTCCCGAATGACATCCCCCATGCCTTGAGATATAGAGTTCAAAATTTCATTGGTATTATTACCCAACTATCTTAGGATATGAAAAATAACATGAATAATTTATAACATCCTCCTTATCCTAAGAGGTAACAACTATATATCAGGTCTTTTATGTGGAAACTACCACAAACATTCAGTGGATCCTCCTATATACTAGTTGTGAAATAATGGGTCAACTCAATAGATATGATATTTTGTGTGATTCATTATTATGAGATAGAGAAGGTGGATCTATTTGTTTACCATATCGATAGAGAGGCTAATCAATGGTGTGTGTTCATTAATAACACCAACCTAAAAGATGAATTTTAAGAGATAGAGTGGGAAGACTTTAAGAAAATATTTCCTAATAATTATTCTCTCAAAATCTTTAGAAAATGTAAGAGAGAGAATTCATAGATCAAAATAAATAGGAATCATAACCTTTCATATCATACAAAACAAATTTCACAAGGATTTCAAGGTACACCTATGAGTTTATTATCAATAATTATATCATAATAGATATATTATTTAGTGGATTAAAACCACACCCTCTAAGAGCTCGTGAAATTTGACACATTGGAAGTTATGAAGAAGCTGGTAGATGTTCTCTCAATTTGGATATAGATTTTGTAGAATGATCCCATGGATATGGAGATAAGAAATGAAATATGGAGTTTCTATATAGAGGATCTATTGGAAAAATGTGGAAAGAAAACTCGACTAATCACATCTCAAATTTTATGGAAGAATCATCATGGGAATTGGCTCAAAAGGAAGGGAAGATGCTTCAAGTAGGGGAGACAAGGACACCATGCTCTTGAATGTTGAAGAGAAATACAGAAAAAGGGTAATGTAGTAGAAAAAAGTAGAGAACCACCAATGGTACAATGCATCAATTGTAGGGAGAAAGGAAACTATGAAAACCAGTTCAGTAAACATTGAGTCCTTATGGGAAATCAACGTCTATAACCAACAAATACAATGGAGCATGGAAAATCTTATTCCATCACTACTGCTAAGGTGGAGTCTAACAATTATGTAGTCATAAGTACACTAGTTATTCATTCAATAATAATAGACATACTATTTGATTCTAGTTCTATGAATTCATTCAAATCATTCATGTTTAGCATAATCATTCAAACACCACCTCAAAATATGGAGGTTGGGTTATATTCTAAAATATAAAGTGGGGAAATTATTTCATCCAAAGTATATAAATCCTCCATGGTTAATGTTTTTGGACTAAACCTCTATGAAAATCCTGCCTTACATCCTTTGGTGGAGTTTGATTCTATATTGGGCATGTATTGGATATGTTTATTCAAATCCAACATCAAATATCAGAAAAGGGAGATCATTATTTAAATCCTAAGTAATCCTATAATTATGCATAAGTGTAAGGATGAGGATGAATATACTTCAAAATCATCATATCATTTGTGGATATTATTTCAATTTTAGAAAGCATATTTAGCTCAAATGACTAAGGAAAAAGGGATAATCATGATCGATGAAATTCCCATTGTGAGGGACTACACTGATGTGTTCCCAAAATAATTTTCATATCTTCCTCATAATATAGAGTTTTTGTTCAAAATTGAACATTTTCCAGTATCTCTAGCTACTTCAAATACACCATATAGAATTTACTTTAATGAGTTAGAGGAATTGAAGTAGTAGTAACAAGAAAATATAGACAAGGGTTATATACACTTGAGTTCTTCACCAAGGGGTGTGTAGGTCCTCTTTGTCAAAGAGGATGGATCAATGTTCCTCTGAATTTATTTTCATGAGCTCAAGAAAATCATGATAATGAAAAATTATCCCCTTAAAAAGATAGATGACTTATTTGATCAACTATGATGGGCCAACTATTTATCTATGGTGGCCCTTGAATGGGATATAACCGATTAAAGGTGAGGAAGGAAATTATGTCCAAGACAAATTTTCAAATGAGGTACAAACACAATGAGTTCATAGTGATGCCTTTTATACCCACTAATTATCCATAAATATTCTTGTACTCAATGAATAAACTCATTAGATATTACCTTGAAATGTTTTTGGTAGTATTTATAGATGATATTCTAATATAATCAAAGAGTAAGGAGGAACATGAGAAGACTTTAAAAACTGTGTTAAAGACTTTTTGAAGGGTGTATCATTAGAAAATTAATAGTAAATGTGAGATTATAATAGAGGAATTATCATTCTTGGGCCATGTTATCACTAGTAAAGAAATATCTGTGGACCCTTCTAAGATAAAGGCAATCAAAGAATGACTGAAGCCAACATCTGTAATGGTGATCCCTAATTTTCATGGACTTTTTGGGTAAAAAATACTATTTTTTAATAATTAATCAATATTTTCAAACATACTATCCAAGATTCTTCAAAATGAAGAAAATATTGGATGGACTAGTGAATGTAAAGACAAATTCAAAGAGTTAAAAAATACTTATCGCTGTTATAGTACTAACACTTCTGAAATGTGCCGAACTCTTTATGGTATACAGTGATGATTAGAAAATGTATTTGGTTGTGTACTGATAGAAAATAATAAAGTGATATCATATTCATTAAGAAAATTGAAAATTCATGACAAAAACTATCCTATGCATGATCTAATGTTGGATGTTGTGATCTTCTCATTGAAAATCTTGAGGCATTATCTCTATGAGGGTAAGTGTGAGATATATACTGATAATAAAACCCTAAAATATATATTAAAAAATAAGAAGATTAATATGTTCCAAAGAAGTTGGTTAGATCTCATCAATGATTATGACTACCTAATCTACTACAATATTGGAAAACAAAATAATGTGGATAGTGCTCTAAGTAGAAATGATTCTATAATGTTATCAATGACAAGAATTGATAAAGATATTATCTTCTTAGACTTTATAAGGGTAGAAATGGGAATCATTAATTAAGAAACATAATCAATAATTTCACAAAATATTTCTCAACCATCCCTCAGAGAGAAACTAAAGGATTGTCAAAGAAATGATTGGGAAATTAAAAAAAAGGTTGAGGCTACAAGATAAGGGAAATCCTCAGAGCTTAGAATTTATGAGGAAGATGTTATCTAATTTTGATATTGACTTGGTAAACCATCCAATCCAGATGTAAAAAAATAGATTTTGAGTGATGCACATTTCTCAACCTTCTCTATTCACCCAGGGAGCATGAAGATGTATCGGGATCTCCAAGATAACTATTGGAGGGAAATTATAAAAAATATATATAACTGAATAAACATCAAAGATCTTAGTTTTTGAGAAAGTGAATAATGAAAGGAAAAATTTAAATGGGATGATTCAACCATTACCCATACCAGCATGAAAATGGGAAAACATTACTATGGAATTTTTCACCATACATCTGAAGAGGTCTAGAAGAAAAAATTATATATGGGTTTTTGTGGATCATCTCAAAAATATAGATCACTTTATCACAATTTGAGAATACCTATCACTAGATTTTATTTTATGGTTATACATTAGAGAAGTGGTAAGGGAGCATGGAGTACCACTATCAATTATATCTGATTAATATCCTAGATTCACCTCCAAATTGTCGAAATGTCTCTAATATGTTCTAAACACATAGCTAGAATTTAATACGGCTTATCATCTTCAAATTGATGTCCAATATGAGGGTAAAATATAGACATTAGAATACACTTTGATAGCATCTTCTATGGAATTCAAATGAGGATGGAACCAACATCTACCTCAAGTTGATTCCTCTTACAATAACATTTTCTACTCAAGCATCCAAATGGATCTATATAAATCCCTTTATGTGAAAATATGTAGAACATTGGAATGCATGGATGAGGTCAGTAAACATAAGCTGTAAGTACTTGAAATAGACAACAAAATTGTGAAAAATGTAAAAACAATTTAGTAGCACATCAAGGCATCTCAAAGTTGGCCAAAGCACTATATAGACAATCATCAATGACACCTTGATTTTGATATTGGAAACATTGTATTCCTCCACATATCTCCGTGTAAGAGGATCATGAGATTTCCATATTCATGAATGAAAATTAATAGGTACAACGACCCCTTCAAGATTAATGATTATTTTAGAGTTGTGGTCTATTGACTATTACATCCAAAAACCATGTCACAAGTTCATGATGTATTGCATGTGTCCCCCTTGAGGAAGTAATTTTATATCCCTCACATGTACTAAATTCAGATGTGGTACAACTAGAAAATGATCTCCCTTATGAGGAGAATCTCATGAAGTCATGGATCATAGAGAAAAAGTTATACACAACAAGAATACTAACCAGGTCAACTTACTATAGAGAAACTATAAGTACATAGAGTTAACTTGATAACTATAGTAAGTGATGAAAGAAAAATACCCTCACTAATTTATGTAAAACGGAATTTTGAGGGAGAAATTTCATAAGGGGGAAGAATGTAATGACCCAAAATTTTATCAATGGAAATTAACTTCTTATAATAAGTTAATATAGTATAAAACACTAAATATCTTTTTTTGTAAAACAAAAAAAACATTATAAATTAATAATGAATTAAGTAAGAGGTATTTTTAGAAAATAAGTAACCTATACCGATGGAATAGTAACTTAACACTTGGAAAAGTTACTTGACCATTTTGAATAGTAATTTGAACAATAGAATAGTAATCTCAATTATAAAAGTATAAATAAACTTTAGTTATCTTTTAAATTATAATATGACAAAATTATTTCACAGTATATGTAGATAAATTTTTTAAATTTTTTTAACTAGGTGTTTGAATTTTTATTAAACATAAAAGCTTATTTATAATTTTATATATTATATAATGATTTAATATAAAATATATTTTCATAAAATATATTCTTAAATTAATATATTTTTCTCTTATTTTTATAAGATAAATTTATGAGACCTTAGTTTACTTTTAAAAATGTTATAAAATCAGTTATAATTTTAAAATCGGTACATTCCAAGAAAATTATGATTTTAATTAATAATTAAATTTCTCTTATATAGAATATTATATTCATAAAATTTAGTTAATTTTTTAATTATAAATGTTTACAAATTTTTAGAGTGAATTTTTGGGATTTTTTTAAAATAGTCGAATTTCCAATGAAAATTGAAATACTATAATTTTCAGTATTTATCAAATATAAGAATTATTGAGTCATAAATGATGTATGTCTGATATAAGCCCATAATATAAAACTCTCCATAATTATTTTATTATTTTTAGTTGTAAAGATCAAAAAATTCATATTCTTGAGAAAAAATAAGAAAGTAATTAGTAAAATAATAAAAACGAATACCCCTCTCATCCACTATAAATACCACCCCTCCCCACTTCCTCTCCTCACAACTAAAAAGACATAAAACTTGTCAAATTCCTCCCAAATAATCTTCCAAAGTCTCTCTCCCACTCCCAAAATCCTTCAGTGTTAAAAAAATACCAAAAACAATATCTTTATAGAGGTTCTGAAGGAGAGGAATTCAATATGGAAAATCCTCATTCTTTTCTTTTAATTTCTTTTCATTTTTATTTTATTTTATTATCCTCTCTTCATATATTTTTATCTAAGTGGAATGATAAATTCAATAAAATATTTATAATTTAATGTTATTGTTCTAATATAATAACTTATATTCAAACCTCTTCTCCTCCCCCTTTTATTTTATAAATGGAAATGTCATCTGTGAGGTGTTTTTTTACCACTTAGGATGACATGTTTTCATTTTCCATTAACACCTTCATTAATGGTATTAAAACCATTAATATGGATTAAGAAGATTGTAATTTTTTTAATATAATTTTTTATGTTCTATAAATAACATATATACATAATATTAAATAATAAAACAAAACAAGTTCACTATGATTAAAAAATTTCCAAATCAATATAAATGATTATAATAAAAATTTATTTAATCAATCATCCTCATATCTTGAAAAAATAATATATAAGACCAATTAAATAGTTGGATGTTCATTAATAACATATAATATCAATTCTGGATAATTATTACCATTTTACAGGATTTTTCATACATGTATACAAGTGAACCCATTAGGAAAACCAAGAAAACAAACACTCTCAAGTGATGAAATTGAACTTTATATCCCATCATAATGGCCAAAAAATAACTTAATAAAATGATAATTGATAAAATAAATTTATAATAGGCAATTTATTTATAAACTAATGACTCTAATTTTATTATTCATGATATTAATGTGAATAAATCATTCATACATAAGGTATAGGGATCCTCAAACCAAATTTCCTTTATTTGGGTTATTCTTATTTTGAGCCAAATTTCAAATTGTATATTCCTTTAATATTCTAAAATCATAATTACTTTTCTCTTGCTTTTTATTTTCTAGTATATTCATTTTTCAACTCTAATTTTGTGATAAATGTAATGATTCTTCCAAAAATAGCTCTCCCTTATAAAAACAAATAATTTAATTATATTGAGATTATTTCTTATCCACTAAAGTTTGATGATTCATATGAAAATTTTTTTATTAAAATTTTATTTGGGAATGACATTTTTTATTCATGAATTAATGCTATATGAAATTCTCATAAACCCATTTCCTTTCCATGGGTTATTTTATGGAAAATATTGATTTCCATTCATATTTGGTGTGCATAATTATGTAAATATTATAATATAATGGATGCACCCGGAATTACATAGTTCTCTATTGCGTTATGTTATGTGATATATATAATTAGATAATGTGAAATATTCATGAATATGATTCTACCTTGGTTATAAATGGTAATTTTATTATTATGAACTATGTTATGTGTGATTATGATGCTAGATTTGTTTACAACTATGTGTGTTGTTTACCACTAAGACATGATGTTTCATTTTTGTGAATTGACACATTCCATAACATTATATAATTCTTCCTCTCTTTATTATGATGATAAAACCATGCTCATGTGATAAAGATAATTATTTTTCTCACCCATTTCATATTTATTCATGTTATTATCTATCCACTTATTGGTCTGTCAACTCACCCCATTCTTTGATGTATATCCTTGGGTGACTACTTATACTAAGGAGATAAGGAGGGATACTAAGAATATAGAGAATAAATAATTAAAATAATTTTTATGTTTCATTATTTAAATTTTATGTTTGGTTTAAATTTTCCCAAGACACTAAACTATCAGATCCAGGTTTTATAACACTATTATATTGTTTATATTAATTTATATAATTTTAATGTATGAAAATAGGGGTCACTACAAGATATCCATGATTAATTATACACAAACTATTGATAATATCTAAATAAACAAAAAAACTAAAGACCTTAGTCACTATGGCTGCTCTGGTCCAAAATATAATTGATTCTCTCTCCGATGGGTCTACCGATATAGCATCTCTTTATATTTTTTGGACAAAAAATGAATGATTTTGTAGAATTTTTTTTAAAAAAATTCTCATATATTTTCTCTTTCCTTGGGTAATTAGAAAAATTATCATGTTATTATCAGGATCTTCCTTCCTCAATTAATTGATAAGAATATCATTTTTAAAGACTACCACAAACTGATCAAGGTAATATATAGAGACAATATTAATGAAATCCATCACAATAGTGGGGAAATTAGTAAGAATGAATACAACTAGTATATATTAATTGTGTACATACATTTTATGTAGTTCTATCTTGGGTGCATCCCCCTTCTTAGTCATCATTTTATAATCTCTATAACGAAGGTCAATCTTGAAAACGTATTGATCTATTCATAGTTGAACTAATTGGTCGTCAATATGAGGTAAAGGTTACTTGTTCTTTATCATGATTTGGTTCAACATCCAATTAACAATAAATATTTTAATTTATGCGTCTATATTTTTAAAAAAAAGAAAATTCAAACTAAAGATAGCTATTTGGATGAATGAATCCCTTTACATGGTTTTCATAGAGTTTATTAATCAATTCTTTAACTAAATTGGGTCTATTATATATATATTCATTTAAATTGGTGTGCTACCATTTATGAGTTATTTTGAAAACATAACTTCATGATTTTTTGGAAAACTAAGAATCTATTCTAAAAAGAGAGAAAACAATTACGAAAAAATCGGCATATCTTCGATGTAAAGTTTCTCCCCACCCATTTGAGATAAACAACCTTTATGAGTGAGAATTAAGACAAATACAGTGGGTTTGATATCCATTGTATGTTTATATTTATCACCACACTAATATAATATCACTGTATTATTTTGAATATCAAAAGTCACGTCCCCTCCAAAAAAATTATTGCGGGAATTTTGTTGAAAAATAAAATCCATTAATGTGAAAAAATCAAATTCAACCAAAGGTAGAATGACACAGTTTATTGAAAACAAATTCCCACCAACATCATTAGTAGAGGAATTATAGACTTGAGATGTGATAATCATACCATTAGGGATTCTCACAACTAATTATATATCTAATCATTTGTTTCAAATCTTGATAACGTTAGAAAATTATTCACATTTGAAAAAATAGATAGACTGAGAGTCGAATAAGGGAGTAGAAGTTATATAGTGGATGGTATGATTACCTTTCCCCATTTTATTAATAAAACCTTTATAATTAATAGTGATCACATTATATTTCCCATTGTCACTCGTTTTAAGAGGTAGGTGGCATTGATCATTATTTTTAACCTTCATATTTGGTAATTGGTTAACATAGTTCCCGTACTCCTTTAATTTTAAATGATAGTGTGTGGGATGTAAATTCAATGTATCCTTTTAACTATCTTCATAGTTTGATTTATTCCTCACATAACATTATAAAACATTTCATTAATAACGTTCACTTACACACTAAAATTATTAACTAATCCCATTAATAAAATTTACTTTATGTTTCTTCCAACACATTGAACCTAATTGGATGATCATCTTCTTCTCTAAATGGATTATAGTTTTTCCTTGAATTTAATTTTTCTATTATTATCTTAACAATGATATTGATACATATCTATGATCTCCATTTTAGCCATGATAGATCCCCGAATAATATATTCATAGATACTAAAGTCTGTAGTGAATAATTCCCTTCAATGACTTAGTTTTGATCCCATTAATAATCTATGATCCTTACATTAAAATTGACTGGTAATAACAGAAGGATACCTTACAAGTCTTCTAAAATTTTTCTCATTTGTACCAATAATTTCATCAACCTTTTTCATTAACTCAATTAACTCCTTATTCATATTTATATGATTAAAACAAGATATGTACTTATTGAAAAATAATTTATTGAACTCCTCCCAATCCATAGAGACAATTTTATTATGTTTTCTTGTATTCATGATAAGAATCCAATAATTATCTTATTCTCCTTCCCAATAGTTGACATAAAATGTGGAATATTCATGTTTTAAACACTGAAGAATGGAAAATATATTTTCATTGGTACTGATCCATTTCCAAAAAATTGACATATTAGTGGGTCCATTAAATAATGTCAGACATTGCAATATTAACGACTCAATGGAATTTTTTCACTTCCTTTTCTAATTTTGATGTTCAACATGATTCATGTCTTGAGAATATCATGTGAGCATAGAAACAATAATTTTCATTCTATCTCCTAAAACGTTTATATTATTATCTGTAAAATAGTTCCATTTTTTATCACACTCACCATTAACATGATTACATTGGGTTATATATAGTGAAAAAACAAAAATTCATAGTTTATATAAATATAATAATATCTGGGAACCAAATAACCATTAAAAAATACTTTTAGGATGTCTAAATAAAGAAAAGGAAACTTTTAATCTATGATTCATTAGGATTATATAAGTTCAACCATAGTAATTATCTATTTATATCCTTCATGAATGTTCATATTGAGTTTGTGATTTCCAAAAGCATATCCCCCAAGGGTGTAAAACCAGTTTTTTAGTAAGGCCTATTTTCATGAAATAGGTGGTGATTGAGTCAATATTAATTAATCATTTTCAATGTTATTAGACCTAGGTGCCCATGTACTAGAAGAAAATCAAATTTTAGTATCAATAAAGGGATTCAATTTCATGGAAACAACTCAATATATCCTTTAAGAAAATTCTAGAACATTTTATTACACTTTCTCTCATCCTTAGACTTATTTTCAAACATATCATTAGGGATATCATTATTGTTTTATCATCCTACATTCTAAATGATAACTAATCCTATTCATCGATACCAACTAAAGTGTCCCCAGCTTATCATCTATAGATATGACATAATTTTTATGATTATTTATTAAATTACACAAACACACTCGTGAGGATCATTAATGTATAGTGAATTTTGAATCGTGGAAACCAAAACAACTAGTTCATATGTAAATTGAGTCATATCCAACTATATTCTATATATGTAGAACCATTACTATAAATATCATATATAATATATTTATTCATAACCTGGGCAATGGAAACATAAGAAAAGGTGGGTTCATATTCTTAGTAAGGTTAAATAATAGAGATACATGATCATAACATGAACATAAGGGTATAAAAACATGAGAATAACATTTTAAAACCATATCATACATATCAAGATCATAATATTCATATAGAGAGTAAATATAGGATGTTAATAATTCAATAATCATAAGAGAATCAAACAACATGAGACATTAGATCATAACATTTCATATGATATAGTTTTTTAGAATATACATAAGCATATAAAATAATTTCAATAATAGTCAAAGATCCCTTCGAAGGATATCAAAGTTGAATGGGTTCACTACCATAAACATTATAGTAGTTGAGGGTCACTCCAAATGAAATCATAGTAAACAAATTCCCTTATTAAATTCGTTTCACACACAATTATAAATCTATCAATATCATTATGTACACATATTTATCTAATGTATTGGAGGGAGATAATGGTTCGACCCATCTAATAATGAAAATCATACTTATATGTACTAAAAATCAGAAAAAATTTATCATATCATTACCCATGAAATGAAATGGGTTGTATAATTTTTTTAAAATATCATAACCTATGTAAAATAAATAGCTTTCAAAATCATTTAATCATTTTATCATAGAATAACCTTGTAAAAAATAAGGGGGTTTCATATGTATTTTATCATGGTATAACCTGTAGAAGAGAAACATGTTTCATACACATATCATCATCATAAAATATTTCCATAAATAATTATAATTGTATAATTAGTTCATATACACATAGAATAATAATTTTTATCAAATTATGTCATATTATATATAGAATTATTCTTAAATATCAATTGGAACATTTCATCAAGAAAATAAATTTTCTTTTTTAATAAAATTTTGAAACAAAAAATACAAAAATATTTTGGAATTAATTTTAATTAAAATAACCATAAAAACTTATATTGTATTCTTTAATGAAAATAATATTCATTTGGGTGGTATATTCTATTAATGTTTTATATGCTAAAACATGGATTCCATTCAAATTTTTGGTAAAACCTAAATAGTCATTATTTTGGAGACAATGTTATTATTAAATTATTTTGTTAAAAATCTAGGAATAGGAAAAATAATTTAATATATCATTATATGAAATCTAAATACATTTTTGAAAACATTTTTATCAAGTATGGAATTTTTAGAAAAGGGTATTTCGAATAATGTGAGAAATAAAGATGATTTTTTGAAAAAATAACAATCAATTATTTTTAGCACCAAAGAGTAGAAAAATAGTAATATTACTTGAAAATATCATTAATAAAAAAAATATGATAAAAATACAAGAAATATTAAGGGTTCGGTCATAAGATTTCAATATTGGATACTAAATCTTAAATAATCCTGATAAATAATGAGATTGTAACAAAAAACTAGTACCACATTCATAAATTTTGAAACATAATCCACAAGATTGAGAGATCTTAATATAGATTTTTAGTCCAAACTATTTTTAGGAGAATAATCATATAAAACATTCTTTGGGAGTTTATACACCATATAAATGAATTATGTGGTGAAAATAGCTTGTGCCTCACAAAAGTAGAAAGTAACATAGAAATCCCTTAACTTATGTCTCAACATCCATCATACATGTTTTAAACTCCATTTTAATACACATATTATTACTATATTTATATTAAAAACTGTAAACATATATATATCATACCTTATATGTTTTTTTATAAAATTATATTACTCCTTTATTAGTAATTCAACATTAAAGTCACATTTCGGGTAATAACTACTTTTTTATTTTTGTTTGTTTTGATTTTTTTGGTTGGGTCCTCAAATATTAATAAAGTATTAAAAATATATGTAATTTCACCCATTATAGAAGCATCATATATATTCATTATATATGTGTTTATTATAATCCATAAAATCAAGATATAGAAAAAGAAATACACCATTCATGGAGATGGTAGGTCACACATACACAAGAACATTGTTTCCATTTTCTAAATGGATTGAAATAATAAAGGTAAATAATATATTACCATTAAATAATTATTTTTATTCCATATATATAACATATTTTCATTAAACCCACCCTTATCACCTTTCATGTAAAGCATAAAAGAATCAGATCGCTTCATGATGCAGTAGTTTTATATAAATACGAGCGGTGTTATCATATTCCCACCGAATAGAAAGTATTAGGGTATGTCTTATATAATAATTCCTGAAGAATAATAATATCATAAATACCAAATATCTAATTTTAAAAAATAATTATAACCAACCATGGTAGGTGGTAATGGAAAAATAAATGACATCAATTCTTGAGATGATAGTCTCCCTAACACACGAATGATGAATTTGTTACCAATTTTATGAAAGTTGAGATTGTTATAGATTATAAACATAACATAATAGCATATAAGCATACTGATGATAATTATCTCATTATATGGTAATTATTTAATATAAATTTAAGGAGGATGATGATGAAACTATATAAAATATCTCAATAAAGAACATTATCTCTTCTTTAGGAAACCAATTTATATACACACAAAAAACCTCCAATGGATGGATTTAAGAGAAAAATAATTCTTCTATGATGATATTATAGACATTTTGAAGTGATTTTGGAAGGGTTTTGATGAACCACAAGGTTTTTAATGCGTGAACAATATATGATGTTGGGTGGCCTTCTATAAATGAGGTGAGTGGCATAATTATAATATTTTGAAATGAAAAACGTGTTCCCACATTTCTCTTATTCAAAAAGGATCCAAAATGGATTATTATAGAGACATACCCCAATTGGTTATAAATAAGATTTTATCTAAGTTTAACTGTTTACATTTTAGTTTATCCCTCAGTAAACCTAATTTTACCTTGACTACGATAATTAATTGTTATTGTTTTAACTATTAATTTTGGTCAAAGATTAAGTTGAACATATTAGATAATATAAAGTATTCTCACTAAAATTAATGAACTAAAAATTTTAAATTAATTTCCATAAGTGAAAAATATATTTTAAAATTAATCCTACAAATGTGATTAGAAGCAGGTTTTCAAAGAGAAAAATTCAAAAATTTTAAAAGGTTATTATATCAAAATTCAATATGAAATTGATTCCAATGACATAAATTTGAGTAATAAATATAAAAATAAAAAATTTTACTTAAAAAAATTTATAATATTATTTTATTTTATAAATAATATAATGAAAAGGTCTATTTGAAATTAAATTTTTGTATTTTATACTATTCATATAACGATTTATATGTTTAGAAAATCCTCAAAAATTCTCTGTAAGATAATTTTTATACGATGATTTAAAAATGATTTTTATTTTATAAAATAAATAATCAATATTATTTTTTTTCAAAAAAATTACTTTATTATTTTTATTAAATTAAATTAAAGAATTTTTTTTTGAGGAAATAGTATTTTCAAAACATATGAATACTTTACTAAAAAATCAGTAAATTTTTTTTAATATGTTTTCATTATATAAAAAACTATAATTAATATTTTAAAATTAGTTATTAATTTTCATATTTTTAAATGTAAAGGTTATAGAATTAACTTTTGAATAATATTAAAAATATATCATGGTTTTTTTTAAAACTCAATGTCAAGTTTAACATAAAATAAAATCAATCTTTCATGTAACACATGATTAAATAAGTGTTTAATGTAATGCATGGTATCAATGAAAGTTAATTTATTCGAAAATAAAAATATAGATAAACATGGGTTTTTACATTCCACACGAACATGAATACAATCCTAAATACCAAAAAATAAATAATGTGAATAACTCATAAAAATAAATTATACCACATAAAAATATTAATGATGATAAAAGTAAAGTATACAATGAATCAAAGATGATTATACCTTAAAATTATATCCCAAGAGAAGCAAATGAAGATTTAATTTTTTATAATATAAAATTAATTTAATATAAAAATAATATAAAAAAACTATATAAAAATAGAAAGTGGTGAGAGAAAGTGACTGAGCATAAAACATAAAGGAAGAGAGAGGTTAGGATTCTCTTTCAACCATCATAAATTGGCCAATATAATTGTAAAAATATCATAAAAGTAATACCAATGTAGTGATGGATATCAATTAAATACTGGTAATAATATAATTAACATGTTCATAGAAGAAAAACATATGAACAAAAATAGGAGATAATGATGATTCCTTTTACCGTTAATATTACTTGTCTTGAATGTAGTCTGACACCAAGAATAATCAATTACAAAAACATAAAGAATAATTTTGGTATATTATTTATATCCATTACCATTTGTATACATTTATTTTCATTTTAATATTTTATAACCTTGGTCTTCCCTATACTCGGAACCCAAGGAAACCCATGACATACATGAGGTGAATTCCCAATCTCTCTTGTCTAGAAACTAGCTATATGGTATCAAAGAAAAATAAATGGGAATGATTTAAATCAATGAATATAATTTGAATAATTTAAATAAAATAATCAATTTGAGTATGCAAAATAACTAAATGTATGAACAACATAAAATGAACAAAATAATAATAAATACGATCACATACAATGTAAATTAAACAAAAATGAATAAACATTGTCACCTATATTTGTATAGTGGATAAAGATAATGTTCATACATAAAAATACAAATAAAAAAAATAAAGTAATTCCCAACCAAAAACCATAAATATACATATTACCGTTGTTCACTCTCAATATTCCAATCCAAACATCCAGTGCACTATATACAACCCTAATTATAAGGAATTATGCTAGATCCAAGAAACATAAATTAAATCATCAGAGTTTCATAATATAATTTGTGCATATTGGGTATGAGGAAAAAAGTATACCAATACGATCCTACAAAGGAGTTCATGAAATGTCCTTACATGTTAGATAAAGCCTATTTTAAATTTAAACACAATATATAAAAATAAAATTTTCAAACATACAAACATAATATATAATACCCATTTATAAACATTATTAAATTATTTCATTTAATTGATAATAATCACTTAGAAAACATTAATTAAAATCAAGATATATTCAAATCCGCATGTCAAATAATATTATAAGAACTACCATCTCAAAGAATTTAGTTATATAGTCATGAAAAAAAGATTAAAAAAATAAAACACCTTAACACTATGAAATAGGGTAATAAGTGAAAGTAAGACAATTACATGGTACCATGGGTGCTAAAAAGACATGGGAACATAAAGGAAGAAGATACCTTAAAAATAATAAAGTAAAAATGGTAAATTCCAAAACATCTCATGAAGTCATTGTAGATGTAATTTTTTAAAAATTATCTATAATCCTACCGATGAATTTATAAGCCTAAAAAGAACTAGCTTCTTTAAAATAATCTATCTATTCAAAACACCCTAATGAACTTAAATAAAATAACAGATTTAGACCATATCATTAGGAATATTTATAAAAATTATCTCATCCATCATTAATATTCTTCAGTTCCCCATTTATTTCAATTAATAAGAGGTGAGAAATCACTTTCATGAACAAATCATAAGCCGTAAATATCATCTCACCTCCTATACCCTTGTAATAAATGACCTATTTTTTATATCATTCACAACACTAAGATATTAGTATTCTCCTAAGGTTGAAATTCATAAAATATACAATAAATTAACATATTATAGTCAAGATACATTCCCCACCACACACAACAGTTAAAGAGGTTCATGAGTGTCACACACACCCACACCATTAAAAAACAATTGAATAATCCAAATGATACTTTGCTAAATGGAATTAGGAATCAATAACTTTTATCAATGTTTTAAAATGAAATATGGAAACATTTATTAAAATATTACATTTTAAATATTTCATAATTTTATTTTAAAAATAAATTCACTTATAACCATTTATATGTTTATTTTAAAATCAACATAATTTTATCATTAAAACACCCTAAAATTTTATAACACCAATACCTAACATATTTTATGACATAAAGGGAGTCAAATATTTTTTTATAAATACTATTTTACAAAAATAATGAATTTATCATTTTACACACACTTTAAATTTCATATAATAAATTAAATTTGATGTAAAATATTTATATAATTATAAAATGGCGTTTAATTATATATAAAATCCATTTTAGCAATCATACATAGATATTACATGGTAAATAATATAACTGGAAACATGATACCTCAAATAGAATTAAAAATTTTGGAAACCCAAAAAATTACCTACCTTATGTCAATTGATATAAATCTAGTTGTCATCACTTATGATTGTAGATTCTCAAAAAAGCCTCAAGGGGTCCTCTTATTTCCCATAAAATTAAAACTGCTTATATTTTTTTATGATGAACAAAAATGTGAAACACAGTAGAAAATAAGTTTCATGAGGTAATGAAACAAAATTAATGCATGATATGGGCATAATGGATGGGGAAACATAGATAAATAAGATCTTACCTTAGATGATCCACTTTAAAATTGATGGAATCGCTGATTTAAGATCCAAAGACATTGAATAAGAAACCACACCCATGTTCATCAGAATACTTTAAAAAGATTTAAAATAGACTAAGAACCCCTTGAATCGTCAGAGTAGAAAAGGTGGAAATCAAAATATTAAAACCCTTATACAGTCTTCATAGTTTGGCAGTATTGATTGGTAATAATTTTCTAACTTTCTGAGAAACACTATAGATACACAATACAATACCATTATTTGGCCTCATAATTACACTTAACCATGAACAAACCACACATGTCACTCCAAAGAATCAAATAATGCCACACATATTCTACTAGTATTCACAAAACCCATGTACTATCCATACAAAAAAAAATAATTCACATTAAAAATTAACTGGTAAATACTTTATGTATATTTTATTCAATGGTTTATTCTAATCATAGTGGATAAACTATGCATAGACAAATTTTTTTCTAGAAAATAAAATTATTCTATACTATAACTAAAAAAATTAAATTTTTCTTATTGTAATTAATATCATTACTAATACAGTAACATGGGGTGTAATAAACTCCCCATTATTCCACCATCCCCACATAATGCCTTTATCCAAAGATTAAGTGATAATAAAAAGGGTAAAATCAAAACCTATAGAACAAGGATATTTTGGTGCAAAAACAATGAGATATTTGATCCTAAAGGAGAAACCACCATATAAATATCAATATCTCAACCCAATATGAAGAATATATCATCATATTTAAATAACTAAAAGCATAACAATATTCGATCATGATAGAATTGCTAAAGAGGGATAGAGACCCAACATAGTTCACCCCTTTAACACCCTGATATTTTTTTAAATATTTTTTTTCAAAACAATTTAATCTTTTTGATAATTTTTTATAACTAAAATACAAATTTTATTTTTTTATACACAACACCGAGTTTTGATTTTTATACATGCAACATTGATTTTAATCAAAATTTTATGTACTGTCCAAATATTATTATGATAATTATCAAGTAGATATTATAATAATGTGTATGAATATGATTAAATAAAATATGAAAATATATGTTTCAAAAATGTATATAAAATTTATTCTTCAGTGACTGGTTAATTATAAATGAAAATAATAACTATTTGAAAATAAAGTTAATCCTTTTCATGAAAACTCTATTTATGAAATGAAACGTGTTTTACCTTAATATATTAAAAAATAACTTTGGCTGATAGATTTTAATTAAATTTTTATATTATATATTCAATTAAATGTTAACATTTTTCCTTATTTATTTTCAAGATAAAAGATAAGAATAAATCAAATTCCAGGCTTAAAATATTTATTACTTATAAAGATAATTTTCTACTTTTACATACATATTTTAAAATTAATTCAACATATTTTTAATAAATTTATTTCAAAAAATATATTACATTTTTTAAATCATTGTGTAAATATTATATTTGGGTTAATTTTTTTAAAAATGAGAAGATTATTTTTTAATGAATATTTTAAATTACAAAAATTTTAATTAAAAACTACAGTTTCATTTAAATTATTAATAAAGTTAAATAATATCTAAAATTGTTTTTAAATTAATATTTGTTCAAATTTATATTTTTTAATCCAATTTATGTTACTATATTCACTTTAATATTGAATTTTGATATAAAAACATTATAATTGTTTGAAAATTTTCTTTTTAAAAAACCACTTTCTCATTGTATCTTCAAGATTAATTTTAAATTTTATTTTTCCATGTCTATCAGTATAATTTTTGAAAATAGAATAAATAATTTTAATAATTTTAATTTTAGTTATATAATACCGACATCATTATTTTTCACCATAATTTTTGGTTAAAATTGTTTAAATTAATAAACACGTTTAAGGTAAAAATGGGTTTATCAGGGGTTAAAAAAACAGGATAAGGGTTAAAATTAACTAAAATAATGTATAAAATATATTTTATAGACATATATTGTAGAGACCCAAAGCTTTACGTACATGGACATTACATTACTTTTGCGGAATACTTAGTACATAACAAAAACAGACACCAAAGGACCGTAATAGTTTAGTGCCTTTAGAAACTCGGAACATAATCTTCTAATCATGGTGAAAGATCCTCACCATCTCCCATAAAGATATTCCTTTTTTTTCTTACCTAAAACCTTTCCTTATATCCTGTGAAAAGAAAACATAAAAAGTGTGAGCTCAAATACTCAGTAAGGGAAAACATAGTGAACATAAAACAATCCATAAACATTTGAAAGCAAAAACTTGAACATAAAATCTAAACATCAAATTCTTGAGAAAAGACATGAATCTTGGAAGTACGTAAGGCATATATCATAAGGGAAAATTAATCATGATAAAATAGAATGTTAATAAAACATATAATTGTGGCAATTATTAAGCACATGTTATGGTTTCCATAGTAGCCAAGGCATTGCTGCCAATACCATCTTAGTGGACAAAGTCCCTTTCTGAATCGAGTTCACTCCTCGTTTCAGTCCTGTAACACTGAACCAGATTAACTTACCATTCCAACCATGTCTATATCATGAGATATAAATCTTTACCCAATGCATTATTGGGAGATATAGGTCCCACCCATCTCATAATTAAATCATTCTTACTTGTGCCACAAAATAAACATACATCATTCATAATAACCCAATAAATAAAATGGGCTTCATAAACATCATACCATCATCACATAATCCATATAAAAGAAATGGATATAATTTCATTATAAGAAAAGTTAAACCATGTAAATCATAGAGACATGATACTTGAAACATAAACATATGAAATAATGTCATCTTAGATGAAAAATGGTTTTGATAAAACACTTGAAATGAATTCTTGAGGAAAATATCCTTTCTTCTTAAAAATCATTCTCTTTTCACAAAATGTCTTGCAATTTTAAAATATTTTTTTTTGAAAATAGTCTTGAAATCTTTTGGAGGAAGCTTCATGAAAATAAGGCTTTATAAAACCGTAAAAATCGGTTCGTGCCGTAAAAGTTAAAAAAACATTCTTCTCGTACTTTTGCCGGAAAAGTCATAAAGTACCTCATAAAAGAAAGATTTCATACATACCATGTAGTAAAAGTCAAAAATGGGTAAAAAGGACATTAAAAATATATGAAAACATTTTTATAAAACAAGGACATGGATGATAAATATAACCCCAGTAAATACTTATGAATAAACAATCTCGGATAAAAACGAGATTGGAAAAAGTTATCCCTTACCTTAGGTCTGATATGCTTTGTACGTATCCAAACCCCCTATATAATGATTTAAATAATGTCATTGACTTATTAAAGAATCATATACATTGTTATTATATAATATATGGTTCACTTATGACTTTATATTACCGGTTCTTTTGTAAATTCATGTTAAAGTAGCATTTTGGGAAATATCGTTTCATTTGTCGTTCATGTTTTAACTTGTAATTATTCATATGATTACATAGATCATGATTACTTACATCAATAATGTAAAAAATTATTTATATATAATATATATTCAGAATATACATATATATAATAGATCGATAAATGGAAAGAAATACACCCTCCATGGAGACGGTAGGCCATACGTACGCATGAACACTGTTTTCGTTTCCTTTTTGAATTGAATGGAATTAAGTAGATGACATAAATATATATATACATAAATCCAGTAGAATTATTATTTCATATATTTCATTATTACTTATTATATATACTTTATAATCATTCTTGAATGGTTAACATGGAGAGTGAATCCCATCGCGTCGTGGAGACGGTAGTTCGTACGTATGCACAAGCGATGATATCGTTCCAATAATTATTGAATAGAATTGGAGTGGATGGTATAATATATCAGAATCAGTATTATGTTATAATAACCATATATAGTTATTCTTTACACCATTATACCCATCCATGTAAGGTGTTTATGGAAAAATAGATTACACCAGGGCTTGGAGACGGTATTCCGTACGTACGCATGCGCGATTATTTCATTTTCTGTAGGATGGATAGATGGGGAAATAGGGTTGTTTCATAATTATAATAACATATCATTATATGAGTGATACTGATGTTATTACTTCATAATGAAACAACTAAAGAAGAAGAAGTGGAAGAAGAAATAAAGTTGAAAGAATCGGTAACGGACATTACCTCTTCTTTGAAGCGCCTCTTTGAGACCTCCTCTTAGGGCACTAAAATTGGTCTTTGAAGAATACCCGGACCTCTAGGATGTTTCTATTTAAGTGTGTAATATAATTTTTCAGGTTTTGGCCGAGATTCAAGGCTAAAAATGGTGTGAGGAAGAGAGGGAGAAGGTGCCCTTTTATAAGGGAGGAGAGGGGCACCTTAGGAAAAACTAAAAATATTATTTTATTATAAAGTCATATTCGGTTTTTAATAGATCCAAATTGATTTATTTCTAAGATAAGGTTGGGATGGGTCTAAATCCTCTCATCCAATAGAATTTAGACAAGTTTAGGTTTCTATTTTAACCTTATCATTTAGATTTAACTTTAAGTTAAATAATTTTTCTTTTACCGTGTCTTCTTGTTTTCTTACACTATAAGGTTAATAAACTTACAATAACAAGACAAACAAACCCCAAGTTGTTTATTATTAATATATATAACCTTATCTAAGTCATTTGTCCAAACATTAGATTTTTAGGAATAAAATAACAATTAATAATATAATATTTGTTTTAAAAACTATTTTATGTCAATTTTGACACTATTTGGTAATTGATTTTTTTGAAAATCATAACAGAATGTTTAGTTCGAAAAAAGTTATCTAAATCAATACTATCATGTCATATTAACTTATAAAATTATTGGAATTCATAAAAAGTCTCAAATTACATTTTTTGGGTATTTATAACATCAATTATGTCAATATTCCATTAATAAGATAATTAATGAATCATCATTGTTTCATAAATAAATTAAACTATTTAATTTCTATAAATTATAAATAAAATAAAATTATGTAGGAAATATTTTTATCTTTCTAATGAATATTTATAGTCTAATTTATCTTATGTATAACCCTATATTAAAAATTATTTAGTTATTAATCTTTCATTTTAACTATTTTAACCCTTCTTTAAATAAATTAATAATAAATGTCCTAATCTAATCCAAGTGAGCCTAAATGGTCATATTTTATTCCTAAGGATGTTTTTTGTCGAATTACACTTATCCAATATAATTAGGACATGTGTTAGGGTAATAATAATAATATCATTTTTACCCTTAATTACCCTATTTACTTTTAACCGTGGTAAAAAAAGTAAAAAGTTACTATTCACCAAAAATTATTTTCATCTCATTGAACCAAATTTTAGTCCTTGATATTAACCGTGTCTCTCAGATTTTTGAAATTCCACTCACATAAGCATTAAAATTAAGTTTTATGTGAATTTCCAAATTCTCCTAGGAGGTAGGTAAAAGATGGTGACAAGTTCAATAAAATTTTTATATATCTAAAATTATTATAAAATGCCTCCAATGAATTTCATTGAACTTATATAGGTATTATGTATCAATTTTGACCAAAAATAAATTTAAATAAAATAAATAATTATTTAAATAAAAAGTCGGTTTTTAAATAGTAACCCAGTGTTTTCACTATTCATCAAAAATCGAAAGTTTTCAGAAAAATACCAAAATTTCACCCTAGGCTAATTTTGATATTCTGAATCCAAAAATAAATTCCATTGTGAAAGATGAAATTTAAAAAATTTCAACAAGTGGGTATTGCTATTCATAACAGCTAGTTCATAATAATATTATAATAATATCTCGTTTTGTGAAACTCGGTATTGCATACTACACACGCTATCGAGGAAGGTCGTGATTGAGATTAATGCAACCCAAGTCAGGGATGCATGTTGTGAAATCTCCTTTTGGTGTAGCGTACAACACAAGACATTAATGAAATTAAAAAAATATTTTTCATAAAATCTCGGCGTGTTACATTCTACCCCCCTTAAAATGAATTTCTCCCTCGAAATTCGCCGGGGTTATAAATGGTTTACTACTCGAAAGTTTCTTTAATAGAAACCCAAATCGTAAAAAAGAATACCAAAACTTGGATTTAAAAACTAAAGTATGAAACATAACGGTTACCCAAATTAACTAATCACTGGGTTTCCACATAGAATAACATATGTGAAAATATGGATATGGAAGAGAAATCTAACAGTCATGTTCTGATGGAGAGTGGTAGAGAACATGGCTATGAAAAATCCAACAATAACAAAGCCATATATTTGTGATGATCTAGGGTACCATCTGATTCATCGAATATAAGGGCACTAGGACAAAATTTTTGGTTTTCAAGATCATTTCCCTAAAGTTGACGAATTTGAATTAGAATAAATACATACTTTATTTTGGTATAATCTCACCGTTGTTCGTGCCTTGAACAATTTTCACTTCATCTCTTTAAGAAATGAAGTTGAATTTGTCTTTCGCGATGTTTTAGCAGATCATGAGATAGAATGATAGGTCATTCCATCTGTCTCAAACATAAGTTATATACATAATTCCATCTATGGTGAGATTAATCATATATGGTTCCAAAATGGACTTATACTTCATCTATCATCCTGTATAATAAAATAAAACTATTTTCTACAAACCAGGGAATTCCTGTAGGCCAGTGGTAGGAAATAAAGGCCTGCCGCACTTCGGTTGTGGGTTCGATTCCCACAGCCTTGTCTGACGCGATGGGCTGTCGCCCGTCCTGCAGGTTGTCCCTTTTTTTTCTAAAAATACTTTATTATAAATTTCCATCAATAATATCGAAAAAAATTTAGCCTTAAACAATACTAACTTATGTCCAACATAATCCATTATAATCTTTAGGTTTATCCAAAATACTGCTGTCCAATCTCATATTATAGTGAAAACGATTACCAAAGAGTTCATATAACAAGCATGTTAATACCATCATTGATCCCCATATATCATAAGATATGTCTTGTTGGTCACATTCCAGACATTCTAAGGCCTTAATCATGTATTCTCTTGAAAAATGAATACCCCTTGAACCTTAGTGAAAACATCAGTGCAGTTAAAAGATAACACTTTCCACATACCAAAATCCTCAAAATTCTATATACTCAACCCATGATATCACTTAGTACTTATATCAATCATGAAATCATGAATACTATCTGTCAAACATTTCATTTTCTTCTTATCCCTTCATTATGCGCATATCATCTTCTTTCTAAAATATTTGAATCTCTTTTCATGGTTACCGGTACAATAAAATTATTGAAAACCACAATAGACTAATACAAAAACATTCTAATACACCATAAAAGTACCTCAACAACATTATTCTTGAATACCAATACATAAACACTTCAATCCATCCTCTTCAATGATTGTCCTGGAATAAGTCCTTCCTTGATTTAGAAGTTACTTTTTGGGTCAGGGCATTGAGTTGGGTAATGACCATGTTCTCCAAAAATAAGACATTGACCACCATAACAGTCTGTCACTCTATGACCCTTTTCTCCACACATATAACATTCGTCCCTCCATTGAGGTATTCCACAAGGTTCTTCTTCCTTTCTTTAGAAATCTCAATATTCCTTTCTTTATGCTCCTCAACATGCGAACATGCATACAAGTCTATCTTCCTCTTATTTGATGAATTAGTCATAACACTAAATTTCACCTTATTAATCATATATCGCGATGACTGATTCGGCATAATCACAATATATTTCTCTCTAGGCAGTAGTAAATTTTGTTGCTCATAGTCACCAATTTGTCTATTGGATTCAATGTTAACCTAATTCCTTATGGTTCCCTCTATTGACTAAAACACAAAAAGAATTCTGTAAGAGGGAAAAATCATACAAGGAAAATAACATAATCAAGGGGGAGTACCTTCGACATCTAACATATTAGGTTTAATTCTAATATGGTTACCGTAATTCTAGTACTATAACCTATACTTATACTTAACCTTAGGGACATCCCTAGACATACCTTATAAATATCTCTAGGGATATCACTATAGTTTTCACATCCTAGTTTCCAAAGGTTGACTAAACCTCTCCTCTTATATCAACTGTAGAGACCCAAAGCATTACGTACATGGACATTACATTACTTTTACAGAATACTTAGTACATAACAAAAATAGACACCAAAGGACCGTAATAGTTTAGTGCCTTTGGAAACTCGGAACATAATCTTCTAATCATGGTGAAAGATCCTCAACATCTCCCATAAAGATCTTCATTTTTTTTCTTACCTAAAACCTTTCCTTATATCCTGGGAAAAGAAAACATAAAAAGGGTGAGCTCAAATGCTTAGTAAGGCCAAACATAGTGAACATAAAACAATCCATAAACATCTAAAAGCAAAAACTTGAACATAAAATCTAAACATCAAAATATTGAGCAAATACATGAATCTTGGAAGTACGTAAGGCATATATCATATGGGAACATCAATCATGATTAAATAGAATGGTTATAAAACATGTAATTGTGGCAACCATTAATCACATGTTATGATTTCTATAGTAGCCATGACATTGCTTCCAAGACCATCTTAGTGGATAAAGTCCCTTTTTGAATCGAGTTCACTCCTCGTTTCAGTCCTGTAATACTGAACCAGATTAACTTACCATTCTAGCCATGTCCATATCATCAGATATAAATCTTTACCCAATGAATTGGATGGAGATATAGGTCTCACCCTTCTCATAATTAAATCATTCTTACTTGTGCCACCAAATAAACATACATCATTCATAATAACCCAATAAATAAAATGGGTTTCATAAACATCATCCCATCATCACAGAATCCATATAAAAGAAATGGATATCATTTCATAATAAGAAAAGTGAAACCATGTAAATCATAGATACATGATACTTGAAACATACACATATGAAATAATGTCATCTTAGATGAAAAATGGTTTTGATAAAACACTTGAAATGAATTCTTGAGGTAAATATAATTTCTTCTTCAAAATCATTACCTTTTCACAATATTTCATGCAATTTTAAAAGAAAAGTATTTTGTTGAAAATATTCATGAAATATTTTGGAGGAAGCTTCATGAAAATAAGGCTTTATAAAACCATAAAAATCTGTTCGTGCCATATAAGTTAAAAAAACATTCTTCTCATACTTCTGCCGGAAAAGTCATAAAGTACCTCGTAAAATAAATATTTCATACATACAATGTAGTAAAAGTCAAAAATGGGTAAAAATGACATTAAACATACATGAAAACATTTTTATAAAACAAGGAAATGGATGATAAATATAACCCTAGTAAATACTTACGAATAAACAATCTCGGATAAAAACAAGATTGGAAAAGTTATCCCTTACCTTAGGTCTGATATGATTTGTACGTATCCAAACCCCCTGTATAATGATATAAATAATGTCATTAACTTATTACAGAATCATATTCATTATTATTATATCATATATGGTTCACTTATGACTTTATATTACCCGTTCTTTTGTAAATTCATGTTAAAGTAGTGTTTTGGGTAATATCGTTTCATTTGTCATTCGTGTTTTAACTTGTAATTATTAATATGATTACTTAGATCATTATTAATTACATACAGAATGTAAAAAATGATTTATATATAATAAATATTCATAATATACATATATATAATAGATCGATAAATGGAAAGAAATACACTGTCCATGGAGACGGTAGGCCGTACGTACGCATGAACGCTGTTTCCGTTTCCTTATTGAATTGAATGGAATTAAGTAGATGAAATAAATATATATATAAATAAATCCAGTAGCATTATTATGTCATATATTTCATGATTACTTATTATATATACTTTATAATCATTCTTGAATGGTTAACATGGAGAGTGAATCTCATCGCGTCATGGAGACGGTAGTCCGTACGTACACACAAGCGATGATATCGTTCCAATAATTATTGAATATAATTGGAGTGAATGGTATAATATATCAGAATCAGTATGATGTTATAATAACCATATATAGTTATTCTTTACACCATTATACCCATCCATGTAAGGTGTTTCTGGAAAAACATATTACACCACGGCGTGGAGACGGTATTCCGTACGTACGCATGCGCGGTGATTTTTTTTTCTGTAGGATGTATAGATGGTGAAATAGGTTTGTTTCATAATTATAATAACAAATCAGTATATGAGTGATGCTGATGTTATTACATCATAATGAAACAACTAAAGAAGAAGAAGTGGAAGAAGAAATAAAGTTGAAAGAATCGGTAACGGACATTACCTCTTCTTTGAAGCGCCTCTTTGAAACCTCATATTAGGGCACTAAAATTGGTCTTTGAAGGAGACTCGGACCTCTAGGATGTTTATTGGGAAGTGGAGAATATAATTTGGTAGGGGTTTGCCGAGATTCAAGGCTCAAAATTGTGTGAGGAAGAGAGGGAGGAGGTGCCCTTTTATAAGGGGGGAGAGGGGCACCTTAGGAAAAACTAAAAATATTATTTTATTATAAAGTCATATTCGATTTCTAATAGATAAAAATTGATTTATTTAGAAGCTAAGGTGTGTATGGGTCGAAATAATCTCATCCAATATAATTTAGACAAGTTTAGGTTTCTATTTTGACCTTATCATTTAGATTTAACTTTAAGTTAAATAGTTTTTCTTTTACCGTGCCTTCTTGTTTTCTTACACTATAAGGTTAATAAACTTACTATAACAAGCCAAAATAACCCCAAGTTGTTTATTATTAATATATATAACCTTATATATGTCATT
The DNA here is from genome assembly GCA_963277665.1 of Viscum album. Classification (NCBI taxonomy): domain Eukaryota; kingdom Viridiplantae; phylum Streptophyta; class Magnoliopsida; order Santalales; family Viscaceae; genus Viscum; species Viscum album. The sequence continues at coordinate 841,775,636 of OY728137.1, read as the reverse complement.
GGGCCGAACCTTATATTTTTAGGAATAAAATAACAATTAATACTATAATATTTTTTTTAAAACTATTTTATGTCAATTTCGACACTATTTGGTAATTGATTTTTTTGAAAATCATAACAGAATGATTAGTTCGAAAAAGGTTACCTAAATCAATACTAACATGTCATGTTAACCTATAAAATTAGTGGAATTCATAAAAAGTCTCAATTTACATTTTTTTGGGTATTTATAACATCAATTATGGAAATATTTCATCAATAAGATAATTACTACATCATCATTGTGTCATAAATAAATTAAATTATTTAATGTACAAAAATTAAAAATAAAATACCATTATGTAGGAAATCTTTTTATATTTCTAATTAATATTTATATTCTAATTTATCTTATGTATAACCCTATATTAAAAATTATTTAGTTATTAAACTTTGATTTTAACTATTTTAACCCTTCTTTAAATAAATTAATAATAAATGTCCTAATCTAATCCAAGTGGGCCTAAATGGTCATATTTTATTCCTAAGGTTGTTTTTGGTCGAATTAAACTTATCCAATAGAATTAGGACATGTGTTAGGGTAATAATAATATCATATTTACCGTTAATTACCCTATTTACTTTTAACCGTGGTAAAAAAAGTAAAAAGTTACTATTCACCAAAAAATATTTTCATCGCATTGAACCATATTTTAGCCTTTGATATTAACTGTGTCTCTCGGATTTTTGAAATTACACTCACAGAAGCGGTAAAATTAAGTTTTATGTGAATTTCTAAATTCTCCTAGGAGGTAGGTAAAAGACGGTGACAAGTTCAATAAAATTTTTATATATCTAAAATTATTATAAAATGACTCCAATGAATTTCATTGAAATTATATAGGTATTATGTATCAATTTTGACCTAAAATAAATTTAAATAATATATATAATTATTTAAATAAAAAGTCGGTTTTTAAATAGTAACCCAGTGTTTTCACTATTCATCAAAAATCGAATGTTTTCAGAAAAATACCAAAATTTTACCCTAGGCTAATTTCGATATTCCAAATCCAAAAATGAAGTCCATTTTGAAAAATGAAATTTAAAAAATTTCAAAAATTGGGTATTACTATTCATAACGGCTAGTTCATAATAATATTATAATAATATCTCGTTTAGTGGAACTCGGTATTGCGTACTACACACGCTATCGAGGAAGGTCGCGATTGCGTGTAATGAAAGCCAAGTCAGGGATTAGTGTTGTGAAAGCTCCTTTTGGTGTAGGGTACAACACAAGACATTAATGAAATTATAAAGAATATTTTTTATAAAATCTCGGGGTGTTACATATATAGACTTTATCATTCCTAAATATATTTAATAATCCACTTTGTATCTTTTTGAAGTGGTAAAATCATAGAAACACCTTTATTTTTTTAAAAAATTACAATTGTGCCACTCATTTCACTTATAAAAGGCCACCCAGTCTCCTCTCTTCTTCACACCTTCGAAACATTTTTGATTAGAAAATCACAGACCAAATAAATTCCCAATATCCATATTATCATCCTTGAAGCCTTAGTTTTTGAGTAATTAAATACTTGGAATATTTTTGTAGAATCATCAGGATGATACCTTAAGAAGAGGTAAGATTCTAGAATGAATGTTCTTATTTTATTTCTTCCCTAACCCACATAAATTATTATTTAAAAATATTATATAACAACCATAGTATAATCCATATTATGATATGTTTTTAGGTTTTGTGAATTGCCTACAATCATCTCTAATTTTATCAAATGGGTTATGAAATAATCATTCATGTGTATAGAAGACCATTACCAAGCGAACGGATGTCATTAATTTTTCCATTACCATAATATATGGTTGGGTATGATGATATAAATAATATATATATATATATATGATACTTATAACATAATTTTACCTATAGAGTTAACATAACATATATAAATTTTACTTTCCATTCCATAGGGTACACAATAACATTGCTCATGTGTAAGATAGACCACTACCTCACAAAGAAATGTGAATAGTTTTTCACTAACACTTTAAATGGATGATAATAAGGATAAATTTAAATAAAATATGTGATATAAATTTTATAATTAAGTTATTCATGAAATATTTATCATTTTCAAATTATAATATATAATTTTATTTCTTACCATTTCACCAACTGAAATATGATAATGCCATTCATGTACGTGTGAACTACTGCCTTCACTAAGAGATGTGATTATATGTTTTCATCACCATAACACATACATGATATATATAAGTATATAATATTTTATTTGAGATATTATGATAATTCTGTAATGATAAAATATTACAAACCATATTTCTATAATGATCATTAAAAAAATTGAAATGGTACTCATGTGTACGTATGACCTACCATCTACAAGATCGTAACATACTTCATTTATAAAAACTATCTATAATTATTGGTATTAAAATTATAATTTATGTATAAATATGATAAATAATTCATTATTATTATTATGTATATGTTTAATCCATGTTCAATGCAATAGTAAATAAAATAACATATCTAATAATATACAAAAAACAATAAGTTCATTACATGAAACATGAATTTAAAAAGGAATTATTAATAAGTGGGTAATAAAAAGGGAATAAGTAAATAATATATTTTATAATATATATAATTATTTTCCTATAATTTGTGTATAATAATCTTATATTTATTATACATGACGGTTTAAATTTTTTGAAGGATATTGATAATAAGGGTAAGGGGTTCTTAGTCTCCCTTTTATTTCTGGGGGGGCATGTGAAAATAAACCACATTTTTATTTATTGTTGTGTATATAATAACAAATTTACATGTTATATAATGAATATACTAATTTTCATGATATTAAAATGTTCGTATTATTTTATTATTTTATTAGGGCTTATAATTCAAAATACTACTAAATCATTAAGTCGCTATTTCATAATATTCACTTCAATAGGAAACATAACATATTCACCATCTATTTCATTTATGTGGTGTATATACTTCCAAGTAATTTATATTTGGATTATAATTATGAAAATTATTTAGATTACATTTATATTTTAATATATCTCTTTCACATGGATTATGTTTCAAAAGTTACCAATGTGGAAATGGATTTTTGTTACATTCTCATCACTTATCAAAATTATTAATGACTATTTCTCAAATGGTGAAATATTATTATATTACTCTCAAAAATTCAAAATAATTTTCTTCTCATATGGTTATTAATGATATTTTCAAGTAATAGTACCATTATTCCACTAATTGGTATATAAAATAATGGAAAAAATTTTAAAAAAAAAAATTATTTCTATCTTCGATCAAAAACCCTTTTTCATCCAAAACCTTGTTTTCCGAAAATGTATTCACACAAGTTTTTGATATTATTTAAATAATTTAGTAAATATATTTTTTTATATTTTTTTTGAAATGTGTCTTCATGTAGTCTTCTCAAGTATTCCTATTTGTCTTTTATCAATAATTTTAATGGTGTCTACATTTTAACATTTATAAAATGAATTGAATTTTCATCTTTAATGACCATTATTTTCATTAAAACATACATTATAATTAATAATTTTAATTTTGAATGAAATTTATTTTCAAACTATTTTATGAATTGTTACTTTCAAATATTTATTTTCAAAAAACAATTATCCTCAATAATTTTTATAGGTTGTCTTTGAATATCATTATCCATCTAAGATGACATCCTGTGATGTAACTTATGCTTTGACGGTGATATTAACCAAGTATGACATTATTATTATTTATCTGAATAGTTTATCATGAAAATATTTTTATGATACCCATTTTGTTTCAATAGTCTATACCATGATATAATTATTATGAAACCCAATTCTTTTTCCATGAGTTATGCTCTCATGAAATGAATAAATGTGTATGAAACCTAGATATTTTCCACAAGTTATGATATGATGAAATTTCTATGAAACCCTTTTCATTTCATGGGTTATGAAATTATGAATTTATTATGACCTTGTAGATCACATAATTATGATTTTTAGTATGTGACAGGTGGTACCTATACCCCCCTCCAATGCATTGGGAAATGACTAATGTTCTATGAGCTCAATGGGTACATGATAGATTTTCTAAAGATTGATATAGGGTTCATGGGAGGTTATCCCAAGAATGATTGATGGTATATATGAGGTAATCCTAAGAATGAAGCAGGTTTAGGGGTGGTTAGATCAAGACTAACAAGTTATGAATGTCTTAGGGGGCAGCCTATATGTAAGATGTTCTATTATTGTGTTTACCTCATAATTTTATGTCTTATTACAATTTTATTCTCTCATATATAATGTTCTTTGATTCCCTTATGTTTCATGTATTATGAATTTACAATCACTATTCCATGACTAAAGATAATGCGATTTCATATTCTGTGTATGGTTACCAAATTTTATTATCATGTTCTCATACCCTTATATTTTTGTTATGCTTATTTACCTTAATTTCATTACCTTATAGAGTATCTGATCAACCCCATTCATTGGTTTTATATACCCATGTTATGAAGACATGTTTTAAATATGGTATGTTGATAAAAAATACTGAAGGGGAATATCCTTGTGGGGGACATTTATGACCATTTATGAATTAAGAATATCTTATTCCCTATTTCTGAAGGCACTAATGTTTTATAATCCTCATGTGCATGTCTATATGATGTGAAATAATACTCATCTTAAAAGATGTAATATCCATGTTTGAGAAGCATAGTTCAATATCATTGGTATCAAAAGAAAAGTTTTAGTAAACCTTTGAAAAATATGAAAAAAATCATTTGTGAAATACTAAGGGATATTTATAAATATATATCTACGAATTTCAATAAGGATATGTTTATGAATGAGTCAATATAACGGAAAATAGAAAATAAATTTGTTAAAGGTTACAAAATGTGGCTTCTATACAATTTCATCCCTTTATAGATTGTATGAGTGTATGTGAATACAGAATAGTGTTACCTATGGGTAATAACAATGAAAATTGTTCATTAAGACATACTATATTAACACCTAGTGCACAACAATGGGATTTTCTACGCACCTTGTTTGATACCTTTGACAGATATGCTTTGGAAACTGATAAACTCAATATAAATAATCTTTAAGTATTTAAATATATGATGACTATTAATAACCTAGTATAAACCAATGTATCCATTTATTGAAAATTCATTTTCATTATTTAGAAATCATATAATTTATTTTTTAATAATTATTTGGTTTTCCAGTATGATTAGTTTTAATGACATTATTCTTTTTGATTTTCATCAACGAGGGAATAAAATAGAACTATGTTAACATTGAATTTCATTGAAATTTTGATATTGAGATTCTAAATTGTATGATGACTAGAGTAATGGATATTATGATTATCCTGAATCTGTAATAAAAAAAATGTTTACCTTTACCGACTCTTAGAATCACCAAAGAATATAAGGATTGATTTTGATGAGTGTTCGAGAATTGGATACCATGGAGTAAATAAGATTTAGTTGCATATATGTAGAGAATATAGAAAGAAACACTAAAGGGAATTTCTTAGAGGTATGAGAAGATATTTTGGTTGTGGAAAAGAAGGAAAAATAGAATGTAACTACAATGGAAAAAATAAAATGTTCAGCTAACACAATGGATGAGAATAATGGTCTCCCTGATGTAGTATCGAAAATTGAAATTTTAAAATTTGTAACGTATGGGTATTGAGAAAATAATTTTCATTAATGGAAAACTCTTGAATAGAATATGTATGGTTTTACGAGTAATTATTTTTTATTGATGATTAAGATACTATGAATGAAATATGAAAGGAAAAAAGTATTAAGGAAAATGGGATAAATCCTAATTAATGGTTTGAAAAGGAAGTGAGAAAATTAATGTATTTTAATTATTGGATGATGTTATTTGAATCATGAAATATAAAATTATTTTTTTGTATATGGAATTTAATAGTGAATTTTAAAATATGTTTATTGGAAATGAAAGACTAGAAAATAAATTTAATGGAAAGGTGGTATTTTTATTAAGGGTAGATGTCCCTTTATATGTTCTAGACATTGAGATAATGATATTGGGATAATGAGATGTAGGGAAATAATATGTAAATTTAATGGTGATGATAACAATAGAACATGTTAATGATTTTTTGAAAAAGTGGTTTATGATATGATGTATGGAGTTTATAACATTTTTGGATTTAAGGAATATGCCTACTAATCTTTATTTCATGTATAGAATGAGGAATACTGTATTTATTCAATAAGTTTATATAGTTATTAAATTTATAACAATATTTTAAGATAATTTATGATGAAGGTATTTACATATTTGGTATGTGATAATAAAGAGCCTCTTTATAGTATATGGTGGATTAAAGAAATGTTGATTCAAAGAAATTTAGTGACCCTATTTATAATTTTTTAATTTTGGAATAATTATAAGGTTAACAATTTATTTAATGGTTTATTTTGAAATTTGGATAATGTTTTAGAGATTAACGTTTTAATCCATTATATGAATATTTTTTTATATTGGATAAATATTGATACCATTTTTACTATAAAAAGAAAGAATTATTTACTATTATAATTTGGATCATTATTTGTTCTCTAGAAATGAAATAAATTAAATGATTTGAGAAAGAGATGAAGTTTAAATTGATCTATCCACAACTAAATGTTTAAATTGTTACTATGATAAAACAGTTATCAAGTATGTGCCATATTAGTATATTCTCAATACAGATAGAAAATTAATTCCCCAAAATCAGGAAAAGGATCCTGAAATAATATTTTTACATGTAATAATAATTTTTATGTTATCAATAACATTTTTCAATATTTATTGGTTTATGTATTTTTGGTAATTAACTTTCTTTTAACCATGTTTATATCACTAAAAATCAATATTTGAGTGTCAGTTTTATCTCCTAGGTACTTGTTTTTAGTTCCCACCAATTTTGTTCTATTTTGAAACTTAATATGTTTTATTCCAAATTAAATTCACATATCTATTTATATTTTTCAATAGGATGTTTTTAACCCTTTTTATGATGTAGGTTTCGATGATGGAATTTATTAATGTTAAACCTTTTAAGACCGAGTTTAATTTAGGGGAAAATTCATTTTAAGGGGGTAGAGTATAACACCCTAAGAATTTTTGAAATATTTTTTCAATTGAATTTAATATTTTTCATATTTTTCATTACACACATTTTAAATTTTATCTTTTGTTACATGAAATGAAGAGTTTATCTTGTTTTACACACAACACTCAATATAAATAAAATATATCATACTATAAAAAGATTATTATAATAGTTTTCTACTATCCATTCAAATGGTGGGTATGAATATTATTAAAAAAATTATTAAAATACATGTTTTTAACATGTCTATTACATAAATTATTTGGTGTCAAATTAATTTGAAATTAAAATAAAAACTATATGAAAATGAAGGTAACACGTTTCTCGAATACTATTTTTATGCAGACAAATGTTTTTTATAAAAATAAATTAAAAAAACACTTTATATGAATTATTTAATTGAAATTTAAATATCATATATTCAATTAAATTTTTAACATTAATATTATGTGTTTTCTATATAGGATATAATAATCAATCTAACTTTTCTTTTAAAATTTTTATTTTCCTAAAAAACATTTTTCTTGCCTTCAAAAAAAGGGTTCTTATGTTAATTTTTGAAAATGTTATATAACTAAATTGAAAAGGTAATTTAATTTTTTAAAATAATATTTTAAAATTTATATTATAGTTAATTTTTTTAATTTTTTTTGTAAAGATTATTTTTTAAAATAAATAGTTAAAAATATTGAATTTTAATTTCAAGTTATCTTTTCATTTAAAAATTTTACAAAGTAAGATTATAATAAAAAAATTACAGTTAAAAATTAGTTCATTTATATATTAATTAATTCATTTTAAATCATTAGAAACATTTTATTTTTTAGTTTTTATTTAAAAACTCTGTAAACTTTTGAACATTTGTCCTTTAAAAACAGTCATTCTAATCGTATCGATTTGATTAATTTTAAATTAAATTCGTAAAAATATATGAATGGAATTTAAAAAAATGGTTTTAATATTTTTTCGATCATAATTTATATTATCTAAAAATTTCATCAAAAAAATCCAAAATTTTTAGTGAAGATTTTAAAAATTAATCACTCTTGTTATGGTAAAAACGGGTCTACTGGGGTTTAAAATAAAAAGATAAGGGTCAAAAATACGTTATTACATTTATAAAATATATTAAATCACATTATTTCAACCTTATAATGTAAAATTATCTATAATAATACATTTTGGAGCCTTTTGGAATTGGAAAAAATTTGGTACACAATTTTCATTTCAAAACATTACTAGTGTGCCACTCACCTCACTTATAAATTTCCACTTCCCCTCCACTCATATTCACAACATTAAACCATATTGGTTCCACTAATACATGTCCATATAAATTATAAAACTTCTTCCTATCATCATATAATACTTATTTTGGACTGAAATCTATCATAGGAAGCCTTTTGGTGCAAACCAGTATAGGATAACCAAAGAAGTGGTAATGTTATTCATTGAGGGTTTTTATTTTATTTCTTTCTCCATCTACTCAATTTTTATTAAAACATGATGAAATAATAACATAAATTTCTCCCAAAAACTTATATTTTGTAATGTTACAATACTTAACTACAACCATCTCCACTTTCGTCAAATGTGTTACTAAATCATCAACCTTGTGTACAGTGGACTACCGCATCACGAATCGATGTAATTCATTTTTCAATTATTACCTCTCACGGTTGGGTATGATGATGGATATAAATTATAAATATAATATTTATAAAATAATTATACCTCTATAGTCAATATATCATATATTATTATTTTCTCATTCCATTGGGTTGGGAAAACAATAATGTCACTCGTGTGTAGGACGGTCTAGAGCCATCAAAAGTTATGGGATTTGTTTTTCAAAAATTATTTACATGTATTATGATAAATATAGGGTTAATAAATTTATGTATTATAAATAAAAAATTATGATACTATTGAAATATTTATCATAATGAAAAAATCAGATAATATTTTGTTCTACCTTCTTACTCATTGAAATATGGTAATGTTATTCATGTACATGTGGACTACCTCATTCCAGAAAATATGTGACACTATATTTTCATAAAAAAACACATGGATGAAATATATATATTTATAAAAAAAATTATAATATTATGATCAATTTTAATGTTAAAATTTTACATAAAACATTTCCATAATGATTGTTGAAAAACGAAAACCTTACTCATGTATGTGTATGGCCTTCCATATCCATGATTGTAGTGCACTTCATTTATCAAACCCATAATTCATGATCGGTATTAAAATTATAATTGATGTATAAATAGGATATTTATTCCATGATATTAATTTTAGAGCCAATGGAATCTTGGTCAATTTAAGAGGGATGAATAAAACAAATCAAAACAGAAATGAAAAACAAAGTGGTTATTACCCAAAACATATTTTTAACAAGAAATTGTTTATAAAAGAGTAACAAAAGGACATAATTAAATAATATATGGTATGATATATATATATATTTATGTTTCATAAATAAATTTATAATAAACAAATATTCATTTTACAGGAGTATAAAATGTGTACAAAAAATTGTAGAGACTTAACATAAGGGAATCCTGGTCTCTTTTATTTCTATGAGACAAATGAGAATTCACCTCTCATTTATTTTTTCAGGTGTATATAATTCATTTTTTACATGTTATATCATGAATAAAATATTTTTAATGATATTTAATGTTTTATTTGATGTTATTCCCTATTGGTGCTTATGATTCATAATATTACTGAAGTAGTATGTGATTTCTATCTCGCTTTTTTACTTCAATTAGACACATGGAATATTCACCACTGATTTTTTTTATGGTGGATATAATTCCCATTAACTAATTTTTTTATTATTATCCTAAAAATATTTGGGATAAAATATACATTTTAGTATCTCACTTTCTTGGCTATTTTATTTAAAAAATTTCCAAAAGGGAAAAGTATTTATGTTACAATCTCATCGTTTATCGAGATTGATTATGATTACATCTCCAATATTGAAATATTATAAAATAACTCTCAATAATTCTAATTAATTTTATTATACTATAGGTATTCCTGATATTTTAATTTAATATTACAATTTTTTTTACTCTTGTGTAGACAAAATAATTAATAATAAGTTTTTAAGAAAATACATATTTCTTTCTTTCTTCGATAGAAAAATCTTTTCCTTCTAATAAATGTTTTTTTGTAAAAATGTCTCAAAAAATGATATTGAAATTATTGAAATGATTTATTAATGAATTTTTTTTTAAAATGATTTGAAAGTAATCTTCATGAAATTTTACATGAAATGACCATTTTGTTTTTACAAAAAATAAGAACACGTTATTTTTTTAAGATGAACAACATGAAGGGAATTTCAAATAACAATGAACATTACTTTATTCAAAGCATAATTTAAAATTTTTCATGGTTTTTTAAAAAATCAATTTTTTTTATGAATTTTTATTTTTAAAAAGTGATTTTCAATTAAAATATTTTTTCATCACGATATGTTCCAAGGGATATTTCATAGTCATTCAACATATAAAATGAAGTCCTTTAATGTAACTAATGATTTTATAGCAATATAAACCAAGGATATCATTATTATTCTTTATCTAAATGTGTTTTTATAACAAGATATTTATGAAACCTATTTCTTTCACATGAGTATTACCATGATGGAATTTTTATGGAGCCCAAATATTTTTCAATGGATTCTACTATGATAAAATTATTAAATTACCATGAAACCATGATCTTCTTCACATTTTATAATATAATGAATTATTTTTGAAATACATTTCATATCATGGATTATGATGTGATGAAGGTTTTATGATATTTTTTCATTCAAACATATGATTATAATTATGTGAATGGTATGAACTATATCTCCCGTCAATGTATTGGGTAATGATTAACATTATATGAGCTCATATGGAACATGGGAGGTTATCTCATGCTTGAAAGAGTGTATGTTGGAGGTTATCACTTTGGAACCAAGGTTTATTGTTGCTAATAATGGAGGTTGGATTGTGTTTCTTGTCAGTCTTCACATGTAGTACTATGGAATTTGCAAAGAATATGGTCATATGATTGAGGTTGAAAGTAGTATTAAAGGTGGTGCAGTTTCCCAGGGTTTCTAAAATTTTTGGGCCTCAAAAATTGGGAGTTTGGTATCGCTTCACAGCAACGGTACGTGGTGAATGTGTGCGGTACGCAGTGACGGTACATGATACGTGGTGAAGGAACGCGGTATGTAGTGAAGGTGTGCGGTATGCAGTAAAGGAATGCAGTACCCAGTGCAGGCATGTGGTATGTCAAACAGTGCGTAGAACTGAAAATAGTTCATAGTGACGGTACGTGGTGAAGGCGTACGGTACGCAAAATGCTACCGAAAAAAGTTCACAATGACGATACATGGGAAAGAGATGCATTACCTAGACTGATAGACACATGGTGCGAAGAAGGTTAACGATACAGGATAAAGGTTCACAATTAAGGGGATTACAATATGCAGTGGAGGATAATAGTATGCAGATGGAGTTCAATTTACAGTGAAGATTATCCCACATTGAAAATTTTGGTAAATCAGATTACTGAAATTTGTGAAGTTATGTGCCTATTTAAGGATCAATAATTCCTTTTGTTAAGGAACAAGATCGGATATAAGAATTTTAGGAAGAAATTTGATGAATTCGGTAGTGGTACGCAGAGGAGAATATGGTACGTGGGAAGAATTATCTACGTAAGGAAAACAGTTTGCATAAGAGAGTGTAGTTCACAGAGGAATCTCTCGTAGTATACAGCCATGAATGGCAGTACGTGGAGTAGGACAGTACACGGAGGAGTGGGGTATTATGCGGTGTAGGGGAGTACGTGGAGAAGGAAAGTTCATGGAGGAGCTATATGGTACGTGAAAAGAAAAACGGTATGCACAAATAGATGGAATGTACGTGGAAACAACAATAGTATGCAGAAACAACAACAATTCGTAGAAAACCCACGAAATCCTAAAAAATGGCCAAATCATTTTGCGAAATAAATTTCCATAACATATTAGTGTATGGGAAAATAAATTACATCAATGACTGATTATGGGAGTTCAACAGAGCATCCATTTATATTTGAGAATGCATGAATTAATTCCAAACCATTGATGTGACCTTCAAGTCATTAAACAGAGTGATGATTCCTCCAACGCGGTGAGCAGGGGGGGGGGTTAGCGGAAGTGATCTGGGGGATGCAGTGTGATATCCCTAAAACCTTGTAAAGGTAATTTTTCTAACACAGAGTGACTATGCTAAACTCTTGAAATCCACAACCTTTAAAGATTAGTGGTTTTGGTACGAATGACACACTGTCAGAATATGATCCTTGGACATAGTCATTAGTGGTTAACCAAGTAAAATTGTTGTGTCATTTCTTTTCATGAGATTTCTTATTTTCTAAACTTTCTCTTTAGATAGGTTTAATAGGTTCCAACTAACAAGCAAAAAAGATTAATCAGTTTAAAATAAAAAGTTGGCACCCTGATCCACCCTTTCCTCTTAGGGTGTTCCGGGGTCCTTCTTGTGGTATCCGAGAGTAAATGTTTCTAGTGTTGAATCTGTCTTTCATGGAGAATATATTCACTGTTAGGGGAGTTCCCCTCTTCTATGGAAGTAATTTTCAAATATAGAAAAAATAGGATGAGATCTTGCCTAAGATATCTTAGAATGGAAGTCTTATTTTCTATTGTTCATGGAATACATTTCACTGATCCTATAAGAGTGTCGATGAAATATAAAGATATTAAATTGGTTGATGCAGATGCAAAAGCATAGAATGATCACATAGTATCCCTTTTTGATTATTTTTATCTAAAGGTAATGAGTTTTCCATCTAGAAATTTAATGTGGGATAAATTTGAGAATGTTTATGAAATAGATATAAAAGTGAAGGAGGAAAAAAACTAAGTAATACACAACGGGTTCGAAGATGTGAAGATGCACCCTGATGATAATGCAGACTCCTTTTTCAATTGAATTACTAAAGTTGTAGGAGAAATCTGAGGTTTGGGGGAATAAATAAAATACACTGACATAGTGAAGAAAATATTTAGAAGACTTTCACCCCCTTATAATGAAAATGTGTCAGCTTTTGAGGAAAGAGATCTCTCCAAACTCTCAGTGGATGATCTTCTGAGCAATCTATCTACTTATGAAATAAAAATAAAACAAGAATAATCTACAACTCGTATAATAAATGAAATGGAATTCAAAGCCATGGATGAACTAAAAGATTTAGTATATAGCGATGATGATTATGATGAGGAAAACAAAACTCTTTCTCTCATTTCCAAGAATTTCAATAAGGGAATAAGGAAATTGGAAGGCAAGATACCTTTAGCTTGTTTCCACTGTGGAAGATTTGGGCACATTGCCTCTCAGTGATCAAGAAAATTTGATGATGAAGAGAGAGAGATTAAAAACATGGAAAATTCTTGGAAAAGATTCTTCAAAAAGGGAAAATTCAAATTTTCAAAGGAATTATAGAAAAAGGGTTTTGTCTATGAGGTGGTAGATGATGATAATGAATTTTATGAGGAAGAAGAACAATAATTTAAGACTAGAAATCATTCCTCCATTATGGAAACCATTGAAAATTTTAAACCATTGATAGATAAATATAGAGATAATCAGTTGACTAATAATTCCAATCCCAAGTTGCAAATTAAGGATGCTTTTGGTAAGATTGAGATTAAATTAAAGAGATGAAATAAGTGGAAGAAATGGTGGAGGAATCATCCAAATATATTGATCAGCTGGAAGAAGAAATTGAACAACTGGAAGAACAGGTTAAAGTACAATCATCCATCCTTAAAAGCACTAATGATGTTATGGAACTAATAATCAGAATTAAAGAATAATAAATGTTCATTAATGACTTTACCTTGAGACTTGAGGGGAATTCAAAGACCATTAAGGGAATCGAAGAAGAAGTTGTTACTCTGTGAAGTAAACTTGAAAGTGAATTAATTTCAAAAGAAGCAAAGAAGAAAATACAATTTGGAAGGTTCTCGGATGTGAAGCTTTTAGTGAAAGAAAAATGTGGTTATGATGGAGTTAAACAAATCTTGAATGATCAAAGACCCACATGAATGGTAAATAGTGGAATTGGTTGTGATGAAAAATGTCAAATGCTATAAATAAAGTAAACTAGAATAAAGGCAAGATGAAAGTTGATCATGTTGAGAAGACACCAGAAGTGCTGAAAATAAAACCCTTAAATCAAACTGAAAGGAGAATTGAAGATTATCCTCAATTTTTCAGCAATTATAGGTATCCAAACTATTTTCCTAAGGAATAAGTCATGTGGATAAATAGAATTGAGAAGACATTTCCTTTCTTGGAGTGTCAGTTTTGTGGATATTTGCGTCATACCTAGTATTGATGAAAAGAGACTAGGAGAGATATGAATGGGGAAGAGTTAGGATTTTAACAAAGGATAACATATTCATATCCTACTTATTATAGAACAAATAATTTCTATGGATATTGTTTTAATTGTTCTAACTTTATCCATAAAGATGTGTATTGTAGGAAGAGGTATAATAGGAGAAATTATTTCAATGTTCGGAGACGAGTCAATACACGTGAAACATACATTATTGCTATTTCATACAGGTTTGATCCTATGGAAGAATAATTTTAATATAAAGAACCCATGTACACAAAAGATAGAATTTAAATGCCATCATTGCCTTACACTCAATCCAATATCTCATGGAAATAAAAGAGAAAAATTGAAAAGTCCAATTTTCTAGAAGTATCCCTAAAATCAACAAAGAACAAATAAACCTGGATTCTTGATAGTAGATGTTGATCCCACAAGACGGATAATTTAGAACTATTAACAAATGTCAAGAAAATTTTTGATATAATAGTGATATTCAGTAAAGATGGTGCTCTGAAGATAAAAGGCAGCAGAAGTAATGAGATAGCTAATGGAGAACTGAAAAAAATCAAAGTTCTGTATGTGGATGGTCTGCATCACAATATTATTTGTGTGAGTCCAATCTATGACTCATGTTTTATTGCGACATTCAATCAGAATAGATGTACTATAAGAGGAAAGTCTGGGAATTCTCTTATGAAGGGCTGTAGAACAGAAGGAAACTTAAATCAGGTTGACAGCAAAGAGAACATTTTCTACCAAAAAAATGGTGAGGAAAACAACTTATGGAATCATAGATTGAGGCACATCAATAAAAAGACCTGGAAAAAATAACTAAGATTAAGATAGTCATTTATATCTCTGATCTAAAGCGTGAATGAAAAAACATGTGATGCTTCCATGTGAAGGAAAATGGTCTGTAGTTCCTACCAGCCAGAGAATAAAAGAGTATCAAATATCATTGACCTCATCCATACAGATGTATTTCACCTAATAAATGTTATTGGAACACATAAAGAGATGTAATTTGTTCATTTCATGGATGATTACAGTAGAATGGCATTTGTGATTGTTTTACACAAGAAGCATCAAGTGCTTGATTTCTTGAAAACCTACCAATAAATCACTGAGAATGATATTGTATGGAGGATCAAAGTTCTGCAGTCTAACAATGGAGGAGAATACACATTCATTGAATTTAAAAATTACCTAGTGAAGCATGAGATATGACATGAGGTAGAATCTATGAGAACTCCACAGCAAAATGGAGTTGTTGTGCGTAAGAATCAACAGGTAGACAACAAGGCCAAAACTATGTTGATAGAGTGTTGTATTCTTCGAAATTACTGGAAAGAGGAAGTACAAGCTATAGTGTATATTCAAAATTGAAATGGGCTATATATGGGTGAAATAAAGACACCATATGAATTGTGGCATGGAAGGAAGACATCTTTGAAATATTTTTGTGTTTTTGGAAGCAAATGTTTTATCCAAAACAAATAATTAAATAAAGGGAAGTATGGAAACAATGCAGATGAAGGAATATTTATTGGATACTCAATGAACAGAAAATCCTACAAGTGTTTCAATAAGCTCTTGAAAAGTATTGTGGAAACTAGTGATGTAAAAATATTTGAATAGAAAAACCCTAATTCTTCAAAGAATTCTTATGTTGATGTGATAGAAGATGAGGAAGAATGCGAACATGGAACAAATGCTAATATAGAGGTAGAGGAAGGTATGAAAAACTCTCAAGAGTCACATCATGATGTTGAATCTGAAGAAGAATCAGAAGAGGAATCCATAGATAGAGATAATTCAGTTGAACCCCAAAGGAAGAATCAAAGAGCAAAGATTGGTCATTCTAATATTATCGGTGATCAGAATGAACCAAAACAGACAAGGATAATTAGGAATAACTCAAAATATACATTTCTAATAGTTGTGGAACCATCCTCATTTGAATTGGCTATAAAGGGTGAGTCATGGGTGAAATAAATGAATGAAGAGTTAGATCAGATTGAAAAAAATCAAACATGGGATATTATTAAAAGACTTGAAGATTATAATCTATTTGGTACAAAGTGGATTTTCAAGAAAAAAATTTACGAACATGGAAATGTGATCATAAATAAGTAATGCTTGGTTTGTAAAGGATATTCACAAATCAAAGGCATTGATATTGAGGAGACATTTTCTCCCATAGTGATAATAGAGTCAATTAGGCTATTTATTTCCATGGAAATTCAAATAGGTTATAAATTTTATCAAATGGATGTCAAGACAACATTATTAAATGGAGTATTGTAAGAAGAAGTATAAATTTAACAATCCATAGGGTTCTTTCTTGGCAATGATGAACTAAAGGTTTTCAAATTAAAGAAATATTTTTATGTCCTGAAATAGGCACCACGAGTGTGGTACTCTTGGATGGTGTCTTATTTGAGAAAGCATGAGTTTAAAAGAGGAGAAGTGGATCACAATCTCTATGTGAAGAACTATCAATAGGATTGGTTCATGGTATTGGTATTTGTGGATGATATTATTTTTGGTGGAAGTAGACATGGATCAGTGGATGAATTTTCCAATCAAATGAAATTAGAATTTGAAATGTCTATGATTGTTGAACTCACATATTTTTGAGGTTTTGTAGGTACTTTAGAAGAATAATTACACTTTCATTTCTCAAGAAAATTATACAAGAGGGATACTGAAAAAAAATCAATATTCATGATTCCAAAACAATGTCAACTCTGATTGCAGTTGGATCAAAGATCTGAAAGCATGAGGAAGGGACTTATGTGGACCCCACCATGTATAGAAGAATCATTGGAAGCCTATTGTACCTAATGGAAACATATCTAGATATTGTCTTTTCAATTCTCCTTTCGTCCTACTTTCAAAGTAATCCAAAGGAAGAACATATGACGGTAGTGAAAAGAAACATGAGATACATTCAAGGTACAAATAATTATGGGCTATACTTTGATGCAAGAAGAGATAGTGAACTATCCACGATTTTTTATTCTAAAAGGGTTGGACATGTAGTAGACTGAAATTCTACCAGTGGTGGACCATTCTATATTGGGATAAAATGTGTGGGCTGGTTAAGCGAGAAATAGGAAAGTACTTCACTTAGTACTACTGAAGCGGAATATATATCTACTACCAAGGCATGCACTCAGTTACATTGTATGGAAAAGCAACTGAGTGAAAAAGGTGGTGAGGTGAAATAACCAATAGTAATTTATAGTGATAATAAGAGTTCAATTGACCATACGAAGAACTGTATTCAGCATTATCATATAAAATATATTGAGATCGGATATAACTTTATCAAGGAAAATTTTGAACGACGCGTGGTCAAAATGGGCCATGCGGGAACAAATGAGAAAGTGGATGACATTATGAGCAAAGCACTATCAGCATCTGTGTTTGAGAAACATCAGTTGAACCTCAGTGTTCAGGCACCTCCCAGATCATAAAGAGGTTACAATATTCCCCTCTCCCCAATTGTTTTAACTATTTTTTATCTGTTTGTGGATATGATTCAGGTTTATAGGGGATATATGATCCAGTGGGAGCATTTTTTTAACTATAAATGTCAATATTTAGTTCACTGGGTTTATTTCCAATGGGGGAGATTGGATAAATTCAATGGAGAGTTTTCTATTTCATTCTAGTTATAAGAAAGTTAAGGAATATAAAAATCAATATATGAAACTATGGGGGAGAAAAGAAAAGGATGAGAACTCAATTCATGTCCTCTTTTTTTTTCTACACCGAGCAGTACTCACTTAGACTTATAGGGATGGATGAGTTGTTTCTTGAAGGTTCATTTTTTGATTGTGGCTGGCACATCAATGAATTTATCTGGACATTGCCAACAAACCCAAAGGGGGAGATTGTTAGAACCAAGGCTGCACATTGCTAATAATAGTGGTTGGTTTGTGTTTTTTTTTCAATCTTCACATGGCTGAATTGGGTGTTTACAAATAATAAGGTCATACATTTTGGGAAGAAAGTAATATTGAATGTGGTGCCATTTTCCAATGTTTTCCAAACTATTGGGCCTAAAAAATTAGGATTTTAGTAATGGTTCGTAGAAACAGTTAGTGTAGAAGGCATACCATATGCGATGAAGGTACATGGTATATGGTGAGGGAATGGGGTATGCAGTGAAAGTGTGCAGTACACGCTAAGGGCATGCAGTACATGGTGATGGCATGAGGTAAGTGGAATAGTGCACAGAACTAAAAACAATTCACAGTGATGGTACATGGTAGAGGCGTGTGGTATGAATAATGCTTCTGAAAAAGTTTTGTAGCAATGGTACGCAATGAAGAGATGCATTACATGAATTGAATGAAATATGGTACATGGAAGGTTAATGGTACACGATAAAGGTTCACAGTTTATAGGATTGTAGTACATAGTGGAGGCTAACAGTATGTAGATGGAGTTCAGTTTATAGTGAATATTGTCCCACTTTGAAAACATGGGTAAATCAGATCACCTAAATTTGTGGAGTTATGTTCCTATTTAAGGAGAAGTAATCCTCTTTGTTTAGGGATGTGATTGGAGATTAAAATTTCAGAAAGAGATTCGGTGAAGTTTGTAGTAGTACATGGAGGAGAAGATGGTACACAGATAGAATCATATGCATAAGGAAAACAGTTCGTGGAAGAGAGTGTGGTTTGCGCAGGAAGCTCTCATAGTACGCAGACGAGAAAGGTAGTATGCGGAGCAGGACGGTACGTAGAGGAGTGGAGCATTATGCGGTGTAGGGGAGTATGCAGAGAAGGAAAGTTCACGGAGGAGCTGGATGGTACAAAAAAAATATCAGCTTTGCATAGAAATAGATGGACGGTAGGCGAAAATAGCAGTGGTACGTGAAAACAACAGTAGTATGCTGAACGCCCATGGAAGCCTAAAAGTTGACCAAATTACATTGCAAAATAAATTCCCATAACATATTAGTGTATAGGAAAATAAATTATATCTATGAGAGATTACGAGACACCAATAGAGAAACCATTTACATTTGAGGATGCATGAATTAATTCAAAACCATTGAAGTAACCTTCATGTTGTTTAACTGAGTGAATATTCTTCCAACATAGTGAGAAAGGGGGAGTCAGCAGAAGTGATTCAAGGGATGCAATGTTCTATCACTAAAACCTTGAAAAAGCAGTAGACCTGACAGAGAGTGACTGTGCTAAACTATTATAATCCACAACTTTTGATGATAATTGGTTTTTGGTATGATAGACACACTATCGGTGTATGCTCCTTAGACATAACCCTTAGTGGTGAACCAAGTAAAATTGTTTTTCCATTTCTTTGCATTTGATTGTGTATTTTCTTCACTTCCTCTTCAGACAGGTTTAACTGGTTCCTACCAATGTGAGAATAAGATCCATCAGTTTAAAAGAAAACGTTGGCACCCTGATTCACCCCCTCCCATCTCATAGTGTTCTGGGGTCCTTTAATCACAAGCCTGAAATATGGTACATAGAAGATAATTCTAATCTCTAAGTAGGTAAATGGGTGGTAATACAAAGTCTAAAATTTTATGAATATCTTAGTAGCTATCCTTGACATATGATTTTCTATGACTATGTGTGCATCAAAAAAATTTGTATTAGGATAATGTTATTCTTTCGTGGATCATGTTATTTAATTTACTTATGATTCATGTCTTATAAACTATCATTATTTATTCAATGACTCAATATTATGATCACTCATCTGTATAGTATGGTTCTTATAAGTTATGATCATGTTCTAATACCTATATTTTAATGTCATACATATCTCCCTTGTTTACCTTAATTGTGTATCTGAGCTCACCTTTAATTATGTTTCCTTTTCTTAGGTAATAAAGAATGGTTTAATGTAGTGTATGTTTGTAAAGAGTACTAATGGGGATAATCTTTATAGGAGACATTTAATACCTTTCATCAATAAATAAGATTTTCTTCCATGTTTCTAAATGCACCCAAATATTACTGTCATCAGGAATTTTTTTGTGTAATGTAATGAATACTCCTATAAAAAACGACGTAATGTACATGTATATTAATCTTGGGTCACTATAACCCCACTATTTTTAAATTAATTAAATTTGATAAAAAGAATAAATCACACTATAAAAACAAAAATAAATCAATGGAAATCATCTCCATGAATTTTGACGTCACATGTAACGCCCTAACCTAGGACTGACATCTAAGTCAGAGTATTACATAGCCTCAAGCCTATCTCTGTGCATTTCAATGTCTTCCAAGTATAGCTGAGGACCTAAAAATTTCATTAAGGAGACTATTCATTTGATATAATGTAAATAAATAAAAATTATATCCAAATTAACTCCACATCATAGAACTCGAAAAAACTGTGATACATAAAAAATAAGGTTTTCATAAAAAACATACATTGATCACCCACTAGATATTATCATATAAAATTATCAAAAAACACATGCACAAATTTTATACTACCATCATTGGCCCTCATCCCAATCTCTAATACCCAACAATCATCCCAAACCTAATACACTAAATACTATCATCTCAAAAAAAGATATACTATATACATTGTTGAAACTAGAGCTATTATTTTCTATAAATGGTCTATGGTTTGTGTTTTTTTTTTCAATCCTATCATGGATTATTAGAGAGTTTACAAGTTGATGATTCTTACAGTTCACGTGGACAATAGTATTGAAGGGGGCGTCATTTCCTAGTGTTTGCCAATTTTCTGGGGTCCAAAATTTGGAGGTTGGATTTCAAAATAAAAATTGGTTTTATTGAAGGGCTTATGGAAATATGAAAAATACATGTGTTTAACAATGATGGGATAAATTATTTTCAATTTATAAATACTTAAATATTTCTGATAGTTTACTTCATTATTATGATGAGCTTCACGATCTGAGACAAAGTTCTCCACAATTATGAGTTTTGGAGCTTCCCGGTCACCGACAGAAGCCTCTGTGATTACAATGATCACTGTGAGTGGTTTTAAAGGAAGTATTTATGGTTACGACAAGATTTGAAAACGAAGAATTTCCATGGTTCTTTGAAAATGTAGGTGTGCTGTGAAGATTTTTTTGAACACTCCAAAAAAATCTTCGAAGAGGCAATGGAGCTTCACGAAGAGCCAAGCCAATAAATATGAGGCTACCCCTCTTCTCTTTGAATGAATTTTTTCAATGAAAATCATGAAATGACTTAATTTCCTGAAGGATCTTTGCAAACTGAGATTTCTATACAAGCTTAAGCATCGTGAAGAGACTATAAGTCTTAACTGATGCCCATTATTTTGATGAAGATTACTTCGTGATGATGAGGTATTCCATGTAGACATAGTGTGCTTCAGGAAGGAACGATTTTTCTATAAATCCAATTTTTTTTCGTGAGGGCAATTTCTTCCGCATATTTAAGGGAGCTTCAGGAAGGAGTGTGCTTTGAAAAGTATCATTGTGAAGGGTAGTTTTGAATATCATTTTTAAGTGGAAAGTGAATTAAAAGTGCATCATATCAGGTATAAGGTGCAAGCAGTGTCCCGTTCTAAATTCTGGGACAAATAATTTAATGTAAAATCATTTATGTGACCTTCATGTTGTTAAATTGATTTTTAATTCTCTCATTACTGTGATCTAGGTGGAGTCAGTGGAAGCGTTCCATGGGATATAGTGTGGGATCTCAAAATTCTTGTAAAGGTAGTGAGCCTGGCACATAGTGACTATAAAAAAACCTCGGTATTCGACAACTAGTAAAGATTAGTGAATTAAGGTATGACCAACACATTGTCAACATATTCTCTTTAGATGTAGCCCTTAGTCCTAAAGAAAGTTAAATTGTTTAGTGTCGTCTCTTTGCATATGAATTTTTGATTACTGATCATATCCATCATGCAAGTTTAACGAGTTCTTTTCAATGTGGGGACTAGATCCAATGCTTAAAATAAAAATTTAACAACCTGATTCACCCCTCCCTTATCAGGGTTTCCTGGGGTCATACAAGTTGTATCAGAGTAAGGTTAATAGTGTTAAATTTGTCCTTTGTTTTCATAGAAAACTTAGTTAATGTCATGGCAGTGACACTCTTTTATGGAAGTAATTTCTAGATCTATAAAAATGGAATGAGATACCTTTTAGTTTCTCTTAGAATAGAAATTAATTTTTATAATAGATAAGGAATACATAGCATTGATCCAACATGGCTTTCTATGATTGATATAGATAGAAAAATTCATGATATTGATTTTAATGCACATAATGCCTTCACTAAATTTTTTTTTAATCAGATATATCTTAAGGTGATGTGTTGCACCTTAGAAAAGTATATGTGGGAAAAACGTGAAAATATTTATGAAGGAGATAGTAAAGTGAAGGAGGTGAAACTTCTAATTTTTTACAACATTTTTGATGATCTGAATATGCACACTGATGAAAATTTAGATTCCTTATTAAATATAATTACTGAAGTTATAAGAGCATTTCAAGGGCTTGGTGAAGATATCAAAGACATTGATATTGTAAATAATTTATTGAGAAGACTTCTTCCTCTTTAAAATGAAAGGGTGTTATCTCTTGTGGAAAAGGATATCCCTAAACATTCTCTGGATGATCTATTGAGTAGTCTGGTGGCATATGATATGAGATTCAAGGCAGAAGATGCAACAAATATTGTAAGTAATTAAATAGAATTCATATCCATTAAAAAACATGAAATTTCAGGAGATAGTGCTGATGATGATAATGGGGAAAAAATACTTTCTATCATTTCTAGTAAATTCAAGAAAATAAAATGTAAATTTTTGGTAAATAACATCTAGATTTTTTTTGATGTGGTGGAGTAGGGAACATAGCCTCTCATTTCTCAAGAAAGTTCTATTATGAAGAGAACAAACCAGGAAACATGGAGAATCCTTAGAAAAGGTTAAAAAAAAGAGAATTCTAATATTGAAGGATACAATTGAGAAATGGTTTTGTTTATGAAGAGGAAGATTATGATAATTAATTCATTGAGGAAGAAGAACCATAATTCAAATTTGAAACCCATACCTTCGAGATGGATTCCATTGAAAAATCATAACCATCAAAAGATAAAGCTAAATATAATCAGTGGACCACTAATTCCGATCTCATTTTGCAACTTAATAATGATCTTGGTAGTCTTGAGAAACAATATAAGTGATAAAAAAAGTGGAAAGATTTTGTGGAAGAATCATCAGAATATCTTGATCAAATTGAATTTGAAATTGAACCACTAGAAGAAATAGTGAAAGTTTAGTCATCAATCCTTGAATGCAGAGATGATTTAGTGGAACTGAAGCTTATAATTGAAGAATATGATAAGTTAATCAATAAAATTACCTTAATATTATATGAGAAGTATACAAACATTGAGGGACTCGAAGAATAAGTTGTTACTCTTATGAGTAAACTTGGAAGTGAATCAAATTCAAAAGAAGCAAAGAAGAAAATGCAATTCAGAAAATTATCAGATGATGAGTAGATAGAAAGAGTTAAGTGTGGTTTAAATGGAGCTAAAAATATTTTGAATGATCAAAGAACTATGTGAATAGTAATAGTAGAATTGGTTGGGATGCAGAGATATCAAATGCCAGAAATAAAATGAACCAGAATATAGGAATCCTTAAAGTTGTACATGTTGAAAAGTCACCTAAAGAGTTGAAAAAGAAACCCTCAATTCAAACTGAAAGGAGAACTGAAAACTTTTCTCAGTAAAGTAGAAATGATATGAAGAAAATATACCTTCCTAAGTAAGGAGATATAAGAAGGAATAGAAAAAAATCATTTCAATATATGAAATATCAATTTTGTGGCCATCTAGGCCATACAATGCCATATT
Source organism: Viscum album (assembly GCA_963277665.1). Lineage (NCBI taxonomy): Eukaryota > Viridiplantae > Streptophyta > Magnoliopsida > Santalales > Viscaceae > Viscum > Viscum album. Next base: position 841,751,100 of record OY728137.1, on the reverse strand, counting down.
GTGAAGAGGCAAGGAGTGTTCTGAATGGGGATGATCTAGGGAGTCAAAAAATGAGAAAAATTCATATCCAACATCTTATAGAAGAAATAATTTCTATAGATATTATTTTTTGTTGTTCTAACATTGGCCATAAAGATGTTTATTTCAGGTAGAGGATAGACATGTATAGTACATACAAAACCCAGAGACCAGTCAATCCTCATTAACCAGATAGTGTTTCTCACAAAATAGGTTTTACCCTTTTGAAGAAAAGTATGGGTATGAAGAACCTAATTAATTAGAAGATAGAATTGAAAGTAGATCATTGTCCTACACTCAATCCAACATCTCATGGAAAGAAAAGAGGAAAATTGAAAATTACAACCTTGTAGATGTTACTATCAAATCTATAAAGAAAGATAACACTTGGATCCTTGATAGCGGATGTTCATCCCACATGATGGGTAATACTGCTTTATTATCAAATATTAATAAAAGACTAAATGGAACGGTAAGGTTCAGTAATGATGGTGTGTTGAAGATCAAATGAAGTGGGAGTACTGAACTTTTTAATGGATAGATAATGAAAAATGAAGTTATTTACTTTGATGGTTTACATCATAATCTCCTCTGTGTGATTCAACTCTATGACTCAGGTCTTATTGTGACATTCAATCAGAATGGGTGTACTATAAGTGAGAGGATAATAAATTATCTTATTAAAGGATGCATAATAGAAGGAAACTTGTATCCGGTTGATAGTAACTAAAACATTTTATATATAACCATTGAATTATAAAACAACTATTGGCATTAGATATTATGGATCATGAATCAACAAGACATGGAAATGATATATATGGTGAAGATAGTTGTGGATATTCCCAACCTGAATCGTGAACGGTAAAAGGCTTGTGATTCTTTTTGACAATGGAAGTTGGATTGTAGTTCATATCAACCAAGGATGAAAAGGGAATAAAATCTCCTTGATCTCATCCATACAGACATATGTGGCCTGATAAATGTTGCTGGAACTCATAGAGAAAGGTACTTCATCCTTTTCATACATTATTATAAAAGAATGGAATTTGTGATAATTATACACAAGAAATGGAAAGTGCTTGATTGTATGAAACCTTAACACTGAATTTCTAAAATGATACTGGACATACAGTCAATGTTTTGTGGTCTAATAATGGTTTGGAATAAATGTGAATTTAATTTGAAAAATACCTATAGAGGCATGGAATAAAACATGAGGTGGATACTATAATAACCCCATAGTGAAATGGAGTCTTTGAGTGCTTGAATTGACATGGGAACAATATGACCAGAACTATTCTGATTGAGAGTTATATCCCTCGACATTACTTGAAATATTTCATTCAAGATATAGTGTATATTTAAAATAGAAAATGGATTTATATGGGTGAGTACCAAAACACCGTATGAGTTGTTTCCTATAAGGAATCCCCCTTTGATGTTATTTCAGATTTTTGGAAGTAAATGTTTTATCAAATAAAAAAATGATATCAAGGAAATTATGGTGATTTAGTGGATAAAGGAATATTCCTAGGATATTAAATGAATAGAAAATTTTACAAATGATTAAATAAGCATCTTGGAAAAATTGTGGAATGCAGTGATGTAAAGGTCATTGAAGATAAAACAACAAGTGCCTCAAGGAATTCTTATGCTGATGTGATAGAAGATGAGGAAGAATGTGAACATGGAGTAGATACAAATACAGAAGTAGAAGAAGGTGTACAAAAATTCCAAGAGTCACAACATGACATTGACTCTGAAGAATATTTATAAGAGGAAACCATAGCTAGAGAGAATTATGTCGAATCTCAAAGGAGAAATTAAAGAGTAGAGATTGATCAATCCAACATTATTGGGGATTAGAACGCACCCACACAAACAAAGAGAGTGAGGAATAATACTCAATCTATATTCCTTTCAGTTATGTAACCATCCTCATTTGAAGAAGCTACAAATGATTAAACATGGGATAATTACATGAACGGAGAGCTAGATTAGATTGAAAAGAACGAAACATGGTATCTAGTTAAGAGACCTGAAAATCACGATGTTATTGGTACAAAGTGTATTTTCAAAAATAAATTGTATGAGTATAGAAATGTGATCAGAAATAAGGAATGATTAGTGTGTAAATGATATTATTAGATTGAAGGTGTCAATGTTGAAGAATTTTTTTTCCATGTGGCTAGACTAGTGTTAATAAAACATTTTCATTCCATGGAAATTCAAAGAGGATACAAAGTGTAGAAAATTAATGCCAAAAATAATTTCTTAAACAGTGTTCTTAAAGAATAAGTTTACATAGAATAGCTGATGTGTTTTAATCTTGGGAATGATTAAATGAAGGTCTACATACTGAAGAAGGCACTCTATGGTTTAAAGCAAGAACCATGGGCATGGTACTCTCGGCTGGATTCTTATCTGAAAAAGATTGAATTTAAAAGAGGAGGAGTGGGTCACAATCCATATGTGAAGAATTCAGAGAAATATCAGTTCCTAAAACTGGGGTATTTTGGTGATATTATTTTTTGTGGAATCAGACAGTGATCAGTGGATAAATTTTCCAATCACATGAAATCAGAATTTGGAATGTCTATGATTAGTGAACTCACATATTTCATCGGTATGCAGGTGATTCAAAAGAAGGGTTACACATTCATTTCGTAGGAAAATTATGTAAGAGATATATTAATGAAATTTAATATGAATGACTCTAAACCAACATAAACTCCAATTTAGGTTGGAAAAAAACTTGGAAATCATGATGATGGGACTTCTGTGGATCCCCCTTTTTATTGGAGAATCATTGGAAGCCTGTTAAACTTGACTGGAACATGGCCAGGTATTGTCTTTGCAACATGCTTGGTGTCCCGTTTTAAAATTAATCCAAAAGTAGAACATATGGTGGATGTGAAAAGAATCATGAGGTACATTCAAGGTATGCATAATTATGGGTTATAATTTGTTTTTGCAAGAGATGGTGAACTATCAGAATTTTCTGATATTGATAGGGTTAGAGTTATAGTGGATAGAAAGTACGCTAGTGGTGGAGCATTCTATATTTGGAAGAAACATGTGAGTTGGTTAAGAAAGAAATCAAAAAGTACTTCTCTTAGTATTACTGAAGATAAATATATCTACAACAAAGGCATTCACTCGGTTACATTGGATGAAGCTGCAACATACTGACATTGGTGATGAGGTGAAATAGCCAATGGTGATTTACTGTGATAATAAGAGCACAATTTATCTTGTGAATTTTTTTTTAGAATTCTCATATGAAACATATTGAAATCAGATATCAATTAATCAAGGAAAAGGTTGAACAATGATTGATTAAAATGGAACATTTGGGAATTGATGAATAAGTAGATGATATTATGACCAAGCCACTGGCAGTGTCTGTGTTTGAGAAACATCGGTTGAGCATCAGTGTTCAACCACCTCCCAGTGCATGAAGAGGGTATGAAGTCTGCCTCTCCCCAGTTGAATTAACTATTTTTAATATGTTTGTGAAAATGATGCATGTTTATGGGGAAGATACGATACAGGGTGTATGTTTTGAGGACTATAGTGTAAAAATACTGGTCTTTGGGATTATTTCAAATGGGGGATAAATGGATAAAATTCAAAGACTAAATATAGAGAATGAAATATTTTTATAGTTATAGGACATTTAGAGAATAGATAAAGTCATAAGTGCTAAAATGGGGGAGAAAAGAGAAATTCAATGAGGGGAAAATTAGCGAATGTGAAGGGAGAAAACTATTAGATGTTATGTGGAGATGGTAAGAAGTTTCTTTAGAACACACATGAACTCAATTAATGTATTCCCTCTTGTTTTCCACACCTATAATTACTCACGTAGACTTAGAGTGTTGGATGATCTGATTATTGTGTATAAGGTTTTGATAGTGGTTTGTGTTCTATTGAATTTATTTATAGATTTCTAGCAAACCCTTAGGAGGAGATTGTTGGAAAAAGAACTATTATTTGTTATAAATGGTTTATGATTTTTGATTGTTTTCAATCCTTGCATAGTTGATCTAGGAATTTGAAAGGAATGGGATCTTATAGTTCATTCATAGAACAATTTTGAAGGTGGCATCATTTGCTAGTGTTTTACAAATTTTTAGGGTCCAAAATTTGAAGGATGGATTTCAACATGAAAAGTTGTTTTCTTGAAGGCCATACAAAAATATGGAAAAGGCATGAGTTTAAAAAATATGGGCTATGCGAGTTTATTTTCGTGAAGACTTAATGATTTCTGAAAGTGTACTTCATGAATACGATGAGCTTCATGATCAGAGATAGAGTTCTCCAAATTATGAGATTTGGAGCTTTGTGGTTTGTGATGGAAGGCTCTGTAATTATGATGGGAATTGCAAAGGGTTTTGACAGAAGTCTCTATGGTTACGACGAGCTTTGCGAATAGAGAATTCCCATGGTGATTTGGGAATGGAGGTGTGCAATGAAGATGTTTTTGAAAACTCCCAAAAATTTGTAGAGAGGTAGTGGATATTCAAAAAGATCTAAGTCTATAAATATGATTCTACCCCTCTTCTCTTTAACTGATGTTTTTAAAGGAAAATCTGGAAATGCTCTTATTTTGCAAAGGAGCTTCGTGAACAAGTATTTCTTTGTGAGATTTAGCATCATGAAGAGACTACAAGACTTAATTGATTCCATTTTTTTATAAATATTACTTCATGATGATGAGGTATTATATGTTGATAAAATTAGATTTGTAAAGGAAGCTTGTTTCACAAAGGTAGCTTGTTCTAAAAAGAAAAGGGTGCTTCACGATGGAGTGTGAATTGTAAATGGGCTTCATAAAGGGTAGTTTTGGACATCAGGTGTATGTGGATAGGGAATTAAAAGAGAACCATCTTCTTTATATGGTTCAAGAAGTGCCCAATGTTAAATTTAGAGTCAAAGACTTTAATTCCAAGTCATTGATGCGACCTTCCTGTTGATAAACTAAGTTTGACTACTCTTAGAGAAGTGAGCTAGGGGGGTCAGTGAAAGTGTTCTCAGAGATATAGCATGTGATCCCTTAATTCTTGTAAAGGTAGTGATCCTGGAACATAGTGGCTATGTGAAAACCTCTGTATTCCATAGCTAATGAAGATTAGTGGATTTATCTATGAACAACACACTGTAGGTGTATACTCCTTGGATATAGCCCTTAGTGGTGAACAAAGTAAAATTGTTGGGTGTCGCCTTTTTTCATGGGAATGTTTGATTGTTGATCATATCCATTATAAATGTTTAATGAGTTCCTAACAATGTGGGGACAAGATCTGGTTAATTAAATGAAAAAGTTGATACCCTGATTCACCCCTCCCCTCTCAGGGTGTCATGGGGTCCTATATACATGTGTATCAAGATTCCTATATATGCTATGTATATAAAAGTCAGTTGGGTATCATCATGTACCTCTAATGAACACTTTTATAAGAATGTTTACTCACATGAACACCATACAACATAAATATAAATTATCTCCAGGTATTCATGTTCTAACTCGGCCATAATGAAACCACTTGAGATACATACACCCTCAGGGTGTCATGTGCATACAAGGACACCATGATGTCAATGAATATCAACTTCGGCTACTTGCAGAAGTTCACTCGCTTTATGTATCACAAACTATCCCATACCTAATGAATCAATATAGGGCACTACATATGTCCTGAATTCTAATTCCTTAGCATAGGGTCCCATAAGAAGAACCCTAACCAACCATATCATCAGGAATGTTATATTTTAAGTCCGTAAAATTACATTCTCACTGAAGGTAGGGTCCATCCATATCCCACATCACATACTGACCCTAACCCCATCTCACTCATGAATAACCCATTGTCCCATCATATATATTATTACCTCTAGGGATATATTCCACACGAAGAATATATCCATATGGTCGAACAAAAAATATCATCCAAGAACCCATCTCACTCATGAATTTCCATTGTATATTCCTCAGTTTCATCCATATCCCTCATGGATAGCCAATCGTACTTATTTAAACCATCACACTCATGGATGTCCCAACCACATAATGGTATAACCATCTCACTCATGGTCATCCAAACATAACATAATCCTAAAATATCACACATGAAAGACCAAGAGTCATGAAAAATAGGGATATATATCTCACTTATAATATCCCCACCAATAACATTTTCTTTATGGAAACACACAGCCTTTGGAACCATCACCATTCTTGATGAAATTAATTCTTATCATGAACACATTACAAATATGTCTCAAAAATCATTACATTTATGTCAATGTAAAAAAGTCCAAGTATATCCAATATCATGACTCACACACCAAATTATGTCCATCATGCATGTTATGTTGTCCATTGGGATCCCCCAGAACAGTCTTAATATTTTCTTATTGATACCAAACCATTCCATTTTTCACCAATTCATGAAATCACAACCCATATTCTCCAACATACCTAGAACACATAGTTCCATTATACATCATCGAAACCCTATATCAATCACGGTCCTGCTAATTAGGGACCTTAACAAATTAACAAATTCTACCTAATATTATACTCAATATGTGGTGTGATATTTCCTTCCAAAACCCCAATGGAAACATGATTCCATGTTCAAAAAAAATCCATTCACCCATAATTTTTCTCATCCCACATATTATAAGGGATATTTAATAGGCCATGTCCTTGTGGAAATAATAGTCATTCAAACACATCAAGTCACAGAGGGATATTCTTGTGCTCAATATACACTAAAACTATCCTCTGACCTCAGGAGAAAAATTCAAGTCACTATAAAGGCATGAAACCTTCTTGACCATAACTATTTTGGCCCCAATAATCTAATTCCTACAATTTAGCCTATGGATTTATCAGTTTCTTATATCTCATCTCACATCCTATAACCTCCTATAAGTCTCTTCTTAGATTGAACAATTACTTCTACCCTATTTAAAAAGTCTCTTGGAAATCCAAAATTAAAAAATTGCTAAAATAATATTATCAAAGAATATGAATCATAAAGACACCATATCCCATAAACTTAGGGCATCCTTAGAACCATTTATTCATGACATAACCAAATGTAGTGTGCATGTATGTATGCTAATACATTAAAAAATATGGTTTTGTATAAAAGGTTCCATTTAACTATAAAATGTATTTAACCACCTATCAAGATTTATTGAGCCTGTTCCAAGACCACCATGTGTCTTATATTCTATTAGGTCCTTATCCCATACCCGAAAACATAAAAAATATTTTAAAATAATTTATAATTAAATTTTAAAACAATTTTTGAATATGTATAGTTTTTTAAATAGTAACTCGGTGTTCTTGCTTTATTGGATGCTCGACAAGGACCCACATAAGGTTTAAGATACACCCAAAATACCTTTACTATAAAAATACCTATTAAAAACCAATTTGATGCCAATTTACCAGATTTTTTTGAAAGCTCCTATAAAAAAATCACATAGTGAGGTACATCTATAATAATGATATGCATCTATATATAGATAAAATTTTAGGATTAAATTTTTATAGATGAAAAAAATACCAATTCAAATGAGATGATATAAAAAAATTAGTGGTATTGATGAAAAAACCAAGAAAAAAATCATGAAAACTATGAAAAATGAGAATAAAGTTACCCATGGAATAAATGGACAACATAACTTAGAGTTTCCATATATTATCCACCTAAAACTCACCCATATTCAAGGTTTTTTTATGTTTATGCACACAAGGGGATAATATTTCCAAATAATAATTCATATGTTCAATTACTCTTAAAACTAAATGTGTAATTTCCCATAAATTCCACTCTTCCCCTATAAAAAACCCATATAGGCACCATTTACAATGTTGTGAATAATGTCCCTTCTATGAATACATTTCAATAAGGTAATTCATTCCCTAAAATGGACTACGTGTATGAGAACACCATCAAATGATCTTCATTCGTAGTGTGAATAACTATTCACAACTTCAAATCCATGTGAAACCTATAGAAAAATAAATGTTAATGGGATCATGTCATGTGATGGATGTCATTCAAAACATGAATAACATTTCACATATTTAATAACCCATTCCTGTATTTTTTGGGATCCCTCTACCCTTACCTATATTCAACAAAACATCTATCTCAAATAAAATGGCTCAAAACATGTAAAAAACACCATTTGAGGTTTTCCATGAAATAGATATTCTCATTGAAGTCTTGTTTGTTAAAAAAATATTCACCAAATTTAAAATTTAAAACCATCCTAAATGAACAGCCCCTAAATTCATGTTTTATTGCAAACCCCTAGCCATAGGGATTGTCATCCTTGAGAATAATCTTGAATTCCTCCATCACTAAATTGGACCTACCTGAATCATAAATTTACCACTAAATTACTATATAATATATTTAAATTAAGAAAAATAAATTTTCATCAAAACTTTAAACAAAAAACATAATATTCACGAATGGGATGAGTCGCTAACTTGTCAGTGTCACCAACCATAAAATGATGCTCACTACACCTGTCTCTCCACGCACACTATAGTGTCTCACCAAATAAAATATCTATATTATGGTTATCTACACTATAATACACCACTTTCAATATATGATTCTACTTTATAGTTCTCACCACAAAAATAATAGCCCACTGAATAAGCAATTTCATTGATCCTCTAATAATAGAACGATGTTTTGAACAACACTTTCAATGCAGTGTCCACATCTCCACACACATAAATTATCATTAGATAAAAACATAACACAATTAATTAGTGGTAAAGATAATTTCATACCAATACTTAAAAAAAAATTCAATAAATTTTGGGGTCATATAAAAACACAAAAATGTATATAAATCATAATACATAATAGTGTTAACTATGGAAATACAAATTGGAGATATAAAAAAAACTACATAATGCAAAATTATTTTTCTATGAGTAAGGGATTAAAACTAAATAAGGAAAAATTCTCAAAAAGTAATTGAAGAGTAACAATTATAGACTCAAAGTTTGTAGAAGAGAAAATAAATCAATCAAAAAATAATATTGTTAAAGGGGGTGAATGGAAATAAATTCATCAAAAATAAATCATTATAAAAATTAGATATTTTTAGGGTTAAATTAAAGATAAAAAAATATATAAATTTTATTAAAATAGGGTTTAATGGATTATGGGATAAGTTTAAATGAAACAAAAAAAAATCTAATAGAGGATTAAATTAGAAATAATACCCTGAGAGAGATTGTTCAATAGAGAAACCCATAACTAGATAAAAGTGTAATGTCCCCTTACAATGTACGTAGTAAATCAAAGTTAAAATAGTGAAGTGAAATGTAAGTAAAAATAAAATAAGAGTAATTTTTTCAATAAAAAATAAATTTAATAAGATAAAAGACACTAAATGATATATATAGAGAAAAATAATTTAAATTAAAAAATATTAGATAAATAGTAATTCAATTTAATATAAATTTTTTACTTTCTAAAATGCACTCTAAGTCCTTATGAAATCATATTTGGAAGAAAAATACACTATAATAAAATATTTTTTGTATATATTTTATTTATTTATTATAGTGACCCCTACTTTTCATACATAAATATCACATCTTATATTATTAATATTCATTACCAAACATGATGCTCCTTGCATAAATAGTATAGGTCTAGTACCTTTGAGAACATGGATACATCAAAAACTGGATAATAAATGAACTACATCATCTCCCACATCTTTGATCACAACTAGAATCCTTCTTACAAATATAATATATGATACACTTATTCACAACCTAGGAAAAGGAAAGATATTATAGTTTGAGTTCTAATACTCAATAAGGGTGAATATGGGAGATTTATTTGATCACATAAGCATAACATCATAATAAGGGCATGTGATAATTTTTATAACTTTTCAAATCCATTCCATGAATATCATAGATCATAATCATGAGTTATTTCATAAATCATGGAATTTCAAAATATATGAATCAATATAGAAATAGTGAAAATTTTCCATGGGAGCATAAAATTTAAATAGGGCATCGTATTGTGGAATACACATAAGTATAAAAAACATATGTTAATGATACCTACCAAGTCATTCATAACATGTTAGGGTTGGTCTAACCACATGTGTAACTTCTTTGGCCTTGGGATAACCTCTTATGTACACTCTTTTTGGAAATTAATAACGTCACATATACCCTTTAATAACAAAGATAATAAATCATTACCCAATGAATTTTAGTGTGATATAGGTCCCACCCATCACATAATAAAAATCGTACCCATGTGTGACATAAAATAATAAATAATTATTCATATCAGAACCCATGAAAATAAATTGGTTTCATAAAAATATCATCATAAAATAGCTTTTGGAAAAGATATGGGTTTTATAAACATATTTTCAACATAAAAATAAAACATATAGAGAATGAATGAGGATTTTATCATTAGATCATAACAATAGTATTGAATTTCAAGAATCAATGTATGGAATCTTATATAGAAAATGATTTTGAAATATTACATCAAACATTTCTTGGGGAAAATACCAATTAAATTTTGAAATAAAATCTTTGAAATATAATATTTTAAAAAATATTATGGATAGAATTTTATTTTAAATTTTTTATAGAAACATATAAATGAATCATAAAATCATTTTTCTTTCATGATGGAGGGAAATTACAATCATTACATGTAAGTTAAAAGAAAACATTCCTTTCACACTTTTTCAAAAAAAACATAGAGTAACACATTCTAAAAATGAAACAAATATTATTTTTGAACCATTTAATAAAAAGAAAAAAATGTATAGAATGAATTTAAAAATCATAGGAGAATAATAAAACCCATTTTTTAAATATTTTTATAATTAATGGATATAGAAGATTTTTTTTACTTAAGAAATATTTGATGTCAATTTTCATTAAAAATATATTTTTGGTGTCTTGAGTACATAAGGTGTGGAAATTGGATAAAAATAATTTATTTTAAAAAAATAACCACTGGAGAATAATATTAATGAGATTATTAAGAGATATATTATGTGATTTTATCATCATAGGATAATAGTAAACAATCCTTATCATAATGATATTGTATCATTAAACCATTACCCATTTGGAACCTTTTGAATCATAAGACCTATGTAAGAAGAAACCATGTAAATATTTATAAATTACACAATTTTAATATGAAGTATCATAAATTTAATTAATTTTAAATATATACAAAATATAAATGAAACAATTAGTGTATGATAATTATGTCCTGTAGAAATAAAAGTGAGACAAAGGTCACTTAAATTGAGTTCAACATTCTTCGAAAGCATTACAAACTCCTATATAATAACTTTTAATTATTATAATTCTATAAAATAATAACATAAATGATAATTATATCATATATATTAATTATACACATATAATTATATTCATCAATAATTATAGATATATAAAATAAATTACACCTTTCATGGAGCCGGTGGGTCATACATATGCATTGACATTGTTTTAATTTTTCGAAGGATAGAAAAAGTAAAGGTAAATAATAATATACCATTCCTAAATAATTTTTAAATCTAATTTTTCATTTATAGAAATAATATCCAAAATCTTTACTATACATGTAAAATAGAAATGGATAATGAATCACATCACTTTTTGGATGTGGTAGTCCACATATACGCCCAAGTGATGTTATCTTTTTTCCTTTAGTTTTGAAGGTATGAAGGTAGATATGATATTATCATTACATAAGAATAATTATTCCCTAAGTTTGATATATATATATATATATATATGTATATATATATAATTCTAACACTTCATAATAACCCTCTATGAAATATGGTTTTGGAAAATTAATTACACCGCTATGTGGAGACGGTAAGTCGTGTGTATGCATGAGTCGTAGTTTCACTCCTCATTTCATGAATAGAATGTGGAAAATGGCAGTTTCAATATATATATATATATATTATTATTTTTGATACTAGGGATATTATTTTATAATAAATACCATATATTTATAGAACGTTGAAGAAGAATTAAATTGAAAGAGGCTACGTTAGAAAACTATATCTCTCTCTACATACCTCCTTTAGATCATTTATTAAGGAAAAAATGGTTGTTATTTTGGGGAGATAATAACCTCAAAAACATGGATATGGATTTTTATAAGAAAATTTGGAATGGGATGGTTGATCTAGATGTCTCAACATGGGGTGAAGAATAGAAATAATTGGAAACTTTTTATAAAGGTGGGAGAGGACACACATAAAATATTTTAAAAGAATAAATTATAATAACATAATTCTCAATCAATATGGTTCAAAATAAAATATAAATCGACAGGGTTTAAAACATTAGACCATATATTTTACCATTTTTTCGACTTTTAAAATTTTAATAAATTTATGTCATTTAATAAAATAGTTTTTTGATTAAATATCATTATTACCAATTTTGAAACTATTCATTTATGTTGAAATAAAAGAAATAAATACAAATTTAGTATTAGAATATAATACTTTAACATAACTATAATATTTCATAATCATAAAATTTATTTATATAACACTTTAAAAATCCCATATAATATTACATTACAAGTTTTTAATATCATTTATTATATTTTTATTATTGAGAAAAATTCATCATTGGAATTTCATTAGAATATAAGGTCATTATAAAATTTGAAAAAAAAATAAAAAAAAATTACTATCATGAAAATAATTTTATTAATCTCATAAGAACTATTAATAATTTATTATAACTAGATTTTTTACTTATGTGAATATAATAAAAATATTTATAACTAGGAGAGTGATAATTTAATGGTACTTTGTTTAAAATGTTATAAATATAATTTTCATCGAAATGTGTCAATTAAAAAAATAATTATCAATAATATGGTGATAAGGATAGAATAAAATTAATCCATTATGAATTATGATGAAAAATTATGGACCTATAATTTTTTTAATGCAGATTATCCTGATTTTCCCATTACAAGAGTTGACAACTTTTAACACGTCTACTATTTGAATATATTATAAATGAAAGAATCCTATTTACCAAATTTAATAATTTAATTTCTAACTAGGGAATTAATTTTTCCAATTAAAAAATATATGTTCCAGAAAATAATTTTCATGTAACTATAGAAAACATAATTAAAACCACTATTTATGGAAATACATTTTTTAAATGTAAAACGAGATTTATTTTTATATCATACACAGAAAAATATTAAATGATTTTTTTAAAAAATATTTATTATATATATATTAATTTCATTAATATCATTCACTAATAGTTATATAATTAATTTGTTAGGATAAAATTAAATTACATGAATAAAAAAATTGATTTTTCAATAAACATATGAGGTTTGTTTTCAAATGATATTTTTCAGTATTATTTAATTATTAATAAATGATTTAATTTTATAAATGTGTAATTCATAGATATTTATAATTTAGGTAGTCCTATTCAAAACCACTATTGTAATTTCTTGGTGATAAAATATAATCATTTGTATTCTAACATTATATCATGACTCTTTTAGACTTAACATTTCCTATAAGAGAAGCTATAAAAAAAATAAATTAATTCAAAAACAGTTCATAAAACATGGGGTGTTACAATTGAACCCCATTAAAATTAATTTCTCCCTCAAAACTCATTACTTTGACATAAATAAATGAGGATATCACAATTTCATTATATAGTTTGATTCTTTTATAGATTCCTTGATCTTGTGGTTTCAACACAAAGCATTGACCAAGTTTGTGGTCATGATTCAAAAACTATATATGTAAAATAATGAATATCCCCAACTATTACTCATAAGAGAAATATTCCTCTAGTGTTGTGACATTTTAGTTTAGTAGATAGGAAGGATAAGGTATGTACTTTATCCAGATTAACACATGGAACACATAAAAAAACTAAGAGTGATTTGGTGGAATTCTAAATCAATAAGCCACCATCCTAGAATGATTAAGAATTTATAAGGTATAAATTTACCTAAGTCTTATCATTCCATTCCTTCCAAATCTCATCACCTTCATCTAGGTAGATATTCATAGTAACAAATTTTCACATAAATGGAACTCTAAATTTTTCTAATAATATTCCTCATGACTCTTTTCTTATTTTGAGCTACCTTGGTATGAGTCTAAATAGATCTAACTTTATCTGATATTTTCATATCTATTTTAGGTCCGAATTTTAACATCCTTTGTCTTTAAATGAAAAGAGCTTGTTTGATATCATAATGATATGAAACCTCATGCCTAAACGAAAAACAAAATCTATTTATTTCAATGTGACTATTATAAACTAGCCAATAAATTGGAATGAATGACTTGTATTAAAGGAATTATAAAAATATATAATTTTATAGTCATTTATATTTAATGAAATAAATCTTTTTAAATATGCAATATGTTTTCAGTTAAGTCATTTTATTCATCAAAAATGTATTTTCTTCAAAAGTGAATTCTATTTCTTTCTATGTAAAAATAATATTATTACATTATAAAAATTTTTTAAAAATATTTTTTCAAATTAATTTAATATTTTATATCACTATATTAATGTTTTCTTATGGTTAAATTTTTATAATTTCTTGAAAAGTTTGATTTTTTAATGAATAATGAAAAATAAATATTTTTTATTGAAAACTATATTTTATTTAAATGTTTATAAAAGTATAAATTATGAATTGGATTTGTTTTAAATAATAATTAGTTCAATTTGATTTAAAATAATCCAGTTATTTATTTTTAAAAGGATTTTGTAATTTAATTTATTATAAAACATATTATGTTTCAAAAAAAATCAATAAAACAATTTTTCATTGTGTTTTTCTAGTTTAAATATATATTTAATTTTGAAAGTTATTTATTTTAATTTTATAAAAATTAATAAATATTTTTATTTTGGAGGTACAAATTTATCAAATATTTCCATTTTATTTTTGGCCAATAACAATAGTCTTCTTATAAATTTTAATTATAGTGGAAAATAGTAAAAAGGGAAATTAAGGGTAAAAATAATGATATAAGGGATAGAAAATCATCGTAACACTTGTACTATTTTTTTAAGATGAGTTATTTTTAATCAAAATCGTCATTGTGTCAAATTTATAACCTTTTTATGTCACTTTTGTGAGAGTATGACATTTATAAAGTTTTATTTTATGAAATGTCACAAATGGCATACTCATGATTTTAATAAGAATAATATTTTTAATATGTTTTCATCCAGAATATATTTGCGACCATAATTATTATATAGAAATATAAAATATTTATATTAGTCATGAAAATTTATTTTTTTATTTTTAATGAATAAATAATTACAATAATGCTTACACAACGCTGATGTAATAATTATTTTTTAAATTAAAATATCAAATTACTGTTATTAAAAATTTTAAAATAAATATAATTTGGGATAATTAATTTTTCAAATAATTTTTTATATTACCTTTACATGTTAGGAATTCAATAAAAAAACTTAATAACAAATTTTATGTTGATAATTTCAAATGTTAACGTAGTGAATAGTGTCAAAAATGTTATTAATGATATTTTAAAATAAATAGAAATTTAATAAATTATATAAAATTCATAAAAATATTAAATTCTACCAAATTATTTTTATATGGTTTGAAATTTCTTCCATGATTCTTGTATGGGTGTTTTGGAATTTTATATTATATATATTAACCTATAAATTTTTAAATCATTGTAGTCATGATAAGAGTTAAAGAGATTAAATAAGGGTTCAAACTAAATGATTACGGTAATAATGTGGCCTAAAAATATCAAAAATATTTAATAAGGTTTTTTATACTAATAATAATCCTATATTCCAAAATAATAAACTTTTGAGATATTTTATTTTTAAAATTAATTTATATTAAGTTAATATTTTGAGAAATTCCAAGAGTACCTCTCCACTCTCCTACAAAAGGGAACCAATTATTCTAATTTAAATGCACGTAAAAAACTTTTTGGATCACCCATGATATTCCCAAATCCCTTAATATAATACCTCCCAAATTTTTAGAGGCCATGGTTTTGGAGAAACACTATCCTTTGTTGTCTTAAAGTGTGATGTAAGGGTGGATTTTTAAAGAAGAGGTATAGATTTTTTTCTACATGTCTTAGTTGTTTTCTTCATCCACATCCCATAATTATCATTAAAACATTATAAAATAATAAATTCAGTATAATACATATAATGAGATGTTATTTTTTGTTTTATAAACTATACCCATCTCTTTTTCCATAAATTGGGAAAATAATTCATCGCATGTGTGAACAATGGACTACAACCTCATGAACCAATGTAATTAAATTTTCATCACCGTCTCTAAATAATGATTGTAATGATGTAATTAATTTTTATATATAATATTTAAGACGTTTTTATCATTATTAAATGATAATATATAATATATGTGATTATCATTCCATTCACAAAAAATGATAACATTGTTCGTGCGTACATGTGAACTATCACCTCCATGAATCAATTTGATTCGTTTTTCATCACCAAATAACATGGATGATATATATATATATATGTGTGTGTGTGTGTGTGTGTATTTAAATATTAATATTATAATAATTCTATTATAATAATTCTATAAATTTATAATAAAACCTACCTTCTTTCCATATTGGTCATTGAAAAATGGAAGAATTAGTCATGCGTACATACGCCCTACCAAATCCATGATTATAACATACTTAATTTTTCATACTCATATTTAATAGATGGATTTAAAAGTATAAATTATTTATAATAATTATTATATATTCATGAATATTTTTTTAATTTATGAAAAAATGACCACATTTACTATGACCATCATACCAAATTCATTTTGGACTTAGGTATCGAACATTGTCAAAATGGATGACGTGATCTTAAATGAATGATTAATTGTATATAACATATAAATGAGTGATGTAAAATTCAAAATAAATATTTTAATCAATATAAATAAATAAAAAAATATCCTATTTTTATTATTTAGGATGGTTAATAATTTATGTGAGGATTCGGTCTCAAGTTAAGAGACTCTTTGACTAAACATCTATTTAAATTTTTTAATTATTTATTATTATAAATATTTATCTATAGTTTCAATTTTTTGAAAAAATTTGAATATTTTTTTAAGATAAAGACCCTTCCCAGAAAAGAAGGATCCCTTTATTAATAAAAAAGAGAGATTACATCAATATGAAAGTAGGAGATTTACATTGATCCTTCCTAAGGATAGGAATTAATTCATCTGGTACATGATCCTCCCATTGAGATTCTGTACCATTAACTCTTTTACCAGTAATCCCATCAGCCAAAGAGTTTTCCTCTCAATAAGCATGAGTGATGATATGTTCTTTTGAGAAGAGAAGATCCATGCACCTTTTCCATCGGTTGGTCAACTTCCAAGAAAGATGAAGAGAACCTATCCGAAGAGCCATAACCATGGTCGATGAATCACATTCGATCCATAATTTATTCCAACCCCTCCAGTCATCATGTTCAACAGCCTCCATGAATCCATGCATCTCTGCTTCAAGAGTAGAAGCAAAGCCACACGAGCCATATAAACAGCCAAGAACGTACCCTTTGGGATCCTTAAAAACTGCACCAAAACCTACTGAGCCCAGGTTACATCTTGAGGAACCATCTGAGTTCACCTTAATCCATCCATGAATGGGAGGTTTCCATAATACTTCAAGTATACCAATAAGTGGAATGAAATTTCCCTTAACCCCAATCTGATATAGAACAGACCAGTCATGAAGGGAGTTCTCAAAATACCTACCTCTTGGAACATAAACGTCACGCGCAACAGAAAAAAGACCCACCAAGACCATCCCAGCATGAAATTTGTGTTGTTTATGAATGGATTTATTCCTATAAAACCAGAGAATGTACATCAATTCCTCAACAACATATAAGAAAATACAAGCAACATACGGTGAGAGATTCAGCTCAGGCCAATGCTTGATGAAATCACCAATTGAATTGGCATGAGGCAGATCCAATTCAAATATGCTAAACACTGCTTCCACCATTGCTGAGGCCATAACACATGTGAGGAAAAGATTATTTATGTCTTCCCTATGCTGATGACACATAACACACCTTGAGAAAAGGGAGATTCCACAATTCTGAATAAAGCCATCAGTTGGAAGCCTTTTATGAGAAAGCCTCCATGCAAACATGGCCCATGTAGGCCTGAGAAAGCCCTTGCTCTGGAAATACATCCATTGAAAAACAGGCATACTACCAATAATGTTCTTTTAGAAACACTTAGGATAAAGGATCACATTAGAAACCATCTACCAAGCACAAAAAATCCATGAGAAGAAAAATAATACTGCTCTACTATGTGACTAACCTGGTTGGGAATACCGTCCATGCATACAAGTTTATCTTTAATTGACAAATTAAAATCCAGATTAGAGCTATCCCCAAAGACCATGTCCTTCAACCTTCTACTAGACCAGTTGCATTTCCATAACTGAAGAAAAGAATCCCTCGAGACCAACCATCGAGAGTTAGCATCAACTCTAGAGAAGATGCTCTTCATGGCAGGCCAAACCGAGGAGGAAAAATAATTGAAATTCCATGTCTTAAGCCTTTGCAAGAACCTGTCCCTGAGAAAGGATAGAGCTTCAGAATTTGTATTTATAAGCCTCTATATAAAACCAGCCTTCATTGAGTCATTGAAGCATTCAAGATTCTTGATACCCAAGCCCCCTTCATCATAGGGCTTACATACCAAGTTCCAAGAGACTATTGCAAGCCTCCTCTCTGTGACACTGCCACTCCAGATAAAATTCTCGATTGAGACAATGACACACTTGAGTGAAGCAATCGGCCATTTGTATACCATTAAAGAATATAAAAAATTTTGAAGTGATGCTAGATTTTACAAGATGCACTCTTCCTGCCATGGATACAGATTTCCCCTTCCAATTTGATAATTGTCTTCTTATCGAACTGGTAATAGCTTAGAAATAGAAAACTTTTGGTCTTCCCCAAAACATAGGCACCACTAAGTAAGTGAAAGGAAGAGCACCCTCCCGGATCCCCATATCTATGATGATGTCATTCTTCCTGGTTGAAGAGAAGTTCCTTCCAAAATAAACATTCACCTTACTCCAACTAATCTCATGTCCAGAAATCATCTCATAATAGAGAAGATCCCTCTTGATATTCCTGATATTTATCTTGTCCCCTGAGTAAAGAGAATAATATCATCAACATAGAAAATATGATATGGACCAACCAACCCTCTTCCAGCGTGAATGGTCTTCAGCTCCCCATTTCCAGCAATAATATTAATAATTATGCTAAGATAATCCTCAGTAATAGAGAAAATAATAGCTAATAAGGGATCACCCTGCCTTACCCCTCTTAAGCATTCAAAGTATCCCTGTGGGGATCCATTGATAAGGACTGAAACATGGGTAGAACATAAAATAAATTTGATCCAACTGATGAAGACACCAGAAAATCCATACATATCCAGGACCCTACAAATAAAACCCCAATCCATTGTGTCAAAGGCTTTCCTGATGTCCATATTGAGAGAAATGTTGCCACCCATGACAGAAATTTTGAGGAGATTAACACACTCTGAGGCTGTAATTAAACAATCCCGAATCAATCTCCCCATAATGAAGCCAAACTGGTTTGCAGATACCATATTGCTGGCAATAATTGAAATCCTGATGGTAAGAAGTTTACAAATGATTTTTTAAACAATGTTGACCGAAGCAACGAGCCTGAATAGGTGAATTTCATTTGCATTATCCACTTTTGGAAAAAGAGCAAGAAACTGGGCATTCAACCCTTTTGGAAGATACCCACCCCTAAAGAAATGAATGACCAACCTACAAACATCTTCATGAATGATATCCCAGAATTTTTGAAAAAAGAAATTACCAAATCCATCCGGTCCAGGAGAACTCTCAAGTTTTAGACTAAAGATAGCATCCTTTATTCCAAGTTCAAAAGGAATAGCAGCAAGACTATCATTATCTGCCAGGTTCACAAGACTTGGAATCACCCCATCTATAGGATAAGTGGTTTAAGGAGACCCATTGAAGAGAATCTTGAAGTAAGGAATGATATGATCCGCCAGATCCTTTCTATTATCAATAATGTTATCCCCATTCTTGATAAGAGAGAGGGTATTGGACAACCTTCTGATTCTTTTCAAAGCATTGAAAAACATTGAATTCCTATCTCCATCCTTTAACCTTTTCACTTTGAAAGAGTCTCTTTTCAAGAAGTCTTTTAAATTAAGAATCTTGTTGATTTTGGAGATTAAATCATCTTCTTCCAAACACCCATTATAAATATTGCTGGACGTATTGAGCTCTTAAAGAGTCTGAAGGGATGTCTCAAGAGAATAAATATCAGAATCCAGGGATCTAAAACGATCCTTACTCCATATCTTAAGGTTCCTCTTAAGAATATTAAGCTTGGAAATGAAATCCAAAACCTCATTCCTGCAATCCACCGATTTCCATGTATTCTGCACAATGGCCCTGCAATTTGGATGTGAGACCTAGGCTTTATTAAACCGAAAGGGAAAAGGAGGCTTGGATTACTTCTACGAGAGATCCATTAGGATTGGATGTTGATCAGAATTAAGTCTTGCAAGAGTTGAACAAGAAATGGAGCCCCATGTATCAAAAGAAACCCCATTGATAAAGGCCCTCTCAATTTTGCTGGAAACAAAACTATTTAAATTATTCTGATACCAAGTGTATTTAGAACCAACTAGATTGACCTCAATCAGATCATTTTGATCAATGAAAGATCAGAAATCTCTGGATGATGTGGCATTGGTGACAGATTCCATTTTTTCATCCAAATGAAGAATTGCATTAAAATCCCCTAAAATAATCTATGGACTAGAGATGCAAGAATTCAGAACTCTAAATTCCTCCCAGAGAACCCTACGATCCTAATAACAATTACTATCATAAACATAGGTACAAACAAAATCATGACCAAGGGAATTAAAGGAAAAAGTATACTATTTCTCATCTATAACATCCATTTGAGTGCTGACCACAGATGAATGAGCCAACACCCATAGTCCTTTCACATCAGATGAACTACTATTGGTGTTGATTAGAGAGTATCCAAGCTTCTCAAATTTGGAAATACTAGAAATAAAGACCTTTTTGGGCTCGGAGAGACTAATTAGGACAGGTTAATGCCTCTGAATAAAATGATTAATGGATCTAATGGTTTCCATATTCCCTAATCCTTGACAGTTCTAAAAAAACAACTTCATTTGAACCTAACTCCGAGGTTGGTACCCCTTGTGACTTTCCCACCTTGTTTTCTGGGTGGATGCCCTGCCTTATTTTTGGTTACTTGAGAAATTTCCAATAAGTCAGAAATATCAGCAGTTGTATTTCTTCCAGAATTTCCTATACAAAGCGAATCCTTATGCTTAAAATCTGCCAGGTTTGCTTTCTCAGAATTATTGCTGATAGCAGCAGGTTTGGAGCCATATCCAGGTTGCACTTCACTCACTAGAGACTCTGAAGCTCCATGTTCCTTCCCTTGTAGATTCTCAGGCCCAGAGGACTTCATTCTCTCCTCTAACTATATAGGCAAGCTTCCACTTAGGTCACCTGACACCTATGCCTCTGCAGAATCTAGGAAACCAAAATCATTTTTCATCAAGGAAGGGGGTCTTCCAAGAGGAATATACCCTTTTGTGACTCTTTATTTGTAATCTGTACAGCCATCAGACAGACCATCCTGCTGATTTCATTGGAAAATTCCACATAGATAATTTCATCCTCCACTTCCTGTTGCATTTTCAAATCCAAGTGGAATATATCATTTGAAATTTCACAATCCAGATCATGATTGATCTTGATGTCATTTTCTGCAAGAATGGTAGCTGCTGCCTCTTCGGCCTCTTCCTCTTCCACCTTGTCCGCCCAGGATTTTTTCTTCTTTAGAGAACCATATTTTTTTCCAGAATCATTCATCTATAAAAATGTATGTTTTAGAAAATGTTTTCTTGGTTTTCAAGGGGCTAATAGTTTCCATTGATTTATGTTAGTTACTGTTATTTTTGTGCTCATCCAATGTCTTAAAATGTTTCTCACTTTTCTTAGTGATTTATAAGGACTGTCAATAATTCATGATGAAAGTATCAAAGTTCAGTCGGGAAAAGAAATAATTTATTATTTTAAAAGGGTTTCATCTTGTGGAAAAAATGGATACTTAGAATAAGATTCAAATTGTAATGTATGGGATAAATGTTTAATTGTTTTTTCCTACTTCACTAAAATAATAAACAAAAATGATATTTGGAACAAAAATAAATTAAATTCTAGTTGAAAGCCATTATAATATGTAATGCATATTGATGGATCCATTTAATTATTATCAGAGAAGAGTTTAGAAAACCTTTCATACTAGGTTGTTTTCATTTTTTCAATTATAAATAGTTATGTATATCATCATTGGTTAAAAATTTATGGTTGATAATATGTTTAGAGTTGTAGATAACCTTCTGAGGCTTTATGTTATTAAATTTTAAGGTGACTAAAGGTATTTTTTGAGATTTTTATTTTTGATATAATTATGGGTTATTATATTTCGAGATGCAAAATGAAAGGTATAAGATTACATATTTGGTACAAATATACTAATATTATTTTTGGGGATTTTTCTCACATTTATGGAATTTTTATATGGATTATGTTAATATAGTTCTAGAAAAAGGAAAACCTGAAGACCATGTAAAAACCACCATGTTTGGAAAATCCAAGGGAACTAAACCCACAACCAAAGAGAGAAATGGGTTCATCTCTTATAACCGGACAATGTGATGTCCATGTTTATATAAAAAATGATTTTCTTTATTTAAACTATCATATTGTTAAAGTTTCTTTTTATTTTGGTAATATATGTTTAATTAAATAGATAACCTTGTGATTGAAAAGTTAATTGGTAATTAGGAGATTAATTTTGTTTCATAATATTTTCACTATTTAGAGAACCCTAAATGATTAAGGTAAATAAAATAAAATGGGATTTTATTTCATTAATAAAATATGAATTATGTTTTTGTAGAATATATAATTTATTTTGGGATTTATGTTGATTCAATTTATTTATAGAAATGGGTAGCTTTCCTGTAGATTTTATGATTATGAAAATTATATTTCGTCATTAGACTTTAAGAGTCATTGATGTTATTTAGTGATAAATTTTAATATTATCATGGATGAATATGTGATAAACATCCTTCTATTTTTTTTGATTTTAGTCTTAGTCTAGAATTTTTTTGAGGAATAGTAAGGATAGTTATTTATTGAATGATCTAAGTTGAATTATGGGTGTCATTATTTAATTTTAGATATTAAAGTAGTTTTTATAATATAAATATTTATTATTGTTGGGAATTATCTTATATTTAAATAACCATTTTGGTTTTTTAACTTCTAATAATAGGTGAAATAGATTTTTATATTTGTATATATTATGTGATTCTGTCAAAGTTGATTCTAGTGCATCATGCATGAAAAATTAATCTTGAATACTTATCATATGGAGAAAAAAGATGAGTTT
Organism: Viscum album; assembly: GCA_963277665.1. Taxonomy (NCBI): domain Eukaryota; kingdom Viridiplantae; phylum Streptophyta; class Magnoliopsida; order Santalales; family Viscaceae; genus Viscum; species Viscum album. The sequence goes on along the minus strand of OY728137.1, from coordinate 841,727,369 downwards.
TTTTTGGATATAGAGTTCTATGAATGTTTTTACAAGTAGTGTAGTCTGAATAATGAAATGTTGGTAGCCCCTAGTCATGGAAACTAGGGTTACCAAGTGATTGAAATATCACATGCTATGTTGGACCACTACAAGTTATGTGACCCAATGTTGGCAGCACAACATGTACTCTAAAAGAACATATGCATGGACACAACCATGCACACATCATGTACTGGCACATGGCCAGTGTATATAGGCATAGTCAAAAGCACATGGGTTGGACCCAAGTGGTCGAGACATGGTATGTAGTACCCTTACACATTGTGTAGTACTACATGGAAAAAAAGTCATGAGTTGGTGGGGAAAATTCCAAGAAAAAGAGTGGGGCCACATGTTGTGTAGACCCCATAGACATCGTGTTTCACTTCTAAATCCTCTACCTTTCACATCTCTTTCGTTTTGAGTGGTATTTTTTCATATAAGAATTTTATAATGAGTGTGTTTTCCACATTAAATGTTATGGTGGCCTTTATAGTGGATTTTGATATATGATGTAATATGTTCCAAGAGTGATGCTTCTTTAGATAGTGCTTGATGACCATAGTGAACAGGATGGATCATAAGAGAAAGACTAGGGTTGGAAATCCCCATGTCATTCCAAGGTGTGGGCCCTGCATAAATATTTATCTATTGAGTGGTACCCCCTCCTCCCACACTCATAATGGAATAGGGTATGGTTTATCTATCTACTAAGTTGTACCCCCCTAACAGACTAAGGAATTGGTCCTTTATATACTGAGTGGTCCCCCCCAATGGACTGGGTTGTGGGTCCTCTATATACTAAGTGGTAGCCCCATAATGGAACAGGTCATGAGTCTTCAATGTACTGAGTGGTATTCCCCCTTGATGGACTAGGGAGTAGGTTCAATATCTACTGAGTGGTACCCCCTGACGCACTAGGGCATTGTTCCTCCATCTACTGAGTGGTACCTCCCTGAAGGACTAGGGTGCAGGTCCTATAACACCTGATAATTTTATGAGAAATATTTTGTTTTTATGTTATATAAATCATCAAATGAATCATTCACTACACACAAAACTAGCTTGGCTTTCTTTACATGCAATCGCGACCATCCTTTATAGCTTGCGTCGTACGCAATACCGAGTTTCACTGAACGACGATATGCTATTAAAATATTACTAAAACTAGCTGTTATGTACAAGGTTATAGGACCTCTATCCATTTAGTAGTACCCCCTGAAGAACTGGGGAATGGGTCCTTTATCTATTAAGTGGTACCCTCAGATAGACTAGGGTATGAGTCCTATATCTACTAAATAGTACCCCTAGATGGAGTAGGGTGAATGTACTCTATCTACAGAGTGGTACCCACTAATATAATTGTGCACAGTTCCTCTATCTACTATGTGGTACACCCCTAACAGACTTGGACACGAGTCCTCTATATATTGAGTGGTACCCTAGAAAGACTAGGGAGTGGGTACCCTATCTACTGAGTGGAACCCCCTATTGTAGTTGGGTGTGGGTCCTCTACTGGGATATTTCTCTCCCTTGAATGTGAGGCACAGTGGCTAGGTGTGGGTCATCCACACTATTACTTCTACGGATATACACATGAGATAATGATCATTGATGATGGACTTTTAGAACTATTGGAAGACTCTTTCTTATGATTTGAGCTACGATGGAGTGGTTCCCTTTCTCTCTCATCATATTTTCTTATACGAGCATATATATATTCATTAATTGGGTTTTATTATCCCTATTCCTTTCATTTTAGATGAATACTTTCATTATGTAACCTATTTCTCCCCCTCTAGTTTTTAGGGTATCCTACTGGATATATATATATATATACTCACCACTGCATATATTTTTCTCACATTAATTTTGTCTTATGAAGAGGATAGATAGGTATGTTTTGATTATATAGGTGAATAAGTATACCCCGGTTCATTTGAACATGTATGATGGTTGGAGAATGGATATCTAGATCTTGGCTCTCTGAGTTGTCCTTTTCTATATATTTTTTGGTTGGGATATCTGTTCCAGATGGGTGTGTATTTTTCCCCATTACATTTCATATTTCACTATTTCACTCTTTTATATTCCCTATAGGTAGTTAAATGTATGGTTTTTACAATAAAATTTATTTAATTTTATTATAACTCATCTGTACTTCTTCATACATATGGTTGGGTGTGTGTGTACATGTATATTAGGAAAAGACCTCCCATTTTATCCATGTATTTCAGTGCTTATCTACATCCCCTGGACTATGGTGGTGGGCTTGGGTTAGTTTTTTATTATCCTTCCAATATTTAGTCTTTCCCATGAGGTTCATTTCATGACAATACCCAACCATGAGAGGTGTTGATGTAAAAACAAATTTCATTGGTTTGCGAGGTGTAAGTCCACTATACACATGAATGATGATTTCGTATCCCATTTGACAAAAATATAGTGTGTTTTAGGTTATTCCATTAATATAAAAATATATCACTATATAGAAGATATTGAGGTTATTATATCATAATTTTTTAATAATAATCGACAAAGGTGGAGGAATAAATAAAATAAAAATGCATGTTGAAGAACGTTTACCCGCTTAAGGTATTATCCTTATATTTTCACCAAAATCATTCCTATGATGGATTTTTGACCAAATTAAAGCTTATAGGATTATAGGAGTGAATTTGGAAAGGTATTTTTCTAGTCAATGTCTAAAAAATGGGTTTAAATTTATGAAGAAGAGAGGATAGGGGGTGGCCTTTTATAAGTAAGTTGAGTGACATACTTGTAAATTTTTTAAAAGAAAATGGTCTACACTAATTTTTATATTGAAAAAAGTATTAAAAATGTAGTGTTTTAGATCATTAGACATGATATTGTCCAAATATAATCATAAAATTTATTTTATAGAAACTTTTAGTTCATTTTATCACTTATCATTTTAGTTTAACCTCTAGTAATTCCAGTTTTACCTCAACCGCAGTAATTAATTTTTATTATTTTCACTATTCATTTTTGTAAAAAATTATTTTGAAATTATTATACAATATAAATTATTATTATTGAAAATATTTAATCCATTTTTCCCAATTAAAATCAAACAAGTGGAAAATTTTAATTTAAAATTAATCCTTCAGATGTGATGAGAAAACAGGTTTTCAAAGAGAAAATGTTCAAAAGTTTTTAAAGTTTTTATATCAAAATTCAACATGGAAAAGATTCCAATGAACTAAATTAGATTTAATTGAAATATAATTTAACTAATATGACTTTAAAATAAATTTAACATATGACTTAGCTTTATAAAAAATATAAATATAAGGAAATTTTCAATAAAAATTCAGTATTTGTCACTATTCATAAAAAATAGTTTCTTCATAAAATTATCAAAAATTCATCCTAAGATAATTTTTATATTATTATTTAAAAAACAAACTTTATTTTTAAAAACAAATTATAAAATTTTCATTAAAAATAAGTTCGCAAAAAAGAGACAACACTTCTTTTTATATAAATATTATTTTTAAGCATAAAATTCAATTTATTATTCTCTCATGTCTAGAAAAAAACATTAGATGAATGTTAAATATTTGATTAAATGTATAATATTTAAATATAATTAAAATAATTCACCCAAATTTATTTTTTTAATTTATTGATGTAAAATTTGTTTGTTAGCATAAAAATTATTTTATAGAAAAATATTTCCATTATTTTCAAATAGTTTTTATTTAATTTTTTTATTAATTAGTCACCAAAGCATATTTTATATACATTTATTTAAACTATTTATTTCTATAATTTTTTTATTCTTATTTATACCACTTATTCTAATGACTAGGATATAGCTATAATTTTAAATAATTATATTTTAATAGTATATCATGTTTCGTTTAAACTCAATGTTACGTGTCATGAAAGAAAAAAAATAGAGTTATGTGTAATGTAATGTAACACCCCGACCCCAGTTACCTAGAGTCAGTGCATTATTACATAACATTGACATGATCACAAAAGATGAAGTCTCGAAATACCGATTAGTTTAGTAGCCTTGGAATAACTAGATACATTCATAAAGTTTACATTACATCATAAAGTGAAAAACTACAACAACATCTTGTCTCCATAGTCCACACTCATATCTACTCATACTATCCCTGAAGGTCATTAATAAAATACTTCTTCACATCCTGGGAAAAATAAAACATAGAAATGGGTGAGCTCAGATGCACAGTAAGGATAACAATATAGCAGAAACTTTCATAAATAAGCATAAACATTTAAGGCAATGTATAACTAAAACAAAAGCCTTTTAAACTTGAACTTCAGCATAATATGGAAGAAATAAAATTAAATAATTCCATTTAATTATTCACATGGATATTCTACTAATCAAATAATCACATGCAATATCAATAACCACTTTCATAATTATGGAATGCATAATTCCAGACTATCATTAACACATAGTCAAGGCCTTGTTCCAAGACTACAAATAAGATTTTATCAAGGCCTTGAGCCAAGACACTAGTTTGTCTCATGAGACCTACTGATGCATCGAGGAGCTATAGTGGGCTCCACCAATCACTTATTAAGTCCAATGAATTCTTCATATGAACAGGTTTAAACATAACATAAATATTCATATAAAAACTAGCATATGAAATGTCAATACATTCTCCATAAACCATGAATGGTATAAAAATAACACATCCACAGTCAAACATATCACAAAACCTTCAATATAATATGGAAGTTTTGTATCATAATAAATCAAGTTCAAATAAGCTGAAAACCCATCAAAGGATGTTGACATAGATGAAATCAAAACTATTTGAGAGAAATATCTCTTTTTTTTAAATCATTTAAAAGTCACATAATTATAAAAGAAAAAATTTACTTGGAAAATATTATTATAAACTTGTAAGGGAATCTTCGACGATTTTATAACGGCCAAAAATAGCCGCACACGCCATATAAGTTAAAAAAAGACATTCTTACCTTAATTCCGTCGAAAAGTTTAAAAAGGACCTTGTTTGGAAAACGACGGAAAGATTCCTTTATAAATTTATTATAAAAAGTCAAAAAATGGTATAAATTACGTTAAACCATAGTCTGTAAAATTTTAAGAATGATTTGAAATACATTTTTAAGAAACATGGATGTGGATGATAAAGAGGTCCCAGCAGATAATTACGTATAAACAACCTCATATAATAAAGAGATTGTGAAATAAACCCCTACCTTGTACTTTTCTTTGGTCGAGGGTAGTTTAACCTTTTTTATAATGGTGAAATAATTGTTATTAAACTATATAGGAATCATATACATTAATATGATATCATATATGATCTTTTAACATTTCTTTGTTAATAATATTTTAGTATTATCGTCGTTTTGGGTGTTAACTTACTCATTTTATTTTGAATGTTTTGTTAAATAAGTCATGTTTTTCATGGATAGGTTGTATCTTATTCTTATCTAGAATGACATCAAGTCCTTAAAAATTATTTTTAATTATCAAATGAGAATTAGACTTGAATGGATGTGATGGGGAATGAATCTCATCGCGTTCGTGGAGACGGTAGTCCGTACGTACGCACGAGCGAAAATATCATTATTTTGATATTAAAATAATATATAATTGGATGGTATATCATATATACAGAATAATTATAATGTTATATTTATTATTTACTTCAATTACACATCATTATCATACCCATCCAAATAATAATGTGCTGAATAAAAATTACCCCACGACGTGGAGACGGTAAGCCATACGTACCCACGTATGGTGACATGTCATTCAAAGGATGGATAGAATACTGAATATTGTTGTACCATATTTATAATAACATCACAGTATATACAATATACTGGATTTATTATTTTAGAATGTAAATAACAAAGAAAGAAGAAGTGGAAGAAGAAATGAACTTAAAAGAGTTTGGTGAGAACATTACCTCTTCTTCGGGTTCTTCCTTTTGATTTGATCAAAAGGTTTCCTTAGGTTGGATTTCTGATCAAAATAAGGCCTTGAGGTTTAATTGAGGGAAGTTTATAGAATATTTTGGCAGGTTCTTGCCGAGCCAAAAGGATTTGAATGTGTGAATTAGAGAGAAGGGTGAGTGCCCTTTTATAAGAGGGGTGAGGGGAACCTTTGGAAAAGCTAGAAATATTATTTTATAATAAATTCATATTCAGTTTCTAATGGATCCAATGTGGATTATTTATAGGTTAAGGTGGGTATAGGTCTAAAACCACTCAACCAAAAGGTTTTAGACCATTTTGGGTCACTATATTAACTTTATATTTTTGATTTAACTCTTACTTAAATAGTTTGACATTTACCATGTCTCTTTGTATTTTTATATTATACAATTAATAAACTTACTACATACTTCCAAGAGACCCCAAAGTGGTCCATTAATAATAAAAATATCATTATGTAAGTACTTTGGCCGAACCTTATATTTTTAGGAATATAATATCAACTAATAATATAGTATTTGTTTTAAAAACGACTTTATGTCAATTTTGACACTATTCAATAATTTATTTTTGTCAAAGTCTTAACATCTTTATTAATTCGAAAAAAAATCATTTAAGTAATCCTAACATGTCATATTAACCAATAAAATTCGTGTATGTCATAATAACTTTCAAATTATATTTATTTTAACATTTATAATACCAATTATTTGATTCTTTCATTAATAAGAAAAATACTACATCATTATTGTGTCATTAATAAATTTAATTATTCAATGTATAAAAATTATAAATAAAATACCATTATGTAGGAAATCGTTTTATATTTATAATTAATATTTATAGTCAAAATATAACATATATAACCCTATGTAAAATTTTTTTTTCTAAAAAGTTATATGCTTATGTCATTTTTGTATTTACTTTAACTTAATTAATATAAAGTGTCATTATCACTTACAAGTGGCTCCATGGGGTCCCAAAATTGACCCAAATATGCCCATGGTCGGATATATATCAACCAATAGGGTTAGGAAACGTTTTAGGGTAATTTAATATTATTATAATATTATTTGGTTTACCCTTATTTACCGGATTTACCCTTTAACCATGGTAAATAAAATATTTACCGAAGTAATTATTCAAAATGTATAAAAATAAAAGTTACCTATTTACACAATTTGAACCTCGTGATTCTAAATATGGAATCAATTTTTATAGATTCAAAACACAGAAGTGGCATAAATTGATTCAAAAATAATTCTCGTTGTCAAAACAAAAAGCGTGTTTTTAAGAAATAATAACTATCAAAAGATTGGCACTTGATTATGCCCAGTTTAAATGTGAAATTATGTCCAATGACCAACATTGGATTAAATGGTAAAAATATAATCTAATTATTCTTTAAAATCACTCAAATTCACAATTTATCACTATTAATTATTTCGATTAAAAAAGTTGTTTTTAATTAAAATTTAGTAATTTTCACTATTCATCAAAATATGAAAGTTATCAGAAAAGTACAAAAAATTCACCCTAAGCTAATTTCGATATTCCGAATCAAAAAATGAAGTCCATTTTGAAAGATAAAATTTATAATATTTCAAAAAGTGGGAATTACTATTCATAACGGCTAGTTTGATTGGTTGTGGTGTGTTAAAACTCGAAGTTGCGCACAACACAAGCTATTATATTATTCAAAGAGAAGCGTACCGTGGAATCTTGGGCTGTTACATTCTCCCATACTTCCAATAATTTCTTTCCCAAAATTTCTATAATACTACCGCATGAAAATACTCGGGTGGTTCTTTATCATGAGTTCCTCAGGTTCCCACGTTGCCTCTTCCATCTTATGGTTTCTCCATAGAAATTTTACCAGATGAGTCGTCCGGTTTCTCAGCACTTGTTATCTGGTATCAAGAATCTTGATAGGCTCTTCTTAATAAGACAGATTGGGTTTCAGATCTAATTCCTCATAGGTGAGTACATGCGTTGAGTCTGGCATGTATTTTCTCAACAGTGATATGTGGAACACATCGTGATCTTTGGAGAGACTTAGCGGCATTGCCAAACAATAAGCTACAGCCCCAATTTGTTCAATAACTTCAAAAGCTTTGATGTACCTGGGACTCAATTTACTCTTCTTACCAAAACATATAACACCCTTTCATGGAGATACCTTCATGAAAACATGATCTCCTACCTGAAATTACAAATCCTTACTTCTGTTGTCAGCATAGCTCTTCTACCTACTTTGAGCTAAATTGATGTGGTTTTGGATTACCTTCACTTTTTCCATCGTTTCCTCCACCAGTTCTGGGCCTAGAAGTTTTCTTTCACCAACATCATCCCAACAGGTTGGTGTACGACATATCTTTCCGTATAACGCTTCATATGGTGCCATATGAATACTTGAATGGAAACTATTGTTATAGGAAAATTCTACCAAAGGTAAATATTGATCCCACATACCTTGAAAGTTAAGTGAGCATGATCTCAACATGTCATCTAAGGTTTGAATAGTCTGTTCTGATTGTACATCAGTTTGGGGATGGTAGTCAGTGCTCAAATGAAGTTCAGTATCCATGGATTTCTGAAGACTTTTCCAGAATCTTGAAGAAAAACGTGGATAATGATCAGAAACTATCGATAGGGGTACTCCATGAAGTCTCACAACTTCATTAATATATAGTCTTTCTAGATGTTCAAGTGGTAGATCTTCTCTTATACCAATAAAATGTACTGACTTGGTAAGACGATCAATAATGACCCATATTGCATCGTTCCTTCTAGGAGTCTTTGGTAGTCCCATGACAAAGACCATCATGATATTATCCCATTTTCAATTAGTTATAGGAAGAGGTTGCATGAATCCTCTAGGTTGTTGCCTTCCAGCTTTCACTTGTTCACAAACCATACATCTTGACACAAAATTAGCAATAACCCTCTTTATGTTTTCCCACCAAAAATGTTCCATCAAATATATATACATTTTGGTGATCCCAGGGTGTATAGAGAAATTGGAACTATGTGCATCGTCCAACAATTCCCTTTTTAGATCAGGTATATCGAGAACACAAAGTCTCTTACCAAATTTCAAAATTCCATCTTCATACACAAAGTCACTCAATCTCCCATCATTCATAGCTTTAATCTTCTTTTTAAACTCTTCATCATTGGTCTGAGAACTCTATCATTTCTAGTAAAGATGGTTTGGAAACCATTTGAAAAGGTATTGATGTTTCAACGTCTATAGTGATTCCCATATCCATCTTTACTAGATCCATGTATGTAGGATCCTTTTAGACTTTCATCTTGTTCAAAACTCCATGATCCTTTCTACTCAAAGCATATGCCACCTTATTTGCCTTCCCTGGGTGGTAGTGTATAGTGAAATCATAATCCTTGAGTAGTTCAAGCCATCACCTTTGCCTCATGTTGAGTTCTTTCTGTGAGAAAATATACTTCAAACTCTTGTGATCACTATAAATATCTCATTTTTCACCATAGAGATAATGTGTCCATATCTTCAAAGCAAAGATTACAATAGCTAACAGAAGATCATGAGTAAGATAGTTTTGCTCATGAATTTTCATGTGTTGTGAAGCATAGGAAATAACCCTATAATTCTGCATTTGGACACAACCAAGTCCTTTATTTGATGCATCACTATAAATAATGAACCCATCATTCCCCGATGGTAGAGTCAATATAGAAGCATTGACTAATCTTCTCTTCAGTTATTCAAAAAAAATCACACTCTTTTGTCCAAATAAATTTAACCCCTTTACGTATGAGCTTCATTAATGGGTTATCCAATTGGGAAAAATTATGGATGAAACACTAATAATAACCTGCTAAACCAATAAAACTGCATACCTCAGTTATACTCGTCGGTACTAGCCATTATTGGATTGACTTAATCTTAGAAGGATCAATAGAGATTCCATCCATAGAGACAATATGACCAAGAAAAGAAATCTTCTGAAGCCAGAATTCACACTTGATAAACATCCCATACAATTCATGTCTTCTAAGAGTCTTCAGGATATTGCGCAAGTGATTTTAATGATCCTCATATATTTTTAAATATACCAAGATATCATTATTAAATACCACCACAAAATCATCAAGATATTCCTTGAAAACTCTGTCCATTAGATCCATGAATATAGAGGGTACATTAGTTAATCCAAAAGGCATTACTATAAACCCGTAATGCCCATACCTGGTTCAAAATACTGTATTTGGAATGTCTTCCTTATTCATACACAACTGATGGTATCCAGATCGAAGGTCAATCTTTGAAAATTATTGAGCTCCATCCAGTTGGTCAAATAAATCATCAATGCGAGGTAGGGGATACTTGTTCTTTATTGTTATAGCATTGATTTCCCTATAGTCAATACATAACCTCATAGATCCATCTTTCATCTTAACAAAAAGGACATGGGCTCCCCATGGAGAAACACTAGGGAAAATAAATCCCTTATTACTCAATTCCTCTAGTTGTTTCTTTAGTTCAACTAATTCCACAGTGGCCATTGTATAAGGGGTCTTTGATATGGGCTTGAACTAGGAATTAAATCAATGAAAAAAATCAATTTCTCGTTTTGGAGGATATCCAGGTAAATATTCCAGAAACACATCTACAAATTCATTCACAATAGGTACATCCTCTATTTCAAAATTCCTTTCCTCGCCCAAAATTATTTCATTCTCTTTCTCCCTGATAATTGAACTTAGTTGAGCTACTAGGGGTGGATCTAGATAAGAATCAGGTGGTGACGATTCTGCTCTCAAGATAAGGTGTTCGTTATCATCATCAACAAAAATCGTAACCTTCTTCTTCTTACAAAAAATCTTCAATCATGGTCTGAAAGCCAATCCATACTAAGGATTATATCAAATTCAATCTTGGGTACGATGTTAGATCAGTAGATAAATAACATTTATGAGCTCTAATGGGGACTGATTCACAAAAACATTGTTGCAATGATACTTCCCTTAAGAGTTTTGACTGACAACTCCCTTGTTAAATCAAATTGGAAATATCTAATTTTCCTAGAAAACAAGGAAGATATGAAACAATGCGATGATCCAGAATCAAATAAAGCATTTTCTAAACTTGAGGAAACCGTTAAATTACCTTCCACCATGTCTTTTAGTGATTTTACCTCAATAGTAGAAATAGCATAAGCTTGGACTTGATCTCTTGGCCTTTTCTGAGGTAAGTTCCCCTGACACTTAGGGAAATCATTTGCATAATGTCCCATATCCCTACAATTGTAGCATTAAACATCGGTAGATTCTTTCTTCCCCTTGCAATCACGAGCTAGGTGGCCTTTTTTACCACACTTGTAATAGACTACCATTCCCTTAAAGAAAGTACCATGGTGTTTCTTCTTACATTTAATACAGGATGGATAATAAAATTTTCCCTTCTTCCCCTTATTTCCATTTCTAGAGTGATCAGCATATCTCTTCTTCTCTTTCTTTTCTTTAAAGTCATAAGACATAGAGAATTATTTTTCTGTCTTGATAGCACATGAGACAATATCTTCGTATGATGAGAAGAATTGTGAGACTAATGCTTGATGGAGAAATGTTTTTTACCCATAAAAGAAATGATCAATCCTACTTCTTGGGTTACATATATAATCTGCAGAATACCTCACTAACATTGTAAAGTTATCCCTATACTTTGTGACATTCTCATCCTACTTTTGTCTCTGACCCAGAAATTACCTTTCCATATCTACTAGATGGTCACGAGGAAAGTATTTTTCTAAGAAAAGCTATTTGAACTCCCTCTATTCCATATTTTATACTTGATCATCCTCCTTTTTGTTTTTAATCAATGATCACCATTGGTCAGCATCTCCTGTGAGGTGGTAAACTTCCATGATAACTTTTTCTCTTTCACTACTCCCCAAGGCATGGAATATTTTCTATAAGGAATTTATCCATTACTCAGCTACTAATGGATTTGTACTCCCATTGAATGTTGCTGGTTGTTTCCTTATGAAGCGATCTAACATTGATCCTCCATGCTGCGGATCAGGGTGCTCCATATGGGTAAGGTTATTATTCATAACCTGAGTGAGTTGTCTCAGTATGGTGATTAGCTGATCCGAAACAGTTGCATCACCAGCTCTACTATAATTATCTTGACCAGGAGGGAAATCCCTACATGGATTGCATGCATTGATACAGTTTTCATTTCCTCCACTAGGCTTCATTTCTAAACAATGGAATATACTAGATTAGTTTATGAATCACAATAAATAAATCCAAACTTGTAAAACACTTAACATGATTTGAACATTTTATGGATATAATCCATAATCATAAAAATGTATTCTTTGAGGAATTATATACTCATAAGCCATTCATAATGGTTTTTAAATAAAATGAGAATTATCCTAAGCATATCCCATGGGAGTGTCATAACCAAGAGTGCAGCAAGGCCCGTTTTTGTGCACCAGTTCCCATTCGAGTCTAGCTCAAAGCGGTGTTTTAGGGTTTTATCCCTAGGTATATTTGTGCCAGAGCCGCCTCTATCTGATCGTATCCAGATAGGGATGTATTTCTTAGAAAACTTACAAAATATCTACAATACAAAAATTATATGAAGTTCTTCTATAATAATCCTCAAAGTCTATATTAGGTCCATGTGATCTAATTAGAGTTTATCTAAATCGAGCTTCCATGGTTTGTACTAATCTTCATCTGATACCAACTATAATGCCTCGACCCCAGTTACCCAGAGTCGGTGCATTATTACATAACATTGGCATGATCACGAAAGATCATGTCTCGAAAGACTGATTAGTTTAGTAGCCTTGGAATCACTAGATACATTCATAAATTTTACATTACATCATAAATTGAAAAACTACACCAACATATTGTCTCCATAGACCACACTCGTATCCACTCATACTATCCCTGCAGGTCATTCATAAAATATTTCTTCACATCCTGGGAAAAATAAAACATAGAAATTGGTGAGCTCAGATGCCCAGTAAGGATAACAATATAGCGGAAACTTTCATAAATAAGCATAAACATTTAAGGCAATGTATAACTAAAAAAAAATCCTTTTAAACTTGAACTTCAGCATAATATGGCAGAAATAAAATGAAATAATTCCATTTACTTATTCACATGGAAATTCTACTAATCGAATAATCACATGCAATATCAATAACCACTTTCATAATGATTGAATGCATAATGCAATACTATCATAACAACATAGTCAAGGCCTTGTGCTAAGACAACATATAAGATTTAGTCAAGGCCTTCTTCCAAGACACTAGTTTGTCTCATGATACCTAACAATGAATTGAGGATCTATAGAGGTCTCCACCTGTCACTTATTAAGTCCAATGTATTCCTCATATGAACAGGTTTAAACATAACATAAACATTTGTATTAAAACTAGTATATGAAATGTCAATACTTTCTCCATAAAACATGAATGGTATAAAAATAACACATCCATAGTCAAAAATATCACAAAACCATAAATAAAATATGGAATTTTTTTATCATAATAAATCAACTTCAAATATGCTTAAAATCCATCAAATGATGTTGACATAGATGAAATCAAAACTATTTGAGAGAAATATCTCTTTTTTTAGAATCATTTAAAAGTCACATAATTATAAAAGAAAAAATTTAATTTGAAAATATTCTTATAAACTTGTAATGGAAGATTCAACAATTTTATAACGGCAGAAAATAGTCACACACACCGTATAAGTTAAAAAAAGACATTCTTACCTTAATTCTGTCGAAAAGGTTAAAAAAGACCTTGTTTGGAAAATGACGGAATGATTACTTTATAAATTTATTATAAAAAGTCAAAAAGGGTATAAATTACTTTAACCCATAGTCTATAAAATAGTAATAATGATTTGAAATAAATTTTTACGAAACATGGATGTGGATGATAAAGAGGTCTCATTAGATAATTACGTATAAACAACCTCAGATAATGAAGAGATTGTGAAAGAAACCCTTACCTTGTACTTTTCCTTGGTCGAGGGTAGTTTAACCTCATGTATAATGGTTTAATAATTTTTATTAAATTATACAAGAATCATATACATTAATATGATATCATATATGATCTTTTAACATTGCTTTGTTAATAATATCTTAGTATTAGCATCGTTTCGGGTGTTAACTTGCTCATTTTATTTTATATGTTTTGTTACATAATCGATGTTTGTTATGGATAGGTTGTATCTTATTCATATCCTAAATGATATAAAGTCCATAAACATTATTTTTAATCATCAAATGAGAATTATACTTGAATGGATATGATGGGGAATGAAACTCATCGTGTTCGTGGAGATGGTAGTCTGTACGTACGCACGAGCGACAATATCATTCTTTTGATATTAAAATAATATATAATTGGATGTTATATAATATATATAGAATCATTATAATGTTATATTTATTATTTACTTCAATTACACATCATTATCATACCTATCCAAATAATAATGTTTTGAATAACAATTACACCACGACGTGGAGACGGTAAGTCATATATACGCACTTATGGTGACATTTCATTCAAAGGATGGATAGAATACTGAATATGGTTGTAACATATTTATAATACATAGAATTATATAGAATATACTGGAGTTATTAGTTTATAATGTAAATAAAAAAGAAATAATAAGTGGAAGAAGAAATGAACTTGAAAGAGGGTGGTGTAAACATTACCTCTTCTTCGGGTTCTTCCTTTTGATTTGATAAAAAGGGCTCCTTAGGTTGGTTTTCTGATCAAACTAAGGACTCTAGGTTGTAGTGAGTGAAGTTTATAGAATATTTGGGCTGGGTGTGTCCGAGGCAAAAGCCTTTGAAGGTGTGAATTAGATAGAAGGGGGAGTGCCCTTTTATAAGAGGGGTGAGGGGCACCTTTGGAAAAGCTAGAAAAATTATGTTATAATAAATTCATATTCCATTTATAATGGCTCCAAAATGTATTATTTAAATTTTATGGTGGGGATAGGTCAAAAACCACTCAACCAATAGGTTTTAGATAGGTTGGGTCACTATATTAACTTTATCTTTTGGATTTAACTCTTAGTTAAATAGTTTGACATTTACCATGTTTCTTTGTATTTTTATATTATATAGTTAATAAACTTACTATATACTTCCATGAAACCCCCAAGTGGTCCATTAATGATACACCTATAATTATATAAGTTATTTGTCTGAACCTTATATTTTTAGGAATATAATATCAATTAATAATATAATACTTGTTTTAAAAACACCCTTTTTCAATTTTGACACTATTTAATAATTGATTTTTGTTAAAGTCTTAACAACTTTATTAATTCGAACCAAATTCATTAAATTAATCCTAACATGTCATATTAACCAATAAAATTCTTTTATGTTATCAAAACTTTAAAATTATATTTATTTTAACATTTATAATACCAATTATTTGATTCTTTCATAAATAAGGAAAATACTTCATCCTTATTGTGTCATTAATAAATTTAATTATTAAATGTCTAAAAATTATAAATAAAATACCATTATGTAGGAAATAGTTTTATATTTCTAATGAATATTTATAGTCGAAAATATAACATATATAATCCTATTTAAAAATTGTTTTTCTAAAAGATATATGCTCATGTCATTTTTGTATTTAAGTTTACTTAATTAATATAAAGTGTCATTATCACTTACAAGTGGCTCCATTGGGTCTCCAAATAGACCCAAATATGCCCTTGATCGGACATGTAACATCCAAGAGGTTTAGAACACGTTTTAGTGTAATTTAATATTATTATAATATTATTTGTTTTACCCTTATTTACCGGATTTACCCTTTAACCCTGGTAAATAAAATATTTACCGAAGTATTTTATTCAAAATGTCTAAAAAAAGTTACCTATTTACACAATTTGGACCTCCTTATTATAAATAAGGAATCCATTTTTCTAAATTCAAAACACAGAAGTGGCAGAAATCAATTTAAAATTAGTTCCCGTTGTCAAAACAAAAAGCGTGTTTTTAAGAAATAATAACTATAAAAAAATTGGCATTTGCTTATGTCCAGTTTAAATGTGAAATTATGTCCAATGACCAACGTTGGATTAAATGGTAAAAATATAATCTAATTATACTTTAAAATCACTCCAATTCATAATTTATCACTATTAATTATTTCGATTAAAAAAGTTGTTTTTAATTAAAATTTTGTAATTTTCACTATTCATAAAAATGTGAAAGTAATCATAAAAGTACCAAAAATTCACCCGAAGATAATCTCAATATTATGAATCCAAAAATGAAGTCCATTTTGAAAGAAAAAATTTATGAAATTTCAAAAAGTGGGTATTACTATTCATAACGGCTAGTTTGATTGGTTGTGGTGTGTTAGAAATTGAAGTTGCGTACAACACATGCTACTGTATTATTCAAAGAGAATCATACTGTGGAAGATTGAAGTGTTACATTCTCCCCTCATTCAACTAATTTCATCCTTGAAATTTCTAGAATACTACCGCATGAAAATACTCGGGTGGTTCTTCATCATAAGTTCCTCGGTTTCTCACGTTGCCTCTTCCATCTTATGGTTTCTCCATAGAACTTTTACCAGATGAGTCGTCCGGTTTCTTAGCACTTGTTTTTTGGTATCAAGAATCTTGACAGGCTCTTCACAATTAGACAGATCGGGTTCTAGTTCAAATTCCTCATAGGTGAGTACATGCATTGAGTCAGTCATGTATTTTCTCAACAGTGATATGTGGAACACATCATGAACTTTGGAGAGACTTGGAAGCATTGCCAAATGATAAGCTACAACCCCAATTCGTTCTAGAATTTAAAAAGGTTCTATGTACCTGGGGCTCAATTTACCCTTTTTACCAATACATATAACACACTTCCATGGATATGCCTTCAATAAAACATGATCTCCTACCTAAAATTCAAAATACTTACTTTGGTTGTCAGCATAGCTCTTCTACCTACTTTGAGCTGCTTTGATGTGGTTTTGGATTACCTTCACATATCCATTATTTCCTCCACCAGTTCTAGGCCTATAGGTTTTAGTTAACCAACATCATCCCAACAGGTCGGTTTATGACATCTCTTTCCGTATAACGCTTCATATGGTGCCATCCGAATACATGAATGGAAGCTAATGTTATATAAAAATTCTACCAAATGTAAATATTGATCCCACATAACTTCAAAGTCAAGTGAGAATGATCTCAACATGTCTTCTAAGGTTTGAATAGTCCATTCCGATTGTAGGTCAGTTTGGGGGTGGTAGGCAGTGTTCAAATGAAGTTCAGTATCTAGGGCTTTCTGAAGACTTTTCCAGAATCAGGAAGTAAAACATGGTTCACAATCAAAAACATTCAATAGGGGTACTACATAAAGTCTCACAACTTCATTAATATATAGTCTTGCTAGACGTTCAAGTGGTAGATATTCTCTTATAGAAAGAAAATGTATTGACTTGGTAAGACTATCAACAATGAACCACATTGCATCCTTCCTTCTAGGAGTCTTTGGTAGTCCCATGACAAAGTCCATCGTGATATTATCCCATTTCCACTCAGGTATAGGAAGAGGTTGCATGACTCCTCCAGGCTGTTGCCTTCTAGCTTTCACTTGTTCACAAACCATGCATCTTGACACAAAATCACAAATATCCCTCTTCATCATGTCCCACAAAAAATGTTCCTTCAAATTGATATACATTTTGGTGCTCTTAGGGTGTATAGAGAAATTGGAACTATGAGCATCATCCAACAATTCCGTTTTTAGATCAGGTATATCGAGAACACAAAGTCTCTTCCCAAATTTCAAAATTCTATCTTCATACAAAAATTCACTCAATATCCCATCATTCATGACTTTAATCTTCTTTTTAACCTCTTCATCATCAGTCTAAGAACTCTTTATCCTCTCTAGTAAATATGGTTTGGAAACCATTTGAAAAAGTATTGGTGTTTCACCTTCTATGGTGATTCCCATGTCCATCTTTACTAGATCCATGTATGTAGGATCCATTTCAACTCTCATCTTGTTCAAAACTCCATGACCCTTTCTACTCAAAGCATCGTCCACCTTATTTTCCCTCCTTGGGTGGTACTGTATAGTGAAATCATAATCCTTGAGTAGTTCAAGACATCACCTTCGCCTCATGTTGAGTTCTTTTTGTGAGAAAATATAATTCAAACTCTTGTGATCATTATAAATCTCAAATTTTTCACCATAGAGATAATGTGTCCATATCTTCAAAGAAAATATTACAGCAGATAGCTTAAGATCAGGAGTATGATAGCTTTGCTCATGAATTTTTAGCTGCCGTGATGCGTATGCAACAACCATATCATTCTGCATAAGGACACAACCAAGTCCTTTATTTGATGCATAACTATAAATAACAAACCCATCATTACCTAATGGTAGAGTCAATATTGGAGCATTGATTAATCTTCTCTTCAGTTCTTCAAAACATTCTTCACACTCTTTTGTCCAAACAAATTTAACCCCTTTATGTGTGATCTTTGTTAATGGGTTAGCCAATCGGGCAAAATTCTAGATGAAACGCTGATAATAACCTGCTAAACCAATAAAACTGCGTACATCAGTTATACTCATCGGTGCTGGCTATTCCTGGATTGCCTTGGTCATAGAAGGATCAACAAATATTCCATCCTTAGAGACAATATGGCCAAGAAAAGAAATCTTCTGAAGCCAAAATTCACACTTGCTAAACATCCCATAAAATTCATGTCTTATAAGAGTCTTCAAGATAAAGCGGAAGTGATTTTCATGATCTTCGTAGCTTTTTAAATATACCAAGATATCATCAATAAATACCACCACAAAATCGTAGAGATATTCGTTGGAAACTATGTTCATTAGATCCATTAATACAGAGGGTGAATTAGTAAATCCAAAAGGCATTACTGTAAACTCGTAATGCCCGTACCTGGTTCGAAATTCTATTTTTGGAATGTCTTCCTTCTTCACACACAACTGATGGTATCCAGATCGAAGGTCAATCTTTGAAAAGTATTGAGATCTATCTAGTTGGTCAAATAAGTCATGAAAGCGAGGTAGGGGATACTTGTTATTTATTTTTACATCATTGATTTCCCCGTAGTCGATACATAACCTCATAGATCCATCTTTCTTCTTAACAAAAAGGATAGGGGCTCCCCATGGAGGAACACTAGGGAAAATAAATCCCTTATTACTCAATTACTCTAGTTTTTCCTTAGTTCAACTAATTCCACAGTGGCCATTCTATAAGGGGTCTTTGATATGGGCCTTGAACTAGGAATTACATCAATGGAAAACTCAATTTCTCGTTCTAGAGGATGTCCAGGTAAATCATCCGGAGGCACATCTACATATTCTTTCACAATAGGTACATCCTCTATTTGAACATTCCTTTCCTCACCCATAGTTATTTCATTCTCTTCCTCCCCGATAATTGAATTTGGTTGATCTACTGGGGGTGGATGTAGATAAGAATCAAGGTGGTGATGATTCTTCTCTAAATATAAGGTGTTATTTATCTTCATCATCAAAAATCATAACCTCCTTCTTCTTACAACAAATCTTCGCATCATAGTCTAAAATCCGATCCATACCGAGGATCATATCAAATTAAATCATGGGTATGGCGATGACATCAGTAGATAATGAACATTTATGTGCTCTAATGGGGACTGATTCACAAACACTCTATTGCAATGATACTTCCCTTAGGAGTTTTGACTGACAACTCCCTTGTTAAATAAAATTAGAAAGATATAATTTTCTTAGCCAAATAGGAAGATATGAAACAATTCAATGATCCAGAATCAAATAAATCATTTTCTAAACTTGAGGAAACCATTAAATTACTTGCCACCACTTATTTTGGTGCTTCTACCTCAGCAGTATTGTTAGCATAAGCTTGGCCTTGATCCCTTGGCCTTTTCTGAGGTATGTTCCCCTAACGCTTATGAAATTCATTTTCATAATGTCCCATATCCCTGCAGTTGTAGCATTGAACAATAGTAGCTTCTTTCAACCCCTTGTAATCATGATCTTGGTGGCCTTTTTCACCACACTTGTAATAGACTCCCGTTTCCATCAAGAAAGTACCAGGGCGTTTCTTCCCACATTAACTGCAGGATGGATAATCAAATTTTCCCTTCATCCCCTTATTTCAATTTCCAGAGTGATCAGAAGATCTCTTATTCTCTTACTTTGCTTTAAAGTCGTAAGACTTAGAGAACTATTTTTCTATCTTGATAGCACATGAGACAATATCTTCGTACGATGAGAAGGATTGTGAGACTAATGCTCGATGGAGATACGGTTTTAACCTGTCAAAGAAATGATCAATCTTACTTCTTGGGTTACATATGTAATCTACATCATACCTCTCTAACCTTGTAAAGTTATCCTCATACATTGTGACATTTTCGTCATCCTTTTGTCTTAGACTCAGAAATTTCCTTTCCATATCTTCTTGATGGTCACGAGTAAGTATTTTTCTAAGAAAATCTCTTTGAACACCCTCTATTACATATTTTATAATTAATCATCCTCCTTTGTGTTTTGAATCAATGACCACCATTGGTCAGCATCTCCAGTGAGTTGGTAAACTTCCATGATAACTTTTTCTCTTTCACTACTCCCCAAGGATTGGAATATTTTCTCTAAAGAATTTATCCATTGTTCAGCTACTAGTGGATTTTTTACTCCCATTTAATGTTGGTGGTTGTTTCCTCATGAAGAGATCTAACATTGATCCTCCACGCTACGGATCAGGGTGCTCTATACGGGTAAGGTTATTATTCATAACCTAAGTGATTTGTCTCAGTATATTGATTAGTTATTCAGCACCAGTTGCATCACCAAGTCCACTATAATTATCTTGATTAGGAGGGAAATTTCTTCATGGAGTGTGTGCATTTATACAGTTTCCATTTCTTCCACTAGGAGTCATTTCTAAACAATGGAATAAACTAGATTAGTTTATGAATCACAATACATAAATCCAAACTTGTAAAACACTTAACATGAATTGAACATTTTATGGATATAATCCATATTCATAAAAAAAATTCTTTGAGGAAGTATATACTCATAAACCCTTCATAATGGTTTGTAATGAAAATGAGAATTATCCTAAGCATATCCCCCAGGAGTGTCATAACCAAGAGTACAGTAAGGCCCGTTCTCGTGCACCAGTTCCCGTTCGAGTCTAGCTCAAAGCGGTGTTTTCAGGTTTTTCCCATAGGTACATTTGTGCCAGAGCCGCCTCCACCCGCTCATATCCATATAGGGATGTATTTCTTGGAAAACTCAAAAAATCTATACAATACCAAAATTCTAGGAAGTTCTTCCATACTAATCCTCAAAGTCCATCCTAGGTCTATGTGCTCTAATAAAATTTTATCTAAATCTAGCTTCCAAGGTTTGTACTAAACTTTCTCTGATACCAACTGTAACACCCCGACCCCAGTTACCCAGAGTTCGTGCATTATTACATAACATTGGCATGATCACAAAAGATCAAGTTTAAAAAGGCCGATTAGTTTAATAGCCCTGGAATCACTAGATAAATTCATAAAGTTTACATTACATCATAAAGTGAAATACTAAAACAACATCTTTTCTCCATAGAACACACTCATATCCAATCATACTATCCATGCAGGTTACTCATAAAATACTTCTTCACATCCTGGGAAAAATAAAACATATAATTGGGTGAGATGAGATGCCTAGTAAGGATAAAAATATAGCGAAAACTTTCATAAATAACAATAAACATTTAAGGCAATGTATAACAAAAACAAAAGCATTTTAAACTTGAACTTCAACATAATATGGCAGAAATAAAATAAAATAATTCCATTTACTTATTAACATGGATATTCTGCTAATCGAATAATCACATGTAATATCAATAACCACTTTCATAATGATGGAATGCATAATGCCAGACTATCATAACCACATAGTCCAGGCCTTGTGGAAAGACTACAAAAAATATTTTGTCAAGGAATTGTGCCAAGACACTAGTTTGTCTCATGGGACCTACTGATGCATTGAGGAGCTATAGCAGGCTCCACCCATTACTTATTAAGTCTAATGTATTCCTCATATGAACAGGTTTAAACATAACATAAAAATTCATATTAAAACTAGCATAAAAAATGTCAATACTTTCTCCATAAACCATGAATGGTATAAAAATAACACATCCACAGTCAAAAATATTACAAAACCTTCAATACAATATAGAAGTTTTTCATCATAATAAATCAACTTCATGTAAACTTAAAATCCATCAAAGGATGTTGACATAGATGAAATCAAAACTATTTGAGGGAAATAAGCCTTTTTTTTAAATCTTTCAAAAGTCACATAATTATAAAAGAAAAAATTTAAATTGAAAATATTCTTATAAACTTTTAAGGGATTATTCAACGATTTTATAATGGCGTAAAATAGTTTCACACGCCGTATAAGTTAAAAAAGACATTCTTACCTTAATTCTGTCGAAAAGGTTAAAAAGGACCTTGTTTGGAAAATGACGGAAAGATTAATTTTTTAATTTCTTATAAAAAGTCAAACAAGGGTATAAATGACATTAATTGATAGTCTTTAAAATAGTAAGAATAATTTGAGATACATTTTTAAGAAACATGGATGTGGATGATAAAGAGGTCCTAGTAGATAATTAGGTGTAAAGAACCTCGAATAATGAATAGATTGTGAAATAAACCCTTACCTTCTACTTTTACTTGACCGAGGGTAGTTTAACATCCTATATAATGGTGAAATAATTGTTATTAAATTATACAAGAATCATAAACATTAATATGATATCATATATGATCTTTTAACTTTTCTTTGTTAATAATATCTTAGTATTATCATTGTTTCGGGTGTTAACTTACTTGTTTTCTTTTATATGTTTTGTTACATAAGTCATGTTGGTTATGGATAGGATGTATCTTATTCATATCCAGAATGATATAAAGTCCTTAAAAATTATTTTTAATCATCAAATGAGAATTATACTTGAATGGATATGATGGGGAATGAATCTCATCGCGTTCGTGGAGACGATAGTCTGTACGTACGCACGAGCGACAATATCATTATTTTGATATTAAAATAATATATAATTGGATGGTATATCATATATAAAGAATAATTATAATGTTATATTTATTATTTAATTCAAATACACATCATTATCATACCCATCCAAATAATAATGTTTTTAATAACAATTACACCACGATGTGGAGACGGTAAGTCGTATGTATGCACGTATGGTGACATGTCATTCAAAGGATGGATAGAATACTGAATATGGTTGTACCATGTTTATAATAACATCAAATTATATATAATATAATGGATTTATTATTTTAGAATGGAAATTACAAAGAAAGAAGAAGTGGAAGAAGAAAGGAACTTGAAACGGGGTGGTGAAAACATTACCTCTTCTTCGGGTTCTTGCTTTTGATTTGATCAAAAGGGCTCCTTATGTTTTGTTTCTGATCAAAATAAGGCCTCTAAGATGAAGTGATGGAATTTTAGAGAATATTTTGGTAGGTCTTGGCCAATCAAAAAGTCTTTTAAGGTGTGAATTAGAGGGAAGGAGGAGTACCCTTTTATAAGAGGGGTGAGGGGAACCTTTGGAAAAGCTAGAAATATTATTTTATAATAAATTCAAATTTGGTTTCTAATGGCTCTATAGTGGATTATTTAAAGGATAATGAAGGTATAGTTCGACAACCACTCAACCAATAGGTTTTAGATAGGTTTGGGTCACTATATTAACTTTATCTTTTTGATTTAACTCTTAGTTAAATAGTTTGACATTTACCATGTCTCTTTGTATTTGTATATTATAGAGTTAATAAAATTACTACATACTTCCAAGAGACCCCCAAGTGGTCTATTAATGATTAAAATATCATTATATAAGTCCTTTTACCAAACCTTAGATTTTTAGGAATAAAATATCAATTAATAATATAATATTTGTTTTAAAAACTCTTTTATGTCAATTTTGACACTATTTAATAATTGATTTTTCTCAAAGTCTTAACAACTTTATTAATTCGATCCAAATTAAATTAAGGAATAATAAAATGTAATATTAACCAATAAAATTTGTGTATTTCATCAAAAGTTTCAAATTAAATTTATTTTAACATTTATAATACCAATTATTTGATTCTTTCATTAATAAGGAAAATACTGCATTATTATTGTGTCATTAATAAATTTAATTATTCAATGTCTAAAAATTATAAATAAAATACCATTATGTAGGAAATAGTTTTTTATTTCTAATGAATATTTATAGTCTAAAATATAACATATATAACCCTATGTAAATTTTTTTTTATAAAAGATATATGCTTATGTCATTTTTGTATTTACTTTAACTTAATTAATATAGAGTGTCATTATCACTTACAAGTGTCTCCATGGGGTCCCAAAATAAACCCAAAGATGAATGTGGTCGTACATGTATCAAAAAATAGGGTTAGGACACGTTTTAGGGTAATTTAATATTATTATAATATTATTTTGTTTACCCTTATTTACCGGATTTACGCTTTAACGATGGTAAATAAAAAATTTACCGAAGTAATTATTCAAGATGTCTAAAAATATAAGTTACCTATTTAAAAAATTTGTACCTCCTTATTCTAAATATGGAATCCATTTTTCTAAATTCAAAACACATAATTGGCAGAAATTAATTTAAAATTAATTCCTGTTGTCAAAACAAAAAGCGTGTTTTTAAGAAATAATAACTATCAAAAGATTGGCATTTTCTTATGTCCATTTTAAATGTGAAATTATGTCCATTGACCAAAATTTGATTAAATTGTAAAAATATATTCTAATTATAATTTAAAATCACTCAAATTCATAATTTATCACTATTAGTTATTTCGATTAAAAAAAGTTGTTTTTAATTAAAATTTAGTAATTTTCACTATTCATCAAAATGTGAATTTTATCAGAAAAGTACCAAAAATTCACACTAAGCTAATTTTGATGTTCCAAATCCAAAAATAAAGTTCACTTTGAACGTTAAAATTTATAATATTTCAAAAACTGGGTATTACTATTCATAACGGCTAGTTTTATTGGTTGTGGTGTGTTAGAACTCGAAGTTGCATACAACACACGCTACTGTATTATTCAAAGAGAAGTGTACTGTGGTAGCTTGAGGTGTTACATGTAAAATATCAAAAATATTAAATTTACTTTAAAAATATATATTCAAAAAATACCGAGGTGCTACAATATATACTTCAATAACCATCAAAGAAATATGGTGATAGAAAAATGAAATACATCATTCATGATGATGGTAGTCTGTACATACACATGAACATTTATTTAATTTTATAATAAAAAATTAATGTATGGTAAGTAATAATTTATCATTAAAATATCATGATGATGTCATGAATATCATATATATTCATTAAATATATCTTTATGACCATCCATGTAAATCATAAATGAAAAAGAAATCACATCACTTTATGGTGGTGATAGTCCACACGTACGCACGAGCAATATTATCACCTTCCAACAAATGGGGTTCATAATTGAAATAATATTTTATGTATTTAGTATCATAATAATTTCAAAAAAAGTACACAATCATTAATTATCTATATAACTAATTAGGATATGCAGCGATGAAAAATAAAATACTTTGATCATGGAGACAGTAGTCTGTTTGTACGAATGATAAAGTTTTCTTTTTTCCATTAGTATGAATGATAAATTGATATTTTTAATTATATTAACATAATAAAATTTTAGTGATATAATGATACTAATGATACTATATTAAAATAGTTAAATAATATTTGAGGCTGGTATAATAAGAAATAAATTTTAAAATAATCAATGAAGATAATTACCTCTTCTTTAAGAAAAATCCTTTAGATATCATCCAAAGGACTCTTGGGTTAGTATTTTAACAATAAAAAACCTATAGAACATGGTTAGAGAAGTTTAGAAAATATTTAGGTAGGATTTTTATATCTAAGTGGATCATGATGTTGTAAAGAATATAGGATAGTAGGTTCCCATTTATATGTAAGGGGAGTGAAAAACATGTAATTATTCTAAACATTAACATAATATAAGATTATGTTCTTGGAAAAGTGTCTCCAAATTGGATAATTTTGAATATGGGATGAGATGGGGTCTAAATCCATTTAACCAATAGGATTTATATAAATTTTTATGTCATTTTAACCCTTAACCCTTTAGTTTAACTTCTCATGGAACCTTTTAACCTTTACTTAAGTAATCATTTTTTACCTATGATACTATTAATTCTGAAAAAAACTAAAATTGGTCACATTACCAGATATTTAAATTCTAATTCCAAATATATAAAAATTTCATTCGATTCAATATCTATAAGTGGAAGAAATTAATTTTAAAATAAGAGTTGAAACACAAATCAAACTTGTATATAATCCACATTCTAGTCAACTCACATGGATAGTCATTATTATAGAAATAATTAATATATATGATAATAATTAAATAATATGGATTCAATAAAATTATTATAAAATCCACTTCTTGACCCTTTCATCCATTAATTAAATGATAACATCACTCATGTGTATGTACCACCTACTGTCTCTACACAACTAAGTGATTCATTTTCTATGTTTAAGTTTCATGAAAGACTCTAAAAATTTATCCAATAATTAAATATGATATTTATAACATTAATATAATTCTAGATATCATTTAAATATATCATAATAATAATATTTGAAACTTTTACGACAAAATATACATGAGAGAACAAAGTAGTTATCACCAAAAACAATTGTAATAATGAAATATTATTAATGAACAAGTGATAATATATTATAATAATAACATATATGATATTACAAAAATGAATATGAATATAATATAAATTAATAAGAAAATTAAAACCATTATTCATGAGGTTAAATCATTTTAAACTAATGTTAAATGTGAGTTAAGGGACTTCATCTCGATTTCACTTCATTGAGGCATATATTAATGTAATTCACCCAATTTATTTTATACAGTGTATAAACTCAACTGTTACATGTAATATCTTTAATCCTTCATAATTCATGGTATTATAAGTTTCAAAATTAATCATTTTATCAAAGGGGATTTTAATTGAATGTTACCAAGTTGTAAAGAATTTTATAACTCAATTTATTTTCATTAGGTTATATTTCTTCTTCATTGTATTTGATATTGTAAGATTATGTATGTAATGAATTTGGATTATTTTATGTTATATTTAGAACTATTTTGTTTTTATTTAAATTTAATACACATAATCAATTCATTGATTAATTTTCTATTCAACTTTATGATATTTTAAAGGGATTTCATCTCAATTTACATTATATTGGGACATATTTGTTAGTTTTCACTTATTCACTTCTATATGGTGTATACCAAACTATCAATTAAATTGTCTTGGTGAAAGGTCCTAATAGTATATATATCATTATTTCTGATATTGTGGTGTCTAATATTAATCATTTCATTCTTTTATGATTAAATCAGTATTATCCATGATATAATTGCATAGATATTATCTATGGATGCATTTTATGCTCAACTTATTGATTAAATAAAATATTTTTTAGTTATTTACCATGCCAGGTTGACTATGTCTTATTGATTATGACTCATTTACACATTATATATTCTACTATATATAATCGTGATTAAGCATCTGAGGTCACCCTTGGTTTTTATTCTCCACGATATGAAGAATGAATATTTGAATGAGTTCAAGGAAGAATAATTTTTTACTTTCACTAAGTTGTATTTCATGTTTCCAAATGTTATTTCATATTCAACTATGATTCTATTTTACGAAGATTACTAAACTATTTGATCTTTTGGGATGTTTTTTCCATTATACTATGTAAATTAATAAAGTATAAACTAGCTCTAGGCTACAAGGGTTGGGGTGCTTGCATATTTTTTATACAAACATATTATATTCAATTAATTAATCACTTAGGTTCATATCAAATGTTTTTATGATATTTTTCTCATATGTAAAAATTTACATAGGTGGTTTGACTATGGTAAATGATCTTATTATTCAATCATTTCAAACTAATAATCATAACATAATTATCATTTTTATACATCAAAAATTATTTTAAAACCAATCATGAATGATGCATATGAAAAATGAAAAATGCTAAAATCTTTGAGATAATATTCTATATGGATAGAAATAAAATAATAATAAATGTATTTCTTATATTGGGAGAACACCACCCACACACCATCAAAATTTTAAACTTTTCTAACCATTTCTCCCATAAATCTCATGTATCCCCAGGAAGCACTGGTCACTCCGATGACCTATGACCTTGGTTCGTCATTGATCTTTGATGTTTCTATAGTGATTCTTGTAGTTCCATGTTCCCCTTATCTTATTCTAAATCTCTTAATTTCCTTCAAGGATGCCTTGTTCTAATTCTATTAGTCCCTCTAGTGCCCCTACTTTCGAGAGATATATCTGGTCTCTCTTGTAGTTTTGAGGGACATTCGATGTCTAATCTTGGATGGTTTGGCATCGGCCTTTGAAGAAGCTTCCACGTACCTCAAGTGGTCTATAATGGAGAGGCTCCAATTGGAAAAAAATCAAATTTGGTTTTCCATTTCTTAGTCGACTATTGGGGTTTGGAGTCTCTATCTCTAATCCCTTTAGTGCACTTCAAATAATTTTGTGTGGTATTGGCATCAGAGGTGGACTTTGTACATGATTGGTGAAAATATCCTCATCCCATTAGAAGTTATAACTTCAACCTGACCTATTGTTCGATGAAGATTCATAAGGGTAAGGATGATTCATGTGTGGTAGTTTGGGTTCATTTTCTATGACTCTTGTAACCCTTCTAAAATGGTAATTTCCTTAAAGCTATTGGAGATTCTCTTGTAAAATTTGTCAATGATGTTTTATGAACTTTCATTTTTAATGATTCTATGATATATTATATTTGTGTAGAAATGGACGTCTCCCTTCCCCTATTATACTGGTTATGTCTCTGGGTGTAAGACTCGCTCATCAAGAATCAAGATATCCTTTAACCTATAGATCCAAGGGTTTTATCTTTCTGTCGGCTATAAGAACGTTCGTTGAAAATGTGAAAATGATTCTTTCAAGGTTATCATGGTGGGAAAAATCATGTGTAATCTAATAGAGATATGTCATGGTCTCATTCTTCTATCAACACCCCAGTCCGCATCTTGTATGAGGTTTTGGGTAATGATGGAGCTACAGTTGAGGTCTCCCATAAACAAGGTGGCTTCCCAATTCAAGGATTTGTTCTCTCATCCTCTTCTTTGATGGTTGAAGATTCTTCTGGTATCTTGGATTTGGTTCTATATATCTCGAGGATCTCCTCTTCTCAGACAGAACCAAATATCCAACAAGCCTATATTATTTCCTATGGTAAGGGCATTATAGATCCTCATCCAAGGTTCTTTATTCCTATTAGATATTCTAGACCCTCTATCCATTATCTCCTCCTCCCATATCCCCCCTATAGTGCATTACCATATGATTTTGAGATCCTCATTTAATAGATCCTACCTTTACCACTATTCTCTCATGAGGACCCTTCTTAGAAGGAAGATCTCAAATCCATCCAGCAAACAGGTGTATGCTTTGAAGCAGACCTAGATTGTGAAGGGCATGAGGCACCCCCATAGTCCCTGTCTAGCACATCGAGAGGGGTTAAATATTGTATGAATGACTTTTAAATCCCACCAGAAATAGTTAATTCCCCTTAAACAAGTGAATTATTTATGAGAACCAAATCTAGACACACTTGAGATTACCCTCCCATTAGTCAAATGTGACCAATCTATTAGGGGTTAAAGCCAAGCGTCTACAAATTCAATGATACCTATCTTCATATAGAATTAATTTAGCCGGGGAAACCGAGTTAAATCAGATTACATCGATTTGGAATCAAGTAAGAACATGGCCTCTGTTGTTTCTATTATCAAACTTAAGAAAATATATTCTAGAATATGTGATTTTACTCATAGAATTAAAATGCATTCATTTATACATACTAGTCCCATTAATATAAACATATGGATCTTTTGTCATAATAAAATTCAGTGGATCTGATACAAGTGGACGATTAGTTCATCACTAAAAAAGTTAACATAAGGAATATCATAATGATTGTTTCCTTAATCTATGGAAGTTATAATGCCCAAAAAAGTCTACACATGTAGCAGGGTCTCGATTCTTTTGATATAGGAGACTCCCCATTGATTTTTGGAGGGTAGTTCAAAGTAATAGTCGATCCAGATAAAAATAATGGTAGAGGGGATTTCCATCAATAGGATAGAGTGGATTTATCTCAATTAATGGATGGAAAGGGGGTGGTGCACTTGGGATACATTGGTGATCATTACACTTCGTACAATAATCAAAGAGAGGGTCATCATTCTTGGACACACCTTGATATATGTCTGGATAATTTTCATTTTGTATCTTCCTATCCTAATGCCAAGGTAACTCATCTGGTTCAAGGAATTTATGATCCTTCAACACTCTTGGTTTCCTTGTCTCCTATGAATGATGGATATAAATGATTCTAATTCCCACCAGTGGACTAATATTCTAGGATATAAATCGGTTGTTAGTAATTTATGGCACCAACATACTCAAGGAGATGTAGTGATGGGGCTTCATAATAAAGTATGTCTACTAGAACATGAACTTTAAGTGTGGGTTTGGGAGAACCCCCAACTCCTATGACCTCAATACAATCAAGAAGAATATTTATCAGCTATATTTCAGCCACAAAGATGAATGGAATGAAACACTATTCGAAGACCTCACTGGTTAGAAGGATATCATAGAAGAGATTCTCTAGCGAGAAATGGTGTCTCATAAAGCCCAAAATTTTCATGTAGGATGACTTTTATTACAAGGATCACGATGTTGTTGGTAATATGGCCCAGTCTTATTTCAAAAATAAACTTGTATGAAATAATATGTGTATTCTTGAAGGTTACATGAGTGGGAATGACATGTTTCTTAATGTGATCCCTAACATAGTGTTCCGTTAAGAAAATTTTCTCTTGGAAGAAGTCCTTTAAGAAAAATAAATCGAGGATGCCTTGATGGGCCTCAATGCGAAGAGTTTCCCAGGTCCTGATAGATTTCTAGGATCTTTTAATATGTGATCCTGGAATGTGGTTAGAAGCAACATAGTAAGGGATATCCAAGACATCTTTGGATGTTGGAGCCTATAGTGAGTCACATACACAACTATCTTATAGTTCTTTTTCCAAATCAAGGATCTATCCTCCCTCCAACATTATGGTCCAGTGAGTATGTGAAGCTTTCCGTAAAAAATGATGGTCCCGGGCACAGCAGAAGCACATGGGTGGATGTGCCCACTTGGCTTATTTTCATTAGCAATGATCAATCCGGGATCAGTACGATGATAAAATCCAGTCTCCATGGATTTATTCACAGAAATAGACAAAGAAGAAGAAAAGTCTCAGAACCACAAAATAGGATCGTCACTGGTTGATTATAATTAATCTAATTAATTGAAAAGAAATGCCTTTTAAGTGTTCTTTCTTCGTTGATATTCTTGATCACATTCCTATGTGATTCATCGTTGTTTCGCAGAAGCCAAGTATAGAATTACTCTAGCGGTGATCCACACGTGCACCTCGTGTCTCTGGATGTCGCCAAAGGAGTCTCCGGGTGCAAGAATGGAGAAACCTTGGCTTGTGTTGTCTACCTTAGATCTTCTTGATCCGATGAAAGAGGATATCTCTCGGTCTTGAGAGAGTTCTTCAAGGAAGAGGTTCTTTTGGCCTTGAAATAATTCTCTAGAATTGTTGTGCAAAATGATTCTCTTGTTCGAAAAAGTGTTGGGGTTGTGAGGATATTTATAATCGGGTTTGAGGTTGTAGAGTTATGACGATAAATAAATGCGTTAAACATTTTATTTATTTCATTGACTCTTATTGAAAACCCCCATGTCGAATAATTAATTCCTTGACATGCACCCATGCTGATTATAATAAATATCATTTAATAAAAAAATATTATATCCTCAAAATCCCGACTGGAAAACTACACGGTGTGTAATCATTAATACATGATGTGTACTTGTTTTCCTTAAAACTACATGGTGTGTAGTCATTAATACACAGCATGTATATCTTTTTTTCATTTCCTTATTCCTCCATCATTAAAACAATTTAGGATTCCTTGAATAATTATTAAACCACGTATGGGAATAATATTTATTCTACTTGAGATACTTGGATGCACTTAGTGTGTGGCCCTTTAGGCCTCTTTTTCGTTGGAATTAGGCGGGCTTGCCTAAAGTCCAAGATTACTCCCTAGCAATGGGTCAAGGCACCGAAGAGAAATAAGTTGAGGCTGCATTTACATGTCACGTCATACGAACGCTTACTGTGTAATTTAATCCCTTTGTCTCAATATATCATCAATCAGGTTTCATGGTAGTGTCATAAACCTATATGCTTGATCTGTCATTATTTGAATTCCAAAAAAAACATGTCTTTTTGACAGTTCTATTTCAATAAAAGGGCCCGATATATCTACTTCCATAAATATGGAAGGGACAAATCCTTCCTCAACTTATCCATTAAAAACATGTCATCCGTGATGCACCCAATGTACCCTACTTCCCGCCAACTATCTTCGTGACAGTTTTCATCAGCAAATCTAAGTGCGCGAGTCATGACATGAGTTAATGATAATATTCCAATCTAAGGACCATTACACACACTCACAGATAGAAATATCCGATGACACCAAAACATGTGGAATTAATACTGGAGGGTATGTTCTCATAATCTCCCATCTTGGATATTACCAAGTGTGAAATCCATGAGAGAGAGTCTCTTCTTCTTAGGAGTACTCACACATGACAGTCTGTATACTATGTGTCCTATCATAGTATGTCATCCAACCACAAAACTTTATTTAAGAATATATGTTATAGAATTTCAAGGTTCTCATCATAGCAAGGATCTTCCATGACCTTATCAATGCAACAAATATTCCAAGACATTATTATATTATAGTTATGTAGAATAATAAACATTATATTATAATTGAAAAAATCATTTAATCAAAGTAAAAAATAGTTGGTTCATAGAACACCAACCCTAACAAACTCCCACCTGTACTAGAGACAACTGCCTACGACTTTTAGTCCACTAGACCTCACATGATAATCATGTTTCTGCTGAGTCAATGCTTTAGTCAAGGGGTCCACCACGTTGTATTATGTGAAAATACTGCTCACTACAATTTCACCTCTCTAAGAAAAATATCTCAAGAGATGATACTTCTGAAGTATGTGCTTTCTGATGATGTGACCTTGGCTCTTTTTCAAGTGCCACCTCTGCAGTATAATCACAATAGATTGTGATATGATATTTACTACTTGGTACTACATCCATCTCTTGGATGAATTTTCACATCCATACTGCTTCTTTAGGTTCCTTAGAAGCTTCGATATACTTGGACTCCGCTGTAGAATCTTCCACCACAGTTTTCTTT
This sequence comes from Viscum album, assembly GCA_963277665.1. Taxonomy (NCBI): domain Eukaryota; kingdom Viridiplantae; phylum Streptophyta; class Magnoliopsida; order Santalales; family Viscaceae; genus Viscum; species Viscum album. Next base: position 841,693,653 of record OY728137.1, on the reverse strand, counting down.
GAGCTCTTCTAGCTCACTGCACCTCCATTCAAACTGAAGATGTAACTAGTCTACAACTTCATGTCATCTTGATCAGTCTAGAAACTAGCATCAACATGTCCTCTAATTACTAGTTCCTCATCTCCTCCATAAACCAGGAACATATCCTTAGTATGCCTCAGATACTTAAGGATAGTCTTGACTGCCATCCAATGGTGGTCTCCTGGATCAGCTTGATATCTGCCTACTGCACTTAATGAGTAAGCAACATCTAGCCTTGTACATATCATAGCATATATGACTGACCCAATCGTGGATGCATAAGGTATCCTTGCCATTTTCTTTCTTTCTTCATGTGTCTAAGGACACATTTTATTGGATAGATGAATTCCATGTGACACTAGCAACAATCCCCTCTTGGATTGTTCCATACTGAATCTCTTCAGTATCGTGTCAATGTATGTACTCTGACTCAGGCCCATCATTTTCTTGGATCTATCATGATGGATCTTTATCCAAAGAATATATGCTGCCTCACCGAAGTCATTCATGGAGAATCATTTATCTAACCATGCCTTAACTGACTGTAATAAAGGTACTTCATTTCCAATTAGTAATATTTCATCAAAATATACTATTAGGAAAAAAACTACACTTCCACTAAACCTCTTGTAGACACAAGGCTCATATTCATTCTTAACAAAGACTAATTTCATTACAGCTTCATCAAAATAAATGTTCCATGACCTTGGTGCTTTCTTTAATCCATAAATGGATTTCTGCTACTTGTATACCTCGTTGGCATCCTTTTGAGTCACAAACCCTTCAGGTTGTGTCATGTAGACATCTTCCTAGAGGTTCCCGTTAAGGAATTATGTTTTGACTTCCATTTTCCAAATTTCATAGTCATGGTAAGCGAAAATTGCCAATAGGATTCTAATGGATTTCAGTATTACAACCAGAAAAAAGGTTTCATCATAGTCAATTCCTTGATTTTGTCTAAAACCTTTAGCAACCAGTCGTGCCTTATAGTTACTTACTTGCCCCTCCATGTCCAGTTTCTTCTTGAATACCAATTTATTACCAATAGGATTTATATCAACTGGAGGATCTACCAAAATCCAGACTTGGTTTTGGTACATGGAATCTAGTTCATAATTCATGGCTTGTTGCCACTTGGAAACGTCTGTGCCTTCAAATGATTCCTTGTAGGTAATAGGATCATCATTTTCAACCAATAATTAGTCACCATCCTCAATGAAAAGAAAACCATATCATTCTTGTTATCTCACCTCTCTTGTGCTCTTACACAGTTCATGTGTCTCTGGAATAGATTGTTCTTCCACAGGGCTTCGTGGAATCTGTTCTTGTACCAACTCCTGTGTATCTTGAGCCTCGACTTCATCGAATTCTATCTCACTCCCACTATCTCTTTTGGATATGTGATCCCTCTCAAGGAATGTGGGATGTCTTTCCACTGTAACATTTTTGTTTGAGGGGTTTTATAGGTAATATCCCCTTGTTTCCCTAGGATACCCTATAAAGATACACTTTGTGCATCAGGGTGCATGTTTGTTACCTGAAGAGGCCTTAACAAATGCTTCTCTACCCCACACATGTAAATTCAATAACATGGATTTTCATCCACTCCATAACTCATATGGAATTCCATTTATCGATTTAGTTGTACTTGTTTTAGTATGTGTTTTTCTATTTGTAATGAATATCCCCCAATGGATAATGGAAGACTCACATGACTCATCATTAATCTCACCATGTCTAACAAGGTGCGGTTCCTCCTTTCACTTACACCATTCCACTGAGATGTGTAAGGAGGAGTGAGTTGAGAAAGAATCCCAAACTCCCATAAGAAATAAATGAAGTCCTAAGTATGATATTCTCATCCTCTGTTTGAGTGGAGTTTCTTTATCTTTTTACCAAGATAGTTCTCAACTTCATTCTTGTATTCTTTGAACAGATCAAAATAATCTGACTTATACCTCATTAAGTAAATATATCCATATCTACTAAAATCATCAGTAAAAGTTATGAAGTATGAGAAATCACCCATTTCTTCAACTAGAAATGGTCCACACACATCTGTGTGAACTAATTCTAGAAGCTCTTTAGCCCTTTCACCTTTCCCACTAAATGGGGCTTTGGTTATTTTTCATTGTAGACACACATGACATACACCAAGTGGTTTTAGTTCGAAAGAATCTAAATACCCATCTTGATGTAATTTTGTCAAATGATTCCTATTGACATGACCTAGCCGGTGATTCCAAAGTTGGGTGTGGTATGAGTCATGTGAATTAACTTTTTCATCAATGGCCATTACTTGGTTTGTGTAGTCTAACACATAAAGGCCATTATATAAATGTTCCCAACCAAAACAAATGATATCTTTATAAAAGTAGCAACATCCACTTAAAAACATGAAGATGAATCCATCAGTATCTAATATGGATACTGAAATAATGTTTTTGGTTATAGAAGGTACATAGTAACATCCTTTCGAAACCAAGACCATCCCAGTAGGCAATGTGAGGTGGCGGTCTCCGACAGCTACAACGGCGAGTCTGGCTCCATTGGATGCTCATAGATCCACCTCACCTCGGTCAATCTTTCTGAACCAACTTGGTTCCTGTATTTGGATACAAATGTGAGCACCACAAGTAGTATCTAATACCAAATAGGTATAAATAGATAGATTGCATTCGATAACAAATTCACTTGAAGATTCCCCATTCTTCCTTAGCTGGGTGCAGTTTTTCTTCTAGTGGCCCTTCTTTCCACATGCGAAACAAATAGCCTCATGTTCTCTTGCCTCTCCTTTGATCTTACTTTTCTTGGAAGGCCTTGAAGAAGATTTGGGCTTAAAGATCTTCGCCTTACCTTTACTTTTATTCACCATGAGTAGAAATGGCTTTTCACACTTCATGTCATTGTCCACTTGGTGAATAAGGATAAGAAGATCAGACAGAGACTTATTAATGTTGTTCATGTTGAAGTTCACAATAATGTTTGAGAAGCTCTGGGGGAGTGATGTAAGAATGAGATTGTTACCCAGTTCTTCGGTTAGTTTAAACCCTAGAACCTTTAAGTTCTCAATGTAGACATTGATCTTGACTACATGAGGCCCATCTGGGGAATCCTCTCCAATATTTCTCTGAAATAGAGCCTTGTATATCTCAAACCTTTCCTATCTTTCTCTCTCCTAGTATAGGCCACAGAGGTGATCAAGCATGATGTAGGCATCCATGTCTTCATGAGACTTCATGAGCTCACTAGACATTGATGACAGTATCAAAAATTGAACGTCGAGTGAATCACTCAAATGTTGATCATAGACCAAGAAATCTTCATCACTCTCCCCTGGGGCAGGAGAATCCGGAAGTGAGGACTCCAGCACGTAATACTTTTGTTCATGATGTAGGATAACCTGAAGGCGCCTAAAACATTCTTGAAAGTTACTATCAGTGAGGATATTTTCTTTCTCCAGAATTGATCACAAATAAAATGTGGTTGGAGAGTTTTTCATATTTATTTTAAAAATTATAAGAGAAGATTTATCAGTACTTTCTTGATTACATTTTATGAGAAATGATAAATTTTATTAAGTCTCCCACTATTTTATCAAGTCTCAATGGCCCTCACAATTGAACCTGAAATGTCTAGTTGCTTTGACATTCTAGTGGAAAGGATCCATATTCCCCTTCGCATAACCCCAACAAGTGTTGGTCAATCTATTTGAAGGTATTTAGGTAGGCATGTCTTTGCCAACTGTGAGCTTACAGTTCCTTGATCTTTTGAGTGGACTCCCCAATCCTGATATCATGACTTGGATTTCCTCAACTCTTGCCTCTAATATTACATCATGTCTAGCAAGGGATACTCCTCTTGATGTAATATGGTTATGTCAACCCAAAACCTTTCATAAGGGATTCCTTTATATAAGTAAGTGTCCCAAAAAGGGTTGGTCAAACACATAGTTTTATTGAGTCTTACCCTTAATCAGGTAACAGAAGGCTTGGTCTGACTTAATAGGGTATTGAAGGATTTTAACCCTTTATGTGTAGTTTCACATTATCACATGCTTGTTAATATTAAGTGATGCTTTATTAAGTGATTAACCATGTTCTGATAATGTTTACGCATAGTCCAGTTTTTATTTTATTCCATCTTTGCATGCTGGTTCATTTTATTAACTATGTGATCACGACAACACATACAAAATAAATAAACCATTCATGTAACACCCCAATCTTTCATGGTACGATTCTCTTTTAATAATACAGTAGCGTGTGTTGTACGCAACATCGAGATTCTAACACACCGCGACCAATCAAAGTAGCAATTATGAATAGTAATACCCACTTTTTGAAAATTTATAAATTTTATCTGTCAAAATGGAATTCATTTTTGGTTTCAGAATATCTAAATTAGACTAGGTTGAAATTTTGGTACCTTTCGGATAACTTTTATATTTTGATGATTAATGAAAATTACAAAATTTTAATTAAAAACAACTTTTTTAATCAAAATAATTAATATTGATAAATTATGAATTTGAGTTGTTTTAAAGTATATTTAGAATATATTTTTACCATTTAATACAATATTTTTCATTGGACAAAATTTCACAATTAAATCGGACATAAACAAGTGTCAATCTTTTAATAGTTATTATTTCTTAAAAACACGCTTTTTGTTTTTACAATGGTAATGAATTTTAATTTAATTTCTTCCACTTCGGTGTTTTGAATCTAGAAAAATGGATTCCATATTTGGAATCAGGATGTCCATATTGTTTAAATAGATAACTTTTATTTTTAGACATTTTGAATAATTACTTCGGTAAATATTTTATTTACCATGGTTAAAGGGTAAATCTGGTAAATAAGGGTAAACATATAATATTATAATAATAATAAATTACCCTAAAACGTATCCTAACCTTATTGGTTGATACATGTCCAACCATTGGAATCTTTTGTTCAATTTTGGGACCCTATGGAGTCACTTGTAGGTGATAAGGACATGATATTAATTAAGTTAATGTAAAATACAAAAATGACATAAGCATATATCTTTTAAAAAAACATTTTTTACATAGGCTTATATTTGTTATATTTTCAACTATAAATATTCATTAGAAAGAAAAAACAATTTCCTACATAATGGTATTTTATTTATAAATTTTAGATATTTAATCATTAAATTTATTTATGACACAATAATGATGCATCATTTTCCTTATTAATGAAAGAATCAAATAGTTGGTATTATAAATGTTAAAATAAATATAATTTGAAAGTTTTGATGCCATCCAAAAATTTTAATGGTTAATATGACATTTTATGATTTCTTAAATGAATTTGTTTTGAATTAATAAAGTTGTTAAGACTTTAAAAAAAATCAATTATTAATTATTGTCGAAATTGACATAAATGAGTTTTTAAAACAAATATTATATTATTAATTGATATTCTATTCCTAAAAATCTATGGTTAGTCCAAATGAATTATATCATGACAGGTGTATCATTAATGGACCACTTGGGGTTCTCTTGGATGTATATTGTAAGTTTATTAACTGTATAATATAAAAATACAAAGTGACATGGTAAATGTCAATCTAATTAACTAAGAGTTAAAACTATAAGATAGGGTTAATATAATGACCCAAACCTGTCTAAAATCTATTGGTTGAAATTATTAAGACCCATAACCACCTTATACGTTTAATAATATACTTTGGAGCCATTAGAAACCGAATATGAATTTATTGTAAATTAATACTTTAAGTTTTTCCTAAAGAGCCCATCCCCCCCCCCCTTATAAAAGGACACCACTTCTAACCAATTCATCACACCTCTCAAGCCTTTTTTTTTTCAGTGAACCCCTTCCCAAATATTCTTTCAACTTCCCTCAGTTCGACATAGATGCCTTAGTTTGATCAGAATGCCAACCTAACGATCCCTTTTGATCAAATCAAAAGGAATAACCCGAATAAGAGGTAATGTTTTTACCACCCTCTTTCAAGTTCCTTTCTTCTTCAACTTCTTATTTCTTTGTTATTTCCAATCTAAAATAATAAATAAAGTACCAAATATATACTTTTATGTTATTATAAATATGGTACAACCATATTCATTATTCTATCCATCCTTTGAATGACATGTCACCATACGTGCGTACGTACGGCATATCGTCTCCACGTCGTGGTGTAATTGTTATTCAAAACATTATTTGGATGGGTTTGATAATGATGTGTAATTGATGTAAATAATAAATATAAAATGATAATTATTCTTTATATATAATATAACATCAAATTATATATTATTTTAATATCAAAATAATGATATTGTCGCCCGTGACTACGTACGGACTACCGTCTCCACGAACGCGATGATATTCATTCCCCATCATTTCCATTCAAGACTAATTCTCATTTGATGATTAAAAGTAATTTTTAAAAACTTGATATCATTCTGTATATAAATAACATACAACCTATCCATAACAAACACGGATTATGTCACAAAATATTTAAAATAAAACGAGTAAGTTAACACCCGAAACGATGATAATACTAAGATATTATTAACGAATCAATGTTAAAAGATCATATATGATATCATATTAATGTATATGATTCTTCTATAATTTAATAATAATTATTTCACCATTATACAGGAGTTTAACCTACCCTAAACCAAATAAAAGTACAAGGTAAAGGTTTATTTCATAATCTCTTCATTATCCGAGGTTGTTTATACGTAATTATCTACTGGGACCTCTTTGCCATCCACATCCATATTTCTTAAAAATGTATTTCAAAACATTCTTAATATTTTATAGAATATGGGTTAAAGTCATTTATACCATTTTTTGACATTTTATAAGAGGTTTATAAAGGAATCTTTCTATCATTTTCCAAACAAGGTCCTTTTTAACCTTTTCGACAAAATTAAGGTAAGAATGTCTTTTTTTAACTTATACGGCGGGTGCGGCTATTTTCCGCCATTATTAAATCGTCGAAGATTCCCTTAAAAGCTTATAAGAATATTTTTAAAGTAAATTTTTTTCTTTTATAATTATGTGACTTTTAAATGATTTCAAAAAAAGAGATATTTCTCTCAAATAATTTTGATTTCATCTATGTCAACATCCTTTGATGGATTTTAAGTTTATTTGAAGTTGATTTATTATGATACAAAACTTCCATATTTTATTGAAGGTTTTGTGATATGTTTGACAGTGGATGTGTTATTTTTATACCATTCATGGTTTATGGAGAAAGTATTGAAATTTTGTATGCTAGTTTTAATACGAATGTTTATGTTATGTTTAAACCTATTCACATAAGGAATGCATTGGACTTAATAAGTGATGGGAGGAGCCTACTATAGCTCCTCGATGCATCGATAGGTATCATGAGACAAACTAGTGTCTTGGAATGAGGCCTTGACAAAATATTATTTGTAGTCTTGGCACGAGGCCTTGGCTACGTGGTTATGATAGTCTGACATTATGCATTCCATCATTATGAAAGTGGTTATTGATATTACATGTGATTATTAGACTAGTAGAATAACCATGTGAATAAATAAATGGCATTATATCATTTTATTTCTGCCATATTATGCTGAAGTTCGTGTTTAAAAGGCTTCTGTTTTAGTTTCCTTAAATGTTTATGCTTATTTATGAACGTTTCCGCTATATTGTTATCCTTACTAGGCATCTGAGATCACCCCTTTCTATGTTTTATTTTTTCCAGGATGTGAAGAAGTATTTTATGAATGACCTATAGGGATAGTATAAGGGTATATGAGTGTGGAGACTAGATGTTGTTGTAGTTTTCACTTTATGATGTAATGTAAGACTTATTAATGTATCTAGTGTTTCCAAGGCTACTAAACTAATCGGTCTTTTGAGACTTGATCTTTCGTGATCATGACAGTGTTATGTAATAATGCACTGACTATGGGTAACTGGGGTCTGGGCGTTACAGTTGGTATCAGAGGAAGATTATTACAAACCTTGGGAACTAGATTTAGATAAACTCCGATTAGAGCACATAGACCTAAGATGTACTTTGAGGATTAGTATAGAAGAACTTCCTAGAATTTTGGTATTGTAGAGATTTTGTCAGTTTTTCTAACAATACATCCCTGTCTGGATACGTGCAAGTATAGGAGGCTCTATCACAGATGTACCTAGGGGTAAAACCTGAGAACACCGCTTTGAACTAGACTCAAACAAGAACTGGTGAATGACAATGGGCTTTGCTGCACTCTTGGTTACGACACTCCCAGGGGATATGATTAGGATAATTCTCATTTTCATTACAAAACATTATGAAGGGTTTATGAGTATATACTTCCTCAAAGAAAACATTTTTTTATGATTATGGATTATATCCATAAATAGTTCAATTTATGTTACGTTTTTTACAAGTATGGAATTATGTATTTTGATTCATAAACTGATCTAGTTTATGCCATTGTTTAGAAATGGTGACTAGTGGATGGAATGGAAACTGTATCAATGCATGCACTCCATGTAGGGATTTCCCTCCCACTCAAGATAATTATAGTGGAGATGGTGATGCAACTGGTGCTGATCAGCTAATCACCATACTGGGACAACTAACTCAGGTTATGAATAATAACCTTACCCGTATGGAGCACCCTGATCCGCATCGTGGAGGATCAATGCTAGATCGCTTCATAAGGCAGCAACCACCAAAATTCAATGGGAGTACAAATCCATTAGTAGTTGAGCAATGGATAAGTTCCCTAGAGAAAATCTTTCAGGCTTTGGGGAGTAGTGAAAGAGAAAAAGTTGTCATGGAAGTTTATCGCCTCACTGGAGATGTTGATCAATGGTGGTCATTGATAAAACACACGAAGGAAGATGAAGTATCAAATATGGAATGGAGGGAGTTCAAAGAGATTTTCTTAGAAAAATATTTTCTTTGTGACCATCAAGCAGATATGGAAAGGCAATTTCTGAGTCTGAGGAAAAAGGAGGATGAGAATGTCACAAAGTATGAGGCTAACTTTACTAGGTTAGGAAGGCATGCATCATATTATATACATAACCCTAGAAGTAATATTGATTGTTTCTTTGATGGGTTAAAACTGTTTCTCTGTCGAGAATTATTCTCACAATATCTCTCATCATACGAAGATATTTTCTCATGTGCTATCAAGACAGAAAAGGAATTCACAAAGTCTTACGACTTTAAGGCAAAGTAAGAGAAGAAGAGATCTACTGACCACTCTGGAAAAGGAAATAAAGGGAAGAAGGGAAAAGTTTATTATCCATCCTGTATTAAATGTGGGAATAAACACCCAAGTACATTCTTAAAGGGAATGGGAGTCTGTTACAAGTATGGTAAAAAAGGCCACCAAGATCATGATTGCAAGGGACAGAGAGTTGCTGTCAATGTGGAATGCTATAATTTTAGAGAGATGGGACATTATGAAAATTAATGTCCTAATAGTCAGGGGAACTTAACTCAGAAAAGTCCAAGGGATCAATGACAAGCTTATGTTATCAATGCTGCTGAGGTAGAAGCTCCACAAGACGTGGTGGCAGGTAATTTAATCATTTCCTCATGTTTAGAAAATGCTTTATTTGATTCTGGATCATCACATTGTTTCATATATTCTCAATTTGCTAAGAAAATCAGATATTTCCAATTTGATTTAACAAGGGAGTTGTCCGTTAAAAATTATAAGGGATGTATCATTGCAAAAATGTTTTGTGAATCAGTCCCCATTAGAGCACGCAAATGTTCTTTATCCACTGATCTCATCATCATACCAATGATTGAATTTGATATAATACTTGGTATGGATTGGCTTTTGGACCATGATGAAAAAATTTATTATAAGAATAAGGAGGTTACTATTTTTGATGATGATGATAAGGAACACCTTATCTTTATAGCGGAATCGTCACCACCTAATTCTTATCTAGATCTACACCCAGTAGCTCAACTAAATTCAATTATTGGGGAGGAAGAGAATTAAATAACTGTGGGTGAGGAAATGAATGTTCAAATAGAGGATGTACCTATTGTGAAAGAATATATAGATTTGTTTTAGGAATATTTACCTGGACATCCTCCAGAATGAGAAGTTTACTTTTCCATTGATTTAATTCCTAGATCAAGACCTATATCGAAGACCCCTTATAGAATAGACATTATAGAGTTAGTTGAACTAAAGAAACAACTAGAGGAATTGAGTAATAAGAGATTAATTCTCCCTAGTGTTTCTCCATGGGGAGCCCCTGTTCTTTTTGTTAAAAATAAATATGGATCTATGAGTTTATGTATCGACTATAGGGAGATCAATTCTATAATAATAAAGAACAAATATCCCCTACCTAGTATTGATGATTTATTTGACCAACTACATGGAGCTCAATAATTTTCAAATATTGAACTTTGATCTAGATACCATCAGTTGTGTGTGAAGAAGGAAGACATTCTGAAGACAACATTTCAAACCAGGTATGGGCATTACGAGTTTACAGTAATGCCTTTTGGGCTGACTAATGCACCCTCTGTTTTCATGGATCTAATGAAAAGAGTTTTCAAGGAATATATTGATGAATTTGTAGTGGTATTTATTGATGATATTTTTGTATACTCCAAAAGATACAATGGTCATGAAAATCACTTTAGAATTATATTGAAGACTTTGATAAGACATGAATTATATGGGAAGTTTAGAAAGTGTGAATTCTGGATTTAATAGATATCTTTTCTTGGACATATTATCTCTAAGGATGGAATCTCTATTGATCCTTCTAAGACAAGAGCAATCCAAGAATGTCCATCCCCAACAAGTATAACCGAGGTACGCAGTTTTATTGGTTTAGCATTTTATTATCGACATTTCCTCCAAAATTTCACCTGGTTGGATAACCCATTAATAAAGCTCTCATGTAAAGGGGTTAAATTTTTCTAGACAAAAGAGTGTGAAGAATGTTTTGAATAACTGAAGAGAATATTAGTCAATGATCTTATATTGAAACTGGCATTGGGGAATGATGGGTTCATTATTTATAGTAATGCATCGAAGAAAGGACTTGGTTGTGTCCTTATGTAGAATGATAGGGTTATTTCCTATGCATCACGGCAGCTAAAAATTCATGAGCAAAACTATCCTACTCATGATCTTGATTTAGCTGCTGTAATCTTTTCTTTGAAGATATGGATACATTATCTCTATGGTATAAATGTGAGATATATATCGATCACAAGATTTGGAAGTATATTTTCTCACAGAAAGAACTCAACATGAGGAAAAGGACATGGCTTGAACTACTCAAGGATTGTGATTTCATGATAAACTACCACCCTAGGAAGGAAAATAAGGTGGAAGATGCTTTGAGCAGAAAGGATCATGGAGTTTTGAACGTGATGAGAATTGAAAGGGATCCTATTTTCATGGATCTAGTGAAGATGGATATGGGAATTACCATAGAAGGTGAAACATCGATACTTTTTCAAATGGTTTCCAAACCATCTTTACTAGAAAGGATAAAGAGTTCTCATACTGATGATGAAGAATTTCAAAAGAATATTAATGTTGTGAATGATGGGAGATTGAGTGACTTTGTGTATGAAGATGGAATTTTCAGATTTTGGAAGAGACTTTGTGTTCCCAAAATACATGATCTAAAAAGGGAATAGTTGGATGATGCTCATAGTTTCAATTTCTCTATACACCCTGGGAGCACCAAAATGTATAGAGATTTGAAGGAACATTTTTGGTGGGACAACATGAAGAGGGATATTGCTAATTTTGTATCAAGATGTATGGTTTTTCCACAAGTAAATGCTAGAAGGTAACATCCTGGAGGAGTCATGCATCCTCTTCCCATACCTGAGAGGAAATGGGATAATATTATGATGGACTTCATCATGGGGCTACCAAATACTCTTATAAGGAATGACGCAATATGGGTCATTGTTGATCGTCTTACCAAGTCAGCACATTTTCTTACTATAAGAGAAGATCTACCACTTGAATGTCTAGAAAGACTATATATTAATGAAGTTGTGAGACTTCATAGAGTACCCCTATCAATTGTTTCTTATCGTGATCCCCGTTTTACTTCAAGATTCTTGAAAATTCTTTAGAAATCCCTGGATGCTGAACTTCGTTTGAGCACTGCCTACCACCCCCAAACTGATGGAAAATCAGAATGGACTATTCAAACCTTAGAAGACATGTTGAGATATTTCTCACTTTACTTTCAGGGTATGTGGGATCAATATTTACCTCTGGTAGAATTTTACTATAACAATATCTTCCATTAAAGTATTCGGATGGTACCATATGAAGCATTATATGTAAAGAGATGTTGCACACCAACCTGTTGGATGATGTTGGTAAAAGAAAAGTCGTAGGCCCAGAACTGGTGGAGGAAATAATGTTAAAGGTAAAGTTAATCCAAAACCACATCAAAGTAGCTCAAAGTAGGCAGAAGAGCTATGCCGATAATCGAAGGAAGGATTTGGAATTTTATATAGGAGATCATGTTTTCTTGAAGGTATCTCCAAGGAAATGAGTTATACATTTTGTTAATAATGGTAAATTTAGTCCTAGGTACATTGGACCTTTCGAAATTCTAGAACGAATTGGGGCTGTAGCATACCATTTGGCAATGCCGCCAAATCTCTACAAAGTTCACGATGTATTCCACGTATCACTGTTGAGAAAATGCATGCCTGAGCCAACAGATGTACTCACCTATGAGGAATTAGAACTTGAACCTAATCTATCTTATTGTGAAGAGCCCATCGGGATTCTTGATACAAGAGAGCAAGTGCTAAGAAACCGGATGACTCATCTGGTAAAATTTTTATGGAGGAACCGTAAGATGGAAGAGATAACGTGGGAACCCGAGGAACTTATAATGAAGAACCACCCAAGTCTTTTCATGTGTTAGTATTCTAGAGATTTCAAGGATGAAATTATTTTAAGGTGGGGATAATGTAACACCCCAAGCTTCCACTATAAGATTCTCTTTGAATAATACAGTAGCATGTGTTGTACACAACTTCGAGATTCTAACACACCGCGACCAATCAATGTAGCCGTTATGAATAGTAATACCCTATTTTTGAAATTTTATAAATTTTATCTCTCAAAATGGACTTCATTTTTGGAATTGAAATATCGAAATTTTCCTAGGGTCAAATTTTGGAACCTTTCGGATAACTTTTATATTTTGATGAATAATGAAAATTACTAAATTTTAATTAAAAACAAATTTTTTAATAAAAAATAATTAATAGTGATAAATTATGAATTTGAGTTGTTTTAAAGAATATTTACAATATATGTTTACCATTTAATACAATTTTGGTCATTGGACATAATTTCACATTTAAACCGGACATAAACAAGTGTCAATCTTTTGATAGTTATTATTTCTTAAAAACTCGCTTTTTGTTTTGACAGCGGGAAATAATTTTAAATTAATTTATGCCACTTCTGTGTTTTGAATTTTTAAAAATGGATTCCAAATTTGGAATCAGGGTGTACAAATTGTTTAAATAGGTAACCTTTATTTTTAGACATTTTGAATAATTACTTCGGTAAATATTTTATTTACCATGGTTAAGGGTAAATCCGGTAGATAAGGGTAAACAAATAATATTATAATAATAATAAATTACTCTAAACCGTGTCCTAACCGTATATTTTTATACATGACTTACCATGGTCATATTTGGGTCGATTATGGGACCCCATGAAGCCACTTTTAGGTGATAAGGACACTTTATATTAATTAAGTTAAAGTAAATAAAAAAAATGATATAAGCCTAAATCTTTTAGCAAAACAATTTTTACATAGGGTTATATATGTTATATTTTCAACTATAAATATTCATCAGAAATATCAAAATATTTCTTACATAATGGTATTTTATTTATAATTTTTATACATTTAATAATTAAATTTATTTATGACACAATAATGATGCAGTATTTTCCTTATTAATGAAAGAATCAAATAATTGGTATTATAAAAGTTAAAATAAATATAATTTGAAAGTTTTGATTCCATCCAAAAAATTTATTGGTTAATATGACATGTTAGTGTTTCTTAAATGAATTTTTTTATATTTAATAACGTTTTTATGACTTTAAAAAAAATCAATTATTAAATATTGTCAAAATTGACATAAATGAGTTTTTAAAACAAATATTATATTATTAATTTATATTCTATTCCTAAAAATATAAGATTCGTCCAAAGTACTTATATCATGATAGGTGTATCATTAATGGAAAACTTTGGGGTCTCTTAGATGTATATAGTATGTTTATTAACTATATAATATAAAAATACAAAGTGACATGGTAAATATCAATCTAATTAACTAAGAGTTAAAACTAAAATACAAGGTTAATATAATGACCCAAACCCATTTAAAATATATTAGTTGAAGGTATTTAGAACCATACACACCTTATACTTTTAATAATCCACTTTGGAGCCATTATAAACCGAATATTAATTTATTATAAATTAATACTTTAAGTTTTTCCTAAAGAGCCCATCCTCCCCCTTATAAAAGGAAACCACTTCTAACCAATTCCTCACACCTCTCAAGACTTTTGGTTCATCCAACCCCTGCCCAAATATTCTATCAACATCAATAACTTAGACCTATAGGAATTAGTTTGATCAGAAATCCAACCTAAGGATCCCTTTTATCAAATCAAAAGGAAGAACCCGAAGAAGAGGTAATGTTTTCACCACCCTCTTTCAAGTTCATTTCTTCTTCAACTTCTTGTTTATTTGTTATTTCCACTCTAAAATAATAACTACAGTATATTCTATATAATATTTTGTTATTATAAATATGGTACAACCATATTCAGTATTTTATCCATCCTTTGAATGACATGTCACCATACATGCGTATGCACAACTTATCGTCTCCACATCGTGGTGTAATTGTTATTCAAAAAATTATTTTGATGGGTATGATAATGATGTGAAATTTATGTAAATAATAAATATAACATGATAATGATTCTTTATAAATGATATAACATCCAATTATATATTATTTTAATATCAAAAGATTGATATTGTCGCTCATGCGAACGTACGGACTACCGTCTCCACGAACGCGATGAGATTCATTCCCCATCATATCCATTCAAGACTAATTATCAATTGAGGATTAAAATTAATGTTTAAGGACTTGATATCATTTTGGATATAAATAAGATACAACCTATCCATAATAAACACGGATTATGTAACAAAATATATAAAAGAAAATGAGTAAGTTAACACCCGAAACGATGATAATACTATGATATTATTAACAAATCAATGTTAAAAGATCATATATGATATCATATTAATGTATATGATTCTTGTATAATTTAATAACAATTATTTCACCATTATACAAGAGGTTAACCTACCCACAACCAAGTAAAAGTATAAGGTAAGGGTTTATTTCACAATCTCTTCATTATCCGAGGTTGTTTATACGTAATTATCTACTGGGACCTCTTTATAATCCACATCCATGTTTCTTAAAAATTTAATTCAAAACATTCTTACTATTTTATAGAATATGGGTTAAAGTTATTTATACCCTTGTTTGAATTTTTATAATAGGTTTATAAAGGAATCTTTCCGTCGTTTTCCAAACAAGGTCCATTTTAACCTTTTCGACAAAATTAAGGTAAGAATGTCTTTTTTAAACTTATACGGAAGGTGCGGCTATTTTCCACCATTATAAAATCGTCGAAGCTTCCCTTAAAATCTTATAATAATATTTTTAAGGTAATTTTTTTCTTTTATAATTATGTGGCTTTTAAATGATTTCAAAAAAAAGAGATATTTCTCTCAAATAGTTTTGATATTATCTATGTCAACATCGTTTGATGGATTTTAAGTTTATTTGAAGTTGATTTATTATGATACAAAACATCCATATTTTATTGAAGGTTTTTTGATATGTTTGATAGTGGATGTGTTATTTTTATACCTTTCATGGTTTATGGATAATGTATTGACATTTCGTATGATAGTTTTAATAAAAATGTTCATGTTAGGTTTAAACCTGTTCATATGAGGAATGAATTGGACTTAATAAGTAATGGGTGGAGCCCGATAAAGATACTCGATGCATCGGTTGGTTTCATGTGACAAACTAGTGTCTTGGAACGAGGCATTGACAAAATATTGTTTGTAGTCTTCACACGAGACCTTGGCTACATGGTTATGATAGTCTGGCATTATGCATTCTATCATTAAGAAAGTGGTTATTGACATGTCATGTGATTATTTGACTAGAAGAATATCCATATGAATAAGTAAATGTCATTATTTCATTTTATTTCTACCATATTATGCTGAAGTTCAAGTTTAAACGGCTTTTGTTTTGGTTTTCTTAAATGTTTATGCTTATTTATGAATGTTTCCACTATATTGTTATCCTTACTGGGCATCTAAGATCACCAATTTCTTTGTTTATTTTTCCTAGGATGTGAAGAAGTATTTTATGAATGACCTGCAGGGATAGTATAAGGGTATATGAGTGTGGAGACAATATGTTGTTGTAGTTTTCAATTTATTATGTAATGTAATACTTATGAATGTATCTAGTGTTTCCAACGCTACTAAACTAATTGGTCTGTAGAGACTTGATCTTTTGTGATCATGCCAATCATATGTTATAATTCACCAACTCTGGGTAACTGGGGTCGGGGCGTTACAATGCAATCAGACAGAAATAAAATAAGATGGAATGATCATGAGAATTTATTGGTTAGCTCATCTAGTGGTTTGATAGGCTAACCCTGACCTAGGGAAAAAAACCATGAACTGATGGTTCATGTTTTGCATCTCCCACCTGTCCACCTTTGTATCTTCCTGGGTTGGTTTTTCCTCAGCATCAGGTTTTGAATAGTCTCCTTTGGCTTTGGAGATCCTCCACTAAATGGGGTTTACATTAAAGAAACCATGGGCACGTAGACCCTATATTTTATTGGAAGAATCCTTGCAGGACAAAAAATTTAAATGAAACCAAACACACATACAAAGGTTCATTGGTCTAGCTCATGATCATTCATAGCGTGCAATGACATTTACGCATATTTTTAATTCAAATTCTTTTAATCGTTCTATTGTTTAAGATAATTCGCTCCTGAAATTAATTAATTATGATCTTATAATTAATAAATTCTTTATCTTAAATTCCTTTCTCAATTTCCTTAAGATTCTTCTCATCAATATCCCTTGAATAGGTCGTTGTACTTTTGGAGGAAACCTAGTGAAATTTCATTTCTGGAAAGTACACGATATGTAGTTTATATTTAGACAGCGTGTATTTCTTTTCACCCTTTATCCAAACTACACGTCGGGGGCTTTGGCATGTTTTCTCTACTTTGAAAATTTTTGAGTACACGGTGTGTACATTACTCTAACACTACATGTACTTCTTTGTTACACGGTTACCGGACTGGAAATCCCATGTACGCGGAACACGACTTCTCCTTGTACACGGTTTCACCTGGACCGGATCGGACTACACGGTGTGTTGATTCAACATACACGCCGTGTATTCTTATTCCCATGCACTGTTCATTTCTGGTCAACACAGGGTAATAAATACTTAGGTGTAATCAATTCACATGGCGTGGTTTGGCGGACCAGTACTAGTTCATTGAACCAAAGTACACGACATGTAGTCTTAATTACACACTGTGTATTCCCGTGTTGTACAGACAGATTGAGCGGCTCCTCTGGATGAGTTCTTCATTTTTTATTTTAATCAAAATAAAAATTAAAATGTCATTTCTACGATGTGAATCGAGAAACAAAGGAGGAAGAAAAGATCTCGTTCATTCAGTTTAATAGAAATATTTATCTTGAATTGAATCAAATATAAATGCATAAATTATCAAAGAAAATTAAATAACTATAATCAACGATGTAACCTCCTTCTGATACCAATTAATGGTTCTGAGCACAGTAGAAGCGCATGGGTGGATGTCACCAGTTGTCTTTTTTTCATTATCAATGATCAATCCGGGATCAATATGAAAATAAATTCCAGTCTCCATGGATTGATTCACAGAAATAGACAAAGAAGAAGAAAAGTCTGAGAACCAAAAAAGTGGATCGTCACAAGTTGATTATAATTAATATAATTAATTAATAAGAAGTACCTTTGGGTGTTAGTTCTTCGTTGATATTATTGATCACATTCCAATGTGATTTTTAATTGTGTCTTAGAATCCAAGTGTAGACTTCCTCTAGTGGTGATCCATACGTGCACCTAGTGTCTTTGGGCGTCGCCAAAGGAGTATCCGGGTGCTAGCGTGGAGAAACCTTTACTTGCATTGTCCTCTTTAGATCATCTTGATCCGACGAAAGAGGATCTCTCTCGGTCTTGAGAGTTTTCTTGGAGGAAGAGGTTCTTTTGGCCTTGAATGAATTCTCTAGAATTGTTGTTCACAACGATTCTCTTGTTCAGAAAAGAGTTAGGGTTGTGAGGATATTTATAATTGGGGTTGAGGTTGTAGAGTTATGACAATAAATAAATTCATTAAGCATTTTATTTATTTCATTGACTCTTATTTAAAACCCCCATATTGAATAATTAATTCTTTGACATGATCCCATGCTGATTATAATAAATATCATTTAATAAAAAATATTATATCCTCAAAATCCCGACTGGAAAGCTACACGGCGTGTAATCATTAATACACGGCGTGTACTTATTTTCCATAAAACTACACGGTGTGTAGTCACTAATACACGACGTGTATATCTTGTTCTTTATTTCTTTATTCCTCCATCACTAAAATAGTTTAGGCTTCCTTGAATAATTATTAAACCATGTATGGGAATAATATTTATTCGACTTGAGATACTTGGATACACTTAGTGTGTGACCCTCTAGGCCTCTTTCTCGTTGGCATTAGGCGGGCTTGCCTAAAGTCCAAGATTACTGTCTAGAAACAGGTCAAGGCACCCAAGAAAAAGAAGTTGACACCGCATTGACATGTCACCTCATACGAATGCTTACTGTGTAATTTAATCCCTTTGTCTCAATATCTCATCAAGCAGGTTTCATGGCAGTGTCATAAACCTATTTTCTTGATCTGTCATTCTTTGACTTCCAGAAATAAACTCGTCATGTCACCATGGCTATGGAATTTGTTTGACAGTTCTATTTTAATCAAATATCCCGAGATATATACTTCCATAAATATGGAAGGGACAAATCCTTCCTCGACTTCTCCATTAACAACATGTCATTCGTGACACACCCAACATACCCTACTTCCCGCGAACTGTCTTCGTGATGGTTTTTGTCAGAAAATCAAAGTGTGCGAGCCATGACATGAGTTATTGATAATCTTCCAGTCTAAGGACCATTACACATGCTCACAAATATAAATATTCGATGACTCCAAAACATGCATAATTACTACTGATGGGTCTATTCTCATAATCTCCCATCTTGGAGATTACCTTGTGCGAACTCAATGAGAGAGAGTCTTGTCGTCTTTTGAGTACACACACATGATGGTTTGTATACTATGTGTCCTATCATAGCATGTAATCCAACTATAGAACATTATTTAAGAATATTTTTGATAGCATTTCAAGGTTCTTATCATAGCAGGGATCTGCCATGACCTTATCAATGCAACAAATATTCCAGGACATTATTATATTATAGTCATGCAGAATAATGAACAATATATAATAAGTGAAAAATTCATGTAATGAAAGTACAAAACAATTAGTTCTTAGGACACCAACCCTAACACAAAATTCTAGATTACTTCAAAAACATGAGGATATCTATATATCTTCTTCTATGGGTTTCAGTAGATCAACATGGGTTTATCAAAGGATAATAAATCAAAGGATCCATATCCGTAGATTAGGAGGTGGTAGGAGACATTGTCCTCTAGGCTCATGACTCAAACATAGATACCAAACATGATATTAATAAGTCCAATGATATAATTTAATAGAGATTTATCAATAATCTTCTATTAGATATGGGATTCTCTACTTGGACCTACGATATCATTTTCAGGTGCTTTAGTTCCCAGTGGCTGGTTGTCTCCTTTATGGGAAACATCCACAGATTCTATAAGGCTACTCATAGTCTGACGTAAGAAGATACCCTTTCCCACAACGTCTTTATACTCGCTCAATATATCCTTAGTTACCTCATTAACATGATCATTCTCAAGGGATATATCCTTCCATATCAAATTAGGCTAAACCCCCCATTGCATCTCTCACCTTATGTTTGTAGATAACATGATTAAATTCATGTGTAATAGTAAGATATCAGTCAGGGGCTTGAATAAGGTCCTATAATGTTACTATTGTTAGAGTGGAAAAATTGTCAATAGTGTGAATACCAACCTCTATATATCTATTAGATGTTCATATAGGCGGATTACCTCCTTATTCATCACTCTAAGCATGCAGAGAGGATACTTTCCGATGGATTTTATGGGCGTCCCTATGTCTTTTGGCAGGATGTGAATTTTTCACTTTGACTCCATCGTGAGTAGGATCACAGTCTATGTTCTTAATTGTAAAAAATGTTACCTATCCTTTGGAGGTAGAATAGTGTTGGTCAACTATGTCCTCTCAGCCATTCCTATTCATTATCTTTAAGCTATCAAAGTCCCAAAAGGTGTAATGAATTATATTGATAGTATCCTAGATGGTTTTATTTGGGATGCACCCTCGGAGGGGAAAAGACATTTGGTTTCTTAGGCCAGGATGGCTATACCTATTCAGGGAGGGGCATCAATGTGGAGAACCTATCAGACACTCTACAATTCAATCACGGAAAATTAGAATTGGAGTCCATAGAGGAGCATACTCTCTAGGGTAAGGTCATGTATATCAGATGTAGAGGAGATGAGGATATGATGAGTGGGAAAGAATCCCCTTTATGCTGTAATATTTCTACTCATTTATCGATCTTTGATCCCCCCACCTAATGTATTGTGGGGAAATGTGTTATCCTCTTTTGAAACCACAACTGGTTTGGCACACTTATTGGTTTCACAGGCTGTATGGCTTCAAGGTTATCCTTCTGAGAATCCATTATGTAACCATCATTTACAAGGGTAGTCATGTACAAGGATTTGATGGGGACTCTCAATCTCATTGAAATCAATGTCAAACCTAAATTTTTTGTTTTTGTGGATTCAAACTATGGTGCATTCTCTATGTAGGACTTCCAATGGGATACGATCACTCAGGACCACCCTAATAGGTGGAGTGAGATGTTGTGAAGTTACATGATTCCTATAAAGTATAATTTTCTCACATGGAGAATAAAAAACCATGCATTTTTTACCAATGGTAACAAAAAAAGAAAGGGAATCTCCTTAGTCTCTATGTTCTTATGTTGCAAGGATAATCAGGAATAAATCATAAACCATCTATTTTTTAAGGAGATTAAGTGCACATAATATAGGGATCTTTTGAGGGATTTATGGAATTCTCTTCACTAAAATTCCTTAATAAAACCTTCCAAGATTAGGGTTTCCCTGGTGTAGGTGATATGGGACCTTAAAGGGCGGATTATTAAATTGTGTTAAATGATGGATATTGGTGCATCTAGTAAGAAAGAAGCAGGGCCTGACATGATGAGGTTTCTGCTAAATGGGGGAATCTTATCATCAGAACTAGAAACCTTATCATTTAAATAGTTAGACTATTCATGAAATGGCATGATTCCCACACTATAAGACCACTACATATAAGAAATACTTATGTAAAATCCACGTTCATTAGTTCCCAGAGCCATTGGGTCCATTGAAAATTTCCCCCCATGGGTCTTAAACTAAATTCAAATGGATCTTATGGTATTTGAGACATGTGGGGAGGGAGTGTATGTGAACATAGTGGTTCTGTTATGCTAATAAGATTAATCTTATGAAGCCAATGTATATTCTAATAGGATTAATCTTATGCAGCCAAAGGAATATTGATCTATCAGAGGTGGAAACATACTCTATCATTTTTCATAACTATTTGAATGAAATAGGTATTATCCTATGGTCAATTTCTTATTTTATAGGAAAGTGTAAAATTCTTCTCTACAATAATATTCACATGCTCCAAACCTAGTGAGAGGGAAATAAGGATTCGAACAATCTTTCATCCATAGCACTCCAAGGTGATGGTGTCCTTCATTTCCAAAAATCAAACATCTTACATCTGAGGGGGGAACCTTATAAGAGGGGATTCCCTCGGGCTTAACTAATTCAGGCCTTCTTAACCCATTTCCTTGGCTTGTCTCTATTGTTTTGTACTATTTTTTATTGAATAAATAGATTAATATTGACTTGAGTTTGAGTAGGCCATATTCATAAATGTATAGAATTTCCATTTTTCAATGATCATCATGGAAAGAAGGTAAGTTTTATTTTATCTTTCCAGAATTATCATTATATCATAAATTCCATATTATATATTTAAATTCATATATATAATATCGTTGTGGTGTGGTTATGAAAAATGAATCGTATCACTTCATGGAGGTGGTAGTCTACAGGCACGCATGAAGAACATTATCACATTTAAATGGATATAAATTTAATAAATTATATGATATATTATGTTTATATAATGATGAATATGTCATCAAAATCATATATATACCTTAATTCTATATTTATAACCAGCCGTGAGGGGTAGTGATGTAAAACGAATTACATCAGTTTGTGAGGTAGTGGTCCTCCATACACACAATTGATGGTTTCATTTCCCATTTTATAGTAGATTATTTGTATATAGTTTATTCCACTAACATAATAAAATCATGATATGTTGAATATTATAATTTCATTATTTTATCATATTGGATGAAGATTTGGAGAAGGTAGAATAATACATAAAACAAAAACACTTGGTTAAGAACAATAATTATTCTCCGGACAAACTATTTATGATTAAAAAAGGAATATAGGATGTGGAGAAGGTTGTATGAAAAATATTTGGTAATACATTGTGACTATAAAAGAAATATTAGACTATAAATTCATCATGTTTGATATTTTCAAACATATACCAATTACTTGCCCAAATATATGAATTTTAGGGATTTTAAACCATTAAAAATATATGAATTTTTGGAATTATTTAGTTAATTTGACTTTGAAAACAACAAGTCATGAATGGAATTAGAATATAATCCTTTAATACATAAATAAAATCTAATAATAATATAAAAATTCTTGGAATAAAAAAGTTAATTCATATTATATAACTTTTAATATTTTTATAATTATTTATTTTATTTACCTATTAATTGAATAAATGTTGTTTCAGTGTTTCACATGTATTTAAGGAAATTATTTCATAACGAAAAATTATAAATAAATTTCCATAATAAAATAATTTAACATTAAAATAACCATTTATAATTGAAAATAATTTATTTTATCACTGTCACAAAATATTACTGATATTTAAAGCAAGAAAGTGGCATTTTTTACTTTATCATTTACTTAAAAATTATAATGTTCAAAATAAAAGAACTATGGAACAAAATTGAAATATTTTTGAAATATGGATTGAAATGGCTAAACTAAACTCCTAAAATATGATAAATTCAAGTGTCATGGAAATTTATTAGTATTTATCATATTATTTTATACATTAATTTTCTAATTTACCCTTAACATGGTGATAAATATTTATTATTGTTACTATTCACAATGAAAAAAATATAAGAGAATTTTTTATAAAATATTGAACATATGATTACAAATAAGGAATCCATTTTTCAGGATTTAATTTCTTTAATTTTTGGAAATTAATTTAATATTAAAACGCCAAAAACCAATGAAAAATAGTTTCTTATAAAAATATATTTTAAGTATAATTTTTTTATGCCCAATTAAACTGTAAAATTGATTATAATTAATTTAATTAGATTATTAATAATATAATAGAACTATTTTTACTTTGAATCCACTTTAAAATAAAATAATACTTTTAAAATTATTGAAACAAAAATACAATTTCAATAACAATTAATATTTTTCACTCTTCACTGGAAAGAAAATCTTTTCAGAATAATTAAAATAATTCACCCCAATCCAATTTTGACATGCTAATTTCAAAAATGATAAAAATTTTATCAAATAAAATTTCTAATTTTTTTTTAAAACTAATTATAATATTCACTCAAAAAATCAATAAAACCATTTTTGATGTAAATGTATTTTTTAATGAATAAAATGAAATTAAAGAAAATTGTGTTCTTATTTACTAAGAATTAATCAATACATTTTTATTGATTGTGAAATTTATATATATTTCATAATATTGTTAATTATATTCATACCCCACAATTCAATAGCTATGTTATAATTTTCATATTTAAATAATAATATTTTATAGTATAATCCAGTTCACTGAATGATCGGTGTTATGTGTTAAGCAAGCTATCAAGCATAATATTATTTTAAAAAAAATTAGGATGTTAAATCCCCCCCCAATAAATTTCATCCCAAAATTTAAAATTGATATCAGTAATTAGGGTTTTTTCATTTCAAAATACATTTTCAGGAAGCCCAAATCATTAAAAGGGTTAATAAAGTTTCTCTTGAAAAGAGGGAAATAGAAATACAAAGTAATTAAGAATAAAACATAACTAGGTTTCCAAATATTATAACATTACTCAGAAGTGAAAATATAGACATGTAAGAAAATAATAATCTCAAAATAATGATGGGGAGTGACAGTAATCATTGATCAAAAAAAATTGAATGATCATCAAAAAATTAATGACCACAAAATCATAAAACAAAGATAAGTGAAAACACCAAAAATTCATTGGAAATAATGGTAAAAGAATAAAAAAATTACCATTTCCTATAGTTTAGGAATTCCTTACCATCTTGACTATAAACTTATGTAAATATACATACTTTATAAAAATATTTTCATCCATTTTAATTTCCACCACAATCTCATCTATTACTCCAAAAAATGCATATTTAAGATTATTTTTTCAATTATTAAATTCTAAAATAATCTTCTAATGAATCACATAATCAAAAATCTATTTTTTCTATCTTTATATATTAACCAAAACCAAAAATGGTTATCATAGTTTAGTATAATTCCTAAAATGAATAAACCATTAAAGGAAGAAATAATACATTAATCTCTAAAAATTCAATAGTATTGCCCAAAGTTCCAACTAAATCTTTCTATAAATAACTAACCGTAAAGTTATTAAAAGTATTGAAAACCAATTTTGAAACCCAAAAAATAATTATTTAATTTCAAATTCATTTAATATTAATTTAATATTGATCTAAAATATATTAGTTGCTCATAAAATCATATACCCAAAAATATAAATTCCTTAATCATATAATCTCAAAGATATGATAAAAAGTTCCATAATTAATGCATGGAACTGACCCTAGTATCCCAGAGTTGGTGCATTATTTTATTCCATTATCATGATTATAATAAATTCATATCCTAAATGAATTATTTGTTTTGTAGTTTTGGGAAACAAGATACAAACATAATATCTACATTACAACTTTAAATGAAATACCTAAAAGAACATTTATATGAATCCTTGATTATACTTGCAAGTCATTCATAATATTCATCATCATATAATATGGAAAATAAAACATAAGAAATGTGTAAGATCATATGATTATTAAGGGTAAGTAATACAATTTAATTTATCATAAAAATAAACACTAGGCATGATGAATAACTAAAAACACATGCCTTTATAAATATACTTGAGCATAATATGGTAGGAATCAAAGATGATTAAATTTGACTATATAAATGATCATAAGATAATGAAACAAAACCATTGATATTATAATAGTCTAATTATAACATAGTTTATCAATTACTAATACCATAATGAGGGGATGTGTAATGCTGAACATCTAAAACATATTGTCAAGGTCTCAACCAAGACGTCTAAAAATACTAGGGCGTTGCCTTAGCCAAAACCCAATTCTATTTTGTCTCAAGAGACCTACTGAGGCATCGAGGGGATATAGTGGGACCCACTCATAAATTTATGAGAACAATGAATTCCTCATATTAATGGTGTTGAACATAAATATCATATACATGTGCAATGTAAACAGCATTCCCCAATCTATAAACATAATCACTAACCATTCTGAGCAATGAATTGAATGGTATCAAAACAGCACATCCATAGTCAAAATGATAATAAACCATTTAATAAAATATTTTATATGATAAACATAAGATTTTAACATCAATAATAAATAAAATTCAACAAACTTGTTTAAATATAAAAATAAATACTCCAACACAATAATCAAGGAATTTTTAAGAGAAATAAACTTTTACTTTCAAATTAAGAATTATATTGGGAAAATATTTGAATGAAACCAGAAATGAACTAATGAAGTTTTAATATTATTAAATTTTTGATTTTATAAAAATAATTGTGGATTAAAATAGATTATATATTGTACTTGAAAATATGTAAGAATTTGAGATGTTCCCTAGAATCGGCCTTGTTTATCGGGGGGAATTGCGAAAGATATTTATAAAAAATTTAACTCCCCGTAAAAAAAGATAGCTTAGGATTTGAGTACATATATATAACACTCACATAGAATATATGATTGGTAGGGATTAAGCGAGAAAAAGAGTAACCCGAAAGAAAATGGAAGTTCGGGTAGAAAACTCTTACCTTGTGTCTGGATGTGTTATGAAATTGATCTTAATGTCTAATATAATCAAATTAAATAAATTAATTATTTAATTAATTAATAACCTTATTTACTTGTTTTTTATTTTTTAGTATTTTATCATGATCATTTATTTCCTTTTTATGAGTTATAAGACTCAAATTTATGACTCGGGGGCATTTGTTTCATTGGTTTTCATGATCGTTATAATTGTATATGATAATGGAAGTTCATGTGGAATGAGTATAATTATCCATAATTGAATTTCTATCATATTGATGAATATATTACAGTAAATTTATATACATATCATTTTTTATATATATTTTGAGTATGAATCATTAGATAAAACATATAGGGATAATTATTTAGATTTTTACAGTGGTTTTTCGATCCTAATGAAATATTTTTATTCTATTATTTAATATCATGTATAAATAATGGTTCCAGAATCATTACATAAGATATAATAAATATTTTATAATATTTTTTATCCATAAAAATGGTTTCATGACCATCCTTTAAGACAAAATTGAGGAACAAAACTTCTTCGTCCACGACGGTTAAAAATCTGTTCCTTACGGACGATGATTTGGTTTCTAAAATAAAAGAGGGAGAGTAAAGATATTGATGATGGTAATTTCATTAACATGATATAATTTTATTATATAAATGATACTGGAGTTACCATTATCATTTTGATAGAGGAGGGGATGTGACAATAATAAAATAACGAACTTAAAATGAATTAAAATGAAAAAAAGGAAGAGGACTTTACCTCTTGAGTACTCCTCCTCGAGAACCTCCTCAAGGGAAGGGGTTTTGGTATTTTGGAAAGAGAAAGAGATCATAGATGTAGGGAGATACTATTTAGGAGTATTTGAATAGAAATTTTATAAGCTTTAAGGCTTAGAGGTTCAAATAGAAGAGGTAGTAATGGGTTTTTTATAGTGGAGGAGAGGAGTGATTTTTGAATATCTTATTAATTATTTTATTATTTTTGATCGAGACAAGAAATAGTGTTTGATTATTGTGAAAAAAATTAATATGTGAATTTTAGTTCTAAAAAATGGCCATTTACATCATCCATGAATCTAGAATGATGTATAAATTCATTTATTTAGCATATTTCGTAAATTATCAAATTTTATAATTCACCAAAAATTCAAGTATTTCATAAAAATCCTCAAAATTCACCCTAAACATTTTTAGACATGTTGAATTCGAAAATATAATCCATTTTATAAAAATAATTTTCTAAAGAATAGAATTTTAACTTTTAAATAGAATCATAATTTACTTTAAAAATACATATTTTAAATTTAAAACTAAATTTATAATACTTTCAAATATTTACTTAGGTCTCATAAAATTATCATAAAATCATTGGATGATGAAATTTTTATTGAATAATGAATTTTAAGAAAATAAATTTTATTTTAAATAAATGTATTAATTTAAAATTGTAATTAAATATTTATTACTCAAAAAAATATCAACACATAATTATTAATTTCTAAAATATTCGCTCTCATTTATATGGTTCCTAAATTTTATTTATAAATACTTGGGTGAGGTTTATATTTATAAGGGTAAGTTAATATTCATAAGGGTAAGTTACTGTTCACTAAAAATTTAAGTTGATCCTATCAGACTCTTAATATCTTACAGATCACAACCGTGTATGTTAGTTTTTCAAAATTCAAATCACTGAAGCGGAAAAATTATGTTTAGAGGATAGGTTATTACTATATCTTATTACAAAGTGTTTGTTTTATATAGGCTTAGTGTTTCATGCTTTCTATATTAAATTTATTTTTAAAACCTTGGGGTGTTACATTCTTCCCCCTTACAAAAATTTCTTCCCCAAAATTACCAAAATGTTACCTCATAAAAATATTTTGGTAGGTCTTCATCATAACTTCCTCAGGCTCCCTCATTTCCTCTTAAAGTTTATGATTTTCCCAAAGTACATCTACCATCCGAGTTGTCCAATTCCTCAACACTTGTTCTATAGTGTCCAGAATCTTGATAATCTCTTCACAGTATGATAAGTCAGCTTCTAATTTTATACATTTAGAAGTGAGTATATGTGTTGGGTCTGGCATGTACTTTCTCAATAATGAGAAATAAAACACATTGTGTACCTTAGAAAGGCTAGGAACCATTTCCAAATGATAATCCATAGCTCCAATTCTCTCTAGAATTTCAAAAGGACCAGAGTACCTAGGGATCAATTTTCCTTGATTCCAAAATCTAATAACACCCTTCCATAGAGATTCTTGTAAGAAAACTTGATATCCCACTTGAAATTCCAAATCCTTCCTTCAATTAACAGAATATCTCTTTTTCTTACATAGATCTTCTTAGATATGTGTTTGAATAGTCTTTACCTTCACTTTTGTTTCCTCCAAAAGCTCTGGCCCACACATTTCCTTTCACCAACTTCATCCCAACACGTTGGTGTATGACATCTCTTTCCATTCAATGCTTCATATGGTTCCATTTGAATAATTGAATGAAAAATATTATTGTAGGAAAACTTTACAAAAGTTAAATACTGATCCCACATACTTTGAAAATTAAGTGAGCACGATCTCAACATGTCTTCTAAAGTTTGGATCATCCTTTCAGATTTCTCGTCAGTTTGAGAGTGATAAGAAGTACTCAATCGTAACTCAGTATCCAAATAGTTTTTTAAGACTTTTATAGAATTTTGATGTGAATCATGGGTCATGATCAGACACATTTGAGAGATATTCTCTATGAAGTCTCACAACTTCATTGATATAGAGTCGTGTTATGTGATACTATGGAAAGTCATCCCTTATAGTGTGGAAATGTGCAGATTTCCTAAGTCGATTGACAATTACCCATATAGAATCATCGTTTCTTGGATTTTTGGGTAATACAATGACAAAATCCATGTTTATGTCATCCCATTTCCATGTAGTAATACGTAGAGGTTTCATGAATCCTCTATGATGTTTTCATTCAAATTTCACTTATTTATAGACTAAAAATATTGATACATAATCAACAATTTCTCACTTAATCTTGTCCCACCAGCAATGATTCTTCAAATCTTTATACATTTTAGTGCTACAAGGGTGTATAAATAAATTCTAGCTATGGTAATCATCAAATAACTCCATTTTTAGCTCAGGTATAGACGGAACACAAAGCCTCTTACCAAATTTCAAAATTCTATCATCACACACAAAGTCATCCAACATCTCATCAGTCACACAATTAATTTTCCATAGAACATTCTCAACATTATGCTAATAATTTTTAATTATTTTCAATAATGATGTTTTTGAAATAGATTGAAAAAGTAATGATGTTTTACCTTCTTTGATAATTTCTGTATCCATCTTTACAAGATCCATGAATAGATGATCCCTTATAATCCTCATTTTGTTTAAAACTTCATGATCTTTCTTGATCAACACATCAAATAACTTATTTTCTTATCCTGGGTGGTAGTGTATAGAATAATAATAATCCTTGTTTAGCTCAATCCATCACATTTACCTAATGTTGAGTTATTTCTGTGAGATGATATATTTTAAACTCTTGTGATCCATATATATCTCACACCTTTCTTCATAGAGATAGTCTATCTGTATCTTCAAATAAGATATTAAATATGGTAACTCAAGATCATGAGTTGGATAGTTTTATTTATTATTTTTTTAACTAACTTAATGCATTGAAAATAAACCTATCATTTAGTATAAGGATACAACCCAATATTTTATTTGATGCACTACTGTAGATCATAAATCCCCCATTTCCAAATGGGAGAGTCATGATTGAAGAATTAACTAATATCCACTTGATTTTTTTAAAAACTCTTCACATTCTTTTTTCCATACAAACATAACCTCTTTATGAGTAAGCTTGGTCAATGGGTTAGCTAAATAGAAAACTTTCTAAATGAAACACTGATAATAACATGCTAAAAAAATAAAACTACTTACCATAGTTATGTTCATTAGATTACGATATTACTAGATAGCCTATTTCATGGAAAGATAAATTAATATTCCATCCTTAGAGATAATATAGAGAAAAAAAGAAACTGTCAGAAGTAAAAATTCACACTTGCTAAACTTCCCATATAATTCATTTTCTAATGAGTCTTCAGAATAATGGGAAAGTGATTCTCATGATCTTCATAGATTTTAAAGTATCCAAGATAGCGTGAATAAATAACAAAAAATATTCAACAGGATTTTATTTGAAATCTATATTCATTATATCCATGAAAAAAATAGGGTGCATTAGTCATTCCAAAAGGCATTACGATAAACTCATAATGCACATACCTGGTTTGAAATGCTGTCTTTGGAATATCATCCTTCATGATAAGTAATTTATGATATCAATATTGAAGTTCAACCATAGAAAAATATAATTCTTCATGATGTTGATCAAATAAATCATCAATCTGAGGCATTGGAAACATGTTCTTTATTGTAATAGATTTTATTTCTCTATAATCAATAAACTGCCTCATAGATCCATCTTTATTTTTGAAAAATATAAAAGGGGATCTCCATGAAGAAACACTAGGGTGGATAAATATTTTATCACTAAATTTTTATATTTGATACTTAGGTTATAAAAATTCCATTGTGGCCATTCTATAAGGAGTCTTTGATATAGGTATTTCACCAGGAATTAATCAATAGAAAACTCAATTTCTCACTCTAGAGGATGTCCATGTAGATCCTTTAGAGATAAAACAATGTATTATTTCACAATAACTACATACTCAATTTGAATATTTATTTTCTAACTCATAGATATTGAGTTCTCATCCTCCCTAATAATTACATTCAGTAGAGCTATTGGGGGTGGATATAGATAAAAATAAGATGGTGTTGTTTCTTATCTAAAGATAATGGATTCTACACCTTCTTCACAAATTGTAATTTACTTCATCTTATAATATATTGTTTCATAGTATACTGAAATCCAATCCATGCAAAGGATTATTTCATTGTCAACCATAGGTATGATGATAAAATCATAAGATAAAGCATATTTATATACCATAATGGGGACTTCCTGACACATCATTGTTATAATGACACCTCCCTTTGGGGTTTTAACTCACAAATTCCTTGTTAAGGAGAATTGGAAATGTATAATTTTTAAAGAAAACTAGGAATATATAAAGGAATGTGATTACCTAGAATCAGATAAATCATTAGACAAGTTTGAGGAAACAATTATATTACTTTCCACCACATCGTTAGGAACATTATCTTCAGTAGTTATGATCGCATATGCTTGGCCTTGCTCCATTGGCCTTCTCTAGGGAAAATTTTCTTGATTCTCAGGAAAATAATTGGCATAATTTCCCATCTCTTTATAGTTTTAACATTTAACATTGGTAACTTCTTTATATCCCTTAGAATCTCAATATTGGTGGCCTCTTTCTCCGTATTTATAACAGACTAATTTTCCTTTTAATGAGGCTTTGAGGTGTTTCCTTCCACAAGTATCACATGTTGGAAAACTCCACTTTTTTATTATTCCCTTTATCAATTATTTCCTATGACACCCCTTCTTCTATTGATTTCATTTAAATTCATTATATTTAGAGAATTCTTTCTCTATATTAATTGCACATGAGACAATATCTTCATTTGATGAGAAAGTTTTAGAAACTAGAGCCCTTTATAAGAATGGGATTAAACCATAAAATAATCAATAAATCATGATCCTTGGATTAAATATGTTTTCAGAATAATTACTTTATAACCTTGTGAAATTAACTTCATACTTTAAAACATTATCATCCACTTTTTTCCTCAGATTTAGAAACTACCTTTCCATATCCGCTCACTACTCATGAGAAAAGTATTTTTCTAAAAATATTTCTTTAAAATCCCTCCATTCCATATTTTCAATATCTTCCTCCTCTATTTTTTGAATTAGTGACCACCATTGATCGACATATCCTCATAAATTATAAACTTCCATGACAACCTTCTCCATTTCATTACATCCCAAAGTGAGAAATATATTCTCTAAGGAACTTATCCACTTATCTGTTACAAATGGGTTTATATTCCATTAAAAGATAGGGTTTTTATTTCATAAATAGGTCTAATATTTATCCTCTAAATTGTGGTTCAAGGTGATCCATATGGGTAAGTTTATTGTTCATAACATGATTCAGTTGTCCTAGTATAGTTATAAGTTACTCAACACTAATCGTTGCTCTAGAACCAACTTCATTATCCTTAATTGGGGTAAATACCAACATGGTATACATGGATTCATGTGCTTTCTATTCCTTCTACTAGGAATAATTTCTAAATGATGTAATACACTAGAATAGGTTATGAATCATATTTCACAATCTTAACTAGTAGAATACTTAACATAAATTCAAATCATATGCATAGCTAATCCCATAGTCATAAACATGGTTTCTTTGATGAAAAATATACTTTTAAATCATTCATAATGTCTTGTAGAGGATATTTGAATTATCCTGAGAATATCCCATATGAGTGTCAAACCAGGTGCACAGTAAGGCTCATTGTCGTGCACCATGTTGCCTTTGGTCAAGCCCAAAATACCTTATCGGAGTTATTACTCCTAGTTGCATCTGTTTAAGAACCATGTCCACTTGTAGTATCTAGACGAGGATGTATTTTCTAGGAAGATACATATAATATATTCCTTAAATAAATTATAGGATGTTCTTGTATTTTTACCCTCAAATTTTATTTTTGGGTTTTGTTCCCTAATCTCAATTTCATAACTATAGTTTCTATGTTTTCTACCCAACTTACTCTGATACCAATTTCAAAAACCTGACCCTAATATCCCAAAGTCATTGAATTATTTTATTATATTTTCATGATTACAAGAAAGTCTTATCCTAGAGGAATGAATAGTTTAGTAGTTTTCAAAAAAACGATACAAACATAAGTTCAACATTACAACTTGAAACGAAATACATAATAGAAAATCCATATGACTCCTAGATTATACCTATAAATCATTCATAATAATCATCTTCAAAACCTGTGGAAAATAAATCATAATAAAGGGGTGATATCATATTCTCAGTAAGGGTAAGTAATATAGAGGATGTTATCATAAAAAAACACTAGGCATTATGAACAACTAAAAACACATGCCATTAAAAATGTTCTTTATCATAATATGGCATGAATGAAAGATGATTAAATATGCCCATATAAATGATTATAAGAGAATGAAACATAACCAGTGATATTCTACTGGTCAAATGATCACATGGATTATCCATTACTAATACCATAATTTAGGGATGCATAATGTTAGACATCTGAAACATATTATCAAGGCCATGACCAAGACATCTGAAAATACTATGGTAAGACCTCATCCAAAACCCAAATCTGTTCCCTATCATGATACATATCAGTCAATAGAGAGTCTATAGAAGTCCCCACCCATTAATTAATAAGTCAAATTAATTTATTATATGAATGGGGTTAAATATAAACATAATATACAAATGCAATGTAAGTAAAATTCTCTAATCTGTAAACATAATCACTAACCATTATGAGTAATGAATTTAATTGTATCAAAATAGTACATCCATAGTCCAATTGATCATAAACTATTTAATACAACATTAAATATGATAAACATAATATTTTAACATTAATAAGAAATAAAATTCAACTAAGGTGTTGAAATAGACAAAAATACTCTAATATAATCATCGAGGAATGTTTGAGAGAAATACAGTTTTACTTTGAAAACAATATATCTTTTGAGAAAATATTTTTATAAAACTATAAATGAACAAAGGAAATTTTTTCATTATGAAATGAGTGGTTTTATTAAAATAATCGTGGATTAAAATAGATTATAGAGTGTACTTGAAAATATGTAATAATTTGAGAAGTTCCCTTGAACCAAGCTTGTTTATCGGGAAGAATTATGAAAGATCATTACAGAACATTTAACTAACCAGAAAATAAAGATGGATTATAATTGGTACACATATATAGAAAATTCACACATAATTTAAGATGATTATATAATAATAATTAATAATTTAAATAGGATTAATTTAAACAAAGTGTTACCAGAAAGAAAAAGGTGGTTCAGGTAGAAAACCCATAATTTGTGTCTAAATGTGTTCTACAATTTATCTTAATGTCCTAGATAATCAAATTAAGTACATTAATTATATAATTAAGAACCTTATTTATATGAATTTTATTTTTCATAATTTTATTAAGTTCATTTATATGTATCATTTTGATGAGTTATAACATAGAAATGTATCGCTCGGGAGCACTCATTTTCTTATTTTTCATGATCGGTATAATTTTATATGATAATGGAAGTTCTATTGGAATGATTATAATTCTCTAGAATTAAATTTATTTGATATTGACGAACATATAGTAGTGTAAATGGTTATGCACAAGAGCCTCAACCCAATTGGTGAGGACTCGACAAGATCATCCAAGAGACCTGAGTTCAAAACCGGGTGGAGACATGATTTTCATGTACTGCACCAGGTACTGTAGCATGTAATGTAGAAGGTACTATATCAGCTAGAACTATTCATCAATTTGGGCTCTCAGGCCACTGGTTTGGGCCTCGGGTACATTAAGGTCTTCGGGCCACCCAAGGCCCTTAGGCCTGTAAGGCTTTCGGGCCACCTCAAGGCCTTCAGGCCACTTCAAGGACTTCGGTACACCTCAAGGACTTCAAGACACCTGAAATTGTGCTTAAATGATTAGATAGACTCTACAAGGAGCAGACTTCATATGAGGATTCAAATCATGTGTATTAACCAGAGAAAACTCTAAGCAGATTTGTCAGAAAGAGAGGGTATGTCATTGCCATTGGGACCATCCTGTGCTTTCATGGGAAGTCAAGCCGAACAAGCCATGAAAAGGTGGAGAGATGATATCCTGATGAAGAAGTTGGGGAGGACCAGTTCTAAGTATAGTCTGTATATTTCCTAAGACTTATGGGTCATATAATCTCTAAGTCTATGAGCCCTGTAAGGGTTCCCCCTCATCCCTTGAAAGAGGGGTTATCAAAAAATAAATAGAAAGAAGGCCTTCAGGACATTAGGGTTGGGGTAAATGGTTATAAATATAATTTTGTTTTATCTTATGAATATTAATCCTTATATAAAACATTTATTGAGAATTATTTATATTTTTACATCGGTTTTTCAATCACAATGAACTAGTTTTATTCTATTATTTAATGTCATGTATAATTGATGGTTCCAAAATCATTAAATAATATATAATAAATATTTTTAAATATATTTTAACCATAAAAATGGTTTCATGACCATCTTGGATGATGAAATTGAAGATAGAAAGTTTTTCATCCATGAATATTGTAAATAGGCACCTTCTGAACAATGATTTTGTTTTTAAAATAAAAAATTGAGAGTAAGGATTTGGATGATGGATCATTAATTAACTTGATATAATTTCAGTATATAGATGATACTATATTTTACATTATCATTTGGATAGAGGAGGTGTAGAGATAAAAATAAAATAAGGAACTTAAAAGAAATTAAAAGGAAAAAAGGAAGGGGATTTTACATTTTGAGTACTTCTCATTGAGAGCATCCTTAAGGGAAGGGTTTTTGGTATTTTGGAAGGACCAATAATTCATGGACTTTGGGCGAGACTTGGGAAGATTATTTGGGCATAAATTTTTTAAATTTCAATGCTTAGAGGAGTGAAAAGAGTAAGGAGTGAGTGGTGGTTTTATAGTGGAGGAGAGGAGTGATTTTTTAATATCTTATTCGTTATTTTATTATTTTGCTCAAGATAAGAAAATTTGTTTTATTATTGTGAAAAAAAACTAATAGATGAATGTAATTTCGAACTAATGGCCATATACATCATTAGTGACTCCATAAGGATGCATAAATTCATTTATTTAGCATATTTCATAAATTATCAAATTTCACTATTCACCAAAAATTCATGTATTTTAGAAAAATACAAAAAATTCACCCAAACCATTTTTTGACATGTGGAATTAAAAAATGAACTCCATTTTATCAGAATAAATTTCTATAAAATAGAAATTTAATTTTTAAATAAAATCATTATTTACTTGAAAAATACATATTTTAAATTTAAAATAGATTTTATAATAATTTCAAATATTAACTAAGGTCTCATTATGTTATCCTAGAATCATAGGGAAAAAATTATTAAAGAATAAATTTTATGAAAATGAATTTTATTTTAAATAAATTTATTAATTTGAAAGTGTAATTAAATATTTATTACTCCCAAAAATATCAACCCTTAATTATTAAATTTTAAAATATTTACTCTCATTTATATGGTGCCAAAATTTTATTTATACAAACATGGGTGAGGTTTCAATTCATAAGGGTACATTACTATTCATAAGGGTGAGTTACTATTCATAAATGTCACTTACTATTCACTAAAAATTTAAGTTGATCCTATCAGACTCTAAATATCTTACTGATCACAACCGTATATTTTAGTTCTTTGAAATTCAAATCACAAAAGCAGAAAAATTAGGTTTAGTGGCTACGATATAACTATATCCTATAACAATGTGTTTTTTTTTCACAGGGGATCAATATTTCATGAATTCTATATTTAATATATTTTTAAAACATTGGGGTTTTAAAATTAACCTAAATCTTCATAAAGCCCCATTAAAATCATATATGCTTTCAAAAGACACTTTAACATTTATTCCTCAAATAAAATACCATATTATCTGAAAATATTTTCATTTACCTTGATCATATATGGTACCCAAAATAGAGACCTTCTTCTGAAATAATAGTAATCCCTAAATCAATTTTCAATCCTATGGTTATCTATATGATAAGACATATGTTCTCAAATTAAAATAACCTAAAAATACCAAAATATAAAAGATAATAAAAACCCTAAAATTTATCAATGCATTTAATCTTATGTCCACATAAAGTAGTGAAATTCTTCCTGAAATAATATGTCATGTTAAACCTATGGTTTATATACATAACAACCTGATAAAATATCTCCCAAAATATTATTAGTCACCCATAAATCCCCTCACATAAAACCTCAAAATGGGTGTCTAAGACATTAAACTTATGAAAAACCTTAAACTTATAAAAACATTATGGTATCAATGAATTTTTATTTAACCTCACCTAAAAACATACAAATCTTCAAATTTATCTAAACCTTTCCTTAGATACCAATTATAAGGACCTGGACATAAACATTACATAATCTTTAGTTTTAAGTTAATAATAAATTCTCTTACATTTGAGAGTCCTTGAAATTTATAGTTTTAGATAATTATCCCATAAACCTTACATAAATAATCATTACATCACAAATTGGACACTTCAGGTTAGTACATATTTATCTCCAAATAAACTTTTTAGTTATAGAAAGTTTTTTTTCATGACACATTTTTATAATTTTGATCTTGACCACATACTTGTCCATACTCATCCTTAAAACCAAATGAAAAAAAAATTAAACAAGGGTTGAGAATAAAAATATTTTTAAGGTAACCATGTATAAAATAAAATCATTAGTCTAAGAATACTATTAAAATTTTTTCTTTTCAAAATAATATTTGGGATTATAATAAATATTTTCTTACCCAAGAAATTAACCTATCTATCAAAATATTTTCATAAAAATTTTTGTAAAAAATATTATTGGAAAATTAAAACTCCAAATGTTTCTTTTCAATTATGGAAAACTCATGATTTGTTTTCCAAAAGTTATACATTTCACCCTTAACAAGTAGAAAATACTTTCGATAAACATAAACTCATTATCTTACCTTTTAAAATCATGATATTTATATAAAAACATAACAAGAATAAATAAATCATGTAGGTAAATTAGGAAATAATTCTCCATATAAACCTTACAAATGGAATAACCAATATGGTCAAATTCCATCAAAATCATATATAGAATATAATCATTACCCAAAGAATATGAGGGCTATAAAATACCCACCCATCCTTGGTTTATAACGTAACCACCCATCCTTGGTTTATAATGGAATAACCCATCATTGGTTTATAATTAATCTAGTTATACTTATTTTATAATAAAACCACCAATCATCATAAAAAATATCCAAGAACCATAATATAATCATAACACATTAAATATTTCATACTTAAAAAAATATTTTTCCACCCATAATAAAAAAATTTCCATATATCAAAATATAAATTACATTTAAAACCATTTTTGAAAATAACCAAAACCTAGGAAATTATTATTTTTATTTGAATAATACCTAGAATATTATAAAGGAAACCAAGAATCAAAAAACATTTACTGATGAGTGAAAACTCATTGACATTATATTAGATAAAATAGAACATTCCTTCTGTCTTTTTGACAAAACATTCAATATAAAACATGTAAAAATATTTATTTTGAAAACCATTGAAATAATCTCAATAAAGACATAAAATATCATTTATAATTAATTTTATTCTATATAAATATATCCATAAATTAATTTTAATAATTTGTTCATGTATGAGAATGATTTAGAAAACAGTTAAAATGGGGATTTTAAGTGTACATTACCTTGAGTCTAAATCATCACTTGCGTTCTTTATAT
This sequence comes from Viscum album, assembly GCA_963277665.1. Classification (NCBI taxonomy): domain Eukaryota; kingdom Viridiplantae; phylum Streptophyta; class Magnoliopsida; order Santalales; family Viscaceae; genus Viscum; species Viscum album. Next base: position 841,654,211 of record OY728137.1, on the reverse strand, counting down.
TCCTGAATAATAAACTTATGTTAATTATTTAATTTCTTAATAAATATTTTTATTTTTATTATTCATTTTAGTTTATCTATTACCATTTTATATTCAATTACTTAATCATTTAATTTCATATTGGAGATTTTGAAAATATTCATTTCATATGTCCAAATGAATTGGGTGGGTTGACTCTAGTCAATGATATAATTATTCAATAATATGTATAATAATAATCATGAAATAATTATCATTTTATACATAAATTTTAATTTTAAAACCAATCATTATTGTTGGTTATAAAAAATGAATTATGTTACAATCATGGAGACGGTAGGTCATAAGTATGCATGTGTAACATTTCCATTTCTAAATGATCATGATAGAAAGAAGGTAAGAATTATTTTATCATTCAAGAATAATTGTTATATAATAAATATAATATTATTTTATTAAATAATTATATATAAAAGTCTTGTGATGTGTTTATGAAATATGAATCACATCGCTTTGTGGAGGTGGTAGTCCACATGTATGCACGAATGATGTTATAATTTTTCAGTGCATACAAAGGTAAGAAATTATATAATATATTATAATTAAATAATGAAAAATATTTCATGAATATAATATATATATATATATATATTAAATCCATCATTATAACATGTTTTTAGATAGAGTGATGGAAAATTAATGACATCATTTTGTGAGGCGATGTTCTTTCAAACACATGAACAATAATTTCATTCTCAATTTGATGGAAGAGGTTATTGATATAGGTTATACCATTAATATAACAACATATAATTATATTTAATATACTGGTGAGATTATTTCAACATGTTTGAAGAATATTTTATTGTGGTAGATTAATAAATAATATAATAACTCATGGTTAAGAACTATACCTTATTATGAGACAACATCCTTAGGATTAAAAATAAATCCTTAATAGATTATATTTATGGTTAAACCATGAAATATAAGATATGGGTTAGTATTTATGGAATTTATTTTTGTTGGTATTTTTCAAACCAAACTTTTTTTAAAGTGTAAAGTAATGAGGAGGGAATGTGTCCTTTTATAAGTGAAGGGAGGGGAATTTAGGGAATTTCATAAATTATTAAATTAAAGAAAATTATTTTTCATAATAAATTTGATCAAAATTGATATAATTAAAAAATAATATGAAGATAAGTCTATATAATCACCTAAAATAATAATTGGAAAGTTTATGTGATGTTTTTCAACCTTACATTATTATTGTAAGCTATGTTAACCCTTTTTGATGATTATTGTGATAAACATGTTTTTTTACTCTCTAAGGATCAAGATAGTTACTATAAAAAGAAAATTTAACCATAAATGGACCATGATAGATATATTAAACAATATTATAAATTTTTTAAAAATATAATATTTTCCTAAATTTTAAATCATTTAATAAAATATTTTTTAATATAAATATCCCTAATGTCATTTTTTACTATTCATTTATGTTTACTTTGAAAACAACAAGTCAAAAAAATAAATAGAATATAATTCTTTAAAACATCCCTAAAATTTTATATTTATCTAAAAAATTCATCAAACAGAAAAAATAATCCAAATTATATTAATTTTAGTATTTTTAGATTTATTTATTTTATTTATTTGTTAATTGAATAAATGTTGTGTCATTGTTGCATAAACATTTAATGTAATTATTTAATCACTAAAAATATGTAATTAATTTCCTGAATAAAAAAATATATTTATAATAAAAATGTATGACTGAACATAAGTGGTTTTTATCCCTGTCAAAAAATATTATTGATATTAAAAGCAAGAAAGGGACATATTTGAGATTAAATTTATTTAAATATTAAAAAGTTAAAATTTAATGAAATATGTCACCAATTTGACATATTTTCAATAATTATATAGACATGTCAAAACTCTACTCATAAAATAGAATAAAAAATAGTTTTAGGGTCATTTTTAATTATATATAATAATATTTTTAACATTATTTACCCGATTTAACCTTACCGGCGTGAAAATTATTTACTATGGTTACTATTCATAATGATGAAAAATAAAGGGGAACCAATTAATAAATTTGGAACTCCTAATTCCAATTATGGAATTAGTTTTTCAATATTCAATGTTTATAAGTGGAATAAATTAATTTGATATTAAATTGAAAAGTTTATTGGAAAGTAGTTTTTCAAAAAAATCCTTTTTAAGTATAAGAATCATTTTATAACAAATTAAAAAAATAAAATGAAATTAATTGTATTATTAACAATATAATAGAACTAATTTTACATTTAAACCATTTTAAAAAAAATGAAACTTTATAAATTCTTGAAACAATGATATAGTTTTCAATAAAAAATCTATTTGTCATTATTCATTATAAAATCAATATTTTCATAATAACTAAAAAAATCACCCTCAGAAAATTTTGAAATAATTGTTTAAAAAATGATATAATTTTATTAAATAAATTTCCCTTAAGTTACAAAAATTATTTATACTATTTTCTCACAAAAATCAATAACCATTTTTGAAGAAAATGTATTTTTTAAGAATAAACCGAAATTACTAAAAATAGAGGGATTATTTCTTATGAATTTAAAATTTAATTTTTATTGAGTTTAAAATTTATATATATATTTCATAATTTGGTTGATCATATTCATACCCTCCTATTTAGTGACTAGTTCATAATGGTCACATTTAAATAATAATATTTTTATAGTATATCTCAATTGTCTTAATGGTCAGTGTTGCGTGTTTAGAAAGATATCAAGCATGGTATTATTTTACAAAATCAAGGTGTTAAAAAATTACTTAATTATGTACTCTAGTACACCCTAATATTCTAATGAATGGATTTATCTTTTTCTTACATTTCCTTAGCTAGTTTAGGTCCCAATAGATTTTTTTCCCCAACTTCATCCCTATATATTGGATCCCAGCACTTGTTTCCATAAAGGGCTTTATAAGACCCCATATTAATTCTTGATTGAAAGATTATGTTGTAAGAAAATTAAACTACATGAATTTGTTGATCCCATAATCCTTTGAAATCTACTGAGAAAGTTCTCATCATATCTTATTGTGTTTAAATATCCCTCTCAGACTGATCATCTATATGAGGATGATATGCACTGCTAATGTTCAACACTATGTTAAAAACCTATAAAATAATTCTCTTGAACATTGAGGTAAACCATAGATCCTAATCAAATATAATAGAATGTAGTACCTCATGTAACATTACCACTTCCTTAATGTATATCCTATCAAGCTGGTCAAGAGAAAAATATTCTTTGATATCATTGAAACGTGCTAACTTCATAAGGCGATCAACTACAACCCAAATAAAATTATGGCCATTATATGTCATATATAGTCTTACTATGAAATCAATGGTGATATTTTATCATTTCTATTCAGTAATATGTAATGGTTACATCATCCCCTTAAATGTTTTCTACACTACCTTAACTTGTTGGAACACTAGGAATCATGACACATACTTGAAAATATACCTCTACATGTTGTCACACCCTAAATTTTATTTAATATCTCTATACATCTTCATGATTTCAAGATTAATAATGAATGATAAGATATGTGCTTTATCAAATATCTCTTTCATCAATTATACTATTGAGTAGACACATATCCTTTTCTTGAATCTGATTATTCAATCATGGTCAAGGATGAACTCTGGAATAATCTTTACCTTATTTTTCATCTCCAAATCTTCCTCATTCTCCTTTTTAATTTTAAAATGAATGGATAATTGAACATTCATCTAAGAAAGACAAGAGCATCCTCTTTCCTTGGGATTTGAATGTCTTTCCTCTAAAATATATAAGTATTGGATATCTTTTAATACTCATCATGGAGAAAATAGTGTGTTCCTTCCAAATCAAAGCATCATCCACCTTGATTTCCATCCCATAATGTTAGTGCATTGAGATTTAATAACCTTTAATCCACTCAAACCATATCCTATAGAACATATTTAACACTTTAAATGTGAATTACATACTTAATGATTTTAGGATCAGTATATATATATAAGAACATTCACCATATAGATAATTTATTTATATATTCAATGAAAAAACTACTCTTTCCAACAAAAAATCATAAGTCATATAAATTTTCTCATGATTCTTAAATTAGTATGACGTATAGGCTATCACCATTTCATTATACAAGAGGACAAATCTCAATCCCTTCCTTGATAAACAGATGTGTAATGTACTAATTTTTAAATATATATATTTACTAATACATTCCCCAATAACCTATGAAAAGTGTTCAAATATGAAAAATTGGAAAAATCAGTATAATCGAGTAAACGTTTTTCTAAATAATCATATTTTAAATTTTAATTAAGAGATAGAGACATACATAATACTTAATCTAGAAACAAACCATACCTAAATAATTATTTTCAAAATAAAATAAAATGTGGGAATGATTTTTATATATATTCAATGCAAGATCATTGAAAATATACAATAAAAATAAATATTATTAGATTAAGAATATATATAATTTTTTGATATAAAACCTAAAATTAATAGTAAAACTAACCTTATAAAATTCAGTCATCATCCTTGTTTTGATGATCTCAAACATGATTCTTAAAACATAACAACCACATTACACATTTCCGTTTTAATGATGATATTTTGTTGGAACATTAACTTGAAAATAAAGACCAACGCACATATATATAAGACCAAAAAAATATTATATAATGTAAAATTTAATTACTTGTAACTTCACATATTTAATTTAATTTTTCTTTTCTATTTTAAATTTACAATTTTTAAACTTTTCCCATGACATTTATTTTCATATATCAACTAAAAAACATAAATAAAAATAATTTTTATTAATAAATAATGTAAAAAATAATAAAAGATTATTTTTAAATATATTTCCAAAAGTTTTAAAAACACTTACTAATAAAGATAAAACCTAATATATTGTGTTTTCACACTGGTATAATATACATAACATCCAATGACCAATAAAATATAAAAATTTCATAATTAAGAAAATTACAATGAATATTAGTTTAAAATTATATTTTTCTTCTTACCCATCAAGGAATTGAAAAAACTAACACCCAATATTCATATTTGATAATCTTTCATATATATATGTAACTCTTGAATCATCATTCAGATATAGAACCCCCATATAAATGTATTCTGAATCCATAAAACCATGAATGATTGTGATCTCATTTTGAATGAAAATATTGTTTAGATACATAATTAAACAGGAAGTAAATTAGTCACCAAGAATCATTATTATTTAAATAAATATAAACTAAAATTAAAATTTACATACACTAAATAAAACAAGAATTCAAGTATAGGAATCTGATTAAAAATAAAAATATCCATGATATCTTTTTTGACTATTCATAATGTATATTTTCTTCCAAATTGATTAGTTGTCGTCAAAAACTAATAAACACACTCTAAGAAATAAAAAAATATGGGATAATATTTTTACCCCATCAATTTTCTCAAAATTATCTGAAGGTGTAGGGTTATGAACCTTTTTTATTTTTTATTAATTCTTTTAATTTTAAATTCTCATATATAAATAAAATTTAATAAAACATTATAAGTAATTTTCAATCGGAAGTAAATAATATTTAATAAAAAAAAATCTCATATATCAAGAGATGAAGAAGGATAGTTGTCAAAAGTTTAAAATGGTGTACACAATATCCAAATCTAGTGAGATTCTCTATAAGAAAATGAACTAAAGAATTTAGATTGATGATATCATATACCATTACTCTTACCTAGACCAACTACAAAGGATGATTATATATATACTACCCCAAAATATATACTACTCCATATGCTACAATATGTTGATGGATATCCCTAGAATACAACACATAGTACAAGCTGTGTCTATTGGTTATGTGAAGGATCTGATTATGTAGGTTACACAAGATATGAAAATCTTGTAATTTATTCAAAAATAGTTTACAAAACCGATTTAATTTGATCACTTATCGACTATTTTAGGACTTTAACCTTATATTTTAATGAATCTATTTCTACATACCTCAATTTCATACTTGGAAGATAAAAAAAATTCCAAATACTAACACCCACATTATATCCTCTTATTTAATAAGGGTTTTATGTCTTTCATAAAGTAGTATCTAGAATTTTCATCCTTCCCTCGAGGATAAAATTCAAATGCATCTTCTTCCCCTAAAGATCATATTGATAATATTTACTAAATTGGTATATTAGTTCAATTAATTTAAAAATTAATTAAACTCAAGAAAAATAAAAAACAATTTATTATAATTATATCCATATCTTATTTAGATTGATTCGTACTAAGTTTATCATTTTTTTCATTCTCACCCATTTCAATATCTTATGTAGAGAGGAAGAGATGGAGTACTGAACTAGACCTCATTTGAGTCGCTATCATATTTAGCTCTTAATGAGTTAACCTTTCAGTAGTCATTTTCTCCACATAAAAATTATACCCTCAACATGATGATGTATTGTGGTATTCATTCAGCAATTGGATCTCTTAGTGAGATCTCTTGGAGGCCTATTATGTAAAAATAAATTAATATGTAGTCAGAAAATAGATAAAAAATCAATATAAAAAAATTATTATAGAACAAATACTTCATCATGTTCAATACTCACAAATTTAGTCCATGTATATGCATATAAAAACCCACACATAAGACATAGTTTTTCATTCTATAACTTCCCAAAAAAGTGATTTCTTAATTTTTTTTAAATATCTCCATAAAATGGTCACTAAATAAAGATACTTTTTTGGAATTTATTTCATTTCTTGGAAGTAAAATGTGATTTGTAATTTAATATATTAAATAATTTATTAAAAATATATCAATCAACTAAGATATTTTTCTCTAATAACTCTTATAGCTTCACTTTTTTCATCTTATTGATGAAATTCCAATTAGGATATAAAATATTAATCCTTCAATGTCTATATATGGCAATATAACTCTTGAACTTCATTTCATTTGATCCATTTGGGTTCTTAATATAATAAATTCAATATGTATCCTCAACTCTCCATGATCAATTGAAAATTTTGGTAAATATTTAATCTCACTTATACTAACTCTAGGAATTGTATTCTTTTGATAAGAAAAATAAGGTTGTCCTTTAACAGGATCATGGGTATTTCTACATATAATTTTGACAAATTAAAATTTAACTTCAAATAAATAATCTAATTATTAAATATTTATTAATATGAAAAAATGTACACATACCTAGTTATATTTTTCTCTTACTCTATTTCAATCATTTAAATAAACAAATGTAATGATATTTTTTGTACTTATATATTATTAAAAAAGTAAATATATGAAAACAATGAATATAAAATAATCCAATTAATAAAACATATATTCAATATATGTTTATGTTTAAAAAAATAATGATTCCCCGAGTCTTAACCAAAACATATGTAACTTATCCTAATAAATATACACATTAATTAAAAAATGAAAAAATGGTCAACATTTATAAATTTAAATATCATCTCAACATTAAAAAGTTTTTTTTAAATGAATAAATTACTCAAAAACATATTGATGTCAGGTTTTTCTATCAAATTTTTTTTAACTAGAACTTAGAAATGATATATATATATATATATATAAAATAAAAAAAGAGAGTGTTTACATTTATAAATTAAAAAATTATTATTATTTACCTAGATAATTAGGAGAGTAACTAAGTGTTTTCTAATATCCCTTCAACATGATCATTTCATATAGCATGAACTATGTTTATTGTAATCATTCTTATCATTAGGAAATAATGTAATAGATAAAGAAACCTCAAATAAATATGTGACATTATCATCATCCTCATCACCCAGATTAATTAATTTTCATTTTATAACATTATACCACTAATCATTTGAAGAAAAAATCACATAAAATATATGTATTTAATGTGTCTCCACAATAAATTGGTCCTCTTCGCTACTATATCATTTCAAATTAGTGAGTATAAATCCATAATCATTAAGTTTCACACAATTTTTACTAACAACCCATTTACACTTAAACATTGTTACTTGAAATTTATTATAATCAGTTTACCATATATCCTCAATAAATACAACATATTTCATTTATAAATAAATTTGGTTTTTATCTTTTATCTTGAAAAAATCAGATCTTCAGTGACAACCATTATCACGTTATTTAGAATGGTACTCTTATTATCTTGATTTTTTCTATAAAATGGGTAACCATTAACATCAAAATAATACCATGTTATCACATTAATACATGTTCCCCCTTATAAAAATTTAAATGGCTATGATATAGATAAATAGTTCTGAATTTCTCTTTAATCCATGGAACACATGCCTTTTATTCACAATCATCAACCATTTCTCATTTCTTTTTAGACATCTTACCATTAATGATATATATGGTCGAAACTCATATTTGTTGTTAAAAATATAAAAATGTTCTTGTATCAATTCATCACATGGAATTAAATTTATAATTAATCTGTGATTACCTCTATCTTCAATATCACCTATCAAATGTCAAGATATATAGAGACCAATGTGCTCTACTTTATATAAACAATCAGTATAGAACTCAATATTTTATTTAGATATATATTATTTAAAAATTTTGTACTTTGGTCAATGAATATTGTTAACATGTCTCTAAAAAATATTTATACATATTTACAAGGATATATATAACATTAATAATCCGGCCTATATATTCTTATCTCTCACACCAAATGAATCCCTAGAAGAACCATTATATCAAAAAAACAATGGTGGGAAATGAATTTATGTTTGACAAAGTATGAGATAATATTTATTATCCAACACATATAAAAATTTTAGATCCACAAAATTTCAATAAATGGATTTGAAAATGTAACATAACCCAATGATAAAATTTCTAATAGGTATTAGAAATATACTATGCAATGAGACTTGTAGTAGTTGTTTCATCAATACATGATATTCATGATATTTAATATCTATTAATTTCAAATACTTCAATGACATAAAATTATTCACATGTGAAGAATAACAAATTTATGATTTAATACAATGAATCCATTAAAAAAATTCATCTTCTCACTCTTTCTTAATGTGTGACAAGCTGGAGGTAAATATGATCTATTTCCTTTCATAGTGGGGACTGACTCTAAATGTATTCTCATGGAATTTAAGTCCAATATTTCACTCAATTAAACATTTTTCCTTATTTTTATGTCTTAAAGTGTTATAATAAAATCATATAATAGGTTTTTATTAACCTTAATTATTTATATTTTATTTTTTATATATAAAAATATCCAATAAGATAACTATAATAAGATAGATTGTTTCTTCCATGAAATATTTTGATGAAAAAAATTTCCATTCATTTCAAATTTGAAATAAATATTTGTATCGTTTTTATAATATTATTCAGGTGACGACATTTTTAGAAGGATATTATACTCTTTTAAACCATTAAATGTCATTTTTAAATATTCGATAAGGATGGTCTATTAAATAAAATCTTTAATGTTTCTTGTATACTGTCATTATTTCATTCTACAATTGAAAATATGAAGTCTCTTCTTAACAAATTGGAAAGTATTTATATCCCTTAACAATGTATTAATTTATGTTTACACATGTTGGAAAGTTATTTATATTGAAAATTATCATATAATTAAAAAGAAAATATTATTTCTTTTAATTCATCAAAAAAGTAAAAGACATTTATCCCATTGTAATTTCAATTCATCAATCAATTGTGAAAGATACATATCAATATCCTTTCATGAATTATATTTGTCTAGAAATCATCAAGATCAGAGTGACATATTTTTTTATCCACACATATCTGTGGGTAAAAGTTTTAAAATAGAAATATATTAATCTCAAAACTATGTTGACTGTTGAGGTCCTAATATGGATTCATTTATTCTTTTCACAAACCCATTATGATATTTCTAGATTCACTTTAAAAATCAATAATTTTTTTATCAAATATCTTCAATTGTAGGGAATAATCAATGTGAAATATATTTCCATTAGATATGTGATCATATATATTACATCTTAACTTATTTGAATCATTTTATTTTGAAAATAGGTTCTTTAAGTGAGTAATTATTGGAAGATATAAATTTTCATTAACAGGTGGTTCGGTGTGTGTACTTAACAAGGAATCAGAGTTTAATATTCCACCAATATTATATCGTGATGTCCTAAATTTCAGAAAATTTATAAAAAATAATATTACATACTATAAAACACACATTCATATGGTCAATAATGCATCCTTTTATACCCAAATCCCTTTGGGTATAATATTTTTTTCAATATAATTGGAATATTGAAGCACGTTTCCTTCTCGAAGTAACTCTTTTAAAAGTTCATGCAATTTAGTGAATTTTTTTTCACTCCACTCATTTTTGGGTGTTCAGTTAACAAATATTGACACTTATAATAACACTATAAATTTAGTGAAACTAGAGAATTTAGGTTTCTCAATATCTCCATATAATCATTCAATAGTTTTTTCTTCAATAGTTTCAATGCTAACCTCCTAAATTAATTCTTCAATGTGATCCCCTATATCATGTTCAATATATTTATCAACATTGGATATTTAATTTTATATTATTTGTTCAAGCTAGATCCAATGTGTTTAATTATTATTAAAATGATACAAAATAACATGGAATTTAATTTATATGGAATTTAACTTTCTCATATTTAAACACTTTATACTTAGGAAAAAATCATATCTTTATTTTCAATATTTGTTTTAGAAAATTATAAGAAATATCCAACTCCTTTTTCATATTCATCAATGGTTCTCCATACATTTATCCAATTATTATCCGTTAATTACCTAATATCACGATATAAAATTTGGATATAATAAAACATTTAAAAAAAGAAAATATATATAAACAAATAAATATAAAACATAAAAATATATAATCAAAATAATAAAATAACCATTTATTAATAACTATTTAATCAAAATAAACAACTATACAATATAATAAGAAATGTTTAGATACACCTACTTTATATGAGTTTCATAAATTCAAAGTAGTGATAAAAAATAACATCGCTATCAAGATGATCTATTTTTTCCTAATATCAAAACTTATATATTAAGATTAAAATTATTATCCACTATTATATAAATATAAGCTATCAAGATGATCTATCAACCCCTTATATCAGAACAAACAACTCAATATTAAAATATCTACCCTTAATTATCTAATTATAAATAAGGTTAATTATAAATAATAATGATAACAAATTATAATTATAAATAAATATAAATAAAAAACCCAATTATAAAGAAATCATATCACAATAACAAAAAATTAGTAATAATAAAAAAATATACACTCAAACTAATTATAACCACACTAATTTAAAATTTAAAATTTTGTATACATAAAAAAATAAATGAATGGATACTATTTATAACTAACTAATTGTAAATAAATATTTTAGACCTATAAAATAAAAAATTGTACTTAAAAAATATAGATATTTTTGTGGAAAATATGTGAAATATAGATCCAAGATGGTGATTGATGAATTTCATATTGCAATAAATGAAATGATAAATCTCAAAATAGATATAAAATTAAAAAATTGGGAAAGTTAAACAAAATAAATAGAAGGAAGACTTGTGGGCTGAATGAAGAAAAGTATTTAGTGTGAGGATGCAATGGAGAATAATTTTTTTTTAAAAAATTTAAAGAAAATGTATCAAAGGTGGAATTTGAGGCAGATGAAGTGGGGTCAAGAGTCACGCATTAAACCTATTAGGGTTTATTAAGAAATATAAATTAAATAATTAGTAGGAAAACATGGGTATATAATTTTTAAATTTTTTTAAATTATATTTTACTAAAACAAAATTGATTTTTTTTAAATGATGTCTTTTTAAAAAAAATCTAAGTCAAAAGAAAAAAAATCCATTTGAATTTGGTTTAAAAAAACCAACATCCAAAGTTTAAAAAAGTATTGTTTCCTATTTTCATAAAATTATAAAGTCAAAATTATATTAAGAAGAGGTTAAACATTTATTTTAATAAAAAATTTAAAATCCCCCCTACGTGCATTGTTATGTTGGTTTTTGAAAAACCAATGTTAAAATTATGACATGGAATCATATTTTTTTACTTATAAATTTCTGATATCCTTACCTCCAAATAATTGAACATTATTGGTTGAATAATTTTTCTCCTCTATTTCATTGTCCAACCTTTTTATCCCTTGTAGAAAATTATTAGATTTATGACAAAAAATTAAACACTTAAATAATTTCCCAGTTCATTTCAGACAATTTCCAGAGTGCTTTCTCTCATATTATTTGGCATATAGTGGTTGGAATCTCTTTCCTCCATGGGATTTACCATTAAATTTTCCTTAAAGCTCTATTTTTATCTTATTATCTCCCAAAACAAAATAATAATTGGAGTTAAAAATCTCCATATCAACCTCTTAAAAACATTTAAAAATTTATTCATAGCTACCAAATTCTCTTATGGCTAATTCCTTTATAAGGATTAGTTTTTTACCTTAAAAAATCAATCAATATTTCTCACAAGTTTTATGATGAAACAAAAATCATACATTAAATTTATTGTAATGTGTTATTTATAGGTACTAATTTATTCATCATTATTTTGATTAACCTTTAGAATGTCCCTCTACATCTTAATATGAAGATTTTTTGGAAAATAAATATTAAGAAATATGCTCTTAAACACCTCCCATTCAATGGTGTTAATTTCTTCCTTATTACTTATTTTTTTGTGATCCTAACATTTAAATTATTCTATTTTTAAATAAAACATCACCCAAAAACATTCTCATGGCCTAAACACAAAACAATATAATATATTTTTTCTATTATATTGATCAATTGATTAAAAACTAGTTGCTTAGAAGACCCATAGAAGGTGTGTGGATTTTTTCACATAAAATACAAAATGAGATTTTCTCCCCACCTTGTGCTTTTAGAATCTAAAGATGGGTTGTGTTATTTTTCATATATTGATTCAATTAAATGATAATAGTCATATTATATTTCATCCCATATCCTAAGCCATTTGGTTTATTAGGAGAATGGTCATTGAATTTTCTATCACATTTATTTCTATAATTATTACTATTGGTTATATTCATTCAATAAAAAATGGATGAAATAATTTTTTGGAAAAAATAATCATATTCAGAAGTCATAATAAAATCATTCTTGAGATTTCCTAATTTATGAAGCTTTTTTGTCAACCTATGAAACTATAGGTTCATCATATATTACTTTTTGGTTCATCATATATTTTCTTAGGTTGTATCCTCATAACATAATCTACAAAACAACTAAACCCTACTCTCATACCAATTTTGGTGAAATAAGAATTTCTTACATAAATATTACATTATTTTGGATGAATATTCATTACATATCATAATAATACATACCCCACAACCATAAAGGTTTAGTGTATTTGGAGAAAAGATATATAATCAAATTATTTATTAAAAATATTCACTATATCACATAAACATTCATATTATTTAGAAACATTATGCAATTATCATAACTAGAACCTTCATTCATAACTTGTGGAAGGGAAATATAAGAGAGGGTGCGATTAGATTTTTATTAAGGGTAAACATAGGAGATATCGGCCATAAGTGACTATTAGATGATCATAAGGTTGTGATAACATAATCAACTAAATTTTATCAATATAAAATAATCATATCTAGAAAATCATAGATCAATACTCAAAAAATCATGGAATTTCCAAAATCAAGATTCATAAGAGTGTCAAAAAAAATAAATCATCATTGATGAGTTGTAAAATAGGAATTTAGAATCATAAGTATAGAAAATAATAATCTTTTGACCATATATACATTCAATCATGTCCATTATTAATCATGTGAGAATATCTAGCATCAGTCATTCTCATACACCAAGATATCATAATAACTATTCTTAATTAGGTCTATACAAAATCGTATGAGCGTAGCTGGTAGAAATCATACTCATGCATCAATATGTGAACATAAATAATTCACAATCATGTCCAAGATTATCATCATAATATCAGGAGTTATAAATATCACATTAACATTTTTATCGGTGGTTTATAACAAAATCAACCATCTTTTAATGATAATCCATACATATGCATACCGCATAAAACTTTTAAACATCCAAGATTTCGTCGTCAATTATTTAACTTCAGAGAAAGAGATAGATTTCATATCAGTTTTCTTTTAAGAATAATCATAATCCACCCAAAGAAAAAAATGGTTTCATAAGATCTTATCACCAGTTAAGAATAATAATCATTAAATTATGGTAAAATCGATAAAAATATATTTTATGAAATCATTTAAAATTCACTCTGAAAATTAAGAGAGAACCCCATTTTCTCTGGGTAACATTAAAAAACTAAAATTACCCAAAAAATGGGAATAGAATTTTCTTTTTAAAACCATTGAAACATGTAGGGTAACATTATTAATTATGAAAGTACAATATATTTGTAAAATAAATTCATGTTGTAAATTTAAAAGAAATAATTATTTCCACTCATTTATAATATTGTAAAAGTGAGTAATCTAAAAAACAATTAAAAATATTACTTTAAATAATTTGAAATTAAATTAAATGGTAGTGAAAATTTACTTCATAAATCATCTCAGTAATTATAAAACTTGAATAAAACAATTTTCACATACATGGAGATGGAGGAAAAAATAATCCTAACAAAAAAAAGCATTATGATTTGTTTTTATTAAAAACATATTTTGTCATTTTTTATTCCAAATACAGGGAAAATATTATAAATACATGTAAACATCAAAAATAATGAGAGGATTAGAAAATATATTATGTTTTTAAATATAAGGATTATATAATTTCCCACATTGTAAACTTAAAATAAACAATCCTGAAATGAAATCAGATTATCACATAATACCTTACCTTGGGTCCTGACATTATTTGTATGCGATATTAACCTATTGTATAATAAATTTAGATTTATTATACATTAATAATATAAATAAATACATACTTATCTAACAAAATACGATTCCTTAATAATTTTAAATTAATCATTTTTAATAATCCCCCCTTAAAATAAACATTCTAGGTGACCATTGTTCTGTTTTCATACATGTTTCGATTCTGAAGTTTTGGTCCATGCACCTTGGTCATGGATTAATTATCTCCAGAATATCAATAATTCCATATATGTAATATTTATCTATTATGTACACATTTATAACCATCCACAAAAGTCTGTGATAGAAAAATGAAATACATTGTTCAAATATATGCTAGTTGGTACATATTCATAAATGCATATTTCATTTTCTAATAAAAAATTATATAAAGGTCAACAATGATTTATCATTAAATAATACTAATAATATCATATATATCATATATATATATATATTAATTGAATCTGTCATTATGAAAATCAATGTAAATCATAAGTTAAAAATGAATCACATCGCTTCATTGTGGTGGTAGTCCACGCGTATGAAAAAGTGATGTTATTACCTTTCAAAAGATATAATGTTAATGTGTTAGATAATATTTTATATTTAAATAATCATAATAATGTCATAAAAAATATATATTCATTAAATATATCTCTATAACTATCCATGAAAGGAAATTATGAACAATAAAATATGTCATTAATGGAGATAGTTTTTCGTACATACGTACATGGAAAATTTCACTTTACATTAGGATGAATGATAAATATATAATGGTTATTATATTTAAATAATAAAATTTAAGTAAGATATTTTTACTAATATCACTAAATTAATATGGTTAATAAATATTTTGGGGGAGGTAGAATAAAAAATAAACCTAAAAAGATTCAGTGATGATGATTACCTATTAATTGATATAAAATACTTCAGATCTCTTCTTAAGTACTATTGAGTTGGTCTATTAAGAAGATCAAGACTTACATAATATGGACGGGAAATTTGAAAAAACATTATTAGATTTTTTTCTTTGAGATATGTTGGCACACCCCTGTATAATAAATTAGGTAGTAGCTCCTTTATGTATTTGTATTTTAAATTTCTTTCATAATTAACTCAAAAGTTGGTTTATTGGATTTTCATGCTACTAGGAAACCACCAGATACAAGAAAACCTTCATGTCTACAAGTACCACCAACCCACCAATGAGTCCCAACAACTGGTTGGTAAGACCACTGGGCATCCTGTTTAGTAAGGTTCCAAATTGTCCTTTGGCCCAAAATACTAATTTAACTCCCTTAATCTGACCCCTTTGACCCTAATTCATGTTTTATTGGTTTAGAGAACCATTTTTGACAATATTAGTCATATTCCTCTCCTTGGTGGGGAATATTTAGGCCTATTGATAGTTTATCTCTTTATTAGCTGAAATTATCTATGTGGGATCCTTCCAACCATTTTTATTCTCCTATTCTATATACATTTGTGACAAGTGATAGTAGATCATTTGATCTAGAATATTAATGGATAATTTAATTTTTTTTCATATCTAGGTTTTTGGGTATCTTATCTCATTCACTCTCATCACTATTTAAGTAAGAAAAATCATTTTAATCATTTTTTGATGTAGGTTTATCTATCCTACAGTCTATACCTTAAAGATCCTTGTGTTCTTATGATTATTTCCACTGGTTTTGATTTTTCCCATTTGGTTTTAATCTTTGGAAAAATGGAAATGGATTTTCAAAATTATTTTTATTTGAAAAAAAATTATTCTTTTTGTTTATCCCATTGGACATGTGATATGTAATATTTATCTATTTATTTAAATATTTAATGATTTTGAAATGACTAGAATTTTTAAAAATAAAACCCAAGGTTGATTTTTATTTGTAAATTAATTTCCTTTAAAAAATTTTTAGATATCTATTTCAAACAAGAAATAATACATGCACATTTGATAGTCATTTTATAGATTCTCTAGTGATATTATACTAAGATTTAATGCACACACAATACTTTTTTCCTTTGGATATTTATAGCCCATGTTTTATAGGATATAAATAATGGGAATTGAATCATGTAAAGGGTGACTCTTCTAGATTATGTTTCCTTTCTAATGGTTTTTGTTGATGTTTAAATATGGTAATGAGGAGAAGGAATCATCGGTTTCTTTGGGTTCCATGTTTAGAGTCTTTCTATTCTTCCTTTAGACCTTGTTATCCCATTGTTTTATTTTAACTTTTTGGTTTGGTTATTTTGAAATATAATGTATCATGGATATCTGATTTAACACTCCATTTATTTTTGTCTTATCATATGCATGTTGAGGGTGCAGTCATTCTCATGTTTCTTTATATGATACTCTAGTGCTTTTTTCCAACCCATGGAGATCGGGAACACAATTTGGGCCTTATGGTGGGCTAGTTAGGGTGAAGTTATTCGTTGAATTCGTTTGTTCTTATACATAAGTGGATCAATAAGGTTTGAAAATTATAGGCATATTGGTTTCCTTTTATATGTATGGGGAGTGGAAAACTTTTGATTATTCTAAACATTAAAATAATATAAGATCACTTTCATGGATAAGTATCTCAAAATTGGCTCAATTTCAAAACTAGGATGAGATAGGTTCAAAACCCATTCAAAAAATATGATTTATACAATTTTTAGGATATTTTAATTCTTATATATTTATTTTAACCCCTCATTAACCCATTTAGTCTTTAACAAATTAATGAAATTTTACCTCAATTACTATTCATTTTGACCAAAAATGAAATTAACCCCATTAAAAAATTTAGAAATGATTATTCTAAATACATAAACCATTTTTCAAATTTAATATCTATATAAGGTAGAAATTCATTTTAAAATAATATTTCAAAATTTAATGAAAATTGTTCTTATAGAAATTCCGTTTTAGCATAAAACTAAATTTATATTTATCCTCTACCTAGTAAAAACCATTAAAAGAATATTAAAATTTTTAAAGTTTATATAATGTATAAATTTCACAAACATAATTCATTAATAGTGATTAATTTAATTTATTAAGATAAATAATCATTGTGTAAAAAAAATTCATATTTCATAAAAACATAACTTTTACCTTCAAATAATTTTATTTTAATTTCTAACTCGATGATAAATAATAAATTAATTATGTACATCTGTAAAAAATACCTTTACATATGTTTAATAATCTTAATAAATATTTCATAAAGACATATATTACACACACAAAATCCCATAAACAGAACATTTCAAAATATTTATTTTGGATCAATCGTATTTCATAAGTGAAATAGAAATTATTTTCAATAGTTGTATTTTATTTAAATACCAAATAATGTGATTCATTTTATTATTTATAAGTGTTATTCAAATAATTTTAGTTTTTTGGGCTTCATAAGATATCAAAAACATAAACTTTATTAAAGATAAATATATTTTAAAATCCCATGGAGGCATAATGTTCTCCACACAATATCTGCTTCCTTACACCACTCCTATAGCTCAATTACAAAAAAGATCTGATACACATGTTTTTCACTCCTCTCAATCCATTATTTACTATCCTTTACAACCCCATTTAATTAATATATTCAAATCAACCATACCATGGTACTTTGATCCATTCTCAATCTCTCCATCATAATATAGGGGAACCTCCCATTTTCATCAAAAACCTTGAGACACCATTCATGCATGCATATCATTGATCACAGTAGTTTCTAGTACACAACTGACGAATATTTCTCACTTTATCCCTAATTATATCCCAAGTGTGATCATGCACCAGGTCCCACTATGATCTCGTGACTATCCTTTGATCTTTCGAAAACTATGTGAAATCAGCATAATATTCCACCAATTACGTCATCCTAAAACCCAAAAAAAATCTAAACAGAACTATAAATGACCCTTACACTGATCCACAAACGAAATAGTCACTATTAATAATCCCATATGAACTCACATCCAGACATCAATAATTTTCATAAAAGTCGTGCTAAAACTCACACACATCTTCCCATGTAGAGTGATATACCAAGAACCCTCTCATAGGTCCCTATCCACTATCCATTATAATCTCATATGAATTACACATGGTTACAATATTGTAACACTCATTATAACTACATGAACCAAGCTGACATAAGTAAAAAATCAGAAAACCTAGGTTCACATGCCTAAACAACTAACTTTTCCCTAGTGTATACCAATCCCACTTACCAAACGCAATCATTTATGATCTATTTACAACTATCCTAAAGAATTTCACTCATATAAAGGCTGATCACAAGGTCACCAGTCACCCTAGGCATCATCTATAAACAATATGTGTCTACCCATACAAGATACAATAATCTAGAATCATGATCCACTATCTCATCTAAAACCAAACCCAAAATCAATAAGTTTAATCATACAACCTCTCTTACCCTCCGAACCTAACCTAGACACCAAAAACACTCTATGTGATTAACATCATGAAAGAATAATCCATATCGCATGCCTATCTGTAGCCCCATAAGTGTATCCACATCCTCAAGGAAACTCACATACAAAAAACAACTCTATGGTTCTCAGAGATAACTATTAGGCATCACATGTTGATTCAACCACTCACTCTCAGGAACCCATATTCATCAAGTATCTATAAATCAAGATACCCATCAAAGACCTAGTAAAATATATGTTAATATAATGACATCATCCTAAAATGATTAATTTTGAGTAAAACCATAGTAATATGGTTCAATTAAAAATAATACCACAATGATGTTATATCGAAAAAATCATACAGGTTTTCTTACATCTTAAGTAACTAAACTCTATCATAGCCACCCATAAAGGGTTTTTCACAAATGAATACAATGTTTGTACCATCCCACATAAGGTTACTATATATCCCTTGAACAAAGGGACTGTATATCCATCATTGGATAATATCCCACATGGGATCCCTATGACCAACCATGTGAATTAAAACTGTGGTCCAGGTAATTATAATTCCACAAATAAGTTATATAATAAAATTCTAAATAATTTTTTTTAACTTTAAATAGATGAACCATATATCATAAGTGATATCAATCGCAGTGAATCACACAAATTTAATGTTATTCCTATATGCTAAAAATGATGTATGTACACATGCCTCTTACCACCACAGGGTAAGATCCAGAAACATAATCACAATCTAAAATACACACATCATACTTGAATAAATATCTCAACATTGAAATTTAAAACCAATATAATTAATCACATATCCCTATTAACCTATAATCCTCATGGGAAACCATATTTAAGATGCAATAGTTGGTGTTCTATTAGAAGATTTGACACATTCTTATTCCCTGTTTACCATACCTCAAATATTAATACAAGGAAAATATGCTCTAATGAAAATTTAGAACATCCCTCACCCAAATACCACTCACCAATGTCTAGACTAGGGTTATACAAGACATTATGAATACCTCCCCAAACTCCATAGGTATAAGACTAGTAGTGATGATCTGAGGTATTACCATGGGGAGACTATAACAACATATAATGTTAAAATAAAAATCATAAGTAACCAATCAACATCCATAATAAATAATTATAATATGTGAAAGAGAATAAAAAATAATAATTATATATGAAATGAAATGTTTTTATATTTTTATACATCCCAACTGATCACCCACTGGGTAGATCACATATCTAAATAAACAAATAAAAATATATCATGATGCTCTATTAATATTCATGCGCCTCATATCAAATCTCAATCGGTGAAAACCTAGGAAATACTTGAAATAAATTAATCTTATGATTTATAATTATTCATGTTATGGATTATTATTCACTTTAGTTTTATAAATAATTTTATTTGATTTTCCAATTTAAAAGTTATGGTTGTATTTAACAAAAAACATTTCCCTGAAATACATGTTTTTAATTAAAAGATAAATATCAAAATTTTAGAATTATAATTTTATGAAAAGGGATTATTTATGAAATTATAATATAAAATTTATCTTTGGGTTAATTTTTTGACATTTTTATGAAAAGATTGATTTTGGTTAAATAGTGAATAAAAAAATTTATTAAAATTATTGAAAAAACCTTATATCTTGTAACCTAGATTCGGTGGTTACATTTTTATATTAGGACTAGATAAAAGTGATCATGATCTAATAGACCATATAGTTTATCAGTCTTGGTTAACTAGATACATTCTTGAATCACACATATAGTTAAAAACATAAAATAAAAAAATTATTTTCTTGGAAAACATCATTATTCTCTCTAGTATATCCTTTCATAGAAATAGTAGTACACTTTTTAGCATCCTAATGAAAGGGAAATGAATAAGGGTGGGCTAAAATGATCAGAATGATTTATGTACCTTAGAATCTATCTTGTGTAAATAATAATAAATCAATATGGAAATGTAAATAACTAGAAACACAGTCCATTTAATCAATAACATTATTGTCAATAATAATATGGAATAATAAATATATAATTTCAATACTTTCCCCATTAAAGAAGGTCATACAAATTCTAAATAAATAAGTTTGGTGGTATCATTAGATTAAAACCATAGTAAACTATAAAATTCATTAAAGGATTCTGAAAAAGAAGAAAATACTTTTAAACAATTTCTAGAATATTTCTTGGGGAAAATACCCTTTCCAATTTTTAATCACTTATTTAAAATAAAAATAATTCTAAATTATAATGGAATTTTTTTATTAAAAATAAAATTAGAAAATTTTAATTTAATCTTCAAAATATTGATTATTAATGATGTTAAGAAATTCTCTTCATTCCATGATTGTCAAAAGAAATATTCCTTTCACATTTTTGGTAAAAAAATAAAAATTAACATAATTTGGAAAATGACTTGAAGATTACTTTGAAATAATTTTATAAAATAAAATCATGGATAGAAGTTATTTTAATCATTCATATGATAATAGGAGAACTTTTTTTAAAGAATTTTAAAAAAACATTGATATGGAAGAAAAGTATTACTAACCAAAATAAAATAACATCGGTTTACCTTAAAAACATTATTTTGATATATTTTGTAATTGAGAGATTAAAATAAAAAAAAATTCTATACATAATTATATTATAATAAAACATATTGGTTTTAAGATAGAAATTTTATATAATTCCTCAAACAGAGACTTAAATATAAACAATTTAGAGTAATGATGAGATTGTGAAATAATCCCTTTCCACTTTGGTACCTTTTGAACCATTCCCACTAAGAAATAAATGAATTCTAATGAAAATTTTAATATCAAGAATATAAATTGATTAATGATATATCCTATCAAATTTGTGTTATATACATCACATTGAAGAAACAAGTGTTGAATATGGAATATTTCTCATGGAACCAAAAGTGAGATGAGAAACACTTACTTCATATCTAAAATTGTTCATGTGTGCTTGAACCTATTGTATAATAAATATAGATTTAGAATATTTATATTCCATAAATATAATCATAAATATACTATATATTATTTAATTATAATATCTTATCACCCGTTTAATAAAAATTCATTATTAAATTCTCTATTTCTAAACTTTTAGCTATTTTGTTTTTCATGGATGTTTCGGTTCAGATGTTCTGGTTCTTTTACTTTGATCATGGTTTTATCATATGTAAAATGTTAACAATGATATAAATATAATATATATTAATCACAAACATATTTATATTCATATATAAAATCTACATATAAAAAAATAATTCTACCATTCAAATATATGGTAGGTTGTAAATTTACATGAATGTTGTTTCCATTTTTCAAAGGATGGACTGAAGGAAATGTAAGAACCCAGTTCTTATTCTTGAGTAATGAGTTTATTATTTTCCTTTTCCTTAAGTGTTTTTTAGAAAACAATGTAAATTTTGAAAAAATACCAAATTTAAGGGTACACGCCATGTACTTTCGTACATAGGCCGTGTACTTTGGCTGTGTGGGATTAGAATATAGGGAGTATAGGCCTGTCGGTGATTAAAGGTGTAAAAAATAACTAAACAGCACGTACTTAAAAATACACGCCGTGTACTTTGGCTTTGTGGGATGATAATATAGGGCATGTAGGCTTGTTGGTGATTAAGGGTGAAAAAACTAACTACACACTGTGTAATTAGTAATACACGTTGTATAATCAATCAGCAGATTAACAGAGAGGTGGTAGAAAGTTTCCTCCATAGGAATAGTTAAAAAGAATATTACACACTGTGTAATTGAGATTACACACCGTGTAGTTATGATTTTTCATTAAAAATAGGCAGTATCTTCCTAATTCGGTAGAGGAGGTGGAAGGCTCACCAGGAGCAGCAGGAGAGGAAGACAAGACTTGGAAGAGCTTCTGATTGCTCACTAGGACTCCGATTCTTCTGTTGTCGATCTCATTTGAACCACGCGGGTAAGGTCTCCCCTCTTCTTGAATCGTTACTTCTAATTATTTCCCCAAGGGAAGTTACTTAGGTTTGAACGGGTAATCATTTATCTCATATATAAGTCGTTTTTGGTTGTTTCAGGAGGTGCCTTTCACATATATCAATCAGAGGGGATTGAGGTATGTGGTATTGTGTTTAATTCCAACCATTGCATTGATTTTGTGTACCGTTTTTCCATGCACCCATGTTCAGGGTGTCGTATGGATGAGACTTTGGCTGTTGAGATACCTAGAATTGCATAGGTAATCTAATGAATAAGTATAAACTGTTGTTTGAGATCATTGCTTTGATCCAGGGCCACCCAGAGGGTGTGGTTCCCCTGTTTAGCCATTTGGTCAGGATACCCATGGGTATTTCGAGATTATAGCTTATTTTGAGTTTTCTTGAAAGGAAACATATATAAATTGATTTCTTATGCATTGGGCTCGGCCCAATTACTTGATTTTCCTATGGAACACCTGAGGGAAGTGTTTTGTTTAGCCTGAGGGAAATATTTCTTATGCATGAGGGTAGTAGATTCTCTGCCTGAGGGCGATATCTCGTATGCCTGAGGGCAATATTCATTATGCTTGAGGGCAGTCACCTGAGGGTTTTGTTTCTATTTTCCTGAGGGTAAGGATTTGCATGTCTAAGGAAAATGTTTACATTGAATATTCACTATGGTGATTTCTTAAGTTGTACCTGCCAAGCTAAAGCACAGACTTGGTACTATTATTATCTTTTACTTGTTAGATAGCCTATTGTGGTTTCTATTTTGGAACTAGTATAAGATATTTTCGGTCGAGGTTGAATCTCAGAAAAACTCGGAATTCAACTATATTTAATTGTTAAATAATTATTAAAATGGGAATTTAACTAGTATGAAGGGTTACTTTTTTGTACTTCTTAGTTTACTTAATTTCATTATTGCACACTACTATTTCACATTTTCACTAACAGTTGGGCACGAGCCATTGGCGGTTTCCTACTAGGACTTATTTCTGACACCTTGTTTGGGTCATGTATTGGGCCCAAAAAAATTATATTGTTGCATGTGTCGATAAGGGAAAGGGTCCCTACACATGTACATGATTATTGCAGAGGAGTAGGAGAGCATGGGACCAAGATTAGGCTTTCGATGTTGCTGAGTTCTAGTTGCACTGCTTTGGTTTTTTGTTGTTGTACGTTTTACCTTGTGATGTATTGTATCAGATTTGTAGTGTATCCTGTTTTGGCTATTTTCTTAGAATTAGAGACATATTCCATCATCATATATATGACTGTTGGTTTCTTTTACTCCAGTTCTATTTTCCATTTCAGGTCTATATTGTGACTGCTTCCACTTTTGTATGTTTATTTTTTTCCGCTACACTACACTTTGACAAATGATGGCATAGTTTCCCACTATCAGTCCTAGTCCCTCGCTGCTAGTCAGCATCCTCTGGCATTTGGAGAAAAGCACTTGAGGTCATGTGACCAGCCGGGTTTAGGGCACCTGTTGTGTGGTACCCGGATCCAGGATATTATAGAGTGGTATCAGTGGAGTTTATTTTCTTTGAATTTCTGTTTGGAGCCTACAGCCAGGGATATGAAATAATTGGTACTTGGTAATAAGATGTTCCCAGGAGTAGCTAACCCGTATATAGAGAAAAACCAATTTACCTCGTGTTTCAATTTTTCTAGTTTTGAAAGTATTACAGTTTATTTGATTTCATCGTTGGGTGACACACTTGTGTTGTGCTGTTTATATTTTATACTTGGGTTCTATTTAGTTGAAACCCGATGAGATGAGGGTATTCAATCTCATGCATCATTTAGGCACATGATAGAATCACATGTCATGCATAGTTTCCATGCCATGTAAGTGCATTAGAAATTTCATGTTGTTGTGATAGATGTTGTGCTATAAAATGCATTTTGTTGTGATAGTTGCCTTGATAAAAATACCTGATGTTTGATGGGGTATTGTTTGTAAGAGGTTTTGGTTGAATGAAATCCAAACTTTGGTTCTTGAGGTGTTATGGGCCCTCATTGAATGGAATTTGGTGGATCATTTACTTGTTTACCTTGTTATAACAGGTATAAGATGCCAATCTTGGATTTTTGGGGTGTATGGGCCCTCACGGATCAAAATTTGGCACTTTGGTGTTCGTTTCAGTGTTTTTATGAGCTCTGGAGTAGTTTCTAAGGCTTATTGTCTGGAAAAACCCAGA
This sequence comes from Viscum album, assembly GCA_963277665.1. Lineage (NCBI taxonomy): Eukaryota > Viridiplantae > Streptophyta > Magnoliopsida > Santalales > Viscaceae > Viscum > Viscum album. Next base: position 841,628,429 of record OY728137.1, on the reverse strand, counting down.
ATACATGTTGTGTAGTTTTTAATACTTGCCATGTGTTCTTATATTTGGGAAGAAACTGTTTTTCTTACGTACACACTGTGTACCTTATGTACAAGCTATGTAGTCTCTAACCGTGTCATAGGCCTGGTGGGCAGAGACACGGGATAGGGAAGTTCTTGTGGGAACACATCGTGTACCATTTTTACACACCGTGTAGAGTTGACCCTGTGTCCGACCATGTAACTAACAACATGGGACGGTGTTACCTTTCTAGTACATATCGTGTACATGTGGGACACGTTGTGTAGTCTTGACCAATGAGAGACCATGTGGACTTGGTCCTGTGGCTAGGGTAACAGGGTGGTGTAAATTCCATGTGTGGGTGTAACACGACGTGTACCTAGGGTAGAGACATGCCCATGCTGACATCAGAACACGACCATGTAAGGGCTTAAGGGTACACGTCGTATAGACCTTACACATGCTTTGTAGTCTCTTTTTTCCAGTTCTTGTGGATCTTTCCCCTTTTTATTGGAACTCTTAACTAGACAAAAGAAACCTCAATAGTAAATTAAACTAAGGCGTGTGTTTGACCTTGTAGATTCATGCCACCAAGGCGACCACGTGTTGTTTTCCAAAAGAGTGGTGACGATTATACTCTAGAGATGGTAGGCCATGGGCTACCGATGGATCCTTTAGTGATACCAGATATGGCGCCAACCATTATATCGGACGCAGGCGTGGATGCACAGTTCTATGAATGCTTCATGTGGTTCATTAAAACCTTCAAGGGAGCACTGTTGGTTACCACATCTATGGCAGAGATGACACATATATTCCAACAACAACATCTGCCTACGTTTTTAGGGGATGAAGGACCACAGGTTGTGGAGACATGGTTGGGTTCTATGAAAATGATCATCGAGCATCTAGAGACACCTCCTAGGAGGAGGGTCAAGCTCACTACTTACATGGTGTGTGATTTCTCCAAGAGATGGTGGGATGTTACCAACCAGACTGAGCATCACTGAGACATGGAATGGGAATATTATTAGATAGTATTCTATGAATTTTTCTTTCTGGAGACTCTAAGGGAAGAATGAGATCAAGAGTTCATGAATCTGTAGCAGGAAGCCAGGTCAGTGATGGACTATTCTTCCCGCTTCACCGAGGTACAACGTTATGAACCTGTTCTGGTGAGTGATGAGATGTTGAGGGCTAAATGCTTTGAGTATGGTATTAGATATGAAATCTGAGTACTGGTGAATGTTTTCAAGTTGCCTACAGTGCATGTTATTATGAACCAAGCATTGATTACTAAGTGGAACCTGCGAGAAGCTAGTGGTGTGGACCAGGGTGGTTCGACACTGGTCTCTAGTACTATTTTCTCTGTCAAGAGGAAGTGGCAGATGGATTTCTCTCATGGTGGAAGTACTAGCCATAAAAATTCTTTAGGTTGTTAGGTAAGGTGCTACTAGTGTGGTAAATAGGGGCACCAGAAACCTCAGTGTTCACATGACCGAATGAAGTGCTGAGCTTGCATCAAGAGGGGTCATCTTCAGCGTTTTTTTCAGGGCGTTTCCACTAGTGACTAGTGAGAGGGGTTCTATGTAGACTCCTCGTGCAAGAGCAGGGCCAGCAGCTTCATACTAGTCAGGTAATTGAAATTTATCAGGACGTTCGGGCCGAGGTGGTGGTCGTGGTTGTGGTAGACAAACACCACAATCTCAGAGATAGTAGGGCGGGTTAGCTCAGGATAGCCAGGCTATGTCACAGGGCCGCAGCACTGGGTAGACATATGCAGTGCAACAGACTAAATAAGAGTAGGATCCCGGACCTTCCACTATCATAGGTACTATTCTAGTTGCTTCTGTTTTATCTTCTTTGCTTTTCGTTACTGGTGCTACACATAGCTTTATATATGTGATCATCATGGAGAGCCTTGGACTATATGTTTCTTCTTTTGATATCATGACGCTAGACACTCCGTTGGGAATTAGAACGGTAGGTGTGCGTTAGTGCAAGGAGTGCCCCCTAGAGGTTGGTGGGTGTCAATTTCTATGGGACATCTATGTCTTAGAGATGACCGCCTATGATTTCATTCTCGGGATGGACTTATTGGTACCCTTTCGAGCCTTTGTATATTTCTATTATCGTAGGGTGAGTTTCACGTCACTAGAGGGTAGAGAGTTTCTATACAAGGGAGAATGGAATGTCTAGGAGAGATGAGTTGGACTAGAGCATCGTGGGTGAGGTGGAGTGATATCCCAGATTGCGAGTTTATATCTGGATGACTGGGGAACATGTCATAAAGAATTTCCCTCCAGTGGTTAATCGTTTCAGGGATGTCTTCCCGGATGACTTTTCAGGTCTCCCTTTTGAGGGAGAGGTGGACTTCTCAATTGAGCTTGTGCCAGGAGTGGAACCAGTGTCCATTCCTCCCTATTGGATGGCTACACCAAAATTTCAAGAGCTCAAGAGGCAGTTAGAGGAGTTACAAGCCAAGGGTTTCATCTGGCCCAGTATTTCATCCAGGGGTTCACCTGTCCTTTTCACTAAAAAGGTAGATGGTACCATCAGACTCTTTGTGGCTTATCGGAAACTGAACCAGTTGACGGTTAAGAATCGATATCCCTTACCGAGGATTGATGATATTTTTTATCAACTTCTAGGATCACAAGTGTTTTAGATTTTTGACTTGATATTTGGATATCATCAATTGCACGTTAAACAATTGGGCATACTGATTATAGCCTTTCAGAGCAGATATGGTCTATACAAGTACTTGGTCATGCCGTTCGGACTCACAAACACGCCAATAGTTTTCATGGATCTCATGAGTCATGTGTTCCATCCATACTTGGATTATTTTGTGGTGGTATTTGTGGATGATATATTGTTTTACTCTCTCACTCAATATGAACATTCCAACCATCTTGAGATCATACTGAGTACACTGAGAGAGCATCAGTTATATGCTAAGCTCTCAAAGTACCACTTTTGGATGGACCAGATTCACTTCCTGGGTCATATTATCTTAGAGGCAGGAGTTGTAGTAGACCCAGAGAAAGTGAGAACAATAGTTTTCTGGGAGAAGCCTAAGAATGTGTTTCAAATACAGAGTTTCTTGGGGCTGGCTAGTTACTACAGGTTATTTATATTGGACTTCTCCCACTTAGCATCATCGTTGACGGGTTTGACTAAGAAGGTTATGAAGTTTGTTTGGTTAGAATATTGCGATACAACCTTTTAGAAGCTGAAGGGAAGGTTGAAATCAACACCAGTCCTGATACTTACAGAGAAAGGGAAGAGTTATACAGTTTACTATGATGCATCAAGTGTTGGGCTGGGAGCAGTGTTGATGTAGGGTGATCGAGTAGCTACGTACGGGTCTCGGAAGTTGAGGCCACATGAGACGAATTACCCAACACATGATCTTGATTTGGTTGTATTTGTTCTTGCATTATACTATTGGAGAAATTATCTCTTGGGAGAACATTTTATGGTGTTTACAGACCAAAAAAGTCTTAAATACATCTTTACCGAATGTGACTTGAATTTTAGACAGTGAAGGTGGGTTGAATACCTTTAGTACTTCGACTTTGAGCATGCCTATACAACTTGTAAGGTTAATGCAGTAGCTGATGCACTAAGTAGGAGGACTCAGATACAGGTAGTGTAAGAGGCCAGTGGTGAGTTCAAGCTTATGGATTTTCTCTCTAAGATGCATTTTTAGGTGCATGATAGTAAAGGGAGAACTCACCTATCATCCTTATCTATGACTTATACCCTCCTAGATAGAGTAAGGATGAGACAACTCTCTGATTTAGAAGGCTTAGTTCTAAGGGAGTCGGTGGCAAGTGAGGACCCTCCTTTTGGTTGGATGATAAGAGATGATGATGTACTGTGTATCCATGAAAAAGTGTGGGTTCCGGGGGATATACCCGAGGAGTTGATGTGGTAATTTCATGCTTCAGCTTGGTAAGTGCATCCAGGAGTTACCAAAATGTACTGTGACTTGAGATGTTAGTATTGGTCACCAGGTATGAAAAGAGGGGTAACTGGTTTTGTTACAAGAAGTTCCACCTGTCAATAGGTGAAGGCAGAGCATTAGAGGCCAGCTGGATTGTTACAACAGTTACCCATTCCGAAGTGGAAATGGGATGATGTCATGATGGACTTCGTGACCGAGTTTATGAGGTCACCTCCAGGCAATGATGTCGTATGGGTTGTTGTGGACAGACTTTCGGAGGTAGCTCACTTTTTTTCCAATCGAGGAGACCTTCGGTGTTGACAAGCGTCAGAATTTTTATATCTGAGAGGTAGTGCGTCTTCATGGGTACCCTTGTTCTATCGTCTCATATAGGGACGCTCATTTTACGTCTTGTTTCTAGCATATTTTTCATAGGGCACTAGGTACACAAGTGCATCAGAGAACATCTTACCACCCTCAGACCCATGGACAGTCAGAGTGTACAGTACAGGTGCCAGAGGACATGTTGTGTGCATGCATCCTAGACTTTGGGGGCATTTTGGAGGAGCACATACTCCGGGTCAACTTTACCTACAATAATTGTTTTCAGGCAACTGTTGAGATGACACCGTACGAGGATTTATATGGTAGGCCATGCCGATCACCCTGTACTGGTTGGAGGCAGGTGAGACTGCTTTACTAGGACTACATCTCGTATTGGAGACTTTAGAGCGGGTCCAGTTGATTCAGAAGTGGATGGCTACTGCATAGTCTTTTCAGAAATCTTATGTTGATCACCGCAGATAACCCTTGAAGTTCGTGGTCTGGAATCAGGTTTTCTTGTGTGTTTCATCGAGGTTTGGACACAGGCAGATCAGGAGATAGGGTAAACTTTCACTGAGTTATATATGGTAATTTGAGATTATGGAGAGAGTCGGGTTGGTTTCCTATCGGTTGCAGTTAACACAGAGGTACCAGACCATGCACGATGTCTTCCATGTATCTTAACTATGTCGTTATCACTCAGACCCATCACACGTTTTTTAGCTTGAGGAGGTTGAACTTAAATTTGATGCATCCTTTGAGGAGAATTTGATTCGTATTGTTGATAGGAGCACGAAGGTTCTCCGAGGTCGGGCAGTTCCCCCCGTACAGGTGCTATAGCAGCATAGCCGAGTGTAGGATGAATCCTTGGAGCAGGAGACCGACGTACGTGCATAGTGGCCAGAATTGTTCCCATATTTATCTTCACCACCCTTGGAAGGTCAATTCTGGGACAAATTTCTTTAAGGGGGGATGTTTGTAAGAACCTAGTTCTTATTATCGAGGTATGAGTTTCTTATTTTCCTTTTCCTTATGTTTTTTTGAGAAAATAAGGGAAATGTGGTAAAATCCCAAATTTATGGGTACACGCCGTTTACATTTATACACACGTCATTTACTTTGGCTGTGGGGGATGAGAATTGTAACACCCCGAGATTTTATGAAAAATATTCTTTTTAATTTCACTAATGTCTTGTGTTGTACGCTACACCAAAAGGATCTTGCACAACACGTATACTTGACTTGCCTTGCATTACACGCAATCACAACCTTCCTCGATAGCGTGTGTAGTACGCAATACTGAGTTTCACGAAACAACGAAATGCTATTAAAATATTATTAAAACTAGCCGTTATGAATAGTAATAACCACTTTTTGAAATTTTGTAAATTTTATTTTTCAAAATGGAATTCATTTTTGGATTCGGAGTATCGAATTTAGCCTAAGGTGAAATTTTGGTACTTTTCGGATAACTTTCATATTCTGATGAATAGTGAAAGTTACTAAATTATAATTAAAAACAACTTTTTTTAATAAACATAATTAATAGTGATAAATCATTAATTTGAGTGGTTTTAAAGTATATTTAGAATATATTTTTACAATTTAATACAATGTTGGTCATTGGATGTAATTTCACATTTAAACCAGACATACTCATGTGTCAATCTTTTGATAGATATTGTTTCTTAAAAACACGCTATTTGTTTTAACAGCGGGATTTAATTATAAAATTAATTAATGCAATTTCTATGTTATGAATTTGGTAAAATAGACTTCATTTTTGAATTCGGAATATGAAATATAGCTTTGGAAGAAATTTTGGCATTGTTCTGAAAAACATCAATTTTTGATGAATAGTGAAACTACTAAGTGGTAGTTAAAAACTGAATTTTTCATAAAACTTAATTTTACCGCTTCTGTGAATGGAATTTCAAAAATCCGAGAGACACGGTTGATGTCAGTAAGTAAAATGTGGTTCAATGAGATGAAAATAATTTTTGGTGAATAGTAACTTTTTACTTTTATTTACCACAGTTAAAAGTAAATAGGGTAATTAAGGGTAAGAATGATATTAATATTACCCTAACACATGTCCTAATTCTATTGGACAAGTGTATCTCGACCAAAAACAACCTTAAGTGTAAAATATTATCATTTAGGCCCACTTGGATTAGATTATGACATTTAATATTATTTTATTTAATGAATAGTTAAAATAGTTAAAATCAAAGTTTAATAACTAAATCATTTTTAATATGGGGTTATACATAAGATAAATTCGACTATAAATATTAATTATAAAGATAAAAAGATTTACTACATAATGGTATTTTATTTGTAATTTTTAGACATTAAATAATTTAATTTATTTATGACACAATGATGATGCAGTGATTATCTTATTAATGAAATATTGACATAATTGATGTTATAAACACCAAAATAAATGTAATTTGAGACTTTTTATGAATTCCACTAATTTTATAGGTTACTATGATATATTAATGCTGATTTAATCAACTTGGTTCGAACATATAATTCTGTTATGACTTTCACAAAAATGATATATCAAATAGTGTCAATATTGACACAAAATAGTTTTTAAATCAAATATTATATTATTAATTGTTATTTTATTCCTAAAAATCTAAGGTTCGGCCAAATGACTTAAATAAGGATATATATATTAATAATAAACAATTTGGGGTTCGTTTGGCATGTTATAGTAAGTTTATTAACCATATAGTGAAAGAAAACAAAAAGACACGGTAAAAGTTAAATTATTTAACTTAGAGTTAAATCTAATTGATAAGGTTAAAATAATTCTTTAAACTTGTCTAAATCCTATTGGTTGATAGGATTTCGACCCATCCCCACTTTAGCTTCGAAATAAGACCTTTTGGAACCATTATAAACCGATTTTGACTTTAATATAAAATAATATTTTGAGATATTCCTAAGGTTCCCCTCTCCTCCCTTATAAAAGGGCACCTCCTCCCCCTCCTCCTCACACCAAATTGAGCACTCAAGCTCGGCCAACCCCTGAAATTTTCTCCTCTCCACTTCCCTAGAATAATCCTAGAGGTCTTGGTCTTCTTCAAATACCAATATTAGTTCCCTAAGTGGAGGATTCAAAGAAGCGTTCCAAAGAAGAGGTAATATCCATTACCAATCTTTTCAATTTCGTTCTTCTTCAACTTCTTCTTCCTTAGTTGTTTCGTGATAAAGTAATAAACATAAGTATTACTTACATACTGATATGTTATTATAAATATGAAACAACCCTAATTCACCTTCTATCCATCCTACGGAAAAATGAAATCACCGCGCATGCGTACGTACGGAATACCGTCTCCACGCCGTGGTGTAATCTATTTTCCACCACCACCTTACATGGATGGGTATAATGGTGTAAAGAATAACTATACATAGTTATTACAACATCATATTTATTCTGATATATTGTATAATCCACTCCAATTCAATTCAATAATTATGGAAATGATATCATCGCTCGTGCGTACGTACGGACTACCGTCTCCACGACGCGATGAGATACATTCTTAATGATTAACCATTCATGAATGATTATAAAGTATATATAATAATTACTAATGAAATATATGACCTAATAATGATACTGGAATTATATATATTTATATGTATGCCATCTACTTAATTCCATTCAATTCAATAAGGAAACAAAAACAGCGTTCATGCGTACGTACGGACTACCGTCTCCATGAGCGGTGTATTTCTTTCCATTTACTGATTTATTATGTATGTATATTCTGAATATATATATATAAATCATGTTTTATATTCTGGAATTAAGTAATCATTATCTAAGTAATCATATGAATAATTACAATTTAAAAACACTAACGACAAATGAGACGATTTTACCCAAAACGCTACATTAACATGAATTTACAAAAGAACGGGTAATATAAAGTCATAAGTGGACCATATATGATATAATAACAATGAATATGATTCTGGAATAAGTCAATAACATGATTTAAATCATTATACAGGAGGTTCGGACACTTACAAAGCAAGTTGGACATAAGGTAAGGGAAATATCACAATCTCATTTTTATCCGGGATTGTTTATACTTTAGTATTTACTGGGGTGTATTTTATCATCCACATCCATGTTTCCAGAATATGTAATATTATTTCCATCCACCTAAAATTGTTTAAATCCAATTTTACCCTTCGGTGAGTTTTTCGTAATATGTATGAGAGGAATCTTTTGTCGTTTTACGTACGAAGTACTTTTTGACTTTTCCGACAAAAGTAAAAAGAATGTTTTTTTAACATATACGGCATGAATGGATTTCTAAAACATTATTTCCAAGAAGTTTCCTTTACAAGTTTTCAAGTTTATTTTTAATCAACTTCTTTTATTTTAAAGTCGTATGACATGTTATGAAAGGAAAAATGTTTTTGAAGTAGAAAGGATATTTTCCTTAAGAATGGAGTTCAAGTATTTTATCAAAATTATTTTCCATCTAAGATAATAAAAGGGTTCTGTTTTTATCCCTATTATTACATGGATTTGATTATGTTGTGATGGAAATATTTTTATGAATTCCTTTATCTTATATGAATTGTTTTATGATGTCATGTTGTTTAAGAATCCCATTTTTATTACATGGGTTATGAAATGATGTATGGTTTATGATTTTGTGGCACACATAAGAATGGTATCATTATGAGATGGGTGGGACCTATATCTCCCTCCAATGAATTGGGTAAATATTTTATATCTCATGAGATAGACATGGCTGGAATGGTAGGTTATACCGGTTCAGTGAAACAGGACTGAAACGAGGGTTACTCGATTCAGAAAGGGACTCTGTCCACTAGGATAGTCTTGGCAATGAGTCTTGACTAACAAGAAATGATTCTCTATTATTATGTGTGAATGCCACAAAGTTTCATGTTTTAAGTTATGATTATTGTGATTACATTTCACTGCCATGATTTATCCCATGTTATGAAATTATGATCTCTTTTGCAGGTTAAGATTTCCATAAGTTATGTGCTTGTGTATATGATGTGATTGATATTTCTTTTGTTTACCCTTACTGAGCATTTGAGCTCACCCTTTTATGTTTTCATTTCCCCAGGATATAAAGAAAGGTTTTAGGTAGAAAAAAAAGAAGATCTTTATGGGAGATATTGAAGATCTTTCACCACGATTAGAAGATTATACTCTGAGTTTCCAAAGACACTAAACTATTACGGTCCTTGTGTGTGTGTTTTGTTATGTACTAATTATTCCGCAAAATTAATGTAGTATCCATGTACGTCAAGCTTCGGGTCTCTACATTTGGTATCAGAGGAAAGGTTTAGTCAACCTTTGGAAACTAGGACGCGAAAACGTTAGTGAGATACCTAGAGATATTTCTAAGGTATGTCTAGGGATGTCCCTAAGGATAAGTATACATATAGGATATAGTCATAGCACTACGGTAACGATCTTAGAATTTAACCTAAGATGTTAGATATTGAAGTTACTCCCCCTTTATTATGATTTTTGCATCTCACACTATTTCTTTTTTTTTGGGTTTTAGAAAACGGCTGGAATCAAGATGATTCACGATAATGGAGGATATGATGGACAATGGAATGATATTCTTCATAATGAAATGGGATTTGGAAGTCCAAACATCATTATTATGCCGAATCAGCAATCACATAATATGATCAATAAAGTAAAATTTGGTAAGTTTCTTGACTCGGCTAATAAGAGAAAGATGGAGTTTCATGATGATCATAGAGGAAAGAAAGTTCAATTTCCCCCATGTAAATCATGTGGGAAGAGTCATCAAGGAGAATGTTTCAAAGGAACTGGAAGATGCTTTGGGTGTGGAAAAGAAGGACACAAAGCAAGTAAGTGCAAAGGAAAAGGTTCAGTTAACACCATGAATGAGGATAATGGTATTGTTATGACATCAACAATGGTTAAATGTTTTAAATGTGGAATGTACGGGCATTATGCAAACCAATGCCCTAAGGGAAAGTCTCATGAAGATAATCAGTATGGTCGTATGGGAAGTATTTATGTTGATGATGATGAAGAGACTACAAATGATATATGAGATGAAAGAATTTTTGAAACTCAGTCAATGGTTTAAGAATGTAGTGGAATGATTACATGTTTATCATGTGTAATGTTGTATAAGAAATCTCATGGTACTATGGAATAAAGAGACATCTAAGGATTGTTACACTGTTGTCTTTCCTTGAGTTATGAAAGTACCACTATCCATGAAAGGTTATTCAGATATTTTTGGAATTTAGATGATATGCGCATAATGAAGGAATAATAAGATAATGAGGTGTTTGATTGTATTCATGAGCTCATGACTGATATAAGGAGAAGGTGATATCATGGTTTGAGTATATAGAATTTTGATAATTTTGGTATGAGGAAAGTGTTAACTTTAAATTGCATTCATGTTTTCACTAAGGTATTCAAGAGAATACATGATTAAGGATTTTGAATGTTTGTAATGTGACCAACAAAACATATCTTATGATATATGGGGATCAACGATGGTATTAATTCTCTGGTAATCGTTTTCACTATGTTATGAGAGTGGACTGCAGTATTATGGATAAGCCTAAAGATTGAAATGGATTATGTTGGACATAAGTGAGTATTGTTTAAGGATAGAAGTTTTTTTTTATTTGATATTATTGATGGGATGTTATAGTAATATAGTTTTAGAAAAAGGACAACCTGCAGAACGGGCGACGACCCATCGCATCGGACAAGGCTGTGGGAAATGAACCCACAACCGAAGTGTGACTGGACTTTATCGCCTACCACTAGCCTACAAGAAGTCCCTGTTTATTAGAAACTAGTTTTATTATATAAAGAAGTATGATATATGAAGTATAAATTCCATTTTAGGAACCGTATATGATTAATCTCACTATAGATCGACTTATGTATATAATTTTTTCTAACCTTTTGTTTGAGACAGATGGAATGACCCGTCATTCTATCACATAATCTTCTAACACTTCACGAATAACAAATTCAACTTCATTTATTTAAGAGATGAAGTGGAAATTGTTAAAGGCACGAACAACAGCGATATTGTACCAAAATAAAGTAAGTATTTATTCTAATTCAAATTCTTTAACTTTAGGGAAACGAACTTGAAAACCAAAAATGTTTCTTAGTGGTCTTATATCTGATATATCAGATGGTACCTTAGATCGTCACAAATTTATGGCTTTGTGATTGCTGGCTTTTCCATAGCCATGTTCTCTACCACTCTCCATCAGAACATGATGGTTAGATTTCTCTTCCATATCCATATTTTCACCTATGTGGAAACCCAGTGATTAGTTTATTTGGGTAACCGTTACATTTCATACTTTTGTTTTTAAAGATTGGTTTTGATATTCCTTTTTACGATGTGGGTTTTTATTAAATAAACTTTCGAATAGTAAACCATTTATAACCCCGACGAATTTCGAGGGCGAAATTCATTTTAAGGGGGGTAGAATGTAACACCCCGAGATTTTATGAAAAATATTCTTTTTAATTTCACTAATGTCTTGTGTTGTACGCTACACCAAAAGGAGCTTGCACAACACGCATCCTTGACTTGCCTTGCATTACACGCAATCACAACCTTCCTCGATAGCGTGTGTAGTACGCAATACTGAGTTTCACGAAACAACGAAATGCTATTAAAATATTATTAAAACTAGCCGTTATGAATAGTAATAACCACTTTTTGAAATTTTGTAAATTTTATTTTTCAAAATGGAATTCATTTTTGGATTCGGAGTATCGAATTTAGCCTAAGGTGAAATTTTGGTACTTTTCGGATAACTTTCATATTCTGATGAATAGTGAAAATTACTAAATTATAATTAAAAACAACTTTTTTTAATCAAAATAATTAATAGTGATAAATCATTAATTTGAGTGGTTTTAAAGTATATTTAGAATATATTTTTACAATTTAATACAATTTTGGTCATTGGATGTAATTTCACATTTAAACCAGACATACTCAAGTGTCAATCTTTTGATAGATATTGTTTCTTAAAAACAAGCTATTTGTTTTAACAGTGGGATTTAATTATAAAATTAATTAATGCGATTTCTATGTTATGAATTTGGTAAAATAGACTTCATTTTTGAATTCGGAATATGAAATATAGCTTTGGACGAAATTTTGGCATTGTTCTGAAAAACATCAATTTTTGATGAATAGTGAAACTACTAAGTGGTAGTTAAAAACTGAATTTTTCGTAAAACTTAATTTTACCGCTTCTGTGAATGGAATTTCAAAAATCCTAGAGACACGGTTGATGTCAGTAAGTAAAATGTGGTTCAATGAGATGAAAATAATTTTTGGTGAATAGTAACTTTTTACTTTTATTTACCACGGTTAAAAGTAAATAGGGTAATTAAGGGTAAGAATGATATTAATATTACCCTAACACATGTACTAATTCTATTGGACAAGTGTATCTCGACCAAAAACAACCTTAAGTGTAAAATATTATCATTTAGGCCCACTTGGATTAGATTATGACATTTAATATTATTTTATTTAATGAATAGTTAAAATAGTTAAAATCAAAGTTTAATAACTAAATCATTTTTAATATGGGGTTATACATAAGATAAATTCGACTATAAATATTCATTATAAAGATAAAAATATTTACTACATAATGGTATTTTATTTGTAATTTTTAGACATTAAATAATTTAATTTATTTATGACACAATGATGATGCAGTAATTATCTTATTAATGAAATATTGACATAATTGATGTTATAAACACCAAAATAAATGTAATTTGAGACTTTTTATGAATTCCACTAATTTTATATGTTACTATGATATATTAATGTTGATTTAATCAACTTGTTTCTAACATATAATTCTGTTATGACTTTCACAAAAATAATATATCAAATAGTGTCAATATTGACACAAAATAGTTTTTAAATCAGATATTATATTATTAATTGTTATTTTATTCCTAAAAATCTAAGGTTCGGACAAATGAGTTAGATAAGGATATATATATTAATAATAAACAATTTGGGGTTCGTTTGGCATGTTATAGTAAGTGTATTAACCATATAGTGAAAGAAAACAAAAAGACACGGTAAAAGTTAAATTATTTAACTTAGAGTTAAATCTAATTGATAAGGTTAAAATAATTTCCTAAACTTGTCTAAATCCTATTGGTTGATAGGATTTCGACCCATCCCCACTTTAGCTTCGAAATAAGACCCTTTGGAACCATTATAAACCGATTTTGACTTTAATATAAAATAATATTTTGAGATATTCCTAAGGTGCCCCTCTCCTCCCTTATAAAAGGGCACCTCCTCCCCCTCCTCCTCACACCAAATTGAGCACTCAGGCTCGGCCAACCCCTGAAATTTTCTCCTCTACACTTCCCTAGAATAATCATAGAGGTCCTGGTCTTCTTCAAAGACCAATATTAGTTCCCTAAGTGGAGGATTCAAAGAAGCGTTCCAAAGAAGAGGTAATATCCATTACCGATCTTTTCAATTTCTTTCTTCTTCAACTTCTTCTTCTTTAGTTTTTTCATGATAAAGTAATAAACATCAGTATTACTTACATACTGATATGTTATTATAAATATGAAACAACCCTAATTCACCTTCTATCCATCCTACGGAAAAATGAAATCACCGCGCGTGCGTACGTACGGAATACCGTCTCCACACCGTGGTGTAATCTATTTTCCACCACCACCTTACATGGATGGGTATAATGGTGTAAAGAATAACTATACATAGTTATTACAACATCATATTGATTCTGATATATTGTATAATCCACTCTAATTCAATTCAATAATTATGGAAATGATATCATCGCTCGTGCGTACGTACGGACTACCGTCTCCACGACGCGATGAGATTCATTCTTAATGATTAACCATTCATGAATGATTATAAAGTATATATAATAAGTACTAATGAAATATATGACCTAATAATGATTCTGGAATTATTTATATTTATATGTATGTCATCTACTTAATTCCATTCAATTCAATAAGGAAACGAAAACAGCGTTCACGCGTACGTACGGACTATCGTCTCCATGAACGGTGTATTTCTTTCCATTTACTGATTTATTATCTATGTATATTCTGAATATATATATATAAATCATTTTTCATATTCTGGAATTAAGTAATCATGATCTAAGTAATCATATGAATAATTACAAGGTAAAAACACGAACGACAAATGAGATGATTTTACCCAAAACGCTACATTAACATGAATTTACAAAAGAACGGGTAAAATAAAGTCATAAGTGGACCATATATGATATAATAACAATGAATATGATTCTGGAATAAGTCAATAACATGATTTAAATCATTATACAGGAGGTTCGGACACTTACAAAGCAAGTCAGACATAAGGTAAGGGAAATATCACAATCTCATTTTTATCTGGGATTGTTTATACTTTAGTATTTACTGGGGTGTATTTTATCATCAACATCCATGTTTCCAGAATATGTAATATTATTTCAATCCACCTAAAATTGTTTAAATCCAATTTTACCCTTCGGTGAGTTTTTAGTAATATGTATGAAAGGAATCTTTTGTCGTTTTTCGTACGAAGTACTTTTTGACTTTTCTAACAAAAGTACAAAGAATGTTTTTTTTAACTTATACGGCATGAATGGATTTCTAAAACATTATTTCCAAGAAGTTTCCTTTACAATTTTTCAAGTTTATTTTTAATCAACTTCTTTTATTTTAAAGTCGTATGACATGTTATGAAAGGAAAAATGTTTTTGAAGTAGAAAGGATATTTTCCTCAAGAATGGAGTTCAAGTATTTTATCAAAATTATTTTCCATCTAAGGTAATAAAAGTGTTCTGTTTTTATCCCTATTATTACATGGATTTGATTATGCTGTGATGGAAATATTTTTATGAATTCCTTTATCTTATATGAATTGTATTATGATGTCATGTTTTTTAAGAATCCCATTTTTATTACATGGGTTATGAAATGATGTATGGTTTATGATTTTGTGGCACACATAAGAATGGTATCATTATGAGATGGGTGGGACCTATATCTCCCTCCAATGCATTGGGTAAAGATTTTATATCTCATGAGATAGACATGGCTAGAATGGTAGGTTATACCGGTTCAGTGAAACAGGACTGAAACGAGGGTTACTCGATTTAGAAAGGGACTTTGTCCACTAAGATAGTCTTGGAAATGAGTCTTGACTAACAAGAAATGATTCTCTAGGATTATGTGTGAATGCCACAAAGTTTCATGTTTTAAGTTATGATTATTGTGATTACATTTCACTGCCATGATTTATCCCATGTTATGAAATTATGATCTCTTTTGCAGGTTAAGATTTCCAAAAGTTATGTGCTTGTGTATATGATGTGATTGATATTTCTTTTGTTTACCCTTACTGAGCATTTGAGCTCACCCTTTTATGTTTTCATTTCCCCAGGATATAAAGAAAGGTTTTAGGTAGAAAAAAAAAGAAGATCTTTATGGGAGATATTGACGATCTTTCACCACGATTAGAAGATTATACTCCGAGTTTCCAAATACACTAAACTATTACGGTCCTTGTGTGTGTGTTTTGTTATGTACTAAGTATTCCGCAAAAGTAATGTAATATCCATGTACGTCAAGCTTTGGGTCTCTACATTTGGTATCAGAGGAAAGGTTTAGTCAACCTTTGGAAACTAGGACGCGAAAACGTTAGTGAGATCCCTAGAGATATTTCTAAGGTATGTCTAGGGATGTCCCTAAGGATAAGTATACATATACGATATAGTCATAACACTACGGTAACGATCTTAGAATTTAACCTAAGATGTTAGATATTGAAGTTACTCCCCCTTTATTATGATTTTTGCATCTCACACTATTTCTTTTTTTTTTTGGTTTTAGAAAACGGCTGGAATCAAGATGATTCACGATAATGGAGGATATGATGGACAATGGAATGATATTCTTCACAATGAAATGGGATTTGGAAGTCCAAACATCATTATTATGCCGAATCAGCAATCTCATAATATGATCAATAAAGTAAAATTTGGTAAGTTTCTTGACTCGGCTAATAAGAGAAATATGGAGTTTCATGATGATCATAGAGGAAAGAAAGTTCAATTTCCCCTATGTAAATCATGTGGGAAGAGGCATCAAGGAGAATGTTTCAAAGGAACTGGAAGATGCTGTGGGTGTGGAAAAGAAGGACACAAAGCAAGTAAGTGAAAAGGAAAAGGTTCAGTTAACACCATGAATGAGGATAATGGTATTTCTACGACATCAACAATGGTTAAATGTTTTAAATGTGGAATGTACGGGCATTATGAAAACCAATGCCCTAAGGGAAAGTCTCATGAAGATAATCAGTATGGTCGTATGGGAAGTATTTATGTTGATGATGATGAAGAGACTACAAATGATATATGAGATGAAAGAATTGTTGAAACTCGGTCAATGGATTAAGAATGTAGTGGAATGATTACGTGTTTATCATGTGTAATGTTGTATAAGAAATCTCATGGTACTATGGAATAAAGAGACATCTAAGGATTGTTACACTGTTGTCTTTCCTTGAGTTATGAAAATACCACTATACATGAATGGTTATTCAGATATTTTTGGAATTTAGATGATATGCGCATAATGAAGGAATAATAAGATAATGAGGTGTTTGATTGTATTCATGAGCTCATGAATGATATAAGGAGAAGGTGATATCATGGTTTGAGTATATAGAATTTTGAGAATTTTGGTATGTGGAAAGTGTTAACTTTAAACTGCATTCATGTTTTCACTAAGGTATTCCAGAGAATACATGATTAAGGACTTTGAATGTTTGGAATGTGACCAACAAAACATATCTTATGATATATGGGGATCAACGATGGTATTAAATCTCTGGTAATCGTTTTCACTATGTTATGAGAGTGGACTGCAGTATTATGGATAAGCCTAAAGATTGAAATGGATTATGTTGGACATAAGTGAGTATTGTTTAAGAATAGAAGTTTTTTTTATTCGATATTATTGATGGGATGTTATAGTAATATAGTTTTAGAAAAAGGACAACCTGCAGAACGGGCGACGACCCATCGCATCGGACAAGGCTGTGGGAATCGAACCCACAACCGAAGTGCGATTGGACTTTATCGCCTACCACTGGCCTACAAGAAGTCCCTGTTTATTAGAAACTAGTTTTATTATATTAAGCAGTATGATATATGAAGTATAAAGTCCATTTTAGGAACCATATATGATTAATCTCACTATAGATCGACTTATGTATATAATTTTTGCTAACCTTTTGTTTGAGACAGATGGAATGACCCGTCATTCTATCACATAATCTGCTAACACTTCACTAATAACAAATTCAACTTCATTTATTTAAGAGATGAAGTGGAAATTGTTAAAGGCACGAACAACAGCGATATTGTACCAAAATAAATTAAGTATTTATTCTAATTCAAATTCTTTAACTTTAGGGAAACGAACTTGAAAACCAAAAATGTTTCTTAGTGATCTTATATCTGATATATCAGATGGTACCTTAGATCGTCAAAAATTTATGGCTTTGTGATTGCTGGCTTTTCCATAGCCATGTTCTCTACCACTCTCCTTCAGAACATGATGGTTAGATTTCTCTTCCATATCCATATTTTCACCTATGTGGAAACCCAGTGATTAGTTTATTTGGGTAACCATTACGTTTCATACTTTTTTTTAAAGATTGGTTTTGATATTCCTTTTTACGATTTGGGTTTCTATTAAATAAACTTTCGAATAGTAAACCATTTATAACCCCGACGAATTTCGAGGGAGAAATTCATTTTAAGGGGGGTAGAATGTAACACCCTGAGATTTTATGAAAAATATTTTTTTTAATTTCACTAATGTCTTGTGTTGTACGCTACACCAAAATGAGCTTGCACAACACGCATCCTTGACTTGCCTTGCATTACACGCAATCACAACCTTCCTCGATAGCGTGTGTAGTACGCAATACTGAGTTTCACGAAACAACGAAATGCTATTAAAATATTATTAAAACTAGCCATTATGAATAGTAATAACCACTTTTTGAAATTTTGTAAATTTTATTTTTCAAAATGGAATTCATTTTTGGATTCGGAGTATCGAATTTAGCCTAATGTGAAATTTTGGTACTTTTCGGATAACTTTCATATTCTGATGAATAGTGAAAATTACTAAATTATAATTAAAAACAACTTTTTTTAATCAAAATAATTAATAGTGATAAATCACTAATTTGAGTGGTTTTAAAGTATATTTAGAATATATTTTTACAATTTAATACAATTTTGGTCATTGGATGTAATTTCACATTTAAACCAGACATACTCAAGTGTCAATCTTTTGATAGATATTGTTTCTTAAAAACACGCTATTTGTTTTAACAGTGGGATTTAATTATAAAATTAATTAATGCAATTTCTATGTTATGAATTTGGTAAAATAGACTTCATTTTTGAATTCGGAATATGAAATATAGCTTTGGACGAAATTTTGGCATTGTTCTGAAAAACATCAATTTTTGATGAATAGTGAAACTACTAAGTGGTAGTTAAAAACTGAATTTTTCATAAAACTTAATTTTACCGCTTCTGTGAATGGAATTTCAAAAATCCGAGAGACACGGTTGATGTCAGTAAGTAAAATTTCGTTCAATGAGATGAAAATAATTTTTGGTGAATAGTAACTTTTTACTTTTATTTACCACGGTTAAAAGTAAATAGGGTAATTAAGGGTAAGAATGATATTAATATTACCCTAACACATGTCCTAATTCTATTGGACAAGTGTATCTCGACCAAAAACAACCTTAAGTGTAAAATATTATCATTTAGGCCCACTTGGATTAGATTATGACATTTAATATTATTTTATTTAATGAATAGTTAAAATAGTTAAAATCAAAGTTTAATAACTAAATCATTTTTAATATGTGGTTATACATAAGATAAATTCGAATATAAATATTCATTAGAAAGATAAAAAGATTTAATACATAATGGTATATTAATTGTAATTTTTAGACATTAAATAATTTAATTTATTTATGACACAATGATGATGCAGTAATTATCTTATTAATGAAATATTGACACAATTGATGTTATAAACACCAAAATAAATGTAATTTGAGACTTTTTATGAATTCCACTAATTTTCTAGGTTACTATGATATATTAATGTTTATTTAATCAACTTGGTTCGAACATATAATTCTGTTATGACTTTCAAAAAAATGATATATCAAATAGTGTCAATATTGACACAAAATAGTTTTTAAATCAAATATTATATTATTAATTGTTATTTTATTCCTAAAAATCTAAGGTTCGGCCAAATGACTTAGATAAGGATATATATATTAATAATAAACAATTTGGGGTTCTTTTGGCATGTTATAGTAAGTGTATTAACCATATAGTGAAAGAAAACAAAAAGACACGGTAAAAGTTAAATTATTTAACTTAGAGTTAAATCTAATTGATAAGGTTAAAATAATTCCCTAAACTTGTCTAAATCCTATTGGTTGATAGGATTTCGACTCATCCCCACTTTAGCTTCAAAATAAGACCCTTTGGAACCATTATAAACCGATTTTGACTTTAATATAAAATAATATTTTGAGATATTCCTAAGGTGCCCCTCTCCTCCATTATAAAAGGGCACCTCCTCCCCCTCCTCCTCACACCAAATTGAGCACTCAAGCTCGGCCAACCCCTACAATTTTCTCCTCTCCACTTCCCTAGAATAATGTTATAGGTCCTGGTCTTCTTCAAAGACCAATATTAGTTCCCTAAGTGGAGGATTCAAAGAAGCGTTCCAAAGAAGAGGTAATATCCATTACCGATCTTTTCAATTTCTTTCTTCTTCAACTTCTTATTCTTTAGTTTTTTTAATGATAAAGTAATAAACATCAGTATTACTTACATACTGATATGTTATTATAAATATAAAACAACCCTAATTCACCTTCTATCCATCCTACGGAAAAATGAAATCACCGCGCGTGCGTACGTACGGAATACCGTCTTCACGCCGTGGTGTAATCTATTTTCCACCACCACCTTACATGGATGGGTATAATGGTGTAAAGAATAACTATACATAGTTATTAAAAAATCATATTGATTCTGATATATTGTATAATCCACTCCAATTCAATTCAATAATTATGGAAATGATATCATCGCTCGTGCGTACGTACGGACTACCGTCTCCACGACGCGATGAGATTCATTCTTAATGATTAACCATTCATGAATGATTATAAAGTATATATAATAAGTACTAATGAAATATATGACCTAATAATGATACTGGAATTATTTATATTTATATGTATGTCATCTACTTAATTCCATTCAATTCAATAAAGAAACGAAAATAGCGTTCAGGCGTACGTACGGACTACCGTCTCCATGAACGGTGTATTTCTTTCCATTTACTGATTTATTATATATGTATATTCTGAATATATATATATAAATCATGTTTTATATTCTGGAATTAAGTAATCATGATCTATGTAATCATATGAATAATTACAAGTTAAAAACATGAACGACAAATGAGACGATTTTACCCAAAACGCTACATTAACATGAATTTACAAAAGAACGGGTAATATAAAGTCATAAGTGGGCCATATATGATATAATAACAATGAATATGATTCTGGAATAAGTCAATAACATGATTTAAATCATTATACAGGAGGTTAGGACACTTACAAAGCAAGTCGGACATAAGGTAAGGGAAATATCACAATCTCATTTTTATCCGAGATTGTTTATACTTTAGTATTTACTGGGGTGTATTTTATCATCCACATCCATGTTTCCAGAATATGTAATATTATTTCCATCCACCTAAAATTGTTTAAATCCAATTTTACCCTTCGGTGAGTTTTTAGTAATATGTATGAAAGGAATCTTTTGTCGTTTTTCGTATGAAGTACTTTTTGACTTTTCCGACAAAAGTACAAAGAATGTTTTTTTTAACTTATATGGCATGAATGGATTTCTAAAACATTATTTCCAAGAATTTTCCTTTAAAAATTTTCAAGTTTATTTTTAATCAACTTCTTTTATTTTAAAGTCGTATGACATGTTATGAAAGGAAAAATGTTTTTGAAGTAGAAATGATATTTTCCTCAAGAATGGAGTTCAAGTATTTTATCAAAATTATTTTCCATCTAAGATAATTAAAGGGTTCTGTTTTTATCCCTATTATTACATGGATTTGATTATGTTGTTATGGAAATATTTTTATGAATTCCTTTATCTTATATGAATTGTTTTATGATGTCGTGTTGTTTAAGAATCCCATTTTTATTACATGGGTTATGAAATGATGTATGGTTTATGATTTTGTGGAACACATAAGAATGGTATCATTATGATATGGGTGGGACCTATATCTCCCTCCAATGCATTGGGTAAAGATTTTATATCTCATGAGATAGACATGGCTGGAATGGTAGGTTATACCAGTTCGGTGAAACAGGACTGAAACGAGGGTTACTCGATTCAGAAAGGGACTTTGTCCACTAAGATAGTCTTGGCAATGAGTCTTGACTAACAAGAAATGATTCTCTAGGATTATGTGTGAATGCCACAAAGTTTCATGTTTTAAGTTATGATTATTATGATTACATTTCACTTCCATGATTTATCCCATGTTATGAAATTATGATCTCTTTTGCAGGTTACGATTTCCAAAAGTTATGTGCTTGTGTATATGATGTGATTGATATTTCTTTTGTTTACCCTTACTGAGCATTTGAGCTCACCCTTTTATTTTTTCATTTCCCCAGGATATAAAGAGAGGTTTTAGGTAGAAAAAAAAGAAGATCATTATGGGAGATATTGAAGATCTTTCACCATGATTATAAGATTATACTCCGAGTTTCCAAAGACACTAAACTATTACGGTCCTTGTGTGTGTGTTTTGTTATGTACTAAGTATTCCGCAAAAGTATTGTAATATCCATGTACGTCAAGCTTCGGGTCTCTACAAGAATATAGGGCATGTAGGCTTGTCGGCAATTAAAGTTGTAAAAAATAACTACACACCATGTAATTAATAATACAGAATGTGTAAATTGGCTGTGTGGGATGAGAATACAGGGCGTGTAAGGTTGTCAGTGATTAAGGGTGTAAAAACTAACTACATGCCATGTACTTAGTAATACACGTCGTGTAATCAGTCGACAGATGAACAATGAGGTGGTGGAAAGTAGCCACCAGAGGAACAGTTAAAAAGGATAGTACACACCGTGTACTTGAGAGTACACGCCGTGTAGTTATGTTTTTTAATTAAAAACATGCAGTGGTTTCCTCATTTGGAAGAGGAGGTGGAGGGCTCACCAGGAGTAGTAGGAGAGGAGGACAAGATTGGAAAGAGCTCTTGATCACTCACCGGGACTCCTATTCTTCCACCAACAATCTTGTTTGAACCACGCAGGTAAGGTCTCCCCTTTTCTCGAATCTTTGCATACAATTATTTTCCTAAGAGATGTTATTTAGGTTTGAATGGGTAATCGTTTATCTCAGATCTACGTCATTCTTGGTTGTTTCGGGAGGTAACTTCCACATATACCGATCAAAGGGGATATACGTAGGTGGTCTTGTGTTTAATTCCAACCGTCGAGTTGATTTTTTGTACCGTTGTCCCACTCACCCATGTTTGGGTTGTTGTATGGCTGAGAATTTGACTGTTGAGATACCTAGAATTGCATAGGTAGTCTAATGAATAAGTAGAAATTGTTGTTTGGGATCATTGCTTTGATTGAGGGCCACCCCGAGGGTGTGGTTCCCTTGTTTATCCATTTGGCCAGGATACCTGTGGGTATGTCGAGATTATAGCATGTTTTGAGTTTTCTTGAGAGGAAACATATATAAATTTCATGCCTATGCATTGGGCTCGGCCTGGTTACTTTCTTTTGCTAAAGAACACATGTGGGCTGTGTTTTATTTAGCCTGAGGGAAATGTTTATTATGCCTAAGGGTAGTAGCTTATGTGCCTGAGGGCGATATCTTGAGGGAAATATTCGTTATGCCTGAGGATAGTCACTCGAGGGTTTCATTTCTGTTTTCTTGAGGGTAAGGATTTTCATGTATGAGGACAATGTTTACTTTGAATATACACTGTGGTGATTTCTTAAATTGTACCTGCCAAGCTAAAGCACAGACTTGGTATTACTATTATCTTTTACTTATTAGATAGCTTATTGTGGATTCTGTTGTGGCACTGGTATAGGATATTGTTGGTCATGGTTGAATCTTGGAAAAACTCAAAAATTCAACTATATTGAATTGTTAAATAATTATTAAAATAGCAATTTAACTGGTAGGAAGGGTTACTTTTGTGTACTTCCTAGTTTACTAAATTTCATTATTGCACACTGTTGTTGCATGTTTTCACTGACAGTTGGGCATAGGCCTTTGGTGGTTTCCTACTGGGATTTATTTCTCACACCCTGTTTGGGTCATGTCTTGGGCCCAAATAGATTATATTGTTGAAGGTTTCGATAAGGTCAAGGGTCCCTACAGAGGTACATGATTGTTGTAGAGGAGTAGGAGAGCATGAGACCGAGCTTAGGCTTGCGATGCTGCTGTGCTCCGGTTGCAATGCTTTGGTTTTGTTTTTCTATACTTTTTACCTTGTGTTGTATTGTATCAAGTTGTAGTGTATCCTGTTTTGGCTATTTTCTTAGAATTAGAGACACATTGCATCATCATATATATTACTGTTGGTTGTCTTTTACTCTAGTTTTGTTGTCCATTTCAGGTCCATATTGTTAATGCTTTTGATTTTGTATGTTTATATTTTTTTGATGTGCTACACTTTTAAAAATGAGGATATAGTTTCCCCACTATCAGTCCTTGGACCTCACTTCTATTCAGCAGTCTCTGGCATTTGGGGAAATGCGTTTGAGGTCATGTGACCAACCAGGTTTGGGGCACCCATTGTGTGGCACCTGGATCCAGGAGGATACAGGAAAGGTAAATAATAATTCAAGTTTACATAATAATAATAATATTATAAATAAAATATATAATTATTAAATCCATAATTATAACCATCAATGTAAAGTAGTTATGAATAATGAATTAGATCACTACGGGGAGATGGTAAGTCATACGTATGCACGAGAAATTTTTTCATTCTCTGTAGGATGAAAATAAGGTGTATAATGGTTGTTAAATAATCATAATAAAAATTAATTATATTTAAGATACAAATTTTTTTATTTTATAATGCAAACCATGTGTTTATATGATTAATAAGAACAAATAAAATTGAAAATGCTCGGTTAGGAGTTATACCACTTTGTTGAGAAATCTCTTTTGGGTTGCAGCTTAAGCCTTGAATGGATGATATTTTGGAAAGAAAAAAAGCTCTATGATGTGGTAGTAGAATATTTTAATGAATTATTTTAGGTATTTTCTAATTTATAAGGATCAATACGTGTTAGTAATAGGGGATAGGAGTTTCCCTTTTATAAGTGAGGGGAGGCACTCTCTTGAAAATTCTTAAAGTATTAAATTAATATAAATTAATTTTTATAATCGAGTGACTCTAAATTAACATATGTTGAATATAGGATTATTTTATGTTTAAATAATCTAATTTAATGAAATTTAAACAATTTAACATGATATTTTAACCCTTATCTCATAGTTTAAACCCTCATTAATCTTTTATGACAATTAGCACAATATCGATATTTTCTACTATTTAAGGGTCAATAATGTTACCAATAAAAGAAAAAATGAACCATATACGATACATGGTTGATATTTAAAACTATATCCCATTAACCTAGTTAAAATAATGATTTTTAAGAATTTTAAATCATTACATAAAATATTGTTTATTATAAAATATCATTAATGTAATTTTTGGAACTTTTCATTTACATTGACATTAAATAAATCATGAAATATATTAAATTTGAATATAACATTTTTAAGCATAAATAATATTTTATATTCATGTAAAAAATATTGTAACATAATAATTAATCCATATTTTATTACTTTTAATATTTTTAAAACCATTTATTTAATTTTTCTATTAACTGAATAAAAACTTTTTCGGTGTTATGGAAGCATTTAAGGTAAATATTCAATAACTAAAATTATAAAATAAATTTATATGATAAGAAAATAATTTATCTATAAAAAAAAATTTAGATATCAAAATTTACTATTTTTATCTTAATGTAAAAAGTTTAAAGATATTAAAGTCAAGAGAGTGGCATTTTTTATTTATTCTTTTCTTAAAATAATATGAAGGTCACAGTCAAAGAAAAATGGTATAAAATGGCCTAATATTATACGAACTAATGGAATTTTTTAATATCCAATCATTGGATTGGATAAAGTCAAGTGTTAGTGAAATTTTAAAGCCCTGTCCCAAACGTTCAATCTTATTTTACCTCTTTAACATTTTGAGGTTATATAAATTTATCAAGGTTATTATTAATAATAACCAAAAATAAAAGGGGACTATTTTTAAATTTTATACTCCAAATTCCAAATATGTAATACAATTTTCAAGATTCAATTCATATATGTTCTGGTATTTAATTTAAAATTAAACCCGCAAAATGCGCTGGAAATTAGTTTTTATGAAAAAAAAACGTTTTCAAAAGTATAAATATTTTGATACCAAAATCCAATATAAAATTAATCAAAATGAACTTAATTAGATTATTCATAATATAACAAAACTAATAATCATTTTCAAATCATTTAAAACAAATTTTAACTTTGTAAATTCTTCAAATGAAAAGATAGTTCACAATAAAAATAAGTATTTTTAATTATTAATCAAAAATAATTATTTTTAGAAATTCTTCAAAAATTAATTATAAGATAATTATGAAATGTGGATTTTAATAATTTTGTTCATTTTTTCAAATAAATTTTCTATCTTTTTTAGAAATTAATTATATTATTTATACATAATAATCAGTAAAATCTATTTTGAAGAAAATGTATTTCTGAACTTATAATGAATTTACTGAAAAAATACTTCCATTATCTAAAGAATTTATATATTTTATAAAAATTGGTTATTATTATTCATATTTCCAATTTAATGGCTATGCTATAATGTTATATTACATTATGTTTTATTGAGACTTGGGGTTGTGTGTATCCCAAGATATCAAATAAATTAAAAAAGTTGAAGATAAATATATCCTAAAATCTCATGGTATAACATTATACCCCCCCCCCCATAAATAAACTATTCCCTAACAATTTTATCATTTCCATAAAAGGTTCAACCTTTTTTGAAAACACAAATCATAGATAGAGATAATAAAACTTCTTTTGAAAAAGGAATGTGGGAATAATAAGGGGTTTCTTGAAATATCACATATTTGGGTTCCTAAATATGAAGTACATTAGTGGAAAGTTAAAATACAGACATTTAGGAAAATAATAACATCTAAGGGATAATATATGGTTATATAAAACATGTTCATGATAAATTTAATGACTGAAAAACTATAAATTAGTGATGTTTGTAACAAACCATTGATTCTTCAGAAATGAATGTAGCGGGATTTCATTTTTATTTAAATATCCATTTACTATAGTTAAAGAATTTATTTACTATATAAACTAAGTAATCATGGAGATATACTTACTTCACAAGTATAATTTCGTTATATAATTAATTTTCACTACAATATCATCTTTTTCTCTAAATGATGTGTATTCAAGATGAATTGTTCATGCCTGAAGCCCTAAAATAAACTTCTAATGAATCACATAATCCACAAAATAATAAAAACATTTTCATATTCTCTTTAATAAAAACAATTTTTTTTATCAAAATGTAAGATAATACTCAAAATGTGTAAACCTTTATATATATAAATAATATATTAATCTCCAAAATTAATCAAAAAAACTATTGGTTTAACATAGATCATTTCACAAATCAATATCCCTACATCCCAAATAACCTCAATAACCACAATATTAAATAATTTTATAACCTAAATGGTTACTTCATTCTATTAATATTATATCTCCAAAAATGTAATATCATTTTCACTGAATAATCCTTTATGTTAAAATTAAATGTTATATATATCTCAACCCAATAAAACATCTCTTGAAATACCATTAACAACCTTAAAATTATAAAAATTCAAAAATATTTGTTCCTATAATATTATTTAGAAAAAAAATTTATTTTTAAAATCATTTTAAAAAATTTGTCATACTAACTAGGACATCACATAGCCCAATAGTATGCATTTCTCCCTTATCACATTTTGGTTTTGGGTTCAAGCCTTGTGGCCTTACTAGATGCAACAGGTTGTCACCTGGCCTATGGGTTGACCTTTTTCTAACTCTATATTTATTTAATTCTTATAATTCTCTAAAAATATGAATAACATCCTCAAAACATAACAATAATCATCAAATCAGTTTTTAACCATGAAGGTTTTCTATATAGCTTATTTTTTCCAAAAAATAAAATAATCTGTATTGACTATAATTACCTTAACATAACTGATGATATAACCCCTAAATGTTATCAATAACTTTAAAATTAGTTCGAAAAATATAAAATAATTATTCCTCAAATTACTTTCTCACTAAAACGTATTCTGAACCACATGGTTCATTTTCTTAAATGTCTTCCAAAATATCCTTAATAATGTTAAATACCCATCACATAAAACCTCAAAGGGGTGTTTATTCCATTAAACATGTGGTCAACCTTATAATTATCAACCCCAGATTATTTAGATTTATCCTATTTCACTATGGAATATCATAAATTTAAATAGGTTCTATTCACTCAATCATCATAATGGTTCATAAAAATGTAAATTAACCCAAGTGTATCCCTAGAAGTGTGAAACTAGTTGTGTTGTAATTGGATTATTCACCATGCACTAGAGTGATGGAAAAGATGTACTGGAAAACTATTTTATTTATTTTACCCCTAGATGCATATATACCAAAACTATGTCCACTTTTAGTATCCAAATAGGGATGTGTTGCTAGAACAAATACATGATATTTATCTTACCAAAACATTAGGATGTTATTACCTACATGGACTTATCCTAAATTTATTTCATGGGGTTATATTCCTAAATCTATTTTTTACTAAATTTACTCCCCAATGTTTATACTAAACTCACTCTGATACAAACTATAAAAACCACAACTCCAGTAGAAGAGAGTCAGTTCTTACATTATTATAGTTGAACCGCATATAATCGATCACATCCCAAAGGAACAAAAATTTAGGTGGTCTTGGTAGTATTGATACATACTTGAATCTAGCAAGCATTTGAAAATATAAAATACAATAAGGTGCATTAATTATGAACAACATTATTATCTCTAGCTTGTCATTTATTATGGATCATGGTACACTTTCTAGAATCATGGGGAAAGAAAAAAAATATGTGACTTAAAATTATTAGTAATTTTAATGTAAAGTGTAAAATATCTTGATTAAATATCAAATAATCAAAAGGAAAATATAAATAACTGAAAAAAATTTCCATTTAATCAGTAACATGATCATGAAGAATAATATGGTTGGAATAAATGATGATAAAAAAATCCCATATAAATAATCACATGAGAATTAATCTTATCCATGGATATCATAACTATATAAATAATCACATGTAAATTAATAGCTAATATCACAATGAAAGAATTTATAATTTTAGACATCTTAAACTTTCCATCGAGGCCTAATTCCAAGACAATATAGACAGACTGTCAAGGCCTCATGAAAAGACCACCTTCATAAATTTGTAAGGCCTTACAAAAATACCCAGAAAATTTTTCCTTATGATACCTAACAATTTATATAGGGGATATATAATTTTAGGCCCCTCCCATCACATAATAATTTCAAAGCATTCATCATATGAAAAAATAGTACAAATTAATCAACTAGACTTATAATGAATAAATTTCTATATTAGAAGCTCTAAATATAGGATGTCAATACTTTCCCAAATAAAACTAATAAAAATCCATCCAGATAAATATGTTCAATTGTATAATTATATTATAACCTATGTAAATCATTAAATTCATTATAGGATGTTGACATAGATGAAAATATTTTTAAAAGATCACTGGAATATTTCTTTAGGGAAATACCCTTTTCATTTTAAAATCACTTGTTTATAATAAAAATATTAATAAAATGTTATGGAAAACATTTTAATTGAAAATAACCATGGAATATTTAAATGTAATATTCAAAAAAATTATCTGTAATGAATGCAGGAAATTCTATTCATACCCTTTATGTAAAAAATAATCTTTATACATTTATAAAAAGTCAAAAAGTACATAGTTCCAAAAATAATAAGAATATTCCTTTGAAAGAATTTATAAAAATTCATGAATTCTTAAAAAAATTGTTTAAAAATTCAAAGGATAATATTAAAACATTTTTTGAAAAAATATTAAAGAAAAAATACATATGGAAGAAACAGATTCTCAACTAAAAGAAAAATATGCTTGATTTTTCATAAAAACATTATTACGGTATCTTGAGTACTTAACAGATAATAATTCAAGTAAAAACTTTAATTTATTTAAATAAATATAGTATATGTAAATATAATGGTTTTAATAAAGAAATATAATATAATTCCTTGTACAGATACATAAATATAAATAGTCCCAAATAATGATGAGATTGTGAAGTAAACCCTTACCTCTATGATATCCTTTCGTCCATAACCTACCTAAAATAAATAGCTTAAATATAAAATTTAATAACATAAATATAAATGGATTCATGATATATCATTTTTTCCCTCAGAATTCGAGGATGACCTCCTTGGTTGAAGGTTCAAACATTCCAATCAGTTTCTAATGGGTTTGTTCGTAGAACCGGAATCATCCAATGATCCCACATCCATTTGGACCCACTTTCCAAAGTTAGGCGCTCATTAGTTTGTGGACTGATGAGGCTTAGGAATTTGCATTGGTCGTGAGGATGGGAGGTTGGACTCATCACACCTTTTTGAGGGGAATTATTGTCTACTTCGGGACTCTCTTTATAGATTTAAGTTATGTTCATGAATCCTTATTACATTACCAAGTATTAAATGAGATTTCCTTTAGATATGACAATCAATGATCGATATGTAGGAAATTTAGAGAATCTTTTATATGTATTCGAGGTTCTTCGTTGATAGAGAATCATCTGTATTTGTTAGAGATTCTTAGTCAATGGTATCCTTTGATACGTAAAAGTCTCTTGGTCCTTATGATGGCCATGCTGGTTTTAAAGCCAATCAGTGGGGCACTTAAAGTTTATTGTCATTCAGAAGGACATGGATTATTACAGAGTTGGGATCAAACCCACAGATGGGGTACCTATGTATCCTTTGTTTAGAAAAGGAATCAGAACCCACGTAGTTCGAGTAAGGGAGTTTGATGATTATGATTGATGGCTCAAAGAAGGATGTCATTATTACTTTTACACTCTATGCTCACGTGAGTCATGCTCGGTGTGAGAAACAAGAGGTATTGGTAAAAATTAGACAATTTTTCCATGAAATATGCAATCATAAGAAATAAGGTGGGACTTATGTATGTATGACTGCCCAGATAAATGAATATTTAGATTTACTTCAGGGAAGAAATCCAAGAACAGGGTCCATAAAGGTATATGTGCTTCAAGAAGATTTGAATACTCTAACTTGGGGCTTACTCCTGATAAGGAGGCCAAAATTAGGATAGGACTTATGATTGGGTGTTTACTCCTGATAATGAATCCCAAATCAATGGTAAATTAGGACTGGTTAAGAGGAATTAAGACTTGGGTTTACTCCTGAAAAGCAGGCCTAAGTGAAGAGAATTATGGTTGGGGATTACTCCTAAGGAGTATTCCTAGATTAGGGGACTGGGGATTACTCTTGAAAAGGAGGCCCAGGTTAAGAGAATTGAAAAATTAAGGGACTTGGGGCTTACTCTGGAAGAGGATGCCCATATTTATGACTGGGGATTATTCCTGAAAGAGGAGGCCCAAGTTAATGAAGATATGGTTGGGTCTTACTCCTGAGGAGGATTCCCCAATTAGGGGACTATGGCTTACTCCTGAAAAGGAGGCCCAGGTTAAGAGAATTATGTTTGGGGATTACTCCTAAAGAGGATGCCCAAATTAGGGGACTGGGGTTTACTCTTAAAAAGTAGGCCCGGGTTAAGATAATTATGGTTGGGGCTTACTCCTAAGGAGGATGCCGAGATTTAATGAGTTCTCTCATCTTAAAGGATGAGGTTGAATGAATGAAATCCCAATCTTTAGTGAAATAAAGATGTGTAAATCACTACGTTTTAAGAGATATTCCACAGAATTCCTTTCAGATAATGAAGTCAAATCAAGAAATCATGCCATAAATGGCATTGAAGAGTGTCTTGAAGACTGAATCTTGAATAGGAGAGGTGGAATGGCTTAAGAGGGGTGAAATGGGTAAGAAGGGCACCCAAAAAGGCAGGGGCACGCAAGTCCTGGCAGGCGTGCAGGTACTGCGTGGGCGCACAAGTTCTGGTCGCGCAGGTATACCTGCACGACACATGGTTACTTGAGCGACGGTTAACCAGCAGGGTAATACTTGAGCGACTCTTGGTTAAAGCCTTTAGAATCCTCTTGAGGTTCTTCCAGAAGAGTGGCGCACAAGTTCTATTGAAAGAGTTAGGCGGCGCGCAAGTGTCGACATTTCCCTTAAGGGATGGCCACTTAGGTGCGCAAGTGGTGATGAGTTTCAACAATTGGGCCTTCCTTCCCCTCTTTAGATCTTCCGTTCTATGTTAGAAATTACCTTAGAAGTGTTTCGGATGCTTTCATAAGGGACTAGGGCATCGGGAGCTCAAATCTGAGTTTATGAAAAAAAATTCCTCCCCAAATGGGGGGCCCACAGGATCTATTTATAAGCTGGAGAAGACCCCGGGCGGTTATCCTTTGGGGCGCACAAGTGTACTTGCACGACCATTTCAGGGCACAAGTGTACTTGCGTGACCATCGTAGAACTTGCGCGACCTTTGTGCAACATTCTTCTTATTCCTTCCTTTTCCAATTTTTTATATTTTTCCAAAGGATGAATCACTTTGAGTTAAGATATTTCCCTTTTCCAATCTTTAGACTCTGTTACAAAAGGAGCGTCAACAAAAGTCCCCCCTCAGGGTCCATAAAGGTATATGTGCTTCACGGAGATTTTAATACTCCAACTTGGGGCTTACTCTTGAAAAGGAGGCCCAAATTAGAAGATGACTTATGATTGGGTTTTTACTCTTGATAAGGAATCCCAGATCAAAGGTAAATTATGACTGGTTAAGAGGAATTAAGACTGGGGCTTACTCCTGAAAAGGAGGCCCAGGTTAAGAGAATTATGTTTGGGGCTTACTCCTATGGAGGATGCCCAGATTAGGGGACTAGGGCTTACTCCTAAAAAGGAGGCCCAGGTTAAGAGAATTAAAAAATTAAGGGACTTGGGACTTACTCCTGAAGAGGATGCCCAAATTTGGGGACTATGGCTTATTCCTGAAAGAGGAGGCCCAGGTTAATGAAGTTATGGTTGGGGCATACTCCTGAGGAGGATTCCCAAATTAGGGGACTAGGGATTACTCCTGAAAAGGAGGCCCAGGTTAAGAGAATTATGGTTAGTGCTTACTCCTAAAGAGGATTCCCAAATTCGGGGACTGGGGCTTACTCCTGAAAAGGAGGCTCAGGTTAAGAGAATTATGGTTGGGGCTTACTCATAAGGAAGATGCCCAAATTAGGGGACTGGGGCTTACTCTTAAAAAGGAGGCCCAGGTTAAGAGAATTATGATTGGGGCTTACTCCTAAAAAGGATGCCCAAATTAGGGGATTGGGGCTTACTCCTGAAAAGGAGGACCAGGTTAAGAGAATTATGGTTGGGGCTTACTCCTAAGGAGGATGCCCAGATTTAATGAGTTCTCTCATCTTAAAGGATGAGGTTGAATGAATGAAATCTCAATATTTAGTGACATAAAGATGTGTAAATCACTAGGTTTTGAGATATATTCCATAAAATTCCTTTCAGATAAGGAAGTCAAATAAAGAAATCCTTCCATAAATGTCATTGAAGAGTGTCTTGAAGACTGAATCTTGAATAGGAGAGTTGGAATGGCTTAAGAGGGGTGAAATGGGTAAGAAGGGAACCCAAAAAGCCAGAGGCGTGCAAGTCCTAGAAGGCGCGTAGGTACTGTGTGGGCGCACAAGTTCTGGTCGTGCAGGTATACTTGTGCAACACATGGGTACTTACACGAAGGTTAACTAGTAGGGTAATACTTGAGCGATATTTTGTTAAAGCCTTTAGAATCCTCTTTATGTTCTTCCAGAAGAGTGGCACGCATGTTCTATTGAAGGAGTTAGGCAGCGCGCAAGTGTGGCCATTTCCCTTAAGGGATGGCCACTTAGGCACGCAAGTGTTGATGAGTTTCAACACTTGTGCCTTCATTCCCCTCTTTATATCATCCGTTCTAGGTAAGAAATTACCTTATAAGTGTTTCGGAAGCTTTGAGAAGGGACTAGGGCGCCGGGTGCTCAAATCTGAGTTTCTGGAAAAAAAAATTCATCCCCGAATGGGGGGCCCACATGGTCTATTTATAGGCTGGAGAAGACCTCGGGCGGTTATCCTTTGGGGTGCGCAAGTGTCCTTGTGTGACCATTTCGGTGCGCAAGTGTACTTGCGCAACCATCGTAGAACTTGCGCGACCTTTGTGCAACATTCTTCTTATTCCTGCCTTTGCCAATTTTTTATATTTATCCAAAGGTTGAATCACTTTGAGTTAATATATTTCCCTTTTCCAATCCATAGACTCTGTGACAAAAGGAGTTTCAATAATCATATGAAAGGGTAAGTATATACACCACACGAATGAAATAAGTGGTGAATATGGCTTATGTCTCACGGGAAAAAAGTGAGATGAGAAACCCTTACCTCAGGTTTGACTTTCTTCGTACGTGTTTGAAAAAACTTTATAATAAATAAATATATATTATATATCGATTAAATATCTATAATAATATATATTCGACCATATATTATTTACTTATAACATCTTATCACGAATTTATAAAAAATTCTTTATTAAAATTATTGTTTCCAGGTGTTAACTATTTCATTTTCCATGGAAGTTTCGGTTCTTCAGTTCTTATCCTTATACTATTATCATTGATCTATAATATATATACATCTTAAAACATGATATAAATAAAATATGTATTTATTATATACATCTTTATATCTATCGATAAAATTTAGAGATAGAAAATTGAATTACACTATTCATGGAGTCGGTAGGTCATACGTATGCGTAAAAATTGTTCCCATTTTTTTATAAATGGAAATAAATGTAATTAATAATTAAAATTCATATAATATTTATAATATAATAAGTAAAATTTATACTTATTATATCAATATTTATAAAAATCTAAATAGTTTTTTGATGAAAAAAAATTGCATCGCTATGTGGAGACAATATGGTGTACATACACACGAACGATGTTTTCACTATCCATATGATGGAAAGATGGTGTATAATGGTGGTTAGATCATCATAATATCAATTTATAATAATAAATATAAAGAAATAATTACTTAATTGTGGATAGTATGGATTTATTGGTGTTATAAGAAGAAATAAAATTGAAAATGCTCGGTTAAGAGTTGTATATATTTGTTGAGATACCACTTTTGAAATACCCATTAATCATTGAAGGGATGGGGTTTTGGAAATGACATAATCTCTATCACATTATTAAGTAATATATTAAGGTATCATGGTAGGTATTTTCCTTCATTCAAGGAAAAAAATGTGTGAGGAAGAGAGGAGAGTAGGTTCTCCTTAATAAGTGAGGGGAGGGGCACTCTGGGAATTACTTAATTTATTAAATTAATTTAAAGTAATTTAATTAATAAAGTGACTAAAAATTATTATATTTAGAATAGAGTATAATTATAAGTATAAATAATATCATAAAATAATATTTATTCAATTTTATATGACGTTTTAACCTTTATCTCTTAGTTTTTACCCCCATTAATCTTTTTTCACTACTACAACAATATCAAATATTTCTACTATTTAAGAGTAAAGAAAATTACCATAAAAAATTGTTCCCTAAATTATAATTTGTTGATATTATATACCATATCATATTCAATTGAAATAATATAGATTTTTTATGAATTTTAAATCATTTAATTAAATATTGTTTATTATATAATGTCATTAATAACATTTTTGGAACTATTTATATTTTGATTTTAATTTCATCAAGATAGCTTTGTGATTTGAATATAAAACATTAAAATATCCCTAATATTTTATATTTATAAAAAACAATCTTCGAACACCATAATTCATCGAAATTATATTACACGCAATATTTTTAAAACCATTTATTTAATTTTCTTTTAATTGAATAAATATTTTAGTGGTGTTTTGTAAGCATTTAAAGTAATTATTCAATGACTAAAATTTAAAAATAAATTACAATGATATAAACAATTATTTTTTATATAAAATAAAAATATATAACCAAACTAATAGTCTTTTTAACAATATTTAAAAATAGTAGAATATTAATGTCAAGAGAGTGACATTTTATATTAATTCTTTTCTAAAGAAATATAAAGGTCATAATAAAAGATAATTGGAACAAAGTGGACCTATATTAAATAATTTATTGGAAATTTCTTTGCTAATCTCATAAATAGTATAATGTAAATGGTAAGAAAAAAATTTGAATCTTTTTTCCAAAGTTTAAACCACATTTTATTCGGTTTACCCTTACCGAGGCGAAAAATATTTAAAAATATTATTATTTATAATTACCAAAAATAAAAGACCTATTTATAAAATTTTATCCACGTTATTTCACATATTTAATTCATTTTTAAAAATTCAATTTACATAAGTTGTTGAATTTATTTTTAAATTAAACCCTCAAAATGCAATGAAAAGTAGTTTTCAAAAAAATATGAAATACTAAAGTTTTTATACCAAAATCCAACATAATTTAATTTTTAATAATTTTAATTATATTATTAATCATATAAATGAACTAATTTTTTTTTAAACCATTGAAAACAAAATTTAACTGTGTAGATTCTTTAAATTAAAACACAGTTTTCAATTAAAAATAGTATTTTCAATATTCATAAAAAAATAAATCCTTTTAGAAATTTATCAAAAATTAAAGCTAAGATAATTATGAAATGATTATTTAAGAATTAAAATTAATTTTATAAAATTTTCAAAAATTAATTATATTATTTATTACCAAAAATCAATAAACAAATTACCGAAAAATATATTTTAAAAGCATATAATTACTTTACTAAAAATATAATTTATTTATCAAGAAACATCATACATTTTTAAAAAAATTATATTCCTATTATTTATATAAATTCAATATCAATGTTTTAGTGGTATACTACATTATGGTTCATTTAGACCCAAGTTTTCATGAATCACAAGCTATCAAATTAGTTTTATTTTGTTAAGAGAAATATATCATAAAACTATGGGGTGTTACAAGTTTAATTTATTTTATGGTACTTAAAAAGTAATATTAAATCATGTATTTGTTTAAATTTAAATTAATATCGTGTTACTAAAGTTAATCAAATTAATTCTACATTAATCATCATTGAACTTGAATTTTTTATAAAATGTTATTTATACTTAAAAGTGCATTTTCTAAACAATTATTTTCATTACTGTTTGTGTATTTATATTAAAATTAATTTAATCCCCTTATGTAAACAAAATATGTTAAATTGGATATAATATTTCAAATTATGAGTTTTATATTTTTTAATTAAGTTCAATTTCATTTTTTGACATTATGAATAGTGACCAGGGTAAAATATTATCACGTCGATAATGGTTATAATGGTTAATTGGGGTTACACTGAGAGATAAGGTATCAAATATCTATAAAACTTGAAAAAATATGATTGGTTGGGTTTAATTTTACCTTAAAATATCTTTTATTCTAACCTTTCTCATTTTTTCCACTTTCCATTTAGAAATACATATAATATATTAAAATTTTTTTAGTAATTACAAGTGTGTCACTCCCCTCGCTTATAAAAGGGAACAGATTTTCATAAATGAATCACAAAAATTTATTTATTTAGCTCAACCAATAGCTACCAAAATAATTTAAAAATCCCTTCTCAATTTATAGAGGTCTTGGTCTCACAAAAATATCGACTTAAAAATTGATAAGATATATTCCATTAGATGTCTTCCAAAGAAGATGTATAATTATTTACCTAGTGTTTTATGTGTAATTATTCCTATACATCATTAAAATAATATTTATTGATTATATAATAATAACATCAATATCTTCAATATACTGAAATTTTATTATGATAATGGTATAAACCTTTTTAATTTTCGTTTTCTGTCCTACGGGAAATGGATACATTTCTTTTACATACGTGTGGACTACCACATCCACAAAGCGATATGTTTTTATTTTAATCACATGAACATATGAGGTGTTTTAATGATTTATAAAATGAATTTATATTATATATATTACATAATTATGATTATTTAAAGATAATACATTATTTAACTTCTTACCCTTCCATCGATTGTAAAATGATAACGTAATTCATGGGTATGTGTAGAGAACCAATTACATGAAGCAATGTGATTCTATTTTCATTTTCACATTACATGGATGGTTATAATGGTGTAATTCATGAGTAAACATTGTATTTACAACATATTTATTATTTGTAAAAATAAAATAATATCTACCTTATTTCTTTTCCACCCAGTAGAAAAATGAAAATGTTATTCATGTGTACATACAGACTATCACCTCCATGAAATGACATGGTTTATTTTTCATCATCACATTACATGGTTGGTTTTAAATGTATATAATATATATATATATATGATAATTATAATATTTTTAATATTATATATTTAATGTTACCATAAAACCTTTAACCATGGTCAATCCACCTATGTTATTTTGAGGTTATTAACTTAATGTCCTTAAAATATGCAATGTGAACTTAACAATTTTATTAAATAAATAAAACATGGTAAAAATGATATAATGGTATTAATAATAATTTAATTACCATTATAATGTTCATTAATAAATTATTAGAAAATATTTATTTTACTCATGAGGGTAGACATATGAACGAAACAAGATAGGACTCGAGGTAAGATATTTTCCTTTTAAACCATATTTTAAATATTTTGAAATATTTCTTATCTATATCCATATTCTTTTAAATGTTACATGCATGATATTATTTATGTTTAAATTTTTTCTAAAGTTAATTTTTGAATATTTTTTACTTTCTTTACTGAAGATTAAAACGGAATATTTTTACCATTTTTCAATTCTGTTATTTTTGACTTTTAACAAAACTAAAAAAAGAATGTTTTTTAACATATACAGATTTATGTCTATTTTCTACCATCAAATCCCTTGTTCATTATCAATCTTCCTCTACAATTTAACTTCATTTTTCAAAATATATCATAATCCCACTCTTAAGATAATTTTTTTTATATTTAGATGTTTTCAAAGAAAGAGATATTTCACTTTATGATTATGTGAAAATGTAAATTGTTTTTCTTATGGGTTTAAATTTGTTTTTCAAGGTTTTTATTGTTTAAAATTGAAATATTACAAATTTTTTATTCATGATATGCTACTTTATAATTATAAATTATTATTAGTGATCCTGATATATCTCATGTGAAGGGTGATCCAAATATAGCTCTCAAATGAATTGGATTATAAATATGATGCTCTGAGATACCTATATTATACTTTCAATAAAATGGGTTTATGGAAATAATTTGATTTCAAAAGTTAATAAAGGTTTATAAACATTTAAAAGTGAAAGTTGTTTTTAAATAAATGTTTTTATGAGTTCTCAAATGACTCAATATTCTTACATGGGTTTCATATACATAATAATGGGTTCTAAAATGTTTCATTTGGTAAAATTTTGACTTCAACATGTAGAAATGTTTTATTTATGTTCTCATTATTTTATTGAGAAAATGATAAATGTCGTCAAATGTTTTCATGTTTTTCACTAGACTAATGAGTGTACTTATTTTTATATCTCGTACGAAATTTTTTTCTCATCCAATGTTCACAAATGTTTTTATAGGATCTAAGGATGATTATAAATTTTAGTGAGGTTATGATTTCCACTATAATGACTCTTCTTAAATGTACCAAAACTGTCTTGAATGGAATAGGTGTGTAAAAATAATTCCCTAATTTTTTTATAAAAATATATACTGTGATAAATTTTTCTCTTGGTTATGTAATGCAATACCTAATTCTATAAAAATCTAAACCAAAAAATGGAAATTTAATAAAGATCAACCATTATTATAAATCATGTATTGTTATTTTATTATTTTATGAGGAATTATAGTTAGTATCAGAGGGAAGGTTAAAATGCCTTTAAAGGATAATAAAATATTAAAATACGCTCTTCCAAGACTTAAAATTATGTTTATATTATCACGAGATAGATTTTGAACATTTTCATGTTGCTTCATCTAACGAATGTCTATTCCTAATGGTTTTCAATAGTAGAAACAGGGTAGATGATGTATGAAGGAACCAAATAGAAAATAACCTTCTAAATTAGTTGTCATGACCCATCCCCTAGGTCCCTTTCAATGACTACCCCAAGCCTACCTTCCATAGGCCAGGGGCTGGTGACTAGCACTGGAAAGGCATATCCCAAAAATGGAAGGCATTGACTTTAAACCTGTACACACAGAGAAAATAAAAAATGCACAAAGCTAAGAACAAATGAAATAAAAGTAATACAACCACCACAAAGTACCACCACAAAGAGTAAAGTGTGTAAAGTGAATGTAAATGTGCCAGAATACAAGCCCTACTAAAAAGAAAGTACAATAAAATAAGTACAAGCTCTGGAGGTCGTTCGCCAAGTATCCTGCCAGAAGGGTAGGTGTAGCTCTCTGTTAGATGTTGTTGTAGCACAATACATCTATTGATCTACCTCCGAGCACCGTCTAGTCCCAGCTCCCCAAAGTCCCAGTCGAAGTTGTATGTCATATGCACAAGACACAACAGGTGCGGGTGAAGACCGTACATGGGTGAGTATAACAATACTCAGTTGGAACCCTGAGACCCCTGAAGGTCACTTAGAAATCCATGAATGAAAAAACCACAAAGGAAATACCATTGAGGTAATACCAACAAGAAATATATCAAAATCATATCACAATTTAAAAGACACATCTCACACCATGTATAACTTAAGTATATTAGTTAAGATGATTGGCCATAACACAAGATCATCTTATTATGTTGAGAGGCTCTACTACTGATCCACATAGGGTCTCTAGGTGATGAGACACATGGGATCATTAGGTGATGACCCACACAGGTTCTCTAGGTGTTGAACTACACATGATCTCTAGGTTATGACCCACACATGATCGCTAGGTGTTGACTCACATAGAATCTTTATTCATTCTATACATCACAGTCAGCCACTGGATACCCACACTTAGCACGCTTGATTCCGGGAGGATCTATTCTTCAATCCATTGGTTGTACCTCAACCGTTATGAAGTACCACTTAGAAGTAATCCAAAGGACCTTCTTGTCATAAGGGTTCCACCATAACTGATGATTCATCGATCAGACACCCAGTCTGTAAGTTATATGCTTTT
This sequence comes from Viscum album, assembly GCA_963277665.1. Lineage (NCBI taxonomy): Eukaryota > Viridiplantae > Streptophyta > Magnoliopsida > Santalales > Viscaceae > Viscum > Viscum album. Next base: position 841,587,244 of record OY728137.1, on the reverse strand, counting down.
TAGTAAAAAGGAGCTGGTTGGATTTGAGTCCTCTCCAGCCCAACCATACTCCAACTTCCACCAAAACTCAAGTGAAGTATCTCGAAAATTACTTCCTCATCACAAGTGTCCTCATGTCATAAATGGTAAGTCAATTGGACGCCTTATGTAATTCCCTGACCCCAGTTACCTAGAGTTGGTGCATTATTACATAATATTGGCATGATCACAAAAGATCAAGTCGCGAAAGACCGATTAGTTTAGTATCCTTGGAATAACTAGATACATTAATAAAGTTTACATTACATCATAAAGTGAAAAATACAACATCAACATCTTGTCTTCATATCCCCTCATACTATCCCTGCAGGTCATTCATAAATTACTTCTTCAAATCCTGGGAAAATAAAAAATTGAAAGGGGTGAGCTCAGATGCTCAGTAAGGATAACAATATAGCAGAAACATTCATAAATAAGCATAAACATTTAAGGAAATGTATAACTAAAATAAAAGCCATTTAAACTTGAACTTCAAAATAATATCGAAAAGATAAAATGAAATAATTCCATTTACTTATTCACATAGATATTCTACTAGCTGAATAATCACTTGCAATATCAATAACCACATTCATAATGATGGAATGCATAATGACAGACTATCATAACCACATTGCCAAGGCCTCGTGCCAAGAATACAAATAAGATTTTGTCAAGGCCTTGTTCCAAGACACTATATTGTCTCATGAGACCTATCGATTCATTGAGGAGCTATAGCGGCCTCCACCTGTCACTTATTAAGTCCAATGAATTCCTCATATGAACAGGTTTAAACATAACATAAACATTCGTATTAAAACTGGCATACGAAATGTCAATACTTTCACCATAAACCATGAATGGTAAAAAAATAACACATCCATATTCAAACATATCACAATATATGGATGTTTTGTATCATAATAAATAAAATTTAAATAAGCTTAAATTCTATCAAAGGATGTTGACATAGATGAAATCAAAACTATTTGAGAGAAATATATCTTTTTTTGAAATCATTTAAAAGTCACATAATTATAAAATAAAACATTTTCTTTGAAAATATTCTTATATGCTTGTAATGGATTCTTTGACGATTCTATAACGGAGGAAAATAGCCGCACCCGCCGTATAAGTTAAAAAATACATTCTTACCTTAATTCTGTCAAAAAGGTTAAAAAGGACCTTGTTTGGAAAACGACATAAAGATTACTTTATAAACTTCTTATAAAAATTCAAAAAGGGTATAAATGAATTTCTACCATATTCTTTAAAATAGTAAGAATTATTTGAAATACATTTTTAAGAAACATGGATGTGGATGATAAAGAGGTCCCAGTAGATAATCACGTATAAACAACCTCGGATAATGAGGAGATTGTGAAATAAACCCTTACCTTGTACTTTTACTTAGTAGATGGTATGTTAACCTCCTGTATAATAGTTAAAAAATTGTTATTAAGTTATAAAAGAACCATATACAAAATTATGATATCATATATGATCTTCTATTAATGCTTTGTTAATTATATTTTAGTATTATCGCCATTTCGGGTGTTAACATAATCATTTTATTTTATATTTTTTGTTACATAAGTCATGTTTGTTATGAATAGGTTTTATTTTATTCATATCTATAATGATATAAAGTCCTTAAACATTATTTTTAATCATAAAATGAGAATTAGACTTGAATGGATATGATGGGGAATGAATCTCATCGCGTTCGTGGAGACGGTAGTCCGTACGTACGCACGAGCGACAATATCATTCTTTTGATATTATAATAGTATATAATTTGATGGTATATCATATATAAAGAATCATTATTATGTTATATTTATTATTTACATGATTTATACATCATTATTATACCCATCTAAATAATAATATATTGAATAACAATTACACCACGACGTGGAGACGGTAGGCCGTACGTACGCACGTATGGTGACATGTAATTCAAGGGATGGATAGAATAATGAATTTGGTTGTTCCATATTTCTAATAATATCACATTATATAGAATATACTGGAGTTGTTATTTTAAAATGTAAATAATAAGGAAAGAATAAGTTGAAGAAGAAATGAACTTGAAAAATGGTGGTGAAAACATGACCTCTTCTTCGGGTTCTTCCTTTTGATTTGATCAAAAGGGCTCCTTAGGTTGGCTTTCTGGTCAAAATAATGCCTCTAGGTTGAATTTAGGGAAGTTGAGAGAGTATTTGGGCAGGTATTGGCCGATCCAAAAGGCTTTGAAGGTGTGAATTAATGAGAAGGCGGAGTGCCCTTTTATAAGAGTGGTGAAGGGAATCTTTGGAAAAGCTAGAAATATTATTTTATAATAAATTCATATTCAGGTTCTAATGAATCAAAAGTGGATTATTCAAAGTATAAGGTGGGGATGGGTCGAAATACTTTCAACCAATATAATTTGGACAGGTTTGGGAAATTATATTAACCTTATCTTTTAGTTTTAACTCTTAGTTAATTAGTTTGACATTTACCATGTCACTTTGTATTTTTATATTATATAGTTAATAAACTTACTATATAAATCCAAAGGACCCAAAAGTGGTCCATTAATGATACACCTTTCATTATATAACTCTTTTGGCCGAACCATAGATTTTTAGGAATTGAATATCAATTAATAATATAATATTTGTTTTAAAAACTCTTTTATGTCAATTTTGACAATATTTGGTATTTGATTTTTGTGAAAGTCATAAAAGCATTATTACTTAGAAAAAACATAATTTAATCAATACTAACATGTCATATTAACCTATAAAATTAGTGGAATTCATAAAAAGTCTCAAATTACATTTAATTAGGTATTTATACTATCAATTATTTTAATATTTCATTAATTAGGACATTACTGCATCACCATTGTGTCATAAATAAATTAAATTATTTACTGTCTAAAATTATAAATAAAATATCATTATGTAGGAAATCTTTTTATATTTCTAATTAATATTTATAATCTAATTTATCTTATGTATAGCTCTATATTAAAAATGTCTTAGTAATTAAATTTTGTTTTTAACTCTTTTAACTCTTCTTTAAATTAAATAATAATAAATGTCCTAATCTAATCCAAGTGGACCTAAATGATAATAGTTTTTCCTAAGGCTGTTTTTGGTCGATATACACTTGCCCAATAGAATTAGTACATGTTTTAGGGTAATATTAATATCATTTTTACCCTTAATTACCCTATTTACTTTTTACTGCGGTAAATAAAAGTAAAAAGTTTCTATTCACCAAAAATTATTTTTATCATATTGAACCAAATTTTACTCCTTGATATTAATCGTGTCTCTTGGATTTTTGAAATTCCACTCACATAAGCGGTAAATTATGTTTTATGTGAATTTGCAAATTCTCCTAGGAGGTGGGTAAAAGACGGTGAAAAGTTCAATAAAATTTTTATATGTCTAAAATTATTATAAAATGACTCCAATTAATTACATTGAACTTATATAAATATTAAGTATCTATTATGAACTAAAATAAATTTATATAAAATAAATAATTATTTAAATAAAAAGTCGGTTTTTAACTAATAACTCAGTGTTTTTCACTATTCATCAAAAATTGAAAGTTTTCAGAAAAATACCAAAAATTCACCCTAGGCTAATTTTGATATTCCTAATCCAAAAATTAAGTCCCTTTTGAAAGATAAAATTTATAAAATTTTAAAAAGTGGGTATTGCTATTCATAACGGCTAGTTTGATTGGTTGTGGTGTGTGTTAGAACTCAAAATTGTGTACAACACACGCTACTGTATTATTCAAAGAGAAGCATATTGTGGAAGATTGGGGTGTTACATTCTCCCATCCTTCAAATAATTTCATCCTCGAAATTTCTAGAAAATTACTGTATAAAAATACTCGGGTGATTCTTCTTCATAAGTTCCTCGGGTTCCCACGTTGCCTCTTACATCTTATGGTTTCTCCATAGAAATTTTACCAGACGAGTCGTCTAGTTTCTCAGAACTTGTTCTCTGGTATCAAGAATCCTGATGGGCTCTTCGCAATAAGATAGATCGGGTTCCAGTTCTAATTCCTCATAAGTAAGTACATGCGTTGGGTCAGGAATGTATTTCCTCAACAGTGATACGTGGAACACATCGTGAACTTTGGAGAGACTTGGCGGCATTGCCAAATAGTAAGCTACAACCCCAATTTGTTCTAGAATTTCAAAAGGTCCGATGTTCCTAGGACTCAATTTACCCTTCTTACCGAAACGTATAATTCTCTTCCATGGAGATACATTCAAGAAAACATGATCTCCTACTTGAAATTCTAAATCCTTCCTTCGGTTATCGGCATAGCTCTTCTGCCTACTTTGAGCTGCTTTGATGTGGTTTTGGATTACCTTCACATTTTCCATCGTTTCCTCCACCAGTTCTAGACCTACGAGTTTTCTTTCACCAATGTCATCCCAAAAGGTTGGTGTGCGACATCTCTTTCCGTATAACACTTCATATGGTGCCATCTGAATACTCGAATGAAAGATATTGTTATATGAAAATTCTAACAGAGGTAAATATTGATCCCACATACCCTGAAAGTCAAGTGAGAAGGATCTCAACATGTCTTCTAAGGTTTTAATAGTCTGTTCTGATTGTCCATCTGTTTGAGGGTGGTAGTCAGTGCTCAAATGAAGTTCAGTATCCAAGGCCTTCTGAAGACTCTTCTAGAATCTTGAAGTAAAACAGGGATCACGATCAGAAACAATTGATAGGGGTACTCCATGAAGTCTCACAACTTCATTAATATATAGTCTGGCTATCTGTTCAAGTGGTAAATTTTCTCTTATAGCAAGAAAATGCACTGACTTGGTAAGACGATCAACAATGACCCATATTTCATCGTTCCTTCTAGGAGTCTGTGGTAGCCCCATGACAAAGTCCACCATAATATTATCCCATTTCCACTCAGGTATGGTAAGAGGTTGAAATACTCCACTAGGTTTTTGCCTTGCAGCTTTCACTTGTTGAAAAACCAAACATCTTGACACAAAATCAGCAATCTCCCTCTTCATGTTGTCCCACCAAAAACATTCCTTCAAATCTCTATACATTTTGGTTCTCCTAGGGTGTATAGAGAAATTGGAACTATGAGCATCATCTAGCAATTCCCTTTTTAGATCAGGTATATCAGGAACACAAAGCCTCTGCCTAAATTTCAAAATTCCATCTTCATACACAAAGTCTCTTAATCTCCCATCATTCACAACTTTAATCTTCTTTTGAAATTTTTCATCATCTATCTGAGAACTCTTAATCCTTTCTAGTAAAGATGTTTTGGCAACCATTTGAAAAATAATTGATGTTTCACCTTCCATGGTTATTCCCATGTCCATCTTCACTAGATCCATGAAAATTGGATCCCTTTCAATTCTCATATTGTTCAAAACTCCATGATATTTTCTGATCAAAGCATCAACCAACTTGTTTTCCTTCCCCGGGTGGTAGTGTATCGTGCAATCATAATCCTTGAGTAATTAAATATATCTCCTTTGCCTCATGTTGAGTTCTTTTTGTGAGAAAATATACTTCAAACTCTTGTGATCAATATAAATCTCACATTTTCACCATAGAGATAATGTATCCATATCTTCAAAGCAAAGATTACAATAGAAAACTCAAGATCATGAGTAGGATAGTTTTGCTCATGAATTTTTAGCTGTCGTGATGCATAGGCAATAACCCTATCATTCTTTATAAGGATACAACCAAGTCCTTTCTTCAATGCATCACTATAAATAATGAACCCATCATTCCATGATGGTAGAGTCAATATAGGAGCATTGACTAATATTCTCTTCAGTTCTTCAAAACATTCTTCACACTCTTTTGTCCAAAAAAAATTTAACTCCTTTACGTGTGAGCTTCGTTAATGGGTTACCCAATCGGGAAAAATTCTGGACAAAACATCGATAATGACCTGCTAAACCAATAAAACCACGTACCTCAGTTATACTCGTCGGTGCAGGCCATTCTTGGATTGCCTTTGTCTTAGAAGGATTAATAGAGATTCCATCATTGGAGACAATATTTCCAAGAAAAGAAATCTACTAAAGCCAGAATTCACACTTGCTAAACATCCCATATAATTCATGTCTTCTCAGAGTCTTCAGGATAATGTGCAAGTGATTTTTATGATCTTCGTAGATTTTGGAGTATACCAAGATATCATCAATAAATACCACCACAAATTCATCTAGATATTTCTTGAAAAATCTATTCATTAGATCCATGAATACAGAGGGAACATTAGTCATCCCAAAAGGCATTACTGTAAACTCCTAATTCCCATACCTAGTTCGAAATGCTATCTTCAGAATGTCTTCCTTCTTCACAAACAACTGATGGTATCTAGACCGAAGGTCAATCTTTGAAAAGTATTGATCTCCGTGTATTTGGTTAAATAAATCATCAATGTGAGGTAGGGGATACTTGTTCTTTATTGTTATAGCATTGATCTCCCTGTAGTCGATGCATAACCTCATAGATCCATCTTTCTTTTTAACAAAAAGAACAGGGGCTCCCCATGGAGAAACACTAGGGTGAATAAATCCATTATTACTCAATTCCTCTAGTTATTTCTTTATTTCAACTAATTCCACAGTGGTCATTCTATAAGGGGTCTTCGATATAAGCCTTGATCCAGAAATTAAATCAATGGAAAACTCAACTTCTTGTTCTGGAGGCTGTCCAAGTAAATCTTCCAGAAACACATCTACATATTCTTGCACAATAGGTACATCCTCTATTTGAACATTCCTTTCCTCACCCACAGTCATTTCATTTTCTTCCTCCCCAATAATTGAATTTATTTGAGATAGTGTGGGTGGATCCAGATAAGAATTAGGTGGTGATGATTCCGCTCTAATGATAAGGTGTTCCTTATCATCATCATCAAAAATAGTAACATCCTTCTTCTTACAATAAATTTTTGCATAGTGGTCCGAAAGCCAATCCATACCGAGGATTATATCAAACTCAACCATAGGTATGACGATGAGATCAGCGGATAAAGAACATTTATGTTCTATAATGGGGACTGATTCACAAAACTTTGTTGCAATGATACTTCCCTTAGGAGTTTTAACTGACAACTCCTTTGTTAAATAAAATTGGAAATATCTAATTTTCTTAGCAAATTGGGAAGATATGAAACAATGCGATGATCCAAAATCAAATAAAGCATTGCCTAAACTTGAGGAACCCATTAAATTACCTGCCACCACATCTTTCGGAGCTTCTACCTCAGCAGTAGTGATAGCATAAGCTTGGCCTTGATCCTTTGGACTTTTCTAAGGTAAGTTCCCCTAACGCTTAGGAAATTCATTGGAATAATGTCCCATCTCTCTGCATTTGTAGCATTGAACATCGGTAGCTTCTTTCTTCCCCTTACAATCATGAGCTTGGTGGCCTTTTTCACCACACTTATAACAGACTCCCATTCCCTTCAAGAAAGTACCAGGGTGTTTCATCCCACATTTTCTGCAGGATGGATATTCAACTTTTCCATTCTTCCACTTATTTCCATTCCTATATTGATCAAAAGATCTCTTCTTCTCTTGATTTTCTTTAATGTCATAAGACATAGAGAATTATTTTTTTTTCTTGATAGCACATGAGACAATATCTTCGTACGACGAAAAGGATTGTAACACTAATGCTCGATGAAGAAATGGTTTTAACCCATCAAAGAAATGATAAATCTTACTTCTTGGCTTACGTATATAATCTCCAGCATACCTTTCTAACCTTGTATAGTTAGCCTCATACTTTCCGACATTCTCATCCTCCTTTTTTCTTAGACTCAGAAATTGCCTTTCCATATCTTCTCGATGGTCACAAGGAAAGTATTTTTCTAAAAACTGATCTTTGAACTCCCTCGATTTCATATTTGATACTTCATCATCTTCCTTCGTGTTTTTAATCAATGGCCACCATTGATCATCATCTCCAGTGAGGCGGTAAACTTCCATGATAACTTTTTCCCTTTCACTAATCCCCAAAGCCTGAAATATTTTCTCTAGGGAACTTATCCATTGTTCAGCTACCAATGGATTTGTACTCCCATTTAATGTTGGTGGTTGTTTCCTCATGAAGCGATCTAACATTGATCCTCCATGATGTGGATCAGGGTGCTCCATATGGGTAAGGTTATTATTCATAACATGAGTGAGTTTTCCCAGTATGGTGATAAGCTGATCAGCACCAGTTGTATCACAAACTCCACTATAATTATCTTGAGCAGGTGGGAAATCCCTACATGGAGTGCATGCATTAATACGGTTTCCATTTCTTCTACTAGGTGCCATTTCTAAACAATGTCATAAACTAGATCAGTTTATTAATCAAAATACATAATTACATATTTATAAAACACTTAACATAAATTGAACTATTTATGGATATAATCCATAATCATTGTTTCCCTCAGAATTCGGGGATGAACTCCTTGATTGAAGGTTCAAACATTCCAATCGGTTTCTAACAGGTTTGTTCATAGAACTGGAAACATCCAATGATTCCACATCCATTTGGACCTACTTTCCAAAGGTAGGTGCTCATTAGTTTTTGGACTGATGAGGCTTAAGAATTTGCATTGGTCGAGAGGATGGGAGGTCGGACTCATCACACCTTTTTGAGGGGAATTATTGTCTACTTCGGGACTCTCTTTATAGATTTAATTTATGTTCGTGAATCCTTATTACATTACTGAGTATAAATTGAGCTTTCCTTTAGATCTAACAATCAATGATCGATATATAGGAAATTTATATAATCTTTTATATGTATTCGAGGTTGTTCATTGATAGAGAATCATCTGTATTTGTTAGGGATTCTTAGTCAATGGTATCCTTTGATACGTAAAAGTAACTTGGTCATTATGATGAACATGCTGGTTTTAAAGCCACTCAGTGTGGCACTTGAAGTTTATTGTCATTCAGAAGGACATGGATTATTTCAGAGTTGGGATCGAACCCGCAGATGGGCTACCTATGTATCCTTTGTTTAGAAAAGGAATCAGAACCCATGTAGTTCGAGTAAGGGAGTATGATGTTTATGATTAATGGCTCGAAGAAGGATGTCATAATTACATTTACACTCTAAGCTCACGTGATTCATGCTCGGTGTGAGAAACAAGAGGTATTGGTAAAAATCAGACAATTATGCCATGAAAGATGCAATCATAAGAAATAAGGTGGGACTTATGTATGTATGACTGCCTAGATAAATGAAGATTTGGATTTACTTTAGGGAAGAAATCTAGGAACAGGGTCCATAATGGTATATGTGCTTCACGGAGATTTAAATACTCTATCTTGAGGCTTTCTCCTGAAAAGGAGGCCCAAATTAAGAGATTACTTATGATTGGGTTTTTACTCCTGATTAGGAATCTTAGATCAAAGGTAAATTAGGACTGGTTAAGAGGAATTAAGACTGGGGCTTACTCTTGAAAAGGAGGCCCAGGTTAAGAGACTTGAAAAATTAAGGGACTTGGGGCTTACTCTTGAAGAGGATGCCCATATTTATGACTGGGGCTTATTCCTAAAAGAGGAGCCACAGGTTAATGAAGTTATGGTTGGGGATTACTCCTGAGAAAGATGCCCAAATTAAGGGACTGGGGCTTACTTTTGAAAAGGAGGACCAGGTTAAGAGAATTATGGTTGGGGCTTACTCCTAAGGAGGATGCCCAGATTTAATGAGTTCTCTCATCTTAAAGGATAAGGTTGAATGAATGAAATCTCAATCTTTAGTGACATAAAGATGTGTAAATCACTAGGTTTTGAGAGATATTCCATAGAATTCCTTTCATATAAGGAAGTAAAATCAAGAAATCATGCCATAAATGGCATTGAAGAGTGTCTTGAAGACTGAATCTTGAATAGGGGAGTTGGAATGGCTTAAGAGGGGTGAAATGGGTAATAAGGGCACCCAAAAAGGCAGGGGTGCGCAAGTCCTGGTAGGCGTCCAGGTACTGCGTGGGCGCACAAGTTCTGGTCGCGCAGGTATACCTACGCGACACATGGGTACTTGCGCGGCGGTTAACTAGCAGGGTAATACTTGAGCGAATCTTGGTTAAAGCCCTTATAATCCTCTTGAGGTTCTTCCAGAAGATTGGCGCGCAAGTTCTATTGAAGCAGTTAGGCAACGTGCAAGTGTGGCCATTTCCTATAAGGTCTGGCCACTTAGGTGCGAAAGTGTTGATGAGTTTCAACACTTAGGCCTTCCTTCCCCTCTTTAGATCTTCCGTTCTAGGTAAGAAATTACCTTATAAGTGTTTTGGAAGCTTTTAGAAGGGACTAGGGTGTCGGGAGCTCAAATCTGAGTTTCTGGAAAAAATTCCTCCCCGAATGGGGGGCCCACAGGGTCTATTTATAGGCGGAAGAAGACCCGGGCAGTTATCCTTTAGGGTGTGAAAGTCCATGGCGTGACCATTTGGCGTCGCACAAGTGGACTTGCGCGACAGTGATGGAACTTGCACGACCTATGTGCTTTTGAAGCCTTGTTCATGCCTTTGTCGATTTTTGATGTTTTCTTCAAAGGATGAATCAATTTGTGCTAAGTAATTTCCCACACGACGTTGAAATGTAGTTTAAGAACTACGTATGGCTTGATTCCCATCCTTATGGGATACGTAGTGAATTCCAACATTTCCATTCAGGACCCACCCACAACATGATTATGGTTAGCATTGATCTGTGTATCTCTGTATACATTGAAAAATATCCATCTTTATGTGTCATAATCCTAACCTTAAATATTTTCAGATCTTCATAGCCCTTTTCTTGACTTCTAGTCACAAAATTTTCAAACTTCTGATAGTTCTTTTGCCTGACTATGCAGCACGTGCCCTTAGGCGGCCTTGCATAAACAGTCTACATAACAGACTTGTCAGCCAAAAGATATTATTATTTGACTATGCATCCAATGCCCTTAGGTGGCCCTGCATAATTCAACCCCCTAACGGGTTTGTTAAATAATGGTAACTTCATTCTTGGGAAGAAAGCCTCTTTTGTCCTTATTATTCTTAAATGACAATATGTAGGGATTCAAAAAAAATAGCCATCCTTAACATATTTGTCCCATATACTTTTTCATGATCTGAAAGTATTCAAGTCTATGGTTTATATTCTCCTTCCCTACATTTGGGTCAGACCTTCGTAGGAGTAATATCCATCTAGTTCTTCGATAATCTTGTTTGTAAATATCTTCTCCATATTCAAGTACCTATTTCCATACAGAAAACACTATACTTTGGATGATTTGAATCTCAAAAAAACTTTCACTGGCTTTTAGCACTAGGAAAGTAAATTTCTGAGAGTTCTTTTTCCTGACTATGCAGCACGTGCCCATAGGCGGCCTTGCATAAACAGTCTACATAACAGACTTGTTAGCCAAAAGATACTATTTATTTGACTATGCAGCCAATGACCTTAGGTGGCCCTTCATAATTCAACCCCCTAACGGGTTTGTTAAATAAAATTAACTTCATTCTTGGAAACTACTTCTTCTAATGCCTTTTAGCTCTTTTTCAAATCATTCCTAAGGTTCAAATATTTTTAAGTTATAGTTTACATATTTTCCCTCATACTTGAGTATGGTACTATGTTTTCAGATGAGTTGTCAAGGATTTGAGTCAATTCTAATCCATTTCGGTCAAAGCTATTTCAACCTTAAACATTATCCTTTTTATGTCTGACATGCATGACTTTAAACTGCCAGATTTCTTGTTCATTTTGATTCTTGGTTTCCTCAGAGTCAAATCCTCATTTCTCTCTGGATCCAACTCTGAGGGGGGACTTTTGTTGATGGTCCTTTTTCATCACAGAGTCCAAAGGAATTTAAAGGGAAATGACTTAGCACAAATTGATTAATCCTTTGAAGAAAACATCAAAAATCAACAAAGGCATGAACAAGGCTTCAAAAGCACATAGGTCGTGCAAGTTCCATCATTGTCACGCAAGTCCACTTGCGCGACGCCTAATGGTCATGCAAGTGACTTGCGTGCCCTAAAGGATAACCGCCCAGGTCTTCTTCAGCCTATAAATAGACCCTGTGGGCCCCCCATTCAGGAGGAATTTTTTCCAGAAACTCAGATTTGAGCTCCCGGCTCCCTAGTCCCTTCTCAAAGCTTCTGAAACACTTCTAAGGTAATTTTTTTCCTAGAACGGAAGATCTAAAGAGGGGAAGGAAGGCCTAAGTGTTGAAACTCACCAACACTTGCGCGCCTAAGTGGCCATCCCTTAAGGGAAATGGCCACACTTGCGTGCCACCTAACTCCTTCAATAGAACTTGCACGCCACTCTTTTGGAAGAACCTCAAGAGGATTCTAAAGGCTTTAACCAAGAGTCACTCAAGTATTACCCTGCTGGTTAACTGTCGCGCAAGTACCCATGTCTCGCGTAGGTACACTTGAGTGACTAGAACCTGTGCGCCCACGCAGTACCTGCGCGCTCGCCAGGACTTGCACGCCCCTGCCTTTTTGGGTGCCCTTCTTACCCATTTCACCCCTCTTAAGCCATTCCACCTCTCCTGTTCAAGATTCAGTCTTCAAGACACTCTTGAATGCCATTTGTGGCCTGATTTCTTGATTTGAATTCCTTATCTGAAAGAATTATGTGGAATATCTCCCAAAACCTAGTGATTTACACATCTTTATGTCACTAATATTGATATTTCATTCATTCAACCACATCCTTTAAGATGAGGGAACTCATTAAATCTGGGCATCCTCCTTAGGAGTAAGCACCAACCATAATTCTCTTAACCTGGGCCTCCTTTTCAAGAGCAAGCCCCAATCCCCTAATTTGGGCATCCTTCTCAGGAGTAAGCCCCAACCATAACATCATTAACCTGGGCCTCCTCTTTCAGGAATAATCCCCATTCATAAATATGGGCATCCTCTTCAGGAGTAAGCCCCAAGTCCCTTAATTTTTCAAGTCTCTTAACCAAGGCCTCCTTTTCAAGAGAAATCCGCAGTCTTAATTCCTCTTAACAAGTCCTAATTTACCTTTTATCTGAGATTACTTATCTAGAGTAAAAACCTAATCATAAGTCCTCTCCTAATTTGGGCCTCCTTTTCAAGAGTAAGCCCCAAGTTAGAGTATTCAAATCTCCATGAAGCACATATACCTTTATGGAACCTGCTCCTGGATTTCTTCCCTGAAGTAAATCCAAATCTTCATTTATTTGGGCAGTCATACATACATAAGTCCCACCTTATTTCTTATGATTGCATCTTTCATGGAACAATTGTCTGATTTTTACCAATACCTCTTGTTTCTCACACCGAGCATGACTCACGTGAGATTATAGTGTAAAAGTAATTATGACATCCATCTTTGAGCCATCAATCATAAACATCATACTCCCTTACTCGAACTACGTGGGTTCTGATTCCTTTTCTAAACAAAGGATATGTAGGTATCCCATCTGCGGGTTCGATCCGAACTCTGAACTAATCCATGTCCTTCTAAATGACAATAAACTACAAGTGCCCCACTGAGTGGCTTTAAAACCAGCATGGTCATCATAATGACCAAGAGACTCTTACCTATCAAAGGATACCATTGAATAAGAATCTCTGACAAATACATATGATTCTCTATCAATGAAGAACCTCCAATACATATAAAAGATTCTCTAAATTTCCTACTTATTGATCATTGATTGTCAGATCTAAAGGAAAGATCATTTTATACTTAGTAACGTAATAAGGATTCATGAACATAACTTAAATCTATAAAGAGAGTCCCGGAGTAGACAATAATTCTCCTCAAAAAGGTGTGATGAGTCCGACCTCCCATCCTCTCAACCAATGAAAATTACTAAGCCTCATCAGTCCACAAACTAATGAGAGCCTACCTTTGGAAAGTAAGTCCAAATGGATGTGGAATAATTGGATGTTTCCGGTTCTACGAAAAAACCCGTTAGAAACCGATTGGAATGTTTGAACCTTCAATCAAGGAGGTCATCCCTGAATTCCGAGGGAAACAAAAAATGGTGAACTCGACGTGAAGAGATTGATTTTGGGCTTGAACCTTCAGAGGTTGCCTACATACCCAGCCTGGAAGGCAAGGATCAAAGTCCGCGTAGTTCAATTAAATAATTAATTAATGATCAATTTGTTCTTGGGGACAACGACCTAAAAAAATGATGCTTTTAAACTACAGTTTCATGTCGGGTTCACCATTTTTTGTTTCCCTCGGAATTCGGGGATGACCTCTTTGATTGAAGGTTCAAACATTCCAATCGGTTTCTAATAGGTTTGTTCGTAGAACTGGAAGCATCCAATGATTCCACATCCATTTGGACCTACTTTCCAAAGGTAGGCACTCGTTAGTTTGTGGACTGATGAGGCTTAGTAATTTGCATTGGTCGAGAGGATGGGAGGTCGGACTCATCACACCTTTTGAGGGGAATTATTGTCTACTCCGGGACACTCTTTATATATTTATGTTATGTTCGTGAATCCTTATTACATTACCAATTATAAAATGAGCTTTCCTTTAGATCTGACAATCAATGATCGATATGTATGAAATTTAGAGAATCTTTTATATGTATTCGAGGTTCTTCATTGATAGAGATTCATCTGTATTTGTTAGAGATTCTTAGTAAATGTTATCCTTTGATACGTAAAAGTCTCTTGGTCATTATGATGACCATACTGGTTTTAAAGACACTCAGTGGGGCACTTGAAGTTTATTGTCATTCAGAAGGACATGGATTATTTCAGAGTTGGGATCAAACCCGCAGATGGGCTACCTATGTATCCTTTGTTTAGAAAAGGAATCAGAACCCATGTAGTTCGAGTAAGGGAGTATGATGATTATTATTGATGGCTCAAAGAAGGATGTCATAATTAATTTTACACTATAATCTCACGTGAGTCATGCTCGGTGTGAGAAACAAGAGGTATTGGTAAAAATCAGACAATTGTGCCATGAAAGATGGAATCAAAAGAAATAACGTGGGACTTATGTATGTATGACTGCCAAGATAAATGAATATTTGGATTTAATTCCAGGAAGAAATCTAGGAACAGTGTTCATAAAGGTATATGTGCTTCACGGAGATTTGAATACTCTAACTAGGGGCTTAATCCTAAAAAGGAGGCCCAAATTAGGAGAGGACTTATGATTGGGTTTTTACTCCTGAGAAGGAATATCAGATCAAAGGTAAATTAGGACTGGTTAAGAGGAATTAAGACAGGGGCTTACTCTTGAAAAGGAGGACCAAGTTAAGAGACTTGAAAAATTAAGGGACTTGGGGCTTACTCCTGAGGAGGATGCCCATATTTATGACTGGGGCTTATTTCTGAAAGAGGAGGCCCAGGTTAATGAAGTTATGGTTGGGGCTTACTCCTGAGAAGGATGCCCAAATTAGGGGACTGGGGCTTACTCTTGAAAAGGAGGCCCAACTTAAGATAATTATGGTTGGGTCTTACTCCTATGGAGGATTCCCAGATTTAATGAGTTCTCTCATCTTAAAGGATGAGGTTGAATGAATGAAAACTCAATCTTTAGTGACATAAAGATGTGTAAATTACTAGGTTTTGAAGGATATTCCACAGAATTCCTTTCAAATAGGGAAGTCAAATAAAAAATCATTCCTTAAATGGCATTGAACAGTGTCTTGAAGACTGAATCTTGAATAGGAGAGGTGGAATGGCTTAAGAGGGGTGAAATGGGTAAGAAGGGCACCCAAAAAGGCAGGGGTGCGCAAGTCCTGGCAGGTGCGCAGGTACTGCGTGGGCGCGCAAGTTCTGGTCGTGCAAGTATACCTGCGCGACACATGGGTACTTACACGACCGTTAACCAGCAGGGTAATACTTGAGTGACTCTTGGTTAAAGCCTTTAGAATCCTCTTGAGGTTCTTCCAGAAGATTGGTGTGCATGTTCTATTGAAGGAGTTAGGCGGCGCGCAAGTGTGGCCATTTCCCTTAAGGGCTGGCCACTTAGGCACGCAAGTGTTGATGACTTTCAACACTTAGTCCTTCCTTCCCCTCTTTAGATCTTCCGTTCTAGGTAAGAAATTACCTTATAAGTGTTTCGGAAGCTTTGAGAAGGGACTAGGGCGCCGGGAGCTCAAATATGAGTTTTTGGAAAAAATTCCTCCCCGAATAGGGGGCCCACAGGGTCTATTTATAGGCTAGAGAAGACCCTGAGTGGTTATCACTTAGGGCGCGCAAGTAACTTGCGGGACTATTAGGCGTCGCGCAAGTGGACTTGCGCGATAGTGATGGAACTTGCACGACCTATGGGAAATGTTCGCCCTGTTCATCCCTTTGTCGATTTTTGATGTTTCTTCAAAGGATGAATTACTTTGGACTTAAGTTATTTCCCTTTCCATTCTTTTATACAATGTGATGAAAAGGAGCATCTACAAAATTCCCCCCTCAGAGTTGGATCCGGAGTGAAAAGAGGATTTGACTCTGAGGGAAAAAGAGAAACCATGGGTCTTTGTGGTTATTGGTAGTTTGAAGTCATGCATTTTGGACATAAAAAGGCCAATGTTTAAGGTCAAAATAGATTTGACCGAATGGATTAAAAATTGAATCAATTCCTTGAGAGTTTTTTTGAAAACATATTACCATATTCAAGTATTGAAGGAAAAAAATGTAAGTTATGACTTAAGGATATTTTAATCTGATGAATGATATGAAAAAGAGCTAAAAGGCATTAGAAGAAGTAGTTCCCAAGAATAAAGTTACCATTATTTAACAAACCCATTTGGGGGTTGAATTATGGAGGGCCACCTAAGGGCATTGGCTGCATAGTCAAATAAATAGCATCTTTTGGCTGACAGGTCCGTTATGTAGACTACTTATGCAAGGCCACCTAAGGGCACGTGCTGCATAGTGAGGCAAAAGAACTCCCAGAATTTTACTTTCCTAGTGCTAAAAATAAAGTGAAAGTTTATGGAGATTCAAATTTTCCAAAGTATAGAGTTTGCTGTATGGAAATAGGTACTTGAATATGTTGAAGATATTTCCAAACAAGATTATCGAAGAATTGGATGGATATCACTCCTACGAAGGTCTGACCCAAACATAGAGAAAAAGAATATAAATGATAGACTTGAATACTTTCAGATCATGAAAAAGGATATGGGACAAGTACGTTAAGGATGGCTATTTTTGTGGATCCCTACATATTGTCATTTAATACAAATAAGGATAAAATAGGATTTCTTCCCAAGAATGAAGTTACCAGTCTCCGACAAACCCTTTATGGGGTTAAATTATGCAGGGCCACCTAAGGGCATTGGCTGCATAGTCAAATAATTGTATCTTTTGGCTGACAAGTCTGTTATATAGATTGTTTATGCAAGGCCGCCTAAGGGCACATGCTGCATAGTCAGGCAAAAGAACTCTCAGAAGTTTGACATTTTTGTAACTAGAAGTCAAGAAAATGGCTATGAAGATCTGAAAATATTTAAGGTTAGGATTATGACACATAAAGATGGGTATTGTTCAATGTATACATAGATACATAGATCAATGCTAATGATAATCATGTTGTGGTTGGGTCCTGAATGGAAATGTTGGACTTCACTACGTATCCCATAAGGATGGTAATCAAGCCATATGTAGTTCTTAAACTATAGTTTAACGTCGTGCGGGACAAAAAGATTAGAGATATTATTTTAGGGTCATAGAGCTTGGACCATTGTAAGAAATACACAGTGTGTGTTTTCATGGGGACTTTTCAGCCAAGGGATTGAAAGTGGAATTTGGGGTTAGGCCCAAAGACTTGGGGCTAGATTCGAGGGACACTCGAACGTTCCTACGTATCCCATAAGGATGGGAATCAATCCCACGCAGTTCTAGAAATACCCTCTGTACAAATTTTGTTCATACATGTGAAGGGTGAAAGGGTACTTTAGTACAATCATGGTTTAACCCAAGATAAAAGGTTTAGGCATTTCCAAGTATGCACGTAGTCTTTGAAATGAAATATGATTGAAAAATCAATGTAAATAATGGTTCCCTCTCAGGTGAGGGTATCAAAGAATATTGAAGATTATTGCCATACTGGACAAAATTGTTGTATAGTTTAACATCGTATAACAAGGATGAAAGTGAACCAATGTAAAGATCTTGATTCTAGGGGCAGTTTCACGAATCAACATCGTATGAGATGGAGGTGAACCTATGTGAAGAGATTGATTTTGGGCTTGAACCTTGGGAGGTTGCCTACGTACCCAGCCTGGAAGGCAATGATCAAAGTCCGCGTAGTTCAATTAAATAATGAATTAATGATCAAGTTGTTCTTGGAGTCAATGACCTAAAAAAATGATGTTGTTTGTACTTACACGTGGTTAGTAGCCCAAAGAGGGTGTTATGGTTGAGGTTTTTTCTAAGCTCACATGAGTCATACACGGTGTGAGAAACAAGAGGTAACAACAATCTTAACAATGCATAGTTTAATGTCATGTAGGACATATAATGGGACTATGCAGTTTAAAGTCTTGCAGTTAGGACTATTGGTGCTGCACAGTTTAATGTCATGTATCAGGGACAAAGTACAGTTTAATGTCATGTAGGACATATCAAGGACTTTCTGTACAGTTTAGCGTCATGTAGTTAGGACGACGGGGACAATATATTTTAACGTCATGTTGGAAGAAAGGGGGACTGTGCAGTTTAATGTCATGCAGTGAGGACAAAAGCATACACCATTTAGCGTCATATTGGACGAAAAAGGGACGATACAGTTTAGCGTCATGTTGGACGAAAGTGCGAATAGTTTAAGGTCATATGCATGGACCATGGATGGTGCAGTTTAATGTCATGCTAGACGGTGGTGTAGTTTAAGGTCATACAGGACCTTTGATGATTATGTAGTCTAACGGGTTTCCGGACGTAAGGGACTTTTATAGATTTTAGCGTCATGTAGTTAGGAAATCACAATTTAACATCTTGCTGGATGTAAGGGACTTGAAAATAGTTTAGGGGCATATGAATGGACCTTTGATGATGCAGTTTAAGGTCATACTGGACCATTGATGTAGTTTAAGGTCATACAGGACCTTGTTGCAGTTTAAGGTCATACGGGACCATTGATATAGTTTAAGGTCATATAGGACCTAGTTGCAGTTTAAGGTCATACCGGACCATTGATGTAGTTTAAGGTCATACAGGACCTAGTTGCGGTTTAAGGTCATACTGGACCATTGATGTAGTTTAAGGTCATACTGGACTATAATGATATATTTTCTGTTTATTCAAAATACTTCTTCCAAAATCTGGCATTGGTTGGAGTAGTGATGAGTTCTCCATCCATCGAGATTAATGAATAAGCTCCATTGGAGTAGACCCTATGTATTGAGTAAGGTCCTTCCCATTTTGGCTCAAGCTTGGGAGGTTTCTTTCCTGGTATCATTGGAGTTCTGAGAACTAATACCAATTCTCCCTGAGTGAATGAACAAAGACAAACGTTTTTGTTAAAAGCTCGTGCTATTCGATTCTGATAGACTTCCAAGTGGTGAAAAGTGCACAATCTTTTCTAATCTGACCATTCCAATTCATTAAATCACTTTTGAGATTGTTCATCTGTAGATGATTGATCATAAATGGCAACTCTGAGCGAGGGTAGTTTAACTTCAATGGGCAAGACTGCTTCCGTTCCATATACCAATGAATATGGAGTTGACCGAGTTACAGTGCGGGTGGTAGTCTGATAAGCCCATAAAGCATGAAAGAGTTTATCAGGCCATGACTTCTTATCTTTATCCACCATCCTATGCAGTATATTTGATAGAGTATTTTTGAAAGCTTCTATCTAGGCATTGGCCGCTTCATGATACCGAGAAGAATGGTCGGATTTGATGTTGTATTCTTGATACAACTTTTTCACCTCGGATGAACAGAAATTGGTGCCATTGTCCGTCAATATGGTATGAGGGACACCAAATCTGGTAATGATGTTAGACTTGATGAAGCTAACAATTCATTTAGAACTGACTTCCTTGAGAGGTATTACCTCTTCCCATTTGTAAAAGAAGTTAGTAGCAGTAAGAATGTACTTAAACTACTTGGTCATAGCCGAAGGTTAAGGTCCCACCACATCCATTCCCCATGTGGCAAATGGACATGAGTATTTAGATGTCTGAAGCAACTCTGTAGGTTGATGAATGAAGTTGGAATGTACTTGGAATGAATGACACTTCTTTGTGAAACCAACACAATCTTGTATCATTGAAGGCCAAAAGTATCCAAGCCTTCGAATATGATCAGACAGTCTATGTCCAAACTGGTGGGCACCACAGACTCCTGCATGCACTTCTTTCATGACAGCCATTGTCTCTTCACCATCAATGCATCTGGAGAGAAATCCATCAAAACCATGTTTGTAGAGAATTTTCTCTAGGTGATCTGGGCTATCATAAAGAGTAAAATTGACCACACGTCGCCAGATTTGTTTTTTCTCGGCTCTATCAGGTGAAAATGTTCCATTTTAAAGGTATTCCCTTATAGGTGACATCCATCCTGTAGTATGACCATACGGTTCAGGAATGGGACTAATTTCATTAATTTCCTCTATTCTGATTCAAACATAAGGTGAAATTGCACGACGGTGGGCAATACTGATGGTTATCTCGTCCCAATTTGGATATGCCAGAGCTGTGGCTATATTAGCCAGTGCATCAGCTTGAGAATTTTGTGATCTTGGGACATAAGAAAATGTTGGTTCCGAAGGTAATTCTTCCATTAACTCTCTGACGTAATCATACAAAGGTATTAGTTATTCTTTTCTGATGGCATAATCCCCATTGACTTGTTTGATTACCAAGTCTGAATCACCTTTCACCTTTACGTGATTCACTTGTGCTTAAAGCGCTAATTCCAAGCCTGTGATGAGATCTTGGTATTCTGCTTCATTATTGGTACCACCTTCCCACAATAATAAGGAATAACGTAACACTTCCTTTTCTGGAGAAATGAGCACAATTCTTAAGCCAACTTTGTTGAATTTAGGATTTTCCATTTTCCTCCCTGTTGGACTTCTGGAATCACCATCAAAATACATTTCCCATGCTTTAGGACTTTCTTGAATAGAGAAGACTTCCTCATTAGGGAGTTCAATATCTGAAGATGCGTCTTCTACTGAAGGGTGTTCAGCTAGGAAATCAGCCAGAGCTTGGCCCTTTATCGCCTTTTGAGACACATACTGAATGTCGAATTGCTGCAAAATAACTGCCCACCTATCCAGACGTCCTGTAAGAATTGGATGACTAAGGATGAATTTGAGCGGGTTATTGTGAGATACCAATTGGACCTCGTGATGTTGAAGGTAGTGTCTCGACTTCTGAACTGCAAAGATTAATGCCGGGCAACACTTCTCAATACTTGAATACCGGGTTTCTGCTTCAAGCATAGTTAGACTGAGATAGTAGAGGCAATTTTCATTCCCAGCATCATTCTTTTGAGAAAGAAAGGCACCCAATGATCACTCTAGAGCTGTCATGTAGAGGATAAGTGGTCTTCCTTCAACAGGTGGCATGAGTACCAGTGGACTCAAGAGGTATTTCTTGAGAATATCAAATGCTTCTTGACATTCTTCAGTCCACTGGTACGTGACTCCCTTCTTCATCAATTTGGAGAAGGGTAAACTTTTTCCTGCCAAATTGGCGATGAAACGCCGAATATAGGATAAGTGTCCTTGAAGTCCTCTTAATTATTTCAAATTTTGAGGAGGTGACATACCAAGGATTGACATGGTCTTCTCGGGATCGACTTCAATACCATGATGGTGTACAACAAAGCCGAGAAATTATCCCGAGGTTACCCCAAAAGAACATTTTAAGGGGTTCATCTTCAAATTATGTTGTCGAAGCTTGCAGAATATGACTTCAAAATCATCCAAGTGATTAGAACATTGTTTGGATTTAACCAGCAAATCGTTCTTTATAGCATTCAACAAACTTCCCTAATAAGGGTTTGAAGATACGATGCGTGGAACGCTGATCTGTTGCACCTGCATTCTTTAATCCAAAGGGAATTACCCGGTAGAAAAACACACCTTGAGGGGCTCTGAAGGATGTGGATTCCTCATCTTCTAGGGCCATTCAGATCTGATTATATCTGGAATATCCATCCATGAAGGAAAGTGCTTCATAGCCAGCTGTTACAACAATTAAAAGTTCTGTAATCGGAACTGGGAAATCATCCTTAGGAAAATGCCGATTAAGATCTCTTAAATCGATGCAAACTCTAATTTGTATGTTATTCTTCTTTATAGGGACAATATTATCCAACCACTTGGGATACTGAACTTCTCTGACGAAGTTAGCTTTGATAAGATTATCCACTTCAGCTTCAATTTTGGATGCATAAGTTGGGTTTGTTCTTCTCGTGGCTTGCTTAAATCCTCGATGTTCTTCTGGTAAACCCAGATGATGATTAGTAACATCAGGATCAAGCCCAGAAATTTCTGTATAGTTCCAAGAAAATATATCTCTATTTTTCTTTAGAAAAGAAATATACATCTCTTGATCTTCAAGAGTCATTGCAGCACTGATTAATGTGGGGCGTGGATCTTCTTTTCTACCCAGAGTTATTTCTCTGAGTTCATCCACTGTGGTAGAGATACCCTCTTCAAATGCTGGAGGAGCATCTCTGAGATCTTCTTTTTCTTCTTCATTATATATTATTTCTTCCATTTCTACTTTCATAGTAGATGATAAAGAAAAATTTTCATTATCATAAGAGATGTTAAAATTTGCACATCTTGAAGAAGAAGCTTCCATTTTCGACCCGATTGATGATGAAGGGTCTTCTTTGGGTAATAAAGAGGAGGTGATGGATTTAGAATCGACATCATTGTTTACCTCCATTGTTTCTATAACTTCTTCTGGCCAAATTGGCAAAGTATAGAATTGTTCATTTTCAGCAGATGAAATGAAGACGTCACCATTTGTGCTTTCATTACTGCTTGGTGGGTTACCAATTTCTCCCATGTTGTCTGGCTCAATTTTCATAACTGAAATTATGGATCTTTCCATAAGATTATTTTGATTTGGGTCTATCTTGTCAATTTGACTGATAGACAACACATAATCTGTACTCACATGTATAAATGGATTTACTGGAATCTTCTCCAAACCATATGAAGCATTAACTTTGGTAATCTCTTTTGTTGTGGATTTCTCCCTTCACTTCATGTGAGAGAATTCCGCCACAATGTATTAAGACTCACATGTATTGAACGGGGCCTTATCACCATACAATGTCCCAAATTGACCATCGAAACAATATTTGAGACATTGATGGTATGATGAAGGGATAGTCGCATGTTGATGTAGCCAGGGTCTTCCAAGCAAGATGTTGAAGGCTGAATCCTGATCAACAACCATGAAATCTGAATTGGATACAAGATCTCCAAACTGAGTTCAGAGTGTAACTTCACTCAGTGATTCCTGTTCATTTTTATCATATCCTTGTAACATCATGGTAGAAGGAGATAAATCAGATTCTGTGAGGCCCAATCGATGAAGTGTACGAATGGGAATGAGTTTGACTCCTGAACCATTGTCAATGAAAGCTCTTCGGACGTCTACGCCATTGAGCTTGCCAGATAAGTACAAAGGTCTAATATGTCCATGCACAACATCATCTTCATCTTCATCAGTAAAATATATTATTGCATGGAATTCTTTAGGATTATTCTCTATGTGATAGACTTCAGCTGCAGCAATTTCAGTTTCAAACTCCTGAGGACTTGACAAAGCCTCGATGAGTGCTTCCCGAAGATCTTTTGACAGATTCAGAGCATCCAGAATTGATAACTTTGCTGGTACTTGGGCCAAGTATTTCAATATATCATACTTTTGATCCATAGGTCTTCGTTTCCCAACAGGAATATGTGGTTTAGTAGGTACCTTGTAAGCAGATGCTTTAGAAGTTGATGCATCTTGTATTGGGATACGAGTTGGCAATATTCCTGATTTTTGGAAGATTAGACCGATTAGATCCATTTACTTGCTGATAGGAAGAATATGGAACCTTCAACCGGTCTTCCAAAATAACTATGCCAGGACTGAATTTGCTATTGGTATAAGAACTTGCTTGTTCTTGTTGAGCTCGCTGAAGGGCTCTTGAAACACACGACCGATTGTCTCCTATCGACCGGTCAAAGTTCCGGTGCTCTGCTAATGTGTATAGAAGCACTCGGGTCGAATCCTCAGCAATGATACTTTATAATAGTCATTTGTTTTTAGTTGATTGTATTTTGATTAGGGGGGTTTGTTTGCAGAGCTTAGTTGAAATTATTGATTGACTATAATTGATTTAACAAATTGATAAGGATTGGGGTGAGTTCATTATTGGGGAGTTAATCATGTGATATCCTTGATCCTTGCTTTGTATTGCATTGAATTAACACCCATGTCATAAGTTGACGTTGATTGGAATTCCTAGGTATTAAAGCTTTAATCCAAGCCTTAACTTAACTTAGGGTTCTAATCTCAATCAAAACTTATTTATGGTAGTGTATTTATGGATCCAATAATCCATGGAAACCACTTGTTAAACAAAACATATCATTAATCCATGACATATTAAGTTTAACATACACAATATTAATTTAAATAATACTCATCAAGCAAAACTCTCAATCACTTAACATTACAAAATTATAACTCACCCCAATGAGATATTTACTCAGCCATTTGGGTGTTTAATAATCTGGTTATAATTATTATGATTATAAATTAATAAGAGAAGAAAAATAATGGGATAAGAAAAGAGTGGTACGTCGACACACACACACAAAAAATGATAATAATTAAAAACAAACTTTCGATTGAATGAAGAAGCAAAATAAGGGAAGGGGATTAAACTATATATGAACTATTTTAAGAACATAAATATTAATCTATAGAAGGTGGATGAGAATAAGAGAAATTAAAGAAAAAACTTGCATTAAAACCGAATTACAATCAAAGAGACTTACAAGATTACAAAAACGAAGAACATGAAAGTAAGTGAAAACAAATAGAGAAGGAAAGGTCTATCAAGTGAAAACTTTAGTATAGAAGATAATCCATATCATTTTTAAATTCTTTGGTCAGGCCAATATAATCCCCTCTCTTCTGAAATTCCAACCCCTCTCAAGGAGAGAAGGGGAGAGTATTTATAGCCCAAGGAGTGGACTGTTTGCATTCCCAATATGTTCCTCCACTTTCATCGCCAATTTGGCTATTCAGACAGCCGAATCGCCAAGTATCTCCTTCTTCAAAGTTGTATATAATAAAGTTTTCCGACTACTGTCAAAATTTGGAGGAATTTGGACATGTGGAGACAAAGTTATGGAGGTTTTATTAAACAAAGGTAAACTGTCCATTTCTATCCATGCATTTTCGATGGACAAAATGTGAATGGATTTTGGAACAGGATGATGCCTTCAAATCCGAATGAATTCTTCAACAAAGTCGTCCGTCTATATCCCCTATTTCCCAATGAAAAATCTAAGCTCGATTTGATCCATAAATCATGAGATATGTCATGAATACTATACTGATTTTATTTCTAGGCTAGAATGGTGGGATGGACATCAATGCTTTATTTGGCCCCCTTGTACTTGGATTTGGGCCTTGAAATTTTTTATCCCAGATGAAATTTAGTGTCCCCTGAATTATGGTGGAGTGTTAATGTTTTTTGACTTCTGGATTGAGCCCAGTAAATCAATCGTTATGGCTGCTCCAGTTTGTTCACAGATTCTTTAGTCTTGTTTGTGAGGACCATATGACCCTTCAAATGCCAAAATTGGATCATGGTACCTTCTAATGAAATGTTTTTTATTGAAAGGAGAATCCTAAAACACTAGAATCCTACAATTTGGATCAGTATAGTGATATTTATTATTAAAACATTAAACTGACTCAATTGGACTACTTCTAAAAATGCTCAAAAATTATACTTAATATTAAAACATTAATATTTCACACAAATTATGCACATTTCATATAAAATCAGTAGAGGTAATATAATAAGTCATGAAAATATTAATAACATAAACTCCCCCACACTTAGTTTTGTGCATGTGCTCATGTGCAACAAATATAAAAACATGACAAAAACATTTTTACTCACCAACAAATTTTAAAATTTTGTTTTCTCCAATCAGGGGAGGTTTAGACTATTTCACTCATCCATTTTGAATTCCACCACAAGTTGTTATAGAAACAATGTTCCAAAACTAATTCATTTTTTCATGCTCAAATTTAGAAATGGAAAATGTGGACACTCAAAACTCACACCTCTCAAGATGATAAAATTCATTTGTGGAGGTTCACTCTTTCACCAACCAAAAGTGAAAATCTTAGTATTTGAAAAGAGCTCTCAGCTTCCAATACATATCCAAAGTGAACAAGAATCAAGAGGTATTTTAAAGGGGTTTTTCTGTGGCTATGGGACGGTATGAATATGATGTCCAAGAGAGAGAAGAAGAGGGTTAAAATACCAACATAGAAAAAGCAATGCACATTTTATTAAAATAAAACAAGGAAGGAAATGAAAACACATATTTACAAGGGAATGATTGTGTGAAGAAAGACACAATAGAGGAAGAAAATATGAAGGTAATGAGAAGATAGAATATTTACAAAACAAAAAACATCTCCCAATAAGAATATAATGCAAGTTTTCTTTTTTCTCTTTTCCTTTTTTTATTTGTTTTTTCGAATGTTGACCTTGAAACAGATATCACACTCATATCCCAACCCATGTTTGATCTCCTCATGACACTAATTGTAATAGTTATAACAAGATCAAAGTTTGAGGAAGAGTGATTTTTGACCTACCCAAGACACAACCCATTTTTATCATTTTTGTTTTTTTTTTGAATTTTTTTTGAACACTTTTCAATATCATTTGTACAATACATTCCCAAATACCACTGAATGAAAACCTCACCCCCCCACACTAAAATGGATGCTTTCCCTCAAGCATATGATAACACACCAGAAAGTAAGGAAATGATACCCAAAAATGAAATTCATTCCCCCCACACACTTAAATTTCAAAAACTTATGCAATTAAAATCCATGATGATAATGGGTGGGATAAGGTATTGGGATTGTAATGTGGATATCAAAGAAAAGGTTTTCATAGGCTTTAAGGGGCTTTCAAAAGGAGGATTAATGTAAGGGAAATGGGAGGCTATATGGCTATTGTGATTCTCATGTGGTTCAGAAAATGCTTCTATCATATTAATAAACACTAATGTAGGAAATTCAGCTCGAAGGTCCCCAAACTCAAGACTCACAAATGAGGGTGAAAACACACATTTTGAAAAGATGTCCATAGGTGGCCTTGGCATGAAAGCAATTGTTTTTTCTCACGGTTTGGGAAAAGCATTTTCCAAATCAAAAATTGAGCATTCAAAATTTTTTAATTTTGATAACATATTCTTTATCCAAAGTCACGATGAAAATACAAAAATTTTGAGAGGAAAACAGGTCAGTTAACTCCCCAAAATGGTTGGACAAAATTTCAAAAACTTGATGGTGAGTAAGCATGACTCTTTTTATTATTTTTTTTAAGTGATTGTGTTTTTTTGTTTTTGTTTTTGTTTTTAAGGTTTTTTTAAAATACACACCCTCACAAGAAAGAAAAAAAAGGGTTTGAAAAAAAAGTGGTAAAAAAATGAAGGAGAGAAGAAGAAGAAGAAGAAAGAGGTAGAGAGATGAAGAGATAGAGAGAGAGTTAAAGGTAAAGAGGTTCCCCCTAGTTTGGATTTGGCGGGTTTCCATCTCCATCTAGTGGTTGGTCGATTGGAAAAGTTGGAGATCCAGGGGAAGTCGATGATTATCCGGGATTGTGTGTCCTCTCATGGTGATTCTTTAACCGATGTCCATTAACCGTGAATATTCTTTTGGAAGAGGGGTCTTGGACTTGCACTGCACCAAATTGGTAAACACTAGTAATAACAAAAGGACCTTCCCAACGAGAATTAAGCTTACCTGGGTGAAGTCGGAAATGAGAATTGAAGAGCATTACCTTTCCACCTTCATGAAATACCTTTCTCAGGATGTGTCTTTAATGGAGTACCTTAGCCTTCTCTTTGTACAGATTGAAATTCTTATAAGATTCAAGTCGAAGATCCTCTAGTTCATCCAATTACAACAATATTTCGTCACCAGATTTTTCACAATCAAAATTATAGGTTTTCACAGCTCAAAAAGACTTATTTTGGATTTCAACTGGTAAGTGACATGCTTTACCAAAAACTAGCCTAAAAGGATACATCCCAACGGGTGTTTTATAGGAAGTTCGATAATCCCAAAGGGCTTCACCAAGTCTCTCCAGCCAGTCTTTTCTGGTGGTCTTAACAATTCTCACAAGTACCCTTTTCACTTCTCTAATATAGAGTTCAGCCATGCCATTTGTTTGGGGGTGATATGCAGTTGAAGTTTTATGTACAACCCCAATTTTTTCAGAAGAGTTTCCATGGTTCTATTACAAAAATGGGTTCCTAAGTCACTGATCAAGGCACGTGGTTTGCCAAATCTTTGGAAGATGTGGGTCTTTAGGAACTCACTAACAGTATGAGCATCATCCTTCCTAGTGGGTTTGGACTCAACCCACCTTGAAACATAATCGACCGCAAAAAGAATGTATGAGAATCCATTGGAAGGGGGAAATGGTCCCATGAAATCGATTCCCCAAACATCGAAGATTTCACAAATGATTAATGGATTTTGGGGAATTTCATTTATTTTGGAGATTGTGCCGAACTTTTGGCAAGTGGGACATGATTGAAAGAACTCATGTGAGTTCTTGAAGAGTGAAGGCCAGAAGAATCCAAGGTTTAGGACCTTTCGGGAGGTCCTGTGTGGTCCAAAGTGGCCACCTCCGGGAAGTGAGTGACAGAATTCTAAGATGGAATAATGCTCATTTTCTTCAACACATCTCCTAATTACCATGCCAGCCCCAGTTTTCCAAAGTTTATTTTCTTCCCAAAAATAGTATTTTGAATCACTTTTTAACTTCATTTTTTGTTCTTTTGAAATCTTTTCAAGAAAAACACCAGAAACCAAATAATTTACAATTGGGGCATACCATGGTAACTTTGGAGTGAGAGACGAAAGGTTCTCAATGGGGAATTCAGGATCAATGATTTCTAAATGAGAAGAATTAGAAATTCTACTCAAGTGATCAGCCACAGTGTTTTCTTTTCCAGGTCTATCTTTGATTTCAAGTTCAAACTCTTGGAGCATTAGGATCCATCTTATTAGCCTCAGTTTGGAATCACTTTTCTTCAGTAATAACTTTATAGTAGAATGGTCTGTGAAGATTATGATTTTGGCACCTAAGAGATAGGGACGAAATTTATCTAAGGCAAAAACCACTGCTAGAAGTTACTTTTCAGTCACAGTGTAGTGAGATTGAGTTTCAACCAATGTTTTTGAGGCATAATAGATGACATGAGGAATCTTTTATCTTCTTTGACCAAGAATATCCCCAACAGCTCTATTAGAATCATCACACATTAACTCAAAGGGTAAGGACCAATATGGGGGTTGGATTATTGGGGCAGATGTTAGAGCAGTTTTGAGTTCAAGAAAGGCTCTCTTGAAAACCTTATCGAAATGGAAAGTGACATAATTTTGGAACAAATGAGTGAGTGTGAGGGAAATTTTACTGAAGTTATGGATGAATCTCCGATAGAAACCAGCATGACCGAGAAATGAACGGATGTCTTGAACAGATTTGGCTTCAGGAAGTGATTGGATCACTTCAATTTTGGCAGGATCGACTTCAATACCATCTTTTGAAACTATGTGACCTAGAACAATCCCATTTGCAACCATGAAGTGACATTTTTCAAAATTTAACACAAGGTTACAGTTGACACACTTTTGAAGGACTAGAGATAGTGAATGAAAACAAGATTCAAATGACTCACCATAAATGGTGATGTCATCCAGGAAGACTTCCATGCAGTGTTAAATGAATTCTAAAAAGATAATCATCATACACCTCTGGAATGTTGTAGGAGCATTGCAAAGTCCAAAAGGCATTCTTCTATATGCATATGTTCCAAAGGGGCATGTGAAAGTAGTATTTTCTTGGTCTTGAGGTGAGATTGGGATTTGAAAATAGCTGGTGTATCCATCAAGAAAGTAATAGTGGACTTTCTGGCTAATCTTTCTAGCATTTTATCAAGGAATGGAAGAGGGTAGTGAACTTTTTGGGTTTCAACATTCAATTTCATATAGTCGATGCACACACGCCATTTGTTCTTCACTCGAGTTGTGACTACCTCTCCATATTCATTTGTGACAACAATTATCCCACCCTTCTTAGGTACAACTTGAATTTTACTAACCCATTCACTATCAGAAATTGGGTAAATAATACCATCTTAAAGAAGATTGGTGATCTCTTCCATAACTACCTCAAGGATGAGTGGATTGAGTCTTCTTTGTGGTTGTCTAATTGGTTTGGATGACTCCTCAAGATGGATGTGATGCATGAAAAGGGCAAGGTTGATTCCTGGTATGTCATCTAGGGTCCAACCTAAGACCTTTTTGTTTTCCTATAACACTTGAACAAGTTTGGACTCCTCAGTTTTAGTAAGTGTGGTAGAGATAATGACAGGATATGAGTGATCATGGAAGAGGAATGCATATTTCAGGTGTGCAGGAAGAGGTTTCAGATCAGTCTCATCTTTCACTTTTGGGCTCGACAACTTAGGAATGGAAGAAGGGACTTCAGTTGCTTCAGGTTCATTTTCCTTAATACTGTCCAAGGTGGAGCAGTAGAGATCAGAATTGATGTGGAATTCAAGAGAGTTTTCAAGTTCCTCTAGATTGATGGAGTCTATGAATGAGAGGTCCACATCAACATCACCATTTATGACTCGGTTAATCATAGTGCATATTTCACAAGATCCTTTGTCATTAGAACATGAAGAACACGGTGGATTGGGGTTTGATTGACTCTTATAAGTGTCCTCAAAAGTATGAATTGAAAATGTAGAGTGGTCCTTAGATGGGTATCGCATGTCTTGGAAAATGTCAAACTTGACCAGTTGGTCACCGAATTCCATGAATAAGATGCCTGAATGGACATCAATCTTGGTTCTCGCAGTCATGAGGAATGGTCTTCCTAGAATTAGGGGAGTTCGTTTCACCTTCCATGTCAAGAACATAGAAATCAGCAGGGAAGATAAGATCATTGAGTCAGACAAGGACATCCTCAATTATTCCCTTAGGAATGGATGTGCTTCGATTGGCTTACTGAATGACAACACCTATTGGATTTAAGGTACCTAGACCAAGGTTGGAGAATATGGATTTGGTCATGACATTAATTGATGCTCCTAGGTCTATGAGTGCATCATCAAAGTTCAAACATACAATTTGGCATGGAATCGTAAAGGTCCCTGGATCTTTGCACTTTATGGGAATAGACTGCTGGGTGGAAACATTTTCGAAGGTCCTAAGTTGCCTCTTGTGGGTACACAACTCCTTGAGAAACTTGTCAAACTTATGAATTTGTTTTATGGCATCTAAGAGGGGAATGTTGACTTCAACACGTCTAAACATGTCGAGCATTTCAAGATCAGGTTCAAAGGACTTCCTTGGTTTAGAAACGGCTTGAGGAAAAGGAATTGGGTTCCTAAGTGGAATTGAAGGAGGTGAGGGAATGGTTTCAGGTTTCTTTTCAAGTTTCTTTTTCTTTTCATTTTCTAGGTCAACATTCAAAGGAGGGCTAGAGGACTTATCTTGAGGCATAACAAGTTGCTTTCCAGATCTAAGTTAAATTGAACTTACATTACCCTTGGGGTTGGGTAATGGTTGAGCTGGGAGTTGGGAAGAATTGGATGGTTGCTACTGACTAAGGTGGGATGCAAGTTGACCGATTTGGGTTTCAATGTTCTTAAGACTAGAACGGGTGAAGGAGGCAAGATCTTAAACAGCACATTCCCATGGTTTCTTGGAAGAAGAGGCTTGTCCCGGATTGGGATTGCCTTGATTTTGGTTCTTGGGAAAATGATTGTATTGGTTTTGGAATTGGGAAGGCTCACGAGGATAATGGAATCCAGGAGGAGGATTTTTCCTTTGAGGTTGAGGAAGAAAAGGATAAGGTTGTTGGAAGTTACCAACACCTTTACCATATTGGAATTGGATTTCTTTTTGATGAGGTAATTTAGGGGTATGAGATATGGGATTACCATACCTAAGTCCTTGGTTATAGGAAGAAGATAAGGCCTTAGAGTGAGGTTGGTTGAAGTTTCTAACAAACTGACCTGATAGTTGAGGGTTTGTGTTCCGCTGAGCATATGCTGCATTGAGCTCCATTGGTCCAGATGAATTGGATTGATCCTCTTGAAGTTGTGGACATGTGTCAGTTGGATGAGATAGAGAGTTGCAGATTCCACACATTTTGATAGGTCCAGGAAACATTGATTGCGGAGAAGACGAGGTTGGGGATTTGGTAGCAACAGCTAGCTGTCGCACAAGACCTGTAAGTTCACTCATCCACTCAGTCATTTTGTTCATCTCAATTGATTGATTATCTTGGGCTTGTTTGACTTGATCATGTGCTCAAGTATGGAATTGTTGTGTGTTTTCATCCATGTTACTTATGAGATCTCTTGCTGCGGCAGGAGCTTTATCAACAAGATCACCGCCACTTGCGGCGTCTATGAGAGTTCTCTCCATAGCCAATAACCCCTCATAAAAGTATTGGATCAAGAGTTGGTCAGGAATTTGGTGGTGTGTTCATGTTGCAACAAGCATTTTGAACCTCTCCCAGTACTCATGGAGTGATTCACTTGGGAATTGACAGATACCACTTATTTCCTTTCGGATAGAAGCAGTATGAGAAGCAGGAAAGAATTTCTCTAAGAATAGTCGGTTCATATCATTCCATGTAGTTATGGAACCAGGAGGAAGGTAGTAGATCCATGACTTAGCAGTGTCAGCTAGGGAGAAATGGAAGGCTCGAAGTTTGATTTGTTCTTCAAAAACCCCTTGAGGCTTCATGGTAGAGAACACTACTTGGAACTCATTAAGGTGGAGATGTGGATCCTCACTGGATAGCCTGTGAAAATGAGGGAGAAGATGAATCAAACCCGATTTGAGTTTGAATTCAGCTTCTATGTTTGGATATTGAATACCAAGAGGTTGGTAATTCATATCAGGGGCAGCGAGTTCTTTTAGGGTTTGTTCCCTAGGATTGGCCATTTCAATTTCAACTGGTTGGATGAGGACTGGTTCTTGAATTATTTGAGTATATCTTATGTTCCTCCTAAGTTGGCGAAGTGTTCGATCAATTTCAGGGTCAAACAAATCTAAGGGATTGTTTGGGAGGCTACGGGGCATTCAAAGAGATTTTGGAAGAAAGAGGAAGACGGGTTTTTCTTTGTGTTTGTTTTTCAATTTTTTGTAAATTTTGTTTTTTTTTATTTTTTTTACAATAACCAATAACTAATGACTACATAAAGCACCATCCCTGGAAACGACGCCATTTTAAACACACGGACGATTGTCGCCTATCGACCGGTCAAAGTTCTGGTGCTCTGCTAATGTGTATAGCAGCACTCGGGTCGAATCCTCGGTGATGATACTTTATAATAGTCATTTGTTTTTATTTGATTGTATTTTGATTAGGGGGGTTTGTTTGCAGATCTTAATTGAAATGATTGATTGACTATAATTTATGTAACAAATTGATAAGGATTGGGGTGAGTTCATTATTGGGGAGTTAATCATGTGATATCCTTGAGCCTTTCTTTGTATTGCATTGAATTAACACCCATGTCATAAGTTGACGTTGATTGGAATTCCTAGGTATTAAGGCTTTAATCCAAGACTTAACTTAACTTAGGGTTCTAATCTCAATCAAAACTTATTTATGGTAGTGTATTTATGGATCCAATAATCCATGGAAACCACTTTTTAAACAAAACATATCATTAATCCATGACATATTAAGTTTAACATACACAATATTAATTTAAAGAATACTCATCGAGAAAAACTCTCAATCACTTAACATTACAAAATTATAACTCACCCCAATGATAGATTTACTCAGCCATTTGGGTGTTTAATAATCTGGTTATAATTATTATGATTATAAATTAATAGGGGAAGAAAAATAATGGGATAAGAAAAGAGTGGTACGTCGACACACACACACGAACAATGATAATAATTAAAAACAAACTTTCGATTGAATGAAGAAGCAAAAGAAGGGAAGGGAATTCAACTATATATGAACAATTTTAAGAACATAAATATTAATCTACAGAAGGTGGATGAGAATAAGAGAAATTAAAGAAAAAACTTGCATTAAAACTGAATTACAAACAAAGAGACTTACAAGATTACAAAAACGAAGAACACGAAAGTAAGCGAAAACAAAGAGAGAAGGAAAGGTCTCTCAAGTGAAAACATGAGAATGGAAGGTCCTCCCAAGCCTTTTTCAAGGCTTTGGTCATGCCAATATAATCTCATCTCTTCTGAAATGCCAACCCCTCTCAAGGAGAGAAGGGGAGAGTATTTATAGCCCAAGGAGTGGACTGTTTGCATTCCCAATATGTCCCTCCACTGGCATCGCCAATTTTGCTATACAGACAGCCGAATCATCAAATATCTTCTTCTTCAACGTTGTAGAGAATGGAGTTTTCCGACTACTGTCAAAATTTAGAGGCATTTGGACATGTGGAGCCAAAGTTATGGCGGGTTTAGTAAAAAAAGGTAAACTGTCTATTTCTATCCATGCGTTTTTGATGGACAAAATTTGAATGGATTTTGGAATAGAAATATTCCTTCAAATCAAAATGACTTATTAAACAAATTATTCCTTCTATATCTCCTATTTCACACTGAAAAATCTCAGCTCTATTTGATGATTACATCATGAGATATGTCATGAATACTATACTAATTTTATTTCTCGTCCAGAATGGTGGGCTGGACTTCAATGCTACATTTGGGCCCCTTGTACTTGGATTTGGACATTGAAAGTTTTATACAAGATGACATGTATGGTCCCCCGAATTAAGGTGGAGATTTAATGTTTTTGGACTTCTGGATTGAGCTCAGTAAATCAATCTTCAAGGCTGGTCCAGTTTGTTCACAGATTCTTTGGTCTTGTTTGTGAGGACCAAATGACCCTTCAAATGGAAGAATTGGATCATGGTACCTAATAATGAAATGTGTTATATTGAAAGGAGAATCCTAAAAAAGAAGAACCAAAAAATTTGGATCAGTGTAGTGATACTTATTGTTAAAACATTAAACTGACTCAATTGGACTACTTCTAAAAATGCTCAAAAATTATACTTAGTATTAAAAGATTAATATTTCACACAAATTATGCACATTTCATATAAAATTAGTAAAGAGGGAATATAATAAGTAATGAAAATATTAATAACATCAGCTCTACCACGATTTTCTACAGCGTACACAGTTCTAGCAGGGGTAGAATTGGAATAGTGGCTTCTGAAAGATCCACATCTTCCCCTATATCCTAAGCCTCTGGAACTTCCTCTGATTCCCTTGTTTGATACAGGGAATTCAGGCTCATCGAAATCAAAACTATGAATGACATATGGATCTGTTAATTGAATCATATTAAAAGAACCGAATATTAACTCTTCGTCTGATGAAGACTCTGCCTGATTAGCCTGTTTAGGCTTTTCCGTTTGGTGGGGCGATGCCCGTGGATTTAAGTAGATGGCATGAAGTCTGCCAGAGTCAAAGACAATTTAGGCTTTGACACATACTCATCATCTTCTTATTATTTTTCTTTCTTTGAATCATGCCATTTCTTTGTGGACTTCCCCTCTGACGAAGAGGGTTTTTCCACAACATTCATGGCAGAAGACATAATCGTTTTCTTTAATTGTGTTCGCAAAATAGCATGAGTTCGGTTGATTGTCTTTCTGACCATCCAATCATCATACTTCTGTGCATTTTTGTTTTTGAATTCTTTCCGTTTGCCTTTCTCCTATGGGACTGTAGCAGTAACACATGATACCTGAGCTAAAGAACCTTTCAGTTTGACTTGTCCCGAGTCGACCATCTTTTGAAGGAGGTCTTTGAAGACAAAACACTCCTGGATGGGATTCCCCAACATTTGATGAAAGGGGCAATATTTGGGACGGTCTTCATCTCCTTCCTTGTTTTGAATTTTGGGCCTTGGAAATTGAACCAGATTATTTTCCAAAGCTGAAATGAAGTAACTAAGAACTTGTTCATTTAAAAAAGAGTATGTTTTTCTCTTCAGATCCTAAAATTATTTTCGTCTTTGATCTCTTTGATCATCTGGACGAAACAACCTTTGTTGTTGGCACTCAGGAGGTGGAGCCCTTCGAGAAGATAAAGGTTTTGAAGTAGAAACAGGTGCAGGTGCTTGTTTAAGCATAACTGTAGCAGTTTCTTCTTTACCCATTCTCCTTCCTGGAGCTGATGGAATTACACGAGATTTAGCCTTAGCCTATATAAGGGAATCTTCAATCTGCTGAGCGATTAAAGTAAGGTATCGAAACCCTCCTGTGTATTTCACAGGGATCAACGGCGTGCGTAACTCATCACGCAAATTTTCCACACAGATTGTCAACAATTCTTCTTGAGGGAGTGATAATCATAGGGTATATGTTAATCCCTTCCAGCGAGCAATGAAATATAAAACCCTTTCATTCTCCCTTTGCTTACAGTTTTTAAGATAAAAAATTGTTGTCTTTGGCAAAGTCGAGCTGAACTGAAGAAGGAATTGTTGACGGAGATCTTCCCATCTAGTAATTGACCGGGATTGCAAGCTTGTATACCAGACAAAGGATGGTCCTTGCAAAGTCCGTACGAAGCATCTGAGTTTTACTTATTCTTGTTGCTCCGGAGTTCCCATCATAGAATCACAACAAGACACGTAATGCATCAAATGTTGTTCAGGGTCGCCTGATCCATTGATAATAGGGAATACAGGGTTTCCAAAACTAGATGGAGGAGAGATTGAATCTACCCATTCAGGGTAAACTTTCTTTTCTGGTGGGAACTGCGCACGTTTCCCTTCCATAGTTTCTAACCGAGCTATTAATGACTCAATAGTAGTTATTAACTTTTGAGAAACATCCGATTGAACTTGGACTTGGGTAGGTGCAATGACTGGAGCTTGGACAGATGTGGTAGTTGGCGCAACAACTGATGGTATCACTACCAACTGTTGTTGCACTTGACCCGTAGGATTAGACCTGTGAGGGTGTACTGATATAGGAGGATATCCTTGATCCATCTCAGTAACTGCAAAAAATTCCTTTGGCTGGCTGACTCCTGCACGCTTAAGAAGAAGACTACTCTGAAGTAGTTCTGCATTCAACCTTCTTAATACCTTCATTTCTTCCTCCTGTTGTGCAAGCCTTTGCTCTAGTGAGAGCGATTGGCCTTCTCCAGAGGAAGGATATGTAACCTAATTCTTTCCCCTCCCTTTTTTGGATCCTTTTCGGAGAGGGGGAAGTGGGTTACTCGAAGGATTACCTAGGTTATGAGTAACCCTTTGATTTCGTGTACGCACACCTTCTTCATTTGTGTTAGTGCATACATCTTCTTGGGCAGGAACCTCTTCATCTGGGTCCCCTGAGTGAGCCTCATCTGGTGGATCAGCAACAACGGCATTGATGACATTGATTAATGCATAACGCATCGCATCCCTTCTATCGGCATTTCTGTGATATTGTCTTCTTCCATGTATTTGATGAGACATTGACTTTTGTTGATTCGATCCCTCAAGAACATCTTGACAAACCGTAATTTGGAGGGAATCTCATGATAATTTGGCTCTTCGTTCTTCTTGAGGCTTCTTCCCTAATTGAGAAAAGCCTGAATTTTTCTGAGGAGGGGATTGATGATTTGAAAAAGTCCCCAGTCTGGTGGACTGGGGCTGTTCCTGCTGTTCCCGCTCAACTCCTCGAATCCTATTTGTTGATTCTGAGGGTTGGTTTAAAAGAGTCCCTAGTTTGGTGAGATGGGGTGGCTCTTGACATGCTATGTATGAGACTTTCTTAAAAGCTCTCCTGATCTTGCGAACCCTAGTCTGGAAATTAGCTGGATGCATTAATCTGTATCCACTTTTATCACCTGGTTCAAAAGACCGTTGGATGATTTCTGACACTTCTGTCACTTGATGATGTGCTTGCTCCATACGAGAGGCATGTTCAATATTCTCATTTGCTTGATGTAGGATTAATTCAACAACTTGTTCTCTGTATTCTTGATTTTGAGAGGAACTAGTTGAGGCCTGTTCTTGGGTAATGTTTTGAGTACAAACAAATCCCATTGACTGTGGCCGGCCATGGGCAATAACATTGCATGAGACCATTTTCGGCGGGCTTTACTGACTAGAGAGCACCATGAAATGTAGTGCTCCATGAACACCCCATCCTATGACACGAATACCAGATAGGGCATTCGCAATTAACTGACGCAATCTTCTTAGTGCGCCAAGGTATGAACGTTGAAGGGCTCTATGCTACTTTTCAGTCTTCGGATATCGAGAGACTGATAGAGATGCCAAATCAATCTGACGTTGTAACCCTTCTATTATCTTAAGATGATTTTCATATTCATCATAAGATAATACTTTCTTTTTCAACTGACAAAGAGTTTTCCATATGTTGAGACGAATATCATGAATTCCATCTTCCGTCAACATTTCTGGAATGTCATTCTGAGAGTCATCCAGAGGCCAAAACACGACTGGAACTTCACCTTTTTCCAGTTTTTTTCTCATGTTCAGCATTTCCTCTTTATCATTTGATGAATATTATTCTACCTTATTTGACCAGAGTTGGTGTTTCCTTGTTGCTTCATCGGATTCAACAAGATTGGTAGAGAAATCTTTGATCAAACTAGAAGATGCATGACTTAGGGGTGTTTCGGAGAATTACCTACACCCTAGGCTATCTTCTGATTGAGAAAGTATTTCACCTGCTAGCGATGAAGCATCAGACATGACTGGTTTCGCATTTGCAAGTGCCTCAAGATAAGAGGGCTTTCTCGGCACTACATTGTCCACTGGAGCATTTTCCGGGCAATGTGCATCACTACTGCGGAGAGGACTTTCACAGTGAAATTCATCCTCATGGGGAGGACCACCATGGTGGGTTACAATAAAAGATGATATCTCTTGATCCTTGGTCTTCTAACCACACAGAGGGTTCTTGTGGCTCTCATCTGAAGATGAACCTTCGAGATCGACCGAATTGTCATGAAGCAAGCCTTCATGAGGAAGTGTCTGTTGAAGACCTTCAGAGTTAATATTCCCACTATTGGGAAATGAGGGAGTAGAATCTTGAATTTCAAAAGATTACTGTCTGAGGGCTTCAAGAACTCTAGCATCGAGCATGTATTTGTTACAGATTGTCTCTTCATCTCCTGACTGTGCTGAGCAGGTCTTTTTCTTAGACGCCTTCTTACTCGCCTTGGAAACCACTTGTTGACGAAAGTGGATGCTCTGAGCAGGTGTATGTGCCTGGTCAGGAAAGATGGCCAGGTTAGGCTAACTATCTCCACTCAAATCAAGTGTATGTGCCTGACTTGGTTGTCCATATGATATGGGGGAGTATGCCCCACAACCCTCTTAGACTGGAACAAATGTGTGTGTCTATTCCGGAGTGAACTGTTGATGTGTCACTCCACTGGTAGGGATAGATTTATGTTTCTTTCCCTGAGATGTTGTTGAAGCTGTTATAATATCCTGGAAAGCATCCAGAATATGAGAAGGGATTTTCTTCTGCTCTTTCACCATTGATAAAATATGCTTGGTGACTTCAGCTGCCAGAACGGGGATATACGTCCATTCCGTGCTTGGAGTAGGTGTATGTGCCTGCTCCTGTCCTCCTTTTCCTATCATTGAATCCTGACAGTACTCAAGTGTGGGGGCAGAGAGTTGAGTATGCCTCCTATTTGTCGCCGGACCTTTCCGACTGACTTCTTCGAATGCTACCAAGCGAGAATGTTGGTAGGCTTGATTAATACTAGCAGGTGTATGTGCCTGCTGATTTCACTTCGCTGAACATGGTTGATGAGATCCATCATGTGTAGTCAGACGAGCCTTCTGACTAGATGATGATGTAGAAACAGGTTTATGTTTCTGTCAATAATACTCCGTCGGAATTTCCTGACGGGATTGGCGTACTTCTTCTAGACGATTCTGCTGCACAGCTGAATTAAAACGGGCAGGTGTGTGTGCCCGCACGTTGCTTGCCACCAAGTTAGGTTGGTGGACTTCTCTAGAGATGGAAGAGATGTTAACCGTCTCACTGTTAACCGGATTTCACCTCTGGCGATTCGTCTTGCCTGCTCGGGTTTGAGGAACCTGAGCCGAACGCCTGGAGTCGGTACCCTCATCATGTTGAGGGCGCACTGCCGCATGAGTCTGGCGGCAATTGTTGGTGGGAGCCCTCGGGAAGGACTCTTGTCTACATGAATTAAGGCCCTGAGAGACCTGCTCATTCACCTCCTCAGAATAAGGGAGAGAATGGTGATTGCGTTCTGGGGATAACGACCCGAAACGGTTAGAGATGGTAGTCAGTACGGCCTGCTTCTTGATCACAGGTTGTCGTTGTCCGGACAACCGGTGTGATCTGTTCACTTAGAGGGCTTGTCGAGTAGCCTCCAGAGTTGGGATGGTACCGTGTTGACGGTACTCCTTAACCAACACATTTGATACCCAGTGTTGAAGATGCTGAGAAGGTGATGTCATCCTTAGAGAGGACGATGATCCAGCAGGAGTAGCAGTAGTGGCATTTGCAGCAGCAGTATTCACAGGTGTGAACTTGAGAGTAGCCATTCTAGAAATGAAGATGATCTTGGAAAAGAGTGCCTATTTGATATAACATATGTAATCAAGATAAATTCAGCCACTAAATCTTTTGGATGATCACATATGTCAATGATTGTTTTTGTTGTCCCTCTCATTGAGTTTTAAATAGGGGCCTAACAAATTGGTAAAACATCATTTTAACTTGGTTAAAGATTCACGTCGGGTTCACCATTTTTTGTTTCCCTCAGAATTCGGGGATGACCTCCTTGATTGAAGGTTCAAACATTCCAATCGGTTTCTAACAGGTTTTTTCGTAGAACCGGAAACATCCAATGATTCCACATCCATTTGGACCTACTTTCCAAAGGTAGGCGCTCATTAGTTTGTGGACTGATGAGGCTTAGGAATTTTCATTGGTTGAGAAGATGGGAGGTTGGACTCATCACACCTTTTTGAGGGGAATTATTTTCTACTCTGGGACTCTCTTTATAGATTTAAGTTATGTTCATGAATCCTTATTACATTACCAAGTATAAAATGAGCTTTCCTTTAGATCTGACAATCAATGATCGATATGTAAGAAATTTAGAGAATCTTTTATATGTATTTGAGGTTATTCATTGATAGAGAATCATCTGTATTTGTTACAGATTCTTAGTCAATGGTATCCTTTGATACATAAAAGTCTCTTGGTCATTATGATGACCATGGTGGTTTTAAAGCCACTCAGTGAGGAACTTGAAGTTTATTTCCATTCAGAAGGACATGGATTATTTCAGAGTTGGGATCGAACCCACAGATGGGCTATCTACGTATCCTTTATTTAGAAAAGGAATCAAACCCACATAGTTCGAGTAAGAGAGTATGATGTTTATGATTGGTGGCTCAAAGAAGGATGTCATAATTACTATTACACTCTAAGCTCACGTGAGTCATGATCGGTGTGAGAAACAAGAGGTATTGGTAAAAATCAGACAATTGTGCCATGAAAGATGCAATCATAAAAAATAAGGTGAGACTTATGTATGTATGACTGCCCAGATAAATGATGATTTGGATTTACTTCAGGGAAGAAATCCAGGAATAGGGTCCATAAATGTTTATGTGCTTCACAGATATTTGAATACTCTAACTTGGGGCTTACTCCTGAAAAGAAGTCCCAAATTAGGAGAGTACTTATGATTGGGTTTTTACTCCGGAGAAGGAATCTCAGATCACAGGTAAATTAGGACTGGTTAAGAGGAATTAAGACTGGGGCTTACTCCTAAAAAGGAGGCCCAGGTTAAGAGACCTGATAAATTAAGGGACTTGGGACTTACTCCTAAAGAGGATGCCCATATTTATGACTGTGGATTATTTCTGAAAGAGGAGGCCCAGTTTAATGAAGTTATGGTTGGGGATTACTCTTGAGAAGGATGACCAATTTAGGGGACTGGGGATTACTCCTGAAAAGGAGGCCAAGGTTAAGAGAATTATGGTTGGGGCTTACTCCTAAGGTGGATGCCCAGATTTAATGAGTACTCTCATATTAAAGGATGAGGTTGAATGAATGAAATCTCAATCTTTAGTGACATAAAGATGTGTAAATCACTAGGTTTTGAGAGATATTCCACATAATTATTTTCAGATAAGGAAGTCAAATCAAGAAATCATTCCATAAATGGAATTGAAGAGTGTCTTGAAGACTGAATATTGAATAGGAGAAGTGGAATGGCTTAAGAGGGGTGAAATGGGTAAGAAGGCCACCCAAAAAGGCAGGGGCGCACAAGTCCTGGCAGGCACACAGGTACTGCGTGGGCACACTAGTTCTGGTTGCGCAGGTATACCTTCACGACACATAGGTACTTGCGCGATGGTTAACTAGCAGGGTAATACTTGAGAGACTCTTGGTTAAATCCCTTAGAATCCTCTTGAGGTTCTTCCAGAAGATTGGCGCGCATGTTATATTGAAGGAGTTAGGCGGCGCGCAAGTGTGGCCATTTCCCTTATGGGATGGCCACTTAGGCATGAAAGTGTGGATGAGTTTCAACACTTAGGTCTTCCTTACCCTCTTTAAATCTTCCATTCTAGGTAAGAAATTACCTTAGAATTGTTTCGGAAGCTTTGAGAAGGGACTAGGGCGCTAGGAGCTCAAATTTGAGTTTCTGGAAAACATTCCTCCCCGAATGGGGGGCCCACAGGGTCAATTTATAGGATGAAGAAGACCCGGGCGGTAATCCTTTAGGGCGTGCAAGTCACTTGTGTGACCATTAGGCATCGCGCAAGTGGACTTGCGTGATAGTGATGGAACTTATGCGACCTATGTGCTTTTGAAGCCTTTTTCATGCCTTTGTCGATTTTTGATGTTTTCTTCAAAGGATGAATCAATTTGTGCTAAGTCATTTCCCTTTACATTCCTTTGGACTATTTGACAAAAAAGGAGCATCCAAAATCATAAAAATGTTTTCTTTGAGGAATTATATACTCATAAACCCTTCATAATGGTTTGTAAATAAAATGAGAGTTATCCTAAGCATATTCCCTAGGAGTGTCATAACCAAGAGTGCAGCAAGGCTCATTTTCGTGCACCAGTTCCCATTTGAGTCTAGCTCAAAGCGGTGTTTTTGGGTTTTACCCCTAGGTACATCTGTTCCAAAGCTGCCTCTACCTTCTCGTATCCAGACAGGGATGAATAGCTCAAAAAACTCACAAAATCTCTATAATACCAAAATTCTATGAAGTTCTTCTATACTAATCTTCAAAGTCCATCTTAGGTCTATGTGCTCTAATCAGAGTTTTTATAAATCTAGATTCCAAGGTTTGTGCTAAACTTCCTCTGATACCAACTGTAATGCCCCGACCCCAGTTACCCAGAGTCGGTGCATTATTACATAATATTGGCATTATCACAAAAGATCAATTCTCGAAAGGACGATTAGTTTAGTAGCCTTGGAATAACTAGATACATTAATAATGTTTACATTAAATCATAAAGTG
The DNA here is from genome assembly GCA_963277665.1 of Viscum album. Taxonomy (NCBI): domain Eukaryota; kingdom Viridiplantae; phylum Streptophyta; class Magnoliopsida; order Santalales; family Viscaceae; genus Viscum; species Viscum album. The sequence continues at coordinate 841,543,417 of OY728137.1, read as the reverse complement.
AAAAATACAAAAACAACATCTTGTCTTCATATCCCCTCATACTATCCCTGTAGGTCATTCATAAATTACTTCTTCACATCCTGGGAAAATAAAACATTGAAAGGGGTGAGCTGAGATGCTCAGTAAGGATAACAATATAGTGAAAACATTCGTAAATAAGCATAAACATTTAAGGAAATGTATAACTAAAACAAAAGCCTTTTAAACTTGAACTTAAACATAATATGGAAAAGATAAAATGAAATAATTCCATTTACTTATTCACATGTATATTATACTCGTCAAATAATCACATGCAATATCAATAACCACATTCATAATGATGGAATGCATAATGCCAGACTATCATAACCACATAGCCAAGGCCTCGTGCCAAGACTAAAAATAAGATTTTGTCAAGTCCTTGTGCCAAGACACTAGTTTGTCTCATGAGACATATCGATGCATCGAGGAGCTATAGCGGGCTCCACCCGTTACTTATTAAGTCCAATGCATTCCTCATATGAACAGGTTTAAACATAACAAAAACATTCGTATTAAAACTAGCATATGAAATGTCAATAATTTCACCATAAACTATGAATGGTATAAAAATAACACATCCATAGTCAAACATATCACAAAACCTTCAATAATATATGGAAGTTTTGTATCATAATAAATAAACTTCAAATAAGCTTAAAATCCATCAAAGGATGTTGACATAGATGAAATAAAAACTATTTGAGAGAAATATCTCTTTTTTTGAAATCATTTAAAAGTAACATAATTATAAAATAAAACATTTACTTTTAAAATATTTTTATAATATTTTAAGGGAAGATTTGACTATTCTATAACAGCATGAAATAGGCACACCCGTCGTATAAGTTAAAAAAGACATTCTTACCTTATTTCTGTCGAAAATGTTAAAAAGGACCTTGTTTGGAAAACGACAGAAAGATTACTTTATAAACATCTTATAAAAAGTAAAAAAGGGTATAAATGACTTTATACCATAGTCTTAAAAATATTAAGAATGATTTGAAATACATTTTTAAGAAATATGGATGTGAATGATAAAGAGGTCCCAGTAGATAATCACGTATAAACAACCTCGGATAATGAAGAGATTGTAAAATAAACCCTTACCTAGTAGTTTTCCTTAGTCTATGGTATGTTAAAATCATGTGTAATAGTTAAAATATTGTTATTAAGTTATAAAATAACCATATACATAATTATGATATCATATATGATCTTTTATTAATGCTTTGTTAATAATATTTTAGTATTATCGCCATTTTGGGTGTTAACTTAATAGTTTTCTTTTATATGTTTTGTTACATAAGGAATGTTTGTTATGGATACGTTGCATTTTATTCATATCCAAAATGATATCAATTCCTTAAACACTATTTTTAATCATAAAATGAGAATTATACTTGAATGGATACAATGGGGAATGAATCTCATCGTGTTCATGGAGACGGTAGTCCGTACGTACGCACGAGCGACAATATCATTCTTTTGATATTGTAATAATATATAATTGGATAGTATATGATATATAAAGAATAATTATAATGTTATATTTATTATTTACATGACTTATACATCATTATTATACCCATCTAAATAATAATATATTGAATAACAATTACACCATGACGTGGAGATGGTAGGCCGTACGTACGCACGTATGGTGACATGTCATTCAAGGGATGGATAGAATAATGAATTTGGATGTTAAATATTTATAATAACATCACAGTATATAGAATATACTAGATTTATTATTTTAAAATGGAAATAATAAGGAAAGAAGAAGTTGAAGAAGAAATGAACTTGAAAAAGGGTGGTGAAAACATTACCTCTTCTTCGGGTTCTTCCTTTTGATTTGATCAAAGGGGCTCTTTAGGTTGGCTTTCTAGTCGAAATAAGGCCTCTAAGTTGAAGTGAGGGAAGTATAGAGAGTATTTGGTAAGGGATTGGCCGAGGAAAAAGGATTTGAAGGTTTGAATTAATGATAAGGGGGAGTTCCCTTTTATAAGAGGGGTGATGGGCACCTTTGGAAAAGCTAGAAATATTATTTTATAATAAATTAATATTCGGTTTCTAATGGATCCAAAGCAGATTATTCAAAGTATAAGGTGGGGATGGGTCTAAATAATTTCAACCAATAGAATTTAGACAGTTTTGGGTTATTATATTAACCTATCTTTTAGTTTTAACTCTTAGTTAATTAGTTTGACATTTACCATGTCACTTTGTATTTTTATATTATATAGTTTATAAACTTACTATATACATCCAAGAGACCCCCAAGTGGTACATTAATGATACACCTATCATTATATAGGTATCTTAGCCGAACCATAGGTTTTTAGGAATTTAATATCAATTAATAATATAATATTTGTTTTAAAAACTCTTTTATGTCAATTTTGACACTATTTGGTATTTGATTTTTGTGAAACTTATAACAGCATTATTACTTCGAAAAAACATAATTAAATCAATAATAACATGTCATATTAACCTATAATATTAGTTTAATTTATAAAAAGTCTCAAATTACATTTATTTGGGTATTTATATTATCAATTATTTTAATATTTCATTAATTAGGTAATTACGGTATCACCATTGTGTCATAAATAAATTAAAATATCTAATGTCTAAAAATTATAAATAAAATATCATTATGTAGGAAATATTTTTAGATTTCTAATTAATATTTATAATCTAATTTATCTTATGTATAACCATATATTATAAATTTTTTAGTAATTAAATTTTTATTTTAACTATTTTAACTCTTCTTTAAATTAAATAATAATAAATGTCCTAATCTAATCCAAGTGGACCTAAATGATAATATTTTATTCATAAGGTTGTTTTTGGTCGAGATACACTTGTCCAATAGAATTAGAACATGTGTTAGGATAATATTAATATCATTTTTACCCTTAATTACAGTATTTACTTTTTACCGCGATAAATAAAAGTAAAAAGTTACTATTCACCAAAAATTATTTTTATCTTATTGAACCACATTTTACTCCTTGATATTAACCGTGTCTCTCAGATTTTCGAAATTCCACTCACAGAAGCGGTAATAATAAATTTTATGTGAATTTTCAAATTCTCCTAGGAGGTGGGTAAAAGACGGTGAAAAGTTCAATAAAATTTTTATATGTCTAAAATTATTATAAACTGACTTCAATGAATTGCATTGAACTTATATAGGTATTACGTATCTATTATGACCTAAAATTAATTTAAAGAAAATAAATAATTATTTAAATAAAAAGTCAGTTTTTAACTAATAACTCAGTGTTTTTCACTATTCATCAAAAATTGAAAGTTTTCAGAAAAATACCAAAAATTCACCCTATGCTAATTTCGATATTCCGAATCCAAAAATGAAGTCCATTTTGAAAGATAAAATTTATAAAATTTTAAAAAGTGGGTATTACTATTCATAACAGCTAGTTTGATTGGTTGTGGTGTGTGTTAGAACTCGAAGTTGCGTACAACACATGCTACTATATTATTCAAAGAGAAGTGTACCATGGAAGCTTGGGGTGTTACACATGATCTTCAAGTTATGATCGTTTTAGTGAAATGAGGCCAGTCACGTCTGAGTATGGTCCTCCTTGGTCGGACCGACCTAACCCGACCCGGTCTGAGGGTTCGACGTGGGTCCGAAATGGGTATGGCATGGGTCCATCCCTGTTAGATGGGTCCAATCCAGTGATATAGGTCCAGTACGGAGGCATGCGTCCGGCCTGTTGAGCCGCGGGTCCGGCCCACCTGTAGCCCAGCCCACATGGTGGGGTGTGACCCACCATAAGAAGCTCAGACTGCATGGTGTGGGCTGGTTCTGCATCTCGGGTGCTAGCACATCCGGTTTCAACTCGGCGGCACCAGTTGGTGCCGCCCATTCACCTAGCATGACCAGCAGGCGGCTGGTCATTACACATGCATACAGAACCTCATCTTTTTGCCTCCAGCTCACCCGAGCATCCTGGGTGGGCCTCTCCTCCATGAGGCGCCGATAGGCACCATTCCTCCGCACCGCTATAGTCGTTCAGCCGTGGATCCCTACTTCCATGGTGCACCATGAAGCGCGCTACCACCCACCACCTGTGGCCGTCGGTGATGCCTTCGACGGGACACTCAAGTCTCCAAGGTGGTCCGTTTCTTGAACCACTTGCATCTACATGCTCCATAGGATGCCGCCTTCCCTACGAAGCCCATGGAAATGCGTTATTGACATGTTGATAATCCATCCTTGAAGAACACGTAAATAAAAACTACGACATAGGGACCAGGCCTTCTTCGTGTTGGCCCTCACCCTCCACTTTAGAGCTTAAACATGGGGAAAACATAATAATTATCACAAAGCTTGAATAAAACCCCAATTCAAATCCCTGCATTAGAACCACCCACACGAATGAGTGAATTGGGGATCAACTTGTTTGTCGGTTGATTCGCATTAATTGTTAAATATGTGAATGAGAAAGAAAACTCAAGCAATCAAAGACCCCTACCTGGATTCATTGGATCCACTGATAAAGAAGGATGTGATTCGTGTCATCATTGATCCACGATCGTTGGCATTCATCACCGTTTGTCAACCTCCAGATATGTTCCTCCAATGTCCATCGCTTCGTTCTTCATTCTTCATTGGAGATGGAAACCACTTGCGGTTCGTCAGTGGTTTCCCAATGATTCCTTCTCCGCTCTCCAATGGATTAGATTAATATTAAAAGAAACATGTCACAATGTTTCAGTTATGTTGTGATGTTGCATCATTAATGATGATCATTAATTATCCTCATTAATTGAACCATTTAATTAACGGCGTAGCAGTTATATTTAAAACAAAAAACCATTTAAAGACCTTCTTTAAATCGTTTTGTTGAACCATAGTTTCACCGCTAAACAATTTATGAAAAATAAAAATAACATAGAAAAGTTATTTTATTATTTTTCTGAAAACTCCAAAAATTTACTTTTCTATCCAACCCTTGCTGGTTGTAGTTAATCTTTGCACAAGTGAATCCTAGTGTTGTGAGTTCAATGATGCCCTCAGATTTGCGATATGAGAACTGGTACAAATGTTAGAAAATCCCGTTCACACCTTTATCGAATGTACCTTAAAAAATTTCAGAAATATGTTTCAGGCTCACCGGGCCTTTGAATCACGTGCCCCCAAAGCTGGTGATCTCGAAATAATTCCATCTAATTAAAAAAATTCACACTAAAATTTTGAGACATTACATTCTACCCACCATAGATCTTTACATCCTCGAAATCCAAAACAATGGCCAATAAAACAAGTGGGGGTACTGAGCACGAAGTAGAGCCTCCCACTTCCATGTGCTCCCCTGGAGGTTCCCATGCTGCCATCGAACATGCATGAGATGAATCAACTATCCACAAAGGACCCGCTCATATAGATCCTCCATCACAATCGGGAACTCAGTAAACATTACCCCATCATCAATGTTCAGCTCACCCCAGTCGGTGACGTGCAATGGATCATGAACGTACCTCTTCAGCTATGACACATGAAAAACATTGTGCACTCAGTGCATCTATGGGGGAAGAGCTAGGTGGTATGCTACCTCGCTAACTCTGTTTAAAATATGGAATGGTCTGATGAACCTCAGAGATAACTTGCCACCTCGGCCAAATCACTGCAATCCTTATCAGGGTGAGACCCATAGGAAGACATGGTCTCCCTCCTCAAACTCCAAGGGTCTCAGTCTCTTATCGGCATAATACTTATTCCTACGCTGTGTAGTCCTCATCTGCTCCTGGATGATTTTCACCTTTTTAGTGGTAGCTCGTACCAACTCTGGACCCATGAGTGCTAACTCCTCTAGGTCTGGCCATCATAAAGGTGATATGTAAGGCAGCTCGTACAAGGCCTCAAACTATTCCATGTCGATGGTGGAGTGATAGCTGTTGTTTTATGAAAACACCACTAGTTCTAGGTGGTCCTCACAACTATGACCTAAATCAATGATGCAAGCACGAAGCATGTCCTCTAGGGTCTGTATGGTCTACCCCGTCTGACCATCTATCTGTGGATGAAAGTCTCTGCTCAAGCGTAGATGAGTCTCGAATGCTTCCTACAAACCCTTCAACAACTGATATTTAAAGTGTGCATCATGGTCCAAGAATATCATCGAAGGCACCCCAGGAAGCCTCACTATCTCCTCGACGTAGAGGTGTCCCAATACCTCTACCGATTGCTGCTCTCAGATGGGTAGGAATTTAGTCGAATTGGTGGGTCAATCAATTATCACCCAGATCGAATCGTGGCCTCTAGATGTGTGTGGAAACCCCGTCCCGATGTCCATAGAGATACCATCCAATTTCCACTCTAGTACCTCAATTGGAAGTTCCAAGCCTGCTGGGACCTGATGCTCATCCTTCACTTGCAGAAAAGTGAGGCATCGAGAAATGAGCTTCAACACCTCTTTCTTCATCCATGGATACTAGTACTGACATTGGAGGTCCTGGTACATATTTTCCAAACAAGGATGTTCCACCAAAGGTGGAGTATAGAAATCCCTCAACACCTCCTCCCCCAACATCACTAGTACTAAGGTGCATCCTCTGAAAAGGATGACGTACTCCCCACCTATAGAAAATCCATCAGGAGAATTTCCTCAGGATATCTGAGTATGTAAGGCCTCACAATCAACATTCACAAGTTGAGCCTCCCTAACTCACTGTAAGAGTGGGGGAGTGATAGTCATAGACTAGAGGTATGCTACCCCATCACTATTCACTAAGGATATCTGCATCGTGGGTAGCTGGTCTGCCACCTCGCTAAGTAGCTGTAAACCAAACCTCCTACTAAGTGTGTCTGCCACCACATTCCCCTTCTCAGGAGGGTATACTATCTCAAAGTCATAGTTCTGTAGAAACTCTAGCCATTTTCGCTCCCTCGAGTTCAATTCCTTCTATAAGAATACATACCTGATACTCTTGTGGTCAGAGTAGATGTTAAATTGCTCACCCATAATGTAGTTCCACCATATCATCAAGGAAAATACCACTGATGCTAACACTAGTTCATGGGTTTTATAGATATTCTCATTCTACCTCAACTACCATAGGCAATCAACTCTCTCTCCTACATAATAACACAACCTAGTCTATTTCCTGATGCATCATAATAGACTACATACCCAAAACCCTCTTTTGATAGTCTCAAGATGGGGGCACTCGTCAGTATATGCATAGGCTTCTAGAAACTAGACTGGAACCTCTCTATCCACATGAAGGGTTTTCACTTCTTTTTTAATGCTTAAAAGGGTGCTTCTACTTTGGAAAATTTAGGTACAAACCTCCGGTAGTACCCAAACAACCCCAGGATTCTCTGAACCTCGATCACACTCCTGGGTGGCCCCTAAGAAAGATCTTCCTCTATCTTCATTGGATCCACTGAAAACACATCCCCTGAGATAACGTGTCCCAAAAAGTGGACATCTCAAATCCAGAACTGGTACTTTTAGAGATTACCATAAATATGGTGCTCTCAGAGTACATCTAGAACAATCCGTAGTTCTATAGCGTTCTCCTATTCTGATCCAGAGTACACTAAGATGTCATCAATTAATACTACAAATAAACGATCAAGGTAAGGTTGGAAGATCTTGTTAATAAGTTCCATGAACATTGTTGGGGCATTGGTAATTCCAAAATTCATCAACAAAAACTCATAGTAGTCGTACCGACATCTAAAGACTATCTTCGGTACGTCTTCATCTCATATCCAAAGATGATGATAGTCTGATCTGAGGTCGATCTTCAAGAACCACCTCGCTCCCTTCAGCTGATCAAAGATGTCATAAGTCCTTTGCAGTAGAGACTTGTTCTTCAAAGTCACCCAGTTCAGGCACCAAAAGTCCATGCATAGCCTCAAGCTCCCATCTAACTTCTTGGATAACAACATCAGGGCTTCCCATAGAGAATCACTAGTAATTAGAAACCCCTTCCTCCGCAAGTCCTCCAGTTATACCCTCAACTCACAAAGCTCTGTGGGATCCATCCAACATGCATGTGTAGATATAGGTGTCATCCCTGAGTACAATTCAATGCAGAAGTCTACCTCTCTATGAGGAGGTACTCCTGGGACATCTTCAGGGAAGACATCCTCAAACTCTTACACCACTATAGGAAATCTAGAACTCCCCTTATCAACCATACCAAGGGTGAGGCCATAAAACTGGTGAGTGATTGGCTACACCCTCCTTTGAGAAAGTCAATCATGTGCTGTAAAGTTTCCATTATCGTTGGTGAAGGAAAACTTGGCCTCATCCTCATGGAAACACTACACTTTGTGCCTAAAATAGTCTATCTGAGCATGGAATGTGGATAACCATTCCATACCCAAGATGACATTGTAAGGCCTCAACGCTACTACTAGAAGTTCCCTACTGATGCTATTGCCTCCTAGAGTAAGCTCACACTGATACAAACATTGTGTAATCGTCAAATCACCTCATGAAAAAGTCCCTAATCGTAATGATCGATCCAATGAATCCACTAAAATCTATGAGTCTTGAATGAGGTCTATGGCAAGGAAAGAGTGATCAGTACATGTGTCTATAAGAACAAAATCTAAGGTGGAGTAGACATAGATTTTACCTCTAATCATATCTGAAGCGTCATTGTTATAGGCCTCCATCATCTGAAGCTGTTCCCACACCTGTACACCATCACCTAGTTCTCTTGGTGGACCTCCTAGGGGTGTTGGTTTTAGTACCTCGAACCGCCACACATCGCCTTCCACTCAGCCTACTCCCCTACCACGTCTGCTGCCATGTGGACCTCCTCGATCGAACCTATGTAACTATCTCAACGGTCCCTAGACCGCTTTCTAGTCATCTGTGCGGGGAGTCAGACAGTCATGAGCCATGTTCCCATGTACACCGCAAGAGTAACAAACTCTTACCCTCAGATGTCATCCTCTATCTCACGAGCTCTGCACCTATGACCCTGCATCTTGGGGTCGTCCACCAGATGGTCTAGACTATTTGGGCCTCTTTATCATCTTCCTACTGCCTACTATAGATGACTTGACCACCTTTCGTCTGATGGTGGTTCTCACTATCGGTGCCTTCTCTGCTAGGAAGATCCTCACAAGTAGGGATTGGTCCAGAACTCCATCCTGCATTAGGATACTGAGAGAAATCATTGACACACTAATATCCCATCAGATCCCCTGCTCAATGGTCTGGTCCCTGAAGATAGGGTCTTATGTAATGTTAGTGGAGTTGTGGGAGAGGTCAGTAAACCTCATTGAGTACTAGGCCATGGTCAGGATGCCCTGCTGTAGGTGCAGTAATTCTTGAATACACACTGAGTGTAGTGTCACTGGTATGAAATATTCTCTTAAGAGGCTCTTAAAGTCTATCCAGAAAAGGGTTTCCTCCTTGTGTGTCTGGAGCATCAAGCTCCACCATCTCCCTGTCGTTCCCTAAAAAATTCTAGCATCTAGAACCAACATCTGGTCTGTAGGTGTCTCTACCAAGCGTAAAACCCAAGTAACAACCTCCATCCAATTCTGAGATATATGAGGATCTATCTCACCTTGAAACCTTAGAGTCCTTTGTCTCTAGAACTCATACAGCATTCTTAGTCAGCATTCACTATTCGCTGGTGGGGCTGGTAGCAACTTCTGCTCTTTGGATGGTGTTGTTGATGGTACACCACCGGAAGGTTCTATCACTGTAAATGGTCCCTCCACCGACGCCTCATCCCTCAGTGGACCATCATCATAATATCTCATGGGAATCCTGGTTGTATATCTTCATGGAGGAATCCAGAATAATAACAGATGTGACATGGTCAATAAGTTATACCTAGTGATCTATATCAAAAAATACCAAGAGAAAAACATTTCCAAAACACATGTTACTTGTGTTTCTATGTACCGAGTTGGAAAATAGAATTTTGGGCTCTGGTGTGTGGATACGGTGGCCTCCATACCAACAATGGACTCCTTGGACTAAAATACAAACTCCGGACACATAATGGTATTTCCCCCATTGAAAATAAAGACTCTTAGTACTTCTGGTAGAATCGACCTCCCTTTGATACCACTTTTTCACGACCCGTCCCATGGGGACCATATTGTGACTACCCCAAGCTCAAATTTCATAGACTAGGGGAAAGTGACTAGTACCATAAAGTCATATCTAAAAAAGGGAAGGCATTTTATTTAAACCTGTATACACATAGATGGGGAAAACTACACAAAGCTAACCACAAAAGAGAGAAAAGTAATACAACCAGCACAAAGTACCACCACTGAGATTAAAGTGTGTAAACTGAAAGTAAAGGGGATAGAATACAAGCACAACTAAAAAGAAAATACAACAAAATAAGTATATGATCTGGATTTCATTCACCAAGGATCCTACCTGATGGGTAGGTACAAATATCTGTTGGATGTTGTTGTATCACACCACGTCTATCGATCTACCTCCGAGCTCCAACTTGTCCTGGTTCCCCAAAGTCCTAGTCAAAGTTGTCTGTCATCTGTACAAGACACAATAGGTGTGGGAAAATCCCGTGCAGGGGTGAGTATAACAATACTCAATAAGGACCTCAAGACCCCTGAAGGTCTCTCAGTAATCGATGAAGGAAAACAACCCAAAGTAAATACCACATAGGTAATACTACCAAGAAATATCTCAAACACATAGAAAAAAGTAAAAGACGTAGCTCGCACCAGATATAACTTAAGTAAAAATGTTAAGATGGTTAGTTGAAAAGATAGATCATTTTATTCAGTCACGAGGCTCTACTGCTAATCCACACATGGTCTCTAGGTGCTGACCTACACATGATCACTAGGTGATGAACCCCATAGGATTACTCTGTGTTAACCCACATAGGATTTCTAGGTTCAAACCCACATTGGATCTCTAGGTGTTGATCCACACTAGATCACTTTTCATTATTCACATAACAGCTAGACACTATATTCCCACACTTAGAACATTTGATTCTGGGAGGATTAACTCCTCAATCCATTGGTCATACATCTACCACCACAAAGTGCCACTTAGAAGTATCCCAAAGGACTGACTTTTTTTTGAAGGGTTCCAATGCAATAGATGGTGCATCGATCGGACGCCCGGACTGGTTGGATTCGAGCCTACTTCAGCCCAACCGTACTCAAAATTTTTCCAAAATTCTAGTGGAGTATCTCAAAAAGGAATGCCTCATATCAAGGGTCCTCGTGACATAGACAACGTATCAATTGGATGCCAGGTCTGTAAGTTATGATAGTTTCATTGAAACTGGGCCGATCGGATCCAGATCTGGCCCAACCTGGTCGGGCTGACCCGACTCGACTCACTCTGGGGGTCTGGCATGGGTCCAGTATGGGCTCTCCCCAGTGGCAGATCCATCCCAGCAATGCAGGTCTGGACCGCAGGTGGCTCGACCTGCATGGGGGGAACCCACTAGAAGAAGCCCAACCCAAATGGTGCAGGCCAGTTCACTAGCTCGGACATGGGTGCGTCCGGTTTCCACCCGGCAACACCAGCTAGCACTGACCCTTCACCCAGCATGGACGGTAGGTGGCTGACAATTACACGTGCATGCAGACCCTCGTCTACATTCCACCAGCTCACCCGAGCAGCCAAGGTGGGCCGCTCCTCCAGGCGGCACCAACGGGCGTCGCGCCTCCTCGCAGTCGCGCGCTGTCGAGCGCACCGACAGTACCTTTGACGGGTCATCGGAGTCTCTCTGATGGTCTCTATCTCTAATCTCTTGCGTCTATAGGCTTCATAGGATTCCACCTTCACTGTGAAGCCCTTGGAAATATGTTGCAGAAATTTTGATAATCCAACCTCAAAGATCTCACAATGAAAAAAAATGGTTGATGGACTGTACCTTTTTTATGTCGGCCCATTCCCTCCACATTAGAGTTTAACAATGGTGAAAATACAATAATCATCACAAATCTTGAATAAAACCCCAATTCAAATCCTCGCATTAGAACCACCCACACAAACAAGCAAATCGTAGATCAACCCATTAGTTAGTTGATCTGTGTTGGTTGTTAAACTTATGAATGGGAAAGAAAACTCAAGAAATCAAATACCTCTACCTGGATTTATTGGATCTACTGATAACGAAGGATGTGATTCACATATTCATCGATCCGCGATCATTGGTGTTTGTATCTGCTTATCAACCGCCAGATTTGATCCTCCAAAATACGTCGCTTTGTTCTTAGTTCTTCATTGGACAAGGAAAATGCTTGCAGTTCGTCAGATATTTCCCAGCAATTCCTCCTTCACTCTCCAACAGATTAGATTATTATTAAAAGAAACATGTCACAATGTTTCAGTTACACTGTGATGTTGCGTCATTAACAATGCTCATTAATGATCCTCATTAAGTGAACCATTTAATTAATGACAAAGAGGCTACATTTAAAACAACGAACCATTTAAATACCTTCCTTAAAGCATCTTGTTGCGCCCCAATGTCACTGCTCAACAGTTTATGAAAAATAAAAATAACTTAGAAAACTTAGTTTATTATTTTTCCAAAAAGGCCAAAAATATAATTTTCTGTCCGACCCATGTTGTTCAAATTTATGCTTCGCCTAAGTGAATCCCGGTGCTATGAGTTCAAAGGTGTCCTTAGATTTTTTATCTGAGCACTGGTTTAAAACATAGAAAATCTCACTCACACCTTTACTGAACGTACATTAAAAAAGTTCAAAAATCCATTCCATGCTAAATGGTCCTCCAAATCATGTTTCATCAAATGGTGAGATCTCAAAACTATTCAATGTAATTAAAAAAATTACACTGAAATTCTGAGACATTACATTAGTAACCTATAATGGTTGGAACATAGCAGTTTCGGTATTATTAACTTAGTTCTCACATGCTACTAATAGTGGAACCCATGAAACAGAACAACTGAATTCTCTAAAGAGAAACATGTCTATAGTAAAGAATTTAAATAAATATCACCATCCATATTTAGGTAGATCCTCAGACCTAATGAATGTTTAAGAATGGATAAAGACATTGGAGAATATATTCCAAATTTTTTGGTTTGTAGGACATCAAAAGGTAATTCTTTTTATTTATCATTTTGAAGTTGAAGTTGATCGATTTTGGTATATTATTGAAATTACTAAGGAAAATTATGGTATTGATTCCATAGAGTGGAAGACCTTTAATGATATTATTCTTGAGAAGTATTTTCTTAATTTTATTCAAATTAGAACTAAAAGAAAATTTATAGAGTTGAAGAAAAATGAATAAAACTTAGTATATGTTTATGAAGAAAATTTTTCTAGACTATATAGGTGTGGACTAAATTTTATTCTGGACCATGACAGTAAAATTGATAAATATTAAATAGTTCAAAAACTAAGTTTCTAAAGAATGTTGGCATATTATGAATTTAAAATTTATGAGGATTTTATGCTAACACATATCTTAATTTCGTTACTCAAGGTGTGAATCATCAATATCAGAAATAGAATGGTGTGGTGATAGATTTTTCTATTACAACAGAAAATATGGGACCCTAAAATGAAGTGCTGACAAATACACTACATTTTTATTTAAATTATTAAAATTACTTGTTTGATTTTGGATTTACACATTCTCTTATATCTATTAAATTTGAAAGTAAAATAAAAATACTATCTCCATAAATAAATCTGTAACCCTTGTTAATAACACTAAAGGGTGGTATAAAAAAACAATAATTTATAGAAATATTCTTCTTATTGTCTACTGAATTGTTTTCCCTAAAAATATTATATTATTTCCCATTATAGAGTTGTATATTATTATAGGTATGGATTTGATTTTAGTTTATCAAGATAATATATATTTCATAGAAAAATAATTTATTTTTTTGGAATGAGTTTCAATTTTTATATATGAATGAATTTAGAACATTGATAACATATCATGAATATGTAAAATAGATTAAATATGTAAGTGAAAGTTATCTTTCACATATTATTGAAAATATGGTAACTGTTCAAATTAGTTATATGCTTGTAGTAATTGAATATTTAAAGGTATTTCCTAAGGCTTTTCGTAGTTTTTTTTTCTGATTGGGAGGTTTAATTTACTATTTACTAAGTGCCTAATGATAATACAATTTCAAAAACCCATTATTGAATGGTCCTAGTAGAACTTTTGGAACTAAATATGGTTCCCTGATAATTTTCATTGATTATATAGAACATGATGGAATCACTATTAAGAAAAAGTATAAATTTATCTATATCGATGACATATTCTATTATTTATAAGGTAATTATTATTTTTCAAAGATTTCTCTCATGTCTGGGTATCACAAGATAAAGGTGATTGAGGATGAGATTATAAGGAATGATTTTTTTCTAGATTTTAGCATTAGAAGTTCGTGGTTATACATTTTAGGTTAATGAATTTAGCCAATTTATTTATAGATCTTATGAATCGATTTTTCTAAGTGTATTTGGATAAATTTGTGGTATTTTCATTTATAACATATTGGTTTATTCTAAAAGGTATGAGGAACATGAAAAACATCGATGGATTGTTCTTTAGACTTAAAAACAATAATTTTTTTTGGGAAGTTTATTAAATTTTTTTTTGGTTACAAAATGTTTCATTCCATGGGAATATGTTTTTTCTAAAGATGAAATAAATGTTTATCTTGATAAAATTAAAGTGTCAGTAGAGTTTCAATGTCCTAAAAATGTCACTAAGATTTAATTTTTTCTTATATTAGTGGGTTACTATGGATAGATAGATAGAAACATTACTGTTTTATCTATACCACTAACTAAGTTAACTCAAAAAGAAGTAAATTTTATCTGGAAAAAAAATTTAAAGAATTTTTTTCAAAATTGAAAATAATATTGGTTGATAATCTAGTGTTAACCTTAGTAACGATAATTTTTTATTATTTATTTATACTGATTATTAATTGAAGGGGCTTCATTGTATATTGATACAAGAGGAACAAGTAATTGTATATACATCATTTCAATTAAAAATCAATGATCATAATTACCCTAAACATGATCTTGAGAATGTAGTGGTGGTTTTTTATTTAAAATTTTTGGGGATCTTTTATCTGGGGTAAAATGTAAAACATATACTGACAATAAACTTTTAATGTATATATTCACTCAATAATAATTGAACATGATATGGAGAAGATGGTTAGAACTAATAAAGTATTAAAATTTAATGATTGACTATCATCCAAAAAAAATTAAACAAGGTAGAATATGGATTAAGCTGAAAAGATAATGTATCATTAATCATGTTACGTTTGGAACATGTTCCTTTGTTTAATGATTTGTTAAATGTCAGCCTAGAAATTATGCATGTAGAAACTTCCTCTATTTTGGTTTAGGTGTCAGTGTATTCATCTTTTTCAGATACAATTAAGAATGATCATAAAGAAGATCATGATTTGTAATAAATGGCTGAATTGGTCAATAAGGGTAAGTTTCATAAATTTAATATTAACTAAGAAGGTTTAATGATATATAGAAAGAGGTTTTGTGTCCCAAGTTATTACTAGTTGATGAAGTAATTGTAAAGTGAATCTCATAGATCTCTATTTTTTGTCTATCCTAGAAACACTAATATGTTTAAAGACCTTTTTTATTATTATTGGTGGATTATAAAGAATAAATATATTATTTGTTTTATCCTGAAATGTTTGACTTTCCAATAGGTAAAAATTGAGAAACAATTATCAAAGGGGATGTTTTAGCCTTTTACAATTCCTGAATGGAAATGGTAGAATATATCTATGGATTATGTGGTGGGATTACCAAATAATATTGTAATAATAATGCAATATGGGTTATTGTTTTACATTTGACAAAATCTATTCATTTTATACCTTTTCTAGATTCTATTAAATTAGGTCAACTTGCTGGAATTTTTATTAAAGATGTAGTTATATTACACGGTCTCCCTCTATCTATTATATCTGATTATGATCCTTGATTTGCCACAAATATTTGGAAAGGACTTCAAAATTAATTGGGTACTCAATTAAATTTCAATATATCTTTCAATATTAAATATTATGAATGCTTATAGTGAATTATTTAGACTTTGTAATATATTATTTGAGACTTCTAATTATATTATCAAGTAAGTTGGGATAAATATCTTTCATTAGTTTAATTTTATTAAAAAATGGTTTTCATTTTAGTATACAGATGTTTCCTTTTGAGTATTTAAATGGAAAGAGGTGTCAAAATACATCTTGTTGGGATGGATTTGGTGAATGGAAGTTAATGGCACCAAAGTAGGTAGAATAAATGATGGAGAATGTAAAAATGATTCGGCACCATATGAGGGAAGCATAGATTAGGTGGAAATTTTTTAAAGATAACTGGAGGAAAGATATTTAAATTAATTTAAAAGATCTCATTTTTCAGATATTATATCCTTGTAAAACTATAATATCTTTTGGTGAAAAATAAAATTTGAGCCCACAGTTCACTATAACCTATGAAATTATGGAGAAATAGGGATTAGTTTCTTACTAGGTAACCTTGACTCTGAGTTTTACTCAGGTAAATTATTAGCTTCATTTTTCTTTTCTAAGGATGTGTGTACATGATATATCTAATATTCTTCCCTAGAGTGGTAAAGTTATATTAAAGTATCTCTTATGAATAAAATAATGTCTAGATTATAGATCATAGAGAGTATAAACTATGAAATAAGTTCATTCACTAGGTTAAGATTATATAACATAATCACAATATTGAGGAAGCAATATGGGAATAAAAAAACTATGAGGAAAAAAATACCACACTTTTTTAGGTAATGAATAAAATTATGAGGATGTAATTTCTTAAAATGTGGAGGAATGTAATAATATGGGAAATCCAAGAAATAAATCGATCATGATATTTATGAGTATTCACCATATATATTCAAATTCATCATATTTGAAAAATAATTTTATATAATTTTTCAATTGAAAAAGTAATAGTTTTATTTAACTAAATTACTTTTCAATGTATTAAAAGGTTTTAATTTAAAGTTAAAATTAAAAATATTATAATTTTAATTTAATAAAAAGGACATAATTTTTATAATCATCACATTTAATTAATTTTAGGTTTAATTTTTTGGATATCTCTGGAATGATTGATTTTTGAGTAAAGAGTGAGAAATACCAATTTTTATTAAAAATTTCATTTCATTTCAGGTATTAAAAATGTCTCATTATATTTTGGTTTGGTTTTAATGTAATATTAGTTCCATTTTAAGAGAAATAATCCAATTTTTATTCCCTCTAGGTAATATGTATGTTTAATTTTGAACTTGGTTTATCACTTCTGAGGTTCTAGAGGCTTTCGAGAGTTGGGGGTCAAAAATTTGGATGTATGTGGAAAACAGGCCAATCACACAGTCTTTGAACAATTTTTAGAGACCATGTAGTAACTGTTTGGGAGGGAATTATCAGTTCAAAAGTCAATTTTTTTGTCTAATATTGGTTTGTCTAACCGTGTGAGTGTCAAGGTAAACTGTGTGGGAAGACAGTTTGATTCTAGAGGCTCTCACATGACTTGGGCACCATTTTTCTTACTTTGTAGAGATTCTTGGGTAATTTTACACAATTATTTTCAAGTTTTAGTCTCTACATCATGGTTAGAAAACTTCTTGTATAACTGGGTATCCAAACAATGAAACTATTGCAGGTTTCTTAAAAGTAGAAAATTTTCATGATTCCCTAACTAGAATTAACATCCAATACCATACAAATTCCTCATTATTCTAAAAAAAACTCTCCTTTATGATCTAGTTGTTTCTCCCCTTGGTCTCATGGTAAATTTCCATCATTCTATAGGGATCACTTCAAGGTATGTGTGTTTTTTTATAATTTTTCTTCTCCTCTTTCTAGATCAACCTATAATCACTCATCATACCCATTTCATTAAAACCTATATGATGTATGATGAGAAAATATATGATCTAGATGGAGAATTGATTATATTTTTCTTGGGTCTAGTCTTGTGAGGACTACATATTTTCATTTTAAATCATTATTTTTAAAGATAAAATGTTTCCTTCACTGGAGTAGTTGGTGTCTCTATAGAATTATTGCATCCCTTGATTTACCTTATATTATTTTAAATTTTGTTGGCTTGATTTCTGAAATAAATTGATCTGAAATATATAAGTGTTTTGTTATTAAATTAAATCTTGGGTGTCTTGTGAAATGGTTTATAAAGGGGGTTTTCTTTAAAAATAGTTTTTTAAACACTATGCATTCAATAAAATTCCTCAAATATGGGTTTACCTCAAAAATGGGTTTTGGAGCACAAGAGTAGTTATGATTCACTTGTGAGAATTTTTATAATGGTATGAACATAGTTTAATAAAATATTTAAGAAAACATAGCGTATAAGAAAATTTTGGGAACCTTGGGTGAGAACATATGCAAACCACAGTAAGTGTGGAACGCCTAGGGGATATAGTTGGGATACTGATAGACTATAGTAGGAATCAGTATTATAGTGTTAAAATTTATGTTGTCTTAGTTTTTATTATATGTCCTAGTTATGATTTCTCAAACGTTGTTTCCCAATTTCATTTCATGCACTTGGTTTAATTTATGTGTCATGTTTAGAATAATCGCTTGGTTAGCCTCAGTGTTATTACTGATTTTGATTATTACCCTTTATATTTTCATTCAAGTTTATATTCATAATCTTGTGTCTTTGAAAATGAATATTTTTAAAGAGACCAAAATTTTATTTATAATTTTTTTAAAGGGTATTTCTTTATAACTATTGTTTGTTTTAAAGGTAGAACTAATAATTTCATGGTAATATATGTTGTATAGATTCATGGTTGTATCATACTGAGATTTAGTGCTTATAACCAATTTTGTTTCATTTTGATGTTTTTATTCATGGATTTATGAAATGAAAAAAAATTAAGGGTGGAATTTTTCATGGAAGGATTTATTTTTTGGTGTCACCATTGTAATGGATTGATATGGGGGTGATGGATAGTCACATGAAGATTTGGTTTTGGAGCTATCTTTGCATTGATTCTAGGAATTATCCTTTGTATTTGTTTGTGGCTTTCATGGATATATATATATATATATATTCTTTTTCATTGTACTTTTATTTTTTATATTATTTTTTTCATACATTAGAAGTTTTTTCTTCCGTTTTCGGGTAAAAATCCTTCCAATGGTATGTATGTTGATATCCAAGTGATTGTCACTAGCCCTGGTTGATTGAGAACGTTCTTTGGGAATTGTGTTAAGCTTGGTTGGGAGACATTTTTGGTTGAAATGGGTTGGTTTTCTACACAACCAATGTTATTTAAATTAGTATTATACTATTTTTTGGTATAAATGCATTTTTATTCTTAAAATGGGAATTTAAAAAAAATATTTTCATTATAGTTTTTGTATTTATATTAAAATTAATTTTTAAGACTTCTAGAAAATGAATATAGTAAAATTTACATTATATTTGGAATCAAGAATTTCAAATTTTGTGATAATTTAAATTTCATTTTTGTTCAATATAAATATATTCTTATTAAAGCTTTATCACAACATTAAAGGCTAAAAGGATTAACGAGGTTAAATTAAGAGATAAGTTATCAAATATCAGAAAATAATTGTTAATATTATTGGTTTATTGTATTTGGAACTTAAAAGATCTTTTCCTCTAAATTTAACAATTTTTTCACTTTCCGTTGAGAAAGACATATAATATATTTAAAAAATTTATGTTTTTACAAGTGTGTCACTCTACTCACTTATAAAAGGGTAACTCCTCTTCTCACTTATTCACACACTATTAACCATTTATCATAATATAAAATACCCAAATACATTCCTAAAATCCCTCCCCAAGTCCAAAATATTATTTTCTCACCAAATGACAAAAAAACTAGGAAAAAGGTATAAGATAGGGGATGTTTTCCAAAGAATATGTATAATTCATAATCGAGTGTTTTATGGTTTCTTCATTATCTACCTTATTCAAATAATATTTCACCATGTTAAAATAAAAAGCATCAATATCTTCCACATATTAAAATTATATATTAATTATGGTACAACCCATTTTCATATCCCTTTCCACCCTATGGGAAATTAACATATAATTCATGCTTACATGTGGACTATAACCTCCACGAACTGATGGGTTTCATTTTTCATAATTGGATTATATGGACGATTAAAATGTTGGATAAAATTAATATATATGAAATTTATAGAATAATTATGACTCTATAAATATAATATATTATTTACCTTCTTACCCTTTCATCCATTGTAAAACAATGACGTCGATTGAACATATATATGGAATACCACCTTAATGAAGTGATGTGATTCATTATTCATTTATAACATACAAGTAAAATCATATATATGGAATTAATGAATAAATAGAAAATTTATAACACATTTATAACTCTATAAAAGTAAAATATCTATATAAAAATGAAAACAAATTCATGTTTACATATAGACTACTGTCTCCATTAAAAGGCAAGGAAATGTTTTCATGATCACCTTAAATGATTGGATTTAAAATTTAATATAATGTATAAATATGATAATTATAACATGTTTATGATTTGGGATTTAATGTAACCATAACCCCTTTGACCACGGTAAATGAACAGATGTGATTTTTAGGTTATAAACTGAATGTCCTCAAAACATTCAATGTGAACTTAACCATTTCAGTAAGTAAATAAAAAAGGTATAAATGAAATAAAGGGAATAAGGATAATGTGATTAATATTAAAAATGTTCATAAGAAAGTATAAAACTAATAAATTTAATTTCTCATGTGGGTATACATATGAATGAAACGATTCAAGGTATTAGGTATCAAATTTTCCTTTAAAATGTGGTTTTAAATGTTTCAAAACTCTTTATCCCCCATATCCATTTTATCTTAAATATTTCAAGAATATTATTACTTATTAGGAAAATATTTATAAATTTAATTTTTGAATACTTTTTTACTTTAGTTATAAATTATTTAAATAATTGTATCTCTATTTTCTGTATGGGTTGTTTCTGAACATCTTTTAAAAAGTACAAAATGAATATATTTTTAATGTATACAACTTGATTGACCTTTCCCAGTATTTTAAATTTTATTCATTATCAATATTTCAAAAAATATTAACATGATTTTTCAAAATATATCATATTTCCTCCCTTATAGTATTTTTTTCATTTTAAGGAGTTTTCAAAGTAAGGGATATTTCGCCTTATGATTATGTGAAAATGTGATGTTTTCTTATGGGTTGAAATGAATTTTTATAATTTTTTGTGATGAGAATGTGAAATATTAAATAATTATTTCTCATGATAAGGTAATTAATAATTATAGTTTATTTTTGGTGAGCATTATATAGTTTTTTGATGATGGGTGACCCCAATATATATCTCCAATGAATTGGGTAGTGATTTAATCTTTAAAGGTAAAAATTGATTGAGAAACTAGGTTATTTACTCCTACGGAATTATGTAGGATTTAATTATTCTAAAATGGGTTAACATGAGTTAACAAAGTCTATGAATATGATTCTCCATGATACATATATTATGCTTACAAAAAAATGTTTTTTTGAAATTGTTTGATTTCATTTGGTAAGGAATTATTATAATCTTCTAAATGTGAAAGGTTATTTTTCAAATTTATGTTTTCATAAGTTCAAACATTCCTCAAGATATATAAATATTTTTACTATGTTTAATAATGGGTTATCATTTGTCTTATTTGAGAAGATTTTGATCTTCATAGGTATACATTTATTATTTTTGTACTCAATGTTTTATTAAAAAAGAGGTAAATTAATTCTTTTGTTGTCATGTTTTTTTATAGAACCTTATATCACATACACTTGGGGGTTGCAGATCACCTCAGAACCTCATATATCATACACATAGGGGGTTTCATACTCTACCTAGAACCATCATATAGACACCCAAAAGGGTCAAATTCTCCGTGAAACATCATATCTCATACCACTTGGTTTGGACACTCACCTGAACCTAACACTCAACTACTAGGTCATCCAAACAAGCACAAAAACAATTTATTCCACAATATATATGCTATTATATCACTATTAATCCTTATGTTCTATGTTGACACCTATGATCAATAATGCAGGCTTCCATTCCATAACACACTTGAGGGACAACATGAGACTAGGGAACCCAATGAGGTACCCAAGGGTATACCATGGTTTAAACATCCAATAGGGTATCTTTATCCCTTTTAAATAATTTGATCCATATATCATCACTTGGAGGGTAAAATATCCATCAACACCATCATGATCACATCCTAGCCTCAATATCCTCATAAGCAATTAAATATAGGCATCACACTATAGGGATGCCCTGAATACCATCCCCCTTACAAGTAAAACTAGGTTGGTTAACTTGTACTCAACTTTACCATAGTCCTAACTAGGGTATACCTACTCTAGTACTCACATACCAATGGAGGAAGAATTTTCACTACACTCTCTATTCAGCTATACATAAGGGGATTAATGTATATAAAGGATCTTATATGGCCTATCTATAGTCCAACCATTCCTAGTCCATAACTCTCCCCTAGACAAAGGCATCTAACAGAACCTAATAAGGTATTCTATGTTCATTAACTAAAATTACACCACATTAGGGTCCACATACCTCATGGTCGGTATTTTTGATCAATCACTCAACCATCGGTGGTCAATTTATCAAGATAATGTCCAAGATTGCATCACGGTCCTTGAAAATTATATTCTACCTATAGTATTTTCAATTAAAATATTTAATTTTAAATTTAAGATTTATCTCACACATGTTTTGAGATTGAATATCACATAAGCATAAAAAAAATTCATAAACATTTGGGGATATGTTATTTCAATTAAAAAAAATATTGAGCACCATCATCTAAGATCATCTAAGCCTTACATGATCACCTAATCTCTTATCTTAAGAAACAATATCCAGAAAAATTATGTATAACTAATAATAATAAATTATTAAATTTTATTAAAAAGAAATAATTTCCTAAAAAATTATCAGGTGGTTTACACTCATTTAAATCTCTTATATTGATTTTATAATGCCCCTTGAGTTGCTCATAGAATATACTCATCCAAAATATTTATCACATGACACCTGATCAATTGATAATTTCATATAATTTATTCCAAACCCTAGATAAACAATAAGAGAAAAATTCATCTAATGAAATGGTGATAAATGGAATATGATCATAATTTTGGGTAATCCTCAATCAAATATAAAAAAAAACCCCAAAATTCTCATCTGATTCTTCCATAATCTAGTAGAATTATAATCAATAACTAACCTAAAATTGTACTAAATTAGAGAAAACAAAATGGAATGAAAACCAAAATAAATAGGAGAATAATATAACCTAGAATCATGGTTTAAAATTATGATAAATGTATCTTCTCAATGGAGTCATAAGAGTGATTAATGATAAAGGGGAAAACCCAAAATGGATCCCCATAAAACCTTTTCTCGACCTAAGACCAAAGTGGTCAACCATAATTAGATCAGTCTACCCCTGTTAGAAAAATAAAGGAAGTGACCTAGTCACTTTGTGACCCTCCAAGGTCATGGTACGATGACCCCCAGGTGAAGGGATCAACACCCATATGTACTTCTATAACAGATCACCCCCTATGGGTTATGAAATGACTTCCCAATGTAGTGGACTCAACCCTTGACCAAACACCATCATAATGTGACCCTTTTTGGTTTTAGTGAAATTATATTTTATAAGTGAGGCACATTCCTACAATATATTTCTGTCATTATTCATGTTGTGGTGCCTCTATGCTATATGTCATGGTGCCTTATGGAAGGAAATTATGGAATGACCAAAGGGGGTCTCAGCATGGACAACAACCTATATCCAAAATCAGGAAAAAAAAGAGTTCCATGTGGTCCTTGATCTACATCCAAAAACATATATTTGATATTTTAAAATTCTCACAATCCTAATTCAAACCTTTATTCTCAAAACATCCCCTATTGTAAGACCAAAAATTCAAATTCCCACTGAATTTCATAACATGTAACAATATTGGTTGTTACACATTGTGTTTCCCAAAATTCCATAGAAGCATCACTTTGTATCTACCTTCCTTTAAGATCTCTCTATTCTAGGTTTAGAAAACAACGTAATTTTATTCAATGATTCTATAATTAATTTTTCTCACTAATTACATTTTGATGTTGTCATAGGATAGGTAATCTATTTTACCTTTTAGGATCTAATCATTAATTCAGGATCATTGATCATTTCCTATTTCTCCTTTATTTGGATAGTCATATCCTCCAACATTGATCCATCCAAATTTCTATATTTTCTCCTCTATTCAATTTATATATTATGAATGATAATTCATTATTTTAACTCATTATATATAGGTATTTTTCCCTATAACTAGTAAAAGTTATTATATAAGATCAAGTTTACCCTTCATCTTTGCACCCATATTCAATATGTCTAAATTCATGGCCATTTCCACTTTCATTAGTATTTTATTCACTATGGATTGATACTATATAAAATAAAAGTCTAACCTCCTAACAATCCTCCATTGATCCCACTTTTCATATAATTCATGGATATCCTTTTATTTTTTACATAAAAATTTTAATATAAGTATCTTCATATAGTTGTTATGTTATCATTGGAATCATTACTTTTGTAAACCATTGGGGAAAACTATGAATTTTTATAACTATAAACATCTTCCAAATCATTATAATAATAATATTTGACAACATAATCATAATGTTTCACCACAATTTAAGTGTTTTTATTTTATATTATCTTCTTATTAATTATATTATTCATTAATTTCAACATAATACAATCTTCTTCATGTTTTCGATTAATTTTTTCAATATAGCTGTATTTTCAATATTCTCTTAAATCGGGTTCTTTAACCTTATTTTTCTTCAATTTATTTCATGAATATGATCTCAAGAGTCTTTCACATCTAAAATGTAGTATCATAATTAGATGTTTTATTTTATACCTCATTAGAAAAGGATTTAATGAAAAATATTTATGACCTATCATCACCAAATTTACCAAAATTATTATTAAAATTAGCATAAAAAATTATATATTCCATAACCACCTTACCATAAAATTGATGAAATGTAAGAATTTATTTTTTCAATACATTTAATCTTATTCCACTAAAAAAAGAGGACTAAGTATATAATCAATGTGCACAAAAAATATAAATAGAGTCTAAAATTAATGATAAAGTTATAAATTTTTGGATGTGATAAAACTTATTAGGGAGAAGTTGACCTAAAGTTCCTTAATTGAGGAGGTGAATTAGGGTGTTAAATGATTAAAAATTTTCTCATCTTAGGCCAATAATTTGTAAGGATATTGTTCACTTGTTAAAGGAACTAATTTAATCATTAATTATTTCTCGTAATACTAATCAAACTGAATTATGAACAAAAATGTATAAAGTCAATCATATATAAATTTGAGATTTTACTTGTTTCACAACTAATGGATAATCCATGGATCATACAAACAATAATGAATCAATGTACCAAAAACTAACACTGCCAATTTTAAGTGTTACAATAGTTTAGTAAAGACTCATCATTGATCCTATAGGGATCTTTCTTCTTGTATTTAGTGAATTAATAAGAGATAAGGCATGGAAATTTTATAGATGTGAAGGTCTATTCAAATTCCTATAGACATAAATGTCTATCCATGTTAATTATAGGAAACTACTTGTATCTAAACTCCAAATTTTAGTATCCTTTAAACTCCACTTTTTCACAATATCCTTCGTTTATTCCAACTAAGATCAAGCACTTGAGGTGAGCATTGATTCTATGTCTTAACAATTATAATAAAAATTATTATTCTTATCTAAGTTAAGATAATTTCCACTTGGAATTTTCTAATTTTACTCTATCTCCCTCTTTATCCAGGTATAATAGTGATATCCTTCTTCTTCTCTTGGGCCTACTCTTTTTAAATTAAACCAGATATGGAAGTATAATTATTTTTTGTCTATATTTATTTTTTATCAAAAACATATTTTTAATACGATCAGTATATATCCTATAATTATCTAGAAAAATATATTATCAACATTTTTCCACATTGTTACTAGAAATGCTATGAGAATTTATGTAGATCCTCAATGCACCAACCTATTGATATGAGGGTTGGGATAAATCCATCTTAACTTGATTATATATAATCAAGTTAAGTGTACAACATGGATTTATGGTGGTCATTAAGTTCCAATTAAACCAAGTAAATACCTAAAATATCATTCGATATATCATTATTTAAAATTCCCATGAAAAATGATAGATAATATGGAATTAACCAATTCAAGATGTGGATTCCTTACTCATTGTATGACATACCTTGACTTCATCTTTTTTATAGAATTGTCAGTTTTATCGTGGTGTGATTTTTAGTTAAATAAAATATATGAATAACTCACCAAATATATTTCTTTTAATTATTTTGAATATTACAGTGTGTAACTCTAAATATTTCATGGTTCATTAAACCTATTAAGACATGAATGAAGATTTCACAACACATTTTTAAATTACTCTTTTAAACTTATCATGGAAAAAATCATTTTTTATTCTTCTTTTACATAGTAAAACGATTTTTCATGACTCATTCAAAACTTTTTTGAACCCAAACCCATTATGTTGTAACCAACCTCTATGATATGGAAACCTACAAAATTGATGTATCACTGAAACTCTCATGTGTCTTATAGATTGAATAGATATTTATTTCATGAAAAAAATAATTTTCTTTTATGATTTGAAATCCATTAATGGAAAGTCTATAAGCTCCAACTCATTTAATGGTAAATAAAATAACCCTAATTTTCCACCTTCATACTTTAGAAATTACATGAACATATTAAATTGAGTGAAAAAAATGACTCTAGTAAACACAATGGATGAACCATATGTTTCAATATTTTCTATAAAATAACTCTTATAAATTTCTATAAATGACTATTATGTGTACTGGTACTTTTCCATTTTTTTAATTCAGTATGTTCAATATGACTCTTACACATACAAGTTGATATTCAATAATTTTACAAATTAGTGTGAACTCGGAATACCTGACTCTTGAAACCCACTTCAAGTTAATTTTATAAACATAAAGGGATTACTTTAGGTTTTTTTATTATTTTAGTAAATTAAATATTGAATCTTATTCAAACAAGGAGGATCTAATACTTTTACATTCTTATGGACTGTAACTCCATTTATTGTGTTTCTTATCTACTCGCACCATGACTTGTGGTACTTCCAGAATAGATATTCTACTGGATTAATACAAATTTCTACATTCAGTATTCAATATCTTCCATAACTACAAGAATCTATAATAATTATTTTATTTATATATAGCTTCTATTAATGCTAGATTCATGAATATATATGGTCTTAATTTTAAAACCATGTTCTTAATACATAGTAATATCATGTTTTATTCTTACACAATCTTGAATTAAACAATTCATTTATAGATATAAAAATATCATTATAAACCCCATTTTCTAGATATTTAATTATCAATATTATATTAATATTGTCCACATATAAAAAAATCCTTTAATTGTAACACCCTTATTACCCATGATCATTTTTCTAAATGAAAGTGTTTTTAGAGAATGTGTATTTAATTTGGTTTGATTTGATGATTTATTTATCATTGTAATATTAATATATTAATAGTTAATTCATTAATAAATCTATATAATTATGTTTATAACTATAATTAAAATAAAAATATGTATTTATTTATCTTGATATAAAAGGAAGGTGTGTTAAAAAAATTTATGGTTATAACACCATGTATACCACTGGTTAATTATATTATTTCATGCATGAGTTATGATTAGTACTTAAAAAAATATTCTAGAGTATATATTGTTATCTGTTAATAATTCTTATTTTGAGTCCTTTATTTTGATGTTAATAACAAATAATTCCATTCTCCATAGCACCTAAATATATTACAAATCAATTAACAACATTAAACCTTAAATTTAGTGATTATATCAGTAGTGAATTAGTAGTTATGTTAATAGATTGTAAACGAATGACTTAATCTTAGATATATAAATATTTTTCTTATAAATGGTTTAAAATTACATGGATTGACATGTTTTCCTTGTTTTATTATAACATGTATTATAGGGATAACCACTTAGGAATGGGTATTTTGTCCAAAATGGTATCAT
Organism: Viscum album; assembly: GCA_963277665.1. Taxonomy (NCBI): domain Eukaryota; kingdom Viridiplantae; phylum Streptophyta; class Magnoliopsida; order Santalales; family Viscaceae; genus Viscum; species Viscum album. The sequence goes on along the minus strand of OY728137.1, from coordinate 841,515,050 downwards.
GTTCGGTGACTTAGGATAAATAATTAGAGAATATTCTTCCTCAAGTGTGGTTTTTCACTTGATTCCATTTCACTCGTGTTCCTTATTTGGGTTTTAACTATATTTTTTATCATTCATACCTTCAGGTTATTATTTTTCTCCCTTTATTTGATTCTTTCTTAAAATTATATATTTATAGATATTATATTGATTTATTTTGATTCCTTTTTATACTTATTTTATTTATTTTTATGAGAATTTATGATCGTCCTTTTAGTATTTTATTAAAGGCCATTATTATTTTTCATAGGGTTGTTGCATAATTTTATCTTTTTACCTTACAATTTATTATTATTTTAGTTTCTTATTAGGGACTCATAGTGAATTTCTTTTTCCCCCAGGCAGTCCTTGGGCAGGTTAATATGTATAGTTCATTTTGTGTTCTTTTATTCCCACATAGTGTATTAAGTAAGGGTTAGTTATTAGTTCGTATTTTTTATAATTTAATTTATGGTTTTAAGAGTTTGATAGGATGTTATAAAGTGGGTTAGAATGTATTTTCTCATAAATAAAATGAATAATTATTAATTTAATTTTTTAAAATTGAACACAAATTAATAATTTGTTCTATTCTTTCATAGATTGTATATATATATTGATATGAGTCTCTGAGTTATCTATTGTGTTATTGATATTGTTATAAAATACTAATGATTTTTTGGCATGGAAATTTGAGTATATACTTGTTGGTTATAATAGCTTGATTATAAATGTATTGTTATAGTATATTATATAAGCTAGTAACCTTGGGATATTCTTATGTTTTGTTTATATAGGTACCACAGGTCACTGGGGAGGATGTTTTTTTCTTATATTTTTATTCACTTTTGGGATTGTAATATTAATATAAATATATTATTATAATGCTCTAAACAATATATAGATATGTTTATTTAATCTTGATAAATAGTTTTAAATGGTGATTCCCATTGAGTATTATACGAGTCTATCTAGGGAACTTAATTAATTTATCTTCTTTCCCATTATGGGTATGTATAATGGAACATTAAATATTTATCTCATTACCTCATGGGTGTGCATACGAGGACATGATATTGTATCCTTTAAGATAATGGTATCCTTTTTCAAATTTGATGGTGCCTCTAGCACTCAATTAGTTTTCCAGGATTCTAGTGATGGAAAAAATTTGACTAGAGAATAAGTTATTTTCTATTTCTTAGGATTCTAAGTGTGGATCAAAGGAGGTTTCGATCCTTGTGATAGTGGTGGGGTAGTCCTTTTTAATTATTTGGATTGTAAAAAAATATTTTTAAATTTCTTTGTTTATTTATATGTTTTCAGTTAATTTATATATACATTAAAATATTATATACACATTCACTTTCATGAACATGGTTATTCACTTGTGGGTGTTGAGGTATTATGGCAGATCCTCCTAAGTCTATGTTCTCACACCCTTCATGTGTACCTCTAGGGACATTTAGTTTCACGTGTGAATTTTTACATATAAGTAGATACAAGGATAGTTTCTTGGATGTTTGATTGATGGGTTCATATTATACTAAAAGGTATTGTATGAAACCTATGTTTTTAAATTATTTAATAATTTCAAGTATGAATTTAGAGCATTTGAAACCTCATACATGAGTTTTATGTTATGTGAAATAAGAAAATATATGATTTTATTATGTTATTATTTATACAGAATTATAAAATAGTGAATATTATAATATGTTATATAATTAGATTATGTTTTTGACATAAGGGTGATAACTTTACTATTATTTCATTATAATTAAGTTGGAATAAAGTTCTTATTTTATATATTCCTTATTTCTTGTTAGAATAAGTTTCTATTTCATGCAATCATTTTGATGATCTATTATACTATAAGTGTTTTATTGAACATTAATTTACATTACATGTCTGGATTATTCATATATGGGTTTATTTTGGATTCATTATATAAATACAACTATGTTTATACTTACCCCATATATGTGCATTCTATGTTGTCACAAAATGACCTTCCTAGACCATGAACTTGAACATATGAACACATGGGTCTCACATAATACCTTTGTTTCCTTCCCCACAAACCATCGACTATTACCCAACAAGATCACTTATTAGACTAATGATAGTATTTATAGACCAGCACATGTTCTTCTAGTGGGATTTTTCCCCACTCACACAATGCATGGGAAACAACCCGATAGATCACCTATTTTACACTACTCTAATAATTAACTATGGATTTTTAATCAGTTATGACAAACCCAATTTTGTGATGCACTCCCCTTCGATTCATGATAGAGACTAACTACCCTACATTAAAGTGTGATCTGGTAACATGTTTCAAGGACTACATATAGAATCCTAGGATATTCATACATGGATATTACATCTTATAGAAGAATATGAAATACATTACACAAACACATGATTGAGTACAATAGTATTTTAGTGTATTTGGATACTAGGTACAAAATCTTATGATTTGATGGGATATCTTCAATATTTCCCATAATGATATTCTTATTTAGTACTATCCACAAATATACTCTACTTAAAACCTTTCTTCATGACCTAAGGAAAGGAAACATAATAAAGGGTGAGCACATATGCTCATTAAGGTTAAAAAGGGATATACGTAAGAATAACATGAACATAAGGGTATGATAACATGAGAATAACATATGAAAACTATACCATATATATCAAATATTGGACTCTTGAGTAAGGTAATAAAGATTTTCAGTTCATAATACATGAATCATAAGGAAATAAAAGTACATGAGCCCTGAGAGCATAAAATTTTCATAATACATGGAATTTTGGAATACACATAAGCATAGAAAATAATCTATATAAGATTAAATGATCACTTAAAAGGTTATAATAGTGGAATGGATTCACTCACCAAACCATTATAGTAGTCAAGGTTTACTCCCATGACCATTGTAGTAGACAAAGTCCCTTACTGAATCTGGTTCACTCTCCATTCTAGTCCATTCTATCTCATGAGATATAAAACTTTACCCAATTAATTGGAGGCTTATAAAATGTCCCACCCATATTAATTTATAATTTCACCATGTTCCTTGGTTATAACATAACAATCATTGTTGGTCATAAATGAAAATCTTACATATTTATTCCACAAGATCATAAAAAATTAATCTTATCATAACCCATGAAATGAAATGGGTTTCATAAAAATTTCACCATTTACTAATACTATTACCATTTTAAAAAGAAGTAGGTTTCATAAGAATTTAATCATGGTATAACCCATGGAAGATAAATAGGATTAATAAACATCTCTTTACCATAATCATAAACCATTAAAGGAACTAATAAGAATCGTATCCTTGAAAAATATACATAGTAAAGTAAAATTTCTATAAAATTATGTCATTTTAGATTTAATTTTTTATGGATAAATAACATTGAACATTTCTTGAAGAAAATAACTTTTCTTTGAAAGTACCTCTTTAAAACTAAAACTTCAAAACACCTTTTCAAAATTATTTTATTCGAGAATAAACATTAAAACATAAAATGGATTATTTAAAATAGATTAAAACATTTCTTTAGAAAAATAGCATTTCCAATTTTAAAACACTTTTTAAAACATTTTTAAAATCCTTTTATTTCAAAATAACCTTAAAATATATATAAAAGGAAACTTTGAAAACCATTTACAACATTTCATGAGGAAAATACCATTTATTTTTTGAAATAAAACTAAAACAATCTTAAAATCCTTTTCATTGTAAGGAAAATTGAAAAATTATAAAGTAATCTTCAGAGAAAATAATATTTATGTCAAAATTAATTTTCATTCATGTTGTACATGTTAATATAAATATTCCTTTAACATTTTTGGATAAATCCAAATGGGTTTTATTTGAAAAATGACATGAATATTCTTATAAAAGAAATTTATAATGAATTAAAACATGGGTAAAATTTATTTAAAAAATAAAATTAATAATGCTAAATATTTTTTTGAATATTTTTTTTATAAAACATGGTTTTAGATGAAAAACCTTTTTAGACCGAAGAGATAAATAATGTAGATTTTTCTTAATAAAATATTTCAAATATTTTAGTACATAAAAAGAGTAAAATTTTGGGAAAAAAATTATTCTAATGAAATAAAAAAAATTATAATAAAATTAATGATTTTATTGAGATATAAGTAATATTATTTCATCATAGGAAGCATTATGATAAACAACCGTGATTAATGATGATATTGTAACATAAAACTCTTACCACTTTGGTAACTTTCAATAATAATACCAATGAAAGAGAGGACCTAAAAAGGATATGAATATAAAAATAATTTTCAAAATAATAATAATAAAATAAATTCATGGGAATTATATACACTAAATAAAATAAATAGGTGGGGAATATGGAATGTGGATCATAGAAGTAAAAAGTGAGACAGAAATCCCTTACCACTTTAGAAATCAATTGAATTATAAGCCCCAATAAAGAATAACATTAAATACAAATTTAAATATCATTAAAATAATTATATTTATGACCTAAAATTTAGAATGGATAATATATACACTACATAAAATAAATGAGTTTTTAATTTATATATGTCACCCAGAAATAAAAGAGAAACTAGAAATCCCTTTCAAAAAGTCTCGACATCCTTTATATATATAAGAACCTCCAGTATAAAATATATAAGTTTATTAAAAATATATTATTTAACTATAATTATTTATATTATGCGATATATTATTTAATTATGGCTATTTATTACACCTTTATTACAAATTCTTGTTTTAAATCATGTTTTAGGTAATAACTGATTTGTTTTTTACATATGTTTTTATTTTTTATTTTTGGTCCTCCTAATTTGATTATGGTTAAATCATATAAAGAATAATAATCATAAAATAATTATATTATTTATACATAAAATATTATTTAAATACCAATCAAGAAATATTTTTTTGATAAATGAATTATGTTAGGATCATGGAGACGATAGTTCGTACATACGTATAAGTAACATTTCCATTTTTCAATGTCCATTAAAAAAGTAGGTAATATTTTATCTTTATATATTGATAATAATATCATAAATACCATTTAATTTATTTAAATATACTTTTAAATATCATCCCATAGGTTTGGTGATGAAAATATAGAGCCACATCACTTCATTAAGGTGGTAGTTCACATGTACGTGAACAATGTTATCATCCTTAAGTGAGTGAAAAGGTAAGAAAGAAAATGATAAATTATCATTTCATAATGACAAATATTCCGTTAATAATATTAATATTTCATTTATATCACATATATTAATTAACTATGTCCTTATTTTCATCCATTTAAATCTTTAGTTAAAATGAATCACACCTCTTCGTGAGGCGGTAGTCCATCGTAAACATGAGCGATTTTGTCATATCCCCTAAGAAATTGAAAGAAAAAAGAGGTTTATATGATATAATGAGTATATAGGTATAATAAAGTTATAAATATCATATATATATATATATATACTTTATATCCATCTTAATACCAAACTATGAGATGAGGTAATAGAAAAATGAATAACATCGGTTTGCAAGATAGTAATCTAACGTACACACAAATGATGATTTCATAACCCATTTGATTGGAGTTGAGATGTTTTTAGGAAATTAAATTAACATCAAAAATATTTAAATATATTTAGGATAATTATTTTATGATATCATCATGGTTTAAAAAAATTTATGAATGTGGAGAAAGAAATAAAATAAAAATGCTCGTTAAAGAACGATACATCTCCTTCGAGTATCCTCCTTATATTTTCACCAAAATCCTTCCTAGGTTGTCGTTAATCCAAAAATAATGCTTATATGATGAGATTAATAAAGTTTTTCAGATATTTTCTCATGTCTTGGAATAACCAAAAGTATTTTATGGTGTGTAGAAGAGGGGATAGGGGTGGCATTTTATAAGTGGGGTGAGGGGCACACATATAATTTTTTTAAAAGAAAATTGTTTATCCACATTTTTATAATAATAAAAGGATCAAAAATAGATTATTCTAGATCCTTATATATAATAGGTTTGAATAATTTCCGTCCATACAATTTTATGCAACTTTTTAGGTTCTTTTAACACTTATCGTTTTAGTTAATCTCCCAGTAAAACCATTTTTAACTTAACCGCTATAAATATTTTTTACTATTTATACTATACATTATGGTAAAAATTTAACTTTAACTTATTAAATAATATAAATTATTAAAATTCCAAATATTTAATATATTTACCAAAAATTAAATTCATTATTTTAATGCCCCGACCCCAGTTACCCAGAGTCGGTGCATTATTTTAATACATTGGCATGATTACAAGGAATCAAGTCCCAAAGGACCGATCGGTTTAGTAGTCTTGGAAAATATATTACATACATGAATGTTACATTCCACTTCATAACATATGAAACAACATAAATAATCCTTTATTAATGCCATTATTCCCCTGTCTTAACCCTGCATATCAAATCACAATACACTTCCTGGAATCCTGGGATAAATAAAACATAGAAAGGGGTGAGCTCAGATGCTCAGTAAGGATAATAATATAGCGGAAACTTTCATAAATATGCATAAACATTTAAGGCAATGTATAACTAAAACAAAATCCTTTTAAACTTGAACTTCATCATATTATGGCAAAGACAAAATGAAATAATGCCATTTACTTATTCACATGGATATTCTACAAATCGAATAATCACATGAAATATCAATAACCACTTTCATAATTAAGGAAATGCATAATGCCAGACTATCATAACCACGTATCCAAGGCCTCGTGCCAAGAATACAAATAACATTTTGTCAAGGCCTCGTGCCAAGACACTAGTTTCTCTCATGAGACCTACCGATTCATCGAGGAGCTATAGTGGGCTCTACCCGTCACTTATTAAGTCCAATTCATTCCTCATATGAAAAGGTCTAAACATAAAATAAAAATTCGTATTAAAACTAGCATACGGAATGTCAATACTTTACCCATAAAATATTAATGGTATGAAAATAACACATCTATAGTCAAACATATCACAAAACCATCAACAAAATATGGAATATTTGAATCATGATAAATCAACTTCAAAACAAGTTTAAAATCCATTATAGAATTTTGACATAGAGGAAAATGATTTGTAAAAATATTTGATAGAAATATCCATTTTTCATGAAAACATTTAAAAGTCACAAAATTTATAAAATACGAAATTTAAAGACATTTTTGAATCAAAGTGTCCCCTACCCCTTTGAAACTTTTGAAAGGAATTAACATTTTAAAAACATTCATGTCCATATAAATAAATCCTTAAAAACCATTTTGAATACATGGACATTAAGGAGAAAGATTTAGAAGAATAAATATTTAAAACATTTGAAATTATGTTTTAGTAAAAAAGTCCCTTAAAATAATCCCTTTGAAAACTCTTTCATAAAACATGGACATAGATAATAAATATGTCTCAGTAGATACTTACGTAAAAATAACCTCGGATAATAAAGAGATTATAAAATTAACCCTTACCAATTTGGTAACTTACGAAAGACACACCCCATGAAAGAGGTATCATACAATGAATATGTAAATACACATAAATTAAAGTTTATTACATAAAGAATACAATTATGGGCCGTTCATACACCACAAAAAAGGTAATAGTGGTAATAGGTCATGAATCTTACAGGAATAAGGAGTGAGATGAAAACCCATTACCTTGCACTTTCCTTTAGTTGATGGTAAGTTTAGCCTTCTGTATGAAGACTATAGTATGTTATTAAATTATAACAGAACCATATTAATATTTATGATATCATAAATTATTAATTTATGACTTTATACTACCTATTTAATAATAATTTCAATCTTATATTAATAATTCGGGTAATAATCGCTTTCTTTATCGTATGTGTTTTAACTTGTTACTATTGATTGTATCACTTAGATCATGATTTAAATACTTACAAAATATATAAAATGATTTATTTATCATATATATTTAGAATATATAAATTTATACTAGATGTATATATGAAATGGAAAACACCATTTATGGAGACGGTAGTCCGTACGTACGCATAAACATTGTTTCCGTTTTCATATAGTATTGAACGAAAGAAAGTGAATAAGATATATTTAAGTACATAAATACTTATATATATAAATATATATATCTCCAGTAGCATTATTATGTCATATATTACATACTTATTAGTAATATATATTTTTTATAATCGTCGATGAATGGTGAACTTTGAAATGAATCTCATCGTGTCGTCGAGACGGTAATCCGTACATATGCACAGACAAAAATATCATTATTTTGATATTAATATAATATATAATTCGATGGTATATAATATATACAGAACCTTTATCATGGTATATTTATTATTTACATCAAATACACATCATTATTATACCAATCCGAATAACAATGTATTGAATAACAATTACACCATGACGTGGAGACGGTAAGCCGTACATACGCACGTATGGTGACATGTCATTCAAAGGATGGATAGAATAATGAATTTGGTTGTACCATAATTATAATAACATAACATTATATAGAATATACTAGAGTTATTATTTTATAATAGAAACAACAAAGAAAAAGGAAGTGGAAGAAGAAAGAAACTTGAAAGAGGGTGGTGAAATCATTACCTCTTCTTCGGGTTCTTCCTTTTTATTTGATCAAACGGGATCCTTAGGTTGGATTTCTGATCAAAATAAGGCCTCTAGGTTGAAGGGATGATAGTTTAGAGGGTATTTGGGCTGGGTTTGGACGAGAAAAATGGCTTAGAAGGTGTAAATTATAGAGAAGGGGGAGTGACCTTTTATAAGAGGGGTGAGGGGAACCTTAAGAAAAACATAAAATATTATTTTATAATAAATTCATATACAGATTCTAATGGCTCAAAAGTTGATTATTTAAAGTATAAGGTGGGTATATGTCGCAAAAAACTTAACCAATAGGTTTTATACAAGTTTAGGTTACCATTTTAACCTTATCATTTAGATTTAACTCTAAGTTAAATAATTTAACTTTTACAGTGTCTTCTTGTATTCTTACACTATTTTGTCAATAAACTTACTATATACTTCCAATCGAACCTAAATTGGTTTATTAATGTCATATATATTATTATAAAAGTTTTTTAGACGAACCATAGATTTTTAGGACCATTATATCAGTTAATAATACAATATTTGTTTTAAAAACTATTTTATGTCAATTTTGACACTATTTGGTATTTGTTTTATGTTAAAATAATAAAAACATGATTACTTCAAAAAGAATACATTGAATCAATCATAAAATGTCATATTCACCTAGAAGATTCTTTTATGTCATAGAAACTTTGAAATTTTATTTTTTTTAATATTTATAATACCATTTATTTGATTCTTTCATGAATAAGGTAATTACTGCATCATCATTGTGTCATAAATAAATTTATTTATTTAAAGTCTAAAAATTATAAATGAAATACCATGATGTAGGAAATATTTTTATCTTTCTAATTAATATATATAATAGAATTTATATTATGTAAAAATCTATATTAAAAATGTTTTAGTTTTTAAACTTTGATTTTAACTCTTTTAACTCTTCTTTGAATTAAATAATAATAAATGTCCTAATCTAATCGAAGTGGACCTAAATGATAATATTTTATTCCTACGGTTTTTTTGGTCGAGATACACTTATCCAATAGAATTAGGACTTGTGTTAGGGTAATAATAATATCATTTTACCCTTAATTACACTATTTTCTTTTAACCGTGGTAAATAAAAGTAAAAAGTTACTATTCACCAAAAATTATTTCTATCTTATTGAACCACATTTTACTCCTTGATATTAACCGTGTCTCTAGGATTTTCTAAATTACACTCACAGAAGCGGTAAAATTATTTTTTATGTAAATTTCCAAATTCTCCTAGGAGGTGGGTAAAAGAAGGTGAAAAGTTCAATAAAATTTTTATATATCTAAAATTATTCTAAACTAACTTCAATGAATTAAATTGAACATATATATGTATTATGAATCTATTTTTACCTTAATTAAATTTAAATAAAATAAATAATTATTTAAATAAAAATTCGGTTTTAAACTATAACTCAGTATTTTTAACTATTCATCAAAAATTGAAAGTTTTCAGAAAAATACCAAAAATTAGGCCTAAGCTATATTTGATATTATGAAATAAAAAATGATGTCTATTTTACCAAATTAAAAACATACAAGTTTCATTAATTAATTTAAAAATTAATTCTTGTTGTCAAATAGTGGGTTTTTAATAAATAATAGTTATCAAAAGATTGACAATTGTTTATGTCTGGTTTAAATGTGAAATTACGTCCAATGACAATCATTGTATTAAATGATAAAAATATATTCTAAATATACTTTAAAACCACTCAAATTCATAATGTATCACTATTAATTATTTTGATCAAAAAAGTTGTTTTTAATTAAAATTTAGTAATTTTCACTATTAATCAAAAATTGAAAGTTTTCCGAAAAGCACCAAAAATTCACCCTAAGTTAATTTAGATATTCCAAATCCAAAAATGAAGTCCATTTTAAATGATAAAATTTATAAAATTTTAAAAAGTGGGTATTACTATTCATAATGGCTAGTTTGATTGGTTGTTGTGTATTATAACTCGAAGTTGTGTACAACACATGCTACTGTATTATTCAAAGTGAGGCGTACCATGGAAGCTTGGGGTGTTACACTCTCCCCACCTTAAATAAATTGCATTCTCGCAATTTGAAATTGTTCTTCGAAAATAAAAGGTTGAAAATAGAAAATATCTTTGTGGGAAAACCCACATCGGAAATTGGGATAATAAAATTTAGTCTTAATAAGAGGAAAAGTGAAATTAAAGGGTCACAAACAAATTATGATCTCAATTAGGAGAATATTAGTGGAAATTAGAGACACATAATTGGTGAAAAAACGTAAATATTTATAGGGAGTGATTGAGTTCATCAATCACAAACAATTGTAGAATTTTGGGTCTCAAAGCCACCAATTTATGATGATTTAAAATACCATCGGTTCAACAAAATGTAACGTATTAGGATAACACATTTTTGGTTTTAATATCCCTTATCTAAATTTTAATAATTAATTTGTCCATAAAATAATAGGAAATATATATATATATATATATATGTATTTATATATACATGACAAGTAGAGTTTCATCCTTCAACTAATTCATACTGCAAACTCCTCTTTCACTATAAAAGATTTAATATATATATATATATATATTCTATTTATCTTAATCGTATAGGGTTCTAAAAATAATGAATTTATAATTCACATATCAGGCCCTTTAAAAAACTACATTATTCAATCCAGGACATCACCTGGGCTAGTGGTAGGTGATACACTCTTGTCGCCCTTCGGTTGTGGGTTCAAGTCTCACGGCCTTGTCGGACGCAACGGGTTGCCACCCAACCTCAGGGATGTCCTTTTTATGGAAATCCAAAAATAATATCAAACTAGACTTATCCAAAATACTTCTGTCTAAACTCACAGTAAAAAATTTATAAGGAAGGTAAACACAATGAAAATCTTTTTTGTCGCGTAATAACATGTGAACACCTTCATCATGTATTCTTTTAAAACACCGCAACATCCTGAATTACCATAAAACCTTATTGATTACATTCATGATCCCTTATTCCTTATAGAATCCTGGATATACTCCTTCTATCCAAAAATGTTGTAAACTCCAAAAATGATGGAATATACAAATCATTAATCAGTTTCAAGGTAATCAAGAATATCCAATACAATTTATTCAAATCAATCATGTATTATTCCAAAATCACTACCTTGGTATCAGAACCATATTATGGTTTATCTTTCTCTCAACCATATATTTTCCAAAAAGTTTAACTCATTTTAGAGTAACTTTTCTTAGTACCATAAAATTTCAAATCCTCAATGAAGTAGTACTGCAATAAAATCCTTATTTATTTCTTGTACATTATTGATACAACACTTCAATGAAATAATTCCAAAAAAACAACATAAGAACAATAGTCATTGTTCATCATCTGTGGTAGTATAATAACTTGATTATTATCCAATAGAATCATTTCCAGCATAGTCTGATGAATGGGACATTGGTTTGCATAGTGTCCACACTCCTTGCAGATGAAGCATTGTACATTTGAATCCTTTTTATTACCCTTGCAGTCACGTACTTGGTGTCCTTTTTCTCTACACTTATAACATACTCCCATTCCCTTCAATCATTTTTCAAGTTGATTCTTTCCACAGTTATCACATATGGTAAAATCCTTCTTTACCTTATTCCCTTTATCTGTCCTTCTCTCTACCATCCTTTCCTTCTCTGGCTTCCCTTCAAAGCCATAGGACTCCGAGAATTATTTACATATCTTATCAACACATGATACTATTTCTTCATATAATGATAATACGTGGGAGACTATTTCCCTTATAAATTCTAGCTTAATACCATGAAATGTATAATCTTTATTACTCTTTGGATCATGTGTATTGCTGGAGTTCATATTCATTCTACTGGGCACCATTTCTAAACAATGGCATACACTAGATTAGTTTATGAATAGAAATACCTAATCCCAAACTTGTAAAACACATAACATAAATTAAACAGTTTATGGATATAATCCATAATCATAAAAATGTCTTCTTTGAGGAAGTATATACTCATAAACCCTTCATAATGGTTTGTAAAGAAAATTAGAATTATCCTAAGCATATCCCCCGGGAGTGTCGTAACCAAGAGTGCAGCAAGGCCCATTTTCATGCACCAGTTCTCATTTTAGTCTAGCTCAAAGCGGTGTTTTCAGGTTTTACCCCTAGGTACATCTATTCCAGAGCCTCCTCTACCTGCTCGTATCCAGACAGGGATGTATTGCTCGGAATACACATAAAATCTCTACAATACCAAAATTCTGGGAAGTTCTTATATAATAATCCTCAAAGTCTATCTTTTGGTAATGTGCTCTAATTAGAGTTTATCTAAATCTATATTCCAAGGTTATTGCTAAAATTCCTCTGATACCAGCTGTAATGCCCCGACCCCAGTTACCCAGAGTCGGTGCATTATTTTTATACATTGGCATGATTACAAGGAATCAAGCCTCAAAGGACCGATCGGTTTAACAGTCTTTGAAAATATATTACATACATGAATGTTACATTACACTTCATAACATACGAAACAACATAAATAATCTTTTATGAACGCCATTATTCCCTTGTCTTAACCCTTCATATCGAATCACAATACACTTCCTCGAATCCTGGAAAATATAAAACATAGAAAGGGGTGAGCTCAGATGCTCTATAAGGATAATAATATAGCGGAAAATTTAATAAATAAACATAAACATTTAATTCAATGTATAACTAAAACAAAATCCTTTTAAACATGAACTTCATCATAGTATGGAAAAGATAAAATGAAATAATGCCATTTACTTATTCACATGGATATTCTACTAATTGAATAATCACATGCAATATCAATAACAACTTTCATAATGAAGGAAATGCATAATGCCATACTATCATAACCAAGTAGCCATGGCCTCCTGCGAAGACTATAAATAATATTTTGTCAAGGCCTCATTCCAAGAAACTAGTTTGTCTCACAAGACCTACCGATGCATCGAGGAGCTATAGCGGGCTCCACCCGTCACTTATTAAGTCCAATGCATTTCTCATATGAAAAGTTATAAACATAACATAAACATTCGTATTAAAACTAGCATACGAAATGTCAATAATTTACCCATAAATCATTAATGGTATAAAAATAACACATCCATAGTCAAACATATCACAAAACATTCAACACAATATGGAAGATTTTAATCGTTATAAATCAACTTCAAAACAAGTTTCAAATCCATTAAAAAATTTTGACATAGAAGAAAATGATTTGTAAAAATCTTTGAGAGAAATATCCATTTTTCATGAAAACATTTAAAAGTCGCACAATTTATAAAAGAAAACATTTAAAAACATTTTTGAATCAAATTTTCCCATAACACTTTGAAACTTTTGAAAGGAATTAACATTTTAAAAACATTCATGTCCATATAAATAAATCCTTAAAAACCATTCTGAAGACATGTACATTAATGAGAAAGATTTAGAAGAATAAATATTTAAAACAATTGAAATTATGTTTTAGTAAAAAATTCCCTTAAAATAATCCCTTTGATAACTCTTTCATAAAACATGGACATGGATAATAAATATGTCCGAGTAGATACTTACGTAAAAACAACCTCAGATAATAAAGAGATTGTAAAATTAACCTTTACCAATTTGTTAACTTACGAAACATACACCCCATGAAAGAGGTATCATACAATGAATATGTAAATACAAATAAATTAAAGTGTATTACATAAATAATACAATTATGGGCAGTACATACACCACACAAAAGGTAAGATTGGCAATATGGCAGGAATCTCACAGGAATAAGGAGTGAGATGAAAACCCCTTACCTTGCACTTTCCTTTAGTTGAAGGTAAGTTTAGCCTCCTGTATAAAGACAATAGTATGTTATTAAATTATACCAGAACCATATTAATATTTATTATATCATAAATTATTCATTTATGACTTTATACTACCCATTTAATAATAATTTCCATGTTATATTAATAATTCGGGTAATAATCGCTTTCTTTATCGTAAGTGTTTTAACTTGTTACTCTTGATTGTATCACTTAGATCATGATTTTAATACTTCCATAATATAAAACAAGATTTATTTATCATATATATTTAGAATATAAAAATTTATAATAGAATTATATATGAAATGGAAAACACCGTTTATGGAGACCGTAGTCCGTACGTACGCATAAACGTTGTTTCTGTTTTCATATAGTATTGAACGGAAGTAAGTGAATAAGATATATGTAAGTAAATAAATAATTATATATATAAATATATATATCTATAGTAGAATTAATATTTTATATATTACATACTTATTAGTAATATATATTATTTATAATCGTCAATGAATGGTGAACTTGGAAATGTATCTCATTGCGTCGTGGAGACGGTAATCCGTACGTACGCACAAGCGAAAATATCATTATTTTGTTATTAATATAATATATAATTGGATGGCTTATAATATATACTGAACCTTTATCATGTTATATTTATTATTTACATAAAATACACATCATTATTATACCCATCCAAATAATAATGTATTGAATAACAGTTACACCACGACGTGGAGACGGTAAGTCGTACGTACGCACATATGGTGACATGTCATTAAAAGGGTGGATAGAATAATTAATTTGGTTGTACCATAATTAAAATAACATCAATGTATATAGAATATACTAGAGTTATTATTTTATAATGGAAAAAACAAAGAAAAAGGAAGTGGAAGAAGAAAGGAACCTGAAAGAGGGTGGTGAAATCATTACCTCTTCTTCAGCTTCTTCCTTTTGATTTGATCAAAAAAGCTCCTTAGGTTGGCTTTATGATCAAACTAAGGCCACTAGGTTGAAGGAAGGATAGTTTAGAGGGAATTTGGGCGGGTTTTGGCCGATCCAAATGGCTTTGAAGGTGTGAATTAGATAGAAGGGGGAGTGCCCTTTTATAAGAGGGGTGAGGGGCACCTTAGAAAAAACATAAAATATTATTTTATAATAAATTTATATTAGGTTTCTAATGGCTCCAAATTTGATTATTTAAAGTATAAGTTGGTTATAGGTCTAAAAAAACTCAACCAATATTAGGTTTCTAAGGTTAGGGTAATATGTTAGGGTAATATTAATATCATTTTCATCCTTAATTGCCCTATTTACTTTTAACCGTAGTAAATAAAAGTAAAGAGTTACTATTCACCAAAAATTATATTTATCTTATTGAACCACATTTTATTCCTTGATATTAACTGTGTCTCTCGGATTTTAGAAATACCACTCACAGAAGTGGTAAAATTAAGTTTTATGTATATTTCCAAATTCTCCTAAGAGGTGGGTAAAAGACGGTGAAGAGTTCAATAAAAGTTTTATATATCTAAAATTATTCTAAACTAACTTCAATGAATTAAATTGAAATTATATAGGTATTATGTATCTATTTTGACCTTAATTAAATTTAAATAAAATAAATAATTATTTAAATAAAAATTCGGTTTTAAACTATAACTCAGTATTTTTCACTATTCATCAAAAATTAAAAGTTTTCAGAAAAATACCAAAAATTAGGCCTAATCTATATTTGATATTATGAATTCAAAAATAATGTCTATATTACAAAATTCAAAACATATAAGTTTCATTAATTAATTTAAAAATTAATTCCCGTTGTCAAATAGCGTGTTTTTAAGAAATAATAACTATCAAAAGATTGACACTTGTTTATGTTTGGTTTAAATGTGAAATTACGTCCAATGACCAAAATTGTATTAAATGATAAAAATACATTCTAAATATACTTTTAAACCACTCAAATTAATAACTTATCACTATTAATTATTTCGATTAAAAAAGTTTTTTTTAATAAAAATTTAGTAATTTTTACTATTCATCAAAAATTGAAAGTTTTCCGAAAAGCACCAAAATTTCACCCTAAGATAATTTTGATATTAAAAATCCAAAAATGAAGTCCATTTTGAAAGATAAAATTTATAAAATTTTAAAAAGTGGGTATTACTATTCATAACAGCTGGTTTGATTAGTAGTTGTGTGTTATAGCTCGAAGTTTCGTGCAACACACGCTACTGTATTATTCAAATTGAAGCATACCGTGGAAGCTTGGGGTGTTAAAACTATTATGAAAAAAAATTAATTAAAATTTAATCCTGGAAATATGATGAGAAAGCGTGTTTTCAAAGGGAAAATGTTCAAAAATTTTATAAAAATTTATATAAAAATTAAATAAGAAAATTATTATAATGAACTAAATATGATTAAAATTTATATAATTTACCTTATTTTAATTTGAACCTAATTTAACATATAATTTAAATTTAAAAATAATTGAAATGAAAGGATAGTTTTCTATTAAAATTCAGTATTTTCACTATTCATCAAAATAAATTAATCTTTTAATAAAATTATATAAAATTCAGAATAAGATAACTTAAATGTTATTATTTAGAAAAGGTAATTTTATTTTATCCAATAAATTTCTAAAAGTGTTGAAAATTATTTTAAAAAAAATTGCGCAAAAATGTAACAAAACTACTTTTTAGAAAAAAACATATTTTAAGCATAAAATTAGATTTATTCCTATATCTTGTCTAGAAAACACAGAATATGAGTGTTAAATAATTGATTTAATATATAATATATATAAATTTCATTAAATTCATTCACCAAAATTATTATTTTTTAATTTTTGAGGTAAATCATGTTTTTTGGCATAAAATAGTTTTTCATAAAAAACATGCCTTTATTTTTGAATAGTTTTTTATTTTCATTTTTTATTAATTGGTCACCAAAGAATTCATTTTATATAAATTTTTAAACCATATATTTTCATAATTATTTAATTCTATTTATACCCATCATTACAATAGCTAGGTGATAACTATCATATTAAATAATAATATTTTAACAGTATTTCACTTTTTGTTTAGACTCATTGTCATGTGTAATGAAAGATAAAATCAGTTTTGTGTGCAAAAAAAAATATAAAAATGGGGTTGTCTCTAAATAAAAATATTTAATTAATTAAATTTATTTTAAATAAAATCAAAAAACACTAGGGGTGTTACATTCTACCCTTATTAAAATGAATTTCGTCCTCAAAATTCATATCAGTCGTCAAAGGATTAACATATAGAAAATTCCTTCATAGAAACCTACATCATACAGATGAATAAAAAACATCCCTTAAAAGTGAAATTTATAAATATATAGTTTACTTAAAATACGTCATAACTAAGTTTCTATATAGAAGAACATAAGTGGGAAGTGAAGATATAGACATAGACGAAAAACATAAATAATTATAGAGATTGATAGAGATCATTGTTCACAAAGAAGTGGGTGATCTAGATGAGTTTAATGAACACAAAAACATAAACCAAATATTTATGAAAAAAAATCATTTATATCACCAAAAATTATGATATCAATACAATATTTTATTTCAATATCATTTTCATAATTTTGGGTAATTCCGTTTTCCACCAAGACTGAGAACATATGAAAAATATACTTGATATATTTTTATTTCAAAGGAATAATTTCATCCTTTGGTTATACCTTGATCAATTTCCTCTTTATCTCTTCCTCTATGACATAGATTTTTTTCATGTCTTAAGCACTAAATAAACTCTACAAAATAATGATAATTCCTTTGTTCAATATCTTGTTAAAAAAAGTTATCACTTGTTATCAAATATGAATAAATATTCATATGATGATGTAATATATTAATCTCTAAAACCTTATCCAATTCTCAACATACACTATTCCATAAATGGTTAGCCTTATTACCCTTCAAAATTCAAAATTTATAAATCATTTCACTAAATTTCCCAAACTTATCATTAATCCTCCAAATATCATTAAGTGTCTCTTAGTTGCCATATTCCAAATTTGGGAATATGTTGGTCATATATTATCCTGAAGCTTGGTAATAACAATAATTACTATAAAAAATCAATTAAAATGTGAATTATTCCTCATAACATGGATAAAACCATAAATTATTGGACATAATTCATAGGTTTAATAAAATTTTAAACTCCATAAATGATAACATAAACCAATTTTTCAATAAATCTTTTATCATTTATGAGATCATCAATACTATCCAATTTAATTTATCTATATCAGTCATCTCTTTATCCAAACTAGACACCATTTTCTAAACCTTGAGAACATATTAAGGGTTATATTCCCTTAATCATGTGTTTTCCATAAAATAATAAATTTCCATTAAATTATGTTTCTTGGTCATTATTACTATTCCACATATTCTTGCATATCCTAAATGAAAACATGTATTGAACAATCCATAGAAATTTCTGGATTCATATAACATAATTCTTGAATTTAAATGCATAATCACTTCAATATACCCACTTCATTAACAAACCATTAACTATGATTCATCTTATTATTCCTTAACACTTCTTTCCTTTCATATTTCATTTATAGTCTCTTTGTCATAACCAATATAACCATTACATATAGATCCTTGATAATTCTCTTCATAAGATTCTCCTTAGGACATCGATTTCTATGATTCCAAAACATTACACATTTAAAATATTCAACAGTCGATGATACTTTAGGGAGACCATTATTCTAATCCATTGTGTTAACCTAACTTTTCAATAATCCGTCGTAGTTACATACTTTGTGTCCATATTTTCCACACCCAAAATGTCTTCTAATACCCCTGATACATTCCCTTAAGTTCTTCTTTCCACATTCTCAACATATGGGAAACTGGATCTTCTTTCCTTCATGGTCTCCACTACTTGATCTCTCAGTGAACTCTATCCATCCCTTTTTTGGTGAGTCTAAATTTGGTTATGGTTAAAGATGTTAATCATGATATATGATAATTTATTGGACATAATCATAATATCATTCAATCCAATCATTGTTTCTCCCTCCAAGGTGGTGCACTGATAGTTTTTGAAAAAATTCAAAGAACGGTTGGACGGGTGATGAGCATTCCTCTATTATTATAGATACTTTCTCATCTCTATCTTTGTTTTGATCTGATCTGTGTCATTATCCTTTAGGGGGGACTATATTGTCCCCGTGGGTATTTTTCCATTTACCCCTTCTGCATTATGAAGGAGGTTCCACAGTCAAATGGTCCCAAGAAGTGATTACATGGGGTTAAGTATTTTAGCAATCGGTTCTCTTAGGATATAACTTCCTCAGATGGTCTCCAAGAGGTTTATTCATAGATCCAGAAACACATAAATGCCCTGGAATCCATGATTTATGGACCTTATTTCCAAAGGTAGACACTCATTGGTTGACAATTTGGCCAATGACACTTAAGGAACCAGTTGGTCGAGAGGATGAGAGGTTGGGCTCATCGCACCCTTTTGGGGGGATTTATTTCCTATTCCAGGACTCTCTTATAGATTTAATTCCTGTTCATATGTTCATGAATCCTTGGTTCATTCCCGAAGAGTATATCTATGGGATACCCCTGGTTTGCAGGATCATCATTAATTTACATGGGTTTGATACTACAAAGGCAATGCCAAATTAAGCCATCAAATAAGTAGATTTGAATTTTATCGTCATCCAGGAGGGACAAAATGTGATTTGATATTAGGGTCAGGCCCATAAGATGGATTTCCTACATATCCTCAAGAGAGGAATCTGAGACCATGTATTTTGTTTAGCATGAGGCTTGTGCCTGGGAGGAGGCCCATTTGTTGGGGGCATAATCGGGGTGGACCCATTTGGAAGGGCACCCCTTTTAAGCTTAGGACTTCAAGGAGGTGTCCTAAATATCTTGGTTTGAACAAGAATCAAAGTTCTCATAGTTCAAGATGGGTTGGGGCTTACGCATGGAAGCTTTCCATTTTAGGGGACATGATTGGGTGAACCCTTTTAAAAGGGAACCCATTTTGAGCTCGGACCTTTAATAAGGCATCTTATATATCCTGGTTTGAACAAATATAAGAGTTTCTATAGTTCAAAATGGGTTGGGGCTTACGTGTTGAAGTTTCCCATTTGAGGGGACATGATTGGGTGAACCCATTTGGAAGGGCACCCCTATTGATCTTGGGCCTTCAAGAAGGCTTCCTACATATCCTAGTTTGAATAGGAATTAGAGTTCTCATAGTTCAATATGGGTTGGCTGTGTAGATGTGGTAATCATCAAAAGTATCTAAGTTTGTGTTAGTCATAATCCGTGTGAGAAACAAGAGGATGTTAGAGATTCAACCATCCAGACACCTTCTCTCTCGCTGTGGAGAGAGGGTGGGCCAATGATAGAAGAAGTCGAGGCGATGGTTGGTGAGGGCAAGGAGTAATGAACCTTTCATTGTGGGATGACATTGGGGGTCATGCATAAAAAATATTAGAAGATAATGACTTAACTCAGTGGAAGTTCCCCAGAATGTGCTTCGGGAAAGGGGAGGGATTTCGCCTCTCATCAAAAGGAGGAGAAAACATGATTCCTTCAACTGATCAATGTTCCTCATTGAAGGGAAAATCAATTGATCACCCGTAAACCCTAGAACGAGGAGGTTCACGTCAGCATCCCAACATTGGACTCTAGTTTACCATAGGAATGTAGACTTACAGACATCCTGGGAGTCCGAACTATTGTAGGGAGAGCCTTCATGACTCTACTTACCATGGGTATGAAGACTTAAAGGGGTGCACTAATGAACCCGATGATCTGATCATATGAGTCTGGTGGATTTGTAATAGGCTTTGGACTGATGTAGAGGGACTGGTTCGTAGAGGAGCTATGGAGGACTAGATGGTAATGGGGGTGATATTTGAGTTGGAGTGAAGGACACCCAAATATTCCCCATTTCACATACTTGTTTCTCATATGGGATGGGGGGATCTCCACATACTAAAGTGGTATGTGGTTAGAGAGGTCATCCAAATACCAATGTATCACGTGGGCTTGGGCATGGACCACCGGGTACCACTATAGTACATGGTCCTGGATGCGGTTTTCCACGCCAATTGGGGTTTCATCCATGTAATGATGTAGTATATGACATAAGGTTCAATCCACATATTGATGAACTGTGTAGAGAACTGTATTGAAGGAGGGTCCTGGAACCATTCATTTGTGAGGAGTTCATCCGTGAGGAATTTTTGGTTTTCCATGAAACCAATTATGTTGACAGTTTACCGATTATTATTAGGTTCTTTCATTTTACGGTTCACGGATGGTTATACCAATGGAAATGTGGTTCGCGGTTTGAACATCGTCAATGATTCGAAACCGAAGTTAGAATCTTCTCAGAATTCTTTCTTCCAATCTCTAGGGTCTCCTCCATGCTTTCTTCATCTGTTCCCTCTCAATTCCTTCTATGATTATTTTATAGATCACTAGTTAAATCATATCTATGGGCACGTGACACCATTTTAGAGATCCCATAAATACATATCTCAACCCATAGAAGACTCAGTCAACTAGGGTTTGTGGAGGTTGTGGTTCGCATGTCATGGTTTGCGGAACCCTATCGATTTTCTTCTTCGGTGAACTAATGAGTTCGTAAGATGGTATGCAGATGGACTTTAGTGTATTTATTCTACTAATGATGTGGTTCACAGCTTCCTAGGTTTGTTGGAAACCACCCCGTAGGCCAACACCTCACGGGTTCTTCCAAGTACCGATGGTTCATGATCATTAGTTCTATAAACCCATACCAGTGATGGTATGTGGGTCACTTATAACTCTTGAAAATTTAGTTTCTTAAAGTTTATTCTCAAGTTTTCAATCCAATTTGCATCAATTTTCTTTTCTCCTCCTATGGGAATTATTGATTCCTTCTGTAAAAGGCATGTGTGAGTATTTTCTTCCCTTTTTGAAGTTGTTAGGACCCTACAAATTCCCCCATTTGAATGGGGTCCATTCAGAATAAATAGGAGACTATTCTGATGCATAAGAGGTCCTAAACTGAAGTAGTTCATGGTATAACTTGTTTATCCAGTAGGAAGAGACCACACCTATTTATAGTGTCCCATGTCATTTGTATTTTACTATTTCTCATGGGGAATGTGCTCTTGACTCTCCCTTGGATTTATCTGCAATTGTATACTACCTCCATTATGAAATCTGTAATCACGAATAACCTTGTATGTGTCACAAACTAAACTCTTCACAATTAATTAAGCATGTGAACCAGATTTTGGGTTTTGTGAACTATATTATGGAATTTATGAAAAAATTATGGACCTCCACATAGGATAACACTACATGATTTTAATGTCCCGCACACTGAACATAAACTAGAGAATTGAACTTTAAGCCTTAATAATCCGAACCTAAACTCTTAATCATAATTTTTCTAATATTATCATGTAGAAACCTTGGTTTTTGGTTTCTTCCTTCCACAAACCCTTCCATTTTCTAGACAACACTCCATTGTCTAGTGCCTCATATGACTTTTTCATACCATGACCATACACATTATATTGCTTTCGTGTACCACTGTAGTACGCGGGAAATGGATTATGAATACTGTTTCTAGGAGCTGTACCTGAAGCCCCACAAGGAACCTCTTTTATGTATGTTAGAAATTGTTTTGGCCTTTATCCAAAAAATTTCCCATTGGATTGACTTTTTATGGGCTTTCAGATCTTTCTTTGCAGGCTCCAATGGCTCCTCCACAGACTTTGACTAAATCAACCCGGATAAGGGAAACCATGGTTGGGGAAATTGAGAACCATCTTCAATCATACATTGTTCCTCATGATAGATTCTTAAAATATCTCTCTATGCCATAGCTCCTAGATTACCCATTTTCTGTGTAGTTTCTACTTTATGGATTTGGTCTTTCTGATGACGTTCCTTTTCCATTGGATGACCCTAATACTCATTTCATTATCCTAGAAGCACCACAAAGTCATGATCAGGCAAATATTTCCTCATTATGATAATTCATATCTACTTTGATTCATTTTAATTTTTTCATATTAGAAGGCTTGGTGTGGATTCTGAGAAATCACATGTGTCATAATACTGCCTTGAGATTAGTTACCAAGGACTACCCGTCCATTATAAACCTTTCCCGAGAAAACCCTATCAGGGGGTGGAGCACTAAATGGGACATGCGAGCTGAAATATGCTTCTCTAATGAATGTTCTTGGGAATTATAGGTACACCAAACCTATTTAGATTCCCATTCTCAATTGGAGGTGGTGAACTTATATCTGGCAGCTTGGGTCTCCTAATTCGTAGCTTTCTCTCTAGGAGAAATCCTTCTTAAGATACTGAGCCACTGGTGTTCAAGCACCAACACCTTCCATTTGTCGCATGGGGTGTTGGGAATCATCTTATGGGACATCCACCAGCTCCGAGGGCTCCTCATAATTGGTAATATGTATGAAAAATTTCTTTCAACAGCTGCTACTTGAGGTGATACCAACCATGTTTCCCTATTGAGAAGGAGTCTACTTGTTATGGAAAAGGGTTTACTTTACTACCCCCTTCATGCTCGCTCTATTGTCCCATTTGAGGATTGGATAATGTCATTTTTGTAGGTTAATGGGCATAATCTGAGATCCTTCCATAGTCAAAATCATCCAACCCATCATTCTCAAAAAAATCTTGGGTCATATTGTGCTATCCTTGAAGTGGGATGATATACTACCTTGGGATATGAGATTCAACTGGACATTCCACCTATGCTTATATTATCAGGTTTCTTTGCCATGTTTTTGAGTGGATGGATATTATCATCCTATGATGTGTATATCAGGGTTAGGGATTTCACTCTGATGATGGTGGTTGTGCTGGTAGAGGTTCAACCAATTAATCTGGCCATTCCTACTCTTTGCCGACTTTTTGAGTTATTGGGGAAGATAAAAGAAGGTAAACCTCCACATGGTCTCAGCAAACCATTTCAATTCTTGTATTGGTGGATAGCATAACCCTTACCTTGCAATGAATATTGACACACTATGAGGGTTCCTCACTCCGAATTTCAACATCCCCTTCTTAGCATCATTGTTTTTCATCCTATGACTTTATGCATTAGCAATCACTACAACATTAATAGCTTTTTGCGGTGTTTTTTAGCGTCGTTTTAGTAAAACGATGCTAAAACTTTTTTTTTCAACCCTAACACTTCCCCCACCCCCACTACCCCCTTCTCTCCCCGACACTTGTGAGACCCCCCCCCCCCCCGGTGACCCCAAAAACCCTCTTCGGCTCGCCACCTCGCTGCCTCACCCATTTACTAGGTAGTTTATCAAATTGGTTATGAAAAATATCATATTTGATCTTAGGTAGTATTTTACTAGTGAAAATTTGTTACTGCCCATGATAAAGCTAGATCCTTTTTTGGATATATTTTAGTGAACTGTGAATTACTCCTCATCCAATAATTTATAACTAGTATAATTGGCATTTTGAGTAGCATGAAGGGAATGTATTGTTATAAACTAATTTATGCTTGGATTGATAATTTTATACCTGTTTAGATTCTATAATATAATATTCATTATTTATTCATGTTTTATGTTGTGATCATGTGTGACATGAAATTATGTTTTATTGATATTATAGTTAATGTATCATATTCAAGCATATTTACCTTTTGTTTTGTTGAGAATTAGATTCATTATAATGGAATTATTTATTAATCTTGACTATTAATTTGATATATTGAGATTGTTTTTACTATTTTATACCAATAATATTGATTAGTATAAATAATAATGCTACCTTGACCATGGATATTATTTTGATAAATAATGAATATGTTAGAATGGGTATTTTTCTATTGTATAACTTGTGTGTTGGTATATATTATATGGAGATTTATGAATGGGATGGGTTCACAATGACATGAATTTTGTATACCCATTTCACCTATCCCTAAATTCATGTGATGATAGTTCCTTGATTCTTGTATACACCTTCCTCTTTCAAAAATACAAGGATTTTTCTATGACTCAACCATGGGAAGTATTGATATCATCTTAGTTATATGGGAATGGAATCATGGATTCCTTGACCTGATATCTCATATCCAAGTCTAGGATCAATGAAATTATATTAGGTATAGACCCTCCTAGTAGAGGGATTTATTTTTTATAATTGATTCTATTATATGAAGTTTTTCCATTATATGATGCTTCAATGTCTTTATTGATAACCATTTGTAAATTCATTTTTATATAAATATATATATAAATGTTTATATTGATATAAGGAACATATGTATGTATATTCCATATAAGGTAGAAACTAGGTGGTTTATTACTAGGAATTATATGATAACTCCCAGAATATACACTTAGGGGGGACATGAAATTTCATGGTTTATTTTTTGGGTACCTATAGGTATAAGTACATGTTCAGATGAATTGTTTTTTCTAAGAATGGTTGATTTTTGTATGACTCATGTTCCATTTAATGTTGTAAATGGAGATGAGATATTGATTTTTTTCATTTATCTTTAGGTTTCAGGGATAATTTTATACTATTGACCTTTATATGATTTGAAAATATTTATCACATGGAATTCACTCTATTTGGACCATGTTAGTTTTCATGTATTTTGGTTTATTAATAAAATTTTGTAAACCAAATCCCATTGATCTTCTTATAACCTCGATGTTATTCTCCAACCTTTGGTGATCGAGAGGTGAAAATGAGGTCATGTAGTGCTCTATCCTAGTAATATTTAGGTATCTCGGACACTATCACTACACCACATGTACTTTTTTTCTTACATAAGATCTTTAATCATAGAGGTGGTTTTTCTACTTATACCTTTATCTCTTATATCCCTTGGTTTAGGATCCTTACCTCTTACTCCATATCAACCATTTATAGTAATTAATTATGGTTTTTTTAATATAAATTGTTGATATAAAGGATTTAAATATTGATAGTCTTATTTGTGGTTATTTTCCCATCCAGAATAGTTTTTCAAGTTTCACCATCCAAATTAGTTTGTATGTAAGATTTTTCTGAATAGTGTAAGTTTCTAGATTAATTTTTTAGACTTTATAATAGATTGGATGTGAGTGATGAGTTTTGTATTTTCTTGTATCTTTTACAATGAAAATGTTTTGAGTATTCTCCCATAGATTTATGGAATTATCTGAACCACATAAATATTTATTTTCTATTGGATTTTATTTTGTGTGAAGTGTGTTAATAGAGTTTTTTTGTAGTAATTTGGTGATATCACTTCCTAGTTCCAGTTCATAGACTTGCGATAAGAAATTATTAGACAAACCTCCATTCAATAGGATTATAAAAATTTCCACTATATAGGATGAGGTTCATCATAAAAATTTATATCCATTTTATATCATAGATTTTATGGACATTTCCACTCATTTCATATTATGTGTTGTTTGGATATTTAAATTTTATTAGATGTTCTATTCATCTATCTGATTATTTTTGCTTGATAACCACCATATGATCATCTTTTTCAGATGATCCCAATTCAAAAAACTCAATTAGGTGAAACTCCATCCGATGATTTTTTTATCTTCTCATTTTGGAGAAAATAAAAAAACCCAAAAATCATCTACATGGAAATTAATTTTTGATTTTACTTTTTTTTAAACCACCCACTTGAGCTCATCCTCTATTTGATGCATGCAGTGTTCTTTGAAATTGAAAAATGGGTTGGGATGTCTTGGAAGACATGAGATAGTATTTTTTAGACTTAATAAGTATATTATGAGAAATTTCTTGGCTAGATATCATCTTAAAGTGCATTAAGTTACCATGGGATATTGGGAAAAAGTATATTTGAGGATTTTTTTGATCTATTCCAATACTTTTTCCAAATATTTAACATATTTATATATTATTTCAACAAGTATATATGAATCAATTTCCCTATTTATTAGTAGTTATGTGTTTTGATTTTTTTTATATTGTGTAGGCACATTGTGATATACATGGATAAAATCTAGCTCACATTACCGAGGAACACACCTCAATATGTTAAGTGTTTGGAGGAGTTTTGGATTTATAAATTTCTAATTGATCCGTTGAAGGGAGAATAAGATGTCCATGTCCTACATGTAAATTTAGAATATGGTTGAAGAGATATGATGTTTGTGAACATTTAATATTGAAGTAATTACCTAGTCAGTTTTTTTGTTGGATTTTGCATGGAGAATTGAACATTACAGAAAGGTTGAGCACTGATGTCAATCCATAGAATGAGCTCCCAAATTCATTGAAAATGGGAAATGAAATGAAAAACCCTATAAATGATGCATTTGGCATGGAAAAACACCACTATAAACATCAAAACATATCAGAACAACCAGATGAAGGTGATATAAATAACAACATGACAAGTGATATTTTTGAGACTTAAGGAAAACCAAATGAAAATTGTAATATATCAGTGGATCCTCCTCTTTATTATTTGGAGACTAATGTAAGAGAAAACTTCACTGAGGAAAATAAATTTCATGATTTAGTTGATGATGGAAATAAAGATTTGTATAGTGATTGTTTGAAATATTCAGAACTTTCTTTTTTGCTGAATCTGTACCATATCAAATGTCTATGTGCCATTACAAATAGTAAAATGTCCATGATATTGGAATTTTTGCATGATGCATTTCCTGAATCAAACATCCCCGAGTCTTTTTATGATATGAAAAAAGTTGTTAACGGGGTTGTCTTGAATTATTCAAAAATAAATGTGTGTCCCAATGATTGTATGCTTTATTAGTGAGAGGATTCAAGTAGACATGATTTCAAAAAATGATCTTCTTCTGGATGGAAGTCAATGGGTGATGTTGGAAGTCTGAATCAATATACTACCATGGAGAAGAAGAAAGGTAACACACCTACAAATGTTTTTCATTATTTTCTATTAAAGCGTCGATTGTAATGATTATTCATGTCATCGAAAACCGCCGAACAAATGATGTGGCAATCTGTTGATAATAACAATGATTGGTTAATGAGATATAGATGAGATTCAAAATTGAGGAAGACATTGGATTCATTACATCCAGATTTCTCATCTGATCCTAGGAATGTTCAATTGGGATTGTATGCCGATGGATTCAACCCATTTGGGACTTTGAGTGCCAGTTGTTTTGATCCCTTTCAATATTTCTATGTGGATGTGTATGCAAAAAATGTATTTTTATCATTTTGATGATTATTCCTAGAAAACAAATTCGTGGAAATGATATTGATGTATACTTACAGCCATTAATTGAAAAATTATAGAAGTTATGGAGCAACGGTTTTGAGACATTTGATGCTTCTTCTAAAACAATGTTCAAAATGCATGCTACTTTAATATAGACCAGTAGTGACTTCCTAGGGCTTGGGAATTTATCTGTTTGGAACACTTACATGGGTTTGTCTTGTCTTATTTGTAACTTTTATTTTGAGCCCAAATGGACACCTCACAGTAGAAAATGGTTCTTCTTGTGCCATCAAATATTTCTCGATGCATCTCATAGATTTTGGCTGAACAAATCAAAATTTAACAATTTCATTGATCATAGACCACCACTAAAGTTGTTAACTGGCTCTAAAATAGTTACAGAACTTCAAAAAGTTGTAACATAACTTGGGAAGGTTTATCATTTGAATGATAGTGGGAAATGGGTTCGATGTGCATCGTCAAATGAAATTGGAATGCAAGAGTGGAAGAAAAAAAGTATTTTATTCAAACTTCCATATTGGGAATTTAATTTATTGCAACATAATCTTGATGTGATGAATATTGAGAAGAATTTCTGTGACAATTTTATCATCACATTTCTTAATGAGAATGTAAAGTAGAAGGATCATCTCAATACTCAGAAAGACTTATAAGTAATGAACATAAAACATGATCTCTGGCCACATAAGAATGAAAAGTATCCTCTGACAATTTTTTCAATGAAAAATAGGGATAAAGATACATTCCTCCAAAATTTAAAGCATGTGAAAGTAACTTATGGGTATTAAAGTAACATCTCGAGGTGTTTTGACTTAAATAATCATATGTTACATAGATTCAAAAGTCTTGATTCATATATTTTGTTACAGTAGTTACTACCATTGGAATTTCATACATAATTACCTGAAAGGTTATTGCTGTTGTACTTCAATTATGCACATTTTTCTGGAAACTATGTGAAAAATCTACACATCCATTTTAGCTTGACAACCTTCAGGAGAAGTTTGTATTGACACTTTGTGTAATGGATATGATCTTTCATCCATCGTTTTTTACTATCATGATGCATTTAACTGTGCATTTGGTTGAGGAAGCTAAATTAGGAGGCCATGTTCATTATCGATGGATATATCCAATTGATATGTACTTTATTTATATGTTTTTCAGTTATTTCATAAAATTGGAACTTAATTAAATGCATAATTATGTTGGTTTTTTTATTTCACATATATCTTGGGCATTTGAAATCATACGTGAGAAATAATGCTCAACCATAAGGATCTATTGCTGAAGGATATTTGGCATAAGAGTGCCTTACATTTTTTTCTAGATACTTGGATGATATTGGGACAAGATTTAATCGAGATGGATGTATTGATGACACATCGACTCAATCTTAAATACATGGGAAATCAAAATTATTTCCTGCTATTGGTCGATCAATTGGGAGGAACTCAAATGTTACACTGACAGAAATAGAATTATTACAGGAACAAAGGTATGTGTTGTTGAATAGTGAAATTGCAGATCTATTTATTGAAGATTTTTGGATACAAACAAAGAGACAAATGAGAGGCTGAACATGAAATGAGAAATATATAATGAAAGCTATTAACAAAGAGCTTGTATAATGGTTTTCACGATGTGTAAATTCATAAATATTGTAATAAATATGAATATTAGATTGAAACATATATTTTTTAATTATAATAAAGTATATTTATTTTTTCAGATCATGAATAATAATACATGAGCAGATTTGTCATAATATTTTAAGTTTCTTGCTCGAGGTCCTCTAAAACAAGTTAGAAAGTTCAACACTTTCAACGTGAATGGATTTAGATTTCATACAGTTGATCAAGAAGAGGGTTTGAAAACATAGAATAATGGTATATTTACATTTTTTGAAGTATGATACTATAGAAAGCTAACCAATATTATTGAATTAAACTACCACAAGTATTTTTTAGTTGTTTTATTAAAATGAAATTGGTTCAATATTATTAGAGGTGTCAAAAGAGATTCCTTGGAATTTACTTCTATGAACTTCTCTCACTTGATGGATGTTTGAGATCATCAACTACATGATCCATATACCTTATCATCCCAAGAAAAAAATGGTATATTATGTGAATGATGTTGTGGATGAATGGTTGAGTGTAGTTTCTCATGTAAATCAAAGATATTTTTATGATATGGGTGATGAAGTGGAAGATTTGACCTTTGACATTTAAAATCACCAACAAAAAGAATCAGAATTATTTTTCCACCATGATAGTCTAGCAAGGATGAATGAAATGGATGAAATAATGGGGTAGGAAACAAATATGATTGAAGGATAAAATGATTGCATGTATAGTTATGAATTCATTTAGTAACCACTTATTTCATTTGTGCAATAATTCATTATCATTGTTATGTATATTTTGTTTATTAGTACTATGAATCTGTTATCTTTTTTAATTTTATTTCTGCATAATTTTTTTGAAATATATGTTCTGAACTTAATTCTATTTTATTAAATTACAGGAATACCAAGGAGGAAGCAATATACTATTTCATCAACCACTGCGATAGATGATGATACATATGTCTCCCTCTCTACGACATCTGAGCCACCATCTGCCTACCCCCTGTACCATCTCTCACACCCTTTGTGAGCATCCCTTTAGTAGCTCAGTCGTCGCCTCCTGCTTCAGAATCCTCAATAGTGCTGGAGCGGCGTGCCAGTTCTAGTTCTTCGTGGGAATACTAGAGGGTGACTACTATAGGTACAAATTTTAATATGAATAAATTTATTGCAATTTTTTATACTAAATTTTTGTTCATTAAAGATGGAAACAATGAAAATGTGGAGAAAAATATAAATAGTTCAGAAGTATGAAATCTGACCAGAGAGAAGATTGTTGTCCCATTTGATTCATATGGGGTCCCTATAGATGACGCCATAGGATTACTTGGCCAAAGTTTAGGCTAGCTGGACGTGGAGCCTGTTTCCCCTCCAATTTCATATGACGATTGTAGAAATATTCCTGAAAGTTGGAAAAATGATGTTTTTTATTCCCAAATAAATGTAATTTTAATACATTATGGTGTAATTGAGTTCCATGTTATTAATAGTTTCAAAATGAATTTATGTGTACATATGTTTTTCCACTTTACGGTTTTTGATGTGACAACACAAAAGTGGACATTGAAAAATCATGGAAAAAATGGAAAGAATTTAAATGGAGATTTTGGGGAGATTTCAACTATACTTTGTTGACTTCCCAACACAGGTATGAAAAACTAATCGATGGGGTACCCAAAGAGAAATGGAATGTTTTTGTTGATTGACATCGTGATGAGAAGAAGATGGTATTTAAATATATATTACTATAGTAATATAATTTCACATTTATACATGTATAGGAAGAGGAGATGACATTGAATACATTACTATTAAATTTAATTTTATTTATTTTAGGATCTTTCAAGAAATAATGCATCAAGGCGTGCTAATAAGGTTATACCTTACACTTAGGGGTCAAAATGTTTTTCTAGAAGTCGATATTCTCTGGTAATCTGGTCATTAGTTTAAATATTTATAAGAAAATATTATTTTTTTAATAAATTAAATTATTGATTTATGTTTTTTTAATGCAGTCATAGAGTTTAAGGCACAAAGCATCTCGAACAGAAGTGTGGTTGAATGTTCACCAAAAATCTGATTGATTTCTTGTTAATGATCCTACCAAATAAGTTGGGATATGAAATCATTTTTCATTATAATAACTTATTATCAGTTGTTATTATGTTAATATATATTTCTTCTAATATGGATTATATTTTATTTATAGGTAAAAATTAAAGAACTGTGGGATGCCAATCCTACGTAGTCCTACTCAGTCTCCCAGGATGACCTGGATGCTAAAGTCCTTGGGAAGGAGTATCCTCATAGAGTGCACAGGGTGGGTTTGGGTCCCATACCATCTAAGGTCTTTGGTAGGCCACCAGGGATTATAATTGCATCTACTTCTGGTTGTAGTTGGTACATACCCCGAGATACTCATTGAGAGATTGTTTCTCTACGAAAAACAGTTCACAACTAGGGGTATCATATATCCACTTTGAAGAAAGAGTTGATTGACTTATATCAGAAGATGACCAAATTTTCCCCCAGTGGTATTTCATCGAATGGTGATGAGTAGTTAAATCACAAAAATTCAAAATAATTTAGTTTTCAAACTTTTATTGGTTTTAAGTTTAAATATAAATATACAACGGTATTTAATTTTCAATATAATGTTCTTTTAGGTGGTAGTAGGAAGTAGAGATTGAGGTGAAAATGGTGACGATCTTTGTTCATCACCGGACTATGATTAGATGTTTTGTTGATATGTTGGACAAATATGGTAACTGTCAGTTTGTATATGTATCATGTGTGGCACATAGTTTCCAAAAATCATTTTCATGACCTAACATTTTCTTGATTTTTCATGTTTTCTTTTATGTATTTTTTTGATTTATGATGTTTCCTTTTACATCTAGATTTCTCGAGTGTGGTATGCACCATATATTTTGATTATTTTTTGTCATGAATCATGCTTTATGATTCATTTTCCCTAAATTTATTAGCTTTGTTACCCAAGTATAAATGATCAAAAACATATACTATAGTAACAGGAATCAATCCATTCATAGTTCTTGGATAAGTTCCTCTATAAAAATGAGTCTCGTGTATAGGAGGAGAAGGATGAGATGTATGGGAACCATTACGTGAGAAAGAAATAAAAAAATTGATGTGAATGAGGAAGGGTATTGCCTTTAGTGTATAACCAGTGTTGTTATAATTTTTACCAAGGCCTATTATATAAGATCTCAACATCATTACATATATTGAAACATCATGAATCAATCCACATATAGTTTTTATATAACAACCCTATGCATATTAGGATTTTTCCTAGGGTAAGAGTCATTTTTTCATAACATAGGTTTATGGATAAAGAACCACATGCTAAGGATCATTATGTAGATTTGGATAATATGTAGAGGAAGACATGTCTTACAAGGTAGACTACTCTAAGAAGTTTCAAGTCTTAAAATATAGACCATGCATCACAAATTTTAACATCATGTGAAAATGACTAAAATAATCTAGTATTTAAGATCATATGAAAAATACATTATTATATGAGGTTTAATGTAGTTTAAACTGATGTTTAAAAGGAAATGAACTTGTCTTGATGCCAACCCTATGGATGGAAAACCAATGTAAATCAAGAAACCCAGTTACTAAGATAAAGTGGGGGATTTGATATCTATTTTTTGGTTGGGTTTGAGATAAGAGATATAGTAATAACTATGTATCCCATGAAAATAGGAATCAATCTACACATAGTTCTTATAATTTTGGGAAAAATATGATCACCTTGACATAGAATTGAGAAATAATAGGGAATAAAAAATAAATAGAATGATTGTAATGGTACATACCCTTTATGAACTTCCCTTTTTGCATTATCAAGTATTGGGGATGTTTAGGGAGAGTTTTGTGGTGATTTTGATGTTTGAGGTGGTGTTTTAGAATTTTGAAGTCCACCATGACTTGTGAAATGACTTGTTTGGATATTAAGGAGGTAGTTTTATGTTGGGTGTGCTCTTGTGTAAAATGGGATATATAACCATGACTTGGGAATTACATGGTGGTATGCGTGTTTTCCTAGTTGTTTTCCTATGCACAATGAGAATCTTGAAATTCCATTGGGTGGGCATGGAATATCAGAGGACCAATTTTCTAAAATAGGAAACCCAAGCTCACCACATTATAACCTTGGGCATGGTGAGGGTAAAATGGTTGGGAAATGGGAACTAGTTCATGGATTCTATACATGGAAGAATATAGAAGAACCACTTTGGATTAGACCACTCCATGTTCTAAGATTTGTGGGAGGCCAAATTCCATTTTAAAATGGGAAAAAATATAAAACGACAATGAGAGTTCTAGATCACACTTCAACAAAACCTACCACATGAGTTTTGGATACTAACCATGTTTTGGTAGAGTTCAGTGTGATTCACTTATAAATAAGAGTTTTATTACCTCCTTGTTTGGAATTTTAGACTTTCCCTCAATTCTTGGTTGACCCTTACTCTTCCACTGCATCCCCAGTCACCTCCCTTGGTGTTCCAAACCACTTGGATAATATTGGGTCATTTAGACAAAATTTATTTGATTCATGGTATCCCTCTCTTTTACCATTACTCCTTTATTATCTTTATATTATATTCAAGAGTTTATTATGGTGATAATTCTCCTCTTTTTTGGGTGGTTTTTTATGGAGTCTTATTATTCATTGGATTCAATAGTGATTCACTTGAGATCAGTGGTGGTTTATCCTTGGTTATTGTTCATTTATCCTTGAAGATTTTTTTAAGGTTGGGGATCCTTCATCTCCCCTTTTTTATGTACATTTGGGTGGTTTTTACTTATTCATGTTATTTATTCTTATATGGCCACCCTAGGTTTTCAAATTATGACTTATTTTGAGATGGTGTAATGTTTTGGTTTTTATAAAACATTATATGTATATTTGAATAACCTCACCACTTATGAAAATGGAAAAGAATATATATCGAATGCTTTAATTGTTTTCCCATGCAATATTGTATTTTTGTGTCAATGCCGTTCATGATAATTTAGTAATTATGATAAAAATACTTATTGAAACTAAATTATGCATAGTGGTTGTGATGTGTAGTGGTTATGATGTGTGTTGGTGGTGATTTGGGGTGGTTGTGATGCATGGTAGTTTCAATGTGTTGTTGTTATGATGTGTTATATGTTAAATCTACTGAAATGGTTTTTTTAGGGCAGCGGTAATGGGCCTACAATATCAGTTGCATTTTTTTTTCAAATCTGGATTTAGGGGTAGTTTTAACCGCCGCTACAATTATAGTATTTTTCTATCCACGAAGATTAAAACTACATATATGGAGAGTAATTTAGCAGTGGTTTTAATGGATTTAGTGACAATTTCCTCCCAGTGAAACTTTTTTTAGCGGCATTTATAACCTCCACGAAAAAAAACCAGTTTTCCCTGGGGAAACCACCACTAAAACCATTAAAACCACCACAAAATGAACCCACTATGAAGGTTACCATAAACCTCCACTAAATCTAGGAAAAAAATACCTATTTTATGTCTATACTCACATTAGTGGTAGTTTCAAAAAACCTCCACAGAACCATATGGCGGTAGTTTAAATCACCGCTATTTCAAAAAAAACCACTAGGAAATGGTTTTTTTATATTGAATGCAGTAGGGCTGCTAAATGATGCATCTAGATTCTCATTTTCACTACACCCCACCCCTCATGGGTAATTAAGGGGTAACATGGACAGTTATTTAGAGGAATTTTTATACATTACCGCACATTGGGATGCAATGTTCACTACTCGCATAGATCGAATGGCCATTTGTGATCCATAACTCTCTTAACGATTCACCAAAAAATTTGGGCTCCTTCAATAGAATGCACTTCTTCCTACCATTCAGTTAAAGGGATAATCTCATCCCGTAATGCTTCTCCAGTTAGGGATTATGATGATGCGGGAAGGTGCCACTATAGAGGTTATGATCCCAAATACGAAGACATACATTTTTTTTATCACTGGAATATTCCCAACTATCGTTGGGATGTTACCCTGATGGGTTGATGAAAAAAGCAATTCGACGGGTCCAAAATCCATTAACTGTCCTTTACCTCATCTTTACCCTGATTTTCTGGCCATATATTCCTCCTTAGGTGGTGAGTGTGATGATTGAGTCTTCTATTCCTTCCCCTATGGTGAGAAGATGCTTGATCCTCTATCAGATGCGTCTGGAAGGGGCTTTATCAATGAATCCTATCTCAGTGGGGAGTGATATAGATTGTTACCCTTTTTTGGATATTGTCCACATCCCTAATGAGACTGTCCCTAGCATAGTGTCACCAAATACCCTAGAAGTTGCGGTCAGTCTTCTATGACTAGATCCAGAGGTCAAACCATCTACGGGGAAGAAGATTCCTCCATTTTGGGTAACCTATCTTAGGTCCCTTCCCAGTATCGTAACGATGCTTCTTGCCTATAGATCAGTTGCAGTAGGGGAGGAAAAATGCCCTGATTCCACAAGCAGGCATCAAGTGGTGTGAAATAAGGCATGGAATTTGTTATGTGCCCTTGCTACAGAAACAACTTAGGCTTTCTTTATTGATGAGATAGACAAATTCCAGAAGTTATTTACTGAATGGGTCTCTGGTGTATTTGATTATTAGCATCTTCACCTTATCATTTACCAGATTGTCCTGGCCCTAGAAGACCTCACTTATTAGGAGGATAATCTTTCCAAATTCAATTCTTCACATCATCATAAAATGACCTTTCAAGATGTCTTTGTGGAGCACAATCATTTGATGGCTGAGGAGGCTAAGGCTCATGGTTTTTTGATCGCCCAAAAGGAGGGGCTATGAGAATGTGAGGCTTGTGTGGCAAGGTTGAAGGCTCCACTAGACACCTCGGGTGCTAATTATAAATCCATCAAGAAGAAAGGGATGGACCTTAAATCCATTGTGGAACATGTACACCCGGTTTTTGAAACCAATGTGGAAGAGATATCTTATTTAGAGTAGGGCCGACAACAATCCCTTGCCATTTTTTGGAAAGGGAAAGATGATCCTTTCTATAAATTTTCAAAATTATGACGTACTCATTTTATTTTGACGATATGAAGAGGATCCAAATTGGGAATGTTCCTCCATTTTTTTGAACTTAATGGAACTGGTTTTCCTTCTAATAATTCTTATTTTCCTTTTCAAATCATGTCAATTAACCACAATCAACCATAGAAATATTATTTAAATCTGGTATTAATTTTAAATCATGATCTGAAACCAGTAAATTTCTATAATTTAATCAGGATATTATTTTTTCGGAAGCTATAGGACTCGGTGAGCATAGTTTTGTTTCTGGGGTTTTATGAAAAGCCTCATAAAATTTTGCGTCTTTTCAATTATTACCCTAATTGTTTCCTAAAATTGTTTGATACGGGATTAGTGAATATAAATTGACTTTTTTCAAGGATACCCTTTGTGAGTTTTCAACCTGTCAAGATTTATGTATCTTTTGAGTATATGATATCTCAACATTTTATTTTTAAACCATACATAGTATAAGTTTAATGAGATTGTACTTGACATTTATCTAGGGGTTCCCCTTGGGGGTTTATACTATGATGATTACTGTGCATTTTTCACTAGTGGTTTATATGCTTGCCACTTGAAATTATTACTACTGTTTTAGGTCGAATAGTTTTGAAAAAACTTGATGGGGAATGGGCCCCAATTTGGCATTCCTCATCCCAGAATATCCTAATAACATTCAGACATAAATGAGTGATTTTTCTTGTCTCTAACTCTCTGATTTTTTGATGCACATAACACTTGGGATCCATGTTAGGCATACGGAGGTAGGAGAGGACTATCCTAAGGATGAATTTTCCTTTTTTTGATGGTCATTTTGTAGGAATCATTGTAGAGCCACCATGGT
Organism: Viscum album; assembly: GCA_963277665.1. Taxonomy (NCBI): domain Eukaryota; kingdom Viridiplantae; phylum Streptophyta; class Magnoliopsida; order Santalales; family Viscaceae; genus Viscum; species Viscum album. The sequence continues at coordinate 841,476,542 of OY728137.1, read as the reverse complement.
ATGATGTGTATAGTCAGACAAAGGTGTCCGCAGGACACTGGCCTCCCATCTCTGATGGCCAGAGGGGATTTATAACACTTTGGGTTTATTTTGAGGCTGGGGACCATAGTGGGTGGCCTATTTGATCGATAATGTCCTAAAGTATTGGGGTCATTTGTATCGGTTTTGAATGGGAAACCGCTCCCACGCAAATTTTTCTTGTGTAGGGAAGAGCCAGTGAATTATCAGATCAATTTGAAATGCTTTTCAGGAATCGTCATTTGAAAAGGAAAATATATGTAAGCTGCTATCCAGTGTATTTTTGAATCAGGGGAGTTATAAGGTACCTAAATGTCATATGAACATACGGAAACTAGAAAGGACTCTTGTGGGGATGAATTTTCCTTTGATTGACAACTGTTTTGTAGGAAACATATGCAAATCCACTAGGGAATGATGTTCATGGTCAAACAAAGGTGTCCAAAGGACACTGGACTTCCATCTCTAATGGACATGAAGGATTATGGATATTGGGACCTTTTTGGAAACAACATATAGCCTCTAAAAAGGGATGTGCCTAAGTATGAAAGGGTAAATTTCTTTATATTAAATTTACCGAGAAACCTTTGAATAAGTGGGGGAATGTGTTTTTCTACGCGGATCAACTTCACTCATGGGGATGGGGTATCATTATTTTATATAAGCCTCAAGAGAGACCAAAGGTAAATCGTGCCGGTTTTTTTTGATATATATAGGATGTGGGTAGAAAAGAGAATATAAACCATGAATATGAGGGTTCTTGAATTGGTAGGGATGTCACGAGGCTTGGAAGCCATCAGGCATACTGAGGTAGGAGAGGACTCTCCTGAGGATGAATTTTCCTTTGGTTGATGGCTATTTTGTAGGAGACATATACAGAGCCACCATGGGATGCTGTTCATATTCAAAAAAAGGTGTCCATAGGACATTGGCCTTCCATCTCTGATGGTCAGGGAAGATTATGGAGATTCAAGATTACTCAAAGCATGGAGTTTGATGTATGGAAGGAGTGTTTCAGGATACATTAAAAACATTAGGGCTAGGATTAACTCATGGGATCAGGTAATCCCATTCATATATCTGACTCACATGCAGGATGAGGTATTCATCCCATCTTTGTAGTACCCTTTTGTTTAACGTTGTATGGTCAGGACTCAGGGTTCCTTATGGGAAAGAGAACTATAACATGACTTTTAGGGTCATGATGCTAGGACCAAAACACCTGGACTGATTCACCATGATTTCATGGTGGATCCCCTACTAAGGTCCTTATTCTCAAGTGATATATGCTCTGTATGAGAAAAAATGGATTATGAGAATTCAGGATCACCACTTAATAGTAGAATAATCATTGGTAGTGACCATTTTTTTCTTAAACCAATGATATTGAGTTTAAATTCATACATTAAGGAAATATTCTGTGTAATTTATCATCATTTGGGATGGAATTAGGGTAATCCATACATTAAATAAGGGAAATACGACCACTCTTAATCATCCATGTAGATAAGACTTGTTTGGGGATTCTCTAAATTGATTTAACTTATTCGCCGAGAAAGAGGAAATTTAAATATCTTCTGTGGTTGGGTCTAAATCGTAGAGCTTAGGCCTACTACGCATCTTCTTAGGGGGAAACCAAGTTATGAAGGATTCCTAATGAACATTCCTTGCAATGGTTTTTTCCTCACATGTAAAGGGAAGGAATTTCATTTGAGGATGACAAGCCAATATAGGAATCTAAGCATGGCCATTGAGCGGTGTAGTTTAATGTCATGAGGCTAGGACACTTCTGGCATTTCATATTAGAATCATACGGTAAGTATGTTATACTGTGCAATTTAGAGTCATGTAGAAACAACATTATGTTGGGAAGTTTAAACTCATGTAGTGAGTACATCTGATCACAAAGGCCATAAATAGCATTGAGTTTACTCTGGTTGGGATATTATGCCATTACATACACATAAGTGATGATAGAAAGTGTAAACCATAGTATCTAGTGGGCCTTGGATCAGGAGGGATGACAAGGGGCTTGGAATCCATTGGGCATACTGAGGTAGGAGATGAATCTCCTGAGGAAGAATTTTCCTTTGGATGACAACTGTTTTGTAGTCGAAAAATGTAGAGACAGCGGGGAATGATGTGCATATTCAAAGAAAGGTGTCCGCATGACACTACCCTTCCATCTCCTATGGCCATGAATGTTTATGGGGACCCATGTTTTCCTAGAGTACGGAGTTTGAAAAATGGGAAAGATGTGTTTGGGAATGTAAGAAATATCCAGACTATGTTCATCCATGAACTAATTAAGCTTATACATAGATCTGAGTCATATGTATGGGGGAAGAATGATCTTTTGACTCTTTATGGTTGTCATAATTAAAACTTTTGAATTTCTCTCATTTCTTTAAATTATTTAGGTAAGAAATTAGGTGTATGTGCGGGATCTTGTAGTGTTGAGAATCGGGCTGTACATGACTCTTGAGGAACCTTTCAGTTTAATTCCATGCTGTTAGGAATTTTTTATGGATTCCCACATAAAATTCAAACCTATACACAGAGGAAGGGAATTTTTTTATGACTGGACCGAGATAAAGGATCCGGGTGTCACTATGAATCCTGCTGATGAATGGGAATCAAGCCTTACATAGTTCTGAATTTTCCCTAAAATGGTATGATCTATGTGTTGGTATTTGAGAGGTAATTTTTTTAAATTTATGATTGGGCCTAGATCATAAATCCATCTGTCACTACGTATCCTGCAAGGGAAATAATCAATCCATACATAGTTCTAAATGTTCACTATACCAATATGACTCAGACGTATGAGTATGGTCGTTTTGGTTTCATCCTCTATGATTGTCGAGTATATCATATTCCTCTATAGTTTTTAAACATAATGGAATCCTTACCATCGATCCTAATATCACGTGAGTTATACTCAATTTGGGAAACAAAGAGTGACAAGGATTTCCCTCATAATATGGGGATATAGAGGATACAATAGAGGCATTTTTTCCTATGGGGTCTGGTCCAAGATCAAGTGTCAATGCATCATGACATATCCCACTTATGAATGGGAATCAAGATTTATAAATTTATTTAGGGGTCGTTCAGTTTATCATCATGTGATTAGGGTGATTTATGCTATGTGGTTTAATGTCTTGTAGCTAAGACTCTATGTTTTTAAGTTTAGAGTCATGAAGAGAGTATATTGGAATCACAATTTAATGTCATGTTGCAAGGACTAATACTATACAATTTATTGTCATGTGGTTTGGATGATAACTCATTGTTTAGGTTCATAGAGTTTGGACCATATACGTTGCTGTTACGTGAATTACTTCTTTAGAAACCTTGCATTGGTGGTATCCATGATGAGTTTTCCATCCATTGATATCAAGGAGTATGCTCCATTGAAAAAGAACCTATGTAAGATATATGGTCCCTCACACTTTAACTCGTTCTTTGGGGGTTTCTTCCCAAGTATCATCAGGGTTCTGAGGACCAACACCATATCTCATTCAAGGAAAGACTGAAGGCGAAGCTTTTTTTTTGAAGGATCAAGTGATCTGATTTAGGTAGAATTCCAAATGGTGTAAAGTATGCATCCTTTTCTCATCCAACTACTCCAACTCATCAAACCATTTCTGGGATTCCTCATCCATGGAAAGTTGATCACAAATGGGCACATGGAGTGATGGAAATTTAATTTCAATGGGGAAAACCACATATTCCCCATATACTAGTGAGTACGGGGTTGCTTGGGTGGCAGTGTGGGTCGTGGTTTGGTAAGACCATAAATCATGAAGGAGCTTGTTTAGCCGCAATTTCTTATCCTTATCAGCCATCTTCTAAATTATGTTGGATAGAGTCTTATTGAAAGCCTCCATCTACCCATTGGTCACTGTATGGTAGCGGTATGAAATATTGTCTTTGATTCCATACTCCTGGTATAACTTGTCCAACTCAGCAGAGCAGAAGTTAGTTCCATTTACTATTAGTATTGTATGAGGGATACCAAATCTAATAATGATGTTATCCTTCACAAATATAACAATTATTTTTTCCCCGACCTCTTTAAGGGGCATGGATTTGGCCTATTTGGAGAAGAAGTTAGTTTTAGTGAGAATGAACTTGAATTTTCTGGCTATGGTGGGGGGGTACGGTCCCAAAGCATCTATCCCCCATACTAAAAATGTACAAGATTGCATATCTACGTGAAGTAGTACCAGGGTTTGGTGAATAAAATTGGGATGAACATGGCAAGAAAGGCACTTCTTGGTGAAAGTGGCACAATCATGTATCATAATGGGATAATATTATCCAAGCCTTTTAATTTTATGGGAGATCTTGGTTTCTAATTGGTGTGCTCCACAAGATTTTCTGTGCACTACATTCACGATGGTAGTAGTATCTTCTCCATCGATGCACCTATGAAGTACTCTGTCATGGCCTTGTTTGTAGAGAACCTTTTCTTGGTTTGAGCCACTATATAAGACAAAGTTCACTACCCACCTACAAATTAGTTCCCTTCCAGCTGTATCTATCGGGAGTTCCCCCCTCTAGAGGTAATTTTCAATGAGGGTCATCCAATCGGTGGTGTGACCATAAGGCTCATAAACGGGGCTAATCTCATCTATTTTCTCCATATTGTTCTGAATAAATGGAAAGACCATCTGATAGTGGGAATGGTCGATGAATGTTTCATCCCGGTCTATATCATCCAGAGTTGTAGCTACATTTTCTGATGCACTGGATTGAGCATTTTGTGACTGGAAGGCATAGGTCAGTGTCGTCATTGAAGGGAATTATGCCATCAGTTTTTGAACATGGTTCATCAAGGGGTCCAATACTTCTTTCCTAATGTAATTGTCACCATTGACCGACTTGATGACTAGATCTAAATCACCTATTATCATCTAGTGTTCAGCTCATACATGAAGTTCTAGCTCCAAGCCTACAATGAGGGCCTGGTATTCTACTTCATTATTTGTGCACCCCTATAAAACCAGGAAGGAGTAAGGAAAAACAGACTTTTTGGGGATATGAGTATAACAGCTAGCCCCACTTTGTTGAGTTTTGTATCCTCTATCATTTTCCCTATTTGGCTCCTGGAATCACTGTTGAAGTACATTTCCTATACCTGGGGACCCTCTTAGGAGTAGACTACTTCTTCATCAAGTAATTTAGTATCTAATGGGGTCATTTCATCCGAGGGGTGATCCTATAGGAAGTCTACTAACGCCTGGCATGTGATGTAATTATAGGGCGCATACCATATGTCAAACTATTTTAGGATGAATTCCCACTGTGATAGGAGTCCAGTTAATATGGAATGGCTGAGGATACACTTTAGTGGGTTACAACGGGAGACCATATGGACCTCATGGATCTTTAGGTAATGCCTAAATTTTTTAACTATGAAGATTTGGGATATGATGTTCTTTTTGATTCTTGAATATCAAGTCTTAGCATCGATCATTGTTTGGATGAGGTAATAGATTTTTTTTTCACTTCCGACATCATTCTTCTGTTAAAGGAAAGCACCTAATGACTATTCCAAGGATGTTATGTACAAAATGAGTGGCCACCCATCAACTTGTGGCGTCATCACAAGTGTGCTTAGGATATATATTTTAATATTATTTAATGACTCTTGAAAATCATTATCCCACTTTTATGTAACCCCTTTTTCATTTACTTGTTGAAAAGAAAAATATTTACCTACAAGGTTGGCTATGAAGTGCTAGATGTAGGATTGGTGTCCCTCGAGACCCCTCAACTTAGTGTGGTTGTGACTTGGAGACATACCAAGGATGGATTTTGTCTTCTCAGGGCCATCTTCGATGTCATGATGGAGTATGATGAAGCCGATGAATTTCCTAGAGGTAATTCCAAATGAAAAAATTAAGGGGTTCATCTTTAAACTATTTTGTTGTGGTTTGTTGAAGATAGTTTCAAGATCTGTCAGGTGGTTTCAGAACTGTTGTGATTTAACCACTAGATTATCGATGTAGCACCTGAAAATTTTTCCCAGGAAGGGCTTGAAAATGTGATGTATGGCATGCTAATATGTGGCGCCATAATTTTTTAGATTAAATAGAATCGCCTTATAAAAAACACTCTTTGGGGCCTGAATTTAGTAGATTCTTAATCTCCTCAGGCCATTCAGATCTAGTTGTATCTAGAATAACCATACATGAAAGATATGGCCTCATATCTGGTGGTTTCATTGATCAAACATTCTATAATCGAGACCAAGAAATCGTCTTTTGGGAAGTGTCGACTGAGGTACCTAAAGTCGATGAAGAATCTAATTTTTCTATTCTTCTTTTTTATTATGACTATTTTTTCCAGCCAGATTAGATATTAGACTTCCCAGAGGAAGTTATCTTCGATTAGTTTTTCAAATTCAGCCTCTATTTTGGTAGTATACATCAGGTGCGTCCTTTAGGCTTCTTACTTATAGCCATGATGGTCTTTCAGCAGACCCAGATGATGAGTGGAGACCCCAGGATCAAGGCCTAATATTTTTATATAGTTCTAGGAAAACACATCTCGATTATTCTTTAGGAAGGAAGTCGATTCCTCTTTCTCCTTGAAAGGCATAGCCACACAAATCAGAGTGGGAATCAGGTCATCTTCAGGGTATAGTTTTATCTCCCAAAGTTCATCAATTGTGGTGGGGATGCCTTCATTGAATGCGAGAGTGGAATCTTTGAGGTATTCTTCTTCTTATTATTCAGCATCCTCTTCCTCTTCTTCTTCCTCTTCTGATAGAGAGAGGATTCTCAAGATGAACTCTCCAGTGTTAGTAGAGAAATCATCTTCTTCTTTATTGAGTAATCCAGGAACTGTCTGGGATCCCAAGGATGGGCTCAGAGCATCTTTTATTAGGATTTACCTGATATCATAGGATTCAGAACAATCTTTTGTGTCTTTCAAATTTGCAGCCATAATGGTAATCATGCAGGTGACTGAGTTTGTATCTGAGCTTAATCTTATGCACTCAACTTGGTTTATGTTTAATAAATACTCTTCCCCAAGATGTTGGAGATAATCATAAGAATCCATTTCAAATCCATTTGGGGTGGTGATCCAATCAACATCGTCGTCCAAAAACTACTTCTATTTTGATTTATAGAGCTCCCCATCGATGCAATTTGACTTATAGGATTCAAATGCATATTTATAGGTGTGTAATGTCCAGTTTTTTCCATTAGTGTAATATTTAATGCACTAATGGTATGATGAGAGAATCACCAAGTGCTGATCCAGACAGGGCCTCCCTAACTGGATGTTGAAGGTCGTACATTTTCACACTACCAGAAACTCATAATTAGACACAAGGTCACCAAAACAAGTTTTAATGTTGATTCATCCCAACAAATTCTTCTCGCTTTTGTCATATCTCAATTGAGTTGTGTTTCAGGGTGTTAAAATATCCTCATCATAGCCTAACCGACGAAGCATTCTTAGTGGGATGAGGTTGACTCCAGATCCATTATTGATGAAAATCCTCCAAACATAAATGCCATTTATCTTTCCAGACACATATAAGGGTTTGATGTTTCCTTGAATGATAGAATATTCATCCTGATCTATGAAGGAGATGACGGTGTGGCATTATTTTGGATTGGTCTTCATAGGATAGACTTCATCTGCTGCTACTTCAGCCTCAAATTCATGGGGACTTAGTAAAGCTTTGATGAGTGCCTCTCTAAGGTCTGTGGATAAACCTAAGGCATCCAAGATTGATAGATTTTCTAGTACTGAGGCTAGCTTTTTTATAATATCATATTTCTTCTTTGAAGGCCATCACCTCCTGGCTCGAGGATGCTCTTTCATTTGCACTTTAGGGAATGAGATTTGGATGTATATAATATGGCCTCAGTGGCAGGAGCTGATGGGGCTATTGTGCTTTTCAGGTTTGGCCGAATTGGTCTGCCTGGATGCCTTGGGTGAATGGACATCTGTTCTTCCTTTTTTGGATAATCCAAGTTGATCGGGCTCATATTTCTTTAGATGGGGGAAAAGAAATACTTTGGTTTATTTTGCATCTACAGGAGGATTATTTTGCGGGTTTCCATAATGTTAATGGTTTTAGCTAAGGTGTGGCTAGGAATTTGAATTTTTCAATGATCATTACTTCCAGGAAACCCTCGACCTCTGTGGCCTCTTCCTCCAACTCTCTAGTTGGACATGGGGAATTTTTTTTTTGTGGCTATACTCTCCATTAGATAAGGGGTTCATCAAATGAATGACATTAATGTAGCTGAGGATTAGTTCTTGATCCAATAATTATTATGGTTGAATGTCTTCTTCTGATGGTTTCGTTTTGTGGGGAGGTGCTCTTTGTCTCATTTTGTGGGGCGGTGCCCATTTTCCTATTTGTTAGGGTGTTTCCCATTGTCTTTTTTGGTGGGGTGGTGCCTGTTGTCCTATTTGGCAGGGCGGTTCCCGTTTTCCCATTTGGTGGGACGAGGCCCATTGTTCCAAGTTCGTTGGAATGAAGTGTGAAAATGTCAAGACTGGCTTCAACTTTAGTCCCATCTCATCTTCTTGCTCCTTCTTTCTTCCCTTCAGGACCCAAGAGTACTATGGGGCTGAGGATGATGGTCTTGTCATATCAGGAGTTATTTAGGGAATAGTTTTTTGCTTCAAATACACCGAGAGGATGTCATGAGATCGGTTGGTTATTTTCTTATTCATCCAAATATCAAATTTTTCTCCTTTTTTGGGTTACTGTTTTCCATTCCTCTTTTTCTATTGCATCTAAGGTGGAGACATATGCCACTTGTGATGGTCGCAGACCTGACCTAACTTGTCTGAAATCCACCATATTTTTCAGAAGATCATTGAAGACGAAGCACTCATGGATGGTGTGCCCCAGTATTTGGTGACAGGGACAATAATTTGGATTGTCGTTGAGACCCACATCTTCATCTCACTTTGGATTTGGTAGACAGAGCGAGTTTCAATTCATGAAGTCTATGAATTAGCCACAGACTTGGTCATCATAGAATTAGTAGACTTTATTTCTTCTTTCATCAAATAGATTTCATTTATCACCCCTTAACTCATCTTTCCATGGTGGGGGGAGGGGGTTGTTGAGTTCAAGTGGGTCCCACATAGTTTATTGGATGCCTCAGTACTGGAGTTGGTGCTGAGATGGCTTAAGCATGACAGAAGCCGCTTTAGATTTTCCAGTTGTTTTTTCTGGGGTTGATGGGGCCAATCAGGACTTGAGATTGGTCCATTGTAATGAGTGTTCTATCCTTTGGGAAATGAAGAGGAAATATTGAAACCCACTTGTGTACTTCACTGGGATAAGTGGTGTTCTCAATTCATCGTGGAGGTTTTCGATGCACATAGTGATAATTTTATCCTAGGGAGCGGCTAATTCAGGGAGTAAGTTATGCCTTTCCATCTAGAAAAGTAGTCAAAAACACTTTCATTCTATAATTTCTTTCAGTTCATGATATCACTGACGATTTTCTAAGGCAATGTTGAACTGAACTGAAAGAGAAACTATTATCTTAGGTCCTCCCAGCCTGTGATTAATTTGGTTGTCAAGCTAGTGTACCATACAATGTCTGAACCATGTAGGGTTCGCACGAAGCAGCTGAGTTTCACCCCATGTTGCTACTATAGGGTGCCTATCATGGGGTCTCAGTAAGAGGCATAGTGCATTAGGTGATGTTATAGGTCTCCTGAACCATTGAACACTGGGAATGCAGGGTACCTGAAGTTTTGTTGTGGTGGAACAGTGTTCACCCAATCATAGTATGGGTTTCACACAAGTTCTATCGGAGCGCGCCTCCCTTCCATGGATTATAGTTGATCTTTCAATTTCTCAACTATATTCAAGATCCCTTGATGCATATCCTATAAGAATTGAGCTTGGGTGGCTTCACTAGGGGTAAAATCTAGATGTGTTAGTACTATTGAAATTTTGGTTGGATACTCAGTCAGGGGTATCCTTTATGGGTTCTCCTGAATATACTCTATCGTCTTTCTCAACAGAGGGAAGTCTTGATGTCCTTTAAGGGCCTAATTTAAGTAGGTTTATGGTCTTGGTGCTATATTGGATGGGCATATAAGCTTAACTTCATTTATCAGGATGAGTGTTTGTGCTAGAGGCATCTCTTATGGGAACACCTATTTAAGTTTCTCTTGAGGAACACATATGAAAAGATAGCTCCCTCAATACAGCTCAACATTGATTTTCCTGATCTCTTTCTCTTCTTCCTCTTGCTTGGAGAATTTTTACTTAAGTTTAAGGGACACATTATTAAGGGGGGGAGGATTTGGTTCATAAATGACATAAGATTTATTATTCTCCTTGTTTGGGATTCATGAGGGAGGTGGTAATGGGTTTGCTGAGGGGGCACCCAAATTTAGGGTAACTCTATGGTTCTGAGTATGCACACCACCAGGTTCAGTGTGGGATGCCTCTAGGAGGGAACCATTTTCTATTGAATTCTCTCCATTTTTTTCATTTCCTATGATATTTGTGGGAATGATGTTTACTATGTTGACGGATTCATACCACATTGTGGGAGGTGTACCTGGTGCTGAATGGTTGGAGATATTTTTTCATCCTTTGTTGTAATTTCTCCCCCCATTATATTTTATCCTTTGGATTTACTAGAAAATATCGACCCAAAGTGAGCCCTAATATAACGTCACAATATGCCTTCATCTTAAAGGGTATAAACCATGAGACAGGGTGGAATGGGTGACCTCTCTGTTTATCATTCTTCCAGACGGGAGAATACATATGTCTGTTGTGTAGGAACTTGTGGTATAAATTCCCCCACCCCTATGGGCTGGGGTTTCTCCCATTCTTCCACTGATTCACTATAACCTGAATTTTTTGGCCTTATAGGGGAATTTTGAGTTAAAAATTCACCCATCCCTATGGGATGGGACTGTTCTTGTATTGCAGTGGCATTTGCCGCTATTTCCACCTTTTTGATTTCATGCTCTCTTGCGTAGGTGTGATCCGAGGATGGTGTTATATCCACATGGTATTTATTAGATTTCAAAGACATGAGTAATTCTTGCTAGTTAGATTCCATTATGAGAGAATCCTACTTGATGTTCTCAGTTTCCTGACGTATAATTTTTTCGATGGCTTGATCTCGTTGGGCCTCACGCTTTTGAGACTTACTCCGGGTCGGGTTTTGTTGAGTTTTCCATCTTTCCAAAGCATGGATTTCATTCGATTTCTTCATTTGGGTAATGAATTTTCAAGAATTCATTTCCAATTAGGTATGAGTTATGGGATGTTCGGTGAAGTTTAGAGTTCCATATTCTCCCAATCCTCAAATATGAACTCTAGACGGGGAATTTCCGATGAGGCAACGTAAATTATGCAGTGCACGGAGGCAATCCAGTTCAATGTTTTTATTTTTCCTTTATGATTGTGGCTACCATACAGAAGGGAGGGCTTCCAGGTCTATTAGATATTGAAGCTCTCGTAATATGTTGACATGGTCTGTATACACTTTATAGAAAAAAACATTTATTTTAGCTGGAAAATATTCATCCAGATATTGAGGCGAACGTTATGCATAAGTTCCTCAAACAACTCCAACATTATGTCAAAGTGACAAGTGGTTATGGTCCAATATATCACGGGTATATTATCCTAATCTATTTGTCTTCTCAAGAGAATCATATCATGTGATTGTTCTTCCAGGGACTCCTCTACTTGATGTTCCTATCTTGACTGCTTCTTAATAATTTCATTACAAGAAGTTAGGCTGGTAGGAGCCTCATTGATATGAGAACAAAAAATAGGGTGTCTTAGAAGATGAGTGTCACCCCGAACCATCCTCAGGTTGGGAAATGATATCACTCATCATATAAAGAGTTTCTGATATGTCTGACTCCATATTTCTGAGTGCCTCAACATCGGAGGGTTCTCTCACATTTTTCTTGTAAAGGGGAGGCCCTTCTTTCCCATGTGAATTTTTATTGTGGGGAGGAACTTTGAAATTGGTTCTATAATGGAGAGGGATACCATTTAAACTTGATTCTCAACCACATGGAATGTATCTATGGTGAATACCCTAGGGAGGATCTTCAGGGTGGGATACAGTGAAGGGAGGACCTTCTTGCTACTTAATGTTAGTGAGGGTAGAACATTCTCGATAACTACTATAATGGTGAGGACTACTATCACAGCTTGATATATGGCTGTAAGGATAAATCCTACAATGTACATCCTGGGGAGGGCCTTCAAGATGTACAGTAATGAGGGGAGGACCTTCTCATTTCTTGATGTTACTATTGGTAGGTCCTTCACATCAAATTCCATTGTGGGGAGGTCATTCACAATGACTGTAATCATAGAGTGTACTACCATCATGACTTGATGTCCGACTATAGGGAGAAACATATCTGCAGCATATAACCTAGGGAGGACCATTAAGGCGGGAAACAGCAAGGAGAGGACCTTCTTGTTGTATGATCTTTAGGTATAGGGGAGGGATACCCTAACATGAATCAGGACATAGACTCTCATGATCGATCATTCCTGGCCCACAGAATAATCCCCCTTGGGTGCTCTGGGGAGGACCTTTAGAGTTTCAAGTAGCAACACTGCGGGGAGGGACTTCTCAATTGATATTTCTGCTTCAATAATTTGGTAATGTAATGATAGGGTTTTGGGCCTTTATTGGTATATTCTTGAGGGAATCAAGAACTCCATATTCCAGTAGATAAGGATCATGTATGTGCTCGTCATTTTCAGGTTTCCTTTTGTGCATTTCATTTTTGGGAACTCTATTACGAGTAACTGGGGCTGCCTGCTATTTTTAATGGCCTTAATATAGGGGAACATGTCTTTTCGGGTCCCGTTTTGTCGCTTGAATATGTCGACGGATATCTTGAGTTTTGGAAGGGATATATGCTTGCCCTAGAGTGGCCACCACGTTGGACCAGCATCCCCCAGTTGGAACGAGTATTTATTCCCAATCCGTTTTTCTATGTACTACAGGATATTATCATTTACCCTCCTGGACTGGAGTAGGGATACATAAATTCTCTAGAGTAACTAAGACATTCAACAAGTAAGTCATCTTGTTCAAGGAAACAGGTTTGTGGACCTAGTTTCTCTCCTTTTCCACAAATAAAATGATATCATGGAATGTTTTGAGGATATGGTATGGAATCAATATCTGATCTTACATCATTTCCTGGATGTGCTGTGATACATATTTGGAAGGAATGGGTATGAAGGCCCATTCTGATGTTGGGGCAGGGGTTTGTGCCTATCTGGTCCTCCATAGGTTTCAAGTAGATACTGGCAGTTCTCCTGAACCAAGATAGAGGAATGAGTCTGTCGTTGGTTGTCTTCTCTTGTTTCCACCATATTTGACTGGTGTTCCTCATAGTCACAATAGGTAATTTTCATCTTCTCACTTGTCGTTGCATCTTTTCCAAGAGATTTGTATGTATCTACATGAATTTTGAATCATATCATATTTGTTTGTCGACTATTCGGATGGTGGGAATAGTATGCATCAATAGGTATTTGTGTCTGACTATAGCTGGTTGTTATCCTATTTGGATGAAGGACTTCTTGTTCATTAGTAGATACCTATATCTATCTATAATTTTCCGCTTCATATACATGGTGGGATCGGCAAGAACTATCCAGAAAGTGAATGTGCTCGTATTGTGCCACCCTATTTCTGTAGTGGTCTTGAGTGGAGGGGGTAGAGTTGTGTGTCTTCCTGTTGAATGTCACCATGTTTTTATTGTGGAGTTCCTCCTTATGAATAAGGGTGATAGTATGTTCCTGATTGCATGTCTTCTGCCCTCGGTGGGTAGACTGGTTGGCCCATGTCTTTTGGACTTTATGAGGTTCCCTCAGCATAAGATCCTCTTCATAATGAGGGTACTTGGTTGTTTGGTGTTGGTGGTGATGCTCTATGGCAGGGTCCTTTGAGTAGGACCCCTGTGCAGCTGAGATAAATTTGCCAGCATCATCTTCACCTACTGCCCTAAGAAAAGTGAGGTACTTGTTTTCATGCTCCGGGGACAGTCTCGTGAAACGGTTCGAGACGACCACTGGGCCCACCCTGTGTTGGGGTTCCAGTGACGACTGAGGAGGTAGCTGAAAATATTTTATATACTAGAGGAATTGTCTTGCGGCCTCCACTATGGGGAGAGTTCCATTTTGGTGGTACTCTTTAATCAGTGTGTTGGAAACCTAGAATTGAAGACCCTGGGTAGGAAAAGGGGTCCTACTCTTCATCGGGGACCCAACCACCTGAGGGATCGCTAAGGCACATATCAGCACTAGTTTTTGGGATTCCATATGGACCGAAGGTTTCTCTGAAGAAACCAACAATATATACATAAGACATATACATAAAAAACCCATCAATGTAGTATCTCTTGAATGTATACATATTTGATGATTCAACTTGTCCCCCTTCCCCAATTTTTTATCATGTGAGGTGAAGGGACTTGAGTGGGGCAGAACTACCACCTAAGTTAAGGATTCACATTAAGTTCACCATTTTTGTTTCTCCCTCCGAGGCGGCGTGCTTACAGGTTTGGGAAAATTCAAAGAATGGTCTAATAGGTAACGAGCATTCATCTGTTATAATAGATATATTATCATGTCCATTTTTGTTTCTACCCGATTTGCGTCGTTATCCATTAGGGGTAACTGGATTTTTCCTTCGGGGATAGGTTTGTTTATCCCTTCCCCATTATGAAGGAGGTTCCATAGTCAAATGGTCCCAAAAGGTTATTTCATGGGGTTAAGAATTTTTTTAATCGGTCCTCTTAGGACTTCCTTTGATGGTCTCTGATGAGTTTATTCATGGAGCCAGAAACACCCAACAGCCCTGGTATCCATGATTCATGGACCTTGTTTTCAAAGACAGGTGCTCATTGGATGATGATATGGCTAACGATACTTAAGGACTCCATTGGTTGAGAAGAAGGTAAGTCAGGCTCATCTCACCCTTTTGGGGGGAATTATTTTCTATTCTGGGGCTCTCTTATAGATTTTAGTTGTGTTCATACGTTCGTGAATCCTTGGTTCATTCCCAAAGAGTGTATCCATGGGATACCACTAGTTTGCAGGATCATCATCGATATACATGGTTTTGATTCTATAGAGGAAATGCTGACTTAATCCACACAATAATGTGCTCTGGATTTTATCGTTATCTCAGAGGGACAGAAGGTGATTTGATGTTGGGATCAGGCCCATAATTTTGGTTTTCTATGTATCCTTGATAGAGTAATCAGAGCATAAATAGTTCAGTTATCTTCGAGTTTGTACCTAGGAGGAGGCATAATTGGGGTAGAGCCATTTGGAAGGGAACCCCTTTTGAGATTGGGCCTTTAATAAGGCATCCTATGTATCCTGGTTTAAACAGGAACCAGATTCCCTTAGTTCAAGATAGGTTGGGGATTACGCATGGAAGATACCCATTTTAGGGGATATGATTAGGTGAACCCTTAAAGAATGGTACCCCGTTTCAGCATGGGCCTTCAAGAAGATGTCCTACGTATCCTGGTTTGAACAGGAATCAAATTTATCATAGTTCGAGATGGGTTGGGGCTTACATGTGGAAGGTTCCCATTTGAGGGGACATGATTAGGTGAAACCCTTTGGAAGGGAACCCCTTTTGAGCTCAGGCCTTCAAGCAGGCATCCAACGTATCGTTGTTTGAACAGGAATCAGAGTTATCATAGTTCAATATGGGTTTGTTGTGTGGATGTTGTAATCATCATAAGTCTCTATCCCACATGAGTCATATACGGTGTGAGAAACAAGAGGATGTGGGAGATTCAACCAACCACACACCTTCTCTCCCACCGATGGGAGAGGGCGGGCCTTCAGTGGAATAATATGACGCAATGGTGGGCGAGGGTGTTGAGTAATTAACCTTTGAATGTAGGATGACATTGGGGGTCATGCAGCTCAGCACTTAGAATATTAGAGACTTAACTTAGTGGGATTTACCCAAAATGCACTATGGGAAAGGGGAGGGATTTCGCCTCTCATAAAAAAGAAAGATTGAACATGATTCCTTCGACTAATACCATTCCTTATTGATAAGAAAATAAAGTGATTACACTTAATCCCTAGAACGATGAGGTTCACATCAGCGTCCCAACGTTGGACTCCAGGTTACCAAGGGAATGTAGACCTATAGACATCTCAGGAGTCCAAACCATTATGGGGAGAGCCTTCATGACTCCTCTTACCAAGTGTATGTAGACTCAAAGGGGCATGATAATGTGACCAATGATCTGATCATACGAGTCCAGTGGATTTGGAGGAGGATTTGGACTGATGCTGGGGGACTGCCTTTTAGAGGAGCTATGGAGGAATGGATAGTAATGGAGGGTGAGATTGGATCTGAAGGGAAGAAAACCTTAAGACGTCCGTTTTTTAATATAGTTTTCGCATGCGGGATGTGCGGATCTCCAAAAACCATACCGGTATGCAGGTAGATCGGTCATCCGCGTACCAAAGCGATACATGGGCCTGAGCATGGGCCACCGCATACCACTATGATACGTGGTCCTGGATTTGGTCCGCCATACCGCTTTGTTATCAACATGCATACTGATATAGTACGCGACGAAAATTTTTATCTGCATAAAGACACACTATATGGAGCGCCATATTGAAGGAGGTTCATGGAACCAATCGTTCTTGAAGAGTTCATAAGTGAGGAATTTTTGGTTTTCGATGACTCCAATTAGGTTTGTGATTTACCCATTATTATTAGGTTTCTTATTTTTGTGGTTCGATGATGGTTATAACTGCGGAAATGTGGTTCGCAGTTTGAACACCATCGATGATTCAGAATCAAATATAGAATCCTCTATGAATTATTTATTCCAATCTTGAGGGTCTCTCTAGTGCTTTCTTCATCCGTCCATTATTAATTATTTTTGTGCTCCTTTATAGGGAACTAGTAAAATCATATATATGGGCATGAAACACCATTTGTAGAATCCCATTAGGGAATATCTCAACCTACAGAAGACTCCTCCAACAGGGGTTTAGGGAGGATGTGGTTCACGAGTCATGGTTCATGGAACCCTGTTGAATTTCTTCATCTGAAAACTACCTAGTTCATGGGATGGTATGTGGATTCCCTTTAGTGTCTTTATTTCACTAACAATGTGGTTCTCAACATCCTGGGTTTGTTGGAAATCTCCCGATGAGCCAATGCCTCATGGTTCCTTCCATGTATCGGTGGTTTGTGATTCTTGTGTTTTCTGAACCCTTCTCGATGATGGAACATGGTTCATTTAAAAATCTTGAAAAAATTAATTTCTTCAAGTTTCTTCCCATGTTTTCAATTTAATTTGCGTCCATTTTGTTTTTTGGGTCCAGTGGGAGTGCTTGCTTTCTTATAAAGTGCTTATGGGGGTATTTTCTTCCCTTTGAGAAGTTTTCAAGACCCTACAGACATCATAACATTAGATTTATCATTTCCAATTTTTTTGTAACATTCAATGTTAATCCAGTTTCTTTGGGTTCCCTCTGTTAAATAAAACCAAAAATCATAGTGTGAGAAACACTAATCATAGTGGAAAACCACATAAAAATGAAAAATCACTTATTGTATATCTAAATCATTAAACATTATTTTAAATATAAGACACCTTTGGCTTAACCTTGGTCATCCATGACCATCATCTATTTATATCAATCATTATGGTTCATAAAGAGTTTTTGAATTTCCAAAGAATTTATCTAAGGAGTGTCAAACTAGGTGGGCAGTAAGGACCTTTTTCATACACTAGGTGATAATCAAGACCAAATCAATGCACCCTTTTCAGTGATATTACCCATAGGTACCTTTGTGCTAGAGACACACCCGCTATTACTATCCATATTTGGATGCAATTTCTTGGAAACAACACACTCTACCCTTTACAAAAATTTCAGGATAATCTATTATACTTTGACTCGTGCTTAAACTTATCTTTAGAGAATTTCCTTGAAATATCTTTATAAAAATCCTTAGGGATCTCAATAATGTTTTTTATCCTAGTTTCCAAAGGTTAAATAAACCTACCTCTAATACCAACTATCGTGCCCCATGATTTTCATACATGGATATTACATCTTTTAGATGAATATTCAATACATTACATAAACACACGCCTAAGGACCATAAAAGTTTAGTATCATTGGAGATTAGATACAAAATATCATAATTTTGTGAAAGATATTAAACATCTACCATAAGTAATTTCTCTTTTAGTAATATTTAAAAATATACCCTACTAAAAACCCTTCTTAATAACCTAGGAAAAAGAAAAATAAGAAAGGGTGAGGTTAGATGACTAGTAAGGGTAAAAAGGGAGATACATAATCATAAAATGAACATAAGGGTATGATAACATGACCATAACATATAAAAACAATAACATACATATCAAATATTTTAATATTTAGTTAGGGAATAAATATTGGTATATCATAAGACATGAATCATAAGAAAATAAAAGAACATTAGCCATGAGAGCATATCATTTACATAAGACATGATATTGTTCCATACACATAAGCACAGAAACAAATTTCCATATTAGTCAAGGATTAATTCCAAGGCTATCATATTATAATGGGTTCACTCCCCAAACCATCATAGTAGTCAAGGTTCACTCTCAAGTTTATCATATTGGATAAAGTCCCTTACTAAACCAGGTTCACTCCCTGTTCCAGTCATGTATATCTCATGAGATAAAAAATCCTTACCTAATGTATTCAAGGAAGATATAGGTCCAATACTTCATTTGTAATAATGTAACTTCCATCTTTGTTTGTAACTTAACTACCATACTTTCTTATAATGTAACCACTATCGCATAATAAAAATAATACATATGTGTTCTATAAGATCATAAAACATTCATATTATAACAACCAATGAAATGAAATGGGTTTCATAAAAATATCAACATATCATAATAGGTGTAAAATAGATAGGCATCATAATCATTTCATTATTTTATCATAGCATAACCCATGGAAAAAATAGGGTATCATAAGAAATTTATCATGGAATAACACACAAACAATAAATAGGTTTCATAAACATCTTGACATCATAAACATAAACCATTCATAGAATGAATAAGAATGGTATCCTAGGATCATATCCCTATTAAAGAAATAGTTACATAAAATTATGTTATATTATATTGAAAATTATTTTGAAAGATAAATCACTTGGATCTTATCTTAAGGAAAGTACTTTTATTTGAAAATCACTTTTAAAAATAAAAATTTCATAAAATATTTTGGAAGTGATTTTATTTGTAAATAAAATTTGAAACATATAATAAAATATTTGGAAATAATTTAAAACATTTCTTGATGAAAATATCCTTTCCACTTTGAAAATACTTTTTATATAATTTTGAGAATCCTTTTTATTTATAATAACCTTCAAAAAAATAAAGGAAACTTTCAAATCCTTTAAAAAAATTGAGGAAAATATCCTTTCCACTTTGAGAAAAGATTTTATAACTTTTTTTAAAAAAATTATCTGAAAATAACCCTAAAAACATATAAAGTAATATTCAGTGATAATAATATTCATAAAAATGGAAATTTTCATTCATTTTACACATGTTAACATAATTATTTCTTTCACATTTTTAGTAAAAGCTAAACGAGCATTGTTTAGAAATTTTTAGGAAGATTCCATTAAAAAACTGAAAAAATAAAATCAAACATGGAAAAATATTTATTTAATAAGTAATTTTAATAATGAAAAAACACTTTTGATAATATTTTTAGAATATATAGTTTTGGAAGAAAAAGGGTTTTCAACCGAAGAGATAAATAAATCATATTTTTCATAAAAACATTATTTTAAACTTCTGAGTACATAAAGAGATTATAATTAAGGGATGTATTATCATGAAATAACTATAGGAGAAGAAAATTTACTAGTTTATTTAGAGATAAATCATATAATTTCATCATTAGAAGAATTATTCTAAACAATACCAATAAAAGATTAGATTGTAACCTAAAACATTTTCCAATTTGGTAAAATTGAATTGAAATCCCCATGAAAGAGGGTTTTGAAATTTGATATGTAAATCCTAAAATTTTTTAGGAGAAATATCATAAAATATATTCATGGGCAGTATATACTCCACATAAAATAAATAGGTGGTGGATATGACATGTTTCTCACAAAAGAAAAAAGTGAGATAAAACTCCCTTACCACTTTATAAATATTTTGGATCATAATCCCCAATAAAATAAGGATATTAATTATATAAAATTTCAAATGGGGAGTTATATCCACTATATAGAAGAAACAAGTGGTGAATTTTCATGTCTCCTAAAAATAAAAGAAAGACTATAAATCTCTTACTTTAAGTCTGGACTTCCTTTGTTCATGTTAGAACCTCCGGTATAATAAATATAATTTTTTTATAATTATATATTAAAACCATAATTATATATATTATACCATATATTATTTACTTAGGACCATTTGTTACCCGTTTATTTCCAATTACTTGTTAAAATTGTGTTTCAGGTAATACCCACTTTGTTTTTTGTAAATGTTTTGATTTATTATTTGATTTCCTCTTACTTGTATCACAGTTTCTTCATCTCTAGAATGATAATAGTGATATAATTATCATATTTATACATTAATTACACTTTTAAAACTAATCATGGAAGATGGTTTTTGAGAAATGAAGTATGTTACAATCATGGAGATGGTACGTTGTACGTATTATACATGAGTAACGTTTCTATTTTTCAATGATCATTGTGTAAAGGAGTTAAGTAGTATTTTATCATCGCAAAATGATCATAATATCATAAATAACATATTATTTTTTTAAATATACTTATACATACCATCAATGTGATGTGGGGATGAAAATAGATAGTCACATAACTTTGGGAAGGTGGTCATTACTACAAAACGTATTATTTACAGCGCTGGAATTTATCAGCGCTTGTAAAAAACACTAATAAATGTGCCCTTTATCTTCACTTTATTTTTATCCATAATACTGGGTACCATTACCCCCACCATATGCATAACATGGCTATTGTACCGCCTTTATAATCATGTCCTACAAGTCCCTACTCGGCCTAGTCAATTCTGAAAAAAAATTATACAAACTAATAAAAAATACAATCATTAAAAATAATAAAAAAGTTGAAATAATTAAAAAAAATAAAAATTAAATATGAATAAATTTAAAAAAAATATTATTTTTTTAATTAAACAATTATTAATAAATTTAATATATATATATATATATTAAATATTAATTAATAATATATATTGAATATAGATATATAAAATGAATAAATTGAAATAATTAATCAAATAAAAATTAAAAAAAATTAAAAAAATTATTAATTAAATAATTATTGATAAAAAAATGAATAAATTTAATATATATATATATATTCAAATAATAAATAATAAAAATTAGTATATATTAAATATAGATATATAAAATAAATAAATTATAATAATTAACCAAAAAACTCAAAAATTAATAAATTGTAATAATCGAACAAAAAATAGAAAATTTGTTAATGAAACAATTGTTACTATTAATGTATAAATTTAATATATATATATATATATATATTATAAAAAATAAAAAATAAAAAATATTAAATATAAATATGGAAATGACTAAAATTAAATAATTAAAAACATATTAATGTCATGTTCATTTTTAATGGTTTTTACCCATAATTATTCATTAATACATTTAATATAAAAATATATTCATATATATATATATCAATATATGTAATATTTCCTAAAATATGATTTAAATAATAAAAGATATTTATGCTTACATTAAATAAGTTATATATTTACTAAAGAATGGTATATAATTAGAAAAATTATTAATTAAAATTATTGATTAATTGTATCGAGTGATCAAAATTAATTGAATGTCCTTTGAATTTTTAATTTAATATATATCAAACTATTACTTGTTTGTGCATTTGCAACGGTGATATTATAGAATGCTATAAAAATCAATTCACTGCTCAATTAAATAAGAAAAATATCCACTAATCAAATTAAATACACCACTAACTACTAAAAGATAGTAATTCAACACATAATAAGCAGAGAAAAATATACCATAACCAGAGTGTGGATTAGTTCCATGTAAACCAGTATAGTAAAACAACAAATAAAAAATAACTACTACTGAAACTATCTTAAGAAAAAATATGAACATAACAAAAATAGTGGTTTTTTAAGAATTTTGTAGGATGCAACCTAAAATGGATGATGGCTGTAACACCCCAGGATTTCATAGTAAGTTATTTTCTTTAAAATAATTCAATATTTTGTGCTACATGAAACACCAAGTTCGAGCGCACCACGACTTACCAAACTTGTCGTTCAAAAGGCGGTTATGAAGAGTATTAACTGAATTTTGAATTTTATATACTCTATATAATTTTATAATCCACATTATGTGTTTCTTAGACATAATATAAGAACAAATTCATTTTTTTCTGATAAAAGAAGTATTTTTCAAAAAAATCAATTTTACCACCTTTTAATGGAAAACCCATTTTTAAAACAAATATTTTCACTTTTTTATATTCAATTTAATGAAATTAAATTCCTATTTAGAATCGATACACAAAACTTTATTTTTTATAAATTATTGGTACTTTTCTGATAACTATCATATTTTGATGAATACTGAAAAATACTAAATTTTAATTGAAAAAAACTTTTTTAATTGAAATAATTTATAGTGTAAAATTATTCATTTTAATGGTTTGGAAGTATAATTAGATTATATTATTATAATTTAATAAAATTTAGGTCATTATCTTTAATTTTACATTTAAACTGGACATAAAAAAGTGTCAATCTTTTGATAGTTATTATTTCTTAAAAACACAATTTGTGTACTGACAACGAGAATTTATTTTAAATTAATTTCATCCACTTCTGTGTTTTGAATTTGTAAAAATGGATTCCATATTTGGAATCAGGATTTCCAAATTACTTAAATAGGTAAATTTTATATTTGTACATTATGAATAATTACTTCGATAAATATTTAATTTATCATGGTTAAAAGGTAATTCGTGTAAATAAGGGTAAAAAATAATATTATAATAATATTAAATTACCCTAACATGTATCATATTCCTTTTGGTTGATACATGTATGACCATGGGCATTCATGGGTCGATTTTGGGGCCCCATATGGCAACTTGAGAGTGATAATGACACTTTATATTAATTAATTTAAAGTAATGACAAAAATGAAATTAATATATATCCTTTAGTAAAACCATTTTTAAATGGGGTTATATAAGTTATAGTTTCAACTATAAATACTCATTAGAAATATAAAAATATTTTCTACATAATTTTATTTTATTTTTAATTTTTAGACATTAAATAATTAAATTTATTTATGACACAATGATGGTCGAGTAATTACCTTATTAATGAAAGAATAAAATAAATGCTATTATAAATATTAAAATAAATATAATATAAAAGTTTTTATGACATACAAAAATATTATAGGTTAACATGAAATGTTAGGGTTTATTCAATGTATTTGGTTTGAAGTAATCATGTTTTGATGACTTTCACAAAAACTAAATACTAAATAGTGTCAAAATTGACATAAATGAGTTTTTAAAAAAATATTATATTATTAAATTATATAATATTTTTCAAAATCTAAATATCGGCCAAAGGACTTAGATAAGGTTATATATATTAATAATGAACCACTTTGGGTTCTATTGGATTGTTATAGTAAGTTTATTAACCATATAATATAAAAATACAAAGAGATATGATAAATGTCAAACTATTTAACTAAGAGTGAAATCTAAAGGATAAGGTTAATATGGTTACCTAAACTAGTCTAAAACATATTGGTTGAGATTTATTAGTCCCATACCCACCTTATCTGCTAAATATATCATTTTTGAGCCATTAGAAACTAAAAATGAATTTATTATAAAAGAATATTTCAAGATTTTCCTAATGTGACCATCACCGCTCTTATAAAAGGGTATTTACCCTTCTCTTAATTTCACACCTCCAAATCCATTTGGATCGACCAAACCCTACCCAAATATCCTCAAATATTTCCTCCCTCCATCCTAGATTCCTTAATTTGGTCATAAATCCAACCTAAGGTGCCATTTTTATCAAATCAAAAGGAAGAACCTGAAGAAGAGGTAAATATTTCATCACCTCTTTCAAGTTCTTTTATTCTTCCACTTCCTCTTTCTTTGTTTTTTCCATTCTAAAATAATGACTCTGGTATATTCTATATACTATGATGTTATTATAAAAATGGTACAACCATATTCATTATTGTATCCATCATATGAATGACAAAGTCATCAAATGTGCGTACGTACAACTTACCGTCTCCACATCGTGGTGTAGTTTGTTATTCAAAAACTTCATTATTTGGATGGGTATAATAATGAGTATAACTCATGTAAATAATAAATATAACATGTTAATTATTCTTTATATATGATATACCATCCAATTACATATGATTTCACCATCAAAATGATGATATTGTCACTTGTGCGTATGTACGGATTACCGTCTCCACGAACGCGATGAGATCCATTCCCCATCTTAATCATTCAAGAATAATTTTCATTATTTTATTACAAATAATTATTAAGAACTTAATATCATTATGGATATTAATAAAATACATCCTATCCATAAGAAACATGGATTACGTAACCAAGCATATAAAGGAAAATAGATCAGTTAACACCCAAAACGATGATACTACTAAAATATTATTAACAAAGAAATATTAGAGAATAATATATGATATAATATTCATGTATATTGTTATTTTATAATTTAATAACAATTATTTAACTATTATACTAGAGGTTAATGTACCCTTGACCAAGGAAAAGTACAAGGTAAGGGGTTTCCTATCTCACTTTTAATTCCGTGAGATTTTCATTGTTCACCATTAATTTATTGCATGTGGTGTGTTGTGTACTTAAATTTGATATATTTTATAATGATTCTCTTTATATTCATGTTATTATATGAATCATTTGGTTGTTATTAACTTTTTTTCATATGACTCGATTGATTACAACGTGGTAAGGGATTTTCATC
Source organism: Viscum album (assembly GCA_963277665.1). Classification (NCBI taxonomy): domain Eukaryota; kingdom Viridiplantae; phylum Streptophyta; class Magnoliopsida; order Santalales; family Viscaceae; genus Viscum; species Viscum album. The sequence goes on along the minus strand of OY728137.1, from coordinate 841,451,336 downwards.
TTACTTTTTATTCCTGTGAGATTCATGCTATATTTTCCACTATTTCCATAAGTGTGGTGTATGTACTGCCCATGATTGTATTAACTGTGTAATATACATCAATTTATGGTAATTTACATATTAATTTTATGATCCTTCTTTCTTGGGTTGTATATTTCGTAAGTTACCATATCGGTAAGGGAACCTTTTAACCCAATTTCAATTCCTTGAATTAATCTTCTAATTCTTAATTATGTCATGCTATGATTATATGTGGAATCACTGTTTATTTATTTATGTTGTAGTTTACGCTCACTTTTTTGTGGATATACATTTTATACACATAATCAATCCATTGATAAATTATCAAGTCATCGATATAAACTTGATAAGAGTAATTTTAACTCAATTTCTATTCATTGAGTTAATCATCCATGTCATTAGTGTTTTTTTACAATAATAAGTGTGAATATCCTATGATTTATTTATACTAAATATATAATCATATTGAGTGTATTTATATTTTTCACACATAATTATTTCATTTATTTATCCTTAACCTAAGGATTCAGTCTTTATAAAGGAATTCATCTCAACTTGTATTCCATTGATACTTTGTTGTTATGCGCCAATTCACTTTTATTTAGTGTATATAATGTAATTTGACATAGTATATCATGAATCACTTTATTCTCATGACATTTTAATGTTTTTATGACCTCAATTATTTGTATTCAAGCACCTTTTATTTGGTTTGGAACTCTAACTAAAATATCATTTTAAATGTTTTAAAATTTTATTCTTATAATTCTTTCTCATTAATGTCCATGTTTTAAAAATGGTTTTAAGGTTTTATTTATAGGGAAATTAATGTTTTAAAATTGAAATTACTTTTTAAGGTTTCAAAGTGGTATGGGACACTTTGATTGAAAAATCTATTTTAAATAGCTTCTTGATAAATAGTGATACTTTTAAATGTTTTCATAAAAAAGAGATATTTCTCTCAAAGATTTTTACTGATCATTTTCAACTACGTCAACATCCATTTTGGGATATTATTATTGATCGAGGTTGATTTATTATGATATAAATCTTTAATACTGTATTGAAGGTTTTTTGAAATGTTTGACTGTGGATGTGTTATTTTTATACCATTCACGGTTTATAGATAAAGTATTGAGATTTCGTATGCTAGTTTTAATACGAATGTTTATGTTATGTTTAAACCTTTTAATATGAGGAATGAATTGGACTTAGTAAGTGACGGGTGGAGCTCGCTACAGCTACTCAATGCATCGGTAGGTATCATGAGACAAACTAGTGTCTTGGCACAAGGCCTTAACAAAATCTTATTTGTGGTCTTGGCACAAGGCCTTGACTATGTGGTTATGAAGTCTGGAATTAAGCATTCCATCATTATAAAATTGGCTATTGGTATTACATGTGATTATTCAACCCATACAATATCCATGTGAATAAGTAAATGGAATTATATTATTTATCTTTTCCATAGTATACTGAAGTTTATGTTTAAGAGGCTTGTGTTCTAGTCTTATACATTTCCTTAAATGTTTACTGTTATTTATGATAGTTTCCACTATATTGTTATCCTTACAGAGCATCTGAGCTCACCCCTTTCTTATGTTTTATTTTTCTGAGGATTCAAAGAAGTATATTACGATTAAACTATAGGAACAAGATCAGTGATATAATAGTATTCAAAGGGGACACAATGTTGTTTTTTATTTAATGAAGTAATGTAAAACTTATATATGTATTTAGTACTTCCAAGGCTACTAAACTAACCAGTCTTTCAGGATATGATTCCTTGTATCATGAAAATGTTATGTAATAATGCATTGATTCTGGGTAACTGGGGCCGGGGCATTACAGTTAGTATCATAGTAAGTTTAGTACAAACCTTGGAAGATAGATTTAGAAAAAAACTCTGATTAGGAAACACTACCCTAAGATAGACATTGAGGATTAGTATAGAAGAACATCCAAAATTTTTGGTAATGTAAATATTATGTGGGTTTTCCAAGAAATACATCCCTATATAGATATGATAAGGTATAGGAAACTCTAGAACAGATTTACCTAGGATTAAAAACTTTGACAATGAGTTTTGGGCTAGACTCGGGGTATCCTTGTACACGACAATGGGCCTTGTTGCACTCTTGGTTACGACACTCCTGGGGGGATATTCTTAGGATAATTCACATTTTCTTTATAAAATGATTTCAAGGGTTTTAATATAAGATGAGAATAAATAACCATGGATAATCCTAAGGTGTTTTAGATTGAAAATAAGATGTTATGATATTCTCTAAATGATTTTGTGACTCACACTATGATTTCTTGTGTTTTTTTAAAGGTTGGGGTTGAAGCCTCATTTTATTATTAAAACAAAGAAAATATCTCTTTTAACTGTGTAGAGGGAGACCCATTACATAGATCGAAGGCCCAGTGGGCGTGTATCCCATTACATATCCTGTAGGCCCAAATTTTTGGCCTAAGGCCCATTCTGTGAATAGTTTCATGGCTGTTATAGTACCCGCCGCTTCTATAGTGCCCTGTCACCGCTATAGTATCATGTTGCCTCTATAGTACCCGCTGATCAACAGTACCACCGCTGCTACAATAATGCTACAGTGCTACTATAGAACCCTGTGCCCCATGGGTTTTGAACACCCATTTTTCATTTAGAAATGAGGGGTTCTTACCACTAAGTCAATCCCCAACTACTTCTTTCTTGTGTTAGTCAATGACTGGATTCCAAGGAAGTCGTGGTAATATTAAAAATGATGTACAAGGTGGGGACGGTGGTGGGAATGAGAAATGAAATGGAATTTTGATAGGTATAAAATATATTCTTTTCATGCCAAATCAGTTTTCCAAAAATATGATCAACAACATATATATTAACCAACTCCTGGACTCAACAAAAAAGAGAAAGGTGGTGAATGATAAGAGCTCCAGTAGTGGAGACCATGGAGAAAAGAAAGATAAATTTCTATTATGGGGGAAATGTGGAAGGATACAGGTGGAAAGTGTCTCAATGGAATAATGAAATAATTTATTTGTGGGAAATAATGACATAAAGTAAAGAATTGATGAGGAAAAATGAATAGTACTATAGAAGAAAATAAAAATGATCCCAAGAATCCATTTACAGTCATTTTCCATAAATGTAGGGGACCTAAGATTTACGAGAGTGAATTCACTATTCTTTAGGATAACCTCTTGGTCAAGGAAGAACCTATGTGAAAATAAATGGATGACGAAAGGTTTAAAAGTATTAGTGCTCTTTGTTGATGGGGTTACGTTGGAAGACATTTCTCTTGTATGTTTAACCCTATAGTTTTTTATATGAAAAATGTTATTTTAGAAAGAATTATCTTTTCTATTTTTAATATAGTTACAAATAACCATTTGGGTTTATATGATCCTTGAATTTGAGGCAATTACAAGTTATTAAATTTTGAGATTAAAATACGAGGTATGAGATAACATTTGTGGTGAAATTATGTTATTTTTATTTTGAAGAATTTTTCTCATTTTGGGAATGATATAAAATATAGTTTTTGATAAAGGACAACACTCAGACCATGTGACAACCCATCATGTCGAACAAAGCTTCAGGAATTGAACCCACAACCAGAGTGCGATTGGGATTTATCGCCTACTACTGCACTACGTTGAGTCCCTGGTTAGTGTGACTAGCTATTTTTAGTTAAATGATTTTATTGATCAATAATAATTTGAATTCGGATCTTATGCCTTATCAAATGGATATCCTTAGTATAGGAAAATTATTTTGTGATGTTCTCTCTTTTGGTAACATTATATGTCTAAGGAAAATAGAACACTATGGTATTTCATTTGAGGAGTAATGGTGGGTGTTAATCTATGTTTTATTGTGTATTTATAGATATTTGGGTTATTTATGAAAATGATTAACCTATCATAGAGAATATGTGATTAGGTTAATTAATTTTAAGTTTGTGACTTTAATAGTAGTCGATGTTATTTGAAGATACAATTTAACATAGAAGACTACGTAATCAAATTCTTCTCTGTTTTGGGTTTCAATATTAGTTTAGATTATATTGAATAATTTTATGGATAATTGTTTATTGAATGGAATTTATTAAACTTTGGGTATTGTTGGTTTAATTTTAGAAATTAAGATTAGTATTTCTTTCTTTAAAGGATTATCCTTTTTTGGGATCATCTAATCTTGTACTAACCATTTTGGTTTTGGTTAATCTCTAAAGACATGGTAAATATATAGTTTATCCTTGGTGGATTATGTGATTCTCTAAAAGTTGATTCTAGCACTTTAGGTGTGACCAAGTAATCTTGAATACTCATCGTTTGAAAAAAAAGATTAGTTAGTGGTAGAAATTTATTAAAGGGTGAAACTCTACTTAAAAATTAAGTATATCTATTTATGTTATTAGTCAATCTCATAAATAAATTCCTCAACTTTATGAAATGGAACTTAAAACAAAAAATGTTGTCCAGTTACTTTTCCTACTGGGAAACAAATGACAGTTTATCCAATCACAAGTTTGTGGTTTTATTGTTGTTAACTTTCTCTGGATCATGTTTTATATCACTCTCCATCAGAACATGACACTTATTTTATCTTCCATATCCATTTTTTCCTACATTGAATCCTAGTATGGGTTATCTTAGGTGACCTTTTTAATTCTCTTTCTTTCTTTTAAAGTGATAGTTTTATTGAATATTTTTCCAATGTGGGACTTTCAATAAAGTTTATATGCCCAATTTTAAAATTTCAAGGACTCAATTTCCAAAAGAGGAAGAATTAAACACCCCAAGATTTCCTAGTAAGTTGTTTTCTTTAAAGTAATTCAATAGCTTTCGCTACACACAACACCAAGTTCAAGTGCACCACGACTTACCAAACAAGCCGTTCAAAAAGAGATTATGAATATTATTAACTGAAATTTGAATTTCATATAATCCATATAATTTTATAATCCATATTATGTGTTTCTTAGACATAATATAAGAACAAATTCATTTTTTTAGATAAAAGAAATATATTTTAAAAAAAATGTAATTTTACCACCTTTTAATGGAAAACCCTTTTTAAAACAAATATTTGACACTTTTATAAATTCAATTTAATGAAATTAAATTCCTATTTATAATCGAGACATAAAAATTTATTTTGGATAATTTTTTTGTAATTTTTTAATAACTATCATATTTTGATGAATACTGAAAAATACTAAATTTTAACTGAAAACAACCTTTTTAATAGATATAATTTATAGTGTTAAATTATTCATTTTAATGGTTTTAAAGTATAATTATATTATATTTTTATCATTTAATACAATTTACGTCATTGTATGTAATTTCACATTTAAACTGTACATAAACAAGTGTCAATCTTTTGATAGTTATTATTTCTTAAAAACACGCTTTTTGTATTGAAAACATGAATTAATTTTAAATTAATTTCAGACACTTTTTGTGTTTTGAATTTGAAAAAATGGATTCTATATTTGGAATAAAGATTTAAAAATTGTATAAATAGTTAACTTTTATTTTTATACATTATGAATAATTACTCAAGTAAATATTTTATTTACCATAGTTAAAAGGTAAATCCAGTAAATAAGGGAAAAAAATAATATTATAATAATATTAAATTACCCTAACATGTGTACTATTACTATAGGTGATAAACTTATGACCATGGGAATTCTTAGGTCGATTTTGGGACCCCATGGATCCACTTGAGAGTGATAATGACACTTTATATTAATTAATTTAAAGTAAATACAAAAATTACATAAACATATATCTTTTAGTAAAACAACAATTAAATGGGGTTATATAAGTTATCTATTCAACTATAAATACTAATTATAAATCTAAAAATATTTCCTACATAATTTTACTTTATTTATAATTTTTATAGATTATATAATTAAATTTATTTATGACACAATGATGATGCAGTAATTTTCTTATTAATGAAAGAATCAAATAAATGGTATTATAAATATTAAAATAAATATAATTTCAAAGTTTTTATGACACCCACAATATTTATAGGTTAATATGACATGTTAGAGTTTATTAAATTTATTTTTTATAAGTAATAAAGTTGTGATGACTTTCACAAAAAACCAAATACTAAATAGTGTCAAAATTGACATAAATGAGTTTTTAAAACAAATATTATATAATTAAATTATATAAAATTCCTAAAAATCTAAGGTTCTACCAAAGGACTTATATAAGGTTATATATATTAATAATGAACCACTTGGGGTTCTCTTGTCTTGTTATAGTAAGTTTATTAACTATGTAATATAAAAATATAAAGAGACATGGTAAATGTCAAACTATTTAATTAAGAGTTAAATCTACAAGATAAGGTTAATATGGTGACCTAAACCTATCTGAAACCTATTGGTTGAAAGGAATTATAAATATCTCCACCTTATCCTCTAAATAAATTTTTTGGAGGCATTAGAAACCGAAAATTATTTTATTATAAAATAATATTTCAATCTTTTCCTAAAGTGACCCTCACCTCTCTTATAAAAGGGTACTTCCCCTTCTCTTAATTTCACACCTCCAAATCCATTTGGCTCGACCCAAAACTACCCAAATATCCTCCCAACGTTTCCCTCTTAATCCTATAGGCCTTAATTTGGTCATATATCCAACCTAAGGAGCCCTTTTGATCAAATCAAAAGGAAGAACCCGAAGAAGAGGAAAATATTTCATCACCTCTTTCAAGTTCTTTTCTTCTTAAACTTACTCTTTCTTTGTGGTTTCCATTATAAAATAATAACTCCAGTATTTTAAATATATTATTATGTTATTATAAAAATTTTACAACCATATTCATTATTCTATCCATCATATGAATGAAAAAGTCACCACACGTGCGTACATACGGCTTACCGTCTCCATGTCGTGGTGTAGTTTGTTATTCAAACACTTAATTATTTAAATGGGTATAATAATAAGTATAACTAATTTAAATAATAAATATAACATGTTAATTATTCTTTATATATGATATAACATCCAATTACATATGATTTCACCATCAATATAATGATATTGTCGCTTGTGCGTGCGTACGGATTACCGTCTCCACGAACGCGATGAGATTCATTCTCCACCCTAATAATTCAAGAATAATTTTTATTTCATGATTAAAAATAATTATTAAGAACTTAATATCATTCTGGATATTAATAAAATAAATCCTATCCATAACAAACATGGCTTATGTAACCAAGCATATAAAGTAAAATGCATTAGTTAACACCTGAAACGATGATAGTACTAAAATATTATTAACAAAGCAATATTAGAGGATCATATATGATATCATATTTATGTATATAGTTATTTAATAATGTAATAAAAAAAATTTAACTATTATAATAGAGGTTAATGTACCCTCTTCCAAGGAAAAGTACAAGGTAAGGGGTTTCTTATATCACTTTTAATTCCGTGAGATTTCCATTATTCACCACTAATTTATTGTATGTGGTGTATTGTGTAATGAAATTTGATATATATTATAATTATTCTGTTTATATTCATGTTATTATGTGAATAATTTGGTGTTTATTAACTTTGGGTCATAAAACATGATTGATTACTACTTAGTAAGAGATTTTCATCCCACTTTTTATTCCCGTGAGATTCATGCTATATTTTCCACGATTTCCTTCTGTGTGGTGTATGTACTTCCCATGATTGTATTAATTGTTTAATTTACTTAAATTTATGGGAATTTATATCTTAATTTAATGATTCTTCTTTAATGGGTTTTATGTTTCTTAAGTTACCATATCGGTAAGGGAACATTTTAACCCAATTTCAATTCCTTGGGTTAATCTTTTAAATCTTAATTATGTCATGCTATGATTATGTGTGGAATCACTATTTATTTATTTATGTTGTATTTTCCACTCAAATTTTTGTGGATATACTTTTGATACACATAATCACTTTTATAAATTCTCAATTCATCGATATAATCTTAATAAGAGTAATTTTAACACAATTTTTATTCATTGAATTAAACATCCAAGTCATTGGTGTTGTTTTTAAAAGAATATGTGTGGATGTACTCTGATTTATTTACACTAAATATCCAATAATATTGAGTTTATTTATATTTTTCACACATGATTATATCATTGATTTATCCTTAACCTAAGGATATAGTCTTTATAACAGAATTCATCTCAACTTACATTCCATTGAGACTTCTTTGTTGTTATGTGCCAATTCACTTTTATTTGCTGGATATAATGTACTTTGACATAGTATATCATGAATCCATTTATTCTCATGATATTATAAAGTTTGGATGACCTCAAATATTTTTATTCGAGCTCCACTCATTTGGTTAGGAACTTCAACTAAAATATCATTTTAAATGTTTTTGAAAATTTATTCTTATAAATATTTCTCATTAATGTCCATGTTTTAAAATTGGTTTTATGGTTTTATTTATATAGACATTAATGTTTTAAAATTTAAATTCCTTTTAAATTTCAAAAAGTTGTATGAGAAACTTTGATTCAAAAATCAATCTTAAATAGCTTCTTGATAAATAGTGGTACTTTACAATGTTTTCCTGAAAAAATGGATATTTCTCTCAAATATTTTTACTGATTATTTTCAACTTTATAAACATCCTTTAGAGGATATTATTCTTGATCGAGGTTGATTTATTATGATACAAATATTTCATAATGTATTGAAGGTTTTGTGATATGTTTGACTATGGATGTGTTATTTTTATACCATTCATGGTTTATGGATAAAGTATTGAAATTTCGTATGCTAGTTTTAAAATGAATGTTTATGTTATGTTTAAACCTTTTCATATGAGGAATGAATTGGAATTAGTAAGTGACAGCTGGAGCCCAATATAGCTCCTTGATTCAAAGGTAGGTCTCATGAGACAAACTAGTGCCTTTTCACAAGTCCTTGACAAAATCTTATTTGTAGTCTTGGCATTAAGCCTTGACTAAGTGGTTATGAAGTTTGGCATTAAGAATTCCATCAATATGAAATTGGATATTGATGTTACATGTGATTATTCAACTAGTAGAATATCCATGTGAATAATTAAATGGATTTTTTTTATCTTTCCATATTATGTTGAAGTTTAAGTTTAAAAGTCTTGTGTTCAAGTCTTATATATTTCCTTAAATGTTTACTCTTATTTATGACAATTTTTGGTATATTGTTATCCTTACTGAGCATCTGAGATCACCCTTTTCTTATGTTTTATTTTTTTTCAGGATTAAAATAATTATATTACTATTATCCTACAGAAATTGTCTAAGGGATATAATAGTGTTCAAAGTGAACACAATGTTGTTTATTTATTTCATGATGTAATGTTAAACTTATGTATGTATTTAGTACTTCCAAGGATACTAAATTGATCAGTCATTCAGGACATGATTCCTAATATCATGCCAATGTTATGTAATTGTGCACCTATTCTAGGTTACTGGGGTTGGGGCGTTACAATGGCACCAACCTTTTTTGTTTTTAAATGTCGAATCCTAAAAAGGGATGTTATATGAAAATGCATATAGTAAGGGAATATATTTGACTCAACATGAAACCATGATAGGATCCATAAGTACACATAGACTTCACCAGCACCATAAGTTTTTCTACATTCATCTCTGCTTGTTGATGTAACAATGCACTCAGTTTATGTTATGGTATGTAAGTACAACATACTTTTATTTCAACAGAAAACAACTTGATGATGAAATAGGGTGCAGGTGTGAGATGGAATTGCTAGACTTACATTCCAACAGGACAAGACACACTACAATATAAACACCCAATTATATAGAACACACCCAATGAAGCAGTACAGTCAAATAATATTGAAAAAATAAAAATAATTTCTATTTAATTAAATAAACCAATCAAATAATATTGAAAAATAGAAACAGTTATAATTTTGTAGAAGACTTGTTTTTGGATTAATGGTTAATGCATTAAATTGGAAATGAAGAAAATGATGAATTTTATGTACATTTACAGAATGTGAAATCATTTTTGAACATGTTGTGAGAAATTTAAAAACATGACAAAAAACTACATAAATCATCAAAAACTATACAACTAAAATATACCAATATTACAAAAAAAATTATTCTCTCCTAATTTACTATTAATAAATCTTACTCAATATAATATGAAAAATTACAATCATACTACATAATATTTTCATATATCATTAAATGGAGGGGAATAGGTCATACTGTCCTATTGTCCCACATAGATGTATTATATAAGATACCACTTTTTAATAAACCATATAAAATCATTAGTTCTAATTGTGAGTATCTGGGTCCACTATATGCATCATCTACCTCAGCTACCAATCCTCCCTCGTACATTGGCTCTTAGCCGCTACTCTAAGCATCCCTTATGCGATCCAACCTCCCTATTCAAATGCCTTACCTTATAGTGTGACTTACCCCTATAAATGTGGCTGAGTTGGCCCATTGGGTTGCATGTTGTTGGCCACAGTTTTTATCAAAATATTATAAACATAGAAAAAATATACATGTATTTCAATTCCTCATCAGGATTTCAGAGCAAGCAATATGATTTCCCAAGCCTAATCAAAAAATTCTTCCACTTTACTAAATACAATATAAAATATCAATTCCAGTTTACACTATAACCAAATCATAGAAAGAAGAGAATAAATCTACAAGGCACGTACAATTCATAGAAATGCTCATAATAAGATTTACCATGTGTTTAAAGATTGACCCAGAGTCATCCCATGATCCCAAACTGAAATTAGACAAAAATTAAGGAAAATTTATAAAGCAGTAGCCTAACCAGATTGGTTAATCATTTGCAAATCACTCCATCAATTAGTTGATTCAATTCTATTTTCCCACAAAAAAAAATTATTAATTTGAAAAGATATTATAATGTAAATGTTAAATTAAAAAATAATGATAAATTCAATATGTTCAATTGATTTTAACTCTTTTCTTTATTTCCTTTGAAATCGTTTGTTATTAATTTATATTAGTGATTAAATCTCTATTGTAAAATGCGTGGCATGTTATCAGATACCCATAGCATAAAAAAAATCCAACATAATTCTAAGGAATAGAGGGATATATGAAATACCAACACTGCTATAATATCTTCTACAACACCTGCAGCTCTAAGAAATTGGAAAGTCATAGACCTTGTAAAATTAACTTTTAACTTCAAACATCAAACCTGACTTAGAAAAAATACTTTAAAGAAAAAAAGGGTCACAAGTGGATCAGAGTGCAATTAACTTATGTGTCATACACATTAATTTGATAATGATAGAACTATTATATTATCCTAGGATTCTAGAAAAAGCAGTCAATTGGAGCTTCATATTCTATCAGGTCACCCAACAGTTTCGATGTAGAATGCACATTTACATAATTAACATCTCCTCTGGTAGCCTTGAACAGGGCTAGGGATTTCTCAATGCGAATAATGATTCCCATCCCTAAAAGCATAAAAAAAATATTAAGATAAAATGGAATGAAAACTATCAACATTGATTAAAATTTATTCAAGTGTTTTGTTATAAATCAGCTCAACAGAAAATCACTTACCTTTTGGTTGAGGTTTAATTCTATGGTATGCATCATAAGTGACACTTCCACCCAAGAACTCTGTATAAATATCCAACCCTCTTTCCTATAACATGAACTATGAGGGAAAAAAGAATTCTCATTAATATGACATTATGAAGCAATTTTCAATAGTTATAGTCTACTTTATAGTTATGATATATCCAATTGAAATAGTGGGATTGGGGGGGGATATAGTGGTGACCTTATTTTCAGGACCACTAACTATAAGTTGAAATCATTTTAATCGTCAAAATTATATATTTAAAATTACAAACCCCATTTTATGATTTATATCGATCTGGTACCATTTTTGTAGGGAAACATTGATGTGGTTGTCCTAAAGATCATCCAAGATCCATTGATTCATATTTTATGGATTAAAAAATTATTAGGTAAATTTTTTTTTTAGGAAAACCATGAATTAACTTAATATAGTCAAATGAGTGTTCTTTTAAAATCAATTATTATAAAGAGACCTTGATATAATGTGTTTCAAATCATGTTGATCACACCTGCATGATGAGAACACCACATTAAGTAATATTTTTTTACTAAAGAGAAATGGGAATGAATCAGACTCAAAATCAAAGAACCAATAAAACTATTTGAGTAATCTGGTTAAGATGAACCTTGTGGTAGGGTTTAACTCTATTGTAAAGAGTTTTCACTATGCACTTTAGTATGGAATCATGTATGCACAAAAGAAAAAGGATACAAAAATTGACATTAGAGAAAAGATAATAAATCACTTATAAAGACATATTTCTTGATCCAAACTTGGTTATGAAATAATGTATCAAGTCTGCATCCTATGCACATGAATTTCCACTATAGAGCTTCTAAGAAACACTTCTTCTACACCAAATCTCCACAATACTATAGGACATGATATAGGGGTTCAGTGTAACTGTTGGGACCACTTTGTGTTTGAAGATTGTATTTGTTGTCAATAGTTGTCAATACTCATCAATATGTAGATAGAGATGAATAAGGACTAAAAAGTTAGTGGATATTGGCTGAAGTGAGGTTTCCTAGATAATTTTTATGGAGTCATATCATTAGATGTCATACTTGAGCAATTATTTAAGAAGATCAGTTCAGACGATTGTTGAACTAATACTAAGTTCAAAGAACTTGTGTCAAAGGTGACACATTGTTTACAACAATGAATAATGGTGAAGTATCATCCACATAAAGATGATTAAATAAGAATGAGTATTTAAATAAGACCATGCAATGATTCATGATTGCATGAGAACCATGCAAAAGCTTACTTGAACAAAAGAATCATATTATTTGAATGAAGTAGAGAATGATGGCTGAAGAAGAAGAGAGAGTGTGGAAGGTCTTGGAATTATAAGAAGGTCATGAATTGCACATTTCCTTTAAAGTTCCAAATACATGTATCAAAGGTGATATATTTTCTGCAACATTGAAGGTATTTGAAGAAGCTTCAAACCTCCACTTTTGGTTAAAGAGAGATGATTACAGTTATTTGGAATTAACACTCTAAAAGGAATTGAGGATTTGAAGTGAGGATAAAGAAGTAATTTGGAATTCATATTCCAAAAAGAATGGACCAAACTGTGATGATGATTTTCTGATTTGTATTTCACAAATATCATAAGTTTTTATAACTTGTGATTCAAGCCTTATGAAAGATAAGGAGTGTAAAGAAGTGTTTTTGGCAAAGGAAAGAAAGCGGCGCACAAGTTAAAAGTGGTGCACAAGTGTGGCGCGCAAGTATAAGTAGCGAGCAAGTGTATGTTGTTCACAGGTCATATTTCATGATCATCACATCAAAATATGACAAAGGAAATAAAGTGGCACACAAGTTAAAGATTAACGCGCAAGTCAAAAAAAGTGGTTTGCAAGTATAAGAGGCACACAAGTGTGGCACGCAAGTATATGTGGCACACAAGTGTATGTTGCACACATGTCATATTTCAACACCATCATATCAAAATATGACAAAGTAAAGAATGTTTCACTCAAGTGTTGGAGCGGCGTCCAAATGCTGGAGTGGTGCGCAAGTACAGGAGCAGCGCATAAGTGATTGAGCGGCGCGCAATTGTATGTGGTGCGCAAGTCACCAAAATTCCTATAAATAGACGACTATCCTCCTCATTTTTTAAGGCTCAATACTTAAGGAAAAAAATTGAGCTATGATCGTGCAATTAGTAGAATGTGGCTTGAAAACTGGAGTGACGTGCAAGTAGAAGTGGCGCGCAAGTTAAGGGTTATTTATAAGGCGTGCAAGTAGGGCAGCGCGCAAGTTGTCAGAGGTGCGCAAGCAGGGATGTGTCTTCAAGAAGTGTGTTGTGTATAAGTCAAAGGTGGCACACAAGTTGTGAGCTATGCACAATAGTGCCACGCAATTTGTGGCGTGCAATTTGTGGCACGCAAGTTGTGGCGCGCAAGTAGGTGGAATGCAAGCTGAGTGGCACGCTAGAAGGTGGAACGCAAGCAGAATTGGAGTGCAAATAGATGGAATGAAAGTAGGGAGTCACGCAAGCAGGGAGTGGTGTGCAAGAAGGGAGTGGTGTGCAAGCTGTTTGCACTAAGAGGTTCATACCATCTTCTGTTCAACTGTGATGATGCTAAGTCGATCTAGACTTCATTGTATTTACAATCACAAAGAGAACATGTGATTCTAGAAATAAGAAGAAGAAGAAGATCTAGGTGTAGATGTTTTTTCACAGAAAGAGAACGTGTGACTAAGAGTAGGATTCAGTGTAACAAGTTCTTCATTGAAGAAGAAGAATAAGAAGAGTGTGAAATTTATAGGTTTGCTGCATAGAAAGAAGATAAGAACAAGAAAAATAATGGAGTATGCCCAATTGACGCCTACAATTATTTAGGGTAGTTTAATTCAGATTATTCCAAGTGAACCGATCTTCACTGCCTAAATAATCACATTGGTATATGTGATTCTATCTAAGAAGAGAGAAGAAGTTTTAGTGTATTTGGTTGTTGCACTAAGACGAAGAAAGAAGAATCCTAGTGCATTTGGTGTTGCACTATAAAAGAAGAGAAGGAAAGAAGGAAGAATTGCTTGCCTACAACATTGCAAGTAATCAAGAGAAGAGCATTAAAGAAGACTAAGAGCAGAACCTGCCTTTTGAAGAAGGAAGAAGACTTTCTCCATAGGAAGTATAAAAAACTAGCTAGACGCTACAAGTTGGGCTAGGTCATCACCGGTTCAGGGAAGAGGATTTTCCCCCCCCCCCCCCACTAAAGTGTAGGGACTCACACTGGCTAGAGGATTGCTTTCCAAGCCACTCCACTGTAATTGCATATCACGTCATAATAGAGAATCCATGCACTGGTCATACCCACACATGGCCAGGTCGTAGCTACTCTTATTGAGTGGTGAACCTTGTAAAAATATCATGTGCATATTTATACTGTTTTCTATTATTTCATGCAACAGGGAAAATATAATAAGAGAATCAAGATCCTAATAGGTCAAGAGGTACAGGGATAAAAGTTGGAATTGATTTAAAAATTCCCCAACAATGATTCACCCCCCTCTCTGTGTTAGGTATATCCCAAACTGGTCCTCTCAACTGGTATCAGAGGAAGTTTAACCTCTGTTGGATTCTCTATAGTGAAGTTATTATCTTTTTAAGATTTGATTTTCTTTCTAGAATTATCAATGAATTTAACTTTCAGTGAAGATTAAGTTATCTTTGAATAGAAGGCTATATTTATCAAGACCATGATGAATAGGAAAAATAAGGATAATAGAAAGTTGAAGAAGAAGTCCATCCTATCAAAATAATAGGATGTATCTAGTTCTCCATATCTGTAAGACATTGAAGACACACCAGACTTGGAAAGTTATGAGAAGGTGGCTTAAGTTTCCACTAAGAAGATGGATAACCATCTTACCTCAAATGATAAGGAGGTATGTGTTAGTACATTTGGAAATTATTCTCATGATGAAAATGCTGGCACAAGTGGTGATGATCAATCTAAAACATATTAAGAAATATTAGTTGATAGATTAAGAATGATTATGTATGGTATTTTTGAAGAGAGTGCATCTCATGTTTGTGGAGTATTTCAATGCATGCAGGAAAATATCACTCAACTTGAAGAAGAAACTAATGCTTTTTAGAAAGGCTTACAAGCAAAAATTGTCGAATGTTTAAAGATTTTCAGACAGGTTGGAGCCTTTGAAGAAACAAAGAAGGGATTTGGAGTAAGTTCTTAAAAGTGGTTAAAAGATGTTGAAGAGAAAGAGGGAGTCAACAAGACTCTAGAAGAGAAGATCCATGCACTTGAAGATGAGATGAACAAGAGCAATGATGTCAAGGAGATATATTTGGAAGAAAACTCCAAGAAGATCAAATAACTTGACTCTTTGTTACAAAACAAAGTAAGGATGCATGAAGATGAAGTTGAAAGACTAAAGAAGGCTTGTAAAGAGAAGATGACTATGATTGAAGACCAGGAAGTCATCCTCAATATGAGATGTCTAGAATTGGAATCCGAGTTTACCAATCTTGAGAGGACACATATTGAGTCTCCACAAAAGATGGAAATAGTTTCTGTCAGTATTTAATGCTCAATGGAGGATTCTACTATCAAAATACCTTCAACATGTGATAAGAAGATCATGGATTCACTCATTGATCTATAAAAATTAGCTGAGAAATTAAAGGTATCATCCATACCAACTTGTACTAATGTTTTTGTTTCTACAAAAAGTACAGGTTGGAAGAAAAATTCTAAACAAGTATGGATGAAGAAAAGAGATAATAAATCTACCACCATGGCTATGGTGGATAGGGGATAGAGTGTGGAAGATAGCTCCCCAGATAAATCACAACATACCAAGAAGAAGATTCAACAACCTTATAAAGAATATGGGAAGAAGTCAAGGATTGAGGGTCAATGCTGGTGTTGTAATAGATTTGGGCATTGTGCACTAGATTTTTGGTACAACCACTTAAATGTAAATGCACAGAGAAATCTCATCAACCCCTTAAATGTAAAAGGATAGAGAAAGCTCATCTCAAGGGATATAAATCTATAGAAGAAGAAGTAACATCCACAGATCTAAGAGAATCTATATACTACAAACAGATTTGGAATGTTAGATAACCTCTCTGATGTATGCAATAGGAGTGGTCATATGAATAGTTCATGTTCATATAAGAAAAGAATACCAAAGAAGCTGATTAAGAATGAAGAATCATCCTTGGGAAGAAATCAAATAAATAATATGAAAACAAATTCACCCAGGAAGATTTCAAGAAGGAAAGATGAGAAGTCCTTTGATTCCAAATCCAAGAAGGTGAAGGGTGGTGCCTCAGTTCCTAATGATATTTTTGTGGTTTGGCCAGAATATTTGGAAATAATGAGAAATATGGAAGATGCAAAGGCAAATACGTGTGCTAAAAGCAAAAGTAAGATTCTACATGAAGAAAAGGAAGTTTTGTGTGTGAGGTGCAACAAGGCTGGTCATACTATTAAAAGATGCTTTGAATTTACTCCATCCCCACAAGAATTACTCAAAAAGATTAAAGTTTCACCAAGAGATTCTAGTGATTTTAAATCTCTTCAAGAAAAAATATTCACACACAAAGAGATGGAAGAAATAATGAGGTCCACACAATCCTAGTCAGCATTGAAGATCAGTTGTGAAAGTGTGAATAATGGAGCATTTGGGTTGATAAGATCATCTTAACCTTATTGTGCACATTGATGGAGAAAAGAGGATCCACCTTATTCCATTAAATCATTTTGTATTATATTTTTTATTATCATACAAGGAATTGAAGGTGAAGTAAGATATCAGGGGGAGAATCTGGGATTCAGTGAGGAGAAGTGTTCCCTTGAGGGGGAGACACATGAAGAAGCTATCAGAGCCATTATCTCAATCAGTATCAGCATCAGTTGGTATAACATTCAATTACTCTGAAGATTTTCTGAAGATCATTTCATTGGAAAAGGTATGTTTTTTCTTAATCTCTCATCCATGGTTACTCAAAATAAATATATTTTTATAAAGGGGTGGTAACTAGGTCAATCGGTGACATAAGAAGAATGAAAGTGACTGAAGGCCACTTGTCCTACTAATTGCACTTGAATGTTTTTAATTCGTTTGTTGAAGTGAGTGTAGGAATTTCAGGATTGATTATTTCCTATCACATTCAATATCTTTGTCTTGTAATGAAAGTGGAAAACCCTTGAAGACAAGTGTAGGAGATCTCATCTCATAAGGTATCATAATCAGTAGATAATGGACAGATTTGTTGTCTAAATCAAATTCTCTTGTTTTCTACATCGAGCTTTCCTCAAGTAGACATAGAGTGAAATGATTGATGGCACACTGCTTATGTAAGGACTGATACCCTCTCTACCACGAACTTTGTATTTCTTTTCAATAAGGGGGAGAGAAAGTGAAATGAATGTTTGAAATGAAAGGGGGAGAGAAAAAAGTAAAGGGGAGATAGAAGATTCTTATTTTGACATTGACACATTCATTTGAGAATACTTTGTGGTATTGACAACAAAATACAAATGGGGGATTATTGGGACCACTTTGTGTATCAAGATTGTATTTATTGTCAACAGTTTTCAATACTCATCAAAATGTAGAAGGAGATGAAGAAGGACTAAAAAGTTATTGAAGATTGGATGAAGTGAGGTTTCCTCTAGAATTTTTATGGAATCATATCATTTGATGTCATACTTGAGAAATTCTCTAAGAAGATCAATTCAGACAATTGTTAAACTAATACTAAGTTCAAAGAACTTATGTCAAAGGTGACACATTGTTTACAACAATGAAGAATGGTAAAGTATCATCCATCTAAAGATTATTGAAGAAGAATGAAGATTTAAAGAAGACCATGCAATGCTTCATGATTTCATGAGAACCATGAAAGAGCTTACTTGAAGAAAAGAATCATATTATTTGAATGAAGTATAGAATGATGGTCGAAGAATAAGAGAGAGTGTGGAAGGGCTTGGAATTTTAATAAGTTCATGAATTACACATTGCCTTTAAAGTTCCAAATACATATATAAAAGGTGATACATTTTCTGCAGCATTAAAGGTATTTGAAGAAGCTTCAAACCTCTACTTTTGGATGAAGAGAGATGATTGGAGTTCATTGGAAATAACACTCTAAAAGGAATTGAGGATTTGAAGTGTGGATGAATAAGTAATTTAGAATTCATATTCCAAAAATAATGGACCAAACTATGATGATGCTTTTCTGATTTGTATTTCACAAATATCATATGTTTGGAGAACTTGTGATGAAAGCCCTATAAAGGATAGGGAGAGTAAAGACGTGTTTTGGCAAAGGAAAGAAAGCGGTGTGCAAGTAAAAAGTGGCATGAAAGTGTGGCGCACAAGTATAAGTAGCGCGCAAGTGTATGTTGCGTGCAAGTCATATTTCAAGATCATCACATCAAAATATGACAAAAGAAATAAATTGGCATGTAAGTTAAATATTGGCACGCAAGTCAAAAAGTGGTGCGCAAGTATAAGAAGCGCGCAAGTGCGGTGTGAAAGTATATGTGGCGCCCAATTGTATGTTGTGTGCAAGTCATATTTCAACATCATCATATCAAAATATGACAAAGGAAAGAAAGTTTCGTGCAAGTGATGGAGTGGTGCGCAAGTGCTGGAGCAGCGCGCAAGTTCTGGAGCGGTGCGTAAGTGTATGTGGTGCGAAATTCACCAAAATTCCTATAAATATACTACTAGCCTCCTCAATTTTTAAGTCTCAACGTTTAAGGAAAAATTTTGAGCTCTAATCTCACAAGTAGTAAAAAGTGGCTCGCAAACTAAAGTGACGTGCAAGTAGAAGTGGCGTGCAAGTTGAGGGTTATTTATAAGGCGCGCAAGTAGGGAGACGCACAAGTGGTGGTGTATAAGTTGTTAGAGAAGCGTAAGAAGGGATGTGTCTTCAAGAAGTGTGTTGTGTATAAGTCAAAGGTGGCGCGCAACTTGTGAGTTGGGCACAATAGTGGCACGCAAGTTATGGCGCACAAGTTTTGGTACATAAGTAGGTGGAACGCAAGCTGAGTGGTGCACAAGTAGGTGGCATGCAAGTAGAAGTGGAGCGCAAACAGGTGGCATGCAAGTAGGGAGTCGTGCAAGCAAGGAGTGGAATGAAAGCATGGAGTGGCGCGCAAGCTGTTTTCACCAGGAGGTTCTTACCATCTTCTATTCAACTATGATGATTCTAATTTGATCTATACTTCATTGATTTTACAATAACAAATTGAACTTGTGATTCTATCACGAAGAATAAGAAGAAGATCTCGGTTTAGATGTCTTTGCAATGAAAGAGAATGTGTAAAGAAGAGTAGGTTTCAGTGAAACTAGTTTTTCATTGAGGAAGAAGAAGAAGAAGAAGAGTGTGAAGATTACAGGTTTACTGCATAGAATGAAGAGAATAAAAAGAGGAAGAAGAGAGTATGCCCAATTGAAGCCAATAATTATTTAGGGCAGTTTAATTCAGATGATTCTTAGTGAACTGATCTTTACTGCCTGGATAATCACATTGGTATATGTGATTCTATCCAAGAAGTGAGAAGATCTTTTAGTTCATTTCGTTGTAGCACTAAGAAGAAGAAAGAATAAGTCTAGTGCAGTTGGTGTTGCACTAGAAAATAAGATAAGGAAAGAAGGAAGAATGGATTTCCTACTACTTTTCAATTAATCAAGTGAAGAGCATTAAAGAAGACCAAGAGCAAAATCTGCCTTTTGAAAAAGGAAGAATACTGTCTCCATAGGTAGTATAAAGAACCAGCTAAACGCTGAAAGTTGGCCTAGGTCATCACCAGTCCAGGGAAGAGGATTTTTTCCCACCCCCTCTAAAGTGTAGGTACTCACACTGGCTAGAGGATTGTTTTCCTATCCACTCCACTATAATTGCATATCACATCATAGTGGATAATCCATACACTAGTCATACCCATTCATGGAAAGGATGTAGCTACTCTTATTGAGTGGTGAACCTTGTAAAAATATCATGTGCATAGTTTTACTACTTTCTATTATTGCATGCGACAGGGAAAAGAGAATAAGATAATCAAGATCCTAACAGGTCAAGAGGTATAGGGATAAAATTTGGAATTGGTTTAAAAAGTCCCCAACATTGATTCACCCCCCCTCTCAGTGTTAGGTATATCCCAAACTGGTCCCCTCAGTAACAAGGATTGAGGAGAACATATCCAATTGGGAACCTCAATTCTCACTTCATCTTCTTTGAGATCTTGCTAAAAACTTGAACTTCTTTTCTTCACTCACTCATAGAAAAACCAAATCAAATGATAGATTCCTATAAAATTTCATGAGGTAAAGTAGTAGAGATATCATTCCACGCAAAAAATATAATAGATGAGGAAAGCGTGGCATGCGAAATGGAATCCATATAGATGACCAAAATAAAAGGATTCATTCGAACAATAGATAACAAAATAGCTAGTGGGGCACATGGAAACTCTGGATAGGCTGCATAAGTATAATTAGTCTCAATGATAATCAATTAGATAAATAAAACATGGAGGAAAAACATGATAATCCCACACTAGAGCTATTCGATCATCCTTGGATAAAAGGAAAACAGATGCATGTCCACTTGATCTAGAAGAACAGTGTAGATGTTTTTCTAAAATACTCCCACAAACCATGTCCACTTGATCTAGCATCAATAAAAGGAACAACCAAGTTAATCCCAAGTAGAAGTCAATAAGAATCAATTTAAATAGGTATATTATGAAATTGGGAAAGAAAATATCATAGAGGTAACTATCGAAATATTATATAAATTAAATAATACTTAATTTAAATTTCAATCCATTACCAGGAAAAATCTATAATGGGGAAAACATGTTCATGCAGTAAATGTTTTGGCCCGGTGTAGAGGGAAACCTGATGCAGAAAATCTGAATGGATAGTTGAAAAAAAAAACAAAAATGAATTTAATAAATATGAAAATAGTTATAAATATGAAATATACAAATAATTTTTATTTCTAAACAATTGAAAAGAATAAATGAATCATATTTTTTAATTATCAAAAAAATGTAAATGAGAACAAAAATGAATATTTTTCAATTATAATGTTTCAATAAAAATAACTGTAATTCAAGAGTAAAAATATATACCTGAGTGGATAAATCATGTATAATTAATTTTATGAACCCAACATCAGTTCAAAAACATGTGTTCAACTCAATTTCATCAACATCCTTTATAAAAACTGAAATTTCAATGATTTCAATTTTATGTTTAGAATAAAAAAATTATAATTGAAAAATGAATACCTGTTTGAATTTTTTGTTTCTTATAAAATGAAATAAAAACATATTTTAGATAACATAGGAAGTATTGTATATTGAAACAAAATATAGAATATTTTATCTTTTGATTAAATAAAATAATTATCATACATGGAAACTAAAGATTTATGTTATAATATCACTTACTGAACATACAATCTACTAATCTGCAATCAGAAAATAATCTTCAACATGCAATCTGCAGATACTTATGTGTAAGACATATGAAAAAATTTATGTATAAGAAAACACATATGTATAAAAAATTTGGAAACAGTTATGTATATTCAATATGAAATCTATAATGCGAAAAAAATTATGTATAAGAAATCTGCAAATGTCTATGTATGGAATCAGTTGCGACCCAGCTAGGATACATATGTTGCAAGCTATGACCTTTCACGTGTTACCCAACATGATTCATCTCAGTTATTCCAGGAAATGTATCTAAATGATGATGAAAAGAAACTGACCAGGCCCTAGAGGTTGAATGTAGAATTCGTACAAATTGTATGCTAGAATATTGTATGATCTATACAAGGGTAGGAGACAACCCATCATAAAGGCTCAGGATGCCACTGGTTCTTATTATTTCCACAAATGAAGACTGCACATTTGGGTACACCTGGATGTAGAGATTCTGTCATGTATGTTTTATATCAAGTTTGAGTAGGAAAAAACATCATATCACTTTGAATAAATGATGTACCTTAGGCTCACCCTGTGTAGTTATAATGGTCTGAATAAGATCAATTTGGTATGAAATAATGGTCAAGACACATCCAGCTAATGCTCAATTGATGCATTTGTTTCCTCAACATATTTTATAAGTTTTGTTTTTAAAGTAGAATAAAAAATTGATATCCACAAATGAAAACATAGAGAAATAAATGATTCCTAAAACCCAACAACTTGGGCTACTGTTATAGGTATAATTACAGGAAAAACATTCACTCTTCAAACCATAAACAATTTTTAGAGTGAGTGAAAGGACTGATGCACTTTACTATGGAAATGTATCATTATATTTGTAGCTATTTCACTAGAAGATTGAAATGAATGTGTAATAATCATTGAGAAAGAACACACTTGTGGATGAGACAACCATAATTGTCTTGAGCTTTTATAACACTGAAAATTGTATAGTTGTGTATGGAATAACCATGAGTCAAGTTGATACTTTTCCTATCCCAAAACTCATGAAAAGAAATTTTTATCTGTACAGTTATCAAGAAATTTACCATTATTGTTATGTGAAATCATGCCAAATCCAGCCTCAAGAAAAATTGATCATTTTAATAAGAAAAACTATGGGATGGTGCTATTACATTTTAGCTTTTATCATGTGTTAATAAATAAACAAACTATGGAAAAAATACATATATATGACACTATCAATACAACATAAAGTAAAATAAGAAACATAAATGAAGAGATACCCATAAAACTTCTCTAAGGATATTAGTGCAAGCTTCGAACATCCCTGTATTCTTTGATTTTCCATAGAAACCTTTCCCAAGGATAACCCATGAAGAAGTAGGCTCTAGTTGAGCCTATGAATGAGTGGGACTATTTGTTTCTAAGTTGGATGTTCGACAATTCAAATGAAAATATAAAGACAAAATGTGAGGGAAGGAAGGGACACAATCTACCATCATTTTTAATGGAAATTTAAAGTGAAGAATACAAATATTATGTTGGTGACAATGAAGGACTCAGTTACTAATAAATCATCAAAATTTAACTGATTGGTTCCTTCAATGACATTAACATCATATTTGATTATTCATTGAAAACATTCATTTTTTATAAGGGAAGGAAATAGTGAAATAAAGTGGTTCTTAATCAAAACAGTACATTAGTCATCTCAATGAACCAAGTGGGGAATGTTCTAGGTAACAAACCAATAAGCATGTAACACAGGAAATAGAGAAATCAAGGGTTGAATGACCCATCAGAGAGGAACCGTGTACACGTAATAAATTTGTGAGGATGATCTAATCCACTGGGAAAACACAACCGGTTTTCTCAGTCTTTTTTCTAAAAAAAGTAAAGCTATAAAAATACATTGATAATAATGTTTTTATAGCGTATAAGAAACAGTTCAAAATGTAGTTGTTAAAAAATTGGAAATCATGGAAGTAAAGTTAGACATGGAATCTGATTGTTCTCACATCAGGGGGTTAGGTTACATTATAAGAAACAATGCTGGAAGAGGCCCCCAACATCACATCAATAGACGTCTATTTAAGCTGGTTGGGGTTCTCCATCTACTATGAAAACAATTAAACCTATGAATCATCATTCCCCTTTTCAAAATTTAATCTTAACGTTAACCAAAATGATTTATAAATACAATGTTTCACGGAGATGGAGAAAGAGGTGGAGAAAATGGAGCAGGTGAAGTAGACAGAGGAGCCAGAGGCAGAGGTAGAGGTGGATGAGCCAGACGCAGACCAGCCAAAGGCAGACCAATCATAGGTGGAGCAGTCAGATGTAGAGGTACCTCGAAGGTAGACCAGCAATAGGAAGACCATTCATAGGTGGAGCAGCCAAATGCGGAGGTTTCGGAGGTGGAGGCGGAGAAACAAGAGGTGTACCATGTGGTTTTATGTTGAAACCCTGGGTGGAGCGAAGGAGCCAAATGATGAGGAGCTGATGGTGGAGAAGCTGAAGGTGGAGTATGCAGAGGCGAAGCCATGAGTGGAGAGGATATTCGGGAAGGGGGTGGGAGGAGGGATTCATGGAGGCGAGCAGGAGAGTGGAATCGAGGAGAGTAGCAGGAACCCTAGGAGAGTAAATCCCGATAGGGGGTGGGACTGGTCAACATTTTTTTTAGGTTTGGAGGGAAGAAATATTGGATTTGGGTGACGTGGAATAGCATGGTGGTGACATGTAAGATGTATGGAAGCCAAGTTTAGTATATATAACAGATCTGTGTTACATTGACTTCACACATAAATATGCACAATCAATGCATTTTTATATACAAAACACATAGACAAATATTTACCTAATTAATGAAATCTTACATAGAAACACATATAACTAATATTTATGTAATTTATTAAGGTTTTTATATTAATTTTAGAATCTCATTTAGTAACATGATACATTTAACATATTATGTTTTTAATTGCTAAATTTATTTATTTATTTTTAATATTATTACAGTTAGGTATAATTTATTCATTTTAAAAAAAAAATTATTTTTTATTTTTTGGAAGTTAATCATTATTAATATTTATTTATTTATTATATATTCATCTTTTCAATAATTATTCATCTTTATTTCACTGTATATCTATATTTTTTAATAATTTATATTAAATTAATAAAACTTATCCATTTTTTCAATATTTTTAAGTGTGTAAATTTTTTTAATTATTCAATTTTACTCATTTTTAACATACATGCATTTAAGATGACATATTCATTAATAATGTTAAAAGTATATTTTAAATTATATCTTATAATTAAACATATTTATAAATATATATTTACTATATTTAAAAATTTATAAATTTATAATTATAATTAAATAAATATTATCTTAAAAAAATTGTATTATTTTAAATAAATAATTATATATCTAAATAATTATAAAATTATAATAAATTTATTTAAATAATTAATATATTTATTATATTTATATTTATATTTATATTTATATTTATATTTCTATTTATTGTTATATTTACAATTATTAATATATATTAAATATATACATAATCATATAAATATATATAATGATATAAATTTATAAATATTATTTTTTAAAGTAATTATATAGTTATAAATAAATAATTATATATTTAAATAATTAAAAAATTATAATAGATTTATTTAAATAATCAATATATTTCCTATATTTATATTTATATTTATATTTGTATTTATATTTATATTGATTAATTATATATATATAATGTTATAAATATATATATGTATATATTGATATAAATTTATTCATAATTATAAATAAACAATTATAAATATATTTATAAATATATTTATTTACCAAATATTTATTTATAAATATATTTATTTACCAAATATTTATTTATAAATATATTTATAAATGTATATTTATTATATTCATAATTATAAATAAATAAATAAAAAAATTTAAAAACTATTTATATAATAAAATATTTAAATAATTATAAAATTATAAAAAAATATTTAAATATTTAATATATTTATGATATTTATTATAAATATATAATTATATACATATATTTAATGATATAAATACATTTATAATCATATACAAATATTTATAAATATTTTTATTTCTAATTATAGTTCTAAATCCTTTATTAGTGCTAAAGTGCAAGCACTCATGAAGATACATTTTATCCGCACTTCTTTTGCATTGATAAAGATTTATTTTATCAGTGCTAATTATTTTAGCACTGATAAAAGGTATATTTATTAGTTATTTTTTGAAAGTGATGATAAAACCCCCCCCCTATATATTTAAAAGAACCATAACCATGCCAATTTTAGTTTCGTCTCTTAATCTTTCACGGAAGTCCACTCCTACCATTACTCCTCAACTTTCTCTTAGATGAATCAAGCCTCAAATGTAAGGTATGTTTTTTCTCATCCTCCTTCATTTTTTTCATGTTCGAGTTTCTCATTTCACAATCTGAGATGATCAAAACCTCACCCATAAAGTTCAGTGAGCCCCCTTCAATTGTTTTAGGTTCCTTCCTTATGAATTTTAGGCCTCAAATCATATCTTTCTCCACCTCTGACCTTCAACCTTCTCTCCAGATTCTAGATCAGATTTGGATAGGCCATGTTTCTTCTTCTTCTCCTATTCCTTTTATTTCTGTTTTCCCAATCATTTTCACCCTCTTCTTCATTCCACACACACAAGGTTGAATTCTAGGGTGTTATGAATTTTGATTTATGTTTTGGGTCACTTTCAAGGTCATGTGATTTTAAATGGGGTCCTCTTCTCTCTATTCTCAAGGGTTTCTTAATTTTTTTGGTCTTTGTTGTTTTTTCCCAGGAATGGATCTTTAATTTCATAACCATTGATTTCTTTATGATCATATTGGTTTTTTAATTATTTAATAACTTTATTAATTATTCTCATTGAATTTCCTGGGAATAAATTGGATTTAGACTTGGTTTTCATAGATAGCAATGGGTTTTCCAGTATTTAAAGATTGGATTCAATATGGTTAGCTACTCACTTATCAAATTTCTTAATAGGCTCTTTAAAATGTAATTTTCAATTTAAAATGATGTATTGTTCTTCTAAAGTTTTTTTATTATGTTTTTTCTTGTCATTTTTACTAATGCTTGAAATACCAAGCATTGTGAAAATGTTTCAGTATTAGTTATAAAT
Source organism: Viscum album (assembly GCA_963277665.1). NCBI lineage: Eukaryota > Viridiplantae > Streptophyta > Magnoliopsida > Santalales > Viscaceae > Viscum > Viscum album. Next base: position 841,423,970 of record OY728137.1, on the reverse strand, counting down.
AAAATACATGTTTAATAAAGTTTTAGACCCCATTTGGGTAAATATGTAATTTATGGAATAAATTATCAATCCATTAGAGTTTTTTTATATGAAACCATTATACATGTTTCACACTTTTAAGGATTATTTTTAAAATATGATTCTTTGGAATGAGGTATTCCAGGTGGTGATTAAATAGTCTTTCTAATAAAATCATGCATTCTTTCTTGTTCTAAAATAATGTTTTTAATTGTTTTAAAATTATGACACATGATCTTTTGGAAAATATTTTTCAATGTCATGAATATTTGTAAAACCTTCTTGATTTTGATTCTTAAATAAATTTTATGGTATGTGAAAGCTTGGATTTTTGGCTTCTTGTGTGATATTTTATGAGACTAGTTTTTTAGAAATAAATATTCACTTGATTTAATTTTTAAATAATCCCATGGGAACCACATTATTTAGGCAGTTAGTCCTAGAAAATAATTTTAGACATGTTTAACTCTTTCTAATAGTGGAATTTATAATAATAACACTAACTAAACATTCGTTAGTCAGGGAGACACTTGAATAAGTGGAATCCTACCCCTATGCTTATATCCCTAGGGTAATGTGCACACCAAATATCCATGATCAATGAAAGTGTGGTAATTCTTGATCCTTAACCTAAATTACCTAATGAATCATTTACCATGGTTCATGGATTTAAATTGTTAAGATACTAGTGTCTTCTAAAAAATGTTTTATTCATTCCATATTTATAAAATGTTTATAAAATGCTTAATAATCATGTTTTATTTTAGACTAGGTGGTGGACTACATAGTATTTTTATGCACATGCCTATGTTAAATTTTAGTTTTGAAAAAGGAAACATGGTTTTAAATAATAAAGTGGGTTTTGAAATTAAAATATGAGGTTTCCCTAAAAAATAAACTAAAATGGATTCAATGTTTTGAAACTGATGAAGTGATTTCAAAGTGAACTTGTAAAGTTTTAAATATTTCAAAGTTTACATCATTCCTTGGAAATGGTTTTAAAATTATAATTTATTATTGAAGGTTTTTAAATATGATTTAAAAAAATCACTTTATGATAATGGTTTTTATAAAAAAAATAAGGTTCATATCCTATTAAGTGTTTTGAAAAAATTGGTCAATTTTCATGCGGGGTTTAAAAAACAAATTTCAAGAGGGTTTTTAAAATTTCTAGAAGAATCCTTTGGAATTTTGAAACTTTTTTCTTGAGATTTTGAATTTTAATTTAATATATGTTAATTTACAATTTTTTGGTCACTTGGAGTGTCTTTTGTATAATAGTTGGTTTCAAGATTGAATTTGGAAATTTTTTTTAAAAAAAATGGTTTGGTGTAAAAAATGAGTGAGTGATTTTATAAAGCAACATGTAAAATTAATTTAAAAGAAGGTGGTTTATTTTGGCATGTTGATATGGATGGATCTAATTTTGGTTGAGGTTTGTGATTTTCCTTCATTTTTTGATTTTCTTTGTTGTTTTCCTTTTATTATGGCGTGTTTCGATTATATTTCCATTGAGAGAACCAGTTTTATGAAAGAACAACATCAAAACCAATGTACCACTATCGAAAAAAAGTCTCTTCTAATTGTGGGGAAAAATTTTGAGTAACTACCAAGTCTATTATAAACCTCTTGAGTCGCTATCAAGTATCTTCTAATTGTGGTCAAAATACCCCAATGCATTCCAACTCTACTAAAAATATTCATATATTTTTTACATATTTTTTCATTGTTATGATGATATAATCCTCTTTGAAAATCATATTCAAAATATTATTTAAGATTTTAATTCATAGTCAAATGATCAATAATTTATCATTCCTTAATATATTTCCCAAAACCTAGTTTTTTAAGTCATCCACTTATTATTTTATTCATTTTATGGAAGATTACTTCTATTATTTGTATGTGGTATTTAGTTGTTTGGATGATGTTCAATGCTCTATATTCATTTCAAGATATCTTGGATTAAATGATCTCAAAGATCTATATAATAATTTTAATTACATTTTCAATTTTTTTATGTTGGGTTCTCTTTCTCACCAATCCTAAGTTGAGTTTCTCTTTGTTCTATAGATAAAAATTTATTCTAATTTCTATGAACTAGAGTAATATTAATTCATATTGGTCCCTCAATGTAATAAAAATATGTTTTCTCTAAGCTAAGTGACATAAATTTTTAAATGTATCATCTTTCACGTGATTGTCTAGTTGATATGGAAAACCATTAAGGATTTGGTAATTTTTGAATCAAATCCTCTTGAAAGTAATAACATGAAATATATCATTAAATACAATGATTTAAGGGTTTAAATAATATTTAATATTTCAATTAGTTAGTTTATTATTTATATAAAATAAAATTGGTTAATAACTTGACATATGTATAAAATAATGAAAATTGATATATAGAACCCTTAATACTTTTATAAAAAATGGATAAAAATACATTAACATAAAGAAAATGATTTTCCTTAATTAATCCAAGGAATTATAAGAAAATATTTTATAATAAATTCATGCATATTGAATCAAAATAATACCAAAATACGATTGAAAAAAATGAAACATGTATTGAGGAATTCATATTTAGAACACCAAACCCTTATATCAACTCATCTGTTAAACAATTGTATTCTTGAGAAACTTTACAGATTTTGGAATCAAACTAAGAAATGATTTTTGGTGCTTCGAAAACTCCCAACCTAGGAACATTTACATTTAAGGATACAATTTTCATCCTTATTAGCTTCATCTCCTAAAAATTTATTATTTCATTTTATTACTTGAGACTCATCCACAATCTTTTCAGGACATAGACCTGTGTTTTTGGAACTACTCTGGGAAGTAGTCATCCCATATCAGGTACCAGTCATCATTTTGGGTTTCTCTTATTAGTATTATCTATAACTTTCTCCTTTGATTATGAATATCTTATTTATTTATTTATTTTAAAGAAAATATTTAATAAACATAATAAGACAGATGTGAATTCAAAATGGATGCACAATAATCATATAACAAAAGATTATACAGATAGAGTTAAAGTGTTTATCAAATTTACAATAGAGGATTCATAAGACCCCTCTCAAATCCTTTTTTCATGATTAAATTATTTTTATTCAAAAAAATTAGTCTCAAATGGTTTGAAAATGTTTAATTTTTTATATAGTAGATCAGAGCTATAAATTTTGGACTAAAGATGGGGAAAACTAGTCATGCACACCGATTGGGATGATATTGTGGTTTACAGATTATTTAATATGAATACTAGTGTAAATGATGACATATATCATATGGAATAAATGAAAATAGAAATTTTAGGTGACCTTCATGATTTTCCTAGGTTATTCCATAAGTTAATTAGATGTTCTAAGAGACCATTATTTATTGGTTGTATTAAATATGCAACATTTTTAGTTATATTGAAGGTATATAATTTGAAATCTAGAAGAAGATAGAGATACAATAGATTTATAGATCTACTTTGTATTCTGAATGATATGCTACTAGAATAAAATGAACTTCCTTCTCAAACATATGATGCTAAAAAAATGCTGCATTCAATGGGTATAATCTCTAAAAAAACATATTCTTGTTCAAATGATTTCATATTGTTTCTCAAGGACCATGAATCACCCATAAAATACCATATACGTGGAATATATAGATATAAGAAGGCTGAATCAAGTCCTTTGAATGTTTTATGGTACTTTCCTATCATTAAACAATTTGGAAGACTATATGGATGTCAGAAAATAGTAGTAAAATTGACATATAACATAGATACAAGAGTTAAATATGCGAAACTACATCATCTAGACGACTCTCTTCAGTAGAATAAAATTTATTATCATTATAATGAATTTGTAAATGAGCGGAAAAAATTAAGTCTTTCATAATCTATATATGGAATAAATCCTTTTGGTGTACAAATTAGTACCCATAGTACATGGCTAATCATGTTGGTAAATTATAACTTTCCACCATGTTTATGCATGAAGCATAAATACATTATATGGTCTTTGATTATATTTGTAAAAAACAACCCAGTAATGATATTTATTTCTATTTTGATCAATTTATTGAAGATCTAAAATTGATGTGGGATACATGAGTTATAATGGATGATGCACATAAAAGTGAATAAATAACATTGAGCACCATGTTTTTTGGGATGATAACTAAATTTCATGCTTAAGTAAATTTGTTAGGCCACAGTATTAGATGAATTATGGGGTGTCCCATTTGTGAAGAATTCACACACTCAATTTAGTTGAAACATTCGTCAAATAATATAATTTCAAGATATTTGAAATCTATACCTCAATACCATAAATACATATCTTAGATGACAATATTAAATGGGAATATCAGACAAGGTACAACACCATATCTACTAACATGTGGTAAACTATTTGAGAAAGTAAAATAAATTAAAACTAGTTTCAGTAAAAAAATCAAAAAACCATACGAATCTAGGATGGAAAAGGAGATCAATTTTATTTGAATTACCTTATTTGAGTTTTTTTTGTGATACATTTTCATGATTTGATGCATGTAGGAAAAAATTGTATTTGAAAGTTTTATTTCCATGTTACTATGTGCTCCTAGAAAAAAAAGTAGCATTAAGGATAGTTTGTACATCATTAACCAAGGGATAAGGGAAGATTTGGTGTTGGTGAAGAGTAAAAGGATGACGTTTCTTACTCCAACAACTTACACTCTTCCTTAAAAAATCATTTTCTCATTTTACATAACATTATAAAAGTTCTAGAGGGGTGTTCATAAGATATCAAGAATTTCATATAAATGACTAATTAGAAGTTATTGGGACTAAAATCATACGGATGTCAGGTTTTTATTCAAGATATTATTCTCTTCACTTTACACTGAATTCTTTGTAAAAATGTGTGAAATACATTTACTAGACTTTTCTTCTTTTTGAAAGCCACGTGTAGTAAATTTATTGTCCCAATAAAGTTTCTATTCATGAATAAAGAGTTTTTAGGCATACGTTTTGAATTATAGATGTTCTTCCCACCATAATTATTTGATATAATGGACAACATAATGGTATAATTAGTTGGAGAGTTTCAAATATGTGGTATAGTAAATTACATATGGATGTACCCCTTTTAGCAGTATATAATGATTTTGAAAGGTTATGACAAGAATCGAAGTTGTCTATAAGGTTGTGTTCTAAAATGATATATTTTTTAAGAGGTTTTTGAATTATATACTGATTACCTATCATATTTTGATAACATTAGTCTCCCAAAGTCTCATCATAGTAGATGTCTTTTAGACAATGTGATTTCTGAAATATATATTATTAAAATTACAATTATAGAGTGGGATAAATAACACCTTTATATTTTACATAATAGTGAAGATGTTGATCCATATGTTTAATCCCACAAATAAATTCTTAAAGAATTGAATCCATCAAGGGATGAAGTATGGACATCAAGTACACATAATAAAAAAATTATAGGATGGGTCCATGATCATATTTATGAGGAGTTATCTAAAAATCTGAATTCAATTACCCAACAACTTTGATGACAAGCTAAGAGACTATATAAAAATTTTATATCTTATACTGCTTTTTTAATCAATGGTCATACATTCTTTATAAAAACATGATGACTATATTACAATTCAAAATAGTGGAGTTACACTTGTGGTGGAAGCAATTCAAATATCTGGTCCCAAGGATATAAATCAAATTTATGTGAATATGTCATATTTATGCATTATCAAACAAAATATATGATTGGAATTATAAAATATTTCTAATGCCTATTTTCTATTGAAAATGGGTAAAAAACACGAGTTCACTAAAATTTAATGAAATGGGCATCATGAAGATGAATTTCAATGTGGAATGCGAAAAGGATGATCCATTCATAATGGAATCATGACCAATGTAAGTATTTTATGTCTCAGATCCAAAAAAAAAGAATTGATTGATTGACCTGTTGGTGACTAAAAAATAGTCGAGTTAGATGAAAATTCAATCGAGGATAACTCTTTCACTGGGATATCATAATTACTTCATAGTATTACCAATGTAGATAAAGCCTTTTAAATTATAGGGGACAATAAAGAGGGAATTTTATTCTCAATAGAGAATCCAAATACATTCAAATATTTTAAAATAAGTAGAGTTAAATTATAATATTAAGTTATTTTTTAATATACAATTATTTTCCTCATTATATTATGTGTTTTATACTATATTAATATAATCTAAATTAAAATTTTGACAAATCATGTAGAAAATGTCTTCTTCAAATGATGATGATAGCAATGTTGGGGAAGAATAAGAGGTTGATGCTGAAATTAAAAAATTATTAGGTGATCAACAAAATATTGATGAAAAACAAGAACAACGTGGAAACATAGTGTTGAAACAAATTATCAACGCAAGAACCAAAAGTATAAAATTTGAGGTTAGATATAATCACTGTGGCAAACATTTTGACCCCAATAATTCAATGTTCTTTAGTTATGCTGGGGTTATAATGAAGATGAATGTTTATATTTATAATGATTTGTGGCATTACATACATCCTATGAAAAATTAAACCCTTTGGTAAGATATAAATGAAATGTTATGATATAATTTATGTATTTCCCTGACCCTAGTTACCCAGAGTCGGTGAATTATTTTAATACATTGGCATGATACAAGGAAATCATGTCCCAAAAGACCGATCAGTTTAGCAGTCTTATAAATAGATTACATACATCAACTTCACATTACAATTTCAAACATAAAATACAGCATAGATAGTTCTTTGAGAATGCCAGTATTCTCTTTTAGCTTAACCCTACATATAAATCATAATACACTTCATGGAAATTCTAGTAAAATAAAACATAAGAAAAGGGTGAGATTAGATGCTCAGTAAGGGTAAACAATTTAGCGGAAGATAACATAAACAATAGGCATGTCAAATAATTGAAAACACATGCCTTTAAAATTAATAAACATGAACACTTTATGGAAGAAATATGAGCTAAGTAAATAATGTCATAATAAAATATAGTCATTGGTATTCTAATATTCGAATAACCATATGAACCATAAATATTATTTTCATAATGAGGGAATGTATAATGCCATGCATTCTGAAACATTTTGTCAAGGCCTCGACCAAGACATCTAAAAATGATTGAGGCCTCAGCCAAAACCATATATCAAATTGGGAAAGGCCTTGGCCAATTCCACGTCTAATTGTATCATGAGACCTACCGATACATCTAGAAGCTATAGAAGGCTCCAACCATCACTTAATATGTCCAATAAATTCCTCATATGAAATGGTTGAAACATAACATAAACATTTGTATTAAAACTAGAATACGAAATGTAAATACTTTATCCATAAACCATGAATGGTATAAAAATAATAAATCCATAGTCAAACATATCAAAAAACCTTCAATAAAATATGGAAGATTTGTATTATAATAAATCAACTTCAAACAAGTTTTAAATCTATCATAGGATGTTGACATAGATGAAAACTATTTGTAAAACTCATTGAGAGAAATATGCATTTTTCATAAATTTTTTTTAAAGTCACACAATTTAGAAAGGAAGACATTTATAGAATTTTTTGAATCAAAGTGTCCCATACCACATTGAAACTTTTTAAAGTAATTAACATTTTAAAACATTCTTTTCCATATAAATAAATCCTTAAAACAATTTTGAAAACATTGGCATTAATGAGAAAGGTTTAGAAGAATAAATCTTTAAAACATTTAAAATGATGTTTTAATAAAAGAGTTCCTTAAAAATAATCCCTTTGAAAATTATTTTATGAAACATAGACGTGGATAATAAATATTTCCCAGTAAAAACGTACCCACAAACAATCTCAAATAATAATGAGATTGAGAAATTAACCCTTACCTTGCACTTTTCTTTGGTCGAGGGTATGTTTAACCTCCTGTATAATAACCACAGTATGTTATTAAATTATACCAGAACTATATTCATATTTATTATGTCATAAATGATTCATTTATGACTTTATACTACCCATTTAATAATTATTTCCATGTTAAATTTACATTTTTGGTAATAAGCACTTTCTTTATCGTACGTGTTTTAACTTGTTATTCCTGATCGTATCATTTAGATCATGATTTAAAGACTTACAAAATATATAACATGAATTATATATCAAATATATTTAGAATATAAATATTTATAATAGATAGATATATGAAATAGAAGGCACCATTTATGGAGACAGTAGGATGTACGCACGCATAAATGTTGTTTCCATTTTCATATCTTATTGAACGAAAGTAAGTGAATAAGATATATGTAATTACATAAATACATATATGTATATATATATTTAGTTTCATTATTATGTAATATATTACATACTTATTAATAATATATATTTTTATAATCATCGTTGAATGGTGAACGTGGGAATGAATCTCATCGTGTTGTGGAAACGGTAATCCGTACATACTCACGAGTGATAATATCATTATATTGATGGTGAAATTATATGTAGTTGTATGGTATATCATATATAAAGAATCATTAACATTTTATATTTATTATTTACATCAGTTATACTCATTATTATACCCATCCAAATAATGAAGTGTTTGAATAACAAACTACACCACGACGTAGAGACGGTAAGCCGTACATACGCATATATGGTGACTTTGTCATTTATAGGATGGATAGAATAATGAATATGGTTGTACCATATTTATAATAACATCACAGTATGTAGGAGATACTGGAGTTATAATTTTGGTATGTAAACAACAAAGAAAGAGGAAATGGAAGAAGAAAAGAACTTGAAAGAGGGTGGTGAAATTATTACCTCTTCTTCGGGTGTTACCTTTTGAGTTGATCAAAAGGGTTCCTTAGGTTGTATTTATGATCAAATTAATGACTCTAGGTTGATTTTAGGGAATTTGGGAGGATATTTGTGTAGGTTTTGGCTGATCCAAATGGCTTTGGAGGTGTTATTTTAAGAGAAGGGGAAGTTCCCTTTTATAAGAGGGGTGGGGTCACTTTAGGAAAAGATTAAAATAGTAATTTATTATACAATAGTTTTCAGTTTATAATGGTTTAAAATAAATTTATTTCTAGACTTAGGTGGTTATGAGTAAAAATAATTTTAACTAATAGGTTTTAGAAAATTTTAGGTTACCATTTTAACCTTATCTTTTAGATTTAACTCTTAGTTAAATAGTTTAACTTTTACTGTGTCTTCTTCTATTCTTACACTATATGGTTAATAAACTTACTCTAAACTTCCAAGATAACCTCAAGTGGTTCATTAATGACATATATAATATTATTTAATCCCTTTGGCCTAACCATATATTTTTGTGAATATTACATCAACCAATAATATAGTATTTTTTTAAAAACTAATTTATGTCAATTTTGACACTATTTGGTATTTTGATTTTTTGAAAGTCATAAAAACCTTATAACTTCAAAAAAAAACTATAATCAACCCTAAAATGTCATATTAACCTATAAAAGTATTTTAATTCATTATAAGTCTCAATTTACATTTATTTGGATATTTATAATATCAATTATTTTAATATTTCATTAATAAGGTAATTACTACATCATCATTGTGTCATAAATAAATTAAATCATTTAATGTCTAAAAATTATAAATAAAATAAAATTATGTAGGAAATATTTTTATCTTTATAATGAATATTTATAGTCGAATTTATCTTATGTATAACCCTATATTAAAAATGGTTTTGCTAATAAACATTGAATTTAACACTTTTAACTCTTATTTAAATAAATAATAATAAATTTCATAATCTAATCCAAGTGGACCAAAGAGTATCATATTTTATTCCTAAGGTTTTTTTTTGTTGAATTACACTTATCCAATAGAATTGTGACATGTTTTAGGGTAATTATTATATCATTTTTACCCTTAATTACCCTATTTACTTTTAACCGTGGTTACTAAAAGTCAAAAGTAACTATTCACCCAAAAAATATTTTCATCTTATTGAACAAAATTTTTTCTTACTAATTTTAACTGTGTCTCCCGGATTTTTGATACTCTACTCATAGAAGCGGTAAAATTAAGTTTTATGAAAATTTTCAATTGCTCCTAGAATGTGGGTAAAAAGAGGTTAAAAATTTCAATAAAATTTTATACATCTAATTTTATTATAATATGAATCCAATTAATTAAATTGAACATATATAGGTATTATATATCTATTTTGACTTAAAATAAATTTAAATAAAATACATCACTATTTAAATAAAAAGTCAGTTTTAAATAATAACGCATTGTTTTTCACTATTCATAAAAATTGAAAGTATTCAGAAAAATACCAAAAATTCAAAAAAAGATAATTTTGATATTCTGAATTAAAAAATGAAGTATATTTTACCAAATTCAAAACATATAAGTTTCATTTATTAAATTAAAATTAATTCTCGTTGTCAAAACCAGAAAGTGGGTTTTTAAAAAAAGTAAAAACCATCAAAAGATTGACATGTGTTTATGTCAAATTTAAATTTGAAATTACTTATAAGGACCCAAATTGTATTAAATGATAAAAATATAATCTAATTATACTTCAAAACCTTTCAAATTCATAATTTAACACTCTAAATTATTTCGATTAATAATGTTGTTTTCAATTAAAACGTAGTATTTTTCACTATTCGTCAAAATATGAAAGTTATTAGAAAAGTACCAAAAATTTATCCAAACTAAATTTTTATGTCCCAATTATGAGGAAGAATTTAATTTCATTAAATTGAATATATAAAAGTGTCAAATATTGGTTTTAAAAATGGTTCGCCATTAAAAGGCGATAAAATTGAATTTTTTTTTAAAATACTTATTTTATCTAAAAAAATGAATTTCTTCTTATATTCTGTCTAGGAAACACATTATATGGATGTTAAAATTATATAGAGTATATAAGATTCAAAAATTAGTTAATACTATTCATAACCTCTTTTTGAACGACTAGTTTGGAAAGTTGTGGTGCGCTCGAACTCAGTGTTGTGTGTAGCGCAAGCTATTGAAATACATTAATGAGATAATGTACTATGAAATATTGAGGTGTTACATTCTCCCCTACTTCAATAAATTGCGTCCTCACAATTTGAAAATTTTCTTCGAAAATAAAAGTTTAAAAATTGAAAAGTACCTTTGTGGAAAACCCACATCGGAAATTGGGTTAATAAAATTTAGTCTTAATAAGAGGGAAAGAGAAATGAAAAAGTCACCACCAAATTATGACCTCAATTTTAAGAACATTTTTGTAAATTTGAGACTCATAATTAGAGGGAAAATGTAAATATTTATACAGAGTGATTGAGGTCATAAATCACAAACAAGTGTGAAATTGAGGGCCTTAAAGCCATCAATCTATAATGAATTAAAATATCGTTAGTTCAACATAAGGTATTAGGATAACACATTTTTGGATTTAAGATACCTTCCTTAAAGTTTAAGTATTACTTTATTCTTAGAATAAGAGAAAAAATGTACTTGACAAGTAGAGTTTCATCCTTCAACTAATTCATACCACAAACTCATCTTTCACACCAAAAGATAATAGAATTAAAAAATATTCTATTTATCCTAATTGTATAGGGTTAAAAAAATAATGAAGTTATAATTAATTTGTTAGAATATTTAAAAAAACTACATTATTACAAACCAGTACATCATGTATGCCAGTGGTAGTTGATCCACCCTTGTCGCCCTTCGGTTGCGGGTTCAAGTATCTCGACCTTACCACACGCGACGAGTTGTCACCCGATATCTATGTTGTCCTTTTTATAACAATCCAAAAATAATCTTAAGAAATTATTTAACCTTAAAAATAGTATCCAATGTCAAACTTAATTGATTCCACCCTTTAGACTTATCCAAAATACTTCTGTCCAAACTTACAGTCCAAGATTTATACAGAAGTTAAACACTATGAAGATCCTTTTTTCTACGTAATAACATGTGAATACCTTCATCGTGTATTATTTTAAAACATGGTAACACCCAGAATTATCATAAAACCTTATTGAGTACATTCATGCTCCCTTATTCCTTATAGAATACTGGATATACTCCTTCAATCCAAAAATGTTGTAAACTCCAATAATGATGAAATATACAAATCATTAATCAATTTCAAGGTAGTCAAGAATATCCAATATAATTTATCCAAATTAATCATATATTATTTCAAAATCACTACCTCGTCATCAGAACCATATTATGGTTTATCTTTCTCTCAACCATATATTTTCCAAAAAAAATTAACCTACTATTGAGTCACTTTTCTTGGTTCCACACAATCTTATGTCCATAAAGAAATAGTACTGCATTACAATCCTTTTATACTCTATAACATTTACATAATTAATAAAATACTCAAATGACACAATAATTTAATAACAACATAAGAAATCGGATCATTCCTCTTTATCTTTGATTGTATCATAACTTGATTATTATCCAATAGCAGTATTTGGGGTATACTCTGATGATTTGGACATTAATTCGTGTAGTGTCCCAAATCTTTGCAGATGAAGCATTGTACATTTTAAACCTTTTTCTTACCCTTGCAATCACGTACTTGGTGTCCTTTTTCTCCACACTTTTAACAAACTCCCATTCCCTTCAAGCATTTACCATGGTGATTCTTTCCATAGTTATCACATATGGGAAAATCCTTCTTTCCCCTCTTCCCATTATCCATCATTCTTTATATCATCCTTTTCTTCTCTTTCTTCCCTTCAAAGACATAGGACATAGAGAATTATTCACTTATCTTATTGACACATGATACTATTTGTTCATATGATGAGAATACATGGGAGACTATTTTCCTTCTAAATAATGGCTTAAGACTATGAAATATATGGTCCTTCGTACCCTTTGGATCATGCATATTGTTGGAGTTCTCATTACTTCTACTGGGTGCCATTTCTAAATGACAACACAAACTGGGTTAGATCATATCATATCGTATAATCCAAAAACTAGAAAAATTCTCAACATTAATTGAATATTTTCACACATCTAGTCTCATAACCATAAAAATGGTTTTTTTGCTAGAATATTTACTTATATATCCTTTATAATGGTTTCTAAATAAATCGTGAATTATCCTAAGCATATCCACCACGAGTGTCATAACCAAGAGTGCCGCAAGGCCCGTTGTCGTGCACCGGGACACCCCAGGTCAAGCGAAAAACTCCTTGTTGGGGTTTTCACTCCAAGTTACATATGTGCCAGAGATGCCTCTACCTGCTCATATCCAGACAAGGATGTATTGCTTGGAAAACCCCATATAATATCTACATTACCAAAATTTTTGGATGTTCTTCAATACTAATCTTCAAATTATATCTTAGGGTAATATTTCCTAACCAGAGTTTATCTAAATCTAGTTTCCAAGTTTATTTCTAAACTTCCTCTAATACAAACTGTAACACCCCAACCCCAGTTACCCAGAGTTGGTGCATTATTTTAATACATTGGCATGATACAAGGAAATAATTTCTTGAAAGAAAGATCAATTTATAAATCTTGTAAATAGATTACATACATCATCTTCACATTACAATTTCAAAAATAAGATACAACATAGAGAGTTCTTTGAGAACACCATTATTCCCTTTTAGCTTAACCCTGTATATCAATCATAATACGCTTCTTGGAAATCATGGGAAAATAAAACATAAGAAAGGGGTGATCTCAGATGCTCAGTAAGGGCAAATAATTTAGTGGAAGATAACATAAAAAATATTCATGGTGAATAATTAAAAATGCATGCCTTTACAAATAATAAACATGAACACTTTATGGATGAAATATGAGATGAGTATATAATGTCATAATAAAACATAGTCATGGGTATTCTACTAGTCGAATAACCACATGAACCATCAATATTATTTTTATAATGAGAGAATGTATAATGCTAGACATTCTGAAACATTTTTTCAAGGCCTCGGCCAAGAAGTCTAAAAATGATTAAGGCCTTGGCCAAAACCATATATAAAATTGGTAAACGCCTCAGCCAATTCCACATCTAATTCTCTCACGAGACCTACCGATGCATCTAGGAGCTATAGCGGGCTCCACCCATCACTTACTATGTCCAATACCTTTCTCATATGAAAAATTTGAAACATAAAATAAACATTTGTATTAAAACTAGCATACGAAATTTCAATACTTTATCCATGAACTATGAATGGTATAAAAATAATACATCCACTGTCGAACATTTCAGAAAACCTTCCATACAATATGGAAGATATTTATCATAATAAATCAACTTGAAACAAGTTTAAAATCCATCAAAGAATGTTGACATAGATGAAAATGATTTGTAAAACTCTTTGAGAGAAATATCCCTTTTTCATGAAAACATTTAAAAGCCACACAATTTAGAAAGGAAGACATTTAAAGAAATTTTAAAAAAAAAATTCTCATACCACTTCGAAACTTTTGAAAATAATTAAAATTTCAAAAAATTCATGTCCATATAAATAAATCCTTAAAACCATTTTGAACACATGGACATAAAATAGAAAGGTTTATAAGAATAAATCTTTAAAACATTTAAAATGATGTTTTAATAAAAGAGTATATTAAAATGTATCCCTTTGAAAACACATTTATGAAACATGGGCATGGATAATAAATATTTCCTAGTAAAAACTTACCCACAAATAATCTTGAATAATAATGAGATTGAGGAATTAACCCTTACCTTGCACTTTCCTTTGGTCGAGGGTATGTTTATCCTCCTGTATAATGACCATAGTATGTTATTAAATTATACCAAAACTAAATTCACATTTATGATATCATACATGATTCATTTATGACTTTATAATACCCATTTAATAATAATTTCATTGTTAAATTAACATTTTGGGTAATAATCACTTTCTCTATCGTACGTGTTTTAACTTGTTATTCTTGATCGTATCATTTAGATCATGATTTAAATACTTCCAGAATATAAAACTTGATTTATATATCAAATATATTTATAATATAAATATTTATAATAGATATATATCTGAAATAAAAGGCACCGTTTATGGAGACGGTAGGTCATACGTACGCATAAACGTTGTTTCCATTTTCATATCGTATTGAATGGCAGTAAGTGAAAATGATATATGTAAGTACATACATACATACATACATACATACATACATACATACATACATACATACATACATACATATATACATACATAAATACATACATACATACATACATATATCTCCAGTTGCATTATTATGTCATATATTGAAAACATATCAATAATATATTATTATAATCACCTTTGAATGGTGAACGAGGGAATGAATCTCATCGCGTTGTGGAGACGGTAATCCGTACGTACGCATGAGCGAAAGTATCATTATATTGATGGTGAAATCGTATGAAATTGGATGGTATATCATATATACAGAATCATTAAAATTTTATATTTATTATTTAAATTAGTTATACTCATTATTATACCCATCCAAATAATGAAGTGTTTGAATAACAAACAACACCACGACGTGGAGACTATAAGCCGTATGTACACACGTATAGTGACTTTTTCATTTATAGGATGGATAGAATAACGAATATGGTTGTACCATAATTATAATAAAATCAATGTATGTATGAGGTACTGTATTTGTTGGTCGGAGTGTACACTCAAGAGGGGGGTGAATTGAGTTCCAATTAAAATTTCTGTTTTAAAAACTTTGTCTAAAAATCCCCCAAATAAAACACAGAATTAAACTGTAGTGAATTTATATAAAAATAAAGGTTCTGTTAGGTTCTCAAAGGATTTATTATTACCTAGTTAATCAAATCAGAAGAATTTATTAGCTTTTGAAACTAACTTACTGATTTACAACTAATATAAACACTTGCGAGTTTAATTATGAATGTGATTTAAAACAGTTTTGGTTTTAAAGTAATTAGCAGCGGAATAAATATAACTTAGAAAAATATAGCACAGTAGATATAGCCAAGAGGTTCAGTCTCAAGCTGAGACTTAGTCCTCTCAAAACTTTATATAAAATTGATCCACACCCTAGATTGGGGATTACAACAGTATACAACTGTCCAGGTCCTAGACCTCTACCACTGTTATCCGTGGGAACAGAAACAACAGCAAACCAGCTGTCCAGGTCACGCACGACCTCTACCACTATCCTAGTGGGAAATAAAAGATGTAAGAGTGTTGAGTGAGCATTTACAAATCCTCTAGTTAAAGTACAGGAGACAGTGTGTGTGTAAAATACATCAGATAACACACACTGCTCAATATGAAGAAAGATAAATCACAGAGGAAAAAATTTAGAGTTTAGAAATGGCTCTAGTGATAGCAGTGCAACTCTGGACTTCTTTGGATTGATAAGAATTAGTTCTGAGTCCTCTTCTAGTTTTTTTCTGGAAAACAGAGTGTCGTCTGCTTCCTTGACTTCCAGGTGTAGAGACAAAGGAGATAGTAGTCGATGAAGTTCTTGTGTTATGTTCTCGTTCTCAGCTCTTCACTGGTATGCAGTAATGAGTTCTTAGTGTAAGTTCTGTTGTCTCTTTGCATTCACGCTTATTTGTTCTTCCAGAACACCTCATGGTATATATATCTCTCTGTTTATTCATCTATTCATCCCTGTTTTGAAGTAGCACATCCTTCCTTCATATAAAGCACGAGCTCCAGCAAAAGATGATTTACTTTTTGCAGGTACGAGGTACGGTTCCCTGACATCCAACAAAACTCATTAAATAAATGTCAGTGTATTTAAAATATACCTGATATGACCATTGGTTATATTAAATAATGATAAAGAAATTAAAGCAGCATCGGGTTCTGTTTCTGGAACGGTAGCTCTTGATATCGGTAGACTTGTGTTACGGTAGGTGTCTGTATCGGTAGACTTTATTTGTAACGGTAGACTTTGTATCGGTAGCTGCAACAATAGACTTGATCACATCAGTAATGGTGGACTTGTAATGTTAACCGTGACTCTGCCTTGTATCGGTAGTGGTAATTCCCTATCGGTAGCTTCCTTGATGTATCAGTAGACTTTGCATATCGGTGGACTTCAGCATATCGGTAGCTCTGTATCGGTAGCTGTCAACTTCGATGTAGCAGTAAGCTTGAGTACCGGTGAGCTTGTAACTGTAACTCTATCGGTAGACTTGTTGTACCATCTTGGTAGACTTTGATGTAGCGGTGCACTTTGAGTAACATTGAAATTGATATATCGGTGAACTTCGTATCGGTGAACTCCGTATCGGTAGCTCTATTCGATATCGGTAGCCCTAAGTCATAACGGTAGCTACTGTTCTATATCGGTAGCTATAAACTGTTTAAGCATTCTATTGGCAGAATTTGTTAAGTCAGAATACATATATCCAAAAGACTTATATTAAGCATAATTGAAAGTAACAACATATAATAAAGAATATTGGAGATGCATCAACCATAATTAAGATATAAATAAAATATAGTTGGGATTATCAAAATATAGTAAATCAACTCAATTCCCAGAGGGTTCAACAATCTCCCCCTTTTTTATAATCACAACTTATGCCAAAAAAAATAAAATAGTATCAGAGATAAAATATATCAAAATTGATATAAAACAAATAGTATTAGAGGAAACACAAAAGATGTAAAAGAACAAAAGGTTTCTTTTGTTTAAAAAAAATGTCATATATTTCAAGTCTCAGTTTCTCATTCCCCCTTTGTGTGTTTCTCCCTCTTTGTTAACTCTTAGGAATCATTTCTTATTTGCTCTCATTTTCTCATGTGCTCATTTTCTCTCCCTTTGTGATTAACAAAAAGAAGGGTAGTAAGGAAAAGATAAATATTAGCAGAGAATAAATGAAAAAGTAATAGAAACTTAGTAAAGTAGAGAAGGAAGAGGAATATCATTAATATACAAACGATACACTAATAAAAGAAGGAGAAAAAAAATATAAGTGAATCCTATCAAAAAGATCTAGAAACACTCAATCCTCCTCTGGAACGGGTGTCTTTCCCTTAGGATCAGTAGAGGTTGCAGGTGCAAGGTCAGCAGAGGGTTTTGGAATAGCTGAAGGGACAACTGGTGGTTCAGCTACAGAAACTGTACCGGATCTGAAATCTGAGCTCCTCTGAGTGATCATTTGTGTCAAGCTCCTGATGGCTTGAACTGGAGTCAATTGAGGAGTACTCCCAGAGGCAGAAGCAGGAAGTGCAGGAGGTAAAATCACTGGTCTGACATCCACATGCAGGAAGGGCAGCAACAAGTTTCTGAAATCCATTATAATGCTTCCTCCTCTCTCCATTGCAGACACAAAATCATCTCTATTCTCTATAAACTTATCCAAAGCAGGATTAATCTCATTGAGCTTACTAACTTGTTCCCTGAAGGCTTGGGTAACTGGAGGCAACTTCATATTTTCCAGCAAGATCTTGAAATGGTTGGTCATCTGATGTTTGGTATAAACCTTTTCAAAATAAGAATCCACCTTATTCTTGATTGCCTCTTGAGAAGCAGTAGCTGCCCGTAGGTGATCACGAACAAAACGACTAACTTCCCTAGTGGTAGCAAGAATCTGAGTATCTGATGCACCACTGGGAGTGGCCTTAGCCAACTCTTCCTGAATAACAGTGTGGATATGGTCAAGGTTCATACTTGTGCTGGATGAGGGAAGAGGTTTCATTGAGAAGGCCACTATCTCCTTGAAAGATTGAGTTAGACTACTAACTACCTTCAGAACAAGGGTATCCTGACTGTTCAGATGTTATTTAACTGACTTTTTAAAGGCCTCAAAAACTTCCAAAAACTGTTTGGAAACTTCTTTGATATATCGAATGTCAGAGGATACTTGAGTTTGAGAGCTATGCATTGTAGTTAGAGAAGCAATAGATTGTCTCAAAGCAAATACAGATCCTGTCCAACTCTCAATCTGAGTGTGGCACACTTTAAGTTCATCCATCATTTATTTCAAAGGACTGGACACACCACATCCAATGGATAACTCAAGGGATTTCTCCACGCTTTTCATCTCTTCAAGCATACTTTTCTTCATATCTGCCAATGATTCCTTTATTGCTTCTTTCAATTCATCTTTTAAGGACTCAAGGTCCTCCTTGGTTTCCACATTTTCAGCCAGAGTGGGTAGGTAACTGATTCCTTTTGGGGTTGGACTTCCTCATCCAAATATCCATAAGAAAGTCCAAGAATCATATATCTAATATCTAATGTCCAACCTTCAATGTCATATAACACTGATACTGAGCCAAGATTCTCCCCCTCACTTGGAACATTCTCCTGAGGTATCCCTTCCAACTGTTCTTCCTGAGGTAATTCTGCAATTTCCTCTACAACCATAGCAGATTCAATAGACATTTCTTATGAGTCATTAATGACTCTCTCATCAATAGGTGCTACTGCTACTTCTTCCTGATCAAGCACTGTCCTAACTGTACTGACTATTAGAGGACTCAAACTGAGCTCTTTTTCAATATTTTCCTCATCATCTGCTTCACCATCAGCCTCTTTTTCTCCATTAACATTATGATCATATTCGGTTGCCTCATCCTCCTTAGAGGTATCCTTAACAACATACTGGTATGCTTCTTCTTCTTCTTCTGTAGTCCCTGTATCATTGTCCTTCAAGATAGTTTCTCTTTTTGGTTGTTCTTTTGGAGGGCTAGCTGCTCCATAAGAAATAACTTGATGCACAGAACTAGGGGTAAATCTGGGTCTCCGCCTTCCTCAACTGAAGTCTCTTCCTCCTCAGCTTCATCATCACTGTAGACTGGTTCTGGCTCATCTGGTTCAAGACCAGGATCCCTCACATCCTTTTGTCTAGAAGGATGATCCATAGGAGTATACTTGTCATAGATTTTTCCATCATCATTCACCCATGATTTCTTCCAAGGATTCCAATTGACTTTCATGTATTTACAGACAGTTCTTGTAATACAGAAGTTGTCCTTAACCACTACCAGCTCATCCTGAGGTCCAGCAACCTCTTTCACTTTTATCATCACAAAAATCAGCTTTGAGAAAAACAGTGCATTTGATTTGGACTTCGGTCTAGTCATCTCTTCCACTTGAACCATAATCAATCTACATAGATTGATTCTCACATTGTGCTTCAACAAATATAACAGATATATGTATTGGAATATCAAAGTAGCAAAATCTCCTCTTCTCGGACTAATAACATGCTGAATAAATTTAAACAACAGCTTATCTTCTCCTGCCATCTCTGCAGCAATCACCTTTCTAGGGGTCCCATTTACTGTAAGCTCCAGTAAAGCATCTTTATATTGAAACACATCACTGGTCGAAGGTACAGACTTTTAGTAGAACGCATAATCTCCTTCATGTGGAACTCTTAAGTTCCTATCCCATTTCACTGAAGTAAAAGATACTTCCTGACCATTTACCAAAGATATCATTCTGCTTTCCTCCTCAGTCTTTTCAAAGCGAACAAAATCATAGAACTGCTTCACCAACTCAGGATAGTAAGGTCTGTTGTTGTTCGCGAAGCACTTAGTCCAATCTTGTTCTTACAAAACTTTAAGAACCAAGGACTTGCTCTCCATGAGCCATTCTGCACACACCTCTTTCTCTAAGACAATCTCTTGCTTTGAGAGATGTGGGTTTATTGGATTTCTTCGAGCTATACTTCCACTTCCACATACACTGGTACTAGCATTCATTACTTTCTGCCTTTTTTCTTGTGGATCATCACTCCCAACTGTAACCTGGGGTCTCTTGACGTGGGACATTACATATTCGAGGTTTAGGGTTTTGCAGCTAGAGAGGGTTAGGTTGGAGGGATTCGAACAGACGAGTTCGCGGTGAGATTGAGTGAAGCTTAGACTCAATTTAATATCATTTAGGATCCATAAATAAAATAAATCATATATATACAAAAAATCGATGTCTCGGTTTTAAAGAAGTTTAAAACTGTGCGAGATGTATTGGAAAAGTCTCCTAATGGTGAGGTATTCTAATGGTGAGGTTTCTAACGGTGAGGTTTCTCTAACGGTGAGGATTTATAACGGTGAGGTCTACTAACGGTGAGGTTTCTTAACGGTGAGGTCTACTAACGGTGGGGTTTACTAACGGTGAGGTTTACTAATGGTGAGGTTTCCTAACGGTGAGGTCTAATAACGGTGAGGTTTCCTAACGGCGAGGTCTACTAATGGTGAGGATAAGTTACCATTCCTAATTCGTTTCTAATGAAACTTAATATTTCTGAACTTAAAGGCTTACTGAATATATCAGCTAATTGAAGTTCAGTGCCTATAAATTCAAGTGTTATATCACCTCTTTGATAATGATCTCTTAAAAAGTGGTGTCTAATATCAATGTGTTTTTTTCTAGAGTGAGACACAGAGTTCTTAGAGATGTTGATCACACTAGTGTTGTCAAAATTGATTGATACATGTTTAAAAACAAATCCATAGTCCAATAAAGTGTGTTTCATCCACAGAATCTATGCACAACAACTACCAGCAGCTATATATTCTGCATCTGTAGTAGACAATGAAACTGATTTCTATTTCTTACTACACCTTGATACTAGGGACTTTCCAAGTAAATGACATGTTCCAAAAGTACTTTTTCTATCTAACTTGCATCTAGCTAAGTCAGCATCTGAATAACTTATTAAATCAAATGATTGTTCTTTTGGATAAAACAGACCCAAATTAGCAGTACTTTTAAGATATTTGAAAATCTTTTTAACAGCAAGTAAGTGTGACTCTTTAGGGTTATCTTGAAATCTAGAAAACATACATACACTAAACATAATATCAGTTCGACTAGCAGTAAGATAAAGTAAACTCCCAATCATACCTCTGTAATTAGTTTGATCAACTGGTTTACCAGTTTCATCAATATCCAATTTACAGGTGGTACTCATAGGTGTATCACTTCCCTTAATACTATCCAAACCAAAACGTTTTAATAAATCCTTAGTATATTTACTCTGATTTAAAATAATACCATCTTTAGTTTGAAAGATTTGAAATCCAAGAAAGTACTTAAGCTCTCCCATTAAGCTCATTTAAAACTCATTTTGCATAACCTTTGAAAAATCAGTACATAAAGAATTTTTTGAAGATCCAAAAATAATATCATCAACATAGATTTGTACTATCAAAACATCTTTTGAAATCCTTTTTATAAAAAGAGTGGGATCAGCTATTCCTTTTGTAAATCCTTTTGAAATAATAAAGTTTGAAAGTCTTTCATACCAAGCTCTCGGAGCTTGTTTTAAACCATATAAGGCTTTAGAAAGTTTAAAAACATGATTTTAAAAATGAGGATTTGAAAAACCAGGTGGTTGTTCTACAAAAACATCTTCTACAATAAAACCATTTAGAAAATCACTTTTCACATCCATTTGATATAACATAAAATTCAGATGTGATGAAAAAGAAAGTAAGATCCTAATAGCCTCTAATCTAGCTATTGGAGCAAAGGTTTCCTCATAGTCAATTCCTTCTTCTTGATTGTAACCTTGTGCAACTAGCTAGCCTTGTTTCTAATGATGTTTCTGGATTCATCAACTTTGTTTCTAAAAACCCATTTTGTGCCTATGGTTATAGTGTCCTTAGGTCTTTCTACTAATTTCCAGACTTTGTTTCTTTCAAATTGATTTAGTTCTTCTTGCATATCCATTACCCAAAATTCATCATTGATAGCATCATTGATATTTTTAGGTTCAAACTGTGAAAGAAAATCTTGATGTTCAACCTGATTTCTTAGAGAAGCTCTAGTCTGTGTCCCTCTATCAAGATTTCCTACAACAGCATCTAAATGATGATTCTTTAGAATTATAGTTGATCTAGAAAAGGTAGGACTAGAGATTTCAGGTTCATCAATAGGTTGGGGTTCAACAGAAGCAAGTTCTAGAAGATTTCCAGAACTGGATGTTTTAACTATTGTTCCACTATCTTTATCATTAAGGTTCAAAATAGATAAATCATCTTCAAGATTTTCAAGAGAGGTCTTAGGTTCATGTGGATCAGTTTCATCAAATTTGATGTGAACAGATTCTTCCACACATTAGGTTCTCTTATTGAAAACTCTATAGGCTTTACTAGAAATATAGTATCCTAGGAAAATTCCTTCATCACTCTTGGATGAAAATTTGTCAAGATTGTCTTTAGTGTTCAGAATAAAGACTTTGCAGCCAAAAACTCTGAAGTAGTTAACCTTAGGTTTCCTATGGTTCCACAACTCATAATGGGTCCTCTTAAGAACAGGTCTGATCAAGACTCTATTGATGACATAACAAGCTATATTGATAGCTTCAGCCCAAAAGTAAACAGGTAGGTAATATTCATTAAGCATAGTCCTAGAAATTTCTTGCAGGGTTCTATTCCTTCTTTCTACTACACCATTCTGTTGAGGTGTCCTAGGGGCAGAGAAATTGTGACCATAGCCACTGTGTGAGCAGTAGGATTCAAACTCATGATTTTCAAACCATGACCATGATCACTTATAAAAGTGTTGATCTTAATTACACTAAGGTTCTCTACAGACTTGGAATATTTAACAAAGTAATAACAAGCTTCACTTTTGTGATCTAGAAAATATACCCAAGTATATCTAGAAAACTCATCTACATGAACTTAGACATAGTGATTCCCATTTAAACTAGAAACTCTAGAAGGTCCAAATAAATCCATGTGAACCAACTCGAGAGGTTGAGAAGTTGACACTTCTTTATTTTATTTAAAAGAAACATTATGTTGCTTTCCCTTTTGACAGGGATTACAAACTTTGTCTGCTGGAAATTCAAGTTTGGGTAGGTCTCTAACTAAGTTCTTCCTAGCAAGATTTCTAAGTTAATGCACATTGCAGTGTCCTAATCTTCTATTCCAAAGCCAAGACTCTTTATGAAAAGAATTTAAACAAGTAATATTTTGCATAGCTAATGAATTTAAATCAACAGTATAAACATTTTGATTTCTTAAAGCAGAAAATACTAAAACATTTTTAGAATTAAAAACATTGCAAGAATCATTTTCAAATTTAACATAAAAACCATCATCACATAACTGATAAATACTTAACAAATTATATTTAATTCCATCAACAAATAAAACTTTGGAAATCAATACTGAGTCAGTGTTACCAATCTGGCCTAAGCTGATGATTTTTCCTTTTGAGTTATCACCAAAAGTGACAAAACCTCCATCAACTCTGACTAAGATTTTAAAGCATGAGAAGTCTCATGACATATGTCTTGAACATCCACTGTCCAAATACTAAGTCTTTATACAGGAGCTCTTTAAGCAGGTTCCCTACAAAACAGATTTAGACAGGAAATGATTTTGGTACCCAGATCTTCTTGGGTCTAGACAGGTTAGCCAATAAAACTTTAGGTACCCATATTTGTCTAATGGGTCTCATAAACTTTGTAGAATCAACAGATTTTGAAAGGTAAAGCTTATTAGATCCGTAACTATGAATATAACTAGTTGAAGCATATAAATGTCCAGAACTAGAACTAGTAGTATTCTGTCCAGATTTAGGAATGAATTTAGTTTTGGTAAATTTTCTCTGTCCAGGTTGGTATCCTATACCAGAAGTATATCTAGGTGCTATTTGTTTACCTAGCATCTGAGTAAGAGTATATTTACCATTTGTAAACTTTTATAAGTCTTTCTTAAGTTTATCATTAGATAATTTCAGTTCAGTGTTCTCTTTAAGCAACTGAGCATTCTTTTCTATTTCAATATCAAGATCAGATTTATGTTTAATAGTTAAAGAATACTGTTTCTTTAAACCTTTGTATATATCTTTCAGTTCATTACAGGTTTCTTATAACATATCACAATATTCAAACAATTCAGATTTTGACATGTTTTCTGAGTCAGAATCATCTCCAGAATAATATGAATTTAAAGCAGGAGCTTAAGATGTTACCTCAGATGTGTTTGTCATAAAACACATGTTTGCCTTATTTCTAGATTCAGTTTCAGAAATTTCAGATTCACTGGAGCTATCCTCAGAAGCACTCCAAGTAGCCTTCATGGCTTTCTTGTACTTATTGTCCTTGTATTCATATTTCTTCTTGTACTTTAACTTTGGACAGTCTGCTTTTATATGTCCTTTTCTTTTGCACCCATAGCAGACAACTTCATCTGTTTTGTCATATTTCTTCCAATCCTTTTTCCAATGACCCTTGCTGTCATACTTATTTTTGTAATTTGATTTTATGAAAAACTTCTTTTTCCTATAGAACTTCTTAAACCTTCTAGAAATTTGAGCCATCTCAGCATCACTATCAAAAACACTTTCACTGTCTTCACAGCTTGAACTCTCATTTATAATGTGAAGCTTTTCCTTATCTTTATTCTTTGAAGTTGAAGTCTTGAACGCAATAGACTTCCTTCTTGGTTCATCATCTTCTTCTTTGTTTACCTAGAGTTCTTCCTCATACATCATAAGCTTACCAATGAGTTCTTTAACAGGTAGAGCAGCAATGTCACATGACTCTCTGATTGAAACAGATGTGCCTCTCCATCGGTCTGGTAAACATCTCAAGATTCTCATAATTTTTTCCTTTGTTGGAACAGCTTTTCTAAGTGAATTAATTGTATTGACTATCTCATTAAACCTGAGATACATGTCAGAAATAGGTTCATCAGTTTTCATTTTAAAATTATCATATTTAATAGTATAATTATTTAATCTCATTTCCTTAACATTGGTTGTTCCTTCATGAGAAACAGCTAAGGTATCCCAATTTTCAAAAGCAGTTTTACAAGCATAAATTCTGTTAAACTCTTCATCTCCTAAAGCACAGTATAGGGCATTCATGGATTTACAATTATTATTGTAAGCAGTATTTGTAGGTTCATCCCAAGTGGATCTAGCAGTAGTGGGAAGTTTATATTCTGATTATATGGCATTCCATATATCAAAACCTATGCTTTCTAAATGAATTTTCATTTTAAGCTTCCATTGGGCATAGTTGGTACCATTGAAGAAAGGTGGAATGTTAGTAGCAGCACCCTCTAGTCTATTATCCATAACTAGATTTTAGAAAGACAATTTAAAGCGAAAAAATTTAGAACTAACAGAAATTTAAGATCTTTAGAGATGAAACTAAAATCACATTTGAAAAATAGAGTACTTTAGAAAATATTTAAACAACCTCTGATACCAAATGTTGGTCGGAGTGGACACTCAAAGGGGGGGTGAATTGAGTTCCAATTAAAATTTCTGTTTTAAAAACTTTGTCTAAAAATCCCCCAAATAAAACACAGAATTAAACTGTAGTGAATTAATATCAAAATAAAGGTTCTGTTAGGTTATCAAAGGATTGATTATTTCCTAGTTAATCAAATCAGAAGAATTGATTAGCTTTTGAAACTAACTTACTGATTTACAACTAATATAAACACTTGCGAGTTTAATTATCAAAGTGACTTTAAAACAGTTATGGTTTTAAAGTAATTAGCAGCGAAATAAATATAACTTAAAAAAATATAGCACAACAGATATAACCAAGAGGTTCAATCTCAAGCTGAGGCTTAGTCCACTCAAAACTTTATATAAAAGTGATCCACACCCTGGATCCGGGATTACAATAGTATACAACCATCCAGGTCCAAGACCTCTACCACTATTATCCGTGGGAACATAAAAAACAGCAAACCAGCTGTCCAGGTCACGCACGACCTCTACCACTATCCTAGTGGGAAATAAAATATGTAAGAGTGTTGAGTGAGGATTTAAAAATCCTCTAGTTAAAGTACAGGAGGCAGTGTGTGTGTAAAATACAGCAGATAACACACACTGCTCAATATGTAAAAAGATAAATCACAGAGGCAAAGATTTAGAGTTTAGAAATGGATCTAGTGATTGCAGTGCAGCTCTAGACTTTTTTGGATTGATCAGAATTAGTTCTGAGTCCTCTTCTGGTTTTTGTCTGGAAAACAGAGTGTCGTCTGCTTCCTTGACTTCTAGGTGTAGAGACAGAGGAGATAGTAGTCGATGAAGTTCTTCTGTTATTTTCTCGTTGTTAGCTCTTCACTGGTATGCAGTAATGAGTTCTTCATGTAAGTTATGTCGTCTCTTTGCATTCAGGATTAGCTGTTCTTCTAGCACACCTCGTGGTATGTATATCTCTCTGTGTATTCGTCTATTTATCCCCATTTTGCAGTAGCACATCCTTCCTTTATATAAAGCACAAGCTCTGACAAAATATGATTTACTTTTTGCAGGTACGAGGTACGGTTCCCTGACATCCAACAACACACATTAAATAAATGTCAGTGTATTTAAAATATACCTGATATGACTGTTGGTTAGATTAAATAATGATAAAGAAATTAATTCAGCATCGGGTTCTGTTTCTGGAACGGTAGCTCTTGATATCGGTAGACTTGTGTTACAGTAGGTGTCTGTATCGGTAGACTTCATTTGTAACGGTAGACTTTGTATCGATAGCTGCAACAATAGACTTGATCGCATTAGTAGTGGTGGACTTGTAATGGTAGTTGTGGTTGTTCCTTGTATCGGTAGCGGTAAGTCCCTATCGATAGCTTCCTTGATGTATCAGTAGACTTTGCATATCGGTGGACTTCACCATATCGGTAGCTCTGTATCAGTAGCTGTCGACTTCGATGTAGCGGTAAGCTTGAGTACCAGTGAGCTTGTAATTGTAACTCTATCGGTAGACTTGTTGTACAGTCTTGGTAGACTCTGATGTAGCGGTGCACTTTGAGTAATGGTGAACTTGATGTATCGGTGAACTTCGTATCGGTGAACTCCGTATTGGTAGCTCTATTCGATATCAGTAGCTCTAAGTCCTAACGGTAGCTACTGTTCTATATCGGTAGCTATAAACTGTTTAAGCATTCTATTGGCATAATGTGTTAAGTCAGAATACATATATCCAAAAGACTTATATTAATCATAATTGAAAGTAACAACATATAATAAAGCATATTGGAGATGCATCAACCATAATTAAGATATAAATAAAATATAGTTGGGATTATCAAAATATAGTAGAGCAACTCAATTCCCAGAGGGTTCAATAGTATTTATTATTTTGGAATGGAAACAACAAAGAAATGGGAAGTGGAAGAAGAAAAGAACTTGAAAGAGGGTGGTGAAATTATTACATGTTCTTCGGGTGTTTTCTTTTTGAGTTGATCAAAAGGGTTCCTTAGGTTGGATTTATGATCAGTGTAAAGACTTTAGGTTGGTTTGAGGTAATTTAGGAGGATATTTGGGAAGGTTTTGGCCAATCCAAATGGCTTTGGAGGTGGTATTTTGAGAGAAGGGTAAGTGCCCTTTTATAAGAGGGGTGAGGGCCACTTTAAGAAAATATTAAACTATTAATTTATTATACAATCATTTTCGGTTTATAATTGCTCCAAATGAATTTATTTTTAGAATTAGGTGGTTGTGGGTCTAAATCCTCTCAACCAATAGTTTTTAGACAAGTTTATGTTACCAATTTAACCTTATCTTTTAGATTTAACTCTTAGTTAAATAGTTTAACTTTAACAGTGTCTTCTTGTATTCTTATACTATATGGTTAATAAACTTACTCTAAACTTCCAAGAGAACCTCAAGTGGTTCATTAATTAAATATATAATATTATTTAATCCCTTTTCCCAAACCTTAGATTTTTGGGAATATTATATCATCCAATAATATAGTATTTTTTTAATATTAATTTATGTCAATTTTGACACTATTTGGTATTTTTTTTGTGAAAGTCATATAAACCTTATAATTTAGAAAATAATTTATATAATAAACCTTAACATGTAATATTAACCTATTAAATTAGTGGAATTTATCATAAGTCTCAATATACATTTATTTGGATATTTATAATATCAATTTATTTAATATTTCATTAACAAGGTAATTACTGCATCATCATGTGTCATAAATAAATTAACTTTTTTAATGTCTAAAAATTATAAATAAAATAAAATTATGTAGGAAATATTTTTTTTCTTTATAATGAATATTTATAGTTGAATTTATCTTTTTTATAACCCTGTATTAAAAATGGTTTAGTTAATAAACTTTGAATTTAACACTTTTAACTCTTCTTTAAATAAAATAATAATAAATGTCCTAATCTAATCCAAGTGGACCAAAGAGGATCATATTTTATTACTAAGGTTGTTTTTGGTCAAATTACACTTATCCAATAAAATTAGGACAAGTGTTAGGGTAATTATAATATTATTTTTACCCTTAATTACTATATTTACTTTTAACCGTGGTAAATAAAAGCCAAAAGTTACTATTCACAAAAAAAAATTATTTTCGTCTTATTGAACCACATTTTACGTACTGATTTTAACTATGTATCTCAGATTTTTGAAATTCTACTCACAGAAGCGGTAAGATTATGTTTTAGGCAAATTTTCAAATGTTCCAAGAAGGTGGGTAAAAAGAGGTTAAAAAGTTCAATAAAATTTAATACATCTAATTTTATTATAAAATGACTCCAATGAATTAAATTAAACTTATATAGGTATTATATAACTATTTTGACTTAAAATAAATTTAAATAAAATGAATAAATATTTAAATAAAAAGTCAGTTTTAAATAATAACGCAGTGTTTTTCACTATTCAAACAAATATTAGATGTTTTCAGAAAAATACCAAAAATTCACCCAAATATAATTTTGATATTTTGAATTAAAAAATGAAGTCTAATTTACCAAATTAAAAACATAGAAGTTTCATTTATTAATTTAAAATTAATTCCTATTGTCAAAACTAAAAAGCGGGTGTTTAAAAAAAGTGAAAACTATTAGAAGATTGACATGTGTTTATGTAAAATTTAAATGTGAAATTACTTATAATGACCTAAATTGTATTAAATGATAAAAATATAATCTAATTATACTTCAAAACCTTTCAAATTCATAATTTAAAACTATAAATTATTTCGATTAAAAAAGTTTTTTTCAATTAAAACGTAGTATTTTTCACCATTCGTCAAAATATGAAAGTTATCAGAATAGTACTAAAAATTTATCTAAACTAAATTTTTATGTCCCACTTATAAAGAAGAATTTAATTTTATTAAATTGAATATATAAAATTGTCAAATGTTAGCTTTAAAAAGGGTTTTCCATTAAAAGACAGTAAAATTTCATTTTTTGAAAAATTATTCTTTTATCTGAAAAAAAATGAATTTGTTCTTATATTATGTCTAAGAAACACATAATATGGATGTTAAAATTATATAGTGTATATAATATTTAAAATGCAGTTACTACTATTCATAACTTTTTTTTGAATGGCTAGTTTGGTAATTTGTGGTGCACTCGAACTCGGTGTTGCGTGTAGTGCAAGTTATTGAATTACTTTAATGAGATAATGTACTATGAAATCATGAGGTGTTACACTTTCTCTATTTTATAGAAAAATAATATGATGAAACATTTACTTAATTTTCATTATTCTTTGTAGAAATCATTTATTTTAGATAGTTACCTCAAGAAATATGTCTTAATGGTTGCTGGAAAAGCCCGTAGAGGCTTATAGACAATTCTTACCAAGTTCTATCTTAAGAACACTATGAGTAAAGTAAATTCTCACCCACTAGTTACATATTCACACATTATAAAACAAGAAACATGGAATTATTTCATCGGTCATCATATTGATAAATCATTTCAGGTAGATTGCAGTCGATAATATATTTTTTGAAATAATTTATTTAATCTAATTTTATTATAAATTGTTAATTTATAAAATATCAGAAGAGTGCTAAAAATAAAAAATGTGCATCAAAACCAATGTAACTTTATCTCAAAGCAAGGATGTGGTACGCTTTACTAGAGAATAAAATGTTATGTATATTAAAAAAACAATAAAATTTTAATGTGATATGAAACTAAATATAGGATTTTGTTTATATTTAGATTTATGAATCAAAATATAAAGCCACTTATATCCCCTTAATGTGGTAATAAAGGTGGGACTTGTAAATATGGAGGGAAAACTGGTTTAAGGAAACACAAAAGTAGTATTGGAAACATGTATAAGTATGAAATAATAGTAATTTGTTAAAATTTATAATATTATTAGATAAAAATATCTATGTATGATCATATATTTTTTATATGGTTTAGTCTTAATAATCAGTAGTGAACATACCAAAAGAAAAAATAATTTCCATAGCTTTGATGTGTCTAGAACAATATGGTCGTGTTAGTGGTGTAGGTTTTGGAGTCTATCCTCAAACATATTTCGAGAAGATAAAGCTCCAAGGAGATATATATGAGAAAATGAATGGAATATAGAAGAAAAAAATTCTTTCAAAGTTATTATTGTCCAGTCTAGTTTGAAAGACCAATATATGAAAATGCATCAAGGAAAACTAGTGGTGGAACGAAAATCAACACATGAACAACCAAATGACTCTGCTAGATTTGAGGCTACTCATTCCCCAAAACCAAATACCTTACCCTAGGTAATAAATGTTTTCATTAATCTTTATTCTGAATTTCAATCAAACAACTGTTGATAACTTTACATTACTATAATTATGCAGGGTAAATTTGTATGTGCTTTCTATCTATAAACACCCACCCACCACCTTATTGCAAGGGGCACAGTTTATAATATCCATTGAGACAAACTATATCACAAAAAAATCCAAAAATATCACATGAGAGTGGGTATCAAAGTAGATAAAGATTAAAGAACTGAGTTTCATGTTCCACTAGATGATATAGATATTACAACAGTCAATGATTCTATTGGAACATTTGTAGAATGGTTATCTAATCTTACAAAGAGTTATGAGGTATTTCCATAATAATTTTTTTGAAATGAAAAACTTGTAACAGTTGATGAAAAAAAATTTGAAGTGAGTTCTGGAATTTCATACAGATAAAACGAAGAGGAAACATAATGTTTCATCAACACAATTCCCTAAATCAATAAAGAAAATAGAAGGACCTTCCAGGAGTATCATATCCATACCAGTTCCACTGAATCATATATTTGAACTAAAAATTCATTCATAAACAACATTAAAATATGTAAATAATTCCTACATTCTATATGAAGATAAAATATTTGGAAAATTTGTTATATACGGGGTTGGTATTGAAATTATAAATGAGATTCTCAAGTTTTAATGGTTGGGAGGATTTGTTGTGTATACATACATAAGGTACATTTTCATAATATGACTGTCAAACAAAATGATATAATATGTTATTTAAGGATAATAACTATACATATTTTCAATAGGTTTTTATGTTATTAAAATATAATGGGAAAACTGTGTGAATCTTGATTTTGATTACATAATCCTTGTATCATTTATATATGAGAAATGTTTTTTGATAAGGAATACATAGATAAAAAAGGATGTGATAAATACTGTGTTTGAGAAACAAACTATCAATATATTCTTTTTTATGCCAAAAATGTAGGGGTAAAACTCTAAAACCAAATCACATAAAATATATTTTTATTTTTTTCATTACTTATTTGTTTTTTTCGGAATCAATGGATGTTGATCACAATCAATATGGATACCCAAAATATTTATTTTTTGGAACCACTACATGGATATCCAAAAAATCAACAACACATTATATGTATTGTGAATTTTTAATGCACCTCAATCAACATTATATAGATAAAAATTTAATTATAGGTTTCAACATACTTCTTAACAATTATTTTGTTATGATAATGTGATTTATAAATATATGATAAATCATGGAATGAGTTCATTGACTATATATAATAAGGTTTTGGATTACTTCAAATGGAAATAGATTAAGGTATATATATATATAAATATTTAACTATAAAATAAATTTCAAAACATTTTACATATTTTGGTAAATGTTTCTCTTGTGAATGAAGAAATATAATAGCAATGATTGTGGGAATTATGTTTGAAATTTTATGATAGAATTCATAAATAATTAAAATACCAACATCCCCAAACTCTTAATTTCATAAGGTAATTAAAATTTCATTTAAAAAAATTCTTAATCATTTGTTTATTTATATTTTATCAGTACTTTAATGATTGTTAAAAACCATCATACTCAAAAGAAGAAATAAATTTTTTTAGAGATTAGAGGGCAGTGCACATAGTGTTAGAATGTTTTATACCCTAAAATTTAGGTGATATCCAATTATGTTGGTGATCTAGTATGGTTATGAAATTATAAATATATTTGGAATTTGCATCATTAGTGTCATAATGATTGTATTTTATTTTTGTTCTATTTCTAAAGTAGAAGTATAATAGAGGAAATCAATTTGTTTAGAAATTAATGGGAAGAGTATATGGTGTCAAGTTGTATATATACATAATGAAGAGGTAACTTTGTACTACTTATTTATTTAATTATCTCATCATTATATATAATTTTTTTATTTAATTACTTTATCATTTTTATCTAAAACTTATTTTGTTAACTTTAAACATTAGTTAAAAACACACATCACATGATCAAAATAGGGAAAATGAACTTGGATTGTTTTCAAAAATTAGGAAAAGGATCCATAATTAATTTTTCATCTATAGAAAATGACCACACATCAATTCAAAAAATAATGTGGTCGGTATGATTCAAAGTATGTGTTTTTAATACAAAAGTGAAATTTTAGTTTAAAAAATATATAAAATAGTCAAAACTGAGAAAACAAGCTCATGTTATTTTCAAAATTTAGGAAAATGATCCATAATTTAATTATCATAAGTAAGAATTGACCGCACATCAATCTGATACATGATGTGGTCGATATGACCCAAAGTACATGTTCTATTTTAGTTTGAAACATGTGTAAAATATCCAAAACAAAGAAGACATGATTGGAATGTTTTTAAACTTTAGAAAAATGAATGATAATTCATTTTCCACATGTAGAAATTGACCAAACATCAATATGATGCATGGTGTGACTACTATTACTAAAATGGTGTGGTTTGACTTTAAAATTTATATTTTAGTATGAAAGATAAGTGACATACTTAGAACAAAGTATACACAATCAGATTGTCTTGAAACATTATTAAAATAATACATCGGTCATTTTTGACATGTAGGAATGATATTCACCTCAATCTAACTCATTGTGTTTTCTTTATGACTTAAACTAACTAGTATCAGTTTACAATTTTCATTTTAGTTAAAACATTTGTTTCTCACTAAAAACCAACAAACCATGCACATATTATCTTGATAATTTATTAAAATTATTCATAAATTATTTTATATGTGTAGGAATTAGTCTCACATTAAACTGAAACACGATGTGACTGATATGACTCAAATTAAGTTTTTTAAGTTTAAAGTTACATCTTCATAAAAAAAGACATGTGACATACCCAAAATGACAAAACATGTTTGGATTATTTTTATAATTTAGTTAAATTATTCGTAAGTAATTTTTGATGTGTAGGAATCATCCACACCCCAATCGGATACACAATTTGACTTGTATGACTGAAAGTGTGTCTTTTTATTTAAAATTGACATTAATTTTTAAGTAAAAATACAAGTGGTATATATAGAATCGATCTAACAAATTCTTATTGTTTTGATAGTTTTGGGGAAAGATATATAATTCCTTTTGACATGTAGGAATCAGATTCACCTAAATGTAATACATGGTGTTCTTGGTATGACTAAAAGTGTCTATTATCAGTTTAAAATTGAAATTTTAGATCAAAATGTGTGACACTCACTGAAATTCAAGAAAGAGCACTCAGATTGTACTCACATTTTACGAAAAAAGGTTTCATAAGTCATTTTTTGATGTGTAGAAATTATTCTCCTGTAAAAATTATACAATATGTTACTAGTATAATTCAAAGTCTGTATTTTTAGTTTAAAATTATATTTTAGTGAAAAAAAGTGGTGTACTTCAAACCGATCAAAATAATTCAAATTGTTTTGACACATTAGGGAAATTATCCATAAGTCGTTATTAACAAGTAGGAATTATCCTCACCTCAATATAATTTATAGTGTAACTGGTATGACTCCAAGGGTGTCTTTTTATTTAAAATTGGCATTAATTTTAGTAAAAAATAAAGGTCGCATACTCCAAACCGATCAAATGCATTCAAATTGCTTTAATATATTATGAAAATGATACAAAAGAAATGTTTTATTTCTTGGATTCATTTTCAACTCAATTAAATACATACTAATCCTGGTATGAATCAAAGTGGATGTTATCATTTTAAAATTGACCTTTTAGTTCAGAATTTGTGTCACTCCAAAAAACCATGAAAAGGCTATTATATTTCCTTGATAATTTAGAAAACATAATTCATAAGTAATTTTAGATATGTAGAAATTAGTCATACAAAAAACCAAAAAATATTTTTTTGGATATGACTTAATGTATGTGTTTTTATTTTAAATTACATTTTATTAAAAAAATGGACATACTCAAAACCAAGATAATGTATTCTTATTTTTTTATACTTTTAGAAAATGATCCATAAGTCATTTTTGATCTGTATGAATCAGCTTCACCTCAATTAGATACACAATGTGTGCGGTATAACTCAAAGTGTTTGTTATATGTTTAAAATTGGAATTTTAGTTTAAAGTGTATATCACTCACTAAAAAATTAGGATACTAGTCATATTCTCTGAGATAACACTATTTTAAAAGAACTCGCTCTTCAAGTCTTAATAACACTGGTGGTTCTCCTCTAAGAGATGATATTTTTCATCTATTTCTATATTAAAACATTAACCTGAACCTATAATATATTTATACATATATAGGGGATCATGCATAGAGCATATGGGGTATACCTAGCCCTATTTTGAATAACCCACTAGGGAGGGGATTAAATGAATTGTGTATCAGGTATGGGATACCTAACCCAACCTAGGGAAGAATGGTATAGAGGACCACACCTCAGGTCACACTAGATAATGCTTGACTCGATGTATAATTACCTGAAAGTGGGGATCGCTAATAATATACTCATGATAGGATGTAAAATTGAACCCTCATAAAGTCAAAATAAGGGAATGCACCCGCATTGAAACAAAAAATAAATACATGGAGACTGGGGTCTCTAAACTACCCTAGAAGGAGTATACAGCTTATACCAGGGATACATGATGTGTCATGCTAAGTTAGATCATGCTCATGTCTGTATATGTGTATTATACTCTTGCATGTGTACTATGCCTATGTTTCTGCCAATATACCATCAATGATACATTCCTATATCTCAACATAGGGTTCACATGATGTGTTGTCCAAGTACCGGTCCATGTGATATTTTTCTCAAATACAAACCCTAACATTATAAGTAGGGGTCTACATAATGTGTGTTCTTCTAAACTAAACTCTATGTAGATCAAAATTTTAAGGAAATTCCAAAACTTCCTACACCTTATCCCATTCCTTCACCACCTTTGATTCTACTATGATTATTAGCCATAACTCCCACAATTGAATTTACAATAATCAATGGAAAACTAGATGTCAAATTTATGGGGTTCTCTAGTGAAAAAAATGATCGTTATCTCCTCTCATAACCGTTCATATACACAGTCAAAAAAACTATCTTCCTAGATCCACACTCATATTTAAGCCTTCAATATTTCTCCTCTATTACACTTGATCTTTGATCCCATACCCATATCAACAATTATTGGAATCCATAATTATTTATTCAAATAATTCGGTCCCTAAAAAAGGTCGAACCACCGATCAAATGAACACAAATGGTGAACACACATAGAATAGAGGGAGAAATCCAAGAAACATAAAAGTGAGAAATTAAATATTTTCATTTTAGTTCTATCCAATATCATCGATAAAAAATCAAGGCTCATTGAGGATTTAGATCAAATAAAAAT
Source organism: Viscum album (assembly GCA_963277665.1). Taxonomy (NCBI): domain Eukaryota; kingdom Viridiplantae; phylum Streptophyta; class Magnoliopsida; order Santalales; family Viscaceae; genus Viscum; species Viscum album. The sequence goes on along the minus strand of OY728137.1, from coordinate 841,387,003 downwards.
TACTAATTCTAGGAATTAATTTTTTAGAAATAAAATAATAATTTTCAGTGAATTAGTTCCTAAATAATTTAATTCATTTTCATCACCCAAAAAAGAATACGAAATTAAATCATAAAATAAAATGTCCTATATTGGATTGGATAGATCGTTAATGAACACGTTCTCAAACATGAGACCATTAGTGATTATAGTGTATTCTTTTTAATCTTTGTAGATCTCCTTCGTCACACCCAAAGTTCCTTCCAAATATAACACTCCTTCAATATCTAGGGTTATATGGATAGCCTAAGATATTTTCATAACAAGGTTATAAATAGACTATTACCTATGTTTTACCAATAATTATATCATAAATAAATAAATTTATTTCTTTTATTTATTTTATCTAATATCCTCTAGATATTTTACACTACCGAAACATCCAATTCTGACCAAACTTATGTCTTTTATAGGGTAAAACCTACATTTCATATTGAATAATGGTCTCAATTTTACTATATGAGACTCCATTAAATAGATATTCCATTATTTATTAAAAACTAAGCATGTTTGATATATTATATTTAAAATTTTTAATATAACAATACTAATCCTCAATTGGTCTCAAAAATCCATTCCAACTCTTTCCCTTACTATGAAAATATTATTTGAAATATTCCAAAGTGTCATATAGAAAAAAAAAGACTCGTTATAGTGGTAAAAGGGGTTGTGGTTCCATTAGCTCTAGAATATTTAACATGTCATAATTACCATATTTATACATTAAATATACTATTAAAACTATCCATGTAAGGAAATCATGAAAAACAAATCATGTTATTTAATTGAGAGAGTATCCCATAAATATGCATAATTGGAACATTCATTTTTTATAATAAGTAGAAAATAATGGTTCTAGTCACATTATAATTTTCTATTGGGTATGATCCTGACTCATCAAATATTGGATTTTATGGGTCATTCACATATTGTATAAGATGTGAATTCCATGAGCAATAAATGTTTTACAAATAATATTAAAAAATAAATATACTATAACCAAGAGGAGATATTTTTAAATTAAATTTAAAATAAAGTTAAATAAATTATAGAAAAGATAAACTCTTCATGAGATCATTATTCATATTATATATTAACCATCTGAAACCTTTTTTCTGTAATCCATCATTAAACTTGTAGGATCCAATTGTAAAATTCCGTTAGTGGTAATACACATGTGCTTCTATAATCTCTTAATGATAGTATGGAATCATTGGGTGTTATCATAAACGATTGGTCATTATAAATTATTCATCTTTATCACTTCACATTTCTTTATTCATGATGAATATTTCTTGATCTTTTAATTCTTTGGAGGATTTGAGAAAGAAGAGAAGGATTCTAGAAATATATTTGTTGTTTGCAATGATTCTCAATTAACCTCTCTAATAATGTATTAGTAGTCATTTTATAGACCTAGGGTTAGGGTTTGTGATTTAATTAATTTCATGAGTTCCCTTAATAATATTTTAAACCCATTCCAGACCTCGTTTCATGTATTAAAATAATAATATTAATTTTCTTACACAATGTGTGCTAACTGGTGAAATGATAAAAATTATTTTACCAGCTTGTAAATTAATATTTATCACTAGACACAATATTAGTTATCTAGTCCTCCTCAACATTTTTTGAATGCGTGAATAAATTAAAAAATATCCCATTCAAAAAATAAAATAAAAATATTATATATTTGTGTAATTTAACAATTTCCTTGTGGATAAATATTTATTTAATTTATATGATCATTAATCATGAATAAAATGATTCCTCGATCTTGAGAGTAATATTTATTAAAATAATTAAATTCAAATATAATTTAATTAATATAAATTAAATCACTTAATTTTTTACCCTATAGGATTATTTCTCTTTATAATTAGGTGTGTGTTTTTAATGTATAACATTAATATCAGGCAATGGGTCAAGTCACCCAAGAAAAATCTGTTAATGTTGCAATGTTGACCACCACAAATGAGTGATTTCATTATGATATAATCCCTTTAGTCACAATATCTCATCAATAAGGTTTCAAACCCATGTCATCAGCCTACCTACATGATACCTCTTTCTTTGACTATCTAAAATTATCATTACACCATGTAAATGGAATTTAATGTGATAGTTATATTTAAATCAAAGGTCCAAGATATCAAATTCCACAAATACTAAAATCAAAAAAAATCCTTCCTTGAATTATTCATGAATAACATGTCATTAATGATGCACCCAATGTGACCTACCTCCCATGAACATATGAAATCATAGTTTTTGGTCAGTAAATCTAGTTGCAAGAGTCATAAAATGTATTAATAATAATATTAAAGAGTATGTACCATTACACATACTCAAAAACAATAATATATTATGACACATAAACATGATAAATTCTTAATGGCTCCTCTATTCTCATAATACCCCATCTTGGAGATTACCAAGTGTGAACTTTATTAGATAAAGTCTCATATGCTTATGACTAATCACACTTAATATTAAACATACTATATTCTCCATCATAGAATGATATCAAACCTTAGAACTATGTTTGAGAATGTCATCATGGAATTTCAAGGTTCTAATAACTATGGGGAACTAATATACTCGTTTAAATGTGATAGATACTTAAGGACATTATTAAATTAAATTTATGTAGAACAATGAACAATATATAATATGATGTTTAAATAATATTCACTTCTTTAAATATTCATGTAATCTAAATTATAAACAATTAGTTATAGAAAACCAACTCTAATATATTCCCACTTGAACTAGATCCAACTACTAACAAATTTTAGTTTTATTGGCCTCACATGATGATATGTTTTTACAAAGTCAAGGGTTTAGTCAATTGGTCCACCACATTGTCTTTTTTGAGACTTTTCTCAATAAAACATCACCTCTCTTAGAAAAAACCTTCAAGATATGATACTTCTTAAGTATGTGCTCCATATATTGATGTAAACTTTGGTTCTTTAAATGATCAAACTCTACAATATTATCACAATAGAGTATGATAGGGTCTTTACTTCTAGGTATCATGTCAATCTCTTTAATGAATTTGTATATCCAAACTGCTTCATTAGCTACCTCATAAATCTGTAATATACTCTAAATTTGTTGTAGAATCTATGAACATGACATTATTTCATCTCTTTTATGTAATAACACCACCATTAATGGTAGAGATGTTTCTTGACTATGATTTAAAATCATCTTGATCGATTTGGAAACTAGAATCTACATATCCTATGCTCACTAGTTTCTTGTCTCCTCTATAGACCGGTAATATATCCTTAGTTTGTCTCAAAAAATTATGGATAGTCTTGGATACAATCCAATGGTGACCACTTGGGTCATAATGATATCTTCCTACCACACATAAGGCATATGAAACACCTATCCTAATACATAGAAAATCATATATTACTAGACCAATCACCAATGAATATATAATTCTTCCCATCATTTTTATTTCCTCATTTATCTAAGGACACATTTTCTTTGAAAGATGAATATCAAATGACACTAAAAATAATGCCCAATTATATTGTTCCAAACTAAATCTCTTTAGTATCATGTCAATATATGTACATTTAATTAGACTAAGAATCCTTTATGATCTATCATGATGGATCTTGATCCGAATAATATATGCTGCTTTACCAAATTAATTTATATATAATCATGTGTTTAATCAGGATTTAAGAGATTGTAAGGTAAGTATTTGATTTCCAATAAGTAGTATTTCATTGACATAAAATATTAATAAAATGACCGCATTTCAACCAAACCTCTTATAGACACAATTATCTCATTCATTCTTTATGAAACCAAATTTTGGCATGGCTTCATCAAATGGAATGTTCTATGTCTTAGATGCTTACTTTAATCCATAAATAGATCTTTGAAATTTACATTCCTTTTTTGAATCCTTCGGAATCATAAACCCTTCAGGTTGTTTCATATAGACATATTATGAAGGTTCCCATTAAGGAAGTTTTATTTGACATCCATTTTCCAATTATCATAGTTGTGTTCATCCACAATGGAAAGTGGAATTTTAATGGATTTCAGACTTGAAGTTGGTGAAAATATTTTTACGTATTATATGCCTTGAATATTTTTGAAATCTTTTTCAACATTTTGTTCCTTATAAATACAAACTTGTCAATACATGTATAATTTCTTCTAGAATAAAAATTTTCCACCAATGGGTTTTACATCCATTAGAGGGTGTACCAAAATCCATACATGGTGTTGATACATGGAATCCATTTCAAAATTTATAGATTCATTCCACCTGGTAGAATCTATAATACTTACTTATTCCTTGTAGATTATAGGAGCATTACTACCAACTAATAATGATTTACCATCCTTGATGACTAGAAAACCATATCTTTTAGGTTCTATGGAATCTGTTGTACTTCAACGTAGTTTTTATGTCTCATGAATTTCATCTTCTATGGGGATTTATATAATTTTTTCCTATTACAACTCTTATGTACCTTGATCCTAGACCTTATAAAATTATATCTCAATCACACAATCTATTCTACAGATGTTATACCTCTCAAGTAATATGGTGTGTCTTTAAATAATTATCTTTTTGTCTAAGGGGTTATATAGGTAATATTCTCTTATTTCATTGGGATATCCTATAAGGTTACACTTTGTTCCTTGTGGTGCATGTTTTTTTCCTAAATATGTCTTAAAAACACTTCACACTCCCACACATATAATTAAAACATCACATATTTCCTTCCACCCTACAATTGGTATGGAATATTATCTTACACATTAGATGGCAGCTAGTTCATTATTTGTGTTATTGTCTACAACATGTATCCCTAAATGGATAATGGAAGGGTCTCATGACTCTTCTTTGATCTATCCATATATAATAAGGTTTATTTATTCCTTTCACTTAAATCATTACATTAAGGTGTTCAAGGAGGATTGAGTTAGGATATAATCCCAAAATCCCATAAATAATCAATAAAGACTTGATTAAGATATTCTCCACCAAAGTAAGAATGTTTTTTCTTAATCTTATTAACAAGATAATTCTCAACTTCATTCATATATTCATTTAATTTATCAAAATAATTTTACTTATACCTCATTAAGTATACATATCCATATCTACTAAAATCATTAGTAAAATTAATGATGTATGAGCACACACCCCTTCAACTGGAACTTGTCCACACGCATTTTTAAGAACTAATTCTAGATTATTTTTAGACCATTCACCTTTTCCAATAATTTAAGATTTATTAATTTTTCCTTATAAAAAATTCTTACATATACCAATTGGTTTTAGTTCAAATGAATCTAAAGATCCATATTGGTATAATTTGGTCAAATTATTTTCTTTTACCAAACCTGGCTAGTGATTTTATAATTGTGTTTGGTATGAGTCATATGGACTAGTTTTGTTATTAATTTCCACTACATGGTTTGTGTAATCCAACACATAAATACGATTATTTAAATATTAATTACCATAAAAAATTATTTCTTTATAAAAAAAGAAACATTTATTCCAAAATTTGAAAACAAATCCATCAATATCAAGTATGAATATAGATATATTGCTTTTAGTGAATGAAGTCACATAATAATAATCTTTTAAAACAAATATCATTATCTCCAACAACATGAGATGGTAGTACCCAATTTCCATGATAGAAGGTATAGATCTATAGTCTTCTTGTAGATCAACCACAATATTGGTTATCTTTTAGAATATACTTGGTTCCTTTATTTGAATATATATGTGAGAGCCACATATGGTATCTAATAAGAAATTATAAAAAAAATATAAATTAAACTCGATGAAATTAAACCTATAGATTTCCCTTTGTTCTTTTCATGAGTGCGTGTTTTATTCCATAGACCCTTCTTTACATTTGGAAAATTGATAGCATAATGTTCTTTTACTTTCCCTTTTATCTTTATCTTATTGTAATGGTGTTACAAAGAATCTTTAGACTTAGTAATATTTGAATATCTTTCCTTTAATTTACCCTAATCACAAGAGGATTTTCATGCCTCGTATCCTTTTCAATTTGGTAAAGTCATATAAAAAGATCTCAAAGAGACTTTTCTTTGTTTTTCATATTAAAATTTACAAAAAAAATATATAGAGAAGCTATGGGGGAGTGATAAAATAATGAGATCGATGTGCAGTCCATCAGGAATATTAAACCCTAGAACCTATAGGTGATCAATGTAGCCAATGAGTTTGACGACGTGTGACCTAGTTGGTGTAACTTGTCCAAGTTTACTCTGAAATATTTCAAGTTATATCCCAAAATGTTTCTATCTAGATCTATCTTGATATAGACAATGGAGATGTTGAAGAAATCTATAAGCATCCACATCTTTATATAACATTATGGGTTTTTTAGACATAGATGAAATCATTTAATACTGATCTTAAACTACATCACTCATGTGTTTATCATAGATAGAGAACTCTTCATCACTCACCTCCTTTATAGTTGGATCATACATTGAGGATTCTAGCATATACTACTTCCATTCATGGATCAATACTACTTGTGGATGTATGAACCATTTCTAGAAATTATTTATAGTTTGGGGATGGTATTTTAATAAAATTAATCACATGGATAATGTGGTTCATGATATTTTCATTATTATATAATATTAAAATATAAAATCATTATTAATTAACTTGATTATAGATAATGTCAAAAAAAAATTAATGTTATTAAGTCTCACAATATTTTATCAATTACCAATATCCCTCACCAATGGACTTGGAATGTATAGATTCTTGGAAATTCTAGTGGAATGGATCTATAATACCTTTATTGTAACCTAAGTGGGGGCTTGGTCAATTATTTGAAGGTATTTATTTTGGATGTTATTTTCCAACTGTGGGCTTGTAGCTTCTTGATTCATTGAGTAGACTCCCCAATCTAGGAATTTATACTTGGATTTCATCAACACTTGCCTCCAAGTTACATCATGTCTAGCAAGGGATACTTCTCTAGATGTAAAATGGTTATGTCAACCTAAAACATTTATAAGAAATCCCCAATAAAATTATGTTCGATATAAAGGGTTATTAAAACACCTAGTTCTACGGTTTCATTCCTAATAATGTAATGGAATTCTTAGCGTGACCTAATATTATATTAAGGGATTTATTTTGTTATGGAAATTTATTTTCTTTTTTTATCATTTACATGTCTTGTTAATATAATGTGTATTGTAATTTAGGGATGAACTATCTTACAATAAAATATTTATTCATAAACCATTTATTTTAATTCCATATTTTCATATTAGTATATTTATTTATGTGATCTATTCCATACATCCATAAAATAAATCACAGATAAGATTTAAATAAAATATCAAATAAATGATATGATCATGAGATTTAAATAATTGTTTATTTATTGAGATAATAATAAATCAACCTATGACTCTAGGGAAAAGCTCTATGTTTCAGTCTTGGAATGAGTTGAAGTATCCCACCTATCCACAAATGTATCTCCCATGTTGGTTTCATCTTGGTTCCATCTTGAATTGTATCTACCTGAACTTTATTTATTAAATGTTTTTATGCTCTATTGGAAAATTATTTTATTACATATGTTTTATAAATCACATATAGGTGAGTTTAACCATAGAATTGGTTATGGAGAATTTCATAAAACAATCTTAGAAACATAGGTCCTGTATAATGAAAAATAGAAGGATAACTCGCATGCCATCAAATTTAATTTAATAATAATTAACATAAAAAACGAGAAAAAAAATTAAATTAAATATAACAAACACTTAGATAATTTTGGCCAAGATCATGATCATTCATACACATTATATTATTATGGATTTAAAACAACTATCTAGAATTTATTTATACTTATTATTTAATAATATGAAACACAAAAAAAAATTAATTCAGTTACTTTTATTATTAATATATTAATTCATTTTATCTTATTTAATCCAATCATCCTAAAAATACAAGTTGTTTTACATTAAATAAATTATTTTATTTTATTTAAAACTCAATAAAATTGTACACAACTTTTTACATGGAAGAAACTCAGCGAGTACTCGTCTGAACTATTCAGTAGGGTTTAAATTGTATCTAATGCACTCATATTTCATATTGTGTACATGGAATGTGCCATAATTTCAGGGAATGAACTTAAATTTTAATTCCACATAGAACACATAAAAATTCAATAACTTATACAATTTAATTCTTTGATTCTATAGTATATAATAACTATACATAATTTTTAGTTTCCAATATTACATCGAATTAATTAAGCATTTCATATAATATAAAACCTAAAAAACATCATTTAATATCAACTTAATGACCCATGAAACATAGTTTGATGATGTTTAATATAGTAATTAATTAAACATTTTATTTCTATGTAAACAGGTAAAGTATATGGTGTGTGCAATCAATCCAAATAGTGTGTACCTATCTTTGCTGGATATTTATAGTACCCACCTAGGAACTCATCTTGTACTTCTCACGAACATTTATAATGTCAATAGTGTGTGTAAATAATACATGGGGTTACTTCAAGTTACATGAATTCTAGTTCATACATGTCATTTATTAAATACACACATTGTATTAATTACACGATGCAGTTTGAACTCGTGTTTTCTACCTTGAAAATGCACAGAGTACATGGTGTGTAGTCAATCTACCAAGGGTGTGTTCTAAAAAGGTTTTGTGCCTCTATATATGGTAGACATGTGTTTCTTTATTACACATGGTGTATACTAAGTACATGATGACCTGGAATCCACATGGGTGTCCTTATGCAATAAATGATGATAAACAACATGCAAAAAAATAGTACACATCATATTGTATTTTATTATCTAACCCAGATTCCTGGAACCTCTGGATGGGTTATTCAGATATGATATTCATTAATTATTAACTAATCTTGGTAATATTATTGAGAAAATAATAATATGAAGAATATATTTTTACAACGAATCAATAAAAAAATTAAATCAATAAATTGATTTTAACCTTTTAAATCTATAATGATTAATAATCAAATAAATAATTATAAATTTATATGTGACCACACTGATACAACTTGATGGTTCTAGGTATAGTGGAAGAACATATCAAGAAATATCCTAACTAAAAAAATTCAAATTTAATGGATCATTTAAATATTTTGCAAGATGTGGACATCATGAGCAATGAAATTTTTACAAATAATATTGAAAAATGAAATACACTGGAACCAAGAGGAGATCCATGCATGCTCCTATAATCATTGAACAACAAGAATAAATCATAGGGTGTTGGTGTTGTTTATGGATGATCCTGAATTTTTTATCTTCATCATTTTAAATTTCTTTAGTCTTGAATAAATTATTTTGATCATCCTATTATTGATAGGATGTGACAAATAAGAGGAGGATTCTAGAGGTCATTTTATTGTGAACAATTATTATCAATTAACCTATCTTAGAATGTATTAGTAGCCTATTTATAATACTAGGGTTATGGTTTGTAACTTAATTAATTGCAAAGGTACCCTTAATAAAATGTTAAACTCATTTTTGATCCCATTTTATATAGTAAAATAATATTATTATTTTTATTCTAGGATGTGTTATCACTGGCACAATGAAAAATATTATCTTACCATCTTGTAAATTATTATTTATCACTAAACTCAATATTGGTCCCCTAGTCTTACTCTATATTTATTGAATACTCAAATAAATTAAATATTTTTTAATTAAATAAATAAATAAATATTATATATCCATGTAATTTAAAAATTACCCTGCAAATAAATATTTATTTAATATATGTTATCATTGATCATGAAAAAAATCATTTCTTAGTCTTAAGAATAATATTTATTCCACTAAATAAATTCAAATTAAATTAAATTTATATCAATGGATAAACATAGTGTGTAACCCTATAGGGTTCTTTCTCATTTTTAATATATGGGTTTTCCTAAAGGTCAATATTACTATCTAGAAATGGGTCAATGACCCCAAGAAAAATAACATAATGTCATAATGTAGAAATATATATATGAGTTCTCATTATGTAATATAATCCCTTTTTCATAATATCTCGTCAATCAGGTTTCACAACCATGTCGTAAACCTATATGTTTATTAAATATTTCTTTAACTATTTGAAATAAACTTATTGTTACACCATGGTTATAAAATTTAATGCAACAGTTCTATATTATTCAAATAGTTGAGATATAATCTTCCATAAATATGAAAGGGAAACCCCCTCTTTGAAATATTCCCTAATAACATATCATTCATCATGCACCCAACATACCCAACATCCCATGAACACATAGAATCACAAAATTTTCAGTAAATTTATGTGTGTGAGTCATGACGTAATACACCATGATTTTTTGAAATATTATTTTCTAATTAATTTAATTTTTTTGATATTTTTCATTTCGCACAACACTGAATATAGATTTTGTTATAAAAAATCCCTATGTTTGTCTTGTGTCATATGCAACACCAGGTTAATATTACACTACACATAGCACTTATATTAGATTTATTTAAAAAAACACAATGTTTGGCTTATGTTACACAAAATACTGAGCCCCTTTAATAACTTGTGTTACAGGAAATACCATGCTTTTCCAAACTATAATATAATATTAATATTATCAATAACATATTATATTAATTATCACCTAGCCATTAGAATGGATGATATAAATGAGATTTAATAAATTATGATACTATGGTTTATGTGTATATAATATAAAACCTTTTTTATCAATTAGTTATAAATAAAAGTAAGAACTATTTGAGAATAACGAAATTCCTTTTCTAAGAAAACTACATTACTATGCATATACAACATTCAATTTCAATTAATTAAGGAAACAAATTTTCAGCAATGTTTTTAATAAAATTTATATATTACATATTCAATAAAAAAATTAACACTCATCCAATGCATTTTATGGGAATGAGATAAAAATAAACCCAATTTTATAAATAAAAATATGAATTTTTAAAAGGGTAATTTTACTGCATTTTAATGGAGAACCCGTTTTTAATATAATTTATGAAAATTTTGTAATTTTTATATGAAAAAATAAACCTAATTTTTTAAAATATTAATATCAAAATTTACTTTGTGTAATTTTTTTGTATTTTTCGGAGAAGTTTCATGTTTGTATTAATAGTGAAAATACATAATTTTAATTGATAACTGGTTTTTCACCTGATTTATTTATATATTTAAATTATTATTTTTAATTTGGTTTTATCATATAATTATATAAATTATACATAAAATAATACAATTTTGGTCATTATAAAAAATTACATTGAAATTGGTTGTACAAACATTTCAAGATTTTGGACTTTTTCACTTTAAAAACGCGTCGTCTCATCCCGTCTGCGAGATTAATATTCAATTAATTTATGACATTTATGTGATTATAATTTGGGAAAAATAATTCCATATTTTGAATAAGAATAATTTTCAATTTCTAATAAGTTCAATTTAGTTTTTTTAAATATTAGTGAAATTAAATAAAATTAATTATAGTAATTAAGGTCAAAACAAGCTTAATTAATGACTAGGCTTAAAATATAAGGTGTAAAAATTACCCTAAAAATGTCTAAAATTTATTTTTTGTATTTATTTCCAGCATTAAATCTATAAGGATCTTTAATGTTCTATTTTTAACCCTTTGGGGACAGGTAAAATGTGAGGATCACTCAAATCTTTTCAATAATACCCAATATGTCCTTTTCCCCACTTATAAAAGGCCCCCTCTCCTCCTCATCTCATCACACCTCTCAATCCCTTTCAACTCATTCAACCTAAACCACATAATCTCAAAAATTTCCTACTTTCGACCCTTAATCCTCACTTTGGGAATAAATAATTCCAAGTTAGTCTTTTGGTGTCAACCAAAAGGAATTACCCAAAGAAGAGGTAACATTCTTCCACAAGATATTTTATTTTATTTTCATTCTCCACACCCTCTAATATTATTATTACATGATTATATAATAACCTCAGTATCCAAAATATGTAGACATTTTTTTATTATAAGGGTTATACCTACACCTACACACACTTCCATGAAATGGGTAATGAACTTACCATTCGTGTGTACGGCGTACCGCCACCTCGCAAAAGGATATCATTCATTTTACCATTAAAACCTCTCATGGTTGGTCATTAAGATGTAAATACTGTTTTTATATTATATATATTATATTTATGATTTATTTATTCTTATCTAATTATTACATAAATCATACATTCATGCTTTCCATTTTTTGTAAATATAATAACATTGTTTGTGGACGGGTGGACTACGCCTCCTCAAACCGATGTGATTCATTCACACTTTATATGTAATGTATTAAGGATGGGTTTAGTAAAATTATATTATATATATGGATTTATAATTATACCTTAATTATATTATAAATATATATCAGTAATTTACTTTCTTTTATTCAATATGATAATAAAATAGAAACATCATTCATGTGTACATACGACCTACTGTCATCATGAACGGTGTATTCCATTTGACACTTCTATATTTTATAAATTATTATAAATATTTATTTAATGAATATATATTATATTTAAATCATTTTTTATATTACTTAAATAAGAACATAATTATATAAGTAAGAGGATTGAGAATAACAAGTCAAAGTATATCTGAAAAACAAAGATGATATTACTGGAAACATAACATTAACATGAAATTGTTAATAAAAGGGTAATATACAGTCATAATAAAATAATTTATTGAATGATATTTGAGAATATTGTTTTTTTGAATATTTATATTAAATTTATATTTATTATACAGGAGGTTTGAACATGTACAAAGTAATTCAAGGCTTATGGTAGGAGTTTTCTCATCTCACTTTTTATATCCATGAGATAAACTCCATGTTCATCACTTTTTTCTTTTGTGTGGTGTATATACTTACCGTGAATGTATTACATGATATATATACTAAAATTTATTTTTATTTACTTATCTATTTTATGATATCTCTTTCATGGGGTTTAGAGTTAAAAAATTACCAAATCAGTAAGTTAATTTTGTCTCAAGTTTCCTTCTTTGAGACACATGTTATATTATGCACCTATGTTATTTTAATATGTATTTCTATTATAACTTTTACAGGTTATATCATGACTCTTCTTATTTTAATAATATTATTATCTTCATTTAATTTTATTCTCTCATGGGGGTAATGATTTAAGGTTACAAAAGTGGTAAGAGTTTATTACTACAATCTCATCGTTTATCGGGATTCTTTATGATTATGAAACTATTAGTGAAATATTATAATTCATATCTTAATAAAAATCATGAATTTTATTATTATCTAGTTTTTCATGTTATATCCAAGTAATGGTTCCATTTCTTCACTCATTGGTACTTAATTTAATTAAGGAAATGTGTTTATGAAAATATGACTTTATTTGTCCTTTTAGTTAGAAATCTACATTCCTTCAAAATTGTGTTTTATAACAATGTTTTCAAAAATTATTTACTGTTATATTATGATGTCTAAATGAAATATTTACCCATGTTTTTACTTTTTTAAAAAGTGATTTTTAAAAGGAATCTAGTTCTGTTTTTCCGGCGAAGGCACTTTTCTTAACTTATAAGGTGCAAAAGGATTGTTCAGCATATATGGACTTACCCACCATCATGACCATAATTTCCATTAATATTCATTTGTAAGTTTACAAGTTTATTTTTTAAGAAATTGTTTCCTAATATATTGTAAATTTTATGGTTTTAAATTGGTTTTTGAAATAATTTTGTTTTTCAAAATTATTTATGTTTTAAAAAAATTAATGTGGAAAAGATATTTTCCTCAAGAGATGTTTTAAATTAAATTTTAAAGATTTATATATAAGAAAAAGATTTTTGAATTAGTTTTAAGAAAAGGATTTTCAATGAAAAGAAATTTTCCCTAATAAATTTTCCATGTGATCTTTCAAAATCCTTATCCATATAAGATGACAGACATTGTTATAGTTTATGATTCAGTGGGGATATGATCCAATAATACCATTCTTATTATTTTACAAATGGTTTATATTTTGATGGAATGATGTTTATGACACCGGTTTCTCTTCCTCTAGTTATATAGTTTTTAAACCCTTTTCTTTTCATTGGTTATGCATTTATGAAATGATTATGAGACCTATCTCTTTTTACATAGGTAATGATATTATGAAATGTTTGTGATACCCATTTCATTTCATGGGTTATGATATGATGTTTATGAAACCCATATCTTTTTATAGGCCCTGATATATTGAAATTTTTATTATCTTTTGGCACATATATGTATGATTTTATTAGGTGATGGATGGGACCTATATCTCCGTCCAATTTATTGGGTAAAGATTTATATATCATTATATAATGATGGAATATAGGTTGATTGGATTGATCTACAATGGGAAATAGGTATTTCCTGATCCAAAATGGGAAACAGGTGTTTTATGATCCACTATGGGATTATGGGGAAACACAATCCACTATGGTAAGATGGGAATACTTAAACCATAATGGGAATATGGGGAAACCTGATCCCTTATAAGGAAAGGACTATGACTGGGGATAGTGGTGTGTCTTCCCTAGTAGGTGTAGTCCCCATATAGTGACCTAATAAGTTTTAGCAAGGATCCTTGACATATAGTTAATTATTTTTATGTTTGAACATGATTACATGTTCACAATGTTATGAATGGACCTGGTTTAATGTCCATAAGTTTATACAAGATCCTGATTCCATGTCCTTAACATAATGAGGGAACCTATTTCTATTTAAAAAATTTCACCATGTTATAATCTTATGTGTATTCCCCAAGTCTATGTTTTATTCCTATGTTATGATCTATAGTATTATGATCTTGATTACCTTACAATTAATGTTTTATAAACTACTAATATTTAAGACATGAGTCATGCATATGATCTTTGATATACAAGGTATGATCTTGAAATGTTGTTCTCTTGATATCATACCCTAATATCCATGTTATCCTTATGTATCTCCTTTATTTATCCTTATAGATCATTTGAGATCACCCTTTATTATGTTTCCTTTTCCCAGGTTATGAAGAAATTTTTTAAGTAGGAGTACTAAAGGGGGATGTTCTTTATAGGATATTTTTAAAATCTTTCACCAAATCATAAGAATATTTTCCTAGTTTCCAAAGACACTAAACTCTTACAATCTTCATGCATGAATTTTTATAATATGCTAAATATTAATTTAAAATGATGTAATATCCATATATGTTAAACCTGATTCTCTGTACATGGTATCATAAGAAAGGATTAGTCAACATTTGGAAACTAAGATGAAACTTTTGTGATATTACTAGGGATATTTCTAAGTATATGTCTAGGGATGTCTCTAAGGATAAGGATAAGGATTAGTTATTGTTAAGGAAAATTTCCTAGAATTTGGGTAAAGGATAGAGAAATTGGTTTACTATAAATACATCCCAATCTAGATACTATAAGTTGGTGTGGATCTAGAACATATTTATATAGGGGTAAAAACCCCAAAAACACTGTATTAAGCTAGACTCAATTAGGAACTAGTGCATGATAGTGTGCCTTAATGCACACCTAGTTTTACACTCTCGGTGGATATGATTTGAGAATTCACAACCACTTTATGAACCATCGTAAAGGATTTAAATATAATATGACTATGAATAACCTTGGATAAATATAAGGCATAATAGATTAAAAAAATATGGATCATTATATAGGCATCCTATAAGTGATTTTTTATTATTTTTTGGTTTCATGTTATGATAAGTATTGGTCATGGTATGATTTCTAGTCTTAGACAATAGTAGGAACTATAATGAACTAGTTTGACATTGAATGTTTCATATGTGTAAATTATGGGCATTATTAAAATCAATTTATTAAGTGGGAATCTAGTCAAAAAAATCAATAAGATGGTACAAGTATTAGCTATACTACAAAAAATAAAGAGGTCACAGATGGCATGTGAAAGGTATGGGATGTTCAAATAGTATTATTTACATTAAACATAAGAATAATGATTCATTTGGGGTTAATGAACCTTAATAAATGATTCATATTCATATTATAGGAAAGGGGTATTAAGGAATGAAATTATGAATCAAAAGTAATAGTTTAAGAATAAATATGTATGATTTAAGTTAATACATATTGGAATTCAAGAATTATGTTATATGAATCATAAAGTATATGTTTTCCTTTAAGGGTTTTTAAAAAATATATTGAATGGTGTTAATGACCTAGAAAAGTGATTTAATTGAAAGGAGGTACTTTTTTTAAGGAAATGTAACCCTTAAAGTGTTTCTGATGTTGTGAAAATTATGTTTAGCTAGGATAAATTGATGATTGATATAGATAAATTAAATTGGATAGTACCGATTACCATGGAACTTGTTATTGATTTATTGAAAAAGCGGTCTATTTTTTCATGGGTGAAGTTTAAAACTTTTTTATTTAAGTAATATACCCAATAATATATATAAAGAATAAGGAATCATGCGTGTTTTCAATAAGGATTTATGGTAATTCATGTTATTACCATGTTTTAAGTTAATTCATGATAATGGTTTTCACTACGGGAAAAATGGGTATTTGCGACGGGTTATTTGCGACGGGATTTATTCCCGTCGCAAATAGCCCTGTTAAAAACTTATTTGCGACGGGGGTATTTGCCCGTCGCAAATAAGTAGCCTTTTGCGACGGGATAGCTTTCCCCGTCGCAAAAGGACTGGCGCCCTTTGCGCGCCAAATCGCGGGAAACATATTTGCGATGGGGGAATATCCCCGTCCCAAATAACCGGCGGCGGTAAAAGGTATTTGCGACGGGAATATTCTCCCTGTCGCAAATAGTATGTCGGCAGGTGGTTATTTGCGACGGGACCCGTCGCAAATAACTATTTAACCGTTGACCGTAATAAATGTTGGCTAAGGTATTTGCGACGGTACCCGTCGCAAATGGGCCCGTCGCAAATAATCTAACCTATAAATACCCTCATCCGTTTTTTTCAAATCATTCTCAAACTCCATCTTCTTCTTCTTTCAAAATTTTATTTCTAAAGTTCAGTTTTTCTCAAGCTTAATTTTTTTCTCCGGAGTTGATATTGAAGTTTTGAAGAACGATCAGAGATCAACCTCAGATCAATTTTCAAGGTATTTATATTCATTTTAATTTAATATTTATTTTTAATGTTTTATTAGTTTCAATTATTCTTAATTAGTTGTAATTTAATTATGTTTACATTGTTTTATTACTTAATAATTAGTAATAAATACCAATAATTAGGAATAATAACATTATTACATTATTAGTATATTTTATTATTAATATTAAAATAATATAATTTTTTATATATATACAATTCTCTTTTCATCTGTGTGTTTGCTGTCTCCACATGTATTATTTGTATATGGAGATAGAAAACACACAGATGAAAGGAGAATTGTATATAAATTAGAAAATTATATTATTTTAATATTAATAATAAAATATACTAATAATTTTTTATTCCTAATTATTGGTAATTATTCCTAATTATTGGTAATTATTCATTTAATTACTCATAATTAGGAACAATTACCAATAATTATCAATAATTAGGAATAATTATTAATAATTAGTAATAATTACCAATAATTAGTAATAATTACCAACAATTAGTAATAATTACCAATAATTAGTAATACTTACCAATAATTAGTAATACTTACCAATAATTAGTAATAATTACCAATAATTAGTAATAATTACCAATAATTAGTAATAATTATTAATAATTATCACTAATTAGTAATAATTACTAATAATTACTAATAATTACCACTAATTAGTAATAATTAGGAATAATTACCCATAATTACCAATAATTACCAATAATTAGGAATAATTAGTAATAATTAGTAATAATTAGTAATAATTAGTAACAATTAGTAATAATTAGTAATAATTAGTAATAATTAGTAATAATTAGTAATAATTAGTAATAATTAGTAATAATTACCAATAATTACCAATAATTACCGGTAATTACCAATAATTACCGGTAATTACCAATAATTATCGGTAATTAGAAATAATTACCGGTAATTAGTAAAAATTACCAATAATTAGTAATAATTACCAATAATTCGTAATAATTACCAATAATTAGTAATAATTACCAATAATTAGTAATAATTACCAATAATTACCAATAATTACCAATAATTACCAATAATTAATAATAATTACCAATAATTAGTAATAATCACCAATAATTAGTAATAATTACCAATAATTACCAATAATTACCAATAATTACCAATAATTACCAATAATTACCAATAATTACCAATAATTACCAATAATTACCAATAATTACCAATAATTACCAATAATTACAATAATTACCAATAATTAGTAATAATTACCAATAATTAGTAATAATTACCAATAATTAGTAATAATTACCAATAATTACCAATAATTACCAATAATTACCAATAATTACCAATAATTACCAATAATTACCAATAATTACCAATAATTACCAATAATTAGTAATAATTACCAATAATTAGTAATAATTAGTAATAATTAGTAATAATTACCAATAATTAGTAATAATTACCAATAATTAGTAATAATTAACAATAATTAGTAATAATTAGTAATAATTAGAAATAATTACCAATAATTAGTAATAATTACCAATAATTAGTAATACTTAACAATAATTAGTAATACTTACCAATAATTAGTAATAATTACCAATAATTAGTAATAATTACCAATAATTACCAATAATTAGTATTAATTACCAATAATTAGTAATAATTACCAATAATTACCAATAATTAGTAATAATTGGTAATAATTCGTAATAATTACCAATAATTACCAATAATTAGTAATAATTAGTAATAATTAGTAATAATTAGTAATAATTCGTAATAATTACCAATAATTACCAATAATTAGTAATAATTAGTAATAATTAGTAATAATTAGTAATAATTACCAATAATTAGTAATAATTACCGATAATTAGTAATAATTAACAATAATTAGTAATAATTAACAATAATTAGTAATAATTACCAATAATTAAAAATAATTAGTAATAATTAACAATAATTACTAATAATTACCAATAATTAGTAATAATTAGTAATAATTAGTAATAATTAGTAATAATTAGTAATAATTAGTAATAATTAGTAATAATTAGTAATAATTACCAATAATTAGTAATAATTAGTAATAATTGCCAATAATTACCAATAATTAGTAATAATTAGTAATAATTACCAATAATTAGTAATAATTAGTAATAATTAGTAATAATTACTAATAATTAGTAATAATTAGTAATAATTAGTAATAGTTAGTTATAATTACCAATAATTAGTAATAATTAGTAATAATTACCAATAATTAGTAATAATTACCAATAATTAGTAATAATTACCAATAATTAGTAACAATTACGAATAATTACCAATAATTACCAATAATTACCAATAATTACCAATAATTACCAATAATTACCAATAATTAGTAATAATTAGTAATAATTAGTAATAATTACCAATAATTAGTAATAATTAGTAATAATTAGTAATAATTAGTAATAATTACCAATAATTAGTAATAATTACCAATAATTAGTAATAATTAACAATAATTAGTAATAATTACCAATAATTAGTAATAATTGCCAATAATTACCAATAATTAGTAATAATTACCAATAATTACCAATAATTAGTAATAATTACCAATAATTACCAATAATTAGTAATAATTAGTAATAATTAGTAATAATTAGTAATAATTAGTAATAATTACCAATAATTAGTAATAATTACCAATAATTAGTAATAATTAACAATAATTAGTTATAATTAGTAATAATTAGAAATAATTACCAATAATTAGTAATAATTACCAATAATTAGTAATACTTAACAATAATTAGTAATACTTACCAATAATTAGTAATAATTACCAATAATTACCAATAATTAGTATTAATTACCAATAATTAGTAATAATTACCAATAATTACCAATAATTAATAATAATTAGTAATAATTACCAATAATTACCAATAATTATCAATAATTAGTAATAATTAGTAATAATTAGTAATAATTAGTAATAATTACCAATAATTAGTAATAATTAGTAATAATTACCAATAATTAGTAATAATTACCAATAATTAGTAATAATTGACAATAATTGGTAATAATTACCAATAATTAGTAATAATTACCAATAATTACCAATAATTAGTAATAATTACCAATAATTACCAATAATTAGAAATAATTAGTAATAATTACCAATAATTAGTAATAATTAGTAATAATTAGTAATAATTACCATTAATTAGTAATAATTAGTAATAATTAGTAATAATTAGTAATAATTACCAATACTTAGTAATAATTACCAATAATTAGTAATAATTATTAATAATTAGTAGTAATTAGTAATAATTAATAATAATTACCAATAATTAGTAATAATTACCAATAATTAGTAATACTTAACAATAATTAGTAATACCTACCAATAATTAGTAATAATTACCAATAATTAATAATAATTACCAATAATTAATAATAATTACCAATAATTAGTAATAACCAATAATTAGTAATGATTACCGATAATTACCAATAATTACCAATAATTACCAATAATTAGTAATAATTACCAATAATTAGTATTAATTAGTAATAATTACCACTAATTGGTAATAATTAGTAATAATTAGTAATAATTAGTAATAATTACCAATAATATTAGTACTATGAAAATAATAAAAAATTTATATAATATTAAAATTATCAATATTTGTAACATGTTTTACTTTATTCTCAACATATTTAATTCTTAAAGGGTCAATTTTTAGGTCTATCTCAATAAAATGTTTGCATCAGTCGTGTATGATCTAAACTCTATAATTATCCTAGCTTGAGTGTTTTTTCTAACAAATTATTCAAAACCAGTAATGCTTTTATATTTTATAGAGAAATATGGAATAACGAGGTCGTCAACAATCATTATTAGGTGACCGCATATGGATAAATCAATGTAGAAATCCAAACGGTTCTGGTTTAAATCCAGTATATGTAGAGGGTGTGGAGACTTTTTTATCATTTGTGGCATCAAATCCAGAATTTGTTTCAGAAGACAAAATAAAATGCCCTTTTAGAAAATGTGCATTGAGAACGTTTGACACGTTTGACAAAGTGGGAGAACATATCTTGCGTTTTGGTTTTCAACCAGATTATGTTTTTTGGTATAAACACGGTGAACGCAGTTCCAGAGCAGGTGATACCAACTTGATTCCGGATCCATCCCGGTTTCAAGATTTAGTACATGATGTTGCAGGTTCATCTGTTCAACATACAGAAACTCTGGCTGATATAGCTTCAAATCCTGAGTTGGCACTGTTTGAATTTTATGAGTTGTTGAAGTCTGCTGAGGATGCATTATATACTGGCTGAAAGATGAGCAAATTAGAAGCAGTTGAAAAATTTATGGCTATCAAATCAGATAACGGAATGTCAAACACCTGTTTTGACCAGATATTTTCTTTGCTTAAAACACTGTTACCCGAAAGAAATGTTTTACCTGCAAATTACTATGAGAGTAAGAGGCTGGTTCGAAATTTGGGACTTACTTGTCAGAAGATTCATGCATGTTCAAATGACTGAATTTTATATTCTGGGGAAAATGAGTCATTGGATAGTTGTCCCACATGTGGGAAACTGAGATATAAAGAAGGACAACACGGGAAGTCTGGTTTGATTTCTGTAAAATAGTTGAGATATTTTCCGCTTACATCTAGTCTCTAGCGTTTATTCATGTCTAAGAATACAACGACAATGATGTCATGGCATAAAGAGAATATTTCAACCGATAAAAGCTTGAATCATCCAGCCGATGGTGATTCATGGAAACATTTTGATAGAGTGCATCCATCGTTTGCTTTAGAAGGTAGAAATGTTCGACTGGGCCTTTCCACTGATGGTTTCTGTCCGTTTGGATCTTATGGTAGTCAATATTCATATTGGCCTGTTTTTTTAACTCCGTACAATTTACCTCCATGGATGTTGATGAAGGGGCCATATATCTTTTTGACTTTACTAATTCCAGGACATCCGAAGAAAAATATTGATGTTTATTTGAAACCATTGATTGATGAATTAAATTTATTGTGGAGTACTGGTGTCCATACATATGATGTTTCAAAAAAATAGAATTTCATACTGAGAGCAGCATTGATGTGGACAATAAGTGACTTCCCGGGTTATGGGATGTTATCTGGCTGGAGTACACATGGTCAGAAATCATGTCCTTACTGTATGGGAGAGAACAAAGAATTTATGCTCATTCATGGAAAGAAACCTTATTATTTTGACTATCATCACAGATTTCTTCCAGCTGATCATCCTTTTCATAGAAACAGATCTCATTTCAGAAAAGGAACAGTTGAAAGGGATGGACCTCCAAAAATGCTATCAGGTTCGGAGTTAAAATCAGTTGTATTTTCATTACCTCTCATCACTTTTGGTCCCACAATAAACCAACAGAAAATTTCTGGTTTTGGGAAAGAACACAATTGGATTAAACGTAGCATATTTTGGGATTTGCTATATTGGTCTGATTTGTTGGTCCGACACATGTTAGATGTCATGCATATTGAGAAGAACTGTTTTGATAATTTGTTTCATACAGTTTTGGATACGCCAGGAAAGTGAAAAGATAATGTAAATGCATGTTTAGATCTTTCCCAAATTTGCAGGCGTCCAGAATTGGAACTGTTTGAGAATGTCAGAATAGAAAGGTTACTGAAACCAAAATCAGCTTATACACTGTCTAAAGAAAACCGTTTATTATTTTGTCAGTGGATTGCAGATTTGAGACTTCCATATAGTTGTGCTTCCAATTTGGGTAGATGTGTAAAGAATGGTCATATTACTGGATTAAAAAGTCATGATTGTCATGTTATAATGGAAAGAATTCTACCCATTGGATTAAGAGGTTTGTTGAATTCTATGATTTGGGATTCCATAACAGACATGTCTCGTTTTTTTCAGGAAATTTGTGCGGCTACAGCAGATTATGATGCTCTAGGAAAACTTGAAAAAGATGTTGTTATAATTATATGTAAACTGGAAAAAATATTTCTGCCGTCTTTCTTCGACTCAATGGAATATTTGATGTTACATTTTCCATATTAAGCCAAATGTGGAGGTCCTGTATAGTTTATATGGATGTACCCATTTGAAATATGCATGCAAAAATTGAAAAGAAAAGTACGTAACAAAGCATCTGTTGAAGGATCTATTGCAGAAGCTTATTTGCAAAAGGAAATATCTTTTTTCTGCTACCATTATTTTGAATCTGATTATCCTTCAAAACACAACCGAATGGGACGAAACGAGAGGAATATTGATGAAATTGACAATCAATTATCTGTTTTCAACCAGTCAGAGCTTGGTTTTGGTGGAGTTTATGAACGCTGGCTTTCAGATGATGAACATCATAGAGCTCATACATATGTTCTGCTCAACTATGAAGAGATGACATCAGTTGTACTATAAGTGTTTATATCACTTATTCTATCATTTATGTTACAGTAAATAACTTTGGTTTTTATAGGTTGTATGATAATCATATCAAGAAACAAATTCCACAAATTATAGCAGCTGCTCTCGAAGAACGTCGACTGAAAAATTTATCTCAGGGGTTTCAAAAAATGGTAACAAAAATTCTTTATCTTTTAGAAACTCATTCAATGTATAGTTTACTATATTGATAATTATTTCACAAATTTTCAGGTGTCTCGACATGCTGATAAAATTGACAAACGGCTATGTGTATTGAGTAACCCACCTTCCAAACTTGTTAAAACTTATAATGCATATGTGGTGAATGGATTTCGATTCCACACACATGCATATGGAGAATTGAAAAAAACAATGAACAGTGGAGTTAGCTTGAGAGGATCTCATCATCGAGAAAATGAAGTTGACTTTTATGGCATACTTGATGAAATCATTGAACTCTGTTATCTTGGACAACATTACATAACCATGTTCAAATGTCAGTGGTTGGATACAGAGAGAGGCGTGCGTGTTCATCCGACTCATGGAATCATCGATATTAAATGTAAAAGTGTTCTCGCAGTAAATGAACCGTTCTTATTGGATCAACAGGCACATCATGTTTATTACGCAAAGTACTGTGATACATCAAGAGACTTGGCTGATTGGTGGAGTGTAATAAAAATCAAAATTCGAGACAATCAGTTTAGTCAAAGTGAATGTGCTTTCACTGATGTGCAAAGAATTGAAGTTTTTCAAGAGAGTACTCAAAATCAATCTTTTTTACAAAGAGACATGAGTATCGATGACGACACCCCACATTTAAGAGTCAGTGATGACGATGATGTTAATGATGTCACATATGAATTTGAAATGGTAAGAGATGAAGCAACTGTAACTCGAATGGATATCGATGATGTTGAGGAGGAATATGAAGATGACATTGACATATATGAAGATGATGATGAAGATGAACACTGATAGAATTCCATGGTATTTATATAAAATCATAATATGTATATGTGTATATGTAATAGTAATTATCAATTATTTTCTAACAACATTAACATTTTCTGTTTCAAATGGACGACGCCACATTTCGTGAGTTGGAGGATGCTGACCTGACTTTTGATGCGGATGAGTTGCTGGCAGATGACCCTCATCCTGCAGGCGCTCCAGGGAGTACACGGAGGGGGCTCGGTCTTGCACGATTGATGATTCCTGACCCCGTCCCCGAGCGACGTCCACGTCTTGGTTTTGATCCACGCACACGGAGGTGTGATAACCTGTGTGATAACCTGTGGATTTGACTAAGATTTCATTAATCTATTCACATAATAAATGTTTATTATTTTTACAGTTTTCCGCATATAGAAGTTGAACAGGGCAGCGCTATTTTGCGCAACTATTTCTCTCAGCCGTGGACCACATGGGAGCAGATTCCCATTGATGTGCAGCAGGCCATGTTCGGCCATTGGTTGGTACGTACGTAAATAAATAATTTTTATTTTGAAAATTATTTCATTTCTAACTTGATATTTTGATTTATTTGTAGGTTTTATGGTATCTGATCGAGGATACCATGCGTGACGCCATCCACGAGGCATGGGAGGTGGCCATGCATGATCGCCTTCGTCAGTTTTTTCACAATTTAAGAAAATCTGCGATGAATAAAGAAGGAGTGTCAGATTTTGACGAGTCATGTAGAGCACACCGACCATAGTACATTTCATCCCATGTATGGGATGGATTATGTGCGCACTGGTTGAGTGGTGCCTTTCAGAGGAGATCATCGGTGGGGAGGCAGAATCGGGGGAGACAGGAGGTGACTCATCGAGCTGGGAGTCGTTCTTTCAGTACTCATAGACAGCATCTGGTATGTACATTATTTATAAATATTTTATATAACTATAAATATTAACAGTTTATTTTTTATTCTTATAGGCTGTCGAGCACCCCGATATTACGGAGTACGACGTATATCGGAGGATGTATAGTGATCCTGCTACTGGGGAGCTCAGAGGTGATCGTCCGCATCACATCGTGGTTAGTATTATTTGTTTTCAAGTTTAAAAATTAACTGTGTATAATATATTCACAATTTTAATTTTAAATTGCAACTACAGGAGTCATATGAGGCCGCAGCGTCACAGGCCCGGCCTGAGAGTCAGGCTGAGTCATCAGATCAGACCACTGGCCATCAGTTTGATGAGGCGGCATGGATGCAGGCCACCCAGTATGCCTTCGAGAAGGGCCGGGTAGTTGGTATCAGCTCTCGACTGACTCCCAAAGATTATTATGGCAGTGCTGCGATGTCGGCGTACAGCTCGAGAGGAGCTTGTGCGTCTTCTTCTGCTACACAGTATGAGGATCAGTTGCGATCTTAGACTACACTGATAGAGAGTCTCTGACAGGAGTAGGAGCAGATGCGTTAGGAGCATGAGGAGGAGCGTCGACGCCAGCAGCAGCTGTACGAGGAGCAGATGAGTCGGTGGCAGCAGCAACATCAGGAGCAGATGAAGTACATGCGCCGACTCACTCATGCTTTAGGGACGGAGTTTCCTCCACCACCATCTGCAGATCCCCCCCTCCCCCCCCTCATTCAGATTAGAGTTTGTATTTATGTTATAAAATTTGTGAAATCAAAATATGATTTTTTTTCTATTCGTAGTTTCTGTCTCATTATAAAATATTTATTAATATTCTATTATTTTTTATTTTTGAATTATAATTCTATTATTATTATATTAATTAAAATAATTTATTATTTTTATTTGTGAATTATAATTCTATTATTATATTAATTAAAATCATTTATTAATATTTTATTATTTTTTATTTTTGAATTATAATTGGATTATTATTATATTAATTAAAATAATTTATTAACAATTTATTTTTTTATTTTTTTTATAGTATTTGCAACGGGATACTATTCCCGTCGCAACAACTATTTGTGACGGGTCCTGTCGCAATAGGTATTTGCGACGGGGCCCGTCGCAAATAGGTTTTTTACAAATATACGGAGTACTAGTTGCGACGGGGATTCTCCCCGTCGCGGAAAAAGGCTTTAGCGATGGGCCCGTTGCAAAAAATTGTTATTGCGACACCGTTTTCAGCAACGGGTCATTTGCGACGGGCCCCCGTCGCAACAAGCCATTTGCAACGGGATCCTGTCGCAAATGACCCGTCGCAAATACCTATTTTTCTAGTAGTGTCACATGCTTGATATGTGACAACCATGATATACTTTATGATATATTGGAAATCAATGTTAAGATAATTTTGAGAAATTTAGTGACCTTATCTCGAATTTTTTGTATTTTCATCTTTCATAAGAGTTATAAGGTTAACCATTTATTGAAAGTTTAATTTAAACTTTGGATGAATTTTGTTTGATTAAAGTATTATCTCACCATAAAATAATTTATTAATGTTGGATAACATGTGCAAACATTTTTTATATGATTCTAACTAAATATGTATGGAATGAATTATCATTCTACCTTATGATTTTTTAGAAATTCAGGAATGAAAAAATAACCTTTATTTCTTTAGAATAGGAGATGAAGTGGAAATTGATCAAGGAATAACCAAAGGGTGAAATTGTACAAATAAAATGGAATGAAACCAAGTAAGTATATATTCTTGTAAAAATTATTCAACTTTTAGAAAAGGTTCTTGAAATAAATTTTTATTCATTTATCATCACTTTCTATGTGATCAATGACCTTTTTAAGCCTCTTTGGATTAAGGATTTCTGAACTTTAATTTTCTCCTAGCCTTATTCTCTATCATTCTCTATTATATCTTGATGGTTATCTTTCTCTACCATGTCCATGTTTTCACTATCAACCAATGTTCTACTATGTGGAAACCTATTTATTTGTTACTTTGGGTAACCTTAATGTTTCCATCATTCCCTTTTTAAAGGAAGTTTTAGTAGTCATTTTTACGATGTGGGTTTCTTTGAATGGAACATTCAAGTATTAAACCTTTGATAAACTAGATGAATTATGAGGGAAAAATTAATTTTAAGGGGGATAAAATTTAACACCCCTATATTTTTTGTAATATGTTTTTTGAATTAATTTAATCAATTGGATATTTTTCATTTCACATAACACGGAATATAGGTTTTCTTATATAAAACCACTAAGTTTGGATTGCATTAAATATAATGCCAAGTTAATATTACACTATATTAAACACTTAGAATAACATGTAGTACACGTGACACTATTTTTTAATTATTTTACACACAATAACAATCCCCATCTATAACTTGTGTTATACACAATACCATGTTTTACAGAACTACAATATACTACTAATATTAATATTAAAATATTAATATAATTTTCACCCAGCCCTTAGAATGGAATATGTGAATGAGATTGAATAAATTGTTAAACTATGGTTTACACATGTATAAAAAATTAATCTTATGGTTATCAATTTTTTTTAAATTAATGTAAGAGCTATTTGAGAATAAAGATGTTCCTTTTCTATGAAATCTACTTTTCTATGTACAAAAATATTTTTACCTCAATAAATTAAATAAACCAATTTTTATGAATGTTTTTAATAAAATATATACATTAAATATTAAATAAAAAATTTCTACACTCATCCAATATATTTTATGAGAATAAGATAAGAATAAACCTAATTTTATGAATAAAAAGTTGTATTTTTGAAAAGGGTAATTTTACCTCCATTTAATGGAGAACCCTTTTTAAATATAATTTTGGACACTTTTATAATTTCTATATGAAAAAATAAACCTCATTTTTGAAATATTTATATTAAAATTTACTTTAGGTTAATTTTTGTATTTTTATGAGAATTTTTATGTTATTTATGAATAGTGAAAAATACTAAATTTTAATTGAAAACTGATTTTTCATTTAATTTATATAAATATTTAAATTATATTTATATTTAGTTTTAAAGTATACCTAGATAAATTACATATCAATTAATCAAATTTAGGTTATTAGAGAAAAATTATCATTGAAATTTGATATAAAAACATTTCATACTTTAAGACATTTCACTTTAAAGGCATGTCGTCTCATCACATCTTCTAGATTAATTTTAAATTAATTTCTTCATATTCTATAATTATAATTTTTAAAAATATATTAAATAATTGGAATCATAATAATTTATAATTTTTATTAAGGTCAACTTAGTTTTTTGCTAAAAATATTAGTGAAAGTAATTAAAATTAATTATAACGATTAAGGTAAAAACGAACTTAATTAATGACTAAACGTAGAATATAAGGTGTAAAATGACCCTAAAATTGCCTAAAATTTATTTTCAGGTCATTTTTAGATAATTACACCTATATGGATCTATAATGGTCTATCTTTATCCTTTATGTACATGTAAAATGTGTGGATCCCTCAAATGTTTTCAAGATTACCCAATGTGTCATTTGCCCACATGTAAAAGATCTCCTCCCCTCCTCCTCTCATAACACCTCTCAATCCCTTTTTAATCATAAAAACCCTTCCCAAATAATCTCTAAAAATCTCTCATATCAACCTATAATCCTCACATTGGGAAGAAATTAAAAAAAGTTAGTCCTTTGGTGAAACCCAAAAGAAATTACTCAAAGATGAGGTAACATCCTTCCTATAGATATTTTGTTTTATTTTCATTCTCCATCCCTATATTATTTATATTAAATTATTATATAATATCCATAGTATCATAAATATACTGATATTTTTTTATTCTAGGGTTTTAGTGACACATACACACAATTATATCAAATGGGTAATGAATTTACCATTTGTGTGTATGGTAGACTACCACCCCACGAAACGATGTCATTCAATATACCATTACCACCTATCATGGTTTTGAATTTTAAAATAAATACTATTTTTATATGATATTTATGATTTATTTTTTCTTTTTTAATTATTTCATAAAACATACATTCATTCTTTCCATTTTGTGTAAATAAAATAACTTCGTTTATGGATTTGTGGAATACCACCACCTCAAAGTGATGGGATTCGTTCACAATTTACATGGAATATATTAAAAATGTGTTTTGTAAAATTATATGATATATATTAAATAATAATAATAATAATTAATTATAATATATATATATACACATATAATTCCTTTATTTTCTTTCTTTCAATATAATTATAACATAGAAATAGTGTTCATGTGTACGTATGTCCTACCATCTCCATAAACGGTGTATTCCATTTAATATTTATAGATTTTATAGATTTTTATAAATATTTATATAATGAATATATATTATATTTAAATCATGTTTTAAATTCATTAAATAATTAAATAATGGCCTAAGTAAGATTATCAAGAATAAAAAATCAAAACTTATATGAAAAACAATGAAGATTTTACCAAAAACGTAACATTAACATGAAATTGTTAATAAAAGGGTAAAATAATGTCATAATAAAACAATATATTGTATGATATATGAGAATATGGTTTTTGGTATATTTATGACAATATTATACTTATTATACAGGAGGTTTGAACATGTTTGAATAAACTCAAGACTTAAGGTAAGGGTTTTCTCATATCACTTTTTATATCCATGAGATACATTCCATGTTCACCACTCATTTTTTTGTGGTGTGTATACTTACCATGAAAATATTCTATGATACATACACCTAAATTTATGGGTATTTAAATAACCATTTTATGACCTCTCTTTCATGGGGTTTATAGTTCAAAAGTTACTAAATTGGTAAGGTAATTTTGTTTCAAGTTTCCTTCTTTGAGACACATGTTATATTATGCACATATATTATTTTATGAGGTGTAAATACTATCCCTTTGACATATAATATCATGAATATTATTATTTTAATGATATTATAAGATTCATTTAATGTTATTATCTCATGGAGATTATGATTTAAGGTTACCAAAGTGGTAAGAGTTTATTTCTACAATCTCATCATTTATCGGGATTGTTTATGATTATGATTCCATTAATGAAATATTATATTCCATATATTAAGAAATATCTTGAATTTTATTCTCCTATGGTTATTCATGTTGTATAAAATTAATGGTAAGATTTATATACTATTTTTTACATAAGATAATTAAGGATTTTGTTTATGAAAATCCCACTTTATTTCTCCTTTTGGTCAGAAATCTGTGTTCTTTTAAGCCCATGTTTTCTAATAATGTTTTCAAAAATGTTTTACTATTATCCTATGAGGTTTAAAGGATATTTTTACACATGTTTTAAATTAAAAAAATATTGTTAAAGGTATATTCTTGTTCTTTTCTGATCGAGGCACTTTTCCAAACTTTTGTGGTGTAATATGAATGTTTAACATGTATGGACTTACCCACCATTATGACCATAATTTTCATGAATATTACTTTGTAAGTTTATATGGTTATTTTTAAAGAATTTTTTTTCCTAATATTCTATAATTTTTTTAGTTTTATAGTGTTTTTTAAAAGAATTTTTTTTCTAAATGCTTTATGTTTTTAAAAATTTTTTTCAAAGAGGAAAAGATATTTTCCTCAAGAAATATTTTAAATGAAATTGTAAATACTTTTTTATAATAATTTTATTTTTTAAATGGTTTTACTGAAAGGATTTTAAAAGAAAGGATATTTTACTTAATAAATTTTCCATGTTATCTTTCAAAGTCCTTCTCCAACTAAGATCACATACTTTCTTATAGTTTATTATTTAATATGGATATGATCCAAGAATTCCATTCTTATTATTTATTGAATAGTTTATATTTTAATCTAATTATTTTCATGAAATAAATTTCTATTACACGAGTTATATTATTTTGAAACATGCTTCTTTTCATGGGTTATTTTTTATTGAAATTATTATGAGACCTATCTCTTTTTAATAGGTAATGATATGATGAAATATTTATGATACCCATTTCATTTTAGGGGTTATGATAGGATGTTTATGAAAACCATATCTTTTTTATGGGTTATGATATTATCTTGTGGAACATGTATGTTTGTTTTTTATGTGACTGATGGGACCTATATATCCCTCTAATGAATTGGGTAAATATTAATATTTCATGAGATAATGATGGGAAACAAGTTGACGTGCTTGATCCATACTGAGAAATAGTTGTGCCCTAATCCAAAATATGAAATAGGTGTGTCCTGATCCACTATGTGAATATGGGGAAACCTGCTACACTTTATGAACATAGGAAAACCTGATCCACTATGGGAATATGAGGAAACCCAATCCACTATAGGAAGAAGGGAAAACTCGATCACTTGTAAGGAAAGGACTAAGACCGGGGATGGTGGTGTGTCCCATCAAATAGGTGTAGTCCCCATGAAGTACCCTAACAAGTTTTAGCAATGACCGTTGACTTATAGAGAATTATTTTTATGCATGAAATT
This sequence comes from Viscum album, assembly GCA_963277665.1. Classification (NCBI taxonomy): domain Eukaryota; kingdom Viridiplantae; phylum Streptophyta; class Magnoliopsida; order Santalales; family Viscaceae; genus Viscum; species Viscum album. Next base: position 841,354,802 of record OY728137.1, on the reverse strand, counting down.
GATTACATGTTCACAATGTTATGTGTGGACCTAGTTTCATGTCTATAAGTTTACACGGGAGCTTTATTACATGTCCTTAACTTAATGAGTGAACCTATTTCTTTTTATACATGTTCACATTATTATAAGCTAATGTGTATGCCACAAGTAAATTTTTTATCCCTATTATAATATTTCATGCCATATGCTCTTGATTCCCTTATGATTCATGTTTTATGAACTGCCAATCTTTATTCCATGGCTCATGTATATGATCATTGATATGAAGGGTATGGTCTTTAAATGTTATTCGCATGATCTTATACCCTTATGTATAAGTTATACTTACTTATCTCTTTTATTTACCCTTACTAAGATTATAAGCTCACCCTCTCTTATTATTACTTTCTCTAGGTTATGAAGAATGGTTTTAATTAAGAATACAAAAGGGGGACTATCTTTATGGGAGATGCTAAATATCTTTCACCAAATCAAAAGAATGTCTTTTTAGTTTCAAAAGATGCTAAACTATTACGGTCCTCGAGCATGTATTTTTGTAATGTTTTAAATATTCATTTAAAATGATTTAATATCCATATATGTTCATCATAGTTTTATATAGATGACATGAATTAATAAAAATTATAATGTCTAAGGACCATTACACACATTCACATATACGAATATCTAATGACACATAAAAATGCATAATTGTTAATACTGGATCAGTTCATGTAATCTCTCATATTAGAGAATACCAATTTTGAACTTCATGATATTAATTCTCATATTCCTATGATTACTCAAAATGATAGTCAAAATATGATATTCCCCATCATTAAATGTTATCTGACCATAGAACTATGTTTAGGAATTTAATAATAAAATTTCGAGGATCTCATCATGTAGGGTAACAACTGTGAAATTTTCAATGTAGAAAATACATGAATACATTATTACCTTAAATTTATTTATAATAATGAATATTATGTAATAATATTTTTAACTAATATTCACTTCCTTGAATATACATGTAATCCAAAGTACAAATAGTAGGTTCTAGAACACTAAATCTAGTATAAATGAAATTAAGTAATAAATATTTAACTTTTACAAAATCATAATTATTTTATACATGTAATATTTATTAATTAGTTCTATACTTATTATCAAACTTATACTATGGAAATGAAAAATTAATCACATCGGTTTAGGGAGGGGATATTTCACACGTATGCATGTGCGACGATATAAATTTCCAATGGAATGAAATGGTAAGAAGGTAAGTAATATATTCTCTTAAAATAATCATATTTATGTCCTAAGTATCATATATATTAATTTTTCCATCATTTTAACCATCTAAATGATCTGTTGAAGAAAACCGAAACACATCCCTCCATGGAGGTTCTAGTCCACACATATACATGAGCGATGTTTTCATTTCCCATAAGATGGAAAATGAGGTAAAAAGTATTTTTCCAGATTTATAATAAAATTTTATTATATGGATGAAATTTATGTTATTATTTCATTATAGTTAGAAAAAATTTGAAGGAGGTAGAATAAGAACAAAAAAATATGAAACACTCAGTTAAGAGTTGTACCTCATCTTTGGGAAACCACAATTGGATTACACCTTAATCAATCTAGGTTAGGTTTTTTAGTTTCATCAATACCTATATGATAAGTGTATGAATTTTTAAAATCAATATGGGTAGGTATTGGATAAAATATAGTGCTAAAAAGTAGTAATTAAGAGAGTGTATTAGATTCTTTTTTGTAAGTGAGGGGAGTGACACACTTATAATTATTAAAAGTTTTAAATTAATATAAATTCATATTAATGGTCAAGTAGAACCAAGGAATATTAAAATAATAGACAATATTATATTGCATCTAAATAACAATTAAAATTTGGACAATTATTATAGATATTTTATATCTTATTTCTTAGTTAAACCCATTTAAACCCATTTTTACCAAAAAAAGTGATAACTTAACTTTTAAAAATGAAAACTTAATTTCATGACCAAAAATAAAAGGGTAATTTAAAACAAACATATAAATGATAATTAAAAAAATGTAATACATTATATAAAATTCAATTTCTATACATAGAGGAAAATAATTTTAATATAAGTATTCAAAACTAATGAAAAATAGTTTTTAGAAGAATACCTTATTTAAGCGTAAAAAACATTTCACCTTGAAATGAAGTATAAAGTTGATGTAAATGAATTTATTTTTTTATTTAATAATAAAATAAAGTTTTTTTTAAATTTATATCAACACATAATTAAACTTAACCTTCAAGTCATACCATTAAATGAGAATATTCAGAAATAGTTTTAATTTGAATAAAATTTAACCTATGTTCATAAAATTCAAGAATGAGTATAAAATTTAAAAAAATGTTTTAAAATACATTATATAACTCATTAATGATATAATTGGTTAAGAAAAAGTTTTAAAATTTTAATAATCCATGCTTACATAATAATAATATCATAGAAGTGGCAGTATTTAGAAAATTGATATTTCCACTATTCACCTAAAAATAAAATATTTTAGAAAAATATCAAAAAATAAACATAATATAAAATTAAAAATGTTGAATTAAAAATTTAATTAATATTAATAAAATTTAATTTCTAAATTTTTTAAATTTACCTTTTAAATAAAACAGTGTATTTCATATGAAAACAATTTAATTAAATAAAAATATTCCTTCCTCAGCTGAAAAGTTTTATAAAAATATTTATAAAACTATGATGAATATGAATGGTTAAAATTAATAATTATAAATAATAATAATAAATTATTATTAACATTAATTAGGTTTTCACATTCTTCACCTCTTTTAGGAATTTCATCCTCATAATTTAATTTTTTACTTAAACATGTTAGGTTATTTTTCCTTCATATTATTTTAGCATTCCTATATTGGTTTCTCAATCATGTGATTCCTCAATAAAACATTTAACTAGTGAATCACCTTATTTCATAGTACCATATCTTTGTGATCCAAAATATGAATAATATTTTCTTCATACAAGATATTATTCTCTAACTATCCTACTTTAGATCCCAAAACATGAGATGCATCAAGTGCGTACTTTCTTAGCAAAGAAATAGAAAACTCATAATGTACCTAAGATAAACTTGGATATCAAGATACTAAGTAAGAAACCAGACCCACTTTCTCTCTAATTTCATAGGTTCTAATAAATCATGGGATTAACTTTCACTTTTTACCAAAACACATCACACTTTTCAAAGGATATACTTTAATAAAAACACAGTCACCGACCTCAAACGAGATATATTTCCTCATGTGATATAAATATATATTATAATTGACCTGATAGTTATTCATGTGATGCTAAATTATATTTACTTTCTTAATTATTTCTTATACCAGTTCTAGTCATAAAAAAATATTTTATGGAATTCATCCCAACATGATCGAGTTTGACACTGCTTTCCATATAATACTCAAACAGTTTCATATGTATACTAGAATAAAAACTATTATTATATAAAAATTTCACCAAAAAATGACATTAATCCCAACTTCCCTGATAATACAAAGAGTAATTGTGAATCATATCATCCAAATTATGAATTCTTCACTCTAATTTTCTAAGAGATTGAGGATTAAAGGATGTATTGAAATGAAATTCATTACCCAAATACTTTTAATTTCCATTCAAAAAAAAAGGTAAAATTTTTGGGTATGTATCAGATATAATAGATAGAGGGACCCTAAGTAATCTGACTATCTCTTTAAAATAAAGTCTAGTAAGTAGATCCAAAGACATAATATCATGAACAGGAGTAGGATTCACCGATTTAGTCAAACAAACAACAATAACAAAAATCACCTTATTATCTTAAGATTTAATTCTTAATTTCACCACAAAGTCTTTGGATATATTCTCTCATTACCATTCAAACACTAAAAAATGCTTTAGTACCCCCTTCAGTAGTAGTTTCCCAGCTTTAACCAGTTTGAAAGACAACCATTTCATGGTAAATTTAGTAATATATTTCCCCATACCTTCCCAAAAATAATATTATTTTATGCATATATAAATATTAGTACTTACAGGATTGTTAGAAAATGGTGAGCTATGAGTTTCACTTATTAATTCCTTTTTCAACTATGAATCACTCAGAACACATTACCTCTTTCCAAATATGATAATTCATTCTTTATCAAAATTAAACTCAAGAAACTTTCCCTTCTTGATCGATTGTACTCTTTCTTACAAACCATGATCTTCATTCTCAACCTCCCTAATGCTTTAGGAAAAATATGATTATATCAACACCTAAGTGAAAATAGAGTATGTTTCCATATGCACAATTTATATGCTAACATTAATTAAATCATTAACTAAAGGATCATGTCTCAAATGATTCTTAGTTAATGAAACATTATGTTTTTGAGTTAAGGTATCATTTACCTTGTTTTATTTACCAAGATGATAATAAATCGTGTAATCATAATCCATTATAAGTTCAAATTATCTTCTCTACATCATGTTGAACTCTTTCTAGGTAAATATATACTTTAGACTTTTTTGGTCAGTATATATTTAACATTTTACACCATATAAAATATGCCTCCATGTTTTGAAAGAAAAAATACCACCAAAACCTCAAGATCATTGGTAGGGTAATTATTTTAATGGTGTTTCAATTGACATATAGCACATGAAATTTCATGATCATCTTGAATTAATAAAAAAAACAAGTCTCTTTAAATATGAATCACTATAAATAAAAAATAAACATTTAATTTTGTCAAGGATAACACTAGAGAATTAACGAGTCTTATTTTAAATTCATGTAAATATTCATCAAATTCCATTATCTTGATGAATTTAACTCCTTTTTAAGTTAACAAAGTTAGTGGGATAGATATCTAAGAAACCTTTTCAACAAAATATTTATAGAAACTTGTTAATCCAAGAAAACTTTAAATCATAGTGAAATTTTTGGGCCTTTTAAATTCTTATACTACTTTGGTTTTAAAGGGATCAATATTTATTACATATTTAGAGACTATATTCTCAAGGAATGCAATTTTTTGTATCCAAAATTCACAATTATTGAATTTTCCATACAATTTGTTTTTTGAAAATTCTTCAAAAAAATCCTTAGGTGTTTCTCATGTTCCCCATAACTTTTAGAATAAACTATAATTTCATCAATTAAAACCACTAAAAATTTATACAAATACTCAAAGAAAAAATATATTCATAAGATCTATAAAAAAAGAGTGTGCATTTTAAACCTTAAAAGAAAAACCAAAAACTCATAATGACCATACCTATTATGGAATATTTTCTTTGGAATGTATTCCACCTTCTCCTTAAGTTGGTGATAACCAAACCTAAGATAGACCTTCAAAAAAATACTAATCACCTAATAGTTGAGGAATCATGTCATTGATACATGGAAATGAATATTTTTTCTTAACAATGATGTTATTGATTTCTCTATAATAAATGAAAATTCGCATAGAACCATCCTTATTTTTTATATAAAAAACTAGAGAATGCCAAGGTGAAGTACTAGGGTTGATGAAACCCTTATCGAGTAACTCATATAAATGATTTTTTTAATTCTAAAAATAAAAAAAAATCCATTTCAAATGGATGTTTTTAAATTGGGTTAGCATAAATCACTAATTCAAAAGAAAACTTAGCCACCCAGTTAGGAATAAAACTATGTAAATCATTAGAAAATAATATATATATTTATTCACTATCTAAATACCCATAATTTTAACAGTTTATTTCTTTTGAAGAATATGGGAAATCTAAATTTCTCTCCAATATTTAATTAGTTTCTCATATTATTGATAAATTGTAAAAGGTATAAACTCATTATTATATATGAACTGAAACTCACTCTAAAAATTAAATATGACTTCTTTCCCTCTACAATAAATCTTAGTATGACAAACTGAAATCTGATCCACACCCAAAATAATATCAAACTCTAAAATGAAAAATATAACAATGTTTAAGGTAAAAAACATTCAATAGATGATTACATGAAGATTTATACAAATTCTTGTTACCTTTATACTGCCCTGTGGATTTTTTTCCAAAATTTCTAACTTCATTTCTTGATATTGTATATCTATTTTACTTGAAAGTTTCCCAGAAATAAAATAATTCATGGATCCTAAATAAATTATGAAATTTTTATAATCCTAATAAATAGGTAATGATTTATAAACCACTTCACTTGATGGTCCAACATTTTCTAGGGTAGAAGAAAAATACTTTGTCACACCTTTATACTTTTGGTCTTGATGATTCCTACATTGAGTAACTAACTTCGAAAATATATTATCATAATGACTCAACTCATTGCAACTAAAACATATCACTATTGTATGACTATCTATTTTACAATTACTAGTCTAATTAAAACTATTTTACTCATATCCATGGGATAAATAAATGATCTTACCACATTAGTAACAATTTCTTGATCCTAAAAAACATTCTTTAAACTGTATTTTACAATATTTAGATAATTTGGGGGATTATCTACAGATTTAATGGATTGTTTTTTCTTCATTCATTACCATTCTGACCACTTATTACTTCTTTTATCATAAAGTATGTATGTGTTGGAGAACTGTATACCAACTTTCTCAATCTAGAGAACAACATTAAAATAACATTTAAATTCATTAGAGTCTAAAACTATTTCTAAACTATGTTTTAGTCCTATGTTAAATGTATCAATTTTAATTTCATGGTACATAATGAAATTTGGTTCATATTTAGCCAATATAGTAATTTTTTCTTCAAAATTATCCACTGAGCCTTTGTCATTTTTCTTCAATTCAATAAATTATCTTTCTGTACATAGAAGAAATAAATTAAGAAAGTATTTATCAAGGAAATATCTTTAAATATTTTCCACTTCCTGGTATCAATATCATTATTTTCCTGATTATTAATGACTAGATACCACCATCAATTGACATAACCTTAAAAATGATAAATTTAAAGAGTTACCTTTTGATATTTTTTACATCCCAAAACTAAAAATATCTTATCTGATGCATTTATCCATCCTTCATCTTTCACTAAGTTAAAATATCCACCAAATTTATGAGGGTTTTGTTTCAAAAAATGCTCTATTATAGTCATGTTCCTCTATGGATAATTTGGATACTCTCTTTCATGGGTTCCACCATTAATATCCTATATAATCTAAGTCAAAATTATCACAAAATTATATATTTTAGTCATTCCAGGTTTCTAATTCTGAGGTTTATTATACCCTTGATGGCTTTCTACCTATTCTACCAAGTTTCCCCCAATAAAAAACCAATTAGAAAAAATGTGGATTAGATGAAATAATATTGAAATATTTAAAATATATCACACAATAATATATCAATAAATTATAGTCTCTTTAAAGTTTCATTTAACATTCTCCTAACCTATAATGGTATCTAAACCTCCCTTTTATACCATTTAAAATGCCCCATAACATAAACAACATATAATTATAAGATTTATAACAATGGTTTCACTTTCTTATACATCAAGGATCATTTAATTTTATAATTTTAGAGAAATAGGTAAAAAAATATATAATAATATGGACACTTTCATGTGGTATGCATTTTTTCAAAACAAAAAACCTTTAAGTTTAAACCCTTGTTTCATTCAAGATATTTTTTCTTAGTTATAGAAGAGTTTCCATAGAGGAAATATTGAACTTGATAAAATTTATAATCGTCCTTATATCCTATGAAAAACATCTGAAAACATGTTATGTGAAAAAAATATTGATAAGGGGTATAAAAATAAAATAATCCCATTAATCTAGTGAAAACATGAAAACCCCTGATAATGTTTATATTTTTCATTATAACACATTGAGCATATAAATAAAACATTTTCACAAGTATAAATTAAAATTTTATCAAATAAATCCTTTTAAAATAATTATAAATAATATGAAAAACCATGAATTCATCTTGAGGCTCATGGTAATGCATGAAAACATTTAACTAAAAAACAAACCTTTCACCTATAAGCATTCCCTACCTTAAAAAATAAAAATATTTTCATAAAAATACTTTTTTAAAGAATAATATATGTAACATAGACATTATATTCATATCCTATGTTCACTCATGTTTATCCCATGTTATAAGAACTGAATACTAGTTAATTATATAGGAGTATATTACCTAGTTATCTCTCAAATTTTTCACCTTTAATAACTAAATCATTACCCAATAAATTGGAGAGATATTTCAGGCTCAACCATCAACATGCCTATTTTTAGATCACCAGTCAACATATATAATTATCATGTACCATATCATTAACAAAAAATTGTAATGTATAAATTTTTTATCATAAAACCCTTAAAATCCATTTGAATGAATAAGTAAAACACTTTTTATTATCTCAAAATCATAACGAGAAATATCTTATTTATTTGAAAACTCAAAAAAATGAAAAATTCCTAGATGATAAGTAATAGGACATTATTTTAAATATCATGTTAAATTTTAGATGACTTGTTATAGATAATAATGGCTATGATGGTGGGAAAATGTAGTCAAACTGTATACGTTAAAAAAACATTATTTTTTCTCTTTTCTAAATAGTTAAAAATAATTCGTACAGAAAACAATATAAAGATTCCATTTAAATATTTTGTTAAGAATGTAATTTTTTTAGATTCACCTTTAGAAAAATTTTAATTATAAAAATAAAAATTCTTGAAACATTTAAAATAACTTGGAGGAAAAGAGTTTAAAAAAATTAAAACAATATTTTAAAGGAAAATTTGTTACCTTAGGTATCGTCTAGCTTCATATATCCTCTAACGTCAGAATAATAAACTTTTATTAATTTTATAATTTATTAATAAAATTTTTAATTTTAATTTCATTATTATTATTCGTTTTATTTCATTTATTTTCATGTTTTATTTAGCGATAAAAATGGTTAAGTTCAAATTGGACATTTTGGGGTCATTCGATTTATAACCTCAAAACAACATTAGTGTGTTGACCGTGTTCAAAAGGGATATGGTTAAGTTACCCCCAGAATCTGAAAAATTTTATAATTTTCATATGTATACATTAAATACTCTTTAAAAACCAACCAGTTAAGCAAGTTATGGGAAATGAATCATGTTATTTAATGGTGATAGTGGTCTGTATGTATGCATGGATGACGTTTAAATTAATCTACTGAGTGAAAAATAAATTATATTTTTGATATTTTTCTTTTCAATAATCAAAATTATTTTATAAATTTTATATTTATTCATTGTTTTAATCCTTATTACTAGCCTTGTAATGTGAAAATTAAAAATGAATCACATCGCTTTGTGGATATGGTATTCCACATGTACACATTAGTGACATTATCATTTTCCAATGGAAGGAAATGGTAAGAAGATAAGTATATTGTCTTTAAATAATATTATGTATTTAACATATATCATATAAATTTATTTTATATATCATTTTATCCATCCATATGATCTATTTATTAGAAAAAAAATACATCACTTCGTGGAGGTGACAGTCCAAACATACGCATGATTGATGTTTTCATTTCAAATAAGATATAAAAGGAGATTAAAAATTTTAAAACATAATCTTAATAAAATTTTAGTACATATAAGATACTTATTTTATTATTTCATTCTAGTTAAAGATTATTTGAAATAGGTATATGAATAAATAAACATGAAACACTCAGTTAATATTTATACCTCTTCCTTGGCAAACCTCCTTTAGCTTACACCTTATGCCTTATAGGTTTGGTATTTTGTTGAGATCTAGAACTCTTGTACATGAGTAGGTATTTGGAGATATATCTTTTTAGGTATTATCTGATCTAGAGTTATACAAATTTGTGGGGAAAAGAAAATAGTATATTCCCTTGTATAAGTTAGGGGAGTGGTACACTTATAATTATTCAAAGTATTAAACTAATATTAAGTCATATAAATGTTAAAGTGGAACCAAGGAACCCTAAATTAGTATATAATATGTTATAGGGTGTAAATAAACTCAAAAAAATAAATTTATAAAAGTTTTATAGATATTTTAGGTCTTATATTTTAGTTAATCTCCTTTAAACCCATTTTAACCTTAATCATAATAACTTAACTTTTTACCATGATAACATAATTTTATGAAAAAATAAAAAGGGTATAATAACATAATTTGGAAATTATGATTCCAAATATAGAATATATTTTATCATATTAAATCTCTACATTTAGAAAATTTTACTTTTAATATAAATACAAAAAAATGTATGAAAAACTCTTTTTAGAAAAATAATTTATTTTAGAATAAAAAACATTTTACCTTGAAATAATGTATAAAATTGATTCCCATGAATTTATTTTTTATGTAATAAAAAATGAAGGTTTTTGAAATTTATACCAAGACATAAATTAATGGAAATTTCCAACCATTATATTAAATTCAAAGATCCAAAAATAGTTTTTAATTTGATTAAAATATTACTTATGTTCATAAAAGTCAAGCATCGAAATGAAAATTCTAAATAATGTGTTAAAACAAATTAATTAACTCCTTAAATATATATTTTTTTCTATAAAAATTTTCAAAATTTATTAACTCATTTTTACATCATAATAATTTCATAAAAGTGATAGTATTTGAAAAATTAGTGTTTTCACTATTCACCCAAAAATCTACTATTTTATAAAAATGTCAAAAATTCAACCTAAGATAAATTTGACATGATGAATCAAAAAATTAATCCATTTTAATCAAATTTATTTCTTAATATTTAGAAATTTATCTTTTAAATAAAACCATGTAGTTCATGGAGAAACAATTCTATTAAATAAAACTATTCCATTTTTAACTAAAAACATTTATAAAATTATATATATAATTAATTATAAAACTATTAGGAATTTTTATCCATAAAATTTATTCTTATAAATAATAAATTTAATTTCTTATTAACAATAGCTAAATTTTCACATTTCCTTCTAGAACTTATAAATTCCGAGTGAACATGAGACTTTAGCTGTTGAGCATAAATATTTGAAGTGGTTGTAAGATTTTGAGTTACATCATATGAATATGTCTTATTGTACATATATACCTATTGTAAGACTTCATTTTATAGCTTCGTGACCTATCATGTGAATTTTTAGTCTTTCAAAAATTTAAAAATTCATTATCATAATAATTATAATGGTTAACATAAGTCTAGAAATTATCGACATAAATCTTCGGTGGACCGTAAAGATTCATCACTTAGTGAATTTTTTAGACATATTTTGGACGAAAATTAACTACCTAAAGAATAATTTAAGCTTCATAGTATAAATTTGTGAGTTTAATTATTTTAATTTCCCAACATAATGCTTCAATGAATAACAAAAATGTAAAGTTTCCTCTGGATGAAAAATCATGTTTTTGGATTTTGGATCTGATGAAGATAAAATATTAAGATGATGTTGAAGTTATTATTAAGTTTCCTAAGCATCATGAAGCTAGGAAATTCCATTATTCGATATTACTTCATGAAAAAACAAGTGATATGAGATTGAGTTTCATTGTTCGTGATGGAAAAAATTGAAGTTATATGAATTTCAAGTATAATGAAAACATTATTCTATCAAAGCTTGATCAGTATATTAGTTCTGCATTAGTTTAATATGATATAATAATATTAGTTTTCTAATATTATTTACTAGAATAAAAAAGACAAATGGAACTGAGATATAATTTTGGAAAATTTCCAAATCCAAAAAATGTGAGAAGATATACAGTTATTAGGAATCTGGTAATTAAATAACCTGACAATGTTTTTCTTCTCTTAAGATCTTAATTTTTTTTTTTCTCTAGTAGTGATATAATTTTAGTGGTTTATATTACTTTTTTCTGGGTTTTTATTTTCTATTCACATATTAAATTGTGAATATGTATATGATTTTTTTGAATTTCTCAATAAAAAAATAATACAATCCAAGTCTCATTTAAAATCCGGTGTAAATTTATACAGTTTTGAAAAATATAATAATAATTTTATGAGTGATATCTTTTGAATTTAATTAGAATATAGTTCCATGTATTCAGTATATATTTTAATAAAATATTTTTAGCTGAATTTCACAAATGATCTATAAAAAATAAGGGCAATTATGAAAGTATTTTGAGTTGAAAACTAAAGTGAATGAAATATCATGATAACAAAATTGGGAATTTTATAGTACTAATTTTCATATGGAATTGAAAAAAATATGATATTAAATTTAAAGATATTTAAAAATAAATAATACATTTATTTTAGCTACTCATGCACATTATAATATGGGAATATTGAGAAAAAAAAGAAGAATAAGGAGAAAACATTATATGTGGCTATAGAGTGGCATGAATTGTGTATCTGAGGGTACTGAATATCTTGAAAAAGAAGTTGAAGAAGTTTCCAGTTGACATAGAATATAATGAGAATATTAGGGTGATTAAGATCTGGGTCAACTTTTGGATGGTGTTGGAGGGGGATTAGCAGCGTTCATAGTTTTTGTCCTTCATTAGTTATGGCTTCTTTAACTCTAATGATTTGATCATTATTTATTTTGTAGGTTTGGTGTTTCTTTCTGGTGATTTTTTCCTGTTTTCATTTGTTTTTTCTCAAATTTTTTGTTTTTGTTGGTTTTTTCTATAGAATTATCTTTGGACAAGTGATTTATTGTTGGTCTCATTCTTATTTTTGTGAGGTAGTTATTAATGGACCTAGATTTTATGATTGTTTATAAATGGATTTATTTTTTGATGAAGTGCGGTATAAATCACCCTTGATGAAAACGATGGGGTATTCTGTCATGGAATCCATCCACTAAACATTGATCTCAAATCCTATTATATCACTCCCTATACAGTCAGTCTGGTGTGTTGGTCATGAAATATGTTCGGGGATGTGTTGTTTGAGTGGCTTATGGTCTCCTTGATGGAACCAGGTGTTCTCTTTTCTATTATAGATGATGTTTATGCAGTCTTATGGTGTACTCTTATGATTATTGGATAGTGTACATTATGGTTCGTTATTGTGGTGGCGATGGTGTTTTAATGGTAATGATGATTGTTTCTGATGGGTTGCTCTTACGTGTATATTGGTGCCTTCTGTGATGGTGGTCTAATGACCCGATGTAGTGATGGTCAAAGATTATGTTCTGGGGAAGTGGAGGTGACATGATTTTCTATACTATCGAGGGGTGTGGATTAAGGTGGCTCACCACTTGATTTTTCATGAATTGGGGTGTTTCAGTGATGATGGGAATGCTACATGGATCCTTTTAATTTTTAATTTGGCATCTTAGTTAATTGTACACTTGTTTTTGACTTTTGAAATATGGTGGTTTGGTTTGAATTCATTTGTATGTGAGGTTACCACTTAACCATAATGTGGATTTTTTAAAATAACAAAAAAATGGATTTATGAGTATAGGAATATCTGAATAGACATGTGATCTACTTCAATAGGAGAAGGTAGAGCTAAAGAGAATAGGTGGGATTATAGTATGAAAATAAACTTATTGGATGAAGAAAAAGGGTTTCAAGTGTAATGTTGAAAACCCATATAAGTTTAATATGGTGTTCTTTAGATTCAGGATGATATATGTCCAAATACACTTATAATTGGAAATTTTATCATAGTATAGAATCCATGACTTGGTCATCCCAAACATGGGAAGGAGTAAGATTCTTGAGAGAGGGAGAACCTTACAAAAATACTTATTCCACCTTACTTTTAGTGTTTTCATTGAATTAGGTGTTTTATTGGTAAAACTAAAAAATATCTATATATTTTAACATGCATCATAGTTTCAAATCCAAAGGTATTTGAATGGTTTAAATAAATAAATATACTTTGGTAAAAAAATTCCACACTTGACTCACCCCACTCATAGGTTTGTTTTTATGGTTTATCAGGTCTAATAAGGTATGATCCTAAAAAAATGGTACATCTTATTAATATGTTAGTGAAATTTATTATTTTAATTCTTAATTTTTTAGGGATGTTACATTGTCCCTCCATTTAAATCAAAAATACCTCATTATGGACCTCAAATATCTGACACAAGTAGTGCCACTACACTTCTGGATGAGTATTGACTCTGATACCATTTTTCACAACCCAACCTCCTTGGTTCATGAACTTGATCATATAACTCCATGAGTCTCATATAATACCTTAGTATCCTTCCCAACATTCCATAGGATATTTCCCAACATGATCTCTTATTATACTAATGAATTTCCCACAAGAAAACACATGTTCTTTCAGTGTGATTTATCCTCACTCAGGCACACTCTAAGAAACTTTCATGGAGTTCACTCATCTAGATACTACTATAATCCAAGAAAAAATTACTATGGAGTTCTAATAAAGTATTCTATCTAAAATAAAGGATCACCTTATTGATATGGGAAGAAATATTTAGTATTTTAAGTCTCACTTTGGGGGGGTAAATTCTCTATGACACCTCGTTAGAATAAACACTCAATGGTGACCAAGGCCGAGGTGCCAAATCACCTTAGGAATTCCTACTAGTACACCAGAGACCTCCCACTAATGGAAAGGTCCTAACACATACAGTGGATAGACTATGGAATTGAATCATATTAAGAAATTATTGTAAAATAGCTAAACAATATCCATCATAAACATCAAAGTATATATAATCAATAAACAAAAATTTGATAATGAGTGTCATGTAAAATAATACAATTGTATGACACAATTGATCGACCATTTGGATGATTATATATACATAATAAAAAAATAAACATGATCCAAATTGTCATCCTTGAGCCCCAATAACCTTATCTCTAAAAATCCATCCAGATACTCTAGCCCAATCCACCACACATCCTTTACTTTGACATGAAAGCATACATAAGAACTCTTCATGCACTAGAGTTCTCACACAACATCGGAGAAATACATCCCAGTAGGGTCTCAAAAATCCCACCTAATATACTCCATCATAAACATATATGCATGAGGTAAAATAAATAAACATGATCGTATAATCATATTTCATTTCATTTTCTAACTAGGGAACCATGACTCCATACACATCAGTTCATCATGTATTAATCAGGACACTGAAACACCTGATCCTACATGATTTAGCACCATGTTTTAATCGTATAGTCCCCTCATGTCTTTATACCTATAACCCATCTCGTACCCAAATACATAGGGTAGGTCATCCACCAATCCTCAACCAATTCCCAGCGGTGTAAGGTAGTGTTCTTTGTCCATGTATTAAACTCACCTTCTCAATCATGGAATTTCTTCCAATACCTTCCTAATCAAAGTGATTTCATCCAAACCCCTACCACTACCATATATTACAAGGTATGTTCTACCATCCACGTATCACATCTCATCACCTCCTGATAATATACTCTCACTTAGTGGAGGTCACAAATCACCCCATAACCATCTCATGTAGGATTGAGTTATAACCAAACCACTCCCTAATTCAAGGGTATCCATCATATCCATCGATGGAACAATACCCTTGTACTATGAGTGGTCCCTTAAAATACCCTATCACTCAATTAAACACTAAAATGGCTTCAAGTTATACCTTTTCACTCAAGGTAGGACCAAAAACTTAACACAATGAGGATCCCATCTCATTCATAGTGATCCAGCCAATGTTATCTCACTCATGGTGGGGTTATTCCTTGATACCCATCATCACCCAAGACACATCTATTGACCATCAAAAGAAAAAAAATTAGGGTAGGAAACATTTTTTGTAAGATCATCCTATTATCACAGGGCACTAGTCACTCAGGACCTAGCCCCTCAATTTAAACACATCTCATCATCCATACATACATGTTGGATACCTCATTAAACCATTATAGTATCTTCACATTGATACCAATCATTATGGGTCACCCAATGGTGATCCCACATTATAAAGGTTATTCGTGACCCTAGCCTCAAGAGGAAGGGTCCAATCCTTATTTGATTCACATTTCACATCCCAGTCTTGCTGCCCAAGGAAAATCTTGATCCTCTAGAAATCCAATGCCAATCCACATAAAAAAATCTCTTAAGACCATGCCTTCTCCCTATCTCACATCACTATAAAAATATCTCCAAATTAGTCACTCATAGGAAACCCATATTTTATACACCTCATCTGGTCCTAATGGACTCAACACACTCATAATGCTCACCAATCCCTAATTCACCCTTTAGAGGGTGTCACTCATCTTGTGTGTGACGTCTGGCCATATTTTCCATCTATACTATGCCTAATTATCTCACACCTACTCAACTTGACCTAGGGAAAACAACCTAGGATACCCATGTATTATCTGACATCTTGAGATCGACCTAATATCTCTCACCAACTCAACTGGAACCTCTCTCTTTGGTGAAAAATTCATCATAAAATCTCAAACTACACAAGTTCAAAGAAGAACTTATTATAACCTAAAGAGGAGTAATTCCACTTTCTCTCTTTTACCTAGGGAACACTTGGTCCCAAGTCATCTACCTGGTCCCATGAATCATATAAGATGCAAATAAATCATGTATAAATGGAAACATTTAGTTTCATTAAAGGGACTACTAACCTCAATATATTTGTAACCACCCAAGTCATTCTTTTTAGAGCCTCATCCAATATTTTATATGCCATATCCAAGATCATACCGCCAGTCAAGCTCATATATCAAGTTATAAAAAATAAATAATTCATCATAATAATTTATAATTAAATATTTATTTTAAACCAGAGAATAATAACCATTTAAAAACTCAATGGGCATCACCTATCACAAAAATTGAACAAAACCTCAAGTGTTCAACATCCTGGGACCTCCTCTCACCATACTGGGTAAAAGACCCATTGAATCGAGATGATTTCATAATGCTATGGTGAAATCATAATTTAAAACCTATCCTATAAAACATTGGAATTGTAAATAACTAAAATTATAAAATGATTGGATACGATGACTGTACATGGAATAGTCATAATATCACACTAAAAATTGTCCCCACCATGGGGATAAAAGGGAGGGAGTAAGGGGAGGGTTCGGTCAAAATGGACCTCCTGAGTGTCTATTCCCTCTAAAAATGTAGGGGTTCAATAGGAAAATTACTAGTCTTAAAAAACTAAAAAAATTTGGTTCAGTGAACATTTTGTGGTGGCTATAGGGTCCATGACATAGGATTCTCACCCAAGGAAGATTTTTTGATACAACCCTTAGGTTTGTGATGTAAAGGATTTCCCCTAGCCTATAGTTGTGGCATGGATCAAGGCTCTATATAACATCCCACCTTATAGAAATCATGAGGCCCTACCTCATAAGCACTTTGCATTATACATCCCCTAGGATATGGCATGGGGATTCCCTATCAGTCCATGTTGTGGTGTGGACTTCTCAATTATGGTGCATTTGGCCCCCAAAAGGTAAGAGGGTTGACCCCAAAAACCCAACCCTTATGGTGTGGCCCCTTTAGGTTATGTTGTAAGGTAGCAACCCCAATGTATACCTCTATAGTATAGCCCTTAGTTTGTGTCATGGTTTCTCTTCTATAAGAACCACTATGTAAATGCTCTTCATAACTACATTCTTGCCTCCTCTACCATGGACCACCACACTACGGCACCCATCATTATGTATTGGTGCCTACCAGTAGTTAAAATTTCAGCTGCAACGCTACCCCGAATCTTCTCTAATGAACACATGGTCACTCCAAACACAAAAGGATCCTTATTACACATCTGAAAATAACTTCTTGAGATGTTCCAATTATCATATTCCAAATATAAATCCCAATTCACTAAACGACCTATACTCTTGATCAAAAATTCAAACTCACTCCAAAAAGTAATGACCTAAAAAACTTTGGGATTTTAAAAACTCCCAACCATAATTCTTCTCATCCTTGGGAAGTCATGGTAGTACTGTATCCATAAAAATCGACCTATCACAGTCATAAATTCACCAAGTACTCATTATATTCCATCTTGGAATGCTAAACACACTTCTTCTCCACAACCCCAACCACCAAAGTGGACTATTCATCAAAAAACAAGTCACCTTATCATCATCAACAACAAAACCAAGACAGTGATCAACTACACCTATCTCTCTCAAGATATTGATATGTCATATCTAGTTTATCCCAATGCTTATGGTGATCCCCACCATAAGGATTCACTAAAAATAGACCAATTACAAACCATGTTGCACTCCATGATAAAGAAACGCATAGCTATCACTCTTCTAGTGGTCCAAAGACATACTTGATGTGATTTCCTTTTTACGATAAAAAATTCCACATAAAACCACCATTCAATAATCTAGTAATCTACCTTTACCAAAAACAATTAGTCACACTCGTTGATGTGTCATCATCTCACTTGATCACGATTCCTCAAATCTCATAGGCTTTACAAGATCATCTAAATTCCTACACTAAATTATAAACCTTATTATTGGTTTAATTACACGGTTGGATAACAAACCACTATATCTCCTTTTAAAGCCCTCTTCTCTTACACTAGCATGTCACTGATCCCACTCACTCTTATATCACACCAACTCCATCCAAAGATTGATGCCAACATCCAAACACCATCTGACACCACCCCTAATCCTAAATCTGGTATTCCCCAAGGAACAAAATATCATCAAATATTACGATACATAAAAACTACTTGTTTCATCCCAAGTATTCGTAGACCGGTCTCACCACATACAATATTCTTACAACACAAACACTCAACTCCATGACCCACACTCTATCCATCACTGAACGTAATTATTGGATGTGATTATCTCTCTCATAACTGATCATCAACATGAAATACTAATCTCCACCTATTCCTAACTCATCTACAACATCATCCATATTGATAATTAGTATTGTTAAACATTGAGGGTCACACCCTCTAGCCACAAATGGTGAACTCCCTGCCATATTACTTCCCTTACATAATTGTTCAAGTAAAACATTAACATGATCCAATATCATTGCACGTGTGCTACTATTCTCATGCCATGCTCACCCATCCTATAATCTTCTATCATAGGTTAAATCCATATGCCACTATTCCCATAACCATCCCATTGATCACATCAGTTCATTACCTACACATGGTTTCTTGTTGATCCAAAACCCAATGGGCACTACATGTATCCAGTATGCACATACACTCACACAATGAGGCTTTTCTCCAAAATCCTTACCAACCCACACTCTCTTTTCCCTTGTGAGAGTGATCCTAAAAATAACCTTATCCTAGGATCTTACCCATGACCCTAATTGATCTCACCTAAAACCAATGTTTTTATGCTCTAATACAACTCAATCCCACATTTAGACTCACACTCCCATGAGTTGCATCTTGTCAAACCTAGGCTCATGCACCTAACCAACTCGCCATGATTCACTCATGGGTTAATATTATCTAATATAATAAGGAATATCACTTCGTCCAAGGATAACCAAATGATCATATTTCAAAAAATTGTCCTTCTAATCCCATAGGCGTCTACCCATGCTTCAACTATGCCACCAGAAGTGCATCCTAAATTGGTAGGGCCAAGCACCCAACTGGTCCTTCCCTATAAACCAAACCTTGATACAAAACATTTTCCAGGAAATTCATAATTTTAAGAACAATTAATTGATATCACACCCTCTTAGGGGTATCCACAAACCACCTGAACTGGTCTAGTAGAGTTTCATCAAGAAGTAATATGGGAAAACACTATATTGTTTTTTTGAAACTTTTTGTAACTGAACCCCCATCATGATAAACCACACAAGGTTACTAAAATCCCGAGGGAAACCTGTACCTATCTTAATATCACCTCTTATTAATTCAATTCATGTATGGACCCATCAAGAGTCACTTACATACCTCACGTAAATGGAGTTTATAGTTTCCACCGAATAATATTTCACTATTGGATTCACATGATCTACCATCATGATAAAATATCATGGTTTAGTTGAGTAGAATTACACTAACATGATATATAGTAAATCACTATATAATTTTATTTTGACACTTTAAATAACTAAACCCCCATAATCAGTGAAATCAATAAAACATAAGAATTAAAATATAATGTGAATCCTACATACTATCCTTGATTCATGTATGTAGGCCTCTTTTTTGATGTCCCAAGGGCCATAAATAAATTAAAACATCTATGAAATGCATAATATTTGATAAAACACCTTAAACATAATAGTGAAGACCTAGAAAAACAATATTATACCTCTGGTAAGAAAGAAATTCCATTTGAAACGTGTTCATGAATCACTAGTCTGATGCTCATGACAAACTATGAAATATTCCAAGATAATTTTCTTACTATCTTATAAATAATTAATAAATGATATGAAAAAACTTTTTGATTAATCAATATGGTGGTCACTTGATAGTGCATCGGGACAATGTTTCACATGACCTCAGGGGAACCTCCAGGTATACCAAAGGGTGTCAACTAGTGGAAATGGATTAATACATGAAATGGGGAGACTATGATATTGAATCAATATAAGTAAATGGTTGAAAATAATTAAATAGTATCCATAATAAACATAAAATTTCACATGATCAAAAAATAACAATGCTATAATAAATCCATTATGGAAGAATATAGTCATATGACATAGTTGATCACCCACTGCGATGATCACACATACAGAATAAATAAAATGAAATAAAAAATGATATCCTTAATACCATCCCCAGGCTTCAACGATGTTATCTCCAAATTCCCATTAAATGCTCCAACATGATCTACTTCATGTCATGTTCTCAGAAATAAATGTATATATAAGGTATGCATGTGCAATCGAGTTTCCATGTAGGGTGTGGGAAATAAATCTTAGTAGTGTCTCACCGAATTTACATAATATATTTCGTCATATACATGTATTCGTGAGGGGAAATAATAAAAAATCTCAGTCAAGCATGTCAGATTTCATGTATTAACTAAGCTTCCATGATTTAATGTGCATCAGGTTTTCATGTGCAAACAAGACCACCGTGACACATAATCAAACTTTCTTTGGAACCATAAATGAATACCATATTCATCTCTTTTAATTATAATTGTAACCCATCTCTTACCCAAAGACTCGTGGTAGGGTGTCCACCAATCCTTGGATACTACCAAAAGTTATAGGGTAAGACCTCTCTCCATGTTTTGGACTCACCTTCTCAGTCAAGGTGATCTTTCCAACACCTTATTACTCAAGGTGAAGTTGTTAAAACCAAAACCATTTCATTATCTCTTAAGATTGGTAATATTATCCTTCTCTCGTATCATATCACCTCCTAACCAGACCATCCCACCTAGAAGTGTCCATACACCTCCCCACTACCCTCTCACTCTAGACGGTGTCACAGCATAACCACTCCCCTCTTCCAAGGTGGGTCTCTTATACACCTGTGTACCAATACCCTCTCACTCAAAGAATTCCCTTCCAATATCTTCTCACTTAGGGAAAGGCCAAACCAATCTCATGTTTTACCTTCTCACTTAAGGTAGGTCTAGGATTTATATACAATGAGGATTTCATCTCACTTATGGGGATATACTGAGAATTATCTCACAAATAGTGGTTCCAAGCCTTGGGACCTTTCATTAAATTATATGAATCTATTTCCCATCATAATAACATAAGCCGGGCATGTAGCCCATCCCAAAATATCACCAACTCATCACAGGGTTCTAGGCCCTGGGTACCATGCACCTTAACTCGAACATATCTAATCATCCATCTATCCCATTAGGCTATCTCTTTAAACCATTTTAGACTCTATTTTTCAATTCTAATCCTTTTTTGTCACCCCATGGTTACTCCAGAACTATAAGAGTCTTCTTGGAACTAGCCTTATGATTAGGGGTCTAAACCTCATCTAATTCACACATCGCAACCCAATCCCACTATCCAAGGACCATCATGTGTTAACTAGATCTAATTATTATGGAAACATGATTCCAATATACCAAAAAATTCACAATAACCATTCCTAGGTCCTACCTAACATCTCATTCATTAGATCTCATAACCCATCACCTAGAGGAAACCCCTCTCTGACACACACTATCTAGTTCTAAAGGAAATGAACTACTCATAGTGATCACTAAGACTTAACCCAGCTTCAATAGGGTTTCAATCATTAATCTTGAGATGTTTATTCATCTCACCTAGAACCACTAGGTTTAATAATCTTTTATATTCTCGACAATACCTAGGGAAAGTAGTTTATGCTACCAAAATCTCATCTCACATCCTAAAACCTACCTGAGGTCTCTCTCCAACTCAACTAGCACCTCATCCTTTGGATACAAAATCATTGTGAAATTACAAACTAATAATTTTCTATGAAGCACTTATTATAACCTGATAAGGATGAATTCCTCCTTGTCTCTTCTACCTAGGGTAATCTTGGTCCCTAACCATCTAACCAATCACATCAAACATGTATGTAGGAAAGAAATATTGTATAATTATGACTATGGATTTGTATTAAATGGTCCAACCACCTCTATAATAGATTTACCACTCAATACAAGCTTTATTGAGCCTTGGATAAGCCTGTATATTCCTCTTATAATCTTATACTTCCACCCAAGATCTTATCTCAAGACATACAATATAAATAGTTAGGTTTAATTAATTATTTAATTTAATCCAAAGATTCATAATAATCAGAAATCACCTCAGGAATCAATGAATCATTGAAACTACATAGAACCTCATGCATTGATTCTCTCATGACCTACTCTCTCCATTTATGGAAACAACCCCTCAAATAGAGATGATTTCACCATGCTCCAATGAAATCATCACTAAAAACCTAGCTCAAAAAACATTAAAATTAAAAAAACAAAAAATAATTAGAATTGAAGGATTATATAGAAATAAGATACTTAGAATAATTATTGGATCACACATAAACCATACCCCACCATGGGTAATTAAAGGAATGGAAAGGGGGGAGGGTCTAATCAAAATATCAATCCTCAAGTGGATCTTACATCTAAAAACCAAGTGGGGTTTACATGTAAATTACCAGTATTTACTTATAAAAGCATGGTTAGGGAAGTATTATGGTATTTTTATTGGGTCCATAATTCAAACCCCTCACTCGAGGAAGTCTTTTGGGGGAACCCCTAAGTTTATAGTGAAACTTCCTTCCCCAGAACTATGGATGTGGCATGGAATAGGGCTCTATAGTTCCACCCACCTTAGAGGGGGAATCTTGAGGCCTAGCCTCTAGAGAATCTTTCATATTGTAGAACTTTTTCTATGGAATGGAACTTCCTTACAAGATCATGTTATAGAATGGACTCCTTGACTATAGAATATCCAAACCCTAAAAGATATGGGATCAACCCCACAACCCCCTCCCTTAATGAATGACCCCACTAGGAAGTGTCATATAGCAACCACCCCAGGGACCCCTCTATGGTGTATTCACTAGGAAATAGAATGATTTTTCCCCAGTAGTCACCAACATGGTGTGTCCCTTCACAACTATATAATATCCACCACTTCCATGGACTAGCATACCACAACTCCCTCACTACACCATGGTTCTTTCCTACAATTGAAATTTTAGCTACATATCCACCTCAAAGATTCTTTGATGAACATGGGAGAAATAAAACCACAATTAGAGCCTCATTCCACATCCAAAAACATCTTCTTTAGATGATCCAATTCTTGGATTACTAATAACGACCCAATTAACCAATATACCCCTACTCCAGATCAAAAATTCAAACTCCCACAAAAAATTAATGACTCTGAAATCCATAGCTCATTACACTAGGGGAAATATTGATTTTTTTGGACATGGGGTAATAATAATAATTCCTAATTATTTATTATTAGTTATTTATTGATCCATTATAGGGATATATCAATATAATTTTTGGCGGATTGAGTATTTGATTCACTATATTATTCTTATGTAATATGTTATCTCTTGTTATTGGTTTATAAAACTTAAATATTTCCACTATAAGTTTATATTTTATGGGATTTTATAAAATTATAGTTACATTAATATAAATTTATTATCTTTATGGTATATTTATTTTAAGGAAAAATATTTCCTTAAAAATTTATTCTTATCCCTAAGGTACTAGTTACCAACCTCTCATAATCGGGGGAGTGAGATTGAGGCCTTATTATGATATGGTTTGGATATTAGGTGTTGCTTACTCAATTCATGTTTTAAAAAATGATATTTAATCATGTTTATGTCAAGGTAAATTCAATAGGAATAGATAATAGAATATTTGGGACATGAAATATACCCATAAAAAAGATATATCAAACCTTTTTATGGAGAACCTAAAGTTACTAGGATATATGGGTTGAATAAAGGTTAGTGAAAACCTTGTTTATAGTTTTTACAAGAGTCTTACCATGATTAGTTAACATAATAAAGTGTTAAATAATCAATTTAGAAATGATATAGTTTCTTCACATGGAAATAGTTTGAAAATGATTTAGAAAATGGATTTCCAATTACTCGATGTTTTTTATTTTTAGAAACTTGTTTAATAATTCTTTAGAAAAAACTTTTGTATTTTATTGTTCTTTTATAATAAACATGTATTATTGGTATACACATAGATATATCCTAAAATAGATATTTTAGTAATTTATATTAAGAAAATTATTTGGGGATAATAGAGAAATGTAACTATGAAGAATTTTGGATGAGTGAGGATGAGCAGCAGTGAACATTTCTTATGTGGATCCTCAGCTAGTGAGCACAATTTTTCATACTATCCAAGCATTGTTTAGAGAAGATTACTATAATAGTTTAAGAGAAATTGAATAGTCATCAAATATTTTAAATGAAAAATAATAATCATTCATGTTTAAGTTATATTATAACTATCATAATAATGGTTATAGAATATCAACTATAAATTTTTATTCTCATGAATGCTTAAGGATTTAAATGTAGATTTTGTAACAAATTTGTTTGATGTACCACCTCAAAAGTAGTTGGAAATGGTAAAAAAATGAACATTAAAAGGATCATAAATGGAGGGATTTATATAAAAATTTTATTGGTTAATATTTTCTAAGGGAATTAAGGATAGTGAAATCTCATTAAATAATCGTGTAAAGAAAAATTGAATGTTTATACCTAAACCTTGTTATCAGTGTGTCAAGATGGTTCATTTGGATATTCATTGTGATGTTTTTTTAAGAATATAGTGTAGATACATCCAATCATATGAAATTATTGTGGATATCAATGGAAAAGATAAAGTATTATCAGTCTGGAACGAAGAGAGGATAGATAAAACATATAAGGAGCATGGGTGACTATTTGCATTTGAGTAAGATATTGAGTAACTGGATACTGAGAATGAACTATATAGTATCCAAAATACTATCTTAATTTATTCTATGATCATTTATACTATATTAGATATAATATAATCCAAATATTTTATATGTTCTTGGGTATTGGACCATTTGGGATTACATATAGAGATAATTCTTTATACCATGAGAGTTGATACCCCTTTTAGTGAAAGGAATGAACAAGGATTAAAATGTTAATAATTTACCATTATGATTGGTGATGTGGGTATCTCATTTAATTTTTAATGACTTGAGATGAAAACATATTACCTTATAATTAGGTTGGAATTTATTATAAATTATAAATTTCATATTGACTATTATAGTAAAATAGTTTTTTCCATTTCAATTGATAGTGTTTTATATTCATTCTGTAGAGAGTGGGATATTGATGCATGTATTGGTTGTACAATTTTTTGGGATATTGGATGAATCTCTTATTAGTTACTGGGTTTGGTTCTTGAATCCCTAGTAATGGGTAACCATAAAAAGTTTTTAATTTTTATTGATTGGTATCCTAATGTTTTTTCTTAAAATTTCTCTAGATTACATCCAATAAGAGAAGTGGAATTATCTATTGATCATTTTTCTAGAAAAAATCTAATTTATATACCTTCATAATGCATTGAACCATTGGAATGTATATTATTAGAGATAGAGTTCAGAAAATTGGAGTACAAGAAATTCATTTGGATGAGTGTTACAATTTTGGTATTACTGATGTTATTTACCAAAAAGGTCAATAGTAGTTTTCATTTTTTATTTATTGAATATTGGAAACTACATCAAGTAATAATAAATAATAAATATACCACAACTCATATAAAAGATATATTTTACTATATAAATGGAGATAAATGTTTTCCAATATTTTTATTTACTCTTGATAATATCTACCATGGGTAAGAGAGGAGGACGTACTGAAGATATATTTTAAAAGTAATTATGGCCATTATTATTTTTCAGTCATACCTTTCAAAGTTATAAATTCACATACAATGTTCATGGACATAGTGAATCAAAACTTCCACATGTTTTTGGATAAATTTTTGATAGTGTTTATGGATGATATCTTGATTTAATTAGAATCAAATTTGGATTATGAAATATATGTAGATGTTTTTTAATAATTTTATATAAATATAAGTTTTATACAAAGACCTATAAATTTAAATTTTTTATTCAAGATTGAAATTTTTAGGGCATGTTGTTTCAAATAAAAGAACCTATATTGATACAAAAAAATTTAATGTTTTTATGTCTTGGGAGAGGCCTAAGAATAAATATCAGATTATTAGTTTTTTCTGAATCTTTATTAAGTAATTCTCAAAATTATCTCTATCAATTCCATATTTGACTCATAAAGTAGTTATATCTGAATGGGATGAGATATTACAGAAATAATTTAAATAATTAATATAAAAAACACTTTATCACTAGTTATTATCTTAACTGAGTTGGATGATGTCTATGAAGTATATTTTGAGGCTTCAAAAGTGTGTTTTGGAGTGTTTCCATATTCAAAGAGATTTTATCAAGGTGTGTGAATAAATAAATCCATAAATTCATGAAAATAACTATACTAAACCCTATTTAGAGTTATTCATGGTGTTTTATGAATTGAAAATCTAGAAACATTAATTTGTTTGTTAAAATTTCATTGTATATATTGATCATAAGAGTTTAACGTACATCTTTTCAAAATGTTATCTACATTTGAGACAATATTGGTGGGTAGATTATATTCAAACATTCAATTTTTGACATTCATATGATGCTATAAAATAAAATTATATTGATAATTCCATGAAAAGGAATACTGAAAATGAAGTTATTAAGGAAGATGAAAAGTTATGGTATCTAGTGGATATATTGACTAATTTTCATTTAGAGGTAGATAAAACAAATAATGGTCCAGTTATTTCTAGGGTAAATGTGACTTCTTCTATATGATGACAAATAAAGGAGACATGGTTGTCGAAACTAGAATTTATATGTTTGTGGTAAATCTTTTATGGTGGAGAGTCTACTGACAGATGTAGTTTGAAATTATATTTAGCTCTCTATTTCAAGAAGTGATTAGTTATTCCTATACATTTAAGTAATGAAGTGAAGAGGATATTTCATCATTTTAATTTCCCAATGAATTTGGGAATAAAAAATATGTACTATGATATCAATAAAATGTTTTTATGGCCATTAATAAGGAAGGAAAACATTGAGTATATTTCGTTATATTTATTTTTTTAATGGGTGAAGGTAGAAAATAAATATCCAATTAAGTTTTTGTAATGTTTACCTATACTAACCTTGAAGTATGATAACATTGCAATGAAATTTTTGAAAATTTTACCAAGATCACCCTCGAACCATGATTTTATTTGGGTTTTGGTGGATTAAATCACAAATTCTTCACAATTTAACGTATTTGTGAAACAAATTCAACTGATTACCTTACTAAGTTGTATGTCAAGGAGATTGTTAATCTTTATGGAGTTAGGTCTACCGTTTCAAGTATAGATCCTCATTTTATGTTATGATTTTAGAAGAGAAATTATAATTTCTTATGTACCAAATCATATATGGGTATATCTTATTATCCATGGATGGATATACTAACATAATAGATTATGAAGATTTTGGAGGATATGCTTTGGGCATGTGTTATTGATCTTGGATGGTCATGGGTAGACTATTTTACCTTGGTGGAATTTTCTTAAAATAATATTTATCACTCCTTAATTCTTGTCATCCCATTTGAGGTATTATATAGGAGGAATTTCCAATTACCCCTATGTTGGGTGGAAATGGGTGAAATATC
This sequence comes from Viscum album, assembly GCA_963277665.1. Taxonomy (NCBI): domain Eukaryota; kingdom Viridiplantae; phylum Streptophyta; class Magnoliopsida; order Santalales; family Viscaceae; genus Viscum; species Viscum album. The sequence goes on along the minus strand of OY728137.1, from coordinate 841,326,515 downwards.
ACTTGTTGGACTGAGTTTGGTATAAAAGATATTGAACTAGATTAAAGTTATTTTGAAGTGTATGGAGACAACCCAAATTCAAAAAAAAATCACATATTGATAAAATATGATTACCCTTGGAGTTTAGTGTTGGTCATCATGTTTTTTGAAAGTGTATCCTAATTTAGGGAGTCGAATACTTGGAAATTAAGGTAAGTTAAAACCACAATTTATGGGTCTATTTAAGATAGTGTAGAGGATTTTTAAAGTGGTATATCATTTGGTATTACTACCATTATATGATAAGATTCATAATATATTTCATGTATCTAAGTTGAGGAGATTTATATAAGATTCATATCATGTTCTTTCTTGGGAATTAGTGAACTTATAATCCAATTTTCCTTTCATTGAAATATCAGTGAAAATTTTGAGTAGGAAATATATGGTTTTAAGAGGAATTCATATTCCTCTAGTTTGAGTGTTATGGAAAAAATTAAATTTCCTAAATGAAACATTGGACAGGGAATCTAACATGCGATAGTAATTTATGGAGCTCTTTATTGGTTCAATTATCCAATAATGTATTTATTTTTATATGTACCCAAACTCTAGTTTAGTCAATGCCAAGCTAGTTTTATGTTTAAATTATACATTTCAATTGTTAAATGATAACGATAGATAACTTCTTATATTAGAGGTTTGTATACTATTAAAATAAATAGAAGTTTTATTAAAACCATATACTACATAAAATCTAATTCATCCTACATTAAAAACTAATATTATAAAATAAATGTGATTAAATAAATTTTGTGACCCCTTTTTCGATAAATAGTTGCTTTGGACGTCACTTTTGTATTTTTTATGTTTATCTTATGCTGATAAAATTATTTTCATATTTTTTTATATATTTTAATATTTTTTTACTTAATAGAAAGGTTGAAACTCTATTGACATTTTATATATTTGTATTTATGAAATGAAGATTTAGAATCATGAGTAGGAGTCTATGTTAGAAACTAATGTTGTTCCAAGTGTTTTCCAAACACAAAATCAACCCAATGCATTCAAAAAATTTGTTTTGTAGGAAGATGAAATGTAGAATAAATTTACCAATATATACTAAAGTTATAATATAAAAATTAATATAAAAAATAATGTTCATATTAGTTGATTCATGATATGTCAGATGATAAAACTATTATAATAAGTTGTGGGGGAAAAATTACTGTGTGAATTCACCTTAGAGGTTTTATATCGGATGAAAAAGATTATATAATTTGGTATCATGGCTATCAATGTTGTAAGTCTTGGATTTCTAAAACTTTACCAAGAATCATTATGAGTTAGTATAAGGGGTGCATGAACTTATAATAAGTTGATATAGATTATATTATCAAGTGAATGCATTGTATGGTACTAATGATGGTTGTGAACTTACTAACTTATTGATAAGATATTTCTCAATGTAGTGACAAATCTATAATTAATTGTTAATCAAGTATGTGGGAATCAAAATTCATTAAACATTCCTATGGATATATCATTTTTTTGGAAACCATGAGGAATGTGATGAGAATTAATATATTTGACCAAAAATGGTTGTTATATTCTTATGAAAGGCATGATTATTTTGATGTTTTACCCTATAACTAACTTCTATATACTTTATGATTACCATTATTCATGGGTTTTTAATATTAATTAATTTCTTATAACAGAATTATAATTATTTTTTGTGATATTGTTTGTGATAATGTACTAATGGTATTTATCATACTAAAAGTTCATAGTAGTTACCCACTATCATGAGAACATAGAAATTAAATAATATTATCCTTAAATGTATGTTCTATATCTAGATAATATATTTTTTGGGAAAAATTATACAAACTATCTCAGGTAGGGGATCATAATACATTAAGACTTATTCTCATGAAATTTTTTATTGGTAATCTTCTATATGGGAGGTTATGAGAACTAGAACCATTGGTTGTAAATCTACATTTTTCTTTGTCATTGGATATTCTCATTTACATCTGTGTTTAATATCCCTTAGAATTTAATATTATTATTAATGCATGTCATGAGTCATATAATTTGATGTATTGATGAAAACACTGACAATATATGCTCGTGGTGAAGTAAGATACATTGGGTGTGTCATGAATAATATTTCATTAATTAATAATTAAATAAATTATTTGTATCTTCTCTTCATTATAATAATTTAATATCTTCATACTTTTGATATAAATGGAACTATGTGATCATGTTCATGTCCATGGCGTTCTATTATCAAGTTCATTTCCAAAAACTCATGAAAGGGGCATCAAGAATATAGGTTGATGACAGCAATATAAAACCTTCTGGATTGAAGATATTAGGATAAAGGGATTTTATTTCATAGAGGGTCACACACTAAGTTTATTTATAACACCAATCAAATTATATATGAATTTAATGTGTTAAATAAATATTATTACCATAAATGGTTTAAAAATTATTCTTTTTTGATTAATTATAAAAAATCAAACACTAGTTATTCAAGAGAATATATATGTGAGTTAGATATTTAATAAATATTAATACTCTATTTTAGTGAATATAATATTTTACTAATTAATGAGAAAATAATTCATTGGTATTTAATTATTTTAATAATTATTCATTACTCAATTTTTTTAAATACTGAAGAAGAATGGTGGGTTTAATTAATGGTCTTGTGGGAAATGATATATTAAATAATATTTGACTAAATTTAAATTTATTTATTCAAGAAATAATATTTATTTATCCATGATTTTATAATGAATATTAAATAATAATGTTGTTGTTGTTGTTATTTATACATGGGGTTCATCGTGGATTAAGATAATAATAAGGGATTATGAGAAATTATTTATTATCTAACCCTTGTTTTATAAATTTGTAGTTATTTCATACTCTAAAACTATCCCTGAAATTATAATCATTGTGCCCAAAAAATTATAATGAAAATATTCTCAAGCCCTAGAGAGGTCCTCTCCAAGAATGATCTCAAGAATGGAGAGTGATCCTCACCCTCCACCCCCCTCAAGTCTAGAGAGAACAAAATAATCATTTTTCCTTGAATTGGTGCTTCTTTCAATCAATAAAGAATGATGAAAATGTTAGAGTCTTATACACTATATGCTGGGAATTTCTATATAAACTTTAATAGGATCATAGATAATATATGTGTCACCACTAAAGGGATTCTACACTTGAATCCTCTCATTTTAATGATGGTACACCAAGAAGTTGTTTAATTAATCTTCCCAAAATAAAATATTCCAATGTGAGGTAATTATTAATCTATATAACTAAATTATAAATTATATTTGATGATCATGTGTCATGGATTCCAAGGATGTTATTTCATTGACTGATAATGTGAAATCTAACGGTGTTAATGAAAAACTATTTTTGGGAATGTTCTAGACAACTTCCACATTTCCTCGAAACCTTTTACTGGAATAAAAGTGGTCACATGTCAATTTATATATATTTATTGATCATTGATCGATTAAATGAATTTTTTTAGTTTTCATTTTCAGTTTAATCGTTATTTAAATATAAATTTCAAGATGTTATTTTTTATTCTTTATTCTTGATATAATAAAAATTGGTTAGTTATATACAAATAACATCTAAAGAATCCGTCAAATGGTACCATGTTTTAGGGTATTATATATATCACAAGATTACATGGTGTGTAACCCATAATAACACCTTGTGTAATCATGTACATAACACATGGTGAACCATGAGAAATTTGGGTTGTCATGTACTAAATACATGTACCATGAATTAATACACTTTATGTATTGATCGGTCTAGCCTAGTACATGGTTTTATAGACTAAAAATTGTGTAACTCTTTGAAACGCCATGTAGTCCATGCATTTTCATAGTGGAAAACATGTAGTTAAAAATGCTTTTTTATTTATTACATGATATGTGAGATTGAAAAATGTGTGACTCATAATTCATGTGTTGTGTAACTCTTAGACACATTATGTTCTTCATAGATATCTAATACTGATAGACACATCCATTCCCTCGACATGTCTCATGAATATACGACAAAGTGAAAAGCATGATGTGTAGATCACTTGTACAGGTCATGTATTTTACTTATTTATGAAAAATTAATATTAATTAAGTGTTACATTTAAACATAATCAAAAAGTGTCCATTTCATAATTTTTAATAGTGCATGTCATGTTATTAGTTTTATATATATTAAATTCTTAACTAATATCTATTTAATATCTGGAACTACATACTGTATATAATTGAAATACACTGAATACTCTACATGCATTAAAAGAACCACACACTATGTAAATTACATGTGTTTGTGTGTCATTTATTTATAGTTCATTTCATTTAAGAACATGAAAAAACGTGTATTCTATATTTCATATGAGTAGATAGTATATGAATAAAATGAATGATAATTATTTTTGGGAAGGTAATCATCATATTGCCTCTAAGTACATACTTTAAACATATTTTATTTGAAATTAAATTAATTTATTTAATTTCTATAAAATTATAATTGATAGGAATATAAATTTCTATTTGGATATATATTAAGATAAATGAATTAAATAATTAATAAATATAATTAATTGATTCAAATGTGTTTTATCTTAAATAAGAATAATTTAAATGAATACTAGTTTGTTAAATGGGTATTTTTTTCATGTGTATAGATAATTATGAGCTCAGACTATCATGTTTATTTTATTGGTTTATTTTCATTTATTATTATTAAATTAAAATGATGGAATTCGTTTCATCCAATATCTATATTATGTATGAACTCCATGTCCATATTTTCTTTTTATCGAAACCCCAAAATCATTCCATTGGTTCCCCTCGCCTATGAGTGAGTAAAAGAAAATGTAAAAGATGGTTCTCCCAAGAGAGTGGAATTGGTCTAAATATGGATATAGTGTGAAAGCAACCCATGAAATACATGTCACATAGATGGAATGATGCAAATAAAACTAGGGAGTGATTTCTGGATTTTCTACCTGCCATCAAGGGTAATTTTATCAACCAGTAGCTAAAAAACCTATAGAAAAGTTAATGATCATGCCACTTTATTGTTCTATTTATATCAATTTCATGGTCAATTATTTATGGAAGTTTTATTTTGATCACTTAATAAATGAATTAACTAGCATGGAATATATAATTAAAATAAATTAAACTATGAATAAATTTTATCTATATATGTTTCGTCACTAAAGAAAATTATAATAAATATTAACAAGCATGTAATACGAAAAATGGAAAATTTACGCATAAAGTTAAAAAAATCCCTCAAATAAAAATATTAAGTCAATAAATTATTACACTACTTATGTTTAGATAAAACCATAGTTAAGAGTGTTCAACCGGGCCATGTCAAAGTGATTTCAATTATCATGTAATTGTATCTTGAGTTTTGGGTCGACTTAACCTATTTTACATCAAGGGTTTGCTTTCCAAGAAGGGCATGGTGTAACTAGGAGGAAAGTGTAAAGGAAATCCAAGTCTAGGATTTCAATGTTAGGGAGATCACTAAATATATCAAAGAGTTATGAGTCCATGTAGTTTTAAATACCTTCCTATCTAAATAATTAATCTTCAATGAAGAAATAATTCTAATGTGATGTAATTATTAATCTCCATAAATTATTTATAAATCATATGTTATGATCATATCTCATGGATTCCAAGTATTCTATTTCGTTTATTTCTAAAGAGAGATCTGAAAATTTAATGAAAACCCATTTTGTGGAATGGGCTTGACCACTTTCTCTATACCTTGGAACCTTCACAATTCCACTCATGTTTTTTAATTAATATATGTACTAGATGGGATGGATAAAGCTAGAAATGGATTCTCGGGCCATTAATATTTTTTCTTATGACATATATAGGGACATAGAATGAAATATTATTGGATTTAAACATAGTTTTTGTCTCATTACATAGAGATCCTGTGAAAATATTGTAGTATTCGTGGAGGATGCAGTAGACACTCATCTCTATGAGGGTAATAAAGGACTTGATGAAACCCTCATTAATCCCTCAATAATTTTTTCGGGTGATGAAGAAAAATAATTATAACTATTATATAATTAGAGACTCTAAATTTTTTTCCCTCTTTAAAATATTTTAAATAATTTTTTTGAGTTAGTCACAGAGTCGATGACCTGTTCTGGGTCTTGTGGAGCCTCACTATTGATATATTAAAAAATTTAAATATAATATATCACATGCATGATATTTTCTTAGAAACAATGTAATAACTCCTATGTTGTTTATTTTATGGGAAAACTAGTAACCCCATTAAATCTGGAATGTAGGTCTTACCCTTGGATTGGTATCATATTTTTCAGCATCAGGCACTGTAGTTTAATTAAATCCCCAGTGAAACATTGGGTAAAATAAAAATAATTAATTTTATTTATTTATTTATTTACAAATAAATGTTCCTATCCTAGAAATATTTTATTAATACCTAACTATAGATATTATATATGGTTATTTTTATAACCATATATATGGAGGAAGAGATATGCGGGGGAAAGTGTTGGCGGCCGACAGTGAGATCATAGATCGATGATCAGAATAATGTAGAGTTTTTCATCATCAATAGAGTTCTTGGATCTCTCGAATGAAAACAGTATGGAAAAATTATTCTTCAATTATTGATCCAAAATCAAGGTAGGGTGTTGGTTTTAGTTACATAATTTTCCTTTTCTTTCTTTTTGTGATGAACATGAATTAATTTCTTATAATTTAATTCACGGATAATGATTGTTTAATTCTTATTGGTTATTTATATTCCTAGAATTAAGAATTTGATATTATTTATTTTTTATGTAAAATTTTATCTTATTACCCTCTTTATTCTATATATTAAATCAATTATTTCAAAATAAATATGGCCTTCATTAGATGCACTATTTTTTGTTTCGTGTATTTATTCATTTGTTCTTCGACATTCATTTTTCAGTATTTTTGTTGGCTAATAATTAAACTATATTGAGGGAACCAATAATTTTGAAATAAATTTTTAGTGAAATATATCATTCGTGCAGGTTCGTTTTTGGGTTTAGAGATATGATATAGGAAGGCATCAATAGAGGGAATCTATCGATGGTACAACTGATGGTTGTTTCATAAGCTGAATCAAGCGGGTATCTATAATGGTGTGACAACATGAATTTTTCAAGAAATGGGTGGCCATAATTTAGACATATATTATGTTTTTGGTTTCATCTACCCATATTTGAATGTTTTTTTTAGATTCCTAGTGAATATGAAGGCGGTGGTGGTATGGGTGAAGATGCATGAACATGCTGTAATTTCTATGAAATTCTTCTCCACACAATATGTAGTTTGGAAGAAAACATGTAGTATAGACCCCTATAACTAGTGGATTGGGTTTATACATAGATATAAATATCATATTTCATTTGAGATACCCACACAGCGTGTGGAATTTAGTCAGTTGTCTTGGCATGTATAGGGAGTACATGTACAGGAAGCCATGTGATCCCACACATCATGTGTGTCGGGGCACACCCCATGTAATTCATAAAATACATGATAATAGGTAATAGGAGTATAAAGGAGTGTCATACATACCTCTACACATCATTTCTTTTACCAAAATACCATGTATCTAGAGGATTCCGCGACATGCGAGATGGAAGGGCACATACAGGACTTGACATAGTGGGAAACACCGTGTACTTTCCCCCAAAATCTTCTACCTTGTGTGTATACTTCTTTCGGACTCAGATTTGGGCCATTGAGCATCCAAATATGAGTTGTATCCCATATCTGATATGATGGTGGAATTTGTTTAGTGACTGATTTATAACTTAAGGTGATACAAACAGTACTCTTCTTCTAGTGAAATCTAGCTGATGGAAGTGATCGAGTCTGATCATCGGAGTGACATATAGGTCGTTACTCCCCTAGCTCACTAGGGAATAGGTCCCTCATTTAGAAATGGAGTGGTACTCCCCCATCATCAAGCTCCAGTTGGGATTAGGTCCTCCGCTAGATATTGTTCTCCCTCAACTGTGGATCATAGTAGCGAGGAGCGGTCCCTCCACCCTAATTCTTGTGAGTGTTTTCATTTGTATCAACATATTGTGAGTTTAGATGGACATATTTTTTATAAGGACCAAATATTGTTACCTCTCTAATGAGTTCTATCAGCATAGTGATACCTAATGGGTGAGTTATCTCGGATGAATGTTACCTTTGAGCATCAAGATGAATCCTTGGATAGAGGTGAGGGTGTGACCTCGCCTTGAGACCTCGAGTCTTCCTTTTAGAATATATGGTTTATCTTGTATATCCCCTTGACATTGTGGTTTATAGATAAATCCCTATTTTTTAATGCTTGGTTTTGGTGATTCAAGGTGTCCTATCAAGTATGTTTATACTCACCCTTTCATGGACTCTTCCCATATATTTCATGATGTATTAATACAAAAGGCCTTTTGATGGAGTCCTGGGTGGACCAGGAGTAGGTGGAGCTTATTTATATTAGTCAGACCATATAAGGTTATAATATTTTCATGTTGATAGCAGTCCCCTTTTATTATATGGTTGGACTCTTTTTGCAGTTATAGTGGGTTTGTATTTTGACCATTGATTTTTCATAATGATTATCATACTCTAATGTGGGATTTATTGTTTTAAATGCATTTATAGTATGATTTTATTATCATCTCCACATTATATTGGTGTATGAAAATTTGTGTGTGTGTAAAAATACTTTAGGATAAGGCCTCCCATGTGTTTGATATGCCTAATTGGATCTAGTATCTAGACTCTATATTATTTGATGTGGGCTTGGGGTGTCACACTCAGCTTATTAGCATCCATTCAGGACCTAGTGGGTTGGGTCATGATAGTATTGGACCTTCCTATGGGTGACAGTTATCATGACATAATGGATCCCATATGTGTTAAGATAATTTGGTGGTAGTCAAATCACTCATTTTTATATTACTATGGGGACTCCTAGGAAATTAATGTTGAGTTTAAAAGAAAAGTGTATCTAATAAAATACTATTCGATGTTGATATGGGGTTAGCCTCATTACATGGTGATCCTGGGAAAGGGAACTAGTATCCATGGCATATGCAGAGGAATCTCTCCCTCAATAGGGGAACATGGGACTCATCGATACCCTCATTCATCCCTCAATAATTTTCCTTGGTGATGAAGTAATAGTTTGGTAACTAGTATGTAATGGTGTGTCAACACTTTATCAAGAATCATTTTGAGATAGTATCAAGTGGATATTTTAGTTCTAAGATGTTTATAGAGATTATGTTATCAAGAATACATATTATAATATTGTAATTAATGTTTCTAACTTACTAATGTATTGATAATATGTTTCTCTGGATAGTGAAAAGGCTATAATTCATTATTATTCAAGGAAATGAGGAGAAAACTTAATCAAACATGCCAATTGATATATACTTTCTTGCAAACCATAAGGAATCTGATGGAAAGTGAGGTATTTAAACCTAATAGTATTTATATTGTTATCAATGTCATGATGTCCCAAATGTGTGTCTATTAAAACATGGACTATCTTGGATGGATATAGTTATGAATGGATTGTATAATTGTATGGATGTTTACCCCTAACATTGATAAGGACATCTAATGAAATAGGATTTGATGTTGAGATAGTTTAAGAATCATTACATAGAGATATTGTGAAAATGAGATGAAATCTTTGAAGGATATGGTGGAATCACATCCCCTAGAGGGGAATAAATTCCTCATCTACACACTAATTCATCCTTCGATGATTGTCTATGGTGATAAAAGGAAAATTATAGTATCTATTGAATCAGTCCTTCATATGGGGTACATTTTTCATGACATGATGGAACTATTCCATGTGAATAGAATGTGGTGGTAGTAAAATCACTAATTATTTTGTTATCATGGGTCCTCTTGGGAAATTCATATTATTTTTCATGCATTTCTTTTAATTTTGGGTCATTTTCACCCATTAGTATATCTTATTGTATGAGTTGATGTTTCCCGGTGGGATATTTGAAAATTAAAAAATGTCTCTTGGGGATGAGTTAGTGACACCCTTGGGATATGAAATAGTGTTTCATTTCTAGAATGTTTTCTAACTACTAGGATAAGCAAAATGATGAATTGACATTCCATAAATACAACCACTCAAGTTAGATACACTTAATTTCTAGGGTATCAATCCCCCTATTATATTTTCTCATTATAACATCATTTATCTCAAAAAAGGGTATCTTTAAGGCATGCATGGAAGGTATAGGTTGACACCATCTAATTTTTAATTTACTTTGAAAGGATCTCTTAGATATAGGTTGACAGGTTTGATATGGAATGAGATATTCCACCCTAATTGAAGCCATATATCTTTTAAAACATAATTTTATTATTTTTTGTATATTATTAAAACATGGACTAGTCGATATACATATAGTTGTGAATGTAATGGCTGGTCATTAGGATTTGACCCCACAATATAGAAAATGTCATCCAAGGAAGATAACTCAGAATGGTTTCACGAGTAGTCTCATTATAAATAGAGATTATAAAATGACAAGACATCCATGGAGGAAACAACATACAATCAACCTTAAGAAGTAAATGTGGTAGTTTTTTATACCCTCATTCACCACTAGATGATTATACCTAGTGATAAAAGAAAATAACAGAAACTAGTTCACTAGCTGAACCTATGGGGGACTATTATCATGATGTGATGGATCTCTTTCCTATGGAGATAATATAGTGTTTTTCAAAAAAATTATGTTATCATGGGGTATTACCAATAAATTAATGTGGAATTCCATACTTTTATTTTTTCTATGATTCATTTCCACCTCCAAGTATGTCTCTTTATACAAGTTGATATAGATATGTCACTTTTGGGGGGCAGAGTTGGTGACACCCCTTAGAAATGGGCCTTGAAATGAATGTACCCTAAATTCATGTATATAATAAAATACATTATGGTTAGTTTAAGAGTATGAAAATAATATGGGAAAAGGTTTTATTTTATGATAAAGTGATATAGTTTTATGGAAGTTTGAGCATGTGATGTAGTATGATGTGGTTGATTCATAGTGAAAATTTTCAAATGGTTTGATACTTTTTTAATTTTCATTAATTACTTGGTTATCGGAACAATAAAGAGTTAATGATTGATTCTCCCTAAAAAATCAACTAACTTTAACTAATTATTTTATAAGATGAAATGAAGTGGAGATTTATGGCCAAGAGTTACATGGGATATAATGGAGGTATTTACTCATAATTTCATTAAATGTATAAGTAAATGAATGGATTGGGGAGAATATCTATAACCTATATAAATAGGTCTTGGTAATGGGTGATATATAGGGATATCAGGAATCGATCACTGGCTGAAACTCTCCCCACCCAAAAGTTCACTTTTTCATTCCCTCTTTATCTCTAAGATACTATAAAATCATGAGGTAATCTAAAGATACTATCAAAAATAATTTTGGTGATATGTTGAAACCCATGGATAAACCTTGGAGGAAAGAGCCTTTTGTTTTTTCTAGGTTTTCTTCATCAAACACTGATTAAAGGTGATGAAAAAGAGAATTCTACTATGTAAGGTACTCGTTTTCATTTATAGTATCATATGAATTTTGTTTCAATTTCATGTTTTTATTCAGTTTATAGGTTTAGGTTTTATTCTATAATAGGTTTGATTAATCATTAATCTATGATTAGAAACCTATCATTGGTACTAGAACCTTTCATTCTATTTATTTTTCTTTGAAATAATTTGAGAAATGAAGTTTTCTAAAATCATAATACGTTTCACATTATAGGTTGAAAAATACGATACATATTTTGTTTAACCTAATTGAATCACAACATGTGATATTGGATATTGTAACATGTGGCTTAGTTCTATTCCATTGATTTTGTACAAGTCAAATCGTAATACATTGGTATATCATATCCTATGGTAGCTCTTTGTCATGGGTTTGAAAACTAGTGTGTCATATCACTTTTATGATATCTCTATATATAATAAAATATGATTGTTTATCATATTTAATGATTTTATTAGTTGTCATAAAGTATTACTAATAATGTATAAAGGGTTTATGAATCATATATTTTTAATCGTATCCTCTGATTGATCCTAAATTGTTAAAAATGATTTCTTGGAGAAAATTATTTTTTATTTATTTTCAAAAATTAATTGAATAATATAATTTATAAATGGTTTTATAAATTATAATAAAATTTACTTTAATATATTTTTTAATTTATAAATTTTTTTATAAATTAATTATTTATAAAGTGTTTATAATTATTTAATTAAATTATAGGGAAACAATTATTAATAAATATTACATAATATTAGGTTTTACTATTGAAAATTTACATTTAAAATTATATGAAATGACATATAATTTAGATATAAAATGTTTATATAAAAATTTTAAGATTAATTTATAAATATTTTATAAATTAAAAAAATTGGTAAAATATAAATAGTTTATATTTAAAAATAATGAATTATTCAAAATGTTGATTAAAATTGTTCAAATTAAATGTTTCTTATTTAAATAATTTATTCAAAACATATCAAAATAGTTTTGATAGATGATATGATAAAAGATTTAAATAATGTTAATATGTGATATTTATATTATGTAAAATGTTTATATAATAGAAATTGAGATAATTTTTTTTTATATTTCAGGAAATATCATATAATAAAGTAAAATTTCATATAATGTATATTATGAAGAAGTTTATATTGAGGATAAAGTATAAAGATTATATATTTATTTGATTATGGAATATCCATAATGAATCATAAATTGATTATAATTTTTTATTTATAAATTGTTTGTAAATGTATTTCTCCTCATTGAAAATAAATAAAATTTTATTTATTTATTTATTTTAATTATAATAATAATATTTTTATATTACTTATGATGTATGATTATTATGTATATATTAATTAATAACATAAGTTTATACTTATAAAATTGTATTATCGCTCTAGGTATGAAAACATAACATTTAGTTTTCATCTATATTAACTTTTGTGTGTATTTAAACTTATTATCTTTGGTTGTTGACTATAGTTTATACTTATTAGGTATTGGAGATATAATGAATTGGATTCTATCTTGAGTAAAGTATCTCTGTATAGAGTTACTTTGGGTCAGACTTCCCAATGTCCTAAAGGCTTATTCGTTATTCTAGAAAAGTGAGGGTTGTCTATTTGTAGCTCTAGGATTTCTCTTGTAGTGAATATCAATTTCATAAAATTACAAACCATTACATAAAAACTTCATGTACCTTATATATAGGAAGAATTTGGATAATTATAAATATGTCTGAATTCTATTTTTGGGTGAGTAACACAAACCATTGGTGGTGTAAAGAGTTATACATTGATTTGGTTATAGCATATTAATTTCATGGTTGTAAAAGGATTCCATACAAATTCATTATAATAATTAATATATAAAAGTGAGTACCATGAGATAATATTGTGAGATTTAAACCCATTAAAATATTAATTTTGAGATTCATTCCAAATAAAACACATGTCAATACCTTGATCATCCAACTGGGTAGCATCATACTAGAATTAGGTGATAATGGATTATCTTATGTAAATCATGGTGAAAATTAATGTACATTAGAAAATGATGCACCACTAAGAAGGGGGGTTTAATTAGTTTTATTTTTTACAACTTATTTCTATTTAAATTAACATATGTGATCTTTTAGGTACCAATCCAATCAATATATAAATATTATCCTTACCTGAATAAAATAGAAATTAAAATATCATAAGACACACATAATTTTAAAAGGTATGTTCTAAAAGTGGGTAACTAAATATTATCATGATAAAGAGAGTCTTACTCACATATTTTCCTCTAGAATAACTCAAAATTTGCAAGTGGTTATGTGGGTATCATCCTCTACATATGTGTTTTCTCAATAATTAAACTATATCCCATTGGTATTAGAATAACTCCTACTAGGATATGCATATTTTAAAACTAAGTTATTATGATCACAAGATATTCCATTCTACTTCAGTAATTGATGATGATAATCTTCTTATCAAGCCTTGTAAGTGATTAGAATATAATATTCTCACCTCTTCAAGATCATCAACTTCTGATAATCACATTTGAAACCATAACAATCATCATTTCTTACTTCTTTCACATCTTTAATTATTATTTTTTCAATATTGATTCAGTAAATAATATTGATTTTAATATTTCTACTCTTAACTGAACAAAAAAAATTATTCTATTTTCTTTTAAACCAACTAATTGTTATTCAATATCAATTTTAGTTCATGCACTTCATTACATTGAAACCACATTTCAAAATATTCTAGAATAATTAAATTGAGTAAATTTCATGCCAAATCACATTACATAATATTTCCCCAACAATTTTTATGGTTTTACTCCTCCACGCACATATAATAAGTAATTTCTCATGTGGTTCTAGCTCCTATGATTTTTAGATAAAATTCCATAAACACCCAGTTTCATAAATAAGTTAATTATATAAAGTATCCAAGATATTTTCAATATTCAATCACTAAAATAATTTCCAAATACTTTAATTTTAAAGTACATATTTTCACCTAAAATTGATGTAACACCCCAAGATTTCATAGTGTGTTATTTCTTCAAAATAATTCAATAATTTCACTACATGCAACACCAAGTTCAAGCACACCATGACTTACCAAACAAGCCGTTCAAAAGAGGTTATGAATAGTATTAGATAAATTTTAATGTTTATATAATCCTTATAATTTTAGAATCCATATTATGAGTTTCTTAGATATAATGCAAGAACAAATTCATTTTCAGTGAACCCTTTTTAAATACAATATTTTAAACTTTTTACTAAATGGGGACATCAAAAAAATTTAAAATGAAACATCCCAAGCTTCCACGGTACGCTTTTCTTTGAATAATACAGTAGCGTGTGTTGTACGCAACTTCGAGTTCTAAAACACCGCGACTAATCAAAGTAGCCGTTATGAATAGTAATAACCACTTTTTAAAATTATAGAAATTTTATATTTCAAAATGGAATTCATTTTTGAATTCGTAATATCGAAATTATCCTAAGTTGAATTTTTTGTAACTTTCTGAGAACTTCCAATTTTTTTTATGAATAGTGAAAAAATACTTAAAACAACTTTTTTAATCAAAATAATTTATTGTGATAAATTATACTATTTAGTGGTTTTAAAGTATAATTAGAATATATTTTTATCATTTTATCCAATGGTGGTCATTAGAATTAATTTAACATTGAAATTAGACATAAACAATTGCCAATCTTTTGATATAAATTGTTTCTTAAAAACACGCTATTTGTTGTGACAGTGGAAATTAATTATAAAATTAATTAATGCAACTTATATGTTTGTAATTTTGTAAAATAGACATCATTTTTGATTTCGGAATATCTAATTTAGCCTAAGGTGAAATTTCGGTACTTTTCGGACAACTTTCATATTTTGATGAATAGTGAAAATTACTAAATTTTAATTAAAAACAACTTTTTTAATCAAAATAATTAGTAGTGATAAATTCTTAATTTTAGTAGTTTTAAAGTATATTTAGAATATATTTTTACCATTTAATATAATTTTGGTCATTGGACATAATTTTACAATTAAACCGAACATAAACAAGTGTCAATCTTTTGATAATTATTATCTCTTAAAAACACGCTTTTTGTTTTGATAGCGGGAATTAATTTTAAATTAATTTCTGCCACTTCTGTGTTTTGAATTTAGAAATATGGATTCCATATTTGGAATCAGGATGTTCAAATTGTGTAAATAGGTAACTTTTATTTTTAGACATTTGGAATAATTACTGCGGTAAATATTTTATTTACCATGGTTAAGGGTAAATCCGGTAAATAAGGGTTATAAAATAATATTATAATAATACTAAATTACCCTAAAACGTGTCTTAACCCTATTGGTTGATACATGGTCGACCATGGGCATCTTTGGGTCTATTTGGGGACCCCATGGATCCACTTGTAAGTGATAATGACACATTATATTAATAAAGTTAAAATAAAAATAAAAATGGCATAAGCTTACATCTTTTAGAAGAACAATTTTTACATAGGGTTATACATGTTGGATTTTCGATTATAAATATTCATTAGAAAGATAAAAATATTTCCTACATAATGATATTTTATTTATAATTTTTAGACATTAAATAATATATTTTATTTATGACACAATGATGATGCAGTAATTACTAAAATAGTAAAAAATTAAAATAATTGATATTATAAATACCCAAATAAATATAATATGAAACTTCTAATGAATTAAACTAATTTTCTAGGATAATATGATATATTAGGATTGATTTAATTGACTTTGTTCGAAGTAATCAATCTGTTATGAGTTTTACAAAAATCAACTATTGAATAGTGTCAAAATTGACATAAAAGAGTTCTTAAAACAAATATTATATTATTAATTGATATTAAATTCCTAAAAATCTAAGGATCGGCCAAGAGACTTATATTATGATAGGTTAATAATTAATGGACCACTTGGGGGTCTCTTGGATGTATATAGTAAGTTTATTAACCATATTATATAAAAATACAAAGAGACATTGTAAAAGTGAAACTAATTAACTTAGAGTTAATACTTAAAGATAAGGTTAATATAAGTACCCAAACCTGTCTAAATTCTATTGTATGAGTTTTTTTCGACCTATACTCACCTCATCCTTTTAATAGTCAACTTTGGAGCCTTTGGAAACCGAATATGAATTTATTATAAATTAATATTTCTAGCTTTTCCAAAAGTGCCCCTCACCCCTCTTATAAAAGGGCACTCCTCCTTCTCTTTTCCTCACACCTCTCAAGCCACTTGGCTCGTCCAAACTCTGCCCAACTAAGCTCCCCAAATCCCTCTCCTCCTCCTTGAAGCTTCCCCTTAGGCAGAAAGCATTTCAAGAAGTCCTTTGGTTCCAACCAAAGTGAGTTACCTAAATTAAAGGTAACAATTTCTCTTAAAGTATTTTCATTTATTTTGCTTCTCCAACCCCCAAAATCTTTTTATTTCCTTTCTTTTGTAACAACACCAGTATCCTAAATATACTAGGATGTTGTTATAAGAAGGATTCAAACTACACATACACACAACTCCATCTAATGGATGATGAACATAATGTTTCTGTGGATGGCAAACTAACGCCTCACGAAACAATGATTGTTCAAATACATCTTACCACCTCTCATGGTGGCCATTATGATGGCACTGTAATTAAATATGATATTAATGATATATATTTTATATATAAGCTTCTGTAATTCCATTTTATTTCATTCCATTATTCGTTTCATGTTGTATATACATACGATAATTTCATTTGAGGAAGTGCGGACTACCGCCCCCTTAAAATGATATGACTCGTTCATACCACACATGGAACGTATAAAGGATGGTGTTAATGAACTTAAGTAACATATATAAAATATTATATTATACTGTAATAGTAATATACCTATGTATCATTTGGATTTGATTCTTTTAAAATAAAAATTAAATGAAAGTAGCGTTCGTGCGTACGTACGGACTACCGTCTCCACGAACGCGATAAGATTCATTCTCCATCATATCCATTCAAGTCTTATTCTCATTTTGGGGTTAAAAATAATGTTAATATCATTCTGGATATGAATAAGATACAACAAACATGGCTTATGTAACAAAACATATAAAAGAAAATGAGTAAGTTAACACCCGAAACGATGATAATTCTAAGATATTATTAATAAATCAATGTTAAAAGATCAAATATGATATCATATTAATATATATGATTCTTGTATAATTTAATAACAATTATTTCACCATTATACAGGAGGTTAACATACCCCAACCAAGGAAAAGTACAAGGTAAGGGTTATTTCACAATCTCTTCATTATCCGAGGTTGTTTATATGTAATAATCTACTGGGATCTCTTTATCATCCACATCCATGTTTCTTAAAAATGTATTTCAAAACATTTTTACTATTTACAAGAATATGGGTTAAAGTCATTTATACCCTTTTTTTGACTTTTTATAAGAGGTTTATAAAGGAATCTTTCTGTCGTTTTCAAAACAAGGTCCTTTTTAACCTTTTCGAAAAAATTAAGGCAAGAATGCTTTTTTTTAACTTATACGGCGGGTGCGTCTATTTTCCGCCGTTATAAAATCTTCAAAGCTTCCCTTACATGCTTATAAGAATATTTTCAAAGAAAATGTTTTATTTTATATGGATCTTAAATGATTTCAAAATAAAAGGAGATATTTCTTTTAAAATAATTTTGATTTCATCTATGTCAACATCCTTTGATGGATTTTAAGATTATTTGAAGTTGATTTATTATGATACAAAACTTCTATATTGTATTGAATGTTTTGTGATATGTTTGATTGTGGATGTGCTATTTTTATACCATTCATAGTTTATGGTGAAAGTATTGACATTTCGTATGCTAGTTTTAATACGAATTTTTATGTTATGTTTAAACCTTTTCATATGGGAATGCATTGGACTTAATAAGTGACGGGTGGAGCCCGCTATAGCTCCTCGATGCATCGGTAGGTCTCATGAGACAAACTAGTGTCTTGGCACAAGGCCTTGACAAAATCTTATTTGTAGTCTTGGCACGAGGCCTTGGCTATGTGGTTATGATAGTCTGGCATTATGCATTCCAACATTATGAAAGTGGTTATTGATATTGCATGTGATTATTCATTTAGTAGAATATCCATGTGAATAAGTAAATGGCATTATTTCATTTTATTTATGCCATACCATGTTGAAAGTTCGTATTTAAAAGGCTTTTGTTTTAGTAATTCATTGCCTTAAATGTTTATGCTTATTTTGAATGTTCCGCTATATTGTTATCCTTACTGGGCATTTGAGCTCACCCCTTTTCTATGTTTTATTTTTCCCAGGTAGTGAAGAAGTAAATTATGAATGACTTGCAGGGATATTATGAGGGGTTAATAGTGTGGATATGAAGACTTTGTTGTTGTAGTAGTTTTTCACTTTGAAATGTAGTGTAAAACTTTATGATTATATCTAGTGTTTCCAAGGCTACTAAACCAGTCGGTCTTTCGAGATTTGATCTTCTTGTGATCATGCCAATGTTATGTAATAATGCACCGACTCTGGGCAGCTGGGGTCGGGGCGTTACAGTTGGTATCAGAGGATGTTTAGTACAAACCTTGGAAACTAGATTTAGATAAACTCTGATTAGAGCACGTAGACCGAAGATGAACTTTGAGGATTAGTATAGAAGAACTTCCTAGAATTTTGGTATTGTAGAGATTTTGTGAGTTTTCTGAGCAATACATCCCTGTCTGGATACGAGCAGGTAGAGGCGGCTCTGGCACAGATGTACCTAGGGGTAAAACCCGAAAACACCGCTTTGAGCTAGACTCGAACGGGAACTGGTGCACGACAACGGGCCTTGCTGCACTCTTGGTTACGACACTCCCGGGGGATATGCTTAGGATAACTCTCATTTTCTTTACAAATCATTATGAAGGGTTTATGAGTATATACTTCCTCAAAGAAAACATTTTTATGATTATGGATTATATCCATAAATAGTTCAATTTATGTTAAGTGTTTTATAAGTATGGGATTATGTGTTTTGATTCATAAACTGATCTAGTTTATGCCATGGTATAGAAATGGCGCCCAGTAGAAGGAATGAGAACTCCAGGAATGCACATGATCCAAAGAGAAGGAAGGATCATATCTTTCATGGTCTTAAGCTAGAATTTATAAGAGAAATAGTCTCCCATGTATTATCATCATATGAAGAAATAATATCATGTGTTGATAAGATAAGTAAAGAGTTTACTGAGTCCTATGGCTTTGAAGGGAAGCAAGAGAATAAAAGGATGGAAGAGAGAAAAATGGATAAAGGGAAGAGGGAAAAGAAGAATTTTCCCATATGTGGTAACTGTGGAAAGAAACACCCTGGAAATTGCCTGAAAGGAATGGGAGTTTGTTATAAGTGTGGAGGAAAAGGGCACAAAGTACATGACTGCAAGGGTAAGAAAATGGTTTCAAATGCTACAATGCTTCATTTGCAAGGAGTTTGGACACTACGCAAACCTATGTTCCAGTCATCAGACTATGCCGCAAATGATGCTATTGGATAATAATCAAGTTATGATACTACCACAGATGAAGAGGAATGATTAGAGTTCTTATGTTGATTATGTCAATTGAGTGTTGTATCAACAATGTACTTATTATAATGATTATGGAGTATATAAGGATTGTACTGCAGTACTATTTCATTAAGGACTTCAGATTGTGTGGAACAAAGAAAAGTGACTCAATATCAGGATAAATTTTTGGAAAATATATGGTTGAGAGAATGATAAACCGTAATATAGTTCTGATACCGAGGTAGTGATTTTCGAATAATACATGATTATTTTGGAAAAATTATATTGGATATTCTTGACTACCTTGGAACTGATTAATGATTTGTATATTCCATCATTGTTGGGTTTTAAAACATTTTTGGATTGATGAAGTATATTCAGCATTCAATATGGAATTAGGGAGCATGAATGTAATCAATAAAAAATATGGTAATTCAGGATGTTTCAGTGTATTAAAAGAATACACGATGAAGGTATTCATATGCTATTACGGGTTAAAAAGGATCTACATTATGTTTACCCTCCTTATAAAAGTTGGACTGTGAGTTTGGATAGAATTATTTTGGATAGTTCTTGTTTGGATTATTTTGGATTGCCATAAAAGGACAACCCGGAGGTCGGGCGGCAACCCGTCGCGTCCGGCAAGGCTGCGAGACTTGAACCCGCAACCGAAGGGCGACAAGGGTGTATCACCTACCACTGGCCCACGAGATGTCCTGGATTAAATAATGTAGTTTTTTTTAAAAAGATCTGGTAGATGAATTATAAATTCATTTATTTTGGAACCCTATACGAATAGTGTAAATAGAATTTTTTACATTCTATTATCTTTTAGAGTGAAAGATGAGTTTGTGGTAGAAATTTATTAAAGGATAAAACTATAATTATAAAGTAAGTATATCTCCCTATGATCTTAGCCAATCTCATAAATAAATTCCTCAACATTAATCAAAGGAACTTAGAACAAAAATGTTGTCCTAGATGGTACCTTAAATCATCACTAATTTATGGCTTTGGGATTGTTGGCCTTTTCATAGCCATGTTCTCTACCACTCTCCATCAGATAATTGATGGTTAGATTTCTCCTCCATATCCATATTTTCCTACATGGAACCCTAGTATGTGTTATTTTCGGTAATCTTCATACTTTCCACTCTTTAGTTTAAATAGAAGCCTCATTAATTCATTTTTCGATGTGGGATTTCAACTAAGATATTTTGAAACGTCAAAAATGTGTTATCCTAATACCCTATGTTTTGTTGAACCGATGGTATTTCAAATCATCATAGATTGATGAATTTAAGGACCTCAATTATACACTTGTTTGTGATTGATGACCTCAATCACTACCTATAAATATTTACGTTTTTCCTCCGATTATATGTCTCTAATTTCCACCAATGTTCTCCTAATCGAGATCATAATTTGGTGGTGACCCTTTGATTTCTCTTTTCCTCATATTAATACTAAATTTTAGTAACCCAATTTCCGATGTGGGTTTTCCCACAAATATATTTTCTACTTTCAACCTTTTATTTTTGAAGAACAATTTCAAATTGCGAGGACGCAATTTATTGAAGGAGGGGAGAATGTAACACCCCAAGATTTCATAGTGTGTTATTTCTTCAAAATAATTCAATAATTTCACTACATGCAACACCAAGTTCAAGCACACCATGACTTACCAAACAAGCCGTTCAAAAGAGGTTATGAATAGTATTAGATAAATTTTAATGTTTATATAATCCTTATAATTTTAGAATCCATATTATGAGTTTCTTAGATATAATGCAAGAACAAATTCATTTTCAGTGAACCCTTTTTAAATACAATATTTTAAACTTTTTAATAAATGGGGACATCAAAAAAATTTAAAATGAAACATCCCAAGCTTCCACGGTACGCTTTTCTTTGAATAATACAGTAGCGTGTGTTGTACGCAACTTCGAGTTCTAAAACACCGCGACTAATCAAAGTAGCCGTTATGAATAGTAATAACCACTTTTTAAAATTATAGAAATTTTATATTTCAAAATGGAATTCATTTTTGAATTCGTAATATCGAAATTATCCTAAGTTGAATTTTTTGTAACTTTCTGAGAACTTCCAATTTTTTTTATGAATAGTGAAAAAATACTTAAAACAACTTTTTTAATCAAAATAATTTATTGTGATAAATTATACTATTTAGTGGTTTTAAAGTATAATTAGAATATATTTTTATCATTTTATCCAATGGTGGTCATTAGAATTAATTTAACATTGAAATTAGACATAAACAATTTCCAATCTTTTGATATAAATTGTTTCTTAAAAACACGCTATTTGTTGTGACAGCGGAAATTAATTATAAAATTAATTAATGCAACTTATATGTTTGTAATTTTGTAAAATAGACATCATTTTTGATTTCGGAATATCTAATTTAGCCTAAGGTAAAATTTCGGTACTTTTCGGACAACTTTCATATTTTGATGAATAGTGAAAATTACTAAATTTTAATTAAAAACAACTTTTTTAATCAAAATAATTAGTAGTGATAAATTCTTAATTTTAGTAGTTTTAAAGTTTATTTAGAATATATTTTTACCATTTAATATAATTTTGGTCATTGGACATAATTTTACAATTAAACCGAACATAAACAAGTGTCAATCTTTTGATAATTATTATCTCTTAAAAACACGCTTTTTGTTTTGATAGCGGGAATTAATTTTAAATTAATTTCTGCCACTTCTGTGTTTTGAATTTAGAAAAATGGATTCCATATTTGGAATCAGGATGTTCAAATTGTGTAAATAGGTAACTTTTATTTTTAGACATTTTGAATAATTACTGCGGTAAATATTTTATTTACCATGGTTAAGGGTAAATCCGGTAAATAAGGGTTATAAAATAATATTATAATAATACTAAATTACCCTAAAACGTGTCTTAACCCTATTGGTTGATACATGGTCGACCATGGGCATCTTTGGGTCTATTTGGGGACCCCATGGATCCACTTGTAAGTGATAATGACACATTATATTAATAAAGTTAAAATAAAAATAAAAATGGCATAAGCTTACATCTTTTAGAAGAACAATTTTTACATAGGGTTATACATGTTGGCTTTTCGATTATAAATATTCATTAGAAAGATAAAAAGATTTCCTACATAATGATATTTTATTTATAATTTTTAGACATTAAATAATATATTTTATTTATGACACAATGATGATGCAGTAATTACTAAAATAGTAAAAAATTAAAATAATTGATATTATAAATACCCAAATAAATATAATATGAAACTTTTAATGAATTAAACTAATTTTCTAGGATAATATGATATATTAGGATTGATTTAATTGACTTTGTTCGAAGTAATCAATCTGTTATGAGTTTTACAAAAATCAACTATTGAATAGTGTCAAAATTGACATAAAAGAGTTCTTAAAACAAATATTATATTATTAATTGATATTAAATTCCTAAAAATCTAAGGTTCGGCCAAGAGACTTATATTATGATAGGTTAATAATTAATGGACCACTTGGGGGTCTCTTGGATGTATATAGTATGTTTATTAACCATATTATATAAAAATACAAAGAGACATTGTAAAAGTGAAACTAATTAACTTAGAGTTAATACTTAAAGATAAGGTTAATATAAGTACCCAAACCTGTCTAAATTATATTGGATGAGTTGTGTTCGACCTATCCCCACCTCATCCTTTGAATAGTCAACTTTGGAGCCTTTGGAAACCGAATATGAATTTATTATAAATTAATATTTCTAGCTTTTCCAAAAGTGCCCCTCACCCCTCTTATAAAAGGGCACTCCTCCTTCTCTTTTCCTCACACCTCTCAAGCCACTTGGCTCGTCCAAACTCTGCCCAACTAAGCTCCCCAAATCCCTCTCCTCCTCCTTGAAGCTTCCCCTTAGGCAGAAAGCATTTCAAGAAGTCCTTTGGTTCCAACCAAAGTGAGTTACCTAAATTAAAGGTAACAATTTCTCTTAAAGTATTTTCATTTATTTTGCTTCTCCAACCCCCAAAATCTTTTTATTTCCTTTATTTTGTAACAAAACCAGTATCCTAAATATACTAGGATGTTGTTATAAGAAGGATTCAAACTACACATACACACAACTCCATCTAATGGATGATGAACATAATGTTTCTGTGGATGGCAAACTAACGCCTCACGAAACAATGATTGTTCAAATACATCTTACCACCTCTCATGGTGGCCATTATGATGGCACTGTAATTAAATATGATATTAATGATATATATTTTATATATAAGCTTCTGTAATTCCATTTTATTTCATTCCATTATTCGTTTCATGTTGTATATACATACGATAATTTCATTTGAGGAAGTGCGGACTACCGCCCCCTTAAAATGATATGACTCGTTCATACCACACATGGAACGTATAAAGGATGGTGTTAATGAACTTAAGTAACATATATAAAATATTATATTATACTGGAATAGTAATATACCTATGTATCATTTGGATTTGATTCTTTTAAAATAAAAATTAAATGAAAGTAGCGTTCGTGCGTACGTACGGACTACCGTCTCCACGAACGCGATAAGATTCATTCTCCATCATATCCATTCAAGTCTTATTCTCATTTTGGGGTTAAAAATAATGTTAATATCATTCTGGATATGAATAAGATACAACAAACATGGCTTATGTAACAAAACATATAAAAGAAAATGAGTAAGTTAACACCCGAAACGATGATAATTCTAAGATATTATTAATAAATCAATGTTAAAAGATCAAATATGATATCATATTAATATATATGATTCTTGTATAATTTAATAACAATTATTTCACCATTATACAGGAGGTTAACATACCCCAACCAAGGAAAAGTACAAGGTAAGGGTTATTTCACAATCTCTTCATTATCTGAGGTTGTTTATATGTAATAATCTACTGGGATCTCTTTATCATCCACATCCATGTTTCTTAAAAATGTATTTCAAAGCATTTTTACTATTTACAAGAATATGGGTTAAAGTCATTTATACCCTTTTTTTGACTTTTTATAAGAGGTTTATAAAGGAAT
Organism: Viscum album; assembly: GCA_963277665.1. Classification (NCBI taxonomy): domain Eukaryota; kingdom Viridiplantae; phylum Streptophyta; class Magnoliopsida; order Santalales; family Viscaceae; genus Viscum; species Viscum album. The sequence goes on along the minus strand of OY728137.1, from coordinate 841,301,095 downwards.
CTTTCCGTCGTTTTCAAAACAAGGTCCTTTTTAACCTTTTCGAAAAAATTAAGGCAAGAATGCTTTTTTTTAACTTATACGGCGGGTGCGTCTATTTTCCGCCGTTATAAAATCTTCAAAGCTTCCCTTACAAGCTTATAAGAATATTTTCAAAGAAAATGTTTTATTTTATATGGATCTTAAATGATTTCAAAATAAAAGGAGATATTTCTTTTAAAAGAATTTTGATTTCATCTATGTCAACATCCTTTGATGGATTTTAAGATTATTTGAAGTTGATTTATTATGATACAAAACTTCTATATTGTATTGAAGGTTTTGTGATATGTTTGACTATGGATGTGCTATTTTTATACCATTCATAGTTTATGGTGAAATTATTGACATTTCGTATGCTAGTTTTAATACGAATTTTTATGTTATGTTTAAACCTTTTCATATGGGAATGCATTGGACTTAATAAGTGACGGGTGGAGCCCGCTATAGCTCCTCGATGCATCGGTAGGTCTCATGAGACAAACTAGTGTCTTGGCACAAGGCCTTGACAAAATCTTATTTGTAGTCTTGGCACGAGGCCTTGGCTATGTGGTTATGATAGTCTGGCATTATGCATTCCAACATTATGAAAGTGGTTATTGATATTGCATGTGATTATTCATTTAGTAGAATATCCATGTGAATAAGTAAATGGAATTATTTCATTTTATTTATGCCATACCATGTTGAAAGTTCGTATTTAAAAGGCTTTTGTTTTAGTAATTCATTGCCTTAAATGTTTATGCTTATTTTGAATGTTCCGCTATATTGTTATCCTTACTGGGCATTTGAGCTCACCCCTTTTCTATGTTTTATTTTTCCCAGGTAGTGAAGCAGTAAATTATGAATGACTTGCAGGGATATTATGAGGGGTTAATAGTGTGGATATGAAGACTTTGTTGTTGTTGTAGTTTTTCACTTTGAAATGTAGTGTAAAACTTTATGATTATATCTAGTGTTTCCAAGGCTAGTAAACCAATCGGTCTTTCGAGATTTGATCTTCTTGTGATCATGCCAATGTTATGTAATAATGCACCGACTCTGGGCAGCTGGGGTCGGGGCGTTACAATTGACATATAAACATGCATATATATATATATATCTACTTTATAAAATCCTCACATAGATACTTCATATCGCCAAAAAAATATTATATAATAAAAAAAATTATTAAAATTATAGTACCTATGGAAATATCTTTCACATAATTTTTATTTACAATTTTTCATTTAATGGACTTTATTTATTTTAGGAAAGAGTCCAACTTATAATACTAGGATCTATGTGATGTTTTTGTCAATAAAAATACTTATTTAGCTTATATACCGTAATATTATCAGTTTCTCAAATGAAACCTTTATTTTGTTAAATATAAACTTCTTCTTATAAGAATCCATTTAAAATGTTACACATCACATCCATCTATAATTATTTACAATGCCTATGTTCTTAACTACAAGAAATATCTTGATGTCTTCTAGTATCTGCACTAGTGAAAAAATATCCTCAAAATCAATTCCATACATCTACAAATACCGTTTTCATGAAAATATTTATTTGCCTCTTAACACCTTACACTTTTCATTTATTTTTTTCAAAATCCCACATTGTTCCTATATCATTTTTCTTTTCAGGTTTTGGTATAAGTTATCAAGTAAACATTTTCTCAGTTTTATCTAGTTATTCATTAAATACATTATTTTTCTCTTTTTACATAATAGATTCTATAATATCTTGGGGTTCAACCTGTGAAATGAGTGTAATTTGATTTCCAATCCTTAATATTCTTCTATTTTTCACTAGAGATTCTAGATTTCTAGTGATATTTTTTGAATCAAAATGATTCTTTAACATATAATATATTGGTTTAAAAATTTCGTTAAATTTATCTTCATTAGTAGTTTTTTTACAATTAACATTAATAAAACATTTCTCATTCCCAACTTATTCTTTATTCTTTTTGTCATATATCTACATTCATCCATGTTTAATGTTATTTAAATCTACTACAGTTTCCATAATTGATTTTCAGCAATATTATCATAAAAGAAATCAACTAATTTATTCTTCTTCTTATTTTAGTATTTTTATCCTCTTCCATTTAATAAGTATCCCATGAAGATCCCTTCTATTTTCTCCTCAAATTTTCCTAGGTTGGTGCTTTTAATCATTATGTAACAAGGACTTCCTAACACTTTAAAGTAGTTCATTGTTGGATTTATTTTATACCATATATCATATGGTTTCAAGTGGGTCTTAGGCTTCAAAATACATCTATTCTATATGTTTACAACATTATATACTACTTCCCTCTAGAAAAATGTTAAGTGCTTATGTTCAACCAGCATTGTTCATCCTATCACAGCTAAACTTTTATTCCTTCTTTCCACTATGCCATTTTTTTGGGGAGTGTATAGTGCACTAAATTGTTTCTTAATTACATGATTTAAAATATATATTTCAAAAGAATTATAGGTGTACTCTTTTCCATAATCTGGTCTCAAATTCTATATTTATATAATTTTTTAATTTACTACCAATATTATGAAGATTTTGAACATCTCAATAGCTTTTTATTTTTGCTTCATGAACAAGGAATTTGTTATCTCGGTGTTATCATTAATGAAACTAATAAAATAAAAATCAACTATGAAAGACTATTGTATCATTTGACCAAAAAAACATAATGATTGAGTTCTATTGCCCCAATGAAATGAATTTCCCCTCTTCTATGAGATCCTTGAACAATTTCACTTTTTTGACATGTTTTACAAATAAAATCTCTTTATATTTTCAGTTGGGTTAAGTCTCTAACCACATCATAATTTTATATTTCAATCATATTTCTTTGAACAAGATATAAAATCCTTTTATGCCATAGTTTTTCCTCATCTTTTGCACTTAAATAAAAACAATTAGTTAGATCGCCAATTTAGAACAAATTTTCACTAGTTATTTCACCTTTGGTGATGAATCTTCCATAAATTTAACTCTTGATGATGTATGATTTTTTCTTGAAAAAAAAATCATTTACATCATTATATAATTGACTAAAAATTAAAATATTGTGTTTAATACCTTCAATATAGAGTGAGTCTTTATATTTTAACCTTTTTATCTTCTATCTTAGTAGTTCGGGCTCCCTTTATTTTCAAATAGATATCATTTCCAAATATCATTTCCCCCTATAATGATCTTAAATTACATTAAAATTATTTATTTCACTAGTCATATTTGAGGAAAAACCATTGTATAGAACCCATGGTTTTCCTTTCTTATATGATTTAAGAGAAACTTCTATAATGATTGGATTTTATTCATTCTTAACCTTTTTAATTAACATTACTTTTTCATTATAGTAATGTTGTAATAGAATATTTTCCATGCATGATTTAGTATAGTTACGTTTTTTTTCACACCTTCCAAAAAATTCATCTAAATAATATTACATGTTCAATGTACAAAAATAATATCAAATTTTATTAATAATATTCATTATTTGTGAACTTATTCTAGCTTTATCAAATTTCATCCCCCTTGATTCATTATTTCTATAAGTTAATGACATATTTTACTTACATGTGTAAGTTTTTTCCCTATAAATTCAACAACACAAAAAATAACCCCTAAATATAGTTCTTCCATATTGATAATAGTTTTAAAAAAAAATTATTATTGATCTATCAAATACTGTATTTTTTATTAGGGAGACCATATTTCTAGTAATACTATTATGTTATTTTGATGTAGATGAGGGTTTTATAGCACTATTACATGCCTAATCATGTTCAAATATATAATTTTAACTTGTTTTGCTGTTAATAAAGGGTTTATTTTGTATTTAATAAGAAATTTTTTAACCTTCTCCTTTGTGCTCACTGGTTTGAATGGTTGTGGTGATTCTGATTTAATTTATACAACCTTTTTAAAGTATCATCTCATCTTATTAAATATAGTCTCAGTATCAATAATCTTTGAATGTGTCTTTCTTATATTTTATTCTTTTAATGTTTCTATATTGTCTAAATCTTTTATGAATTTCTCTTACTTTGAAACTTGCATCTTAAATTTTTTGATATATTCTATATAACCATGTTCATTTTTGATAAGATCTTATTTTCCTTTATTCATTTTTCATATTCCATTTTCAATAATCTAACGTCCATATTTAGTTGAGTATTCTTATCAACTTGAAATTCATGTTTATAATTAAAATTTTTATCTTTATATACAATTTTCTATCCTTATTTTTCACCACTTAAGGATTATTCATTTCTTTCAATATGATTCATAAATTTTTTTAAACAATATACCATCATCTTATTTTGATTGGGTTCATGAAGTTGAGAAGTCTTATTCTTCATTGATCATCATATTTCTTCCCTTTATTCTAAGAAACTTTATCTTTGTTTATATAAATTTTAATACTTCCCATGATCTTTTATACCATTTATTTTTTTTAGGTATATCATTTTTCTTATTAGTTTCAATCACACCTAATTTCCTCTTTAGATAGTTTATAGAAAAGTGTCTAATGAAAAAACACTTAAAACTATTTTGTGACAGATTACCATTATACTTTAATTTTTTGGAAGTTATTCTATATAAGAGATATGATTATCATATAATACTCTTTCATTTCTTCTTTATCATTGAACCACTAAAATGTTAAACTTCTTCATCCTTGATTTTTGAGTTTTCTCAGGGATTCAAATTTAATCTCCTATTTGACATTCTTTTTTTAATTAGAGAGTATTTCTCATCCCATATGAAATTAGAATATTATGAAATTCATTAAGAGTAATATCCTCTCTATTTTTAATTTCTGAAATTTTAGTATTAAACCTATCTGGGAAATTTTTCATTAGATTTTTTGTAATTATTGAGTCTTTTTAGCTTTTCTCAATAACTCGTGATATTACTAACTATATTATTCACAATTTTTAAATAATCATCAATGGTTTATTATTTATCTATCTTAACATATTTAAATATGTATCTATATATTTATAGTTTAGCTAATTTAACATTAAAATTTCCATCATATATTCTTTTTAGTTTTTCCAATATCACAATTTTTTGTTTTAAGCCTCATAAAGTTTTTTGTATAAATTTTTTGATAGAGACATGAGAATGGGATTTATTTATTTTTTATCAACATATAAGTTATTATTATTATAAAATGACATTGGATTATATCTCTAAAGCAATTGAAATCCAATTATTTTTATATTAAAAACCTCCAAGATAAGTGAAAAGATATAGATTAATTTCTTATTATTCTAACCAAGATAATTTTTTGACATAAAAGGTGGGGAGACCCCTACTATTAAAATAATTTAAATTATCCATTTACAATCACTTGTGGATGTGAATATAGATAATATTTATTCTCTGAAATAAGTATATGTGCCTTAGAAATGGGTGCACCACTGAGCGAGGGGTTGAATCAATGATTCTTTATTTTATAATTTCTTTCTCTTGAAATTATCCTTCATGATCTATTAGGATTCGATCTACTCAATATATGAAACCCGGTCTAACTAGAATAAAATAGAAATTAAAACAGGAAAATGAACACAAATTTTTTACAATCTTCAGTTCCAAAGTGGTTAAAAACTCTTTGTTGTAATCAATAGAGTCTGAGTATAAAATTTTCTGAAAGAAAAAATCAACTATTATTTGTGGTTAGAGAGGTATCATCATGAACCTGTATTTGTTTCCAAGTAATTATACCATATCCTACTAGAATAATATTGACTCCCATTAGTATATAAGTATTTTATAGCTAGGTGAGTATTATTAAAAGATATTCCATGCTACTTTAGTAACTGAGGATGATAACATTCCACTCAAGTCTTAAAATTGATCAGAATATAATATGTTCACCACTTCAAGATCTTTGATATTAGATACTCACTACTGAAATCAGATAAATTATTGTTATTTACTTTTTTTAGATCTTTAATGTTCTTGTTCTCAATATCAATTCAATAAATACTGAAGATTTATAATATTTTTCTCTAAATTTAACACCTAGTTTTGATCTGTATTCTTGTACGCCTTATTATTTATATATTCTCTCACTTTAAATTCTCAAGAATCATTTTATTAAAACCACATTTTACAATAATATGGAATAATTATATTCAGGAAATATCATTCCATCTCAATTATAGAATATTATATAAACTATTTTTATAGTTTTAATCCTTTGTGAAATTCCACAAATTGTCTTCCCACATGAGTCTACCCCCCATGACCCTTAAAAAAAATTAAATAAATACCTATTTTTATTAATATATTGATTAAATAAAATCTTCTTGAAATTCTCTATCTTCAATCATCAAAATAATTTCCAAATATTTTCATTTGAAAATTTAAAAATGTTCGAGAAGTGATCATTTCATTCTATTTAAATTTAATCATCCACAAACCTTAGTTTGAATCACAACATTATCAATAGCTTGTGATTTTTGAGTTAAAATTAGTGTAACTCCATCCTTTTTTAATTTATATACTTAACTTTAAAAACTCTATATTTTTCTATAAGTTTGTAAATTTCAATGACCCTTCCAAAATTACAATTACCCTTAAAAAAAATTCTTAAACTTACATAAATCAAATAAAATATTCAAAATTAAAAGTAACCTTATATTTTTCTAAATAACCCTTAAAAAATATTAATGACCCTTATAAAAATGTTAATAACCCTTACAAAAATATTGATAACCCTTATAGAATTTCAAATGAATATTATGCAATATCAATGACTCTAACAACATTAAAATGAACCTTGGGACTTTTTCATGCCTTTTTTAATTATCCATTATAGAGTTGAAAGAATCTTACACATTTTAAAATTATTCTTATGAAAAATTATATTTGATGATTTTGTAATAATTTTTTGTATTTATTAACAAGTAAATTTTGTTAAATAATTTTTCTGTAAAATAGATGAGAAATATAGTTTTAGAAAGTTTGGTGAGAAATTCCTGTTAAGAAGTTGCTATATAAGGAAAAAGTTATAATTTTATAAAGCTTCAATGTTTATTTTAATAACATTTTAATATGAAGCTAGATGATTATTTGTTGATAATTAAAGTTCTTAACATCATGTAAACTCATGATCCAAGACTGTGTGTACATAAGTTGTACAAAGTTTGTATAGATAAAGGATGAAATAAACTCTATCTCCAGACATAATTTTCTAGAAAAAATATTTTCAAAAAAATTATTTAGATAGAACTTCATGGAGGTTAAAATAAGTGGAAGTCAATGACCAAACAAGGAAGTCTCCAAAGTGTATTTTTTCAAATAGAGTTTTGGTAATAACCTACTAATAATAGAATTAGGATAATTTTTACAAATAAAACAAATGTGAAATTGTTCTAATGTGAGAATGATGGAAATTACATAAAAAAAATTCTCAAACAAATACCTTTCTAGATGATATATCAGATAGAATAAAGGAGAATCTCTAAATGTAGAGGTTCAGATAGTTTTACAGTCATATAAAGATACATATCACTATATAGATAATTCCTAAAAAAATTGGTAATATAATATTTGATGATTTTTTATAAATAAATGGGATGTTAAAAATTATATAATGCATGAAGATTGAAATTTTGGACACACAGTTCTAGAAAAACCATTCTAGTTGAAGGTGATTACATTAAAAAATACACTTAATCCGACATATTTCCAGATGAATAAAAATGAATTTTTTACAAATAAAACAAATTAGACTAACATTTGGCAAGAACTATGTGGATTTGGTGTTATAGAGTTTTTGTAAGAGAATATTAGTGAAGGTAAGATAAGTGTAAAAGAAGTCCAGAATTCATTTCAAACAAAGTTTAGTCTTCAGGACAAACTTTCTTAAATAAATTTTTTCGTCAAAGAATTTATAATAAGTCAATAATTTTTGAAGTTTTTAGTTTCTATAGTCATAATTACAGGATGAGTGATGTAAAACTTGGAAAATTAATAAAAATTTTGTATGATGTTCATACATTTTCATCGGACAAACAAAATATTGATCCTTGGAAAAATATTTCCTAGGAAAGTTCAATGTTGTTTCTGACTCTATGTGGTTACAAGAACCTTAAGAAATTATTTATGGCAGTGAAAATTAAAAGGGGGGAAATTCAAAATGTTGAAGTTAAAGTTTTTTATTTGAATATGTTTCCATGAAACTGAATTCTTTAGAAGTTAAAACAATGTAGTCACCCATAGTCAGTAAATTTTTTTAGTAGTTCTTACAAATGGGTCTAGAGAAATGGGTAGAGGAAAGCTGAGTTTTTCTAAACTGGTATTTTCTATGGATTTTTAAGAATTGGTCTCTATCACAGGATGAGTGAAGCTAAATGTTACAAAGTTAAAAGGTGATTTTATTCTTCATATGGAACATCACAAGACATAACATTGAGCATTTATTCATGATTTTACTGAAAGAATTGTTTTTTCTAGAGTCGTGTGATGTTTCTGAGGTGAGGTGTGGTGATAAAACAAACCAAAATCAAAAGGATAATTTTTATAAATTTATTGGTTAAAAAAATTTATATAGAGATATCTAAGGTACCTTTTTAATTCCAAAAACATGACAAAGATAAATATATTTATTAATTTGTTTTTTATTTTCAAGTGGTTTGTGTTTTCTTCTGAGTTCATAAAGTTAAAATGAATTCCTTAACAAATGGGGTTAATGAAATCTCATGTAAAGTTATAGACAATTATTGAAGTTTCAAGAAGATTTAATAGGACTCTATAATGCATGATTTGAGTTTAGGATATTTTATTGAAATTCAAATGTGTGTGATTTCAAATTTAAAAATTTGAGTGAGTGAGAAAAGGAAAAGAGTTTCCCAAATTTTATATTCTGGGAGAACCTATAAAAAGGGGTGTAAATTACATCAGTACTTAAAACATTTAACATATACACAAAAGTTCAAACATTTTATTATTTGCATTAAAAGTGAGTTTCCAATCAATTTTGAGTTTCTTGTTTAATAATTCTAGATTGTGTTTTTGGCAAGAATATCGGATAAATTTTCAAATCAAAATTTTTGGAATAGAGATTAGAAATATTATTTTTTAACCAAATTATTAAATAATATAGTTTTACTAATCATGTATAATTGAGATTTTATATTATTTTTAGTTTCAGTGAGGTTCAATGAATGGATAATTTAGGATGCAGGCACATCAAATACAAAAAATCTTGGCAGAGAAGATTAGATAGAGGGAGATCAGACGAATATTTCAGACAGACCTTTATTATAGTATATTTTTAGAACATCATATTTTATTATTGCTTAAATTTTTTAATAAAAAGTAGTATAATTATGGGATTTAGTATAAATTACACCTATCTTGGTAGATAATTTGTATAATGGGAGTTGATAGAAAAAAAGTTATGTTCACTTATTTGATAATATTAAATTTATATGGACCAATGAGAGTGGACATGGAAAGGATGTAGGTTATCACACTAAAGATAAAGCTTGTAAATATTGTGTGTCTTTTTTACTTTCTTATAAATGCATTCTTGTGAGTTTATTATAAAATTTTATAAAGAAATAACTTTAATAGGACATAGCAGTTAAGTTTTAAAATGTTAAAAATTTATAAAAAGGCCACCACAGATTCAACCCCCTCCCTTTCAGAGGTTCAATGATATATATGAACTTCATGTGGAATCAAATCCAATGTTACCCTTTTGAATCCTTATCATAGAAAATATCAATTATATCAACAACAGATATGTTCTTACATTTTATAGAAAAAAATTATCATGGATGGAAAAATAAAATTATGCCCAACCTTCTGTGTTTTAGATTTGAAGATATTTATGTATACATGGTTGGGTTTCCTCCTATTGAGAATGATGCTCCTATGCCACTTTTTCATAATGATAACATTGATACTGATGGGAAAGTAATAAATTATATTCTTATGCCCACATCAGAAAATTAATCTATGAAGGTGATGGGTCTCAAAACAGCTAATGAAACTTATGAAAACCTCAAAATCATCTTTGATGTGAACACTAAAGTGAAAGAGGAAAATTTTTAAACCTTGAAAACCAATTTTGAAGATATTGGAATGAGAGGTGAAGAAACTATTGATGAATTATTCACCAGAGTTAATAAAGTTGTGTGCAACATCAGGGGATTTGAAGATATGTTTGAATATTCTACTATTGTCAAGAAACTCATGAGAAACTTCCCTGATAGGTTTGAATCTCAAATGTTAACTTAGAATATAAATAATATTTATCACTTTATGAATTATATAACTTTCTTGTACATTATGAGATGAGGAAAGCTACAACATTGAAAAATAAAATCAAGGATGAATTGGATTTTGAGGATATGAGGAAACCAAAAATCAAATATTTTGATCACAAAATTATTGAAAATAGTAATTTTTAAGATAAGTAAGATAATGAAATAAATGGAGAAATCATCTACCTTATCTCCAAAAAATACTAGAGGGTTAAATTAAAATATGGAGGAATACTTTAACTCAAATGTTCTTAGTGAGGAGGAATTGGGAATTTTTCAATAAATTTTCCAAAGAATAATGTTTTATAATATTTTTATAATTATTAATAAAACACTAGGTGTAATATGTTTCAAAAATCTTCTAAGAGATATAATAAGAACACTAGTGCTAAAAATTTCACTAGAAATAAAATAAGCATGACGATTAAGAAAGTAAAATCTGAATCTAATGGACAAAAATTTCATAGGAAGTTAAAAGTTCAGACAATTATAGAACCATATTTAAAAATTTTAATAAAAAAATACTCAAATAGTGATGAAGAAAAAGGAGTTGAAGACAGATATAGATAATATCAACAAATATCTAAACTTATAGAATTTCTTTAAAATAAAAAAACACAAAAAATATATAAGAATGATGATGAAATAAAGTGTAAAAGACAATGAATAAAAGAGAGATTTTCTTAAAAGTGAATAGGACTATATTTAAGAGGTTATAAACCTAAAACTATAAATTAATGAATAGGGTAAGGTGGTGGAATGTTTTAGTAAAAATATTTCTACGAAAGAAGATGAAGTTTTAAAAAATCATTTGAAACTTCTTTAGGTTGAAACAACCTTAATAAATATTAAATAAAATTTTAGTAAGGATACAGAATTAAAATTTGAATCATCTCAAGTAGATGAGAAATATCACTCTAAGAATCAAGTGAAATATCTACCCATAAAAATTGAAAGTTCAACTAATTTTACTAATCATTCAGGTGTTAATAAGAATGTTGGTGAAGCATGGATTGAGAAGGGATGTGAGAAATGTATCATGTAAATGACATTTGAGAACAAACAATATAATAAATATTCTCTGCATCATGATAAAAAAATAGAAAGATATTATGAACCATTATATGAAAATTATAGTGAAAGATCGTATTTCTACTGATGTTTTAAATTTAATAGTTATTATTGGTGTTGTGTTTTATTTTGTAAAAATATCTTATATTTGTTGGCATAACATTTCTCTACCTATAAGTATGTATACAATTCCGGGGATCAAAAATTGGAGAAAATTTATTAACTTTCCCAAGCCATAGGAAGTCGGAGAAGTAAAATATCAAGATGCTAAAAAAATATAATGAAAAAATCAGTTTGAATGCTTGGAGGAAACTTTTGTAATATTTGACCTAACTAGTCATTTTTATAAAGAATTTATCACAGCTATTCTAGGATAGAGCTTTTATTCTAGAAAAGAAATGGAGGTTGGAAATAAGAAATTTCAGGGGAAATCCTTTGTTATTGAGACAGCTCTAAAAGCAAGAAATAAGAAATAACTATGGATTCCTAATAATTTTTATTCCTTGTATATGTATGATGATTTAAAAAACTAAAAAATGTTAAAAATTTTGATGGAACAATGGACTCTTTTGGAAATGAAAGTTCCTTAAAAATTAGATGAATATGAACAGTGAATATTGAAGCTGAAAAACTAAAATATAAGGAATTTTTATATATTTATGTGATTACAAATAACTAACCTAGTGTGATCCAACTATGAGATGATGGTAAATATGTAATTTTCATAAAATATTCATTTATCATCGAATGTCTTGAAGATGGTGAAGTTATATCTAGATAATAAAGAACTAAGAGAAATCTATTATATATTGGAGAACTCTCTAACTCTTATTATTTGAGTGGTGAAGATTATAAAAATTTGTGGTATTAAAGGATTTGGCATATTGGGAATAAAATTATGAAAAAACATTCTAAATTTTTTGTTGTTAGAAAATTTCCAATGTTGAAGGGAATGTAAAATTATGTTTGTAAAATATGTGAGAAAGGGAATATAGTTACAAAAATCCATAAGAAAGTTGATATTTAATCAACTAGGCCTCTTAATATTATTCACTTAGATCTTCATGGGTTAATGAGAAAAAGAAATTCTCACATTATCACTTTTATTGATGATTTCACTTGGATTTTTAATTTTATATTTATGAGACACAAATCAGATGGGGTAGAAATTTTTAGATTTTTCAAAAGGGGTGTTGAGAAATTAATGGGTGTTTATATAAAGAAGGTGAGAACTAATAATTAAATTAATTATACCTAAAAGTCTTTCAAAACATATTTTAAGAAACATAGAATTAAGAATTGGTACAGTGCTCTACACACCCCTTAACAAAATAAAGTAGCGGCAAGTAAAAAAACAAAGGTTTGGTGCAAATTAGAAGAATTATACTAGGTGAGTATAAATTTCTATGTTTTTCTAGAGATAAGACGTAAGTAAAACTGTACATATTTAAAATATATATTTTTTAAGGACAAAAGAAAACATGACTTCCTATGAAATATGTTATAACAAAAAATCATCAATAAATATTCATGTTTTTTGGTAGTCCCTATTTAATAAATCTCAAAAGTACTAATCCTAGAAAACATGAGGAAAACCTGAGGAATAAATTTTCATGGGATGTTCCATCAATAAATTAATTTATAAATTTTGGTTTTTTTACAAAATTTAGTGTATTAATATTATGTAAAAGTTTTCAAAAATATAACTTTATTAACCAAGGTTTTTGAAAAATTTGTGAAAGATAGTTTGAATATTTCCAATGGAACTAGTATAAATGAAGATGAGTGGGAACCAAATTTGGTGAATGGATATTCAAAATAATTAGATAGTGAATAAATTGATGTAAAAAGAAAAAGTATACAATTTTTTACCCTATAAAAAATGGTTAATTTTGAGAATATTATTGGAAATAAGAAAATCCCCAATTCAGAAAAAAAATTGAGATTAGAAAATAAAACTTCACTTATCTCATATATTGATCCAAAATAGTCTTCCGAAGAATTTAATCCTAAATAATGGGTGTATTTTATGAATTAATAATTAGATAAAATTGAGAAAAATGAAACTTGGGAACTTGTTCCATGACTAGTAGGGTAAAATGTTTTTGAAACAATGTGGGTATACCGAAACGAGTTAAAAGGACATGGAGATGTTTCAAGAAACAAAACTCAACATGTTTGTAAAGGATATTCATGGGTGGAAAGTGTGTATTTTGAAGAAAAAATTTCCCCTATTGTAAGATTTGAATCTATTAGAATGTTTTTATTTTTTGTTGTACATCATTTTTAAAAAGATAATTAGATAGATGCAAATTCATATTTCTTAAATGAATAGATTGAAAGAAGAATTTTACATTGAGAAACCTTGTGGTTTCTTAGTTGATAATAATGGAACCAAAGTTTTTAAATTAAACAAATCCTTGAATGGGTTCAAATAAGATCCATGGGTTTGGTACTCAAATTTGGTAGTTCCTTGAAAAAGTTTAATTTTTCTAAAGGGAAATTTGAAAGAAACTTATATGCGAAGGAGATGGACTCTGGTACCCTCATTTAAATTATTTATTTTGAAGATATACATTTTTAAATGTCAATGATTTTTGAATTAACCTTACTTCTATGTTTAAATGTCCAATAGAGGTAAAGTTGTTTTTTTATTTCAAGATGGGTACATAAGATAATTTTTAAAAAAATGGCATGGATGATTCCAAATAATTTTATATTCCAATTTCAGTGGATATGAAGATGAGTAAATATGAAGCTACAAACATTATGAATCAAAAATATGTTTAGAAGTTTATAGAAAGTTTGTTATATCTTACATCTTTAAGACCCAATATTGTTTATTTTGTAACTTTGTTCATCAGATATCAAAGTGATCTGAAATAATCTCATATGTTGGAAGAAAAAATATTTTTGTGGTATGTTAAAGGAACAAAATCACATGAGATGTTATATAAAATTAGTTATATAAACATTCATAGGTACACTGATGCCGATTTGGTTGGAGATCGAAATGATATAAAATCAACTTTAGGAGGAACATTTTTCATGGGAAAATATTGTTTTAGTTGGCATAGTAAGAAAAATATTTTAGTGACTTTTAGTATAGTGTAATTAGAATATTTTCTTTCTACCTAGGCTTGTACTCTAATGTTGTAGATGAAAGTTCAGCTGGCATATTTCAAAGTGAAATTTTCTACACCATTGAAGAAACTCTTTGATAATTAGAGTTCCATTGATCTTTCAAAAAATCTTGTCCAACATTAGAGACGAAATAACATTTATATTAAGTATCACATCATCAAATAGAAAGTTATTGGTGGAGAATTTTTCCATAAATATATTTTTAAAAAATATTAAAAAAAATTATGTTTTCATAAAAGAAATTACAAAAGAAATATTTGTGGGATTGATGATGAAACTTAAAGTTCATCCTCCTCTAAATATTACATAGAAGTCATAATAAATTCGCCCTGAATGCTTTGGAATGTGTTATCAAAGGGGTAGATAACATAAAATTTTAACTTAAAAGGTGGAGAATAACTTTAACCTAAAAATGGGAGATTATATCTTTTTACTGAAGGGGTAGAGTACATGTTTTTAAAACTTATATGAATCTAAAGTTATAGTTATCATAAAATAGGGTGTAGAAATAAAAATATAGAATCATGAGATAATGAAAAAGTGAGAACGAAAATTGAAATAGATTCCATATTAACATGGATATAAATTTTATTCTCACTAAGGGTTGTAATTCCTTAGAAAAATTAATTTAGCTAACAGTGTGGTGTTTGGACAATATCTTTTTAAAAAGGATGTTCTTAAATAAAATTTGAAATTTTTTTTGTGAAAAATTATGATTAATGAAAAATTATGAGTGTTAAATTTTTTTAATGATTATTGTTAAAAAACCAATGGGGGTAGATAGGATATAAATTGTGATGATTTTGTTACAATATTTTTTATTTTTTGAAAAATAACATTTTTTAATGATTTTTTTTGTAAAATAGATGAGAAGGAAATTTGTATAAAATTTAATGAGAAAATTATGTAAGAAGTTTTTTGACATAGGATAAATTTAAAATGTTCGAAATTTGGAATTTTTATTTTAAGGAATTTCGAACATAAAGTCAGATGATGATTTTATGATCATTAGAGTTTATAATATCATGAAAAACTCGTGATCTAAGATGGGGTGTATATAAATTGTAAAAAGTGTGTGATGAAAAAGGAGAAAATAAAATTTTTCTTCAGACATAGTTTTCTGAACAAACAATTTGAAGAAAAAAATATTCAGATAGATTTTCATGATGGTTTGAATAAGTGTAAGTTGGTTATCAGGAAAATAAGTATCTAAAAAGTAGTCTTATAGATAGTTGTTTTTTAAAAACCTATAAATAACAGAATTAGTAAGGATTATAAAAAGTGAATAAAAGATAAATTGTTATAATGTGAAAAGGAAAGAAATTATAGATAAATAATTTTATAAAAACCATTCTAGACAATGTATCTGAGTGTTCATAAGAGAATCTAAGAATGCATATGACCAAATAGTTTTCTATTTGAACAATGTTACAAATCATAGTATAGATAATTTTTTAGAAATATATGTACAAAATATTTGATGAACATTTTACAAATCAAATAGAAGTGAAACTAATTTGTTGTATGAAGGTTGAAATTTAGGATGCATTATTTTCAGAAAAATCTTTCTAGATAAAGGTGATTTCACAAAAAAAATACAATTAAACAAATGGATTTATAGAAAAATAAAAATGTAGTTTTTAAGATGAAAAAAATTAAACTTGAATTTTTTAATAGTTTTTTGGATTTTGGGTTATAGATTTTGAGTAATTAAATAGGAATTAAGATAAGTGAAGTGTAAGAGAATTATATAATTCTTATCATAAAAATATCAATCATCTATAAAATAATTTATCAATCAGTTTTTCAATAGAAAAAATTGTAAGAAGTCTATAATTTCACAATAGTTGAGTTTTTATACTCAAAAGTGTATGATGAGATACGTAAAAATTGTTCATCGAATGAACTTGCTTTAAGAAGTTGATGTATTTTTATTGGACAAACAAAATTTTGATTCAACAACTATGAATTTATTGGAAAGTTAAAAGTTTTTTTATTCTATTTGATTACAATAAATGATAACAAATTGTTTATGGAGATGGAAATATAAAGAAAAAAATTACAAATGTTGAAGATGGAGTTTTGAGTTTAATATTTTTTCTTGAAACTAATGTTTTTATAAGTTGCAACAATTTTGTCAACTATATTTAGTAAAAAATTAAGTAGTTTTTATAAATTGTATAAGATAAGTGGACATAGACAAGATGAGTTTTGTAGATTGAAAATTTTTATGATGTTTTAAGAATTGATTTCTATCATGTGCTAAGTAAATTTAAGAGTTACAAAGTTTCAAAGTGAATTAATAAAGATCATTAGACAAAACATTGGAAAAACATTCACAATGTTACAGGAAAAAATTTTATTCAAAGTTTTATAAATTTTCTAAGATAATTTTAGATGAGTGAACAAACTAGAATAGGATGGAAATTTTTTTTATAAAGTTATCAGAAAGAACGTTTTGGAAAAGATATTTCTAAGATATAATGTGAATTCCCCAAGACTAAAAATGATGAAAATTTAAATTTATTTTGTTTTTATTTTCAAGTGGTTTGTGTTTACTACTAAGTTTATGATGTTTGAATAAATTCATTAACATATGAGGTTAAGGAAATCTAAATATAAGTGTTAGAGAATTCATGGATGGAGATTTTGTATAGAACTTTGTTGGAGAATATTTTAAAATCATTATATTTTATTATGGAACAAATTTTGCATAAAAAATGTTTCTACTTAAAATTGATATTATAAATCGTACATATTGGGGGATAGAAGGTTTCTAATGGGAGTTGAAACAAAAGGTTTTATTCACTTCATTGATAATAGTGAATTTATAAAGACCCATGGGAGTGACCATTGCAAGGATGTAGGTTCTCATACTGAGTTCAAACCTTGTAAATATTTCATGACTTTTTTTATGTTCATATCATTCCATTCCTATAAGTTTAGTATAAAATTTGATATGGAAATAACTCTAACAAGTTATAGGGGTTAAGTTTCTTGAAGATGGAAATTTGTAAAAATGACACCATCGATTCACCCCACCCCCCAGTGGTCTAATGATCCTCAGTAACTTCACATTAAATAATCGTGGGTCTTTATGAAATTGTCAAATTATACCACACATTAATCTAAAAATGACACTTAAAATTTGGAAAATGACCCTTATGATTCTTATACATAAGAAATTTTCACTAATCTATAATTTTTAAAATAACCTCAAAACATATTTTAATCATACCAATATTGTTCCAACAACCTCACATCATCTTAAAAACATTCAAACACATATGAAACACTTTCTAAATAAATTTTAATGATTCTCATACACATTTTACCATAAATACAGTGCTTAAATAATTCCTTTGTGTTATTTTGAAATGTATAACCCAAAATTTAGGTAGCCAAATATCATTGTATGCTTTGGATGAAACTTGGTTGAGAAACACTACGAGTTAGTATACTAGAGGAATAGTGTTGATTTTATCCATATAATGGATTGAGAAAATATTTTTCCACTCAAATATTCAAGAATTATATGTGATATAATTAGTATGATAGCCTTCCTAAAAAGATATTCTTTAGTTGGAAAAATATATTAAACTCAAAACTTAATAAAATATATATCTTGTAATACAAATGGAATGATTAATTTAAAAGTGGCCGTAATTTTTTGGGGCCTCATTTAATTATAATAATTATTAAATAAATATAAAATATGATACTAATATGATAAAAATTTCTATTATAGATAATGGAATCATCATCATTGAGCTTTAACATGATATCTTTATTGGATAAAAAAATTAAAGGTACTAATTTCATTGAATGATATTAGAATATATGAATGTTTCTTAAGTAAGAAGAAAAATTCTATGTGTTTGAGGAACTCCTTCCTAAGAAACCAACTAATGAAACCATTCAAAAAAATAAAATATATGTCTATGAAAATAATATAAAGTATGTTGAAGTTTTAGGGAGATTTTTTATAAAATGAATCTTTTACATTGTTTGTTTTTGAAATCACAATATGAATTTTAGTAAGTTTGATCTAACTTTAAATGTTGTTTTGTAGTTTTTTAGTATATGGGGTCAAAATTTGATGATCTTAATTTCATGATAGATATATTTTTTCTATATTTACAATCATTATAGTGGTGTAAGATTAACTTCATTAGACAATTTGAAGTTATGTTGAGTTCATTGGAAGATGACAAAGTTAATTTGGATGCAGTTACAACTAATCCCAATGAACTAAAAATCTTGAGATTGGAATTTTTTTCTATAAATTGGATTTCATATTAAAGGATCATAAGAATGAATAATGTTCATTCTGAAATATCTGAACATCTTAAAGTTATGATATTCCACAGTTTTGATAGAACTTTTGATCAATGTAATAGTTTTATTTATGTGTGTTTCTTTCATCAAATATGTTGTATCAGGTTTCTCTTTGAAAAGATATTTTGAAATTTATACTTGAGTTCATTTTTATTATATTCTCTATGAGATTGATAGATTCTAGGGATAGGGAGATAGGGTTAGTTTTTTCTAATCCAAATATATCAAAGGATTTTAGGGATAGAAATAAAATGTTGTTTTTTAACTTTCTGAGTGAGGTCTTTTGAGGATAGTAAAACATAACACCTTCAAATAGATTTAAGTGGAGGGTAAATGAGGTTTGGATGATAGGTACCTTTTATCAAGTTAAAATATATTCCTTGTAATTATGTTAAAAGTGTGAATATATAACTCCCTTTAAAGTACTATTCATATTTTAATATAATACTCAACATTTTGTGATTTTCCACTTTCACATATTATATTTACATAGCATTTATTATGATTTAATTGGATTTGATTGAAAGATCGTTCCTTCAGTCTACTTACAATTTGAGGTGGAAAAAATTTCAAATCTTTTTTAGACAACATGGCACACCCACAATTTCATTTTTAGGTTTTACTAGTGTTATTTTTTTCATTTGTCATTTTCCTTCATTTTTTAGTATTTTTTATTGAAAATAGTGATATTTTAGAAAACCAAAGATGTTAAAAAATTGGCTCATGATTAGGTAAAATATATGGTAATAATGATGAACTTATAAAGTTCAGAATAGAGTAATTTTTCATGGTTAGTGAATGATTTACCATACCATAGAGGATAACAATGAAATTTTCTTGGTGAGCACAGTACCACCCACATGATTGGCATAAATTTGGAAAACCATGCATACAAAAAAAAACAATCTACTCAACAATTATATGTGATGAATATATTTCTTTTCTCTCTCTTTAATTAAAATCATTAACCTAGTTTAGAATCCCCACTCCACCTATGGTCTCCCTTACACATGAAACTCCAACCTAACCTCCTATAATTTGGGATTCGAGTTGATTCCATTTCTTATTTTCGGTTCCTCCACTTATTAAAGATTTTAGTTCTATTATATGGTCATGGAAACATAGTTTTCCCTTTTATAAAATATAATGTATTGGGTTTTGGTGTTTATGGGTTCCTATTTTTTCTTTAAGATCCATCTTGAAATTCTCAATAGAATTCCATCATAGGCTAGTGGTTTGCATCAGTTTGGATTGATTTTGATAGGTGGTTCTGTATGATTTCTTTTTCTAGATTGACATTAATTATTTCCATTTTAAAATTTATTTATAAATGTTTATAACAATATTACTTGTTTATTTTTAAATTAATTAATAGATCATTTGTGATAGAGGTGCCTCTTTTGTTCTTTTAAATTGAAAAAATGATTATTTTAGATGGAAAGCAGAATTACATATGAAATTTTTGATGCAAATTGTATTTTATCATTATAATGATATTGAATCATCCTTATGGGAGACCTCAGGTACATGGGCAGGATAACCTAAATGGTATGAGGTCCCCCCCACTAGTAATACTAGTTATGTTGTTATGTAGTGACCCTACTAGCTAGTGACATAGTACTAGACATATTCCACTAATTGAGGGTATGACCCTAGATAGTGACATAATATCCCTAGGTTCCCTATACTTTGTAATTGTAGGGTTTAATACCATGAAATTTCTTAGAAATAAACTTATAAATATTCTTAATTTATTCTTTATAAAATAGGTTTCACTCCTTCTTGATATTTATTTTTATTATAAATTTAAATATTACTTATAATTATTATATTCTAACTAGCATGTTTAGTATTTATAACATAGGTTTGATATGGAACACTTGGTGGGATACTACTGGGCTCATTTCTCACATACTAAATACACCCCTAGGGGTATACAAACCATTTTTTCTAATATAGGAAAGGGAAAGGAAATTCTTGGAGGTGGGGGTATTCAATCTAGAATTATTTGTACATATATTGGTGACATGGAAGTGGGGTGATAACTCATGTCACACAAATATTGTTCATGGATTATTTAGTTCTTTTTATTATATTGTATATTTTGTGTGTTTGTGTTTGTGTATACATATATTAATATATATATATTTATATATATCCCTTGTATCTCAATATATGCTTCCTATCCCATCACCTTTTTTTGGATTGATGACTATATTGGATTTTTTTATAATGGAATGTGTTTCTTCTTATTTATAGTGTACATCTATCTATGTCATGTGTTTGTCATTATTATTTATTCCTTGGGAAAATTTAATCCCAAAGGTGTATCCCAGATGCCCAATCACAATTTATTAGTCTATAGGGACTGGTAATTCCCTCCAGTCCATGTCATGGACCATATCGTGTGTTTGAATCAGGGGAATCCTAGATTAGTTCATAAAAAAATGGTATCAGAGCCATCAGTTTTGGATCTATGTTATTTGGGATATTCTCGTAGATAGGAGTTAGTTTTTTTACTCATGTATGGTTTGTGAGAAGGGGTGTTTATCCAACACTCTTAGATCCCCATAAAGAGTTTCTACGGAACATTGGGGATAAGATTTTCATTCCATAATGGATTTAATCTTCCTGATGGGTCAAATGAAAAGGCTATATTCCATGAACATGGGCCATGTTTAAGGGTGATTTGTAGTTTTTATGTCCCCTTCCTTATAATTTAAAATGATTTTTAATAAATTTTTATGGTTTTAATTTTTATTTGGTTATCAATTTTTATTGTTTACTCTTTATTTGGTTTTATGCAATATAATGCCTCCATTGAGACCCCCAATAAACCCTCCAATAGGAACAGTGGATAACATTTCAAGATAAGACCATCCCATTGATCATAACTTGATAGAGGTTGTTATGAGAATGATTCAATCCAATTATCAAGGAGTGTGTTCGACCCTACTCAATCTAAAGAAGCAGACTTGGGTTCGATTCAGGATAAATATTAGGAGTTCCTCTGACAGAAGACTCCTTATTTTTTAAGAAGCAATGACCCTCAATAAGTTGAGGATTGGTTTCAAAATATTCAATAAATATTTGAGTTCATGCATACTCCCAACTCAATAAAGGTTAAATGTATCACTTTTATTCATCAGTTAAATGGTAGTAGATGGTGATAATTAGTCATCCAAGATATGTAATATGATAATTTAGAGTAAAAATATTTTAATGTAGAATTTTCTTAATAGTTTTATCTTGAAACAATGGATTTGGAAAATTCAAATAGTTTATAATTCTTCAATTGTACAATAAAATAGTTATATGCCTATCATTTTTTCAAGCTCATCCACTTTTCTCACAAGATAGTTTTAAATGATAAGATAAAATCTAGGAGGATTGAAATGGGTTTTTATCCAGATATACAATCTTAGGTTTTCCTATTAAAAATCCTAACTTATGTGGAAGTAGTGCACCAAGACATCATGGTTGAAATTGATCAAGATGTAATGTCAATGATTATGAAGAATACTTCCTTACCAAGTATAGGCTACATTAACCTTTTAGAAATGAAAATTAAGTGGGATGATCCAAGTAGAGGAAGTATTATGGGTTCTTGGCCTCCCTCTTAGTTTTCCTATTCTAATTAGAATAGAAGAAGGACCCCCATTTGTCATTAATAAGGTAAGGCATTCCACATTAATCCTTCATGTTCAAAAAATCTAAAGTATTTCAAAAAAAATTGGAAAGAAGGACATCACTAGATGTTTTTTAAAATTAGTCTTCCAAAAAGGATTGTGGTGGTGTCCTCAACTTCGAGAAGATCATAGAATCCATATGATTCAATGAGAGTATTTGGATATCACCCTCAAGGTCATAGAGGTAGAGCTGGATCATCTCATGGGTATATCAAGTAGAGAGTGGAACCTATGGTCAATGGTTCAACTCAGGATAATTCAGATAGAATACAACTTTATTTAGTGGAGAGGTCATTCACAGAATCTGAGTTAGGGCTAGTTGTGGTAAAAGATGTGTCTCTTATAGAATCATATATGGAAGTTTCATTATTCTAACCCAATTCCTCTCACTCATTTATTTCTTTACAATTTATGTATTTGTTAAACCACCCTTATAAACCTATAACTTACTCTATGGAAATCTTAACTGCTCTTGGGAAGAATTATTGTTATGGATTTTGGTTCCCTTCTTGTGTCATCTAGTTATTCAAATTATAAGTTTCATGAAATTTCGTTATTTTAGAAATAGATTTATTTTATATTATCTTCATGATGGATTGGATGGAATCCTTCATGGATTACATAGACTACTATCATATAAGGGTTCCCTTTACTTATTTAGATGGGTATTTTAATCTCTTTTACTGGGAATGGGATCCCATCACCAGCCAATCGTGACCTACACATCATGAAGTGGGTAAACTCCTAGGATAGATCTATTTTTTATTATGGAATTCTATGAGGGAAATATTGAGATTGTGTTATATCCCATTTTTAGGGACTTTCCCAAGTATTTTCTAGATGTCTTAATAGAGTTTCATCTAGAGAGAGAGGTTGAGTTTTCTATCGACCTAGTTCCACGTATTCTATCCATATTTTTTTCATAATATTTCATGGATTTGAATAAAATAATAGAGTTAAAAATATAGCTAGATAAATTAAAGGATAATGGGTTTATTCGCCTTACTGTGTACCCATGGTTAGCCCTGATGTTATTTTATAAGAATTTTGATAGTCCTCTTTGAATATTTATCAACTATAAAAATTTAAACTATGTTTAATCAAGAATAAATATATCATTTCCTATGTTGATGACCTATTTGATTAGTTGTAGTAAAAATGGTGGTTTTCTAAGATCAACCATTTGTCAAGGTATCATCATCATAGGGTGAGAGAAACTAAAATTCCTAAGATATATTTCTGAAGCATGTATGGACACTATGATTACCATATAACATTGTTCAATTTGAATAATTCCCATGTGGTCTTCATGGATCTAATTAACTGAATATTTTATCGGTATCTTGATCTATTGGTAGAAGTATTCATGAATGACATATTGTTCTATCTAGGTTCTAATAAGATTATAGGTAGTATTTTTTGACTATTTTGGTGATTATTTATTATCACAGAATTAATGCTAAGTTTTATTTGTGTGACTTCTAGATTTCATAAGTAAATTTATTTGGAATGAGTTGTTTGAAGAAGGGATTTTGGTCAATCCAGAAAAGGTGAAGGTTCTTATATCTTGGGAATATCCTAATAATATCTTTTCAATTTTAATATTCTTGGGATTAGAATTTTATACCATCGATTCCTAGAATATTTACCTAATATTTCTTATCCTTCAGTTGAAATAACTATAAAAGGATTAATATTAATATAGACTCCAAAGTTCCAATCCTCATTCGATAATCTAAATCAGTAGTTGGTTTTAGATCCTATATTTTTTCACCTAAATCCATATAGTGTCATATGGTATTTTTTTTAATACATCTAGGGTGGATATGGGATGTTTACTTATGTAGAGAAATAATGGCATTACATATAGTTCCTAGTAACTCTGGAAACATGATACAAACTACCAAACCTATTACCTAGAGTGAGTCATCATTATTAATGATATTAAATATTGGAATAATTATATATTTGGTGAGAAGTTAATTATTTTCAATGATAAAAAAATTATGATTTATATTCTCTCTCAGAAGGACCTAGAACAAAGGTAGAGGTTATGGGGAGAATACCTTTAGAATTTTGACATTAATATTATATAAATACCAATAAAAATTAATGCAACCACTAATTCATTGAGTATGAAACTACCATATTAATTCATAAGGTAATACAGTGGATAATGAACTATCATGGGCCCTAGGGTTGAGTTATACCTATAAGTGATAGAGAGAGAGAGAGAAATATTTAGTTTCTATGTTGGATCTAGTTGTCTTCTTCTATCCTTGAGATTATTTCAAAAGAACATGAAGGTTATAGTGAGTATCATCTCATTAGAGGAGATTTAAATGGGGTGAGACCACTAGTGAGTGGTCTCTATCTCCTATAAGTTCCCTATACATCAAAAATAGGATTTTAGTCCATTTATTAGTGAGGAATACAATTATAAAGGACTTTCATTGGTCTTAGTGGGTTTTCTATCCCAGTTATACAAATATATATTATGATATGAAGTAACAATATTAGTAGTTAGGCTTAAATAGAGATATATGAGACTTAGTGTCTCAATATTACACCTAGAAAATGGTAAATTACAAACACTAAGGAAATTTTATCTTTCTATATCCATTTCATATCCATACATAAAAAATGGGATGATGTGTCTATATACATCATTATTATAATACCACATTCACCTAATGGGTAGAATGTTATCTATGTCATGATCGATCGATTGAATAAATATTTCCACTCCATTCGGATCAAGGTAAAGATATTGGTGTAGGAAAATGGAAATATGTATGTATATGAGGTTGTGAGACTATAGGGTGTGACCTCCTCCATTATATCTAGATGTAACCCTCATTTTACATATTAATTTTGGAAGGTCCTCTAAGAGGATAAGGGAAACTAGGTGTAGATGAGCATAAATTACCACCCCCAGAAGAATGAAAAAATTTAATGGGCTAAATAGATTCTAGAATATATTATTCATACATGTCTTCTCTTCTTAGGAGGTGTTTGGGATACTCATCTTGGTCTGGTTAAGTTTTTTTATAAATAATATTACTTGTCTTCTATTTACATATCCATTTTTGAAGGTCTCTATGGATAAAAATGTTGTTCTCCTCTATGGTTCACATAAATTGTAGGGACCTAGCCATATCTATAATATGAATGGAAAGATATATGTTATTATATAATTATTATAAATTGATCAAGGTCACTATAAATAATATACTGACCGGTATCATTTCCCCTTGTAATTTTGGTAGTTGATTGGGTGTTTCTAAGTGTGTCACCCTATCTGGGTTATTGGATATTGGGAAATCAGTGGAAGATTTCATTGAGATATTTTTCTCCTTTTGTGGTTACAGAGTGAATTTTGAAGGATTATTACAAAATTTATTTTCCTCCTTAGTTAACATAATTAATAATGTAACAAATGTTTCTCAATTGAATAAGTATCATATTGATTTCTCCCATGTGATTAGTTGGGATGTTCTTGAATTGGAACTGGATTTCTTGATAACTGAGTTACTAGTTTAGATCATCAACTCCCAATATAAGTTTCTCCATGGAAAACACATTTGATTAGTTTGTGTGGTATGGAAGAATAGATTAAATTCATATGAGATATGGGAGTAGTAATCTCTTATAAAGGAGAAATGGCCCATTTTATGGTTTAAGCATTGGGTGTGATTCCCAAGAACCATACTCTCAAATATGGCACCATAAACATATACATTACATATTTTATTATATACCAACTCCATATTCCCAGACATTACTACCCCATAATTACATGAAATAAAACAGATATTTTATTACATACATTTCCAAGACCTTTTAGGTTTATATATTTAGAGAATTTTGAAATTACATATACTAAAAAAACCCATTACTTTCTCAACTGGAGTATTTTTTCTCTATATAAGAAAATGATTAATCCATAAAGAGTCTTCAATATTTACCTTAAATTCTTTCACAGATTTTATCCTTTTAAACATGTCATGTGTACTACCTTTCCTTATAACAAAGGTAATGGAAACAAAATAAAGGTGTGATCTGAAACACTTGATAATGGAAACATATAACTAAATTTGTCAAAACAAATAATGGTATACATAATATGGAAGGAATAAATAATCTATATAATGTTATAATCAATAGAAACTTATAGAATTATATATCCATGATAATAAATTAAAACATGGTATTCAGTAATACTGATATTATACTAATGAAATTCATAATATCGGACATCTAAAACCTATTTTCAAGGCCTTTTTCCAATACATTGTACTGATATGGGGAGAGGAATACAATAAAACCCAAGATTTTATCTCATGAGAGACCAATCAATACATCAAGGGACTATATAATTTCAGGCCCCATCCATTAATTATTTAATTCCAATTCATTCACCATAAGATCAAAAAGACATTTCATAGCATTCCCAAAGTAACCTTCAGCTAAATAAGAACATGGATATCTATATAATGGAAATACATAATTTCAATACATAATCAACATGTGTTATCAGTTAATAATCATCAAGAATTTCAATACTTCTCACCATGTAAATAAAATGGATAACTCGATCATAACTCATCCTTCTAAAGAAGTTGGATAGTCAAACAATATATAGTTAATTTTCTAAAAATAATTTGTATTGTAATACATGTCGCAATTTTAATAGAAAAACATTCTTTCTAGGTGAACATCATCCAATATGAATTATAAAAAATATGATATTCACACTATATGTATAAATGGGGATATGGTTAATTAAATACTGGAATAACATGATCATAAGATGTCTAGTGAAATAAGGTTTATTTATGAAGAATAACACAACCCTAGTGTGATAATGGAAACATAGAAGGATATTGACATAGATAAAAACATCCTTGTAAAAGAATACTTCAAATGGTATCACGCAAGAAGGGATCAAGAATTGAATTATTTGATACCATGAGTTCAATCCCCAAAAATATAAACATATATATTATAGTATAAATAGTTAAAAAACAAAATTATGTAAATTCCTTTTTAAATGAAAATGGAAATGGAAATTAAAACTTAAAGTATATTTTATAAAAAAATTTAACAATAATGTAAAATAGAAAGCCAAGGGTCACTTCAAAAATTATTTTTCAAAAAGTGAAATGAATACTCTTGGAAATAATTATTTTAAAAAAAATATTCAATAAAAGGGAATTTAAAATGCATATGGTTTATCTTGGAGAAATGTGGAGATAAATACAAAACATATTAAAGTTAAATGAAAACCTTTTTTTAATATATTTAAAAATACCTTTGTTCAGAACTCACATTTTAAAAAGAGTAAAAAAAATTATTTTGTATAATAATATATTTTTCTACATATAGGTATATTAATTAACATATAATGAAATATTAGGGTGGGACAACCCAAATATGGAAGAAATAAGTTCAAGAACAAACAATATAACCCAAGGAAAGAAGACTTGAGTTATAAATATTCTATAAGAGAAACATATCCCAATAAGTGAGAAATATTTGTTAAATTTTTTATGTGGTAGGAATTTATATTTCTATAAAAATGATGTAATTACACATAATACAATAAAATAAAAAAATTTCCCAACATATTTGAAATGAGTTCAAGAGAATGATCATTACTCAATGAGAAATAGTCGAGTAATAAAAAATCCTTACTTTTGGGGAAACAACAAAATCAATAACCTCTTTAATATGGGAAAATTATTTTGATATTAAATCCTATTGAATAAAAATAGTATAATAAAAATATATACATGTTTATTTAATTAAATATATAAAGAAAATATAGTGCTCAAAATGTATTATGTCTCAAAGAATCAAAATTGAGACCAAGTAAACGCTTACATCCTTAGAAACATTAAAATAAAAATTCATTTAAAGATATGGATTATAATTTAACATAAAATTACATTTTTAAAATATAATTCATTATATAATATCTCAAATAGGAAATATATACACCACATAAATTAAATTAGGTGCATAATACCAAACATGTCTCAAAAAGATGAATTTGAGAACCTTAATATAAATACAATATATTCCTTCTTACTCGACCATGATGATATTAACTATCATAATCACCTACCTCGTAACATTAATATTAACATACTAAAATTTTCATACTTATTTTATAACCATATATTACATATTTATTAACCAATTATAATATATTTTCATTATTGGGTGTTAAGAACTTTTTTATGTTTGTTTCGTATAAACTTCACAAAGATAGAATTGATTCTCACTAAGAGTTTTAAAGTTCATAATACCTATATCATTCAATATATAATAATAATTATTTTTTTAAGTATTAATTAGGTCCCATTTCCATTAATTGAAATATAATAATATGGCTTGTAAAAATTAAAATAGTGATGAACTAGTTTTTGATGTGTTTGACGATTGAAATGTAATATATTAATAAATATTTCAAATATTAACAAAAACATTCTATAAAAATTCATTAATAATAAATATATACTTATTATACGATATTATAATTATATGAAATCCCATAATCATTTATCACATAAACATTATAACATCATTCACATGGGTGGTAAAACCAACTCAAACAGTAAAGTATTATAATGTTTTCATGATTATAAAAATTTCAATATATAATGATAATAATACATATTTAGAATCTAAATAATGTAATAATAATCATATATCCTCATTAAATCTATTCTGAGAACCATATAATATTGTTTGTGTTGTCAAATGAAATTCATTGTATTAGAGGCGATAGTCCGCACATACAAACAATTAAGGATCTCATTTATAAATGAATTGAAGGAATGATGGTATATGGAAAAATATCATTTAATAATTTTCTGTTTGAAATATTAAATATATTTATTCATAAAATCCATTTTTTTAAATGATACTTGAGTGGTGATGTTGAAAAATGAACCACATCATGTCCTGGAGGTAGTAGTCCGCACATACGTGTGATCGATGTCTTGGTGTTTCTTAATGAAAGGAATGAAATTAATAATTTTTATTTAAATAAGAAAGTGAAATTGTAGTATTATAATGATACTTATTTTATTATATTCATAATATAATATAATTTTTGAATATTAAAAATTAATAATGAAACACTAAGAAGAAGTGGATACTCGCATCGAGGACTTAAATATTCGATAAAAAATATCCTTTGAAATAAACGTATTATGATAACTAATTGCACTAGAGAAATTTTTACATGGGATAGGGTTATAAAATAATTAATTTTTCATATTTTTGTGGAGAAATTTTAAGGAAAGGTGAGTCTTGAAGTGGAGGAAGCATTACCTTTTTATAAGTGAATCGAAGGGAACTTTTGGAATCACTCTTATCATTTTCAATAATGTGATGTTACCCTTCCATGGTAAATGGAATAAAAATGGATACAATAGTATTAGGATGCGGTTGTGATTCTAAAATCACCACAAAAATTCATTTTTGAGAAAAATGGAGTGTTTTAAGGCTTTTTATTTTAACTTTTTAACTTCTAACCCAATTTAATTTTACCTTGGTAATTAATTTTCAACCATAGTATTAAATTTTAATTAAAAAATTAAAAATAAACTCATTACCAAATTTTGAATCATTTTACTTTAATAAAATGGAAATAATTTTATAAAATAAAATTTATAAGGTTTTGAAAAAATCAATTTTAAGATTAGCACATATAATGCGTAAAAACAGTTTTTAGAAAAATGTGTTCTATTTAAGCATAGAATTTATGTTTCAACCATAGTTATTAAAATTAACAATTACTGTGAAATATTTGATTTATTTAAATTAAAATAAAATGTGATGAGTGTTCATGTCAAGAAAAAACTAAATCTCACCTGGAAAATACTTGATTCAGTGAAAAGACTGTAAATATTTTTCTATTAAACTACCCATTTAATATAATTCTACAAATATTGGACATGGGATTTATAAGCTCAAATAATATGTATTAAAATGAATCATTTTATTCCTCAAATAAATATTTTATTACTTAAAGGTTTTTAAACATCTTGGATTTAATGTCCCGACCCGAACAGCCACCCGAACAATGCTAAATGGGTTGGGTGTTTTGGACCTTAGGCACACCTCCCCGAACTCCAAAGGTTTCTGACTTGAAGAGAGGGTGTAATAGGTATAGTGGGGAGGCTATACACTCTAGGATGGAGTAAAATAAAGGTACTAGTCGAAGTATAATAACAAAACATTCTGTGGAAATAAATTACTTACCAGTTTAAGAATAGGTAAATCAATTATAACCATTTTTGAATCCCCAACCAAAATAACCCAAAGAGAAATGGCCTCTCTCCTCTCCTCACATGAGAAATTCATGTATATGTCATGCCCAATGTCATCCCATGGGTATAACAATCAATTTAATATGAAACAACAGATATAATGGGCTCTCGCTCAAAATACTTGAAGACGCGCCAAAGGCCACACCACCTAAATGTCTGAAAAAACACAAAACAAGGTATGCACCACCTACCTCATACTCGTATGATGATCCTAATCCAGTATCAGCCTATAATTAGGTCTAGAACAAGTTAGATCTACACAACTAGCTTAAACACTCAAACACCTATAACATGGTCGAAAGAAGAAATCAAGATAAGAGGACCAAGAGTAATCAACATATTATAGAGGGGGTTCCAATGGATCCAATGGGGTTTGAATCTGTGTTCAGACGAAGAATCAGGAAGGATTTGAAGTTCAGGTAGCATTTTTTCCTGGGTTCTCTCTAAGATTTCTAAAATGAGGCTACTTCCCATTTTAAGCAGAAAAAAAAATACACGGCATGTATATAGGTATACAGGTTGTGTATAGTCTTTAACTATTAATTTGGTGGTTTTTCCACCGACATACTTTCCAGGACCTGCTGATATGACTCCACAGCATGTACTAGGTAGTACATGCCCTATACTTGGTTTTTCCTCTATTTCCCATCGACATTCCCACATGCCATGTATAGCCACATCACATGGCCAAGAGTACATGACGTGTACTTAAGAGTACACGGTGTGTAACCATAAAACTTTTCATGTGATAGTTTATAGTCCAGTTCTTACCCAGTTTCCCATGTTTTCTCAAAAATAGCTAAAGAAATAGAAAGAAAAAGAAACTTGTACCTTAAACTAAGAACTGGGTTCTTACAAACTTCCCCCCTTAAATAAATTCACCGTTGAATTGCCCTTCCAAGGGTGGTGAAGAACATTGCCAAAAAACATTGGTACAAAAATGAAATCAATCAAGGTCCATCAACCTATTTCATGGATCTATGGTCCTCCTGTGATGCTTCAACAGCCCTGCACCACATTAAGCGCTCATGTGTCACTTTTGACACCCAATTATATCCGGATCTGCATCAACACCCACCTCAATCCCATAGAACCCATGGAACGATGAGGTACCACATCCCATGGATGCTCAAAATAGCCCAGTGCATCGTACCTCAATCACAATCTATATCCTCGATGACCCAATTCCCAAGGCACCTCAAGTAACCCACACCCCTCGGATACCCCAATGCCCATGGCACCTTATGTAACCCTCATACATGATGCTCCTGATTCCAACTACCTCATATATATATATATATATATATATATAATCACACACCTAATATGGTTCCAACCTACTAACCAACATTTGGACAGTCCATATAAACCATGTGCACCTCATGCACTCAAAATGGACATGCCTTAACAGACTATGCCAGAAGAAAATAAAAAGGAAATTTTGGACATGCCTGTGGCATACCTCTGACTATCGTTGTCTCACCAGCCTACTCAGCACCCGGCAGCTCCACGTCGTGCACCTGGCCTGACACATGGCTGCCTAAAGCATTTCCTCCCTATAGTGCTACACCAATTGTAACACCCGATACTTTTATGAGTAATATTTTGTTTTTATGTAATATAAATCATCAAAGGAATCTTTCACTACACACAAAACTAGCTTGTCTTTCTTTACACGCAATCACGACCTTCCTCGATAGCTTGTGTCGTACGCAATACCGAGTTTCACTAAACAACGATATGCTATTAAATTATTACTAACACTAGCCGTTATGAATAGTAATAACCACTTTCTGAAATTTTTTAAATTTTATTTTTTAAAATGGACTTCATTTTTAGATTTGGAATATCGAAATTATCCTAGGGTGAAATTTTTGTATTTTTCGGAAAACTTTCAATTTTTGATGAATAGTGAAAACACTAGGTTACTATTTAAAAACAGACTTTTTATTTAAATAATTATTTATTTTATTTAAATTAATTTTAGGTCAAAATTGATACATAATACCTATATAAGTTCAATGCAATTTATTTGAGTCATTTTATAATAATTTTAGATATATAAAAATTTTATTGAACTTTTCACCGTCTTTTACCCACCTCCTAGGACAATTTGAAAATTTACATAAAACGTAATTTTACCTCTTCTGTGAGTGGAATTTCAAAAATCCAATAGAAATGGTTAATATCAAGGACTAAAATGTGGTTCAATGAGATGAAAATAATTTTTGTTGAATAGTAACTTTTTACTTTTTTTACCACGGTTAAAAGTAAATAGGGAAATTAAGCGTAAAAATGTTATTATTATTACCCTAACACATGTCCTAATTATATTGGATAAGTGTAATTCGACCAAAAACAACATTAGGAATAAAATATGACCATTTAGGACCACTTGGATTAGATTAGGACATTTATTATTAATTTATTTAAAGAAGGGTTAAAATAGTTAAAATCAAAGTTTAATAACTAAATAATTTTTCATATAGGGTTATACATAAGATAAATTAAACTATAAATATCCATTATAAATCTAAAAAGATTTTATACATAACTATATTTTATTTGTAATTTTTAGACTTTAAATAATTTAATTTATGTATGACACAATGATGATGAAGTAATTATCTTATTAATGAAATATTGACATAATTGATGTTATAAATACCCAAATAAATGTAATTTGAGATTTTTTATGAATTACAATAATTTTATAGGTTAATATGAAATTTTATTATTGTTTTAATTAAATTTTTTCGAACAAATATTTCTGTTATGTTTTTCACAAAAATCAATTACCAAATAGTGTCAAAATTGACATAAAATAGTTTTTAAATCAAATATTATATTATTAATTGTTATTTTATTCCTAAAAATCTAATGTGAGGACAAATGACTTATATAAGGTTATATATATTAATAATAAACAACTTGGGGTTCTTTTGGCATTTTATAGTAAGTTTATTAACCTTATAGTGTAATAAAACAAGAAGATGCGGTAAAAGTTAAATTATCTAACTTAAAGTTAAATCTAAATGATAAGGTTAAAATAGAAACCTAAACTTGTATAAATTCTATTGGATGAGATTATTTCGACCCATCCCCACCTTAGATTCGAAATAAATCAATTTGTAGCTATTAAAAACTTAATATGACTTTATAATAAAATAATATTTTTAGTTTTTCTAAAGGTTCCCCTCTCCTCCCTTATAAAAGGGAACATCTTCCCTCTCTTCCTCACACCACATTGAGCCTTAAATCTCGTCCAACACCTGCCAAATTCTCTTCTCCACTTCCCTAGAAATATTATAGAGGTCCTGGTCTTCTTCAAAGACCAATTTTAGTGCCCTAAGAAAAGGTCTCAAAGAGGTGCTTCAAAGAAGAGGTAATGTTCGTTACCGATTCTTTCAACTTTATTTCTTCTTCCACTTATTATTCTTTAGTTGTTTAATTATGAAGTAATAACATCAGTATCACTCATATACTGATATGTTATTATATTTATGAAACAACCCTATTTCACCATCTATCCATCCTATGGAAAACGAAATCATCGCGCGTGCGTACGTACGGAATACCATCTCCACGTCGTGGTGTAATCTATTTTCCACCAAAACCTTACTTGGATGGGTATAATGGTGTAAATAATAACTATATATTATTATTGTAAAGTGATATTGATTCTGAAATAGTATACATACACTCCAATACAATTCTATGATCATGGGAACGATATCATCGCTCGTGCGTACGTACGGAATACCGTCTCCACGATGTGATGCGACTCGTTATACATGATCTTCATTTCATAATGATTATATAAATGAATTTATTGAATTAATGTGGTATATATTACAATAATAACATTTTGGAAATTAGGTATCTATAACCTAAAGATATGAATAAGAATTTATTCGACAAAACACGCATAAGAACAAAAAGTAATAAACACCCGAATAACGAGTAGAAATGAAATATTACTAATAAGAAGCTATGAATATGGAAATATATGATATCATAACAATGAGTATGATTCTTTAATAAGTCAATGACATTATTTAAATCATTATATATAAGTTTTGGACACTTACGAAGCAAATCAGACCTAAGGTAAGGGAAAATCTCGCAATCTCATTTTTATCTGAGATTGTTTATACTTCAGAATTTACTGGGTAATATTTATCATCCACATCCATGTTTCCTCAATATGTAATATTTATATCCTTATACAATTTTTTATATCCAATTTTACCCTTCGGTGAGTTTTTAGTAAATGATATGAAAGGAATCTTTTGTCGTTTTTTGTACGAGGTACTTTTTGACTTTTTCGACAAAAGTACGAGAAGAATGATTTTTTAACTTATACGGCATGAATGGATTTTTAAAACATTATTTCCAAGAAGATTCCTTTACAAGGTTTCAAGTTTATTTTTAATCAACTTATTTTAGTTTAAAATTGTATGACATGTTAAGAAAGGAAAAATGTTTTTGAAGTAGAAAGGATATTTTTCTCAATAATGGATTTCAAGTGTTTTATCAAAATTATTTTTCATCTAAGATAATATAGGGTTCTGTTTCTATCCCTATTATTAAATTGATTTTATTATGTTGTGATGGAATTATTTTTATGAATTCCTTTATCTTATATGAATTTTTTTATGATGTCACGATGTTTAAGAATCCCATTTTTATTACATGGGTTATGCAATGATGTGTGATTTTTTTGATTTTGTGGCACACATAAGAATGGTATCATAATGAGATGGGTGGGACCTATATCTCCCTCCAATGCATTGGGTAAAGATTTATATCTCATGATATAGACATGGCTGTAATGGAAGGTTAAATCGGTTCAGTGAAACAGGACTGAAATGAGGAGTGAACTCGGTTCAGAAATGGACTTTTTCCACTAAGATAGTCTTGGAAATGAGTCTTGACTACTAAGAAATGATTATCTATGATTATGTTTTTATGCCAAAAAGTTTCATGTTTTATGTTATGATTATTGGGATTACATTTCACTACTATGATTTATCCCATGTTATGAAATTATGATCTCTTTTGTAGGTTAAGATTTCCAAAATGTTATGTTCTTATGAATATGATATGATTGATATTTATTTTTTTTACCCTTACTGAGCTTTTGAGATCACCCTTTTGTATGTTTTCTTTCCCCAGGTCAGGAAGAAGGTTATTAAGTAGGATATTCCAAAAAGGGACTCTAGATATGATGAAATAAATGGGAGACAACGTAGATGATTTATGAACCAGTTGTTTATGTTTCCCAGTTTCTAAAGACACTATACCTATACGGTCCTTTCATGGTTTTTTTATATATTGTAATAAGTGTACTTCAATTTTGAATTATTAGTAATTTATGTAAATTATGGTTCGTTATAGTTGGTATCAGAGGAAAGGTATAGTCAACCTTTGGAAACTTGGATGTGAAAGCCTTAGTAAGAAGCCTAAGGATAAGTCTAAGCATAGAACACAATCTTAGTGTTTTAGAAATGGCCGTGAACAACCATGATAAGACCTTAAGTGTGAAATTTTATTCTTGATTATGTGTTTTTCGTATTATAATTAGTGTTGGTCGCACTATTCTTCTCAGTTTTAGTAAATGGCTGGAACCCGAAGGAACCATGTTAATGCGGAATGTGACGGGCAATGCAATGATTGTCCCCCTGAGCAACCAAACGTTATGGGAGATGGAATGCAAAATATTTTAGCCATGCTCACATAACTTTCTCAAGCTATGAATCATGCAGGACTTTCAAACGAGCAAAGAATGAGCAACATTCTGTTGAATCCTTTATGAGGTAGCGTCCAACTTCATTCAGCGGGTCTATTGATCCATCAGTTGCTGAACAATGGATTAGTACTACTGAAAAAATATTTTCAGTTCTTCAATGTTCTGAACATGATAAAGTTATTTTAGAAGTTTATCGCTTGTAAGGTGAAGCTGATCAATGGTGGAATCTTATCAAAAAAACGAGACAAAGGGATGAAATTGAGTCCATGGAATGGGATGAGTTCAAGAACTTATTTTTCAGTAAGTAATTTCCTCGTATTCTCCAAAAAAAGATGGAGAAGGAGTTTCTTGAACTAAAGCAAAAGGATGATGAATTTGTTGGTACCTACGAAGCAAATTTTACAGGACTTGCAAGGTACGCTTCTGGTATTATTATCCAACCTGAGAGTAAGATCGATCGATTCTTTAGTGCCTTAAAACCAAGTCTTCGAAGGGTGTTAGCCATAAGGGACTTCAATAGATATGAGGAAATTGTTCGATGTGCTCTCAAAGTTGAGATGGAGATTAGAGTAACCCATCAGTCATATGGGTTTGATAAGAAGAGGAAAATGGAATTCAAAGGAAAATCTAAATAGCACACTGAAAAGAAGATGAGTTTTCCCTTATGCTCAAAGTGTGGAAATAAACATGGAGGAGATTGTCTTAAGGGGACAAGAAAATGTTATAAGTGTGGAAAAGAAGGTCATCATGAAATTGAATATCGAAATAATGGGAAGAAGATTTCTAATGATGCAAACAAAGGAAGGGATACATAGAATGAACCTACTACACTTCAATGTTTCAAGTGCAAGGAGATGGTGCATTATTCCAATCAATGCCCAAATCCAAGGGTTGATGATGATGATCGATGTCAACAAACTCTTAAGGCCAAAGACAAAGGAAAGTCACATGAAATTACTATCGGCGATGTAGAGTACGACAACGAAGTGGTGAAAGGTACACTTACCATCCACTCTAAAGTAGAAAATGTTTTATTTGATTCTGGATCCACCCACTCTTTTATTTCTGAAGAATTTTCTAAGGGTATCACCGTATTACCTCAACAATTAGATGTTGGGTTAGCTGTGACAACCCCTAATGTCACAACAGTCACATCAAAAGTTTATAATTATTCTCCGATTAAAGTTTGTGGGAAATTGCTTCCTGTAAATCTTGTGATCCTTCATATAGTGGAATTTGATGTGATTCTTGGCATGGATTGGCTTTCTCTATATGGATCTCATATCAATTTCCAAAGAATGGAAGTAACATTTTATATTCCAGATCAATTTATGATCGTCTATCGATGCAAGGATGAACATAACCTTCCAGTGGAATTTTCTTCCGTCTTATGGGTTTTGATTCCACTAAATGAAGGTTATTTATCTCAAATGGTTGGTGAGAAACTCACGATTAAGAATATTCCCATTGTACGGGAGTTTTATTATGTCTTTCCGGAGGAATTTCCAGGTCTTCCACCAAATCGTGAAGTTGAGTTTTCAATAGAACTCGTACCGGGTGCTTTGATTATTTCAAAGACACCTTATATAATGGAACCAATTGAGTTGCAGGAATTGAAGAAGCAACTCCAAGATAATATTGATAAAGGATTCATACTCCCTAGTGCATCACCTTGGGGAGCACCTGTTCTATTTATTAAGAAGAAAGATGGATCAATGAGACTCTGCATTGATTATCGATAACTTAACAAGATCACTATCAAGAACAAATATCCTCTCCCACGCATTGATGACTTATTTGACCAACTACGCAGAGCTCAATACTTTTCCAAGATTGATCTTCATTATGGGTATCATCAATTAAGGATCAAAAGAGAGGATATACCAAAGACGTCTTTCTGTACAAGGTATGGAAACTATGAATTTATAGTGATGCCATTTGGTCTTACTAATTCCCCTGCTATCTTCATGGATCTGATGAATAGAGTCTTTAGAGACTATCTGGATCAGTTTGTGGTAGTCTTTATAGATGATATTCTTGTCTATTCAAAGAGCAAGGAAGAACATGAAGATCACTTGAGAATTGTATTAAAGATCCTAAGAAAGGAGAAGCTTTATGCCAAATTTACCAAGTGTGAATTTTGGCTTCAAAAAGTTGCATTTTTTGGTCACATAATCTTAAAAGAGGGGATATTTGTGGATCCAGCACAAACAGAGGTTATCGAAAGATTGTTGAGACCAAAAACAGTAACCGAGATCCAAAGTTTTCTTGGTTTGGCTGGATATTACCGACGTTTTGTGAAAGTTTTTTCACGATTATCTAATCCACTCACCAAGTTGACTCAGAAAGGAGTTAAGTTTGTTTGGACGGAGAAATGTGAAGAGAATTTCAAGGAGTTGAAAAGAAGGTTATCCAGTGCACCTGTACTCACACTTCCTTGTAGTGGAGAAAGGTTTGTGATCTACAGTGATGCATCCAAGAAGGGGTTGGGGTGTGTTCTTATGCAAAATGATATGGTGATATCTTATGCCTCACGACAGTTGAAAATGCATGAGGAAAATTACCCAACTCATGATTTGGAGTTAGCTGCGGTAATCTTTTCATTAAAGATTTGGAGGCATTATCTTTATGGAGAAATGTGTGATATTTATACTGATCATAAAATTTTAAAGTATATTTTCACACAAAAGGAGCTGAATATGCGCCAAAGAAGATGGTTGGAGCTGATTAAGGATTACGAATGCTCAGTTCATTACCACCCTGGGAAAGAAAACAAGGTGGCAGATGCATTAAGTCGACAAGACCATGCCAGTTTATCCATGACGAGGATCACAAAAGATCCAATATTTGTGTATTTACAAAGGATGGATCTTGGAATTATAATGAAAGGGGGAAATCGTATCTTTTTCAATTGAATGTTCAACCATATATACATGTGAAGATTAAAGAGGCACAGAAAGAAGATGTATAGTTACAAAAGAAGGTGAGAAATGTTCCTGAATTCAACCTTGATTGTGATGGGATAATAAAGTTCAGGAATTGGGTTTGTGTTCATCCCATCCCCGAATTAAAGAAGGAGCTACTGGATGAGGCTCATAGTTCTTCATTATCTATTCATCCTGGAATCACGAAGATGTATAGGGACCTGAAAGATTACTTCTGGTGGGATTGCATGAAAAGAGATGTTGCTGAATTTGTCTCTCGATGCTTGGTTTGTCAGCAAGTTAAATATGAGAGACAGAATTCTAAGGGGATGTTACAACCATTACCCATACCCGAATGGAAATGGTAAAACATCACTATGGACTTTGTCACCGGACTTCCTAAAACATCCAAAGGAAATAATGCTATCTGGGTCATAGTTGATCGTCTTACAAAGTCTTCACACTTCATTTCTATTAGAGAGGATTTCTCTCTAGATCAGCTTGCCAAGATATATGTAAAGGAAGTGGTAAGATTGCATGGAGTACCACTTTCCATTATATCTTATCAGGATCCGAGATTTACCTCGAAGTTCTGGAGAAGTCTTCAGCATACTCTGAATACAGAGTTGAGTTTCAGCACTGCTTATCATCCTCAGACAGACGGTCAGTCTGAGAGGACAATTCAAACTCTAAAAGATATGTTGAGAGCTTGCTCTATGGATTTCAAATGTGGTTGGGATCAACATCTACCTTTGGCGAAATTTTCATATAATAATAGATTTCACTCCAGTATTCAGATGGCTCCATATAAAGCTCTCTATGGAAAGAAATGAAGGACTCCAACTTGCTGGGATGAAGTTGGGGAAAGAAAGCTATTAGGACCTGATCTTGTAGATGAGATGGCAGAAAAGGTCAGATCTATTCAACAACACATAAGAGAAGCTTAGAGTCAACAAAAAAGTTATGCAGACAACCGAAGAAAAGACCTAGAGTTTGAAGTGGGTGAAAAATTGTTCTTACGAATATCTCCCTGGAAGAGGGTCATGAGATTTGGAAAGAAGGGAAAGTTGAGTCCTAGATATATCGGTCCTTTCAAAATACTGGATCGTGTTAGGAAGGTAGCTTACCGATTGGCGCTTCCACCAAATATCTCCCGTGTTCATGATGTGTTCTATGTATCTATCCTGAGAAATTACATACCTGATCCTTCACAAGTACTCAGCTCAGAAGTTGTACCGCTAGAGTAAGATCTTTCTTATGAAGAACAGCCAATAGAGATTCTTGATCGTAGTGAAAAAGTCCTATGGAAGAAGACCACTCGCTTGGTGAAAGTTTTATGGAGGAACCACCAATTTGAAGAAGCTTCATGGGAGCTCTAGGATATGATGAGGGAGAGGTATCCTCATCTGTTTGTTACAAAGTGACGAATTTCGAGGGCGAAATTCATTTTAAGGGGGGTAGAATGTAACACCCGATACTTTTATGAGAAATATTTTGTTTTTATGTTATATAAATCATCAAAGGAATATTTCACTACACACAACACTAGCTTGGCTTTCTTTACACGCAATCGCGACCTTCCTCGATAGCTTGCGTCGTACGCAATACCGAGTTTCACTAAACAACGATATGTTATTAAAATATTATTAAAACTAGCCGTTATGAATATTAATACCCACTTTTTGAAATTTTTTAATTTTTATTTTTCAAAATGGACTTCATTTTTGGATTTGGAATATCAAAATTAGCCTTGGGTGAAATTTTGGTATTTTTCTGAAAACTTTCAATTTTTGATGAATAGTGAAAACACTAGGTTACTATTTAAAAACCGACTTTTTTTTAAAATAATTATTTATTTTTTTTAAATTTATTTTAGGTCAAAATTGATACATAATACCTATATAAGTTTAATGCAATTCATTGAGTCATTTTATAATAATTTTAGATATATAAAAATTTTATTGAACTTTTCACCGTCTTTTACCCACCTCCTAGGACAATTTGAAAATTTACATAAAACTTAATTTTACCACTTCTGTGAGTGTAATTTCAAAAATCTGAGATACATGGTTAATATCAAGGAAAAAAATGTGGTTCAATGAGATGAAAATAATTTTTGGTGAATATTAACTTTTTACTTTTTTTACCACGGTTAAAAGTAAATAGGGAAATTAAGGGTAAAAATGTTATTATTATTACCCTAAAACATGTCTTAATTCTATTGGATAAGTTTAATTCGACTAAAAAAACATTAGAAATAAAATATGACCATTTAGGCCCACTTGGATTAGATTAGGATATTTATTATTAATTTATTTAAAGAAGGGTTAAAAAAGTTAAAATCAAAGTTTAATAACTAAATCATTTTTAATATAGGGTTATACATGAGATAAATTAGACTATAAATATTAATTAGAAATCTAAAAAGATTTCCTACATAATAGAATTTTATTTGTAATTTTTAGACTTTAAATAATTTAATTTATGTATGATAGAATGATGATGCAGTAATTATCTTATTAATGAAATATTGACCTAATTGATGTTATAAATACCCAAATAAATGTAATTTGAGATTTTTTATGAATTAAAATAATTTTATAGTTTAATATGATATGTTAGTATTTATTTAATTATCTTTTTTCGAACTAATATTTCTGTTATGATTTTAACAAAAATCAATTACCAAATAGTGTCAAAATTGACATAAAATAGTTTTTAAAACAAATATTATATTATTAATTGTTATTTTATTCCTAAAAATATAAGGTTCGGCCAAATGACTTATATAAGGTTATATATATTAATAATAAACAACTTCAGGTTCGTTTATCTTGTTATAGTAAGTTTATTAACCTTATAGTGTAAGAAAACAAGAAGACACGGTAAAAGTTAAATTATCTAACTTAAAGTTAAATCTAAATGATAAGGTTAAAATAGAAACCTAAACTTGTCTAAATTCTATTGGATGAGATTATTTCGACCCATCCCCACCTTAGCGTCAAAATAAATCAATTTGGAGCTATTAAAACCCGAATATGACTTTATAATAAAATAATATTTTTAGTTTTTCCAAAGGTGCCCCTCTCCTACCTTATAAAAGGGCACGTCCTCCCTCTCTTCCTCACACCACTTTGAGCCTCCAAGATCTTTCAAACCCTGCCAAATTCTATTATCCACTTCCCTAGAAACATCCTAGAGGTCATGGTCGTCTTCAAAGACTAATTTTAGTGCCCTAAGAGGAGGTCTCAAAGAGGCGCTTCAAAGAAGAGGTAATGTCTGTTACCGATTCTTTCAA
The DNA here is from genome assembly GCA_963277665.1 of Viscum album. Taxonomy (NCBI): domain Eukaryota; kingdom Viridiplantae; phylum Streptophyta; class Magnoliopsida; order Santalales; family Viscaceae; genus Viscum; species Viscum album. The sequence goes on along the minus strand of OY728137.1, from coordinate 841,258,206 downwards.
CTTTATTTCTTCTTCCACTTCTTCTTATTTAGTTGTTTTATTATGAAGTAATAACATCAGTATCACTCATATACTGGTATGTTATTATAAGTATGAAACAACCATATTTCACCATCTATCCATACTACAGAAAACAAAATCACCGCGCGTGCGTACGTACGGAATACAGTCTCCACGCCGTGGTGTAATCTATTTTCCACCACCACCTTACTTGGATGGGTATAATGGTGTAAATAGTAACTATATATGATTATTGTAAAGTGATATTGATTCTGAAATAGTATACATACACTTCAATACAATTTTATGATCATGGGAACGATATCATCGCTCGTGCGTACGTACAGAATACCGTCTCCACGATGTGATGCGACTCGTTCTACATGATCTTCATTGCATAATGAATATATAAATGAATTTAATGAATGAATATGGTATATATTACACTAAAAAAATTCTATAAATGAGGTATCTATAACCGAAAGAGAATAATAAGAATTTATTCGACAAAACACACATAATAACAAAAAGTAATAAACACCCAAATAACGAGTAGCAATGAAATATTACTAATAAGAAGCTAAGAATATGACCATATATGATATAATAACAATGATTATTATTCTAGAATAAGTCAATTACATTATTTAAATCATTATACAGGAGGTTCGGACACTTACGAAGCAAATCGGACCTAAGGTAAGGGAAAATATCACAATCTCATTTTTATCCGAGATTGTTTATACTTCAGAATTTACTGGGGAATATTTATCATCAACATCCATGTTTCCTCAATATGTAATATTTATATACTTCTACAATTTTTTATATCCAATTTTACCCTTCGGTGAGTTTTTATTAAAAGATATGAAATGAATCTTTTGTCGTTTTTCGTACGAGGTACTTTTTGACTTTTCCGACAAAAGTATGAGAAGAATGTTTTTTTAACTTATACGGCATGAATGGATTTTTAAAACATTATTTCCAAGAAGATTACTTTAAAATTTTTCAAGTTTATTTTTAATCAACTTCTATTAGTTTAAAATTGTATGACATGTTAAGAAAGGAAAAATGTTTTTGAAGTAGAAAGGATATTTTCCTCAAGAATAGAGTTCAAGTGTTTTATCAAAATTATTTTCCATATAAGATAATATAGGGTTCTGTTTCTATTCCTATTATTACATTGATTTGATTATGTTGTTATGTAATTATTTTTATGAATTCCTTTATCTTATGTGAATTTTTTTATGATGTCACGATGTTTAAGAAACCCATTTTTATTACATGGGTTATGCAATAATGTATGATTTTTTTGATTTTGTGGCACACATAAGAATGGTATCATTATGATATGGGTGGGACCTATATCTCCCTCCAATGTATTGGGTAAAAATTTATATCTCATGACATAGACATGGCTGGAATGGCAGGTTAAACCGGTTCAGTGAAACTGGACTGAAACAAGGAGTGAACTCGGTTCAGAAATGGACTTTGTCCGCTAAGATAGTCTTAGCAATGAGTCTTGACTACTAAGAAATGATTCTCTATGATTATGTGTGTATGCCACAATGTTTCATGTTTTAAGTTATGATTATTGGGATTATATTTCACTACTATGATTTATCCCATGTTATGAAATTATGATCTCTTTTGCAGGTTAATATTTCCAAAATGTTATGTTATTATGAATATGATATGATTGAAATTTCTTTTGTTTACCCTTACTGAGAATTTGAGCTCACCCTTTTGTATTTTTTCTTTCCCCAGGTCAGGAAGAAGGTTATTAAGTAGGATATTCCAAAAAGGGACTCTAGATATGATGAAATAAATGGGAGACAATGTAGATGATTTATGAACCAGTTGTTTATGTTTCCCAGTTTCTAAAGACACTATACCTATACGGTCCTTTCATGGTTTTGTTATATGTTGTAATAAGTGTACTTCAATTTTGAAGTATTAGAAATGTATGTAAGGTATGGGTCGTTATACCAGTCCCCAACCACTAACCCCTTAGTTGGGTCCCACTATATGTACCATGTCCTCCACGTGCAACTAAACCTCATCTACCCTAACCTCATACCAATCTTGAACCGACCTATAAAGCCTACTCTTACCTCGGTCTCTATCTACCAGCTATCTGTGAAGGATTCCTACAAGACCTGTTAAGATTCCCAACTTTCACACATGCAAAAAACACCTTTTCAGGCATATCACACTAAGTTCAGACATGCCCTAGCTTCCCAAACTGAAAGAAAACCATAGTTGAACTTCCATGAGGTGGTCTTGTTGAGTCCTTGGCCTGACTGCCCTACTAAAACTCATCCCAAATTCACTTCCTGCTATCTGAACCATCACCTAAAGCCTATATTTTCCCCACGTGAGACCTATCTATAAATATTCCATCATCCATGAGTTCCTGATTCACTACCTCAAAAAATGAGGCCAGTCTAAAGATATTCACCATCCCTTGAATGGTGTGTCATAAACCATCCTCAAAATGTATCACCCTTGTGGTGGCATCACTTACCATATCAGGTGTGAAGCGAGACAACTCAGTAAAAGTAACTTTATAGTCCATAATAGACATGTCACCCTACTAAAGGCCCAAGAACTTTCTAGCACTCTCTTCCCTCTACGTATCTGGGAAAAAGTTCTCAAAACAACTTTCCTCGAAGTCCTTTTAGGCTAGTCCCTCATGTCTGCAAGCCTGAACCTGCACATCCCACCATCACTTTTTCGATCCTCTTAGCATGTATATCTCTAGCTTGAAGCTACAACCTGGAGGTGTCTTGAGTTGCTCAAAGATCATCTACATGCTCTCTATCTGGTTTTCATCCATCTGTGGACCAACCTCACTCTAAAAAAGCAGTGGGTGATGCCACTTGAAATCATGTGTCAAATATTCCATAGAGGGATCTATATCCTACATGCCTATTTCAATCCACTACAAGGAACATACCAGACTAGATCAGAGTTCTTCATTGAGCCATGGCCCGAACGTTGCCAAACTCAGTTGTTGCTCTACCTGCTCTGGATCCTAAACCTGATCTTGTTCCTGATCCTATACCTACGGCTCATGCTCTGCCTGTCCCTCAGGTGTCTGAACCTGATTGTCCTCTTTCATCATTATACCATCACCTACCTAACTCTCTATCAATTCATCTATAATGAACTCTGTGAATACCATCAATGGTCAGACAACCCATATATATATATATAACAATATATTCACGCATATAAGAAAATAAATAAAAGGTGGTGCGAAGAAACTACCAATACTATCCCCCACCGCAACTATGCCCCATGGCATCCTGGGATCTTTTCCTCCTTACTCGCCCTCAATAGTGCCAAGTATCAAAAGTATATCAGGCCATGCTCATCCCAACAACCATCATTTCCTCAAACCAACGACCGTGTCACCCAATCCTGATAGCCACACTGCCTCAAATCGACATCTACGATGCCCAATCCTGGGGATCAGCATCACCTCAGTCATAGTACATGCCTTCTCATATATGATCTAGGCCCAAATCTCATGCCATAGGAAATTTTACATAATTTAAAGCATGTAATATTACATTTCAATAAAAAAAATCTATCAAGAATTTCACCCTTCACATTTTGAAAGCATCTATAGCATAGAAATTGATATTATTCACATGGTATTATTATTTCACAAAGAATACGTGCAGATATGAAATTGAAATTCCCTAATTATGTGCTTATTAAAAACCAAGAAAACACACCTTTCCATACCAGGCCAAGGTCTAATTTTTTCTTCCTCACCTCACTAGGTTAAGGGTTGCATATCACAGCCAATAATCATCACAAACCAAGTGAGCCAACAAGGTGGAAACCATATAGACTATAATTTGAGAAAAATAAAAATGTAAATTCCCACCCAAGGAAACATGGTATCTCCCTCATACATAAGGTTGTAGGCACCCAAGCACAAGCTAGAAACCTAGTTCCAATAACAACCTATCTTCAGTCTACCATATACCAAATAGTAAATCCAAAATATATGAAAAGAAATTCTCGATCTCATTAGTAGTTAGTCAAAATCTACTACTAAATCCCTATCAAGAACAACCTCCTATGATACCAATTTGTAGTATCTTGGCCTAAATATCCACCCGAACAGTACTAAACAGGTTAGGTGTTACTAACCTTTGGTGTACCTCCCCGAACACCAATGGCTGTCGACTAGCAGGGAGGGTGTAATAGGTATAGTGGGGAGGCTATACCCTCTAGTAACGAAGAAAATAATGGTAATGGTCCAAGTATAATAATAAAACATACATTAGAAATAAATGACTTAGTAGTTTAAGAACAGATAAATCATTTATATCCATTTTGGAATCCCCGGCCAAAATAACTCAATGAGAAATAGCCTCTCACTTGGCATCGCTCAAGAAAATCAGTTATAGGGAATGCCCAATGTTATCCCACATCTCTAAAAATTAATTCAATATGCAATATTTGTTATAATGGGGTCTTGCTCAAAATACCCGAAGATGTGCTAAAGGCCGCCCAACCCAAATGTCCATAAAAACACAAAACAAGGTAAGCACCACCTACCTCATACTCGTATGATAATCCTCATCTAGTATTAGCCTCTAATTCAGTGTAGAACAAGTTAGATATATAGAAAGAGCATAAATTATCAAACCTCTATAACATGGTCAAAATAAGAAATCAAGACAAAAGGCTCAAGAGTAATCAAGAGCTTACTGAGGGGGTTTCTAATGGATATGATGAAGTTCGAATCCGATTTATGATAAAGAATCAAGAAGGATTTGAAGTTTGGGTGGTGGTTTTGCAAGGGTTTTATCCAAGATTTCTAAAATGGGGCTACTACCTATTTTAAGAAAAAAAATACACAACATGTATATAGGTATACACGTCGTGTATACCTATATACTATTCATTTGGAGGCTATTTTCTATCGACTTACATTCCAAGACATGCCAATATGACTACACAGTGTGTACTAAGAAGTAAATTCCATGTACTTGGTTTTTCCTCTCTTTCTTGCTGACATGCCCACACACCATGTATGGCCATCTCACATGACTAAGAGTACACAACATGTACTTAATAGTAAATGGCGTGTAACCCTAAAACATGTTGTGTGACAGTTTTTAGTCCATTACATACCTAGTTTCCCCAGTTTTCTCAAAAATGGCTAAAAATTTTAAAAGAAAAAGAAACATGTAACTCAAAGTTAGAATCAGGTTCTTATATAGGAGAAACTTATATAATGTTAAAATCATAAAATGTATAATTTTTTCAAAAATAGTATTTTTCAATAAAAAATCAATCTTTCTAGAAAAAACACAAAATTTTGTATTAATATAGTAGTGTTATTATAAATAATAAAAGTATTCATATATTATCAAATTCAAATTCTAAATTTTATAAAAACAATTTTTCAATAACATCATATAATATAATGAAAAAATATTCTTTTTTAAATGATATTTTCAAATATTAACTGTTATTATTCTTATATCATATCATCTACCAAATAAGTTGGTTTTTGTAAATTATTAATATAAAACACAATTTATCATCATTAATCATATGTTTCTTGAAATAGAAATTCAAATCACACAAGAATGAAATTTTTGGAAAGATAATTTTATAAAAAATAAATAATATTATTATCCATTTTTTATAAAATAATTGAATTTCATTCATATTAAAAGTCACATTTATTTTCTATATATATATATATATTTAATAAATAATTTACTTATTTTCATTCTCAATAATTAAATGGTTATTAATAAATATTTATATTTTATCTAAATATATTGAGATTTTATTTAATTTTGGTGTTGCATGTAGAGAAATATATCGAACACATTAGGTTTATTTAAAAGAAAAAGTATGTTAAAAACTTAGGATGTTATATTCTACCCCCCCACCCTAAATTATTGAATCCTTGTGATTTTAATTATTCTCACTGATGAATGTAAGTGATTGAATTCTTAACATACTTATCATTCGGGTAATAACTAATAATATGACTTCTATATTACTCTCATAGGCTATATGAAGTTACACATCCTTCTTAAAACAACATTAATCATTCTTATAATTATATACTTAAGTATTTATATACCCTAATTATATATTCTCTATAACATACTTTTCCCAAAAACCATTTGAATCTACAAGACATTAAACCATAATGAGATCATACATTCCTTTTAAAATTAACCATTATTTCATAAATTATCACATTATTCTATATATATATCATAATACAAAAAATTAGATAAAAATCACCAAAAATATCATGGATTACTTTTTTAAAATAAATGATCAATTATAAGGCTATCAAAACTATCTAACTCACTTTTCTAAATATCAATTAACCCTTTATTACCTCAACATATGGTATATATTAACCCTAAGATTTATCCATGCCTCAATCATGTGCTATTCAATGGTTATCCCCAATAATATAAAATTTTCATAAAATCACATTTCAAGGTAATTACTTCCATTTAATATATGTTTTCATACCTTTAATGAAAAACTACTGAAGAAAAATCCTTATATGTCTCCCATAATACTCATAAATTTTACAATAAACTAGAATATCAATGATATATATATATATTTATATCACTAATGAAAATATCTAAGATCCTCATGATTGTACTTCTATTAAGATATCAACCTTACCACCTTAGGTAATACTAGGGAACTTTCCGTTTGCATCATAATAGGAGTATAATAAGATTATAAATTATTTATGTTTGTTCTATTATTCAATTATAATACCTACTGGTTTCTTGGTACATACCTTTCTCAGTTGTATTTTTTTATCTTTTTTTAACCAGATACTAAAAAAAATATGGTTATCAATAAAATCAGAAATATGAATATGAAAACATCAAACTGAAGATGTATTCACCAGTAATACCATCATTTTTAACATATGATATTTTTTGTTCAACCTATGACTCTCTTTGTTCAATCATTGGTTATCCATGGACATTTTTATATTATGTTTTCTAACCTAATTAGTTAACATCATACTTAAATCCTATATCATGGTTCATCAATAGAATGTGATTGACCAAATAATCTTCCCTAGGAGTGTCTAGAGAGGCGGGATGTCTTAGAACCATTCACCATGAAATAGTGTGATGATTGAGTCAATGCTCAACCAACCCTTTTAGGGTTATTACCCCTAGGTGCATCTGTTCCACAGTTGCATCCACTTTCCAATATTTATAAAATAGTTTAATTTTTAATAAAATCACATAATCAAGACTTTACCAAAACTTCAGGATATCATCATATACTTAGACTCATCTCAAGGATTTCAAATAGAATTCTCTAACCCTAATCCCCATTTTATGTATACATAATTACCTGAACATTAAATCATAAACTTATCCCAAAGGGTTGTCTATAACTTTTAAATTATGATCAACGTTAACTTATAAAACCTTAAATTATCCTTTAAAAATCCAAATATTCAAAGTTATCTAAACTCTACTTTGATGCTAATTGTAATTCCCCAGACCCATACTCCCAGATCTGGTGCCACAAACTCAAACTTTATATACTAGCTTCTATAGAAACTATAGGTTCCCATATATGACTATCCCATAATTACATTAATTAGAAAAAATATTGTATTACATATATTCCAAGTAAATTTTAGGTATACATATTTAGATAATTAGAACAAAAAATAAACTGATAAAACCCTTATCTTTCTCAACTAAGGATTTTTTTATTATATAAGAAACTACTTAATCTATAAAGAGTATTAAACAAAACAAAAAAATTATTTCACACATTTTATCCTTCTAAAAATATCTTGTGTAATATTTTTTTCATAACCTAGGGAATGGTCACATAAGGAAGGGGTGAACTCAAATACTTGGTAAGGGAAACATATAACTAATGTTTTCAAAAACATAATCATGATATTCATAATATGGTAGGAATAAAATATCTGAATAATATGATAATCAATTAAAACTATGGTCATATTAAATCCATGAAAATAAATGAAAGCATAGATATAAATAATATTGATCTCATACTGATGGAATTCATAATTTTGGATATCAAAAATATGTTCTCAAGGCCATCTTCCAAGACACTATATGGATATGAGGAGAGGTATACACCAAAACCCATGTTTTTGTCACATGAGAGCTATAGATTCTTCAAGGTGATATATAATTTTGGTCCCCACCTATAAATTTTTTAGTTTCAATGTATTAACCATAAGAGTCAACAATACATTTTATATCATTCCCTAAGTAACCTTTGGTTGAATATGAATATAGTTTTCTATATAATGAAAAATATGGAATTTCAATACATAATAAACCTTTGTTAGTAGTAAATAATCATCAAGAATGTAAATAATTTTCCTTATTTCAATAAAAATGATAACATGATCATAAATAATTGAGATAATGAATGAGGATGGTCAAAAAATATATAGTTAATTTTATAATAATCATCTATATTGGAATACATTTCCCCATTTCAGTAGAATAAAACTCTTTCTAGGTGAACATTATCTAAAATGAATTATCTAAACTAAAACGTCCACACCATATAAAGTAATAGGAATATGGCTAAGTCAATACTAGAATAACATTATCATTAGTCATCAAGATAAATAAAGTGGATGGCTATAAATGAACATAACCCTATTGAAACAAAGGAAGATTAGAAATATATTGATATAGATAAAACAATAAATGAAAAATAATATTGTGAATGGTATCATGCAAGAAGGGAATAGGAGTTTAATTTATTGATACCATGTGTTTGTTAACACCCACCAAATGAGTATCGAAAAATCCATAAGAGAAAAAATACCTAAATATGGGTATAATTTTTTACTAAAAAAGAAAAGGAAAAAGAAGGTGGACATAACTCATGGCTTGTGTAACCCTATAAATGAAATGAAATCATGTTACCTTCTGAAGTTCATGCGGACAATCCATGTACAACACATAACTGGTTATAACATCTCATAGAGACCCTTTGATGAACCATTTTTTTGTGAAGGCGTCATAAACACTTTCTGATAATGAGGTAGGTTCCAGATGAGTTCCTTCAGATCACATGACTTGTTAATTAGAAAATTCTGGAAAAAAACATCCAAAAATACTTGGAATATAGGAAGGAAAATATCCAAAAGGTGGGAGACTCTTGTGGTCATAAATATTATGTGATGTTCTCAGGAGGTTTGCAGTACACTGAAATCCCTTAGCGACATGTTCTCCCAATCACTTGAGAGCCATGTGGACATATAACCCTCATCACATGAAGGGCCTTGAACAAGCCCAGGCAGTCCTGCGCTCCCCCAATAGCTCCAAAAACAAATTTAAGAGTTGTCCATAATGCTCACCCATTACCAAAAGACCCTTTTTTTGGTCACATGATGTATCACTGATAGGAAGAGTGACTGTCTTCAACAACACTCATAAAAATCATGAGATCCTTTAGAAATTGACAAATAAATAAGAGAATAAAAGATAAACTAATGAATCCTATTATAGTCATAAACATCAAGTGATGAACCTAGGTGGTTTTAAATACACTAAATAAGAGTCTGGTGACATTTCAGCCTCATTGCGCCAAGGGCCTTTGACATGTCCAGATGGTCTCGTGCTCCCTCTTAAGCTCCAAATACAAACAGAAAAGTTTTACTAGGAAATTATTTTGAATCACCATATAACCATTTTTAGGTCATATAATGCATCACATATGGGGGGAGTGATTTTCTTCGACAACACTCATGAAAACTCATGAGATCCCCATCCCTTGTAAAATAAATAAAGGAATAAAAAGGTAAATGATGGGAGCTTCTTGTGAGGTGTAGATATTCTAATCTCATACGAAAAAGGGTCATACACCCTAGGAAATAGTCCTTACTAACGGTACCCCCCCCCCATCAAGTTTGCATGATCTCATCAAGACCCCCTTAAAAAGACCCATTTTCTCAATAAATACCAAAGACAAGGCATCTTAGATAATGTGAAATCCTTTCAATAAGCATCCTGATATTACGAAAGTTCTTATAGATTTAGGCCTAACCATATAAAATCCCCCTAACATGACCAAATAATGAATGAATACTCATTTGATTATCCAAAACACAATAAAATTGTCATTGGTGGGATGATCTTGTAGTCATTGAAAATCATACAACGCCCTGCGGATGACCTACAATAGGACCACATGAAATGTGTGACACAAAATCCCTCCACTGAATCCATCTTGGACTTTCGATATATGCATCGTGAAAATAGGAATATAATCAGGGTGGTGAGGCATATAAATCACCCATCCCAGCATGAAAAAATTCATCATTGAATCCTCTCATAGGTGCACACAAGCATTAGAGTGGATTTCTCGAAGCATCCAATCTAATGATTGAAAGGTCTTCCACCAGGTAAAAATTTAGCGAATGACCTAGAGGATCATGTGACATGCATAAGTACTTCACATAATCACTTAAGATCACATGAAGGACTTTTGGAGAATTATGTGAAGGATATCCCACATATCATCCAAATCATGAGAAACCTAAAAATTCTAGTACTGGATAAATATAAGGAATATATGTAATAAAAACTAGAATAAAGACTAAGTATAAGAGAATTGAAAAAAAATAAAGATTTTTTTATCCACATGCGCTTCACATGACTCACCCAGGTCATGAAGTGACCAAAGGACATGTCAACCAGATCACCTGATATTCCCATGGTATACTATTTTTAAAATGAAAATTCCCCTAGACATGTCATATAAATTCACATGGTGCCCCTCGGGCATGCTACCTAAGTCACACGAAACCCTCATGGGTTTTCATATAAACCTTGTGATGTCCACTTGATGTGTATCTCAAATCATACGATGACACCAATTCATGTTAGTTGGGACTCATAATGAAACCATAGCATTCCACTTTGCTTTTTCGATATCCTTCAAGAAAGTTAGTGAGATCATGTGGTTCCCTCTAAGTATATCGGTTTTCTTTTCTGATGGCTTCTAGGATAGACCACTTAGATATCATGAAATCCACTAAGCATGTTAGCCAGCTTTCATAATGACACTATGACATGTCATAGGAAATCATGTGATGGTCTATAGGATAAGCTAGTTAGGTCTTGGTATGTAATCCAGACATATCAACTGAGATTGCATGATGGCCTCCAAGACAAGCTAGTTGGGTCTTGTGATGTCCTTAAGACAAGTTATAGTTGATCTTGCAATGTCCTTTGGAAAAGTCAGCCTTGGTCATCTTATGGCCTTCAAACATGTCATTAAGGTTATGTGACATTCCTTGGACAAGTCAATAGGGTTAGAATATTGTCTTTGGACATGTCCAAAATACAACCGGACATTTCCATATTTCGTTTGGCATATCTAGTTGGCAATTAAGGCATGTCAGGTAGACAGTCAAGAAGGTCAGGTCGACAGCTAGGCTAGTTCAAGCCGAAAACCCATGACATGATAACCTTTTCTAGCATCTATATTAGGGAAACCTCATTGTTTAATCCTTATCAGTGGTATAATATGACATGTCCGACACACAGGGGTAGCCTTTGTGTTTAATCCCTCGATCAACTAAACTAAAAGAACTCTAATTTCTACTATAAAAAGGATATTTAGGATGCCTTTTCATGGCCCTAGCTCTATATTAAGAATTCAAAGGGTTTTCCCCACACATAATACTTGCATCCATATGCAGTGAGTTTGGTTATTTACTATCCCTTGTTTCTCACACAAAGCATGGCTCATGTGGGCTTATGGAGTTGAAATATTCATATCATTCACATCATAAATCCCCAAATAGCTAAGTAAAACTTAGTATGTAAGCCTCAATAATTTGTATAATGTGACACTCTTTCAATGTTAAGGGAATCCTCATTTTATATGCCCTAACCAAACAAAACTATGAGGGATCTGATTCCTTCTATAACCAAGATATGTATGATGCCTCCTCAAGGTCCTGTCTCAAATATCTAGTGTCAAAGTTCCCCACATATGTCCCCTCTACATGAAGTTAAACTATATGGGTTTTAAAAATCACATGGGTTTTGATTCCTACTATAAATCAGGATACGTAGGATTATGCATGATGGCTCAATCCCATCCTCGACATACTAATCGCTTCCATGCATGGAAAAAAATTCCAAAGTTCCTTCTTATATGGATTCAATATATAATAAGCTATTTTTTATTGGGAAATGGATGAATAACCTCAGATACATGCATATGGATTCACTAATAGATTCTATTTTATGAGGATTTAACCTATGATTACCCAATTAGGGTAATTAGTCCCATATCAATATTAGGAATAAATTCATGAACATATCTTAAATCTATAAGATATAATTGTAGTATGTGAAAATTACCCCCAAAAGGTTGTGATGAGAATAATATTCCATCCTATTGAACAATGTGAGTTCCTAATCATTATTGGGTCTGAAACCCCAAGTGACCACCTACGTTTGAAAACCAGGAATGTAGTCATTTATGGATGTGGGAGGTGTTGGTAGTTTCCATTAGAGATAAAAATTTTAAACCCATATTGAGTGATTGTGCATAGACATTGAACCCCCAAAAATAAAACCATAGGTCCAATTCATCCATATCCTTCAAACAAAAAACATTGGTGCACCCAAAATCAAATCATTCAATTATGACATCTCCTTCAAAATATAAAAAGGACATACTTGTAACACCCGAGACTTTTATGTTATATAAATCATCAAATGAATCTTTTTCTACACAACACTTGCTTGGATTTCTTTACACGAAATCACGACCTTCCTCGATAGCTTGCGTCGTACGCAATACCGAGTTTCACTAAACAATGATATGCTATTAAAATATTATTAAAACTAGCCGTTATGAATAGTAATAACCACTTTTTTAAATTTTATAAATTTTATTTTTCAAAATGGACTTCATTTTTGGATTCGGAATATCGAAATTAGCCTAGGGTGAAATTTTGGTATTTTTCTGAAAAATTTCAATTTTTGATGAATAGTGAAACCACTAAGTAGTAGTTAAAAAAACTGAATTTTTCATAAAACTTAATTTTACCACTTCTGTGAGTGGAATTTCAAAAATCCGAGAGACACGGTTGATGTCAGTAAGTAAAATGTGGTTCAATGAGATGAAAATAATTTTTTGGTGAATAGTAAGTTTTTTCTTTTTTTTACCACGGTAAAAAGTAAATAGGGTAATTAAGGGTAAAGATGATATTATTATTACCCTAACACATGTCCTAATTCTATTGGATAAGTGTAATTCGACCAAAAACAAACTTAGGAATAAAATATGACCATTTAGGCCCACTTGGATTAGATTAGAACATTTATTATTAATTTATTTAAAGAAGGGTTAAAATAGTTAAACTCAAAGTTTAATAAGTAAATAATTTTTAATATGGGGTTATACATAAGATAAATTAGACTATAAATATTAATTAGAAATCTAAAAAGATTTCCTACATAATGGTATTTTATTTGTAATTTTTAGACATTAAATAATTTAATTTATTTATGACACAATGATGATGTAGTAATTATCTTATTAACGAAATATTGACATAATTGATGTTATAAACACCAAAATAAATGTAATTTGAGACTTTTTATGAATCCCACTAATTTTCTAGGTTAATATGACATGTTAGTATTGATTTAATTAACTTGGTTTGAACTAATAATTCTGTTATGTTTTTCACAAAAATCAATTACTAAATAGTGTCAAAATTGACATAAAATAATTTTTTTTAAAAAAATTATATTGGTAATTGTTATTTTATTTCTAAAAATATAATGTTCTGCCAAATGACTTAGATAAGGTTATATATATTAATAATAAACAACTTGGGGTTCGTTTGGCTGCTTATAGTAAGTTTATTAACCTTATAGTATAAGAACACAAGAAGACATGGTAAAAGTAAAATTATTTAACTTAATGTTAAATCTAAATGATAAGGTTAAAATAGGAACCTAAACTTGTCTAAATTATATTGTATGAAAGGATTTAGACCCATACCCACCTTAACTTCGAAATATATCAATTTGGATCTATTTAAAACCGAACTTGACTTTATAATAAAATAATAGTTTTAGTTATTCCAAAGGTGCCCCTCTCCTCCCTTATAAAAGGTCACCTCTTCCCCCTCTTCCTCACACCACTTTGTTCCTTAAATCTCGTCCAACCCCTGACACTTTATCCTCTCCACTTCCCTAGATACATCCTAGATGTCCTGGTCTTCTTAAAAGGCCAATTTTAGTGCCCTAAAAGAAGGTCTCAAAGAAGCACTTCAAAGAAGAGGTAATATCTGTTACCGATTCTTTCATCTTTATTTCTTCTTCCACTTCTTCTTATTTAGTTGTTTCATTATGAAGCAATAACATCAGTATCACTAATATACTGATATGTTATTATAAGTATGAAACAACTCCATTTCACCATCTATCCATCCTACGGAAAAAGAAATCACCGCGCGTGCGTACGTACGGAATACCGTCTCCACGCCGTGGTGTAATCTATTTTCCACCACCACCTTACTTGGATGGGTATAATGGTGTAAATAATGACTATATATGACTATTATAAAGTGATATTGTTTCTGAAACAGTATACATATACTCCAATACAATTCCACGATCATAGGAACAATATCATCACTCGTGCGTACGTACGGAATATCGTCTCCACGATGTGATGCGACTCGTTCTACATGATCTTCATTTCATAATGATTATATAAATAAATTGAATGAATGAATATGATATATATGACACTAATACCATTCTGGAAATGATGTATCTATAACCTAAAGAAAAGAATAAGAATTTATTCGACAAAACACGCATAAGAACAAAAAGTTATAAACACCCGAATAACAAGTAACAATGAAATATTACTACTAAGAAGCTAAGAATATGACCATATATGATATCATAAAAATAAGTATGATTCTGGAATAAGTCAATAACATTATTTAAATCATTATACAGGAGGTTCGGACACTTACAAAGCAAGTCGGACCTAAGGTAAGGGAAATATCACAATCTCATTTTTACCCCAGATTGTTTATACTTTGAAATTTACTAGGGTGTATTTTATCATCCACATACATGTTCCCTCAATATGTAATATTATTTCCATCCTTATACAATATTTTATATCCAATTTTACCCTTCGGTGAGTTTTTTGTAAAAGATATGAAAGGAATCTTTTGCCGTTTTTCGTACGAGGTACTTTTTGACTTTTCCGAAAAAAGTACGAAGAATGTTTTTTTTAACTTATACAGCATGAATGGATTTCTAAAACATTATTTACAAGAATATTCCTTTACAAGTTTTCAAGTTTATTTTTAATCAAATTCTTTTATTTTATAATTATATGACATATTAAGAAAGGAAAAGTGTTTTTGAAGAAGAAAGGATATTTTCCTCAAGAATGGAGTTCAAGTGTTTTATCAAAATTATTTTCCATCTAAGATAATAAAGGGTTCTGTTTTTATCCCTATTATTACATTGATTTGATTATGTTGTGATGAAATTATATTTTTATGAATTCCTTTATCTTATATGAATTGTTTTATTATGTCATGATGTTTAAGATTCCCATTTTTATTACATGGGTTATGCTATGATGTATGATTTATGATTTTGTGGCACACATAAGAATGGTATCATTATGAGATGGGTGGGACCTATATCTCCCTCCAATGCATTGGGTAAAGATTTTATATCTCATGAGATAGACATGGCTGGAATGGTAGGTTATACCGGTTCAGTGAAACAGGACAGAAACGAGGGTGACTCGGTTCAGAAAGGGACTTTGTCCACTAAGATAGTCTTGGCAATGAGTCTTGACTAACAAGAAATGATTCTCTATGATTATGTGTGTATGACACAAAGTTTCATGTTTTAATTTATGATTATTGTGATTACATTTCACTTCCATGATTTATCCCATGTTATGAATTTATGATCTCTTTTGCAGGTCAAGATTTCCAAAAGTTATGTGCTTGTGTATACGATGTGATTGATATTTCTTTTGTTTACCCTTACTGAGCATTTGAGATCAACCTTTTGTATGTTTTCTTTCCCCAGGTTAGGAAAAAGTTTATTAAGTAGGATATGCCAAAAAGGGACTCTAGATATGATGAAATAAGTGGGAGGCAAAGTTGATGCTTTATGAACCAGTTGTTTATGTTTCCCAGTTTCTAAAGACACTATACCTATACGGTCCTTTCATGGTTTTGTTATATGTTGTAATAATAATGCTTCAATTTTGAAGTATTAACAATGTATGTAAATTATGGGTTGTTATAGTTGGTATCAGAGGAAAGGTATAGTCAACCTTTGGAAACTAGGATGTAAAAGCCTTAGTAAGAACCCTAAGGATAAGTCTAAGAATAGAACACAATATTAGTGTTTTAGAAATGGCCATGAATAACCCAGGATAAGACCTTAAGTGTGAAATTTTATTCTTAATTATGTGGTTTTCCTATTATAATTAGTGTTTCTCACACTATTCTTCTTGGTTTTAGTCAATGGCTGGAACCCGAAGGAATCGTGTTAATGCGGAATGCGACGGGCAATGCAATGATTGTCCCCCTGAGAAACCAAACGTTATGGGAGCTGGAATGAAAAATCGTGTAGCCATGATCACACAACTTTCTCAAGATATGAATCAAGAAGGACTTCCAAACGAGCAAAGAAAGGAGCAACATTCTGTTGAATCCTTCATGAGGCAGCGTCCACCTTCTTTCAGCGGGTCTACTGGTTTATTAGTTTCTGAACAATGGATTGTTAATACTGAAAAGATATTTTCAGTTCTTCAATGTTCTGAACATGATAAAGTCATCCTAGCAGTGTATCGTTTGGAAGGAGATGCTGATCAATGGTGGAATCTTATTAAGAATACGAGGAAAAGGGATGAAATTGAGTCCATGGAATGGGACGAGTTCAAGAACTTATTTTTCAATAAGTACTTCCCTTGTATTCTCCGAACAAAGATGGAGAAAGAGTTTCTTGAACTGAAGCAAAAGGATGAGGAATCTGTTGGTACCTATGAAGCAAATTTTACAAGACTTGCAAGGTACGCTTCTGGTATTATTATCCAACCTGAGAGTAAGATCGATCGATTCTTTAGTGTCTTAAAACCAAGTCTTTGAAGGGCGTTATCCATAAGGGACTTCAATAGCTACGAGGAAATCGTTCGATGTGCTCTCAAAGTTGAGATGGAGATTGGAGTAACACATCAGTCATATGGGTTTGATAAGAAAAGGAAAATGGAATTCAAAGGAAAATCTAAAGAGCACACTGAAAAGAAGATGAGCTTTCCCTTATGCTCAAAGTGTGGAAAGAAACATGGAGGGAGTTGTCTTAAAGGGACAAGTAAATGATTCAAATATGGAAAGGAAGTTCATCGGGCATTTGAATGCCGCGATGATGGGAAGAAGATGTCTAATGATGCAAACAAAGGAAGGGATACACATAATGAACCTACTACACTTCAATGTTTCAAGTGCAAGGAGATGGGGTATTATGCCAATAAATTCCCTAATCCAAGGGTTGATGATGATGATCGACGTCAACAAACTCTTAAGGCTAAAGACAAAGGAAAGTCACATGCAATTTCTATCAGCGATGTGGAGTACGATAACGATGTGGTGAAAGGTACACTTACCATCCACTCTAAAGTAGCAAATGTTTTATTTGATTCTGGATCCACCCACCCTTTTATTTCTGAAGAATTTTCTAAGGGTATCACCATATTACCTCAACAATTAGATGTTGAGTTAGCTGTGACAACACCTAATGGCACAACAGTCTCATCAAAAGTTTATAATTCTTCTCCGATCGAAGTTTGTGGGAAAGTGCTTCCTGTAAATCTTGTGATCCTTCCTATAGTGGAATTTGATGTGATTCTTGGCATGGATTAGCTTTCTTTATATGGAGCTCATATAAATTTCCAATGAAGGGAAGTCACATTTCATATTCCAGATCAATCTATGATCGTCTATCAATGCAAGGATGAACATAACCTTCTAGTGGAAATTTCTTCCATTTTATGGGTATTGATTCCACTAAATGAAGGTTATTTATCTCAAATGGTTGGTGAGAAACTCACGATTAAGAATATTCCCATTGTACGGGAGTTTGATGATGTCTTTCCGGAGGAATTACCGGGTCTTCCACCAAATCGTGAAGTTGATTTTTCAATAGAACTCGTACCGGGTGCTTTGCCTATTTCAAAGACACCTTATAGAATGGCCCCAATTGAGTTGCAGGAATTGAAGAAGCAACTCCAAGAGAATCTTGATAAGGGATTCATACGCCCTAGTGAGTCACCTTGGGGAGCACCTATTCTATTTGTTAAGAAGAAAGATGGATCAATGAGACTCTGCATTGATTATTGAGAACTTAACAAGATCACTATCAAGAACAAATATCCTCTCCCACGCATTGATGACTTATTTGACCAACTATGCGGAGCTCAATACTTTTCCAAGATTGATCTTCGTTCAGGGTATCATCAATTAAGGGTCAAAAGGGAGGATATACCAAAGACGGCTTTCTGTACAAGGTATGGACACTATGAATTTATAGTGATGCCATTTGGTCTTACTAATGCCCCTGCTATCTTCATGGATCTGATGAATAGAGTCTTTAGAGACTATCTTGATCAATTTGTGGTAGTCTTTATAGACGATATTCTTGTCTATTCAAAGAGAAAGGAAGAACATGAATATCACTTGAGAATTATATTGAAGACCCTGAGAAAGGAGAATATTTATGCCAAATTTACCAAGTGTGAATTTTGGCTTCAAAAAGTTGCATTTTTGGGTCACATAATCACAAAAGAGGGGATATCTGTGGATCCAGCAAAAACAGAGGTTATCGAAAGATGGTCGAGACCAACAATAGTAACTGAGATCCGAAGTTTTCTTGGTTTGGCGGGATATTATCGACGTTTTGTGAATGATTTTTCACGATTATCTAATCCACTCACCAAGTTCACTCGAAAAGGAGTTAAGTTTGTTTGGACAGAAGAATGTGAAGAGAATTTCAAGAAGTTGAAAAGAAGGTTATCCAGTGCACCTGTGCTCACACTTCCTTGTAGTGGAGAAAGGTTTGTGATCTATAGTGATGCTTCCAAGAAGGGATTAGGGTGTGTTCTTATGCAAAATGATATGGTGATAGCTTATGCCTCACGACAGTTGAAAATCCATGAGCAAAATTACCCAACACATGATTTGGAGTTAGCTGCGGTAATCTTTGCATTAAAGATTTGGAGGCATTACCTTTATGGTGAATGGTGTGATATTTATACTGATCATAAAAGTTTAAAGTATATTTTCACACAAAAGGAGCTGAATATGCGTCAAAGAAGACGGTTGGAGCTGATTAAGGATTACGACTGCTCAATCCATTACCACCCTGGGAAAGCAAACAAGGTGGAAGATGCATTAAGTCGACAAGACCATGCTAGTTTATCCATGATGAGGATCACAAAAGATCCAATATTTATGGATTTACAAAGGATGGATCTTGGAATTATAATGGAAGGGGGAAAATATTATCTTTCTCAAATGAATGTTCAACCATCTATACATGTGAAGATTAAAGAGGCACTGAAAGAAGATTTCGAGTTACAAAAGAAGGTGAGAAATGTTCCTGAGTTCAACCTTGATTGTGATGGGATAATAAAGTTCAGGAATTGGGTTTGTGTTCCTCCCATCCCCGAATTAAAGAAGGAGCTGCTGGATGAGGCTCATAGTTCTTCATTCTCTATTCATCCTGGAAGCATGAAGATGTATAGGGACCTGAAAGAGTAATTCTGGTGGGATGGCATGAAAAGACATGTTGCTGAATATGTCTCTCGATGCTTGGTTTGTCAACAAGTTAAAGCTGAGAGACAGAAGTCTAAGGGGATGTTACAACCATTACCCATACCCGAATGGAAATGGGAAAACATTACTATGGAATTTTTCACAGGACTTCCTAAAACATCCAAAGGAAATAATGTTATCTGGGTCATAGTTGATCGTCTTACAAATTCTGCACACTTCATTGCTATTAGAGAGGATTTCTCTCTGGATCAGCTTTCCAGGATATATGTAAAGGAAGTGGTAAGATTGCATGGAGTACCACTTTCTATTATATCTGATCAGGATCCGAGATTTACCTCAAAGTTCTGGAGAAGTCTTCAGCATAATCTGGATACAGAGTTGAGTTTCAGCACTGCTTATCATCCTCAGACAGACGGTCAGTCTGAGAGAACAATTCAAACCCTAGAAGATATGTTGAGAGCTTTCTCTATGGATTTCAAAGGTGGTTGGGATCAACACCTACCTTTGGTGGAATTTTCTTATAATAATAGCTTTCACTCCAGTATTCAGATGTCTCCTTATGAAGCTCTCTATGGAAAGAAATGCAGGACTCAAACTTGCTGGGATGAAGTTGGGGAAAGAAAGCTATTAGGACCTGATCTCGTTGATTAAATGGCAGAAAAGGTCAGATCTATTCAACAACACATAAGAGCATCTCAGAGTCGACAGAAAAGTTATGCCGACAACCGAAGAAAAGACCTAGAGTTTGAAGTGGGTGATAAAGTGTTCTTACGAATATCTCCCTGGAAGAGGGTTATGAGATTTGGAAAGAAGTGGAAGTTGAGCCCTAGATATATTGGTCCTTTCGAAATACTGGATCGTGTTGGGAAGGTAGCTTACCGATTGGCGCTTCCACCGAATCTCTCTCAAGTTCACGATGTGTTCCATGTATCTCTCCTGAGAAAGTACATACCTGATCCTTCACATGTACTCAGCTCAGAAGTTATACCGCTGGAGTAAGATCTTTCTTATGAAGAACAACCGATAGAGATTCGGGATCGTAGAAAAAAAGTCCTATGAAACAAGACCACTCTATTGGTGAAAGTTTTATGTAGTAACCACCAATTAGAAGAAGCTACATGGGAGCTTGAGAATATAATGAGGGAGAGGTATCCTCATCTGTTTGTTACAAAGTGACGAATTTTGAGGGCGAAATTCATTTTAAGGGGGGTATAATGTAACACCCGAGACTTTTATGTTATATAAATCATCAAAGTAATCTTTTTCTACACAACACTTGCTTGGCTTTCTTTACACGAAATCACGACCTTCCTCGATAGCTTGCATCGTACGCAATACCGAGTTTCACTAAACAACGATATGCTATTAAAATATTATTAAAACTAGCCGTTATGAATAGTAATAACCAATTTTTGAAATTTTATAAATTTTATTTTTCAAAATGGACTTCATTTTTGGATTCGGAATATCAAAATTAGCCTAGGGTGAAATTTTGGTATTTTTCTGAAAACTTTCAATTTTTGATGAATAGTGAAACCACTAAGTGGTAGTTAAAAAAACTGAATTTTTCATAAAACTTAATTTTACCGCTTCTGTGAGTGGAATTTCAAAAATCCGAGAGACATGGTTGATGTCAGTAGGTAAAATGTGGTTCAATGAGATGAAAATAATTTTTTTGGTGAATAGTAACTTTTTACTTTTTTTTTACCACGGTAAAAAGTAAATAGGGTAATTAAGGGTAAAGATGATATTATTATTACCCTAACACATGTCCTAGTTCTATTATATAAGTGTAATTCGACCAAAAACAAACTTAGGAATAAAATATGACCATTTAGGCCCACTTGGATTAGATTAGGACATTTATTATTAATTTATTTAAAGAAGGGTTAAAATAGTTAAACTCAAAGTTTAATAAGTAACTAATTTTTAATATAGGGTTATACATAAGATAAATTCGACTATAAATATTCATTAAAAAGCTAAAAAGATTTACTACATAATGGTATTTTATTTGTAATTTTTAGACATTAAATAATTTAATTTATTTATGACACAATGATGATGCCGTAATTATCTTATTAATGAAATATTGACATAATTGATGTTATAAACACCAAAATAAATGTAATTTGAGACTTTTTATGAATCCCACTAATTTTCTAGGTTAATATGACATGTTAGTATTGATTTAATTAACTTGGTTCGAACTAATAATTTTGTTATGTTTTTCACAAAAATCAATTACTAAATAGTGTCAAAATTGACATAAAATAGTTTTTAAAACAAATATTATATTGGTAATTGTTATTTTATTCTTAAAAATCTAAGGTTCGGCCAAATGACTTAGATAAGGTTATATATATTAATAATAAACAACTTGGGGTTTGTTTGGCTGCTTATAGTATGTTTATTAACCTTATAGTATAAGAACACAAGAAGACATGGTAAAAGTAAAATTATTTAACTTAATGTTAAATCTAAATGATAAGGTTAAAATAGGAACCTAAACTTGTCTAAATTCTATTGGATGAAATTATTTAGACCCATCCCCACCTTATCTTCTAAATATATCAATTTGGAGCTATTTAAAACCGAACTTGACTTTATAATAAAATAATAGTTTTAGTTATTCCAAAGGTGCCCCTCTCCTCCCTTATAAAAGGACACCTCCTCCCCCTCTTCCTCACACCACTTTGAGCCTTCAAGCTCGTCCAACCCCTGCCACTTTCTCCTCTCCACTTACCTAGAGACATCCTAGAGTTTCTGGTCTTCTTCAAAGGCCAATTTTAGTGCCCTAAAAGAAGGTATCAAAGAAGCACTTCAAAGAAGAGGTAATGTACGTTACCGATTCTTTCATCTTTATTTCTTCTTCCACTTCTTCTTATTTAGTTGTTTCATTATGAAGTAATAACATCAGTATCACTCATATACTGATATGTTATTATAAGTATGAAACAACCCTATTTCACCATCTATCCATCCTACGGAAAAAGAAATCACCGCGCGTGCGTACGTACGGAATACCATCTCCACGCCGTGGTGTAATCTATTTTCCACCACCACCTTACTTGGATGGGTATAATGGTGTAATTAATGACTATATATGACTATTATAAAGGGATATTGATTCTGAAATAGTATACATATACCCCAATACAATTACAGGATCATAGGAACGATATCATCACTCGTGTGTACGTACGGAATACCGTCTCCACAATGTGATGCGACTCGTTCTACATGATCTTCATTTCATAATGATTATATAAATAAATTGAATGAATTAATATGATATATATGACACTAATACCATTCTGGAAATGAGGTATCTATAACTGAAAGAAAAGAATAAGAATTTATTCGACAAAACACGCATAAGAACAAAAAGTTATAAACACCCGAATAACAAGTAGCAATGAAATATTACTACTATGAAGCTAAGAATATGACCATATATGATATCATAAAAATAAGTATGATTATGGAATAAGTCAATATCATTATTTAAATCATTATACAGGAGGTTCGGACACTTACAAAGCAAGTCGGACCTAAGGTAAGGGAAATATCACAATCTCATTTTTATCCGAGATTGTTTATACTTTGAAATTTACTGGGGTGTATTTTATCATCCACATCCATGTTCCCTCAATATGTAATATTATTTCCATCCTTCTACAATAGTTTATATCCAATTTTACCCTTCGGTGAGTTTTTTTTAAAAGATATGAAAGGAATCTTTTGTCGTTTTTCGTACGAGGTACTTTTTGACTTTTCCGACAAAAGTACGAAGAATGTTTTTTTAACTTATACGGCATGAATGGATTTCTAAAACATTATTTCCAAGAATCTTCATTTACAATTTTTCAAGTTTATTTTTAATCAAATTCTTTTATTTTATAATTATATGACATATTAAGAAAGGAAAAGTGTTTTTGAAGAAGAAAGGATATTTTCCTCAAGAATGGAGTTCAAGTGTTTTATCAAAATTATTTTCCATCTAAGATAATAAAGGGTTCTGTTTTTATCCCTATTATTAAATTTATTTGATTATGTTGTGATGGAATTATATTTTTATGAATTCCTTTATCTTATATGAATTGTTTTATGATGTCACGATGTTTAAGATTCCCATTTTTATTACATGGGTTATGCTATGATGTATGATTTATGATTTTGTGGCACACATAAGAATGGTATCATTATGAGATGGGTGGGACCTATATCTCCCTCCAATGCATTGGGTAAAGATTTTATATCTCATGATATAGACATGGCTGGAACGGTAGGTTATACTGGTTCAGTGAAACAGGACTGAAACGAGGGTGACTCGGTTCAGAAAGGGACTTTGTCCACTAAGATAGTCTTGGAAATGAGTCTTGACTAAAAAGAAATGATTCTCTATGATTATGTGTGTATGCCACAAAGTTTCATGTTTTAAGTTATGATTATTGTGATTACATTTCACTGCCATGATTTATCCCATGTTATGAATTTATGATCTCTTTTTGCAGGTCAAGATTTCCAAAAGTTATGTTCTTGTGTATACGATGTGATTGATATTTATTTTGTTTACCCTTACTGAGCATTTGAGCTCACCCTTTTGTATGTTTTCATTCCCCAGGTCAGGAAGAAAGTTATTAAGTAGGATATGCCAAAAAGGGACTCTAGATATGATGAAATAAGTGGGAGGCAAAGTTGATTCTTTATGAAACAGTTGTTTATGTTTCCCAGTTTTTAAAGACACTATACCTATACGGTCCTTTCATGTTTTGGTTATATGTTGTAATAATAATTCTTCAATTTTGAAGTATCAACAATTTATGTAAAGTATGGGTCGTTATAATACTGATCGGTTCTCTTCAAACAATTTTTTTCCCATCACATGGGTGGTCATTATATTCTTCTGTCGAAACAAAAATGGTGAACTCAATGTGAATATCTCAAATAACATGATAGTCAGTTAATCATGAAATGGGACATTTTGTCTTGCATACTCTGCACAAACAAAAATGGTGAATTTTTTTTGTATCTATCAAATAACTAGATGATTGGTTAATCATGTGTCAGAACATTTTTATTTCATATTCCATGAAAAAAACAGTGAACCCAACATGAATCTTATGGTTGGTCCTTTTTATTCAGGGTTCTTATGAAACAAGACCATATTTTCTTTGTAAAATTCCAAGTGATAAAAATTAATGGATTAGGAATAAAAGTAAAATTGCATCACACATGCATATATGATTGAGAATATATCATGCCTATGATGATGCACTGGTCGGAAACCTTGTTCCTTATTGTCTATGGGACTACAGATACTACTCTCACAAACAACACTTTGATATGACATGTCTTCATCTAGTGATCATTCTATAAAATCATATATGTATGCAACCCCTGAAAGCATCAGAATGACCTCACACACCTGAAACCATCAATGTCAGATGGAAAATGAAATGGTCTAAGAATACCATCAACATGGTCTAATCCTGACCCTTGAGGCTACTCGTGAGGGTCTCCAAAATCTAAAATTGATGGGTCAGCCTCGTCTAAAGAAATCTACAGCAAAGACAATATACCTCATTTTCATAAACAACTGATTTGGAAGCTTATCCTTAGAATGCGACAATCTCCCCCTTTGGTATATAATGAAGGTGGACTAGGGAGTTAACTACAACTCCCTTTTAGTTCAGGATCCCTCAAAGAGGGCTCCTATCAACCATCATCACCATTTCCACCCCACAGGTACCCTTTAATCTCCTACTGAGGGTACCACAGGATGAACTTCCACTTATGACACCCATGAATAGGAAA
This sequence comes from Viscum album, assembly GCA_963277665.1. NCBI lineage: Eukaryota > Viridiplantae > Streptophyta > Magnoliopsida > Santalales > Viscaceae > Viscum > Viscum album. Next base: position 841,232,480 of record OY728137.1, on the reverse strand, counting down.
TAAGAAAGAAATATAAGGCATAGAATGCCCTGAATAACTACGAGTGGGCTCCTATCCTCACTTCTGCTAACGAATCCCACTGGCATATCCAAGCGGTAGCCAATGAGTATTATCATATCTCCGCTCACTCAGAACAAATCTGTGGGCATATTATTATAGTAGGAATGGGGAAGGTGCATATACTTACCCCCATTCATGAATTACATTGTCATATTTTGATGGAAAAAGGAGGATAGAAGTGTAAAAATATCCTCGCTTGAATTGAAGATATCTACTAGTATATAATGGAGATATAAAATGTGCATTCTTATATTCCTATTCACACTTAACTAAAATTCAATTAAATCCAACAAACATCTAAATAAATCCATTGAAATATTCTATAACTAGTATAGATACATGGATAGGCCAATATTCTTATCCCTACATTTAGGGAAGCGCAACGCTATGATCATTATGAACAAGTGGTTTCTTTAGAGTAAGAACACATTCTTGCACCCATCCAAGAGGATTTTCATAATATTCGAGTAAAGGATGAGGAATAGGGTTAGGATAATATTAACATTCCAATTAGGGCTCACCAAGTGAGAGTGGAATATGACTTGGGACAAGGTTACATACAAGTCGAAAATGACTGGCATCATACTCTAAAGGCCCACGATAAGGCCCATATTCCCATTCTGGCCAGGTCCCACTAAGTGAGGGAAGAACATTCCTCGAGAAAAGCTCATATTCTAGTCAAATTACATTGTCATCATACTTCAAAGGAATGATATCAGTTTCGTATCTCGGTTTTATTTGGTTCTCACCAAGTGATATTGGAACATGCCTCAAGACAAGCTCATATTACTATCTATGAATCTGCCTAGAATATCCCAACAGATCATGGAGAGCATACTTATATCCCTATATCTCCTGATGAATGACTGCATCAGCATCCTTATAAGGATATATAGGAGGAGGCTCATATTCCTTATCCCATTATGGAGGCCCATTAGTGTATTCTGGAAGAGAATTCATATTCGAACTGGGCTCATATTCCCACTCTAACTAGAGTTCAGCAAGATAGAGTGGTATAGGCCTTGGAATAGGCTCATATCTCTATCAATAAATATAAGTGGCACATTCCAAAGGCTCTTGATTAGGCTCATATCCCCATTATTACCGAGGATAACCAAGTGAGAGTGGAACATGCCTCTGAATAGGTTCTTATTTCATCCAATAATGTAGAAGATCATTAGCATACTCAGGAAGCTTCTTAGTATTAGACTCATATCCCCCACAACAGTGGATAGTTATCTATGATTTCTAAAAGTTATCATATTTCAGGCACATATCCTTACACAATTCCAAAAGTTAGATCTATATAATCCTTCCATGGAACATAATGAGGCTCATATACCTAATTTGATCAATGTTAGTGTTCTTGAGGTTTTTTGAGACACATTCTTAAAACCCCAAGGGTCGTTCAACTCTTAAACTAAAAAAGAAAGTGATTATTACAATGATAGTCCTCCTCATGGTAGTGTGTAGATGGATCATAGGGACTCCACTCCTGAAATATGTTGTGATCAACCTCCCCATAGTGATATATCCCATAGAAAAATTAATCATCCTCTTTCTTAGAAACCTCCATATAGAGAGGTGTTCAAAACTCAGAAGTGTTCATATGTATAGGTACTCAAAACATCGAGGTCAGCCATATATAGTTTTTTGTCAACTCTCGACAACACTCCACTCTATTCATCATGTGACCCAAAGAAGTACCTTCTGTGGTCTGATCGGATAGAGGTGTGTAATTCTAATGAAGAGGAATATGACTTTGACATATGGAGAAAGTTAGCTGGAAACAACCTCTCCACCATGTTCTGGACCCTTAATACTTCTAACTATTAGATCCCAGATAAGCTAGAAAATTTTTGAATGACTTATCTATGCCAAAATATATGGGAAAATAATCAGCGAATGAATGTTAGGCACCTACCTTGTCCATGGTATGATTTTCACCTTCATAAAATCTAAATACTATATTGTTAGCTGGACCTGGATGCTATCTCCATGGCCTGGGACTCAAACCCAAAAAAGGAAAGTGCAAATACACAACATGATTTCTTCAATTTCATCACAACTCTTCAGTAGAAAATCTTTTAAGCCACGTCATGAATCCATATTTGAGAATGGGAATAGTATGGATCTTTACACTTTATTGCAACCCTAGAATAGTAGATCCCCATAGATATGGAATCATGAAATGTCATAGCCTCTAGTGAAATTACGGGACTATGTAACACTTAGGCTAGTTGGTCACTAAAATTAAATTCTTCCACTTTAATGATTCAAATACATCAAGAACAAAGGGATAGAATAGCCAATAGATCTTTGAACTAGGCCCTCAAAACAATGGGAATGAATATCAGACACTAAGGACAAAGTTTTCACCAACTCGACAATTTCCTATAAATAATTACTCCTATCATGGGATTCCATTGCACCCAACTCCTACACGATCACAATAATTCCACATCAAATAGGTCATAGTAACAACTGCCATAGAAACGTCCCAAAAGTGAACCCAACTCATTGGGTCAGGGGAATATCTTCCACCAACTCCACCTTTTAGACATTAAATTACCAAGAGGATACAATAAATATCAGTATAAACTATAGATAAATACTTTCCCACTAGTTTTGGGGCATTTATATCTCAATATCCATCACCAGGTTCATCATCCCCCAAGGGGGTCTTGAGGAAATCAATGGTTGTTCTAATTCAAACCCATATGGATGGGTTAGGGGAATTTATATCTCAATTATGGTCTCAATAATCATCAAATAATTAGTCAGAAACATTATATCCTCAATAATAGGATTAATCAATTCAAATTTAATCCTTAGATAGTCCCTAACCCAAATTACTAGGGTGATTTTCATCATTATTATCACCAAATATGGAATCATCCATCTCTAGGTTGGGAGGTAAATATCAATGGACAAAATCCCATCTATTCCTCCCACCATAATATAAAACTTTTCAATTTAGGGCCAATTCGGAAACCATGACTAGAAACTCTTTCTTGTTCACCACTCATAGGCTTAAATGGGAGGAGCATACGAAAAAGGAAATCAAACCCTATCAAGGTAACAATCCAAAATGAACCAATATTTCCAAGGGTTCAAGGAATAACCCTAATGTAGGTAGTATGGAATCATCATATTGCATTGAAAGTAATGTAAAAAATGCCATTACCAGATTAAACTTTATGAATTTTATCACTGAAAACGCAATAGACAATGTGGATTAGGACACAAATTTTGAGGGATGCAACATGAAAAATATACCCCAAGACGAAGGGTTGGACACACCCATCAAGGTTTCACACACATGGAATCATAGTAGGCACTAGAACCTGGCACCCCTAAATAAATATTTTCCACTTATATAGTAGAACACTACCAAAGATAAATGGAAATTTGTGGCTACATTCTAATCACCATCCAGAAGAAATGAAGTTTCTTCCATGGAGGAACAATTGTCAGAATATGATAATAAGATACAAACTCTCAGACAACTCAACAAGGACCTACTCAAGGAGAAATATTCCCACTAGGTATTGTCATCAAGCTAAGGTGAATATTCCTCCTCCCATACATCTAGAAAGAGAATATCTTCCTTCAAGAGTGGTATATGAGTTTCAAACCATCTCTGCGTCTAGGTAAACGGTCTACATAAATGAAGAAGTTGAAAATGATTATGAATTCCCACCCTTACAGAGATATCCCCTCCCTAACCATGGAAATCATTTAGTCTTCAAACAAATGGACAATAGTTAGGATACAAGAATAGTTCCACCACATCAGACCCCACCCACTCCTTTTAGAGGGGATATGACTCAAATATTAGTGCCTCTATAATTTGTCAATGACATCGAGTCCTTAGAAACTCGAATGTAAGCCGTGAAAGGTGATGTGAACCTATGATGCTTGGGAGGAATCCATATCCCAAGTGGGTTGAGGATAATTTTCCCCCACCAATTTCAGAAATCCTACATTCTCTACATTTAAAGACATAGGTGACACCAGATAGTATCTCACTCACTTCGTATCCTGATGTTGTCCAATGATGGGCCCTCGAGATAAGAAAGATGTGACTAAGCTGAGATGTTGTATATAGAATCTAGTAGGTCTAGCCTTCATTTATTATAGAAGTCAACTAGAAGTATTATTTATAGGATGGTAAGTCCTTTATCATCAATTACTTTACTATTTTATCTAAAAACTGTGGAAGAAAAAAATCAACCTAAAAAACTAGATGCAAAGAGAAAATGAAAGGGTGTATAACTTCATAGCCATATGGAATGGTTTAACCTATTCACTTTGCATCCCTCTATCTTAGGGGAAATTACTGGAACTATTTGTTGAAAATATTCGGGATAATATTAAGACACCCATGACCCCAATAAATTATCCAAGTGGGTTCTATGAGTTCATATAGATGACACAACATTTGGAAGAATCCATTCGGCAATCCAGATCCCAGTAATGATGAATGCCTTCATCACAGAGGAAAAGTTTCAGCAAAGAAGATATTGTATGTTTCACTCTTAAACTAGTATCCATGCCCATTAAAGCACCTAGATGGGTTTCAAACTTCCTACAACCTCCTATCGATCGACACCAATCACAAACATTATCTCGATCAAAGGTATAGAGAAATCAGGGTCTCCTGAGATTTTAGGAATGGATGAATAAATCATACTCTTTACAAAATGAACAAGGACCTAGTTATTTACTTATAGACATGGATAATAACCTTCTCAAGATTCCATAGCCAAGGAATCCCAATGAGTTTAACCTCACCGATCATACTGACTAATACCCTTTTTATAAGAGGTTGGTTCATAACATCTAGGATTTATTTATCTTCAAATAAATCCTCCAAATCATGGTTGATTATGGATAGCTAATGTTGGATAACTTATTATAATAGGTGTCTTGCATAACTATCTCCTAGTTAGAAGAAGAGGGTGATTTGTAGAATTTTCTATCCAGACATAGGTATAAGTTTAAAAATTAGATGACATGAATGACATTTGATCGAGGTCATGTCACCCTCTGATCACAGCTTTGTAGACCCAAAAAGTTATTCCACTAAGGGAGGTGTCATTGAATATTTCTCCTTAAGGTGGACATGGCCATCGGATATGGGAAGATACATAAGAGGAAGGGTCGTATTATGTTTCTATGTAAACTCGGACTATTGAAGAATTATTCCCTATAACATATGAACTATGGGAACAACTCCACAAAATGGAACCCGAATCAAATGAATATCTAATATTTAGTTTTTTCAACATGATACACTTGGAATACCCCTTCTCCAATGATTAATATTCTTCTGAGTATGAGTTCCCTACACTCAATCAGGGAACTAGAAGCTGCATGCGCAGGAACCGAGGATATAGGGGATAACACAGGTATGGTCAGACCAAATATTTTGGTCAATTATCCACAAAGGACAAATATGCAACTGAGACCCATGGGAAGTCACTAGACTAGCTCCAAAAGAAATACAAAGGTTCCCTATAACTCTCCAGTGTTATTCCAAGACCAATTATCCCACATGATCGATTGGTAGAGGAGCAATCATTTAATCAACACATACGATGGGGGAAGCCCGGAAAGATCTATTCCACTATCAGTAGATACTCCCTCAACCTCTTCATTAATGGCAGGTCCTTCTGGCTCAAATTCCCCATCTCTCAAACCACATAATGAGGAGAAACCCCACCTTGGGAAGAGATGACCTCTGGCACAAATGTATGATACTTTGAAGCATATGGAAGTTTTCCCATCCAATCTCTCAATCCAGGATGTGCTCTATCTTTCAAAAGAACTCAAGGAGGCACTAGTTGAATATCTTCGTAGCCTATAGGAGTTTGAAAGAAAAGTCACTATATTCAAGGTCTATCGAAGGGAGACTATACCATCATAATTCAATGTCACCATCTTGTTTAAAAAGAAATATTAGAAAGAGGTCATCCATAGACACATCATTCCCCTATTTTTTTGGGTATACTCAATAATGTCAATACCAAAAGGGATCTTATTGAAAATGGTTCTGGGATCAACCTCACCCATTTTTGAACACTTATACATTTGGGATATATTAAAGGTTATTTTTCTCCCACAAAGCTATCCATTAAAGGGTATGATAATAATGAGAAAATACCTCTCATGAAGATCAATATCAAAGCTTATTTTGGGGATATCACATCTAATATTGATTTCATGGTTATCCAGAAAGACTATATATAATGTCTTTCTCAAAAGGCCTTGTCTCCACAAACATATGGTAGTACCCTCAACATTCCATCAATGTTTGAAATACCCCATTGATTGAATGGTCAACAAACTACATGGTGATAATTCCCACCTTAAGACTTGTGATGAAACATATAAAGAATTATGTTTCTATATAATGGATTGAAAAAAAATCAATGGTGGATGGTGATATATATGTCGTATCCCCCAATGGATTAGGGACCACTCCTTCAAACCCCTGGAGTATTCTCGACAACAACTATGTGCTCCCCATAAATCCAGTTTAATAAATATAACTGATCCCAAATTTCCAAACCCCTTCTATCCCTAAAGACAATGTAAAATATATTCATCTCTAGAATCTATCTACAATAATTCTCGCATAATTTTTTGATAATGTTTTTTCTTATGGCCTCTCTCACCCGATAGTGATGGAGATTCCCCAAGTTTCCCGACTCCATCTGAAATTTACTCCACAAACTCAGCGGTGGAAGAATATGAGGATGACCTTAGGAATACCCCTCTCACATTCAAGTAAGGTGTATCCACCAAAATTGATGACCATAGGTAGGTAAATCTAGAAATAGAAGAAGATCAACAGCCTACACAGATTAGTGCCTCCATGCCTCTTAAGAATCAAGAGATGTACATTTCATTTATGAGGCAAAAATTATATGTCTTCACTTGGAACTATATGAAAATATCTATACTGAATCTAGATGTGTCTACACACCATCTTTTCTTACCTGATGACCACTGAGGCTTCATGCAGGTATCCATAAGGATTCACCCCTCTCATGCTACCAATGTATAGGTGGAATTTGAAAAATTGATCAAATCTGACTTTGTCTGAGAAGTTAAATTCCCATGATGAATCACTAACATAATCCTTTTCAAGAAGAAGAATGGGTAGATTAGGGTCTTCATTGATTCTAGAGACCTTAATCATTGTTTCCCAAAGGACAAAATCATATTTCTTATTATAGAACTCTCAATCAATGAAATTGGTGGTTTCCAAGACATTTCCTTCATGGACACGTATTCAGAGTACAGTTAGATAAAATGGCCCTTGAATATGAGGAATCCACTTCCTTTATAACACTATAGGGAATATTTCTTTATCATTTTATTCCCTTTGGATTAAATAATATTGGCACTACATATCAACATTTCATGTATCAAATATTTAATCCCTTCTTAGGATGAATTGTTGAATGTTATATCGATGACCTGGTGGTCAAATCCTGACAGTGATTTAATCACTTCACGAATCATCAAATAGTCTTTGACAAGATGTGGAATTTTATTATGAAAATAAATCCACTGAAATATTCTTTTGGGGTAACATAGTAGAAGTTCTTTATCTTGGTGGAAGACCACCATGGCATCGAGGATAAACCAGAAAATATTAGTGCTTTTCTAGAAATTACACCCCTAGAAATATCAAAAAACTAAGGGGAATCCAAGGGAACCTCCACTACATTCATCATTTCATATCCAACCTTGAAAGAAAATCTATCCCCTTAACCAATCTAATGAATATGGGAATTTCTTATTAATTGTATAATGGCTATCAAGAATCATTTAAGAGCCTCAAACAGTATATGTTGCACCCACTTGTATTAATTTCATCAGTGGAAGGAAATAGACTCATATCATATATGGATACCATGGAGTGACCTATTGGAACTCTCATTGCATAGAATAATGATGTGGTAAATTATAACATTATCAACTACCTTAGTCAAATGATTCTAGGTACTGAGGCCTGATACTCTTATGTCAAGAATAACTGCCTTGAACTCATACTTGTAGTGTAGAAGATGAGTCATTACTTTATGTACCATGAAGTCCACTTGGTCTTTTATATTGATGTGATCAATTAAATCATTATCCCTCCCATGATGACTAGGAATTTGGATCAATGGGTGTTCATTCTATAATAGTATAACATTTAGTTCATGCCACAGAAGTCAGTGAATGGATAGGCCCTATCTAATTTCTTTGTGGCACATCCCACTCCAAAAATCACACCAGTGGACACCAAAATTCATAATGATAAGGTTTTATATACTCATGAAACTCCCCAAACATTGGAGATTTATTTTAATAGTTCCTCCTAGAGTTATTTTGGAAATAGACCAGAAAACTTCAGACTCAATCGATCTGACTTAGGGATTGTATTTGTTTCTATGGGAAAATAAATTTATCCCTACTATTTATCACTATCTGAAGGTTGGATGGATAATTATGTATAATACTAGGCTCTCATCATTGTCTTGGAATTATCCCTATAGTTGCAGATATCCTACCGTAAAATCAAAGGGGATTTGGAGGTAGTGATAAAGCAGATCAAAGGAGAATATGCCTTTAAAAAGGAATAACTGGACCCACTCACTACCTATGTCAGAGGACTAATGGTATAATTCCCATTTGATCCCAAATTTAATCATGTTCCATAATCATAGAATGCTCGCACCGAAGCATTGGCTAATGCAGCCATGGTCATGGATGACCCTAATCAGGAGGAATCAATTTTATTTATCATGAATCGAAGAATGGTCTCATAGATCACCATATTTAATATATGAGAAATCAATTGAGTTATCACTACTGTAGATCATGATGAACCAGTATTCACCCCTAACTAGATGGATCATCTAATTGGTTATCTCCAAGTTGGCATCCTTCTGACAGACCGAGCTGGAAGGGAGCAGATCTAGTGCTGAGTAGCGAAATTTACACTATGGAATGGTCCAAACAATAATAAATCCCTCTACAAGTGTTTCTTAGATAGAATCCTCATCATATTCATAGCATAAATATATATTCTCACTATATTAGATGAAGTCCATGTGGGCTCTTGCAGTGCTCATATATCTTGGACTAGGCTCTCCCATTAAATCTAATGGATAGGTTACTACTGGAAAACCATGATACAAGACTATTTGGAATTCACTAGAAAATTTATTTCATACCAAATCCATTAAAATTCCATCCATCAACCCCTATAATTGTTATATACAAATAAATATTCCTATCCATTGGTTATATGGGGAATGGATGTTGTGGGGCCACATCCCCCAGCCACAGCTTGGTTGTTCAAGTATATCATTACAACTACCAACTTCTTCTCCAAATGGGATAAGGAAATACCCCTCATGGAATTTGGGGTGATGAATATCATCAACATTTTAAAATATCATATAATCACCAAGTTCAAGGTCTCTCATACAATATTGACAAAAAAGAAACCAACTTATGTTCTATAGAGTTTAATAAATTGTACTTGGATTGAAACACCAAGTCCAATCACTCATCCCGATATCATGCAGGAGAAAATGTCCAAATTTAGGACTTTAATAAGAATTTTTCAAACATACTCCATAAGATGCTGAATAAATACAAGAAGTTCTGGCCAGATAATTTCCTCCACACTTTATGGGCCTACTATACCACTACACGTATTGCCACATAAGAAACATTGTATTCATTGGTATATCGAACTGAGGTAGTGTTACCTATAGAACTCCAGTTCCCTCACTGTGAATAGCCATTTGTATAAAACTCTTGAATGAAGAGAAATCACAAAAGAATCTGGATGAGGTGGAGTGGCTTAATGAGAACATGTTGTGTACACTACACAACCTTGAAGTCCATCAAAATCAAATAATATGGGCCTTCAATAAAAAGGTTCACCTTAATTCATTCCTCTAAGGAGAACTAGTATTGGATCTTGTAACCCCAATGAAATTAGGGAAAAACCCTCAGAAGTTGGAGCCGGAATGGGAAGGGCCTTATATCATACATAAGGTCTATCATAATGAAGATTAATCAATGGCCGCAATGTATGGGAAGCATGTCACTCCCCCCCCCCACCAATGCAAGATTTCTTAGAAAATACATTTCATAGCTTCCATCAAGCATCTCATGTCCTAGTCATATGACATTAAACTATTCATTTATATCCTAACCTCATAACATTAAACTATACAGAGATCATCCTAGAAGAAAGGCATTAAACTTCATAGAATATCTAATCCTAACCACATGAGGTTTAATTTTAGAGATCTTGTCCTTACTACATGAAATTAAACTGCACAAAATCATCCTCACCACATGACATTAAACTGTATGGATCCCCAATGTTCATTCATGTCAGGTGACCCTCATCCTTACTACAAGATGTTAAAATACATGGATAATTTCCTCTTTACATGACACTAAACTAAAAAATTTATAAGAACTATGTGTGGTTTCATTCCAGTCATCACAGTATACATAGTGATGTCCAAAGCAATATTTTTAGGCCCAAGAACAACACTCCTCTTCTTTCGCATTGATTCACCCATGTCTGCATGACATTAAACTACATAGCTGACATCTTACAATATGACACTAAACTATATTTTTTTATATAACTATTCATGATTTTATTCACATTCTAATGAGATATGTAGGGATGCATGGATCCCATATCCTAGCCCAGACACCGCATGAAACAAAATCCCTTTTACTTTCTTTGATTTCCTCTATTTTATTAGTTTCCTTTTCCATTCATTGTTTCCCACACCGATCATAGATCACATGGGATTATGATCTTTGGTATGTGATTCCCCACACGAACAAGGAAGATTGACTCATGATAGGGTTATAATGTTCTTAATTCCTCACCACATGATGTTAAACTACATGGTTGATGTCTCTTGTATGACATAAAGCTTTATATTTCTATGGACCTCACCTAGGAGGACCACTATTGTTAGTGTTGGCCTCCTTCCAGACCTCCAACCAAGAACTATGTGTGAATTGATTCATAACATCCCAAGATATGTAGCAAGACCCCTCTATATGTACAGGTCAGACCTTCTTGGGGATATTTCTTTAATAACTATGTGTGACATGATTCCTCCTATCACTGGATACATAGTGATGCCCATACCTCCACTCTTAGGCCCAGTCACGACACTCCCTTTTCACTTCAGGGATCCTTTGTCCTTGTTTCATGTCATTAAATAGCATGGACTCTCAAGAACTACATGCATATTGATTCTTATAATTATAGAATATATAGTGATTTCTAAATCTCCAATCCTGAGTCTAGCTACAACAATTGATAAGAACAATGCCCCCACCCCGTGTATGGTCTAGGCTCGCGTAGAGTGTTTCACATAAAATAACTTCTATATAACCTATCCATATGACATTAAACTACATGAAAAAAATAAGAATATACTAATTTTTGAATGGGTTATGAGTCATATAGACTCATTTTACCTACATATGAGTCAGATCTACATATGTATTGTTTATATATGTAATACATCTTGCAAAATTTCTCACGTCAGTTACCATGTCCTTACCGGATGAAGTCAAACTATAAGGAAACATATACATCCTTACCTCATGATGTTAAACTACAAGAAATTTTTTTTGGTCTCATGACATTAGAAGTTCAAAACAAATACATCCCCAGTACATGGACTTAAAATGTGTAGGCCATCACCAACTATCATCCCTTATCAAAGGACCATGAGATCCTTACACCGGTAAACTAGAGTATAGAGTTCTTATATAATCTTTTGATTACCTCAATTCATAAATCACACATCATGTCTTGAGAACCTCAGATTTCTGTAAACCTTTTTTAGCCCTTGGAAAGTAAAAGTGATCTCTCTATTTGATTATGTTATCGATGCGTAAGGTCTTTGACCTACCAACCAATGAAATCTTGGCTCTATAAGAATGGATTTATGAACCTTGTGATCCTGACATCACCACAGTGGAACTCAAAACCTAAGGGTGTTCTAGGTAATCTGCGGTATGGTTGTCCCATATCATTACTCCTAACATGAGAACCTAGAGCTGTGATTTAAAATATTCCCATCTCTTGTTCAAAAGGGTGTTGGAGTATTCTTGACCCTAGGTATCATAATTGGACTCTTTTGTAACATCCCCCCATATCAATTCCATGTGCTTCATGAACATAAACTTCCTGAACCTTTTCAAAATTTTTTGACCTTAATCATTAGCCTATGATGGTCCAAATCGCAAGACCCTAAATTGCTAGTGAAAGAGACAAAAAAACTTGTCAGGTTGAAAACATGAAAATGTTGGATTGAGTAAAATTCAAGTCTCTCCTTGCTAAAATATTTATCTCAAGAGTTTAGGTAAAAATTATCTCATAAATAAATAAGTCATAAACCTCAATGGGTTTACTATATAGTCCAAGTAAAAGAAAAAATTATACTTGTTAGACCTCCTAGTCTAGGAAAAAGTTAGACTAATGGTTTTTTGCATCCCCTTATTATGATAACATGTACATTAGGAAGTGACACAAATTTTATACTTCTATAACCATTCTTGGATATTACATATTTAAAAAACCACCCTCATTCCTTTGAAGTCTAATTGGAACAACCTCCCCATAATAGACTGGTAATAGGGAATCTCTACTCCAAACGAACCATATGATCCTAGGACTTCCCCCTTAAATCCAAGAGTTATTATCGTGAACATGTGGAACATTAGAGGCTCATACCGTCACCATTATTTGACCTATAACAATCGGTTCCCACCTCCAGTTAACTCAAATATTCCAAGACCATGATTTACAACCCCTGAAACCAGACTATTCAAGTAGATTTGGCATCCTAGATATTACGTCACTGTGTTTTGTCCCTGTCTCAAATTAGGGATGTGTCACTCCATCCTCAAACCTTTTTATGACCCACACCTCATGTTTCAAAACCACATGGAATAGGGATCGAGCTTTACATTTTATGAGATAAATTTACCTAGTGTTCCAGTACCCTTCTAGGATTGATTTTCCTTCATGCCTCACATAATTTGACAAATGATTAAGTCTTCATAAATCATAAATATGCCTTGAAAAATAGCGTGGATACCTCTATTTGACTATTATATTGATGCATACAGGGCTTAGACCTACCAACAAGAGGCATCCTATTCTTAGAGGAATGTAACTCAAAACCTCATGAGCCCTAATGACACCACAGAAGAACTCATAACCTTAGTGTATCTTGGGTCATCCTGGTATGAATTCCCTATTCCATGATTCATTAATTCAAGATCCTCATCACATTATTTACATAACTCCAACTATCTAGATGGACCTTTCTTCCCTAATAATTCACCCTTAACCAATATTACCCCCATAAATCTTCCATAGCCCTTGGAAAAGAGAGGAAACACCTCTATATGAAAATGCTACCAATGTATAAGGGATTTGAACAACCAGTCAGAGGAATCTCCTCCTTGTAAGAAAGGAACTCTGATCCTCTTGAGCTCTAGAAAACCCATAGTAGAACTTAGAACCTTAGGGTATCTGGAGTCATCCTTAGTATGTCTTCCTCATATTTCACATTCATCAATCAATTCCTAGTAGTAAGACTTTAAATTACATAGAATCTAGAAGGTCTGGTCTAAAAGGCCCTAAACTACAATGATAGAAGGTTAGATCTAGAAGACCCTAAACTACAATGATATAAGGTCCGAGCTAAAGGACCCTAAACTATTGCAGTAGATGGTCTGAGAAAATAGACCCTAAACTGTAGTGATTGAAGGTCCAAGCTAAAAGACTATAAACTAAAGTAATAGAAGGTTTGAGCTAAAAGTCCCTAAACTAAAATGATACAAATTACGAGATAAAAGAAACTAAAGTATTTTGATAGAAGATCCAAGCTAAAAGAAACTAAACTACAGTGATAGAAGGTCCAAGCTAAAATACCCCAAACCACAATGATAAAAGGTATAAGATAAATAAACCTAAAATAAAACACAACAAAGATATAGTATGAAAGAATGAAAAAGATATAGAGCTTGTGAGGCCCCATATGGCCTTATTAAAAATAAATTTATGCTCTCTGAATCCATTTACTTCAAAAAAAAGATAGATCACGCTCTCTACAGAACATATATATTACCTGTATTTCCCTTTTTTGAATTTGGTAATATCAAGATAATTGGATCAGATAAATAAATGGGTAATATCATGTTCGTGGGAATTCATGAGCATTTCTAGGGAATAATCTGTTATAATATTCAAATCAATGCATTCTATTTTACGTGATATTATGCAAAGGATGGGTATCATTTATTATTATTACAAAATCATATTAGTTAAATTTCATGAACATCATGAATAAAATAAAGCTGGATAGAAACATATAATGTTCATAAGATCCATTCATTGATACCATAAAAGTAGGATGAATCTACAAAATTCAAAGCCTCTCTAAAGATTAAATTGAAAAAATACATATTATAAATCAAAATACAATAAAATTCGATCAACTGAGCTGGCTAGGTCCGCAAGAGCCTAATAAATAGAATTGATTGAAAGATGAAGTTCCATTCACTATACTTATTCCACTTATTCCCCATGAAAAAGGGTCTTTATTACATTATAAAACTCCTAAACTCTTTTTGGAGTGGTATCTAGTGGGGACGATGATGCTGAAAGATCGGACCTTGAGTGATCGTAGATATCCCCATATCTCTATATCCGCACAGCCAAGATATCAATTTGGGCATGAAGCTTAGATATAAACTAGAATATTTGTTCTGATGCCTTTGAATATTCCTTCATTAGTTTGGCCAAGGAATCCCCTTCGTCAAGGTTGCACAAGTCCCTATAATAGGCAACCAAATATTTCATCATCGATATGGTTGATCTCATTATTTCATATAATGATTAGTGGTCAAAGCCTCCCACCCCCAAATTAGGGAATAGTTGATGAAGATGTTTCCCTTGGTCAAAAAAATTTTCCAAACATATTATTGATGATCAATGCATGAATCTAATCCCAGATTATCCTGAATTGTGTCTGAGATTCTATGGCTACTGAAGTTGGTATGTCAAAAAGAGGAACAGTTGGCTGAGCTAATGAGGAAGTAGGATGGGAAGGCCTACATATTCTTCCCTCAACAGGTGCATCATATTTTTCTTATGACAAAGGTCTATCTTCCTCAATTGATTCTTCCTCGACTATTGGATAATCATCTCTAGGATGGTGATGCTTCCTTAAAGTCTCACCCAGGTCCTGAATCAACTCTATAACTTCTATGGATAGGGGATTCATGAGGTAAATCGTTTTTTCAAATAAAAAACTAAATTTTTTAGTGATCCACTTGGATAGGCCTCCACTCCACCCTTGGCATAGTCATATGATAAAAAGATTGTGTTTCAAGAAGTCATAAGGATGATATTAGTATTGGTGTCTTCATGCACCAATATCAGCCAGAACTAGCAGTTGATCCTGGGATGTCACTCTCCCTACATGCCTGCTGAAGGGAGGTGGATACCCTTTTGATATATCTAAACTGACGAGTGAGAAGATAATGGGTATACATATCATAAATGATCATCTCATCCATCTTGTCCACAAGAACCCCATCCCAAATGGAAATATTATATCACCTTTCATCTAGAGAGACACTGCCATTGTCAATGATGATACCATTCAATACAGGATAAGACGTGAAATTGAAGTGATTGGGTCATCTCAACACATCAGAAACCTCGTCCTGGTCTAATGACATGGCCTAAACCCTAGAAATGTTTAGTATCATGTGAAGAATTAAGGAATTGGGGATCCTAGTGGTGTTGTAGTATCTATAGAAATGAAAATTCTCCCCTATCCATCCAAATAAAAACTAGAAAGGACCACTGGTCCTATAATGGATTTTTCCCTTCTAAATGTGTCCTAGGAGATATTAAAGGTGTAAAATATTCATTGTAGTCTGATTGAGGTGATGTACCTCTACTATCCATACTACTATCACCATCGTACTGACCCAAACTCCTAAGGGAACATCCCCAACCAAGAGAATCCACCCATTCAGAAACATGTTCATAAATCCTAATAGAATAAAGATTAAAGATATCGCTAGACTCTCTCAATATCCCCATTAGGTATTATCCCTGGCTTCCAAAATGGCCAATAAAAACTAGTGCTATCATGAACATGCTGAGAAGGGAATAGGTAATGGCATATAGTAGTCATCCTAGCTTCATTGTGATAAAGTAAAATTTTGAATCAATATTTGAAAGAGATAAGCAAGCACATAGTTATCTCCATTATTAATTTTTCCTTCATAATGTTGAGAATGTCCCAAGCCAAGGCTGGAGTTTGAAAAGAGTCAACCCAAACAATTATATCAGGAAGGAACTCTAGTACATCTCTCCAAGATGGGGTATCCTACCTAGTTGAAAGACATCCCATAGGATGGTTCCTACCTCACCATGGGATAGATGAAATGAATTGGTTCCAGGATACAAACAACTCACCAATTCTCTAATAAGATTTGTCTGGAGATAAATGATGAATTAAGAAACCCATACTTCTTTATAGATATGGACATCATATAACTAGACATATAACTATATGCATCTTTTCCTGACATATAATGGACATTCCCATTCAACATAAAAGTTTCCACCCAGAAAAAGATCCTATTTTGAGCTCTATATGCCACTTGGGTCGTTCAAAGGAGAGACAAATATACTCAAATTTCTCTAAGAAATGGGATGGTGAGTGAAATAGCAGTCGTATATACCTAGGTGGTTCTTCAAAAAATAAGACAATACCTAGGGCTATATTATGACTAGTCAGGAATCCTTATAAATCATCACAAAAATTTGGCCAATAGAAGTTGATTCCCAGTAAGAAGGTAGGTTAAAGTCTATAGAAGGGGTGGAAACATCGTCCAACCGACCAAAAACATATAGAGGAAGCCAATGAGATAAAGGATTGTTCTGAAATTATAAATTGTGAAGATTTTTCAGAACATTATTATAAGAATTCATGGGATATCAGGGGTCATTGTTTTGGTTTCTATAGATCATGGCCCTCTGATCAGTCATGGAAGAGAAATTGTGATGAGAGTCAGAAGCTATATGGAAAAAAGTAAGTGTCATATATCAGATTGATGAAAAACAAATATTATCAAAGGAAATTAATAAATCCTGGAAGCCTCATGCGCATCGCATGAATCATTAAGGGAATTTTTTATTTTATAATGGACTAAAAAATTGCTTATATCACATAAATCTCACAGACTACATAAACCCATAGAACATCATGTGACTGCATGACCCCTCAAAATACTCACGATCATGTAAACTTCACATGGTCATTCGAGCTATATAATAGTCGAATGATCATGTTTCCAAGATATAAAATCTCACAAAACCTTCAAAGACAACTATGAAGGACTATGGCCTAAGTTCAAGAAATTACTAAAATTTAGTTATTGGTTGATTCGAACCAACACATACACAAAGAAAGACTTGTGAAGGTGTTCTTAATAAACAATCTTTCAAACAAATGTCATGATAAATTATTACAATATGATCTTTCGGTAGGGGTACGTGATGAAGATAGGGTGTAGTATCTCTAATAGTCAAGTAGTCTGTAAATGATCCTCCCACTATTCACCTATTTATAGGGACTTCTATGGCATACCAAACGTCACCCGGTAGACCAAGCATCTCCCAAAACACCGATTGGGGATAGCGCCAAAGCCTTAGGTGGGAATTTAATTTCCACATAACTAATCACTTTTCCTTGAATACATCACTCATAAAGGGGTTCATTTGTTGATTCCCTCAAAATGAGTATTGGTAAACCCATAAGGGAAGAAATATTGGAATATGGGAATTATTTTTTCACGCAAAATAAAATGAATGAGAAGGTGAAAACTCATGGATCATGTAACCCTCCAAAGGATATGTGATTGCATGAACTTCATAGGTTTATGTGGGTTCCCCATGAATAGTGCATAACCTGTTAGAAGATCTCATAGATCCCCTTTTAGGATCCCTTATTATTTTATCAAGGCATCTTAAACACTCACTGATCATACATCGGCTACCAAATTCATTTTTCTAGATCAAGAGACTTGTAAATCATTAAAAATCTTACAAACCATCCAAAAATCCTTGAAAAATAGGAAGGAAAATATACAAAATGTGCCAGCATCTTACAGTCGTAAATATCACATGATGCGCCCAAGAGGTTTGCAGGACACCGTAATCCCTTGGAGACATGCCTACCTTATCATATGAGAGCCACGCAGATATGTCACCCTCATCACATGAAAGGGCCCCAATCATTCCCATGAGATCCTATGATCTCCCACTATCTCTAAAGGAAAATGGAAGTTTGGTCCATAAAATGTCATTGCATCACCACAAAGAACCTTTTTTGGTGACATGACACATCAACGATAGGGAGAGTGATTGACTTCTACAACACTTGTGAAAACTATAAATATCCTTAGGCCTTTAAACAATAAATAAGTAAATAAAAGGGAAAATGTGGGAGTATATTTTGGTCTTAAAAATCATGTGATGCACTCAGGTGGTTTTCAAGATACCACAAAAGCTCTTAGAGACATGTCACCCTCATCACTCCAAGGGCCTTAGACATGTCCAGATGGTATTGTGTTCCCCCTCCCACTCCAAATAAAGGGATTATTTGTGAAATGATCATACATTTCTTTTGGAACCTTTGTTTTTTATGCAATGAATCACCAATAGAGAGATTTATTGTCCTTGATAACACTCGTGTAAACTCATGAGATCCCCAACCCTCATAAAATAAACAAGTAAATGAATATAGTAAATGATGGGAGCTTCTTGTGAGGGGTATATATACTGATCTCATGTTAAAAGGGGTCATATGAGTTGGTAAATAATCCTTGATCACGTGACACCCCCCCCCCAACAAGTCATCTTGATCTCATGAAGACCCCCTAGAAATCCACCCTTGTCTTGTGAAAGATCCCAGAAAACGCATATTAGATCATGTGAAATCCTTTCAATAGGCATCCTAATCTTGAGAAAGTCACTACACATGTATTCTTGACCATATAATATCCCTTTACATGAACACATGATGATGGAAGACTCCTTTTATTTTATAAAAAACAATAAAAGAGGCATTTATGGGATTATCTTACTATCCCCAAAAATCATGCAACACCCCGAGGATGACCTATGGTAGGATCTTACAAAACACATGACAAAAAATCCCCACACTAACTCCATATGAGATTTAAATGATAAGAACTCTAAAAAGAGGCATATAATAGGGGTGGTGACGTCTATAAATCCTCCACCCCATTATAAAAAAATGGAATATGTGGATCCTCACACCAGCGTACCCAAGCATCGGAGCAGAATTCTAAGAGTGGCCAATATTGTGACTTCAAGATCTTACACTAGGTAAAAATTTGGATAATGACCTAGTAGATCATGTGACATGCATAGGCACTTATCTTGATCACTTAAGATCACATGAAGGACTTATGGTGAGTCATGTTTAGGAAATCCCACATATCTATCGAATCACATGAAAACTAAACAAGATGGAAGTGAATAAATCTAATGAATATATGAAATAATAATTGGAATAATGAAAAATGATAGCAGAATCATGCAAAGAAATATTTGATTATCATCATTCACTTCGAATGACTCACGTAGGTCAGGCGACAGCATAGGGACATGTCTCCCAGGTCACATGATGATCACTTGGTATACTATTTGGATCATGAGAAGTCCCCTAGACATGTCAGAGCAAGTCACATGGTTCCCCCTAGGCATTCCACCTAATTCTTGTGAAATCCTACAGAATCTTTATCTAGACCTTTCAATGTCCACTAAATGTGTCGCTAAAATCATATGACAACACTAATGTATGTCAGTTGGGTATTGCAATGACACCACAACACGTCAGTTGGATTTAGAAATGTCCTCTAAATAATTCAATCGGATCATGCATCACCCTCCAAGCATGTTGACTGGATTTTATAATGGCTTCCAAGATAAACCACTCAGATCTCATGACATCACCTAAGTATGCCAACAATATTTCATGATGAAACCAAGAATTTTCACCCAATATCATGGGATGGTATCCAAGAAGAAACTATATATGTTGTGTGATGTCCTTTGTACATTTTAATCAAGATCATGTGATGGAATCCAAGACAAGATAGTCGGGTCTTGTGATGTCCTCAAGAAAAGTAAACCTTGATCTTGAGATGTCCTCTAGAAAGTTAATCCTTGGTCATGCAATGGCCTTCATGCATTTCATTGAAATTATGAAATTTACCTCATAAAAATCAATTAGAACACACAATTTTCTTTGAAAATTTCTACAATACAACCATACATGTCCAGACATCCTATGGCATATATGGTAGACAATTAAGACATGAAATTTAGACAATCAAGTAGGTCAGGTAGATAGCTAGGGAAGGTCTGGAAGGTAACCTGGGATATGATAAGCTTGTACAGCCTCCATATTAGTGAAGCCTCCATGTGTAATCCCTAATTGGAATAATAATATGATATATCCCACACAAAAATAAGTAGCCTTAGAATGTAATCCCTAATCAACTGAACTATAAGAACTCTGATTTCTACTATAACTAGGATACATAGGATGCCTTTCCAAGGCCCAAACTCCATGTTAAGCATCCAAAGGGTTGTCCCAACACATAATACCTGCATCTATATACATTGAGTTTGATTATTTTATATCTATTATTTCTCACACTGATTATGCCTTATGTGGGATTAGGGAGTGACAATATTCATATTATTCGCATCATGAATCCACCGTTATCTAGGGAAACCTCAGTGTATAAGACATTATCAGTAGAAAAATGTGATATGCCCTCAATGTTAAGGGAATCCTCAGTGTGTAAGCCCCAACCAAGATGAACTATTATAAATTTTATTCCTTATATAACAAGGATACTTAGGAAACCTCCTTGAGGTCCAAGATGAAATATTTAGTCCCTAATTGCCACCACATATTTCCACTCTACATGAAATTAAACTGCATGGGTTTTATGAACTATGTGGGTTTTTATTCCTCCTATAAATTAATATACATAGGATGAATCATAATGAATAAACACTATCCTCAAAATAAAAATCCCCTCCCTACATGGAAGAAAACTCCAATGTTCTCAGTTATACAACTACAATATATAAGAAGCTACTTGTTAATGCTAAATGGATGAAGACCTTGGATACATACTGATGGATTCACTGATATATTTAATTTTTTTGAGGATTTAACATATGATTAACCTATTAGGTTAATCGGTCCTATATCGTGATTAGGAAGAGATTCTATAACATATCATAAGTCTATAAGAGAGTCCTAGAGTAGGCGATAATCCCCCCAAAAGGGTGCAATGAGTTTAAACTCTCATCCTCTCGACCAATATGAGTTCCTAAGAAATGTTGGATATAAAACCCCAAAGAACCACCTTCTTTTGGAAATTGGATCTGTACTCAGTTATGGATGTAGGATCCATTGGGAGTTTTTATTAGAGATAAAAATGGTAAATATGACATGAATGATTGTGTAGATACATTGATCCCCCTATAATCAAACTGTCAGGCCAAGCCAGCCACATCCTTCTGATAAAAAAAAATTGTTCACTATACATTAAATCATTAAACTATATAATCTACTTCACAATATAAAAAGGATCAACTTCATGGTTCTCTTTAGGCCATTTCGTTCCCTTCATAGGGGTTGTCCTTATCTATTTCTGTCGAAACAGTACTCAAACCCTGAAAACAAAAATATATATTATAATATATATATATAGTGAACCATAAACCCTATTAGGGTAAATCATTTTAAGAATGAAAATTTAAATTTAATTAAAGCTTAAAATATATTTTAGAATATATTTTTAAAATTAACATAAAAGAGGAAATTACTAGTCACTTCAAAAATGATTTTTCAAATGGTGAAGAGAAAAATCTCAAAATAATTACTTTTTAAAATATTATTTAATGATATATTCATTAAAGGATAAAAAATATATCCTGTATAAATTTGGAAATGAAGAAAAAAATATAAAATTGAAATGAATCCCCCTTTTTAATATCTTGAAAAATACATTACTTCAAAACTCACATTGTAAGAAGAGTAACAAATTTTTTTATGTATAAATATATTATTCCCAATAGAGGTAGATAAATTACCATACAATGAAATAGTATGGTGGGATAATAAAATCAAGGAAGAAATAATTTCATGATGCATAAATATAACTTAGGTAATGGAGACCTGAGTTATCAATATTTCTTACGAGAAGCATATCCCAAGAGGTGGGAAATATTTTTCAAAGGTTTTACATGGTAGGTTTTAATATCTTTGGAAAAATTATAGAATACTACATAATACAATAAAAGGGAATAATCTACCCAAACTATATGAAATAATTTCAATAGAATAATCATAACTTAATGAATGAAAGTTTGGTTATCAAAAATACTTACCAGTGGAGAAACTACTAAATTAATATCCACTTGAATAAGGGATATTAATTTTTCTATTAAGTACCATTAAATACAAAATTATTATAAAAATATATCTATGGGAAGTTAATACACTATGCACATAAAATATGGTGTAAAAATATTATTATTCCCCAAAGAATCAGAATTCAAACCAAGAAAGCATGTACGGATTTAGAATCATTCGAATCAAAAACCCTTGAATGATAGGTATTGTAATTAAACTTAAAATACCATGATTAAAAAATAATTTAGGATATTTTATCTCTAATAGGTATTATATACACCACATAAATGAAATTTGGTACATAATATCAAAAATGTCTCAAAGAGTGGAATTTGATACAAAAACCCTTACAATATCCCATCCTCTAAAAAGATATATAATGAACATAAATATATTAATAACTTATATAATAACATTAATATAAAAATAATAACCTTTTATAATTATTTAATAACCATATATTACAAATATATTAATTGATTATAGTTTATTTCCATTATCAGGAGTTAGAACATTCAGTTGCTTGTTTCTTATACACTTCATGAAGACGGGATTGATTCTCACTAACAACTTTCATGCTAATACTTCCTAGATAATTCAAGAGGTAATAATATTTTTTTTAAATATTACTTAGATCTCATTTTTGTTAGGTTAAATACATTAATACGACTTGTAATAATGGTAATCATGATATACTAGTTTTTAATGTGTTTAATGATCCAAAGGTGATATATTAATAAATATTTTAAATATTAACTAAAAATTTCAATATAAATAAAAAAATATTAAATATATCATTATTACATGATATTAACATTATATAAATTCCCATAATAATTTATTATATAAACATTTTAGCATCATTCACATTGGTGGTAAAACCAACCCATACGGTAATTTATTATAAGGTTTACACGAGTAAGGGAATGAATTTAGATAATGGTAATATGAAATATTAATAAGTTAAAACATGTGATAATAATTTTATTTCTTCATTAAATTAAATCTTATAACCATCCAAGATGTGTAGTGATGAAAAAAAAATTGTTCGTGGAGGAGGTAGTTTTTATATGCGCCAGATAAACGATCTCATTTCTCAACAAATAGAAGGAAATGTGGTATATGGAAAAGGGATCATTATAAAAATTTATTTGTGAAATATATAACATATTTATTAAAAAAATACATTATTTATACCATCCTTTGGATACGGTTATGAAAAATGAACCACATTACGTCATGGAAGGAGTAATCCGCACATATGCATGATCGATGACTTGGTTTTTCTTAGTCGATGGAATAGAATGAATAATTATTATTAAATTAATAAACTTTAATTTAATTATATTAATTATTCTTATTTAATTATATTTTAAAGGTTACACAATTCTTAGAGAGTAAAAATTTTGAATTAAAGGATTAGAATAATTGGATAATTAGGTCGATGAATAAATTTTTTACTAGAAATTATCCAAGGAAATGATGGCCTTATGATTACTAATAGTTACCATACAAATTTGGAAGGGGTATAGAGTTATAGGAATAGAAATTTTTCAAAATTTAAAATATAAATTCAAATATAAGGTGATCCTTGAAGTTGAGTAAGTGTTGCCTTCTTATAAGTGAGGGGAGGGGCATTTTTGGAGCACCCTTAACATTTTCAATAATTTGATATTACTATTCCGATGTAAATGGATAAAAAATATAAAAAATAGGAGGATAAATTTATTTTGGGTCTAAGACCACCTCAAACACTCATTTGGGTGGTGACTTGATTTTTTAAAGGCCTTTTCTTTTAGCTATTTTAACTTTTACCACAATTTATTTTTACCTTGATAATTAATTTTTAACCATAGTAATTAATATTATTGAAAAAATTAACAGTGAAAGATTTTATTATTTAAACCATACTTTTTTTAAAAATTAAATCATTTTATCAAATAAAATTTCTATGGTTTTAAAATTTTAATTTTAAGATTATCACACATAACATGTAAAAATAGTTTCTTAGAAAAAATTATATTTTTAAGAATAAAAATTATGTTTATGTCATGGTTATTAAAATTATCATTTACCATGGAATATTTGATTTATTTTAAATAAAATAAAAGGTATTATTATTTCATTTCAATCCAAAAATTAATCTCACCTTGAAAATACTTAATTTAGAAAAAAGATCAAAACAATTTTTTATTAAACTATCATTTTAATTTAGTTCTAAATATGTTAGATATAAGATTATAAACTCAAATAATACATGTTAAAATGAATAATTTTATTCCTTATATACATATTTTATTACTTAAATGGTTTCTTAAATATCTAGTATACTCTTACATAATGCTAAAATAATAATAATTATATTTTTTGAAAAAAATGCATTTTTTGACTAAAAGTAAATCTTTCTAGAAAAAAAATAATCTTAAACTCATATTTTTATTATAAATATAAAATAATATTCATAGTATCAAATTAAAATTGTAAAATTTATAAATTAAATTTTTGAATAAAATCATAAAATATAATTAAAAGAACCTTTTTATTGGAAAATGACATTTTCAAATATTAACTATTATTATTCTTATTTCATAACATTTACCTACTAAATTGGTATTAACCAATTATTAATATAAACCATAATTTATTATAATTAATCATATTTTTATTAAAATAGAAATTCATGTTGCAAAAAATGATGTTTTTTAAAAATACTTTTCTAAACAATAAATGATCATATTAGTAATTTTAGGTAAACTAATTGATTTTTATTTATATTAAAAGTAGATTTTATTTTATATATATATTTCATAAATTAGTTAATCTTATTCATTCCCGCAAATTCAAAATTTAGGTTTTAATATTCATACTTAAATATTTAAATTTTATCAAAATATATCATGATTTCATTTAAGTTTTTCTTTGTGTCTGTAGCAAGATATTGAACCCATTTGGCTCATTTATAAGAATTCATGTATTAAAGTCTTGGGGTGTTACATCAGGTTGAATTTCTAGGTTAATAAAGTGATATGGTGGAGATAATTATCACACCCACAATGTTATTTTCAGGTATTACTTATATTATTTTATTACTTTTATCATTATCCATCATTTCTAGGTCTTTTTCATTGAAAATGGTGAAAATTTGGAAAATCGGAGTCACTGCATGGTTGGTGTATAGTTAGGGTAAACTATGAAGAAACTATTAAGCATGTCTACAATTACTAGTTAGGGATTTTTGTGTTCTTCGAACGCGGTTTATCAAACCATGTGGGTTAACCATGAAAGTTCGTAGGTGAAGGCATTGCCACCCGATCGGTTGGTGTAGGGTTTGGAAAACCACTTGGTCTTCCCAGAAATTAAAACTGATAAAATAACTAATTTTCCCCCTCTAAGATTAAAATTCATAACCCCCTTTCGAACCCCCGCTTGACTCTAGTTATCTCACATGCATAAAATATCACCCCCCCACTCTAGGCTTAGATCCAAGTGGTTATCTTCAATATTCTTTGAGGTATGTACCTAGTAATCTCTTTGTCTTACATCCTTTGGGTTCCCCATAAACTTTTTCAACATTTTACTTATACCCTATGGTCATTGAAAACAAATTTTTCCTTAGTAGAATCTAATGGATTGGGTTTTGGAGTTTATGGGTTTCCATTTCCTTTTTAACATCCCACTTGACTTTTTTAGTGTATTTGCATCATAGGTGAGTGGTTTCCATCAGTTTGGATTGATTATGATTAGTGGTTCCTTATAATATCCTTTTTTAGAATGATTATTGATTCTTTCCCTTTTCAAATTGGTTTTTAAAATGTTATAACAATATTATATGTTGATTTTCAAATGAATTAATAGATCTTTTATGAAGGAAGTGACAATTTTGTTCTTTTGAATGGGAAAATGATTGTTTTAGATAGAAAGTGGGATTACTTATGAAATCATTGATGAAAAGGTTCATTTAATGATTAATTTGGTACTGAATGATCCTCATGGAATAACTTGGATACTTTTATAGTCTAACTTAGATATGAAAAGGTTCCACTATCACATGTAATGCCATTGATGTAGTTATGTTTTTCCCCCACTAACCAATGATGTAGTACTAGATTTATTGAACTAATTAATGGAATGAACCTAGTTAGTTATATAAAATCCTTTGGTACCCTAAACTTTGTAATCATAGGGTGTAATACCAAGAAATGTATTTTAACTAAACCTTTAAATATTGTTCATATATTATTTATTTTATTAATAGAACTCCCTCTTGATATTTTTTTATTGTAAAGATCAAGATTATATTCATTTATTATGTTTAAACTAGAATGTTTAGTTTTTATAACATAGTTTTGATATGGAAACCTTAGTGGGATCCTACTAGGATTATTTATCACACCCCTCATAAACCCCTGGGTGTATAAAAACCTTGTTTTTTTCTAATGTGGGAAAAGGAAAGGAACTGCTTGGAGGTAATGGGTACTCATGATATACTTACCTGGGTATATGTTGTTGGAATGATTGTGTAATGATACCCCATTTCATATGTATATGGTTTTAAGGTACTTTTTTGGTATATTGTATAGCCTCTCTCTCAATCTCACACTGTGTATCTCTATCTATGTGTTTACTTAGTATATATATGAATGATTCCCATCTCATCACCTTTATTTTTTGACTGATGTCTTTATTAGCTTTTTGGATATAATGAAATATTTTTGTTATTTATGGTTCCAATTTATTTATTTCATGTGTATTCTATTATTTTTATTATTCTATAGACAAAACCATTCTCAAAGGTGTATCCTATATACCCCAGTACTAGGTGTTAGCCTTTGGGGCTTGAAAATTCACTTTTTTCTATGTCCTAGACCTCCTCAGGTGCCTAGGTTAGGGGAAACCTAGGTTGGTACGTGATAGTACAATTCAACCCATACAATTTCTCTGGAATCTTTGTCTTGGAAAAAACTTGGTATCAAATCCCAATGCCACTAGATTATAATAATGAACTTGGTACAATTGATATTGTATGAAATATTTAATTTTTTTACCATATTTTTATCATAATTTTATATATTAGTTTCCTTACACTTTATTTGTAATGTAGATTTTTTTTCTAATAATGGGAATCCCTATTAGATTAATAGAAAATTTGAATCTTAATAATCCTATGAAATTTTATGGGAATGATTAAAAATACTAGTATGATCATATGAAGAATTTTTTATTAACATTATAGTGGATAACTATCTAACAATGGATAGAAATTATAAAATTTCAAATAACAACATTTCTATATTTTTTACAGATGAGAAGATTGAGTATCATGATAAATATAAAGTGTGTAAAACATTGTTGTACTCAATTATGAGAGACATCTATAGTCATATATCTTCTTGTGAAACTACTAATAGGATTTGGAAGATTCTAGAGGATACTCATTTAAGAACTTCAAATTTTATTAAAACTAGAAAATTTATGTTGCATGTGGATTATCAAACCTCTAATTTTCTTCTTGGTGATCTTGTTTCATAAATTAATCCATTCTTGATGAATATATGGAATAGTCTTTAATAACTTCATTAGATGGAGTTTTGGATGATTTTTTTGTGGAAAATTTGTAACACACCAAAATTTCATAGTAAGTTATTTTCTTTAAAGTAATTCAATAGCTTGAGTTATACGCAACACCGAGTTAGAGCACACCACGACTTACCAAACTAGCCATTCAAAAAGCGGTTATGAATAGTATTAACTGAATTTTGAATTTTATATAATCAATATAATTTTATAATCCATATTATGTGTTTCTTAGACATAATATAATAACAAATACATTTTTTCAGATAAAAGAAGTATTTTTCAAAAAATGAAATTTTTCCACCTTTTAATAGAAAACCCTTTTTAAAACAAATATTTGACAATTTTATATATTCAATTTAAAGAAATTAAATTATTCATTATAATCGAGACATAAAAAATAATTTTGGATAAATTTTTGGTACTTCTTTATTAACTATCATATTTTGATGAATACTAAAAAATAATAAATTTTAATTGAAAATAACTTTTTTAATTGAAATAATTTATAATGTTAAATTATAAATTTTAATGGTTTTGAAGTATAATTTGATTATATTTTTATAATTTAATAAAATTTAGTTCATTGTATGTAATTTCACATTTAAACTGGACATAAACAAGTGTCAATCTTTTGATAGTTATTATTTCATAAAAACACGCTTTTTATATTGACAACGGGAATTAATTTTAAATTTATTTCTACCACTTATGTGATTTTAATTTAGAAAAATGGATTCCATATTTGGAATCATGAGTTCCAAATTGTGTAAATAGTTAACTTTTATTTTTATACAATATGAATAATTACTTCGGTAAATATTTTATTTATCATGGTTAAAAGGTAAATCCGGTAAATAAGAGTAAACAATAATATTATAATAATATTAAATTACCCTAAAATGTGTCCTATTATTATTGGTGGATACATGTCCAACCATGGGCATTCTTAGGTCGATTTTGGGACCCCATTGAGCCACTTGAGAGTGATAATGACACTTTATATTAATTAATTTAAAGTAAGGACAAAAATGACATAAACATATATCGTTTAGTAAAACAATTTTTAAATGGGGTTATATAAGTTATCTTTTCGACTATAAATACTCATTAGAAATATAAAAATATTTCCTATTTAATTTTATTTTATTTATAAATTTTAGACATTAAATAATTAAATTTATTTATGACACAATGATGATGGAGTAATTACTTTATTAATGAAAGAATCAAATAAATGGTATTATAAATATTAAAATAAATAAAATTTCATAGTCATTATGACATAAAAGAATTTTATAAGTGAATATGACATGATAGTGTTTATTCAATGTATTTTTTTAGAAGTAATAAAAGTTTTGATGACTTTCACAAAAACTAAATACTAAATAGTGTCAAAATTGACAAAAATGAGTTTTTAAAAAAATATATTATATTATTAAATTATATAATATTCATAAAACTATAAGGTTAGGAAAAAGGAATTAGATAAGTTTATATATATTAAAAATTAACCACTTGGGGTTCTCTTGTCTTGTTATAGTAAGTATATTAACCATATAAAATAAAAATACAAAGAGACATGGTGAATGTCAAACTATTTAACTAAGAGTAAAATCTAAAAGATAAGGTTAATATGGTGAACTAAACCTATCTAAAACCTATTGGTTGAGATATTTTTGACCCATACACACCTTAGTATC
This sequence comes from Viscum album, assembly GCA_963277665.1. Lineage (NCBI taxonomy): Eukaryota > Viridiplantae > Streptophyta > Magnoliopsida > Santalales > Viscaceae > Viscum > Viscum album. Next base: position 841,202,515 of record OY728137.1, on the reverse strand, counting down.
TAAATAATTTATTTTTGATCCATTAAAACCCGAAAATGATTTTATTATAAAATACTATTTCAATCTTTTTCTAAAGTGACCCTCACCTCTCTTATAAAAGGGTACTTACCCTTATCTTAATTTCACACCTCCAAAGCCATTTGTCTCGACCAAAACCTGAAAAAATATCCTCCAAACTTTCCTACCTTCATCCTAGAGGCCTTACTTTGGTCATAAATCCAACCTTAGAAGACGTTTTGATCAAATCAAAAGGAAGAACCCGAAGAAGAGGTAAATATTTCATCACCTCTTTCAAGTTCTTTTCTTCTTCCACTTCCTATTTCTTGGTTTTTTCCATCATAAAATAATAACTCTAGTATATTATATATACTGTGATGTTATTATAAAAATTTTATGACCATATTCATTATTCTATCCATCATATGAATGAAAAAGTCACCACACGTGCGTACGTACGGCATACCGTCTCCACGTCGTGGTATAGTTTTTTATTCAAACACTTCATTATTCGTATGGGTATAATAATGAGTATAACTCAGGTAAATAATAAATATAACATGTTATGATTCTTTATATATGATATAACATCCAATTACATATGATTTCACCATCAATATAATGATATTGTCGCTCGTGCGTACGTACAGATTACCGTCTCCACGAACGCGAAGATATTCATTCCCCATCACAATCATTCAAGAATAATTTTCATTTTATGATTAAAAATAATTATTAAGAACTTGATATCATTCTGGATATGAATAAAATACATCCTATCCATAACAAACATGGCTTACGTAACCGAGCATATAAAGGAAAATGGATCAGTTAACACCCAAAACGATGATACTACTAAAATATTATTAACAAAGTAATATTAGAGGATCATATATGATATCATATTTATGTATATAGTTATTTTATAATTTAATAAAAATTATTTAACTATTATACAGGCGGTTAATGTACCCTCGACCAAGGAAAACTACAATGTAAGGGGTTTCGTATCTCACTTTTAATTCCGTGAGATTTCCATTGTTCAACACTAATTTATTGCATGTGGTATATTGTGTATGGGAATTTGATATATATTGTCATGATTATATTTATATTCATGTTATTCTATGAATCAGTTGGTGTTTATTAGCTATTTTCATATGACTCGATTGATTACTATGTGGTAAGATATTTTCATCTCACTTTTTATTCATGTGAGATTCATGCTATATTTTCCACTATTTCATTCTGTGTGGTGTATGTACTACACATGATTTTATTAATTTTGTAATATACTTCAATTTATGGGAATTACATCTTCATTTTATGAACTTTATTTCATGTTTTGTATGTTTTATAAGTTACCAAATCAGTAAGGGAACCTTTTATCCTAATTTCAATTCCTTGGGTTAATCTTCTAATTCTTAATTATGTCATGCTATGATTATGTGTGGAATCAATATTTATTTATTTATGTTGTATTTTCCACTAAAATTTTTGTGGATATAATTTTTATACACATAATCACTCCATTGATAAATTCTCAAGTCATCAAAATAAACTTGATAAGAGTAATTTTAACTCAATTTCTATTCATTGAGTTAAACATCCAAGTCATTGGAGTTGTTTTTAAAATAATATGTATGAATGTACTATGATTTATTTACTATTAATATCCAATCATATTGAGTGTATTTATATTTTTTACACATAATTATTTCATTTATTTATCCTTAACCTAAGGATACAGTCTCTATAAAGGAATTCATCTCAACTTACATTCCATTGAGACTTCTTTGTTGTTATGCGCCAATTCACTTTTATTTGGTTTATATAATGTACTTTGACATAGTATATCATGAATCCATTTATTCTCATGATGTTATGAAGTTTTTATGACCTCAATTATTTTTATTCAAGTGCCTCTCATTTGGTTAGGAACTCTAACTAAAATATCATTTTAAATGTTTTAAAATTTTATTCTTCTAAATATTTATCATTAATGTCCATGTTTTAAAAATGGTTTTAAGGTTTTATTTATATGGACATTAATGTTTTATAATTTAAATTCCTTTTAAAAGTTTCAAATTGGTATGGGAAACTTTGATTCAAAAATCTATTTTAAACACCTTCTTGATAAATAGTGAGACTTTTAAATGTATTCATGAAAAAGAGATATTTCTCTTAAAGATTTTTACTGATCATTTTCAACTATGTCAACATCATTTTTGGAATATTATTCTTAATTGAGGTTGATTTATTATGATACAAATATTTCATACTGTATTGAAGGTTTTTTATATGTTTGACTGTGGATGTTTTATTTTTATATCATTCATGTTTTATGGATAAAGTATTTACATTTCGTATGATAGTTTTAATATGAATGTTTATGTTATGTTTAAACCTTTTCATATGAGGAATGAATTTTACTTAGTAAGTGACAGGTGGAGCTCTCTATAGCTCCTATATGCTTCAGTAGGTCTCATAAGACAAACTAGTGTCTTGGAACAAGTCCTTGACAAAATCTTATTTGTAGTCTTGGCACAAGGCCTTGACTATGTGGTTATGAAATCTGGCATTAAGCGTTCCATCATTATGAAATTGGATATTAATATTACATGTGATTATTAGACTAATAGAATATTCATGTGAATATTTAAATAGAATTATTTGATTTATCTTTGAAATATTATGCTGAAGTTTAAGTTTAAAAGGCTTGTGTCCTAGTCTTATACATTTCCCTAAATGTTTACTCTTATTTATGGTAGTTTCAGCTATATTGTTATCCTTACTGAGCATCTGATCTCACCCCTTTCTTATGTTTTATTTTTCCTAGGATGCAAAGAATTATATTAAAATTAACCTGTAGGAATAGGCTAAGGTATATAAGAGTGTTTAAAGGGGACACAATGTTGTTTTTTTATTTCATGATATAATGTTAAACTTATGTATGTATTTAGTACTTCCAAGGCTGCTAAACCTATTGATCTTTTAGGGAAATATTCCTTGTATCATGCCAATGTTATGTAATAATGCTCCAATTCTGGGTAACTGGGGTCGGGGCATTACAAATTTGATAGATATAATTATAAAGGAATGGTATTTTAAATGTATTATTATTGATGATACAAATCACTTGACTAAGTTAAAACTTGATGATTGGATTATAACTCTCATGAAATATGACAGTAGATCAAAAATATATGTTTTGAAAGAAAAGGGGAAAATGGGTTTTTTTTTACATCTACTTTCAGTAATATTATTTATAGAGTTTTAAATCCTATAGCTAATCTTAAGAAGAAGAAATCCAAACATTCATTATATGTTAGTTATTTTGAATCTAGTGAAGGTCAACTTTCCCAGTTATTAAAAAGAGTGAATAAAATTATAGTAAATAATAAATTCTAGTTTTATCATTTGAAATATGGAAAGGAAAACAATAGAAGAAATAATCTTCAAATGTTATATGTTATGAATGTAAGGATACTAGTCAAAGAAGATCTTATTTTATAATTTTGATATAAAAATAATGAATGTTCAGACGAACTTATAGAATAATAGGGAAGAGATTTATAAAATCCTTAGATACATGGATTTATATTAGTGGAGACACAATCTATGATAGTTCTTCTAAAGAAAGATGAGTTAATATTTAGAATATTATTGGGTTCTATAGAAATATCCTTAAATATGGGACATTTTTTTTATTTAAAAACTAACTATAAATCTATTACTAATTTTACTGTGGATTCTAAGTTTTCTTATACTTACAAAGATGATTATTCAAATTCATCAGATGATAAAAAAATTAAATTCATTTGATGATGAGGAATATTTTCTTATATATAAATCAATGTTAATATATATAACTCATTTAAAAGAGAATAAAAAGTTAAATAATAACCATTAATATGATAAGTTTGGTGTTTCTAAATATGATAATATAATTTCTATACTTACCACTTAAATTTCTAAAATTTCATTGAAATTAGAGTCTAAGTATAGTTCAAGTTTAAACTCATATGGACTGAAGTTGATTTTTAATATTGAATATAAAATAAGTAGTTTATAAAAAATATTTTTTAATAATAATTCCAGTAAACAAAACGTTTAAAATATGTATACACAAATAAAATCCACTATAACTTATAATATAATTGGTTATACTTTTGATAAATCTCATTTTCAGCCAAATTATTTTTTACTGAGATGTATGACCATTTATACAAAATTTCAGGGGGTTACTAGAATAATTTTTGATCTTTTAATCATGTTCAATCATTAAGATTTCATAAAATATTTATTTCCAAAGAACTAATAGATGTTCAGAATAAAATAGTATGACATATGAAGGTTCCTAGAAGTTAATTTCTAAATTTTTATTTGTTTTAGGACTTAATCACAACTTTATTTTCATATGTTAACTATGTGATTGTTTTGTTCTGGTTTTCAGCCACGAAACGCCCAACGGCTTTGTATCCAATGATTGATGGACCTGATTTCCAAAGGCAGGCGTTCGTCGGATGGTCTGACCAGTGACTATTAAGAACTCACATTGGTCAAGAGGATGGGAATTCGGGCTCATCACACCCTTTTTGGGGGGAATTATTTCCTGTTCTGTGACTCTCTTATATATTTAAGACATATTCATATGTTCGAAAATCTTTGGTTTATACCCAAACATAGTATCCACGGATTTAACCTTGGTGGGCAATGGTCAACTAGATGCAGGGGTTCGGAATCATTTATGCCCGAGGTTTACCATCCCTCGTTGGATTAATGACCCTAAAGGGCTAGAACGTGCTTGAGGCGGCACTAGGAATGGCGAAGTGAACTGATGTGGAGATGATCGAATCGACCATTTTTGGGCTTGAACCTCAAGGAGGCTTCCTACGTACCCTGCTTAGGAAGCAGGGATCAAAGTCCATGTAGTTCGGATAGGTGTTGGGGAACCGACGTGAAGAGATACTAGGTGGTCCGATGGGTGGTGGTCTTGAACCTCATGAAGGCTTCCTACATACCCTATCTAGGAGGCATGGATCGAAGACCACGTAGTTCGCTTTGGCTTGGGGATTACGCTCTGGGGTAGCCCAGAATGATGTATTGGGGCTTACACTCTGAGGAGGCCCATAAGAGGGTGTCATGGTCAATGCTTACTCTAAGCCCATGTGAGTCATGCTCGGTGTGAGAAACAAGAGGCAGCAAGGACCGGAGGATCACATCGTGAAAGGTGTGTCCGTGAGAAGCGGATTGGGGATTATGCATGAAGGTGGCCTAGGGTGATGAATTAGGGATTACACTCTGAGGAGGCCCAGAAGATTGGGGCTTACTCTGATATGGACGCCTAGGGAGACAAAGCCCAGCGGGAGAGGGAAAGGGGTGCTCCTATTCTCGTCTCCTCTCTTACAGCTCACGAGGGCTTTCTTCTGATGGCTATTTTACCATCTTTGAGGAACCCTAAACAAGTAGAGGGGCAGAAAGGGGATTCCTGAGCTTAGACTCCACATTACCGTGGGAATGTGATCCCAGGAATGCTTCGGGAATCTGCTCAAGGGTCGGGGAAACCCCTTGGCCCCTGTTTACCGTGGGTATGTGAACTCAAAATGGCACGCTGATGCGCCTGAAAGTTATACCACGCGGATCTGGTGGATCTAGTGGAGGCCTCGGATCAGGGTCGATGAATAGGCCAATGAGGGAGTCGTGGAGGACCTGGATGGATCAGAAGGATTTTACATAGATCTGGAAATGAGAACACCGAAGTATTCGGCGAGCCACCGAGAGGTATGGGTGGTGGCGCCCTTCGCGTGGGGAAGTGCCACACGGCTGGAGAAGCCATTTGTGAACCAGGGTGGTCCGTGGACTGATTGGCATCCCGTGAACCAGGGTGGTTCGTGGCTTCAGGTTCAATCCGCGAACCAGGTTGGTTCACGGCTTCGGGTTCAATCTGTGAACCAGGGTGGTTCACAGAGGGTTCCAAGCAGGCAGCGGCAGCCAAGGGCGGTGACGATCGGAGGCTCGTCGGTCAGGACTTCGCCCGTGGAGGAGGGTGCTCCACAGTACGAAGGATGGGAAAAGAGGCATAAACTCCCTGGTCTGCAGGGAAGTCATCCGCGGAGGGGGTATGGTTCGCGGTTTTCCTTTTTTTTTTGTTATTTTAGGTTCGCGGTTCACCAAATTATTATGCATTTTCCAATTCCTTCTTAATTCATATACCTCCTGTGGTTCGCGGATGGGAATTTCACTATTTGTGAAATCCGAAGCCTTCCTTCAACCGATCTCCTTCCAAATCTCCAATACCTTCGAATCTAATTCCAGTTATATGATCCTCCCTTTCTTTCCCCCTTGGTCTCCTTTTATAGAGTGGGGAAAGGAATGTATCTATGGCCACACGTCACCTTTTGAAGAGGCCCATAACCAAATACCCGGTTCACAGCTGACTTGGTCAATCCACGATTCGCGGTGGGTATTGATCGCTCCCCTCCTCTACGAGGTGAACTCAGGGATTGCTCCACGGTTGTGGAGGGTTCCGCCTCCATTCCGCGAATGATAGCAGGTGCGGCTTGAACCGGTCGATGCGGTATACGGTTGGGGCGGTTCGTGACGGTGAACCGAACTGGCGCCCATCCTGCCTCACAACCGCGGAGGCTCTCTGCCTCCATTTGTGAACAACAATGGTTCATGAAGGGGGTTCCTCGCGGTGTCTAGCCGCGTTGCGCTTCCATGGACCGGTTCGCGGACCGGTCCTTTTTGTGTCTCTTCTTTGATTATTTTCCCCAATTCTTTTGGGGGATTTGGGTAAAATTTCCTTTGCAGATTTTTCAGGACCCTACAAATGCCCCCCATCGGAATTGGGTCCGATTGGAACGAAGAAGAGGCCATTCCGATGCAAAGAGGTCCTAAAACTGAGATAGTTTGCGGTAGAAAGGTGGACCCAATAGGGGACCATGCCTATAAATACGGGGGGCCCTCACACTTTTCCTTTACCGAATTCTTCACGAAACCAGAGCTCCTTCGCCTCTGTGTGTTTTCTCCTTCGCAAAGTGCCTCGTCCGCGAACTGGTAGCAACCTCCGCGAACCATTCCTCCCTCACGGTCGCCTTCATCCGCGAACCAACTTCCCGACCGCGAACCATTAATCTTAATTAATTAAAAAGTAAGTGATGATGGGTTGCGGAGGAACTTACTTCACGGTCTCGACGCTCCGCCGACTAAGATCTCTTGAACATTAAAATGTATCTGAATTTTCCGAATAAACTCGGGATGGAATTTCCACGGAGCGACATGGTTCGTAGTTTCATGGACAACGCTCCGCGGGCCAGGGCTTCGGGGACTGATTTCACGAAGGGCTGGTTCGCAGGATGGTGCCATTGCGAACCATCCTCCAAGGCCTCCTTGCATATTTTTATTATGAAGGCTCCTTAACCATTCATTTGGTTATTTTTTTCTAGATTTTTATTCCAGAATAACCAATTGTTGGCTCTCATTGTGTAGGGAGAAAATATGGTTCCCCCTCGTTCTGTGTCGAGGCCTGCTGTAGAGCCCCTCTCAACCGCTGATCAACGCCTGAAGGACATGGCTGGCTCTATTCAAGATGGAGTCTGTCACTCCCTATCGTCTTCTTTCCTTGCCGACCAGCTCTCCAAATCATAGCAGGAATGTCCTTTCTCTAACAGCCTTCCTGCCCGTGGGTTCGGTTTATTGTCTGATACCCCAATTCTGGAACCCTCCTGTGACAACAATCCCGAAGCATGGATATTTACCACCACTATTCCCCAGTTCGTGATACCTACCGGTGGGCGGCCTTCATCGAGGGGTACAGCTGTCGGATCTGTGTTGAATCACCTTCCAGTATCTCTGATAGGAGAACCACGTCAACGGGAAGGAACAATCCACTGCTATCGGAGTATTGCCCGCAGTGCCATGGTAAGAGACCAGCATGGCTGGCCAGAAAATCGGGATCTCCGACTGGGAGGAGCATTTAAGTCATTGGATTGGGGGTGTCCCTTCTGGGTTCGCCAGATCTGCGCAGAATTTGGGGCAGAGTTGCGATCCGTAGGCTTGTATGAAGCTTCCTGGGTGTCCCAAACCTATACCCACCAGCCTCAAGCCCTCTCCAGGCAACTTATGAGTCGTTGGATCCCGGACACCAACACGTTCCATCTGGTCCATGGGGAAGTGGGAATTATTCTGTAGGATGTCTTTCAGATCTCAGGGGTCCCCGTCATTGGGAGTATGTATGAAGAGTTCCTGCCTCCTTCCTCTGTATGGGAGAATAAAGAGAGGACTCCCCCCCTAGTGAAGCAGCTCATTAACCAGGCTCAGAAGCACTCAGAGGATATGTCTCCAAAACAGATCGTCCCATACCATGAATGGGTCAAGGATTTTGTGAGAAAGAACAAATCTGAAGAATCCTCGGCTCTCCCACGCAGGCCCATGAATTTCCATACGATGGAGTCCCGTAAACAGTGGGACAGCTATTGGCTGAATTTGGAGCAAGGCGATTTTCGCGGCTGGGGCTGGGAGCTTATTCCGGATGTCGATCGATCGCTCCGCCTAGCAGCTTTTCTGGCCATGTTCTTAAGTGGCTGGTTATTACACATGTGTGAGGTTGGTGGAGTGCGGGTCACTAATTTTGTCATGGTGGCACACTTGGCTACTGGTAACGTTATCAACCTAGTTGTCCCAGTACTGGCTAGGATTTACTGGTTACTTGGAAACATTACTGATGGGAATCGGCCAAACCGAGTGGTCGGACCTTTCCAAATTCTCTGTGGATGGTTAAGCGTACACATCAAGAACTGCTACACCTTCATCAACCCTCTTCAGATTTCGGGCACCACATTTTGGCCGTACTTTCAACTAACCAGTGGGGTTATTTCCGAAGAGTGGGCGACCCAAGAGAAGGATAGTCAACATACGGTTTTGAACAGGCGTCTGCTATCAAGTCGAATTTCGAATTAAGACTATTTCAATTTTCATCCATTTTCTTCTCCAGCTGGCGCAATTACAAACACCGTAACAGAAGAGTTTAGAAAGCGGGGCTACCTCCTCTTCCTCCGAGAGGGTATTCTGGTGGTTCGTATTAGCGGGGAACTGATCTGCGAGGGGTACGCGCCTTGCCGATTTGGGTGTCAATTTGGCTACATCCAAGAACAGTGTCCTCCCGCTCTTAATGGTGCCCGCGAGAACCGTCATTTGATAGTGGATAGAAAACTGTGGTTAATGTTTACCTGGGAGGATACCGGCTATGAGGTTACGACCCCCACTCTTGCGGACGCCATGCCTTTCTTATCCAAGAATTATGCTGACTTTTGGGTACAATCATACCCAAATGGCCAGCTAGGGACATTGGTTCCCACCATCTCAAGTCCCAAACCATCAAAGGTAAAAAGGAAGCGAAAGGAGGATGGTGCTCCAACTAGGCCGGGAAAGATCCTTCATCACTCGACTAGACTCGTTCTTCTAGGGAATATTTTAACAGATAGAGGTGTATCCTCCCATGCCCTTGAGGCTTCCCGAAGGGAGGTGGTTATTCCTACATATGCTGCCTTCCCAACGGCCTGGGGTGAATGGAACGAATTTAAGGGTCGGTCAGCCTTTCTTAGCCAGTACCCCCATTTTCTATGGAAGTATCTTCAGGAATCAGAAGTGGCTTTCGACGAGCTGGGCTATATGTCCGCCCCTGTTAACATTATTTATGATGTGGACCCAGAGCGGGTCAATCGATATCTCCAGGATCTTGAATCCTATATTTACACGCGTGAGGGTCACGTAGTATTAACCCGTCGAGTTTAGGCCATGATACATCCGGTGAATGATGAGGAGGGGGAAGGAAGTGACCACTCTTCAGGGGGCGATGATTTTGATGATTTCCCCATCATGGCTGAAGCCAGGGAATTCCTATCCTTACCTGTGAGGTCCCGCCCACCGACAGTCCCAGAGAGTTCTAGGGCGGTGGTGAGATCCGAAACGCGAATACGGCCATTGGCACCCTTTCCAGCTACTACCACCGCCAGACCTTCTCAGGTTGATCCTCCCTAGTCAGCAATTCATGTCATGGCCACATTCTCGGAGGCTTGGAGGATCTGGGATGACCTAAGGGTCAGTGGTTTGGACGAAGAAGTTTGGGTGTTTCTTTAAACAGGCCCTCTTAAACTTCCGGGTATCGGGACGATCTTCGCTCCACCCCACTTGTAGTTGGAAGAGGATTTATATGAAATATTTTCCTCATTAAAGGAGATGGATGCATACATTCATTCACTCTGGAATCGTCTCTATGGGAGCATTCGGGTGTCTATGATGATTAGACATCACCAATTGTCCGACCCTGAAGAATAGGTTGCTCTGCTCGCCCATTCTGACTTTTTCCCTCCTTTATTGTGGAGATTATAAGGTTTCATCCTTTTATGCAGGGTGCCAAAGAATCTCATGGGGTGATTCCTTCTCCAGAGTATACCCCTCGTGGTATTGCGGAAGGGGAGCATGCGCTTTCGCCCATAGGGGTCGTCGAGGAAGGATCCCCTGACGCAGCTGAGCTCATGGAGGCGACCATTGCAAACTCAGCTAGGGTCTTTCCTCCTCCCATATCTTCCAAAATTCTGGGTGAACTGTCCCCTGGGAAGATCCAGAGACGGTAAAAGGCATTCCGTTTATCAAAACGGCTCAAACATGGAATGTCGGGTAATCATGACTTCTCGTTTTCTCGTTTTCCAATCTTGCATTCTTAGACTTCGTCACTCGTTAATGGTTTGATGTATGGTGCAGGACCACTCAGGGATCTGGCTGTGGCTACCCAAGTGATTCTACCTTCTTCCTCCTTTCTGTCTGTGGAATCACCTTTAACCACACCTGGGCGCGACGAGATGGGGAGCCCTACCGGAGGGGCCGATGATATGGAAGCTTTACTCCCGCATTTATAAGTCATAGATATGCCAGAGGAAGAACCGCTGGTATCTGAGACCCCTGCTGATCAGATAACCTTTTCATTTGCGGAGGCTGACGGGGCGCCCATGATCGTTGAGGGAGCTCCAGATCTGACGGAGCCAACCACCCCAGGCTCAACGAATCCTGTGATGATGGAGGAAGAGCCTGCCATTAATCTGATTGCTGGGAACCTGGAGCAGGCCATTATCTTGTTCACCGAGGGAGTGGTTTCTTCGAGCTTGGTCTCTGTAGGCAACCACTTGGGGACAACTTTGGAAACTGCAAGCCTTAGGCATGGCCTCAGGCCCTGGACCCCTCTGGGGGCTCCCCGGATTCCCTTTCCTATCGAAGATGTGGCATCCTCTTCGAGTGGTCGTCATGGCAATGTAGAGCTCGTGGATGTCGATGCCTCGTTGACTAGGAGTAAGTTCCCCGGTCTCCTTCCACTGACTCCTTTTTCTTCCCTTTTCTAATTAGGGGTGGTCATCTGTCTTATTGACTCTCGGGCTTTAGGAACATAACCTCTGGCACTGACAATTGTGTCGCCAGTTGGGGACGAAGCTGCCGCAGTGCCAGGGTTTGTGGATGAGGCTACCTTGGGTCCATCCTTGGTGACATTCATCCCTCAATATGTGTTCTCATCTAGGAGTGATTCGGTGCCCAATCAACAAGTCCTCTCTAGCCTTTGACCCTCTTGCCAAAGGGTTTGGGAGAAAATCTGGAGACTGATCTTTCAAACACCCCTGGTTGAGATTCCGACCAAATTACCGAGGCTATGAATTTTTTTTATGTTGCTGGGATTTGATGGCTTCGACTATCATGGTGTTTATGACATAGTCAAGCAGGTAGTATCTGATCGGTAGAGGCTAGGTGATTTCGAATCTTGCCTTTCTGCTGCCCAATCTGAAGCCTACCTTTCCGCGACTTGACAGTTCTGCCTAGAAGAGGCTCATGACCACATTGGGGTTGTCGCAGGGCTTCAGAGAGAAGTTATTGAGCAGCATTCTCACCTGGAGGCGCTGAGAAATGAGATACAGCGGCTACAACAGAAAGAGGCCAACGTCTCCACCATGATTGGAGAAGGGGAGTGGCGGGTGGAGGAGGAAATAAGGGCAAGCACAAAGGAGGCTCAGGAGGAAGAAGAATTTCGGGCTGGTGCAGAGGTTGAGACGGCCTTACAGTAGAATCTCTCTCAGACAATTGGGGATTTTCACCAATGCCTGATAAAGCTTTGTGAATCCACCGAAAAAAACTTGCAATCACCTATCGCACTAGAAGAGGCTCCGGATTGTGGATTCCCTTCTTACCCACTTTTTTATGGAACACAGAAACATTTCTCTTCAGGGACCTTGTCACCTTTTCCTGTGATAGAAACTATTTGGTATGATTTCTGCATATTTTAATTCCTTGAACATAGAATAATCCGAGTCCAGGACTAAAAATAAATCAAGCTCTAACTTTTTCCTGGACCATGGGGTCCAGCGGGCGTAGTCTGACTATTGATAGGGTTTTATAGAAAAACCCTACAAACTTTTTGTCTTTTTCTTCTTTTAATTCCCTGATTTTTCCTGGGCCCATTCAGTATGGACCCAGCGGGTATAACTCGGCTTTTTCTTAGGTTTCCCTTTTCAGGTTTTCAGCCTAATAGGCTTTGTGCCTCTTTCTTCTGTAAGTGGTTTAAAGTCCCGCCGACAAGACTATCATTACAGATGTTTTAGGTCAAACAGCTTTGACCAAATATGGTGGGGAGAGGGCCCCAATGGGGTTAAACTGATTAAAAGATGTCTTAATACCCTTCAGACAGACATGGGGTGAAACATGTTCAAATTTGAGCGGCATTCAGGGCATGTCTCAGGGCATGGGAGTTGTGCCGGCGTACAGAGGTAAGAAGAGAATTGCCTAAGGAAAACTTTCCTTTGGTAGACAGGCCAGGGGCAATCAATATGTAGAGCCGCTGAGGACATGGTATGCATAGTCATACAAAGGTGTTCTTAAGTCAAAGACTTATCCATTTCTAATGGCCAGGGGACTTCATGGAAGTCTGGCTTATGGAAACCACGATGGGTGGCATGGAAAGAAATGAAAACCACCAGGGGTGGATTAGAAGTGGAGTGTGGCATCTGAAAGGGTTTTTGGAACATCTGTACTAATCATGAGTTTGGTCTGGAGACCACCTCCCTACGCATTTAGTTAGCGTAAGGGATGGTTGAGGCTTGACACAATTTAAAGTCATGCAGCTAGGGCATCATCTGAAATGGAACGACTTCTCCTGGTTCTCGGTAATCTTGTCAGAGACGTTCTGCCGCATTCAGGTAGGATTGTGAAAGAGGTTGGTAACCTATAGCTCATAGGGTTTCCAAATCCCGGGATAGAAATGGGGGGCTCAGAGTCCAAGAGGTGTACGGAGAGAAGCATTGCCTAAGGAAAAATTGCCTTTGGTAGACGGGCCAGGGGTGATCAATATGCAGAGCCGCTGAGGGCATGGTATCCATAGTCAGACAAAGGTGTCCTTAAGTAAAATACTATCCACTTCCGATAGCTGGGAAACTTCAGGGAAGTTGAGATTTGGAACCACCAGGGGTGGCTTATGAGAGTTCGGCTTTTTTTCTGAGTACAGAGTATGGTTCATGATGAGAGGGTGCCTAAATACGGGGAAAATATCTATACTAAACTTCCTGAAAATGGGTGAAGTAATTCTTTCTCACACTGGTGTGAGACGGTGGTTCGTGCAGGTCTAACCCGTGCACTGCAAGACAGAGAAAAGCCTCTGTTTCTTACTGAACCCGTGATGGGTTCGACTGTGCAGTTTAACGTCATGCGGTAAGGATGAGGTGCATTATTAAAGGTTGTTATGCAGTTTAACGTCATGCAGCGAGGATGGCTTCCGTGCAGTTTAGCGTCATGTGGTGAAGACAAGGACATCTTTAAAGGTTGTTTTTAAGTTTAACGCCATGCAGCGAGGACGGAGACATTTTTAAACATCGCTATGCAGTTTAACGTCATGCAGGGAGGACGGGGGAATTTATAAAGGTTGCTATGCTGTTTAACGTCATGCAGCGAGGAAGGATACCTTTTTGCAAAGGCTTATCTTCATCAGAATGTAACTGGGCTTGAATACCTCAACATGCCCCAGATGTGGAGGGGGGTTGATTGGTGTAAATCATGGTTCCAGGGCTTCTTGGATCAGGAGAGGTGATATGGGGGCTCTGAGGCCGGTAAGCATACGGAGCTAGGAAGAGCATCGCCTGTGGAAATCTTGCCTTTGATGGATGAGCCAGGGGCTATCATTATGTAGAGCCACTGGGGGCATGGTATTCATAGTCGTACAAAGGTGTCCATGGGTCAATGACTTTCCACTTCTGATGGCCGTGAGTGGTTGTGAGGATCCGTGATTGTCCGGGACACGAAGTCTGTCATCTGGTGAGGAAATATATGGGCATGTCGGGGACATTCATCCCTGATTGCTGTTAAAGCTTAAAGATCCCCCCTGCGCTGATTTATCTTGTTTGTGGGGGTGTGAATTCACTCCATGTAGTTTAACGTCATGCGGTGAGGATGAAGTACTCATAGTTTATCAGTCATAGCGCTCAAACCATTGGGTGACTTTTGCTGTAATCACTCAAAGGATAATTTGGTCAAGATGTTCTGATATACTTGGAACAAGGCGGGGGATTAAGGTCGTAAACTGCAACCTTGAGATTTTCGGGATCAGGAGGTATAGTGTGGGGGATCTGAGGCTGGTAGGCCTACGGAGCTAGGAGAAGTACTGCCTGAAGAAATCTTACCTTTAATGGACGAACCAGGGGCTATCATTATACAGAGCCGTTGAGGGCATGGTGTGCATAGTCGTACAAAGGTGTCCCCAGATCGATAACTTTCCACTTCTGATGGCCATGAATGATTATGAAAATCCGTGATTTCTCACAATGAAGAGTTCGACATGTGGGGATAATGGTTTCTGGGTATATAGAAAACAACTTCACTACAATTTCCCGTTGAGTCAATGTAGCCTAGTCCTGGATTGGTGTTTGTTGATACAGGTCTCTATGTGAACCACCGATGGACACACAGGCTAACCAGATAGAAAAACCCTGGAAGCCCTCGAATGTGAAAAGGGGAATGAACTTGTAAACCACTTCGCCATAAACTTCTGGATCAGGAGATATGGTATGGGGGCACTGAGGCCGGTAAGCGTACGGAGCTAGGAAGAGTGTCGCCTGTGGAAATATTGCCTTTGGTAGATGGTCCAGGGGCTATCAATATGCAGAGCCGCTGAGGGAATGGTATGCATAGTCGTACAAAGGTGTCCACAGTTCGATGACTTTCCACCTCCGATGTCCATGAGTGGTTATGAAGATCCATAATTATTCGGGCCGTGAAGTCTAATGTATGGAAAGGATGTATCCGAATGCGCAAGGATTATCTCCATCTCGTATCGCCATGTGTCCTGGGTGGGTCGCGACGAATTCCGTGCAGTTTAACGTCATGTGGTGTGGAAAAACTCCATATAGTTTAACATCATGTGGTAAGGATGAAGATATACACCTCGTTCAGGTCTGGTCCGTACACGGGGGAAGGGGCATTTTTAACATCATTGTCCATGCATTTTAACGTCGTGTGGTAAGGACGAGAAGTACACCCTGTGTCAGCCTGGTTCACACATGGGGGGGAGGGAATATTCTTTTTTTAAGGGGCTGGGCTAGGAATGGAGATCTTGGCGTCTCTACGTATCCTGCGAGGGCAGAAATCAATCCATATGTAGTTATCTGGAATTCGTGCAGTTTAACGTCATGTGGTGAGGATGGAGTACACCTCGTGCAGGTCTGGTCCATACACGGTGGGATAGGATTTTTTTTTTTGATGTGGCTGGGCCAAGATAGAGAATCCCGACGTCACTACGTATCCTGCAAGGGCAGGAATCAAGCCATACGTAGTTCTATGAAAGACGATACACCTTGTGCAGGTTTGGTCCGTACACATGGGAAGAGGGAATTTTTTTGAAGTGGCTGGACCAGGATAGGGAATCTCGGCGTCACTACGTATCCTGCAAGGGCATGAATCAAGCCATACATAGTTCTCTGTAAAGATGATACACCCCGTGCAGGTATGGTCCGTACACGGGGGGAAGGGGACATCTATTTTTTTTAAGTGGCTGGTCCAGGATAGGGAATCCTAGCGTCGCTACGTATCCTGCAAGGGTAGGAATCAATCCATACGTAGTTCTATGAAATCCTTGTAGTTTAACGTCATGCGGTGAGGACGCAGTCCATACAGTTTAACATCTTGTGGTTAGGAAAAGGAGGAATTATTAGATTTTGTGCAGTTTAACGTCATACGTTGAGGATGAGCTGCATGGAAGTTTAGTGTCATACAGCTCGGACGAAGATTTCTCTGTCTCTATGAGAAATACTTATACAGGAATCTCGCATTGGTAGGAGCCGTGTTGGATTGTCCGTCCATGGAGATTAGGGCATACGCTCCGTTGGAGTAGACCTTGTGTACAACATATGGTCCTTCCCACTTGGGCTCCAACTTTGTAGGCTTTTTTCCAGGTATCATTGGCGTCCGGAGGACCAGCACTAATTCTCCTTCCAATAAAGACTGGAGGCAGACCATTTTTTTGGAGGCTCGTGCGATCCGGTTCTGGTACACTTCCAGGTGGTGCAGAGTGTGCAGCCGCTTCTTGTCTAGTTGTTCCAATTCACCGAGTCTCTTTTCTGACTGCTCATCATCAGATAATCGATCACAGATGGAAACACGGAGTGAGGGAAGTTGGTTTTCAATGGGCATGACCGCCTCCATGCCGTACACTAATGAGTACGGGGTAGACAGAGTAGCGGTGCGAATTGTGGTTCGATAAGCCCACAATGAATGGAGGAGTTTATCCGAACATGACTTCTTTTCGTTGTCCACCATTTTCTGGAGGATGTTGTACAAGGTCTTATTGAAAGCTTCTATCTTCCCATTGGCCGCTGTATGGTAGCAGGATGAGTGGTTAGACTTGATACCATACTCGTGGTAAATATTTTCTAACTCAGCAGACCAGAAATTGGTGTCGTTGTCCGTCAGTATGGTATGAGGGACACCAAATTTGGTGATGATATTGGTCTTCACAAAGCTAAAAATATTTCTTTCCCCGAATTCCTTGAGGGGTATGCCTTCTTCCCATTTGGAAAATAAGTCGGTCGCCGTGAGGATATACTTCAGTTGTTTGGCCGTAGCGGGAGGATATGGTCCCACGACGTTCATCCCCCAGATGACAAACTTCCAAGAGTACTTATCTTTATGAAGTAACTTCGGGGGCTGGTGTATGAAGTTGGCATGAATCTGGCATGAGTGGCATTTCACGGTAAAATGCTCGTAGTCCTGTGCCACTGTGGGCCAGTAGTACCCAAGCCTTTGAACCTGATGGGAAAGCTCGGTCCCTGGTTGATGTTCTCCACACGTTCTTGCATGTACTTCAGTCATGAGGGAAGCAGTTTCTTCTCTG
This sequence comes from Viscum album, assembly GCA_963277665.1. Taxonomy (NCBI): domain Eukaryota; kingdom Viridiplantae; phylum Streptophyta; class Magnoliopsida; order Santalales; family Viscaceae; genus Viscum; species Viscum album. The sequence goes on along the minus strand of OY728137.1, from coordinate 841,185,102 downwards.
TCAATGCATCTGAGGAGCACTCCATCGAGGCCTCGTTTGTAGAGGACCTCTTGCTGACCCGCGCCTCCATATAGAACAAAATTGATTGCCCTTCTCCGTACTTGCTCTCGTTCAACCCTATCTGGTGGAAGTTCTCCCTGTTGAAGGTAGTTCGTGATGGGGATCATCCAGTCGGTGGTAGGAGCATATGGCTCAGGGACAGGACTGTCTTCATGGATCTCTTTCGTCTTCGCTTGAACAAATGGTAATACCATTCGATGGTGAGCAATGCTGATGACCATTTCATCCCGGTCTGGATCGGCTAGGGTTGTGGCCACGTTGGCTAATGCATCAGCCTGAGCGTTCTGGGACCGGGGAATATAAGTCAATGTTGGTTCTGTGGAGAACTCAGCCATTAGCCCTCGGACATGGTCGAACAAGGGGATCAGCTCCTCTTTTTTAATAGCATAGTCACCATTGACTTGCTTGATGACCATCTCCGAGTCACCTTTAACCTTAAGGTGTTTCACTTGTGCCTGGAGTGCGAGCTCCAGGCCTGCAATGAGGGCTTGATATTCCACTTCATTGTTTGTACATACCTCTGACAGGAGGAAGGAATACGAAAAAACTGCCTTTTCTGGGGACACGAGTATTATCCCCAGACCCACTTTATTGAATCTGGGATCCTCCATCCTCCTCCCGGTGGGGCTTCGGGACGCACTGTCAAAGTACATTTCCCATGCTGGGAACTCCTCTTGAACCGAGAAGATATCTTCATCAGGTAGCTCGATGTCCGGTGCAGTGGTCCCTATTGAAGGGTGCTCCGCCTGAAATTCTTCTAATGCATGGCCCTTGATGGATTTTTGCGGCACGAACCAGATGTCAAATTGTTGCAGGATGACCGCCCATTGGGATAGGCGTCCGGTTAGCTTTGGGCGACTGAGGATGTACTTGAGAGGGTTACTCCGCGAGATCAAATGGATCTCATGATGCTGTAGATAATGTCGCAGCTTTTGAACCACGAAGACCAAGTCCCGATTGCTCTTCTCGATATTTGAGTATCGATTCTCAGCATCAATCATGGTTTGACTGAGGTAATAGAGACTGTTTTCACTGCCAGCGTCGTTCTTCTATGTGAGGAATGCTCCCAATGACCATTCTCAGGATGTCACGTATAGAATGAGAGTCCTTCCTTCGACCAGGGGCATGAGCACCGATGGGATTAAGAGGTACTTTTTCAAGTTGTCGAACGCCTCTTGGCAGTCATTCGTCCACTGGTACGTGACCCCCTTCTTCATCAACCCGGTGAAGGGAAAACATTTGCCTACCAGGTTGGCTATGAACTGCCCAATATAGGATAGGTGTCCTTGTAATCCCCTCAGCTCAGTGATATTTCGAGGAGGTGGTAGGCTCAGGATAGCCTTCATCTTCTTAGGGTCGACTTTGATGCCACGATGGCGCACGACGAAGCCAATGAATTTCCCTGAGGTAACCCCAAAGGCGCATTTCAAGAGTTTCATCTTCAAGCTATGATGTCGGAGTTTGTTGAAGACAGTCTCAAGGTCCGAAAGGTGATCTGAGCGTTGTCTGGACTTGAACACTAGGTCATCCACGTAACATTCAACGAATTTCCCCAGGAACGGCTTAAAGATCCGATGCATGGAACACTGATATGTGGCGCCAGCATTCTTGAGACCAAAGAGCATGACCTTGTAATAGAATACCCCTTGAGGGGCCCTGAAGGCAGTGGTTTCTTCTTCTTCTTAGGCCATACTGATTTGATTATATCCGAAATAGTCGTCCATGAAGGATAGAGCCTCATACCCGGCTGTCGCATCAATTAACAACTCAGTGATTGGAACTGGGAAGTCATCTTTTGGAAAATTCCGATTGAGGTCTCTGAAGTCAATGCAGATGTGGATTTTAGTGTGTTTTTCTTTAAGAGGATGATATTGGCCAACCAAATGGGGTACTGGACCTCTCGAATGAAGCCTTCTCTATTGAGCTTATTAACTTCAGCCTCGATTTTGGCGGTGTGTGAGGGATGCGTCCTTCTGGAAGCCTGTTTGTAGCCCCGGTGGTCTTCTAGAAGACCCAGGTGATGCGTTGTTACCTCGGGATCGATTCCTAGAATTTCTGTGTAATTCCAGGCGAAGACATCCCAGTGTTGCCTTAGGAAGGAGGCATATACCTCGTGTTCCTTAGGAGACATGGCCATGCTAATGAGAGTGGGCCTCGGGTCTTCTTCGGTACCCAGGTTTATTTCCCTGAGCTTTTCCACAGTGGTAGAGATACCATCCTCAAATGCGGGAGGTGCATCTCTGAGATCTTCCCCCTCTTCTTTTCCCAAGTCCTCATCTTCTTGATATGCGTGTTTTCGTGCTTGGCCATCACAGCTGAAGTCATGAGGACATCTGAATGCATGTCCAGACTTGAACTTCTACTCTCAACATGGTTGATGGGAAGGACATAATCTCTGCCAAGCTGCCTGAGGGGGTCATCGGGGACCATTTCTAGGCCATTTGGAGTAGGGATCCAGTCGACGTCGTCGATCAAAGGCTTCTTCTTCATTTTCTCGTAGAACCTGGCGTCAATGTAATGTGACTCAGAGAGCTCAAAGGGGGCCTTGTCGGCTTGCAACATCCCACTTTTTCCTTTGACGCAGTACTTGATACACTGGTGGTAGGATGAAGGAATGTCCATGTGCTTATGGATCCATGGCCTTCCCAACATGGCATTGAATGTCGTGCTCTACCGGACCACCAGGAATTCTGTGTAGGCTACCAGGTCACTAAAATGGGTCTTTATCTTAATCTGTCCCTTTGGTTTCTGTTCACTCTTGTCGTAACCTAACAAAGTTGTGGTTGAAGGAATTAGATCATCCTCACTGTAGCCCAACTTACGGAGTGTCCAAAGGGGAAGAAGGTTAACTCCAGAGCCATTGTCTATAAAGACTTTTCAGATATCAATACCATTCAGTGTGTTGGACACATACAACGGTCTGATGTGTCCTTGAATGATGGAATCTTCATCCTGATTGGTGAAGGAAATCACCATATTCCATTCAGTCGGGCCAGTATCCATCGAGTAAATCTCGGCGGCAGCTACCTCGGCTTGGAATTCCTGGGGGCTGAACAAAGCTTCGATAAGTTCCTCCCTAAGGTCGGTTGAAAAACTCAGGGCATCCAGGATTAACAACTTGGCTGGTACTGACTCCATCTGCTTAAGGATGTTGTATATTTTCTCCAGCGGTCGACGCTTCTCCATTGGTGGGAGAGTCTTAGCAGGTGCTTTGGGAGCTGGAGCATTTGACGAGGAGGGACTGGCCGCGGGGATGAATGTCGATGGTGTTCCCGCATTTTGAGGACTTGGCCCGGCCGGTCTGTTTGTGCGCACTAGGCGACCAGACACTTGCTCCTCCTCTGGTGGGTATTGCAGAACAACAGGGCCAGAGTGGCTGCTTGTGTGGGTGGAGGGGCATTCCCTCTATTACTGAGTCTACTAAAGGGCTCTTCCATAGGTTTCTGTGGTATTGACGGTCTGGGTCGTGGTCCAACCGTAGGGTTGGTTTCGGCCACGGTTTTGCCTCCCCAATTATCCCCTCCCTCTGCGATTCCTCCTCCAGGCTCCTCGTGTAGGAAACTCGGGTTTGTAATCATACCCTTCGTCAAGGAATGATTCCATGAGATGGATGAAGTTGATAGAACCGAAGATTGGCTCTTCATCCTCTAACAGTTCAACCTGGTCGGTTGTCTCTGATGGTGTCTTTTGGTGGGTCGGTGCCCATTGTGCCAAATTTGAGGGTATGAAATCCTCCAGGGTCGGGGCTAACTTTGGCCCCATCGCGGACTGCTCCTCTTGTGATTGATTTCTCCTTTGACTCAGTCCGTATGATCGGATTATGGAGGGTTGTGAGGCCGATGTTGTTGGCTATGTGGCTCCAGGGGCTACTGGTGGCAACACTGGATACTGTAGTTGAGCTCGGAGTATTCCCTAGGCTCGATTGATAGTCTTCTGACTCATCCAGTTGTCAAATTTCTGCCCCTGCTTGCTGGTGACTTTCTGCCACCCCTCCTCTTTGTCGGAGTCGGTGGTAGAGATACATGCCACATGTGCTGGGGGTGGCCCCATCTCGACCTGTCCAGAGTCTACCATCCTCTACAGAAGGTATTTGAAGATGAAGAATTCTCGGATACTGTGCCCTAACATCCGGTGGTAGGTGCAATAATCTGGCCTATCATCGTGGCCAACCTCTTCAGGTGTCCTCGGTTTCGTAAGGCGGAGCAAGTTGCAATTCATAGCGACAATGAAGTAGCTGCGGACTTCATCATCCCGGAACGAGTATAATTTTTGTCTTCGTTCCTCAAAATGGTTCCGCTTTGGTCCTCTCTGATCATCCCATTTAGGCGGGGGGTGGCCGCTGATATGCAGGGGGCCTTGACGATTTGGTGGAGGCCTGAGCGGTAGAGCGGGCACAGGGGCCGGCTTGAGTGTGACAGCGGATGCTTCAGCTCTAGCGGCTCTTTTCGCAGGAGCCTGCGAGGCTATTTGGGACTTTGAATTAGTCTGCTGCAGGGAGACCTCAATTCTCTGGGTGATGGCTGAGAGATGGCGGAAGTCAGTGGTGCACTCCATCGGTATGAGCGGTGTTCGCAGCTCATCTCTAAGATTATCGATGCATATGGATAGCATCTCATCTTGAGGCATTGGCCTATTCAGAGAATAGGTCAGACCTTTCCATCTGGAGATGAAATCTGAGACCCTCTCGTTCTTCCTCTTTTTATAGTTCATGAGATCACTGACCGTTGTTTTAGGCAGCGTTGAGCTGAAGTGGAATAGGAACTGCTGCCAGAGGTCCTCGACTGGGCCGGCAGACTCGTATACCAGACGAAGGGGGATCCCTGTAAGGTCCGCACGAAGCATCTGAGTTTCACTACTTCTTGTTGATCTGGAGTCCCCATCATAGGGCCGCAATAGGACGCATAGTGCATCAAATGCTGCTCTGGATCGCCTGATACATTGAATATGGGGAATACAGGGCTCCCAAAATTGGGTGGAGGTGGTGTGTTGGTCACCCAGTCTAGGTAGGGTTTCCGCTCTGGCTGTATCTGAGTTTGTTGACCTTCCATCGCTTCCAACCGAGCTGTTAGTGCCTCAATGTTATTGGTGAGTCCCTAGTTTACATCCTGTTGGGCCCGGTCCTGGTCAGGCGTAGCTCGAGGCATTGCCTGAGGATCCAGATTGGCCGGCACCAAGGGTGCATATTCCGTTTGGGGTACCCTCAGAGGGTTCATGCATACATTCTCTTGTTGTCTCCTAAGTGGAGGGAAATCCTGGTATTCATCATCCATGTTTAGGTAGTTGGACGAACCAGGCGCCTCATTGGGCAAGAGCCCTGATCATGCTTCGTTTGTCGGGGCAATCCTTAGCCTTTGAGGTGCACCTGTTGGGAGTGCATGATGTGTCTCTTCTTGGGACTCACTTTAAATAAGTCAGTTCCTCTAGAGCAGCTCGACGTTAAGCCGCCACAATTCTCTCATCTCTTCTTCCTGTCGAGCAAACCTCTCTTTGAGCGTGAGTGGCTCGTTTTTATAGAGAGAAGGAAACGGGTTAAGGGTAACTGTTCCTTTAAAAAAGGTTCGCACGAAGCATATGAGTTTCACTGCTTCTTGTTGTTCCGAAGTCCCCATCATAGGGTCGCAATAGGATGCATAGCGCATCAAATGCTGCTATGGAATGCCTGATCCATTGAAGATGGGGAATACAGGGCTCCCAAAATTGGGTATATGTGGTGTGTTGGTCACCCAATCTGGATAAGGTTTCTGCTTTGGCTGTATCGGAGCGCGTCGACCTTCCATCTCTTCCAATCAAGCTGTTAGTGCCTCGATGGTATTGGTGAGTCCCTGGTTTACATCATGTTGGGCCGGGTCCTAGGCAGGCGTAGCCCAAGGCATTGCCTGAGGATCCAGATTGGCCGGAACCAAGGGTTCATATTCCGTTCGGGGTACCCTCGGAGGGTTTGGGTGTACTTGCTCCGGTTGTCTCCTAAGTGGAGGGAAATCCCGGTATTCATCATCCACGTTTAGGTAGTTGGACAAACCAGGCGCCTCATTGGGCAGGAGCCCTGATCGTGCTTCGTTTTTCGGGGCAAGCCTTAGCCTTTTAGGTGAACTTGCTGGGAGTGCATGACGTGGCTCTTCTTGGGATGCACTTTCAATAAGGTGGTTCCTCTAGAGCAGCTTGGCGTTAAGCTGCCTCAATTCTCTCATCTCTTCTTCCTGTCAAGTGAACCTCTCTTCGAGTGTGATTGGCTCGTTTTTATCGAGAGAAGGAGACAGGTTAAGGGTAACGGTTCCTTTATTCTTGTCCTTGTTGGAAGCTCGTTGGGCAGGCAGAGGGAGGTTAGCTGAAGGGGAGGCCATATTTAAAGCAGCCCTCTGGTTCCGAGTGTGCACACCTGGGGGTTCATTATGAGTCACAGCCTGACCGGAACCGTCATCTCCCGATCCATCCAGATTTTAAATATTCTCTGGTGTCATCCACGGGGTTAGCCTCTATGGCATTAATGAATGCATATTGTAGGGTGGAGGGTACGTCATCTTCCAAGTAGGAAGAGGATCTCCCGCGTCTTTGGCTGGCCTTCCCTTTCATGACTTGGGATAGCCCTCAGACTTCTTGACGAAGAGTGACGTAGAGAGTTCTTTGATGCGACCTTACAGTGTGCCTTTTTCTCAGAGGGGATGATGATTCGAATGATGGGATAGGATGAGAACCTCCTCTTCTGACTGTCCTCCCTAGATGAGAGAATACTGATTCTCGTGGGGGAGATTTCTGTTGAGGGGGTAATAATGCCCCTAGCCCTGAGGGCTGGTGCTGGCTGTAGAGACCCGAAGCCTGACGTACATTGACATTGCATTACTTTTGCGGAATACTTAGTACATAACAAAAACACACACACAAGGATCGTAATAGTTTAGTGTCTTTGGAAACTCGGAACGTAATCTTCTACTCCTGGTGAAAGATCTTCAACATCTCCCATAAAGATCTTCCCTTTTTTTTTTACCTAAAACCTTTCTTTATATCCTGGGGAAAAGGAAACATAAAAGGGTGAGCTCAAATGCTCAGTAAGGGTAAACAAAAGAAATATCAATCACATAATTTTCATAAGAACATAACTTTTTTGGAAATCTTAACCTGCAAAAGAGAGCATAATTTCATAACATGGGATAAATCATAGTAGTGAAATGAAATCATAACTTAAAACATTACTCATTGTGGCATACACACATAATCATAGAGAATCATTTCTTGTTAGTCAAGACTCATTGCCAAGACTATCTTAGTGGACAAAGTCCCTTTCTGAATCGAGTAATCCTCGTTTCAGTCCTGTTTCACTGAACCGGTATAACCTACCATTCCAGCCATGTCTATCTCATGAGATATAAAATCTTTACCCAATGCATTGGAGGGAGATATAGGTCCCACCCATCTCTTAATGAATCCTTTCTTATGTGTGCCACAAAATCATAAATCATACATCATTTCATAACCCATGTATTAAAAATGGGATTCTTAAAACAACATGACATCATAAAACCATTCATATAAGATAAAGGAATTAATAAACATAATTCCATCACAACATAGTCAAATCAATGTAAAAATATGGATAGAAACAGAACCCTTTATTATCTTAGATGGAAAATAATTTTGATAAAACACTTGAAATGAATTCTTGAGGAAAATATCCTTTCTTCTTCAAAATCAATTTCTTTTCACAAAACATCATGCAATTTTAAAGGAAAGAGATTTTATTAAAAATAGTCATGAAATCTTTTGGAGTAATCTTCATGAAAATAAGGCTTTATAAAACCGTAAAAATCCGTTCATGCCGTTTAAGTTAAAAAAAAACATTCTTCGTACTTTTGTTGGAAAAGTCAAAAAGTACCTCGTATGAAAAAGCGACAAAAGATTCCTTTCATATTCTTTACTAAAAACTCACCGAAGAGTAAAATTGGATTTAAACTATTGTAAGTTGGATGGAAATAATATTACATATTGAGGAAACATGGATGTGGATGATAAAATAAACCCCAGTAAATACTTACGAATAAACAATCTCGGATAAAAATGAGATTGTGATATTTCCCTTACCTTAGGTCCGACTTGCTTTGTAAGTTTCCGAACCTCCTGTATAATGATTTAAATCATGTTATTGACTTATTACAGAATCATATTCATTGTTATGATATCATATATGGTTCACTTATGACATTATATTACCCGTTCTTTTGTAAATTCCATGTTAAAGAAGCGTTTTGGGTAAAATCGTTTCATTTATCGTAGGTGTTTTGACTTGTTGTTATTGACATCATTATTACTTATATCATGATTTACTTACTTCTAGAATATAAAATATGATTTATATATCATATATATTCAGTATATATATATATAATAGTTAGATAAATAAATTGAAAAACACCGTTCATGGAGACGGTAGTCCGTACGTACGCATGAACGCTGTTTTCCTTTCCTTATTATCTTGAAATGGAAGTAAGTAGATGACATACATATGTATATATATACATAAATTCAGTAGCTTTATAATGTCATATATTTCATTATTATTTCTTATATATACTTTATAATCATTCTTAAATGGTTAACATGGAGAATGAATCTCATCGCGTCGTGGAGACGGTAGTCCGTACGTACGCACGAGCGATGATATCATTTCTATAAATATTGAATTGAATTGGAGTGGATTATACAATATATCAGAATCAATATGATGTTTTAATAACTATTTATAGTTATTCTTTACACCATTATACCCATCCATGTAAGGTGGTGGTGGAAAATAGATTACACCACGGCGTGGAGACGGTATTCCGTACGTACGCACGCGCGGTGATTTCTTTTTCCGTAGGATGGATAGATGGTGAAATAGGGTTGTTTCATACTTATAATAACATATCAGTATATGAGTGATACTGATGTTATTACTTCATAATGAAACAACCTAAGAAGAAGAAGTGGAAGAAGAAATAAAGATGAAAGAATTGGTAACGGTAATTACCTCTTCTTTGAAGTGCCTCTTTGAGACCTCCTCTTAGGGCACTAAAATTGGTCTTTGAGGAAGACCAGAACCTCTAGGATGTTTCTAGGGAAGTGGAGAGGAGAAATTGGCAGGGTTTGGCCTAGCTTGAGTGCTCAAATTGGTGTGAGGAGGAGGGGGAGGAGGTGTCCTTTTATAGGGGAGGAGAGGGGCACCTTAGGAATATCTCAAAATATTATTTTATATTAAAGTCAAAATCGGTTTATAATGGTTCCAAAGGGTATTATTTCGAAGCTAAAGTGGGGATGGGTCGACATACTATCAACCAATAGGATTTAGACAAGTTTAGGGTATTATTTTAACCTTATCAATTAGATTTAACTCTAAGTTAAGTAATTTAACTTTTACCGTGTCTTTTTGTTTTCTTTCACTATATGATTAATAAACTTACTATAACATGCCAAACGAACCCCAATTTGTATATTATTAATACATATATCCTTATCTAAGTCATTTGGCCGAACCTTAGATTTTTAGGAATAAAATATCAATTAATAATATAATATTTGATTTAAAAACTATTTTGTGTCAATTTTGACACTATTTGATATATGATTTTTGTGAAAGTCATAACAGAATTATATGTTCGAACCAAGTTGATTAAATCAACACTAATATATCATAGTAACCTAGAAAATTAGTGTAATTCATAAAAATTTTCAAATTACATTTATTTTGGTGTTTATAACATCAATTATGTCAATATTTCATTAATAAGATAATTACTGCATCATCGTTGTGTCATAAATAAATTAAATTATTTGATGTCTAAAAATTACAAATAAAATACCATCATGTAGGAAATCTTTTTAGCTTTCTAATGAATATTTACAATCGAATTTATCTTATGTATAACCCCATATTAAAAATGATTTACTTATTAAACTTTGATTTTAACTATTTTAACCTTTCTTTAAATAAATTAATAATAAATGTCCTAATCTAATCCAAGTGGGCCTAAATGGTCATATTTTATTCCTAAGATTGTTTTTGGTCGCATTACACTTGTCCAATAGAATTAGGACATGTGTTAGGGTAATATTAATATCATATTTACCCTTAGTTACCCTATTTACTATTAACCGTGGTAAAAAAAAGTAAAAAGTTACTATTCACCAAAAAATTATTTTCATCTCATTGAACCACATTTTAGTCCTTGATATTAACCGTGTCTCTCGGATTTTCGAAATTCCATTCACAGAAGCGGTAAAATTAAGTTTTATGCAAAATTCAGTTTTTAACCTACCACTTAGTAGTTTCACTATTCATCAAAAATTGATGTTTTTCAGAACAATGCCAAAATTTCATCCCAAGCTATATTTCAAATTCCGAATTCAAAAATGAAGTCTATTTTACCAAATTCATAACATAAAAGTTGCATTAATTAATTTTATAATTAAATCCCGTTGTTAAAACAAATAGCGTGTTTTTAAGAAACAATATCTATCAAAAGATTGACACTTGTTTATGTCTAGTTTAAATGTGAAACTACATCCAATGACCAACATTGTATTAAATTGTAAAAATATATTCTCAATATACTTTAAAACCACTCAAATTAATGATTTATCACTATCAAATATTTCGATTAAAAAAGTTGTTTTTAATTATAATTTAGTAATTTTCACTATTCATCAAAATATGAAAGTTATCCGAAAATCACCAAAATTTCAACCTAAGCTAATTTCGATATTCCGAATCCAAAAATGAAGTTCATTTTAAAAAATAAGATTTATAGAATTTTAAAAAGTGGTTATTACTATTCATAACGGCTAGTTTTAATAATATTTTAATATCATATCGTTGTTTAATAAAACTCAGTATTGCGTATTACACACGCTATCGAGGAAGGTCGCGATTGCGTGTAATGCAAGGCAAGTCAAGGATGTGTGTTGTGCAAGATCCTTTTGGTGTATCGTACAACACAAGACATTAGTAAAATAAAAAGGAATATTTTTCATAAAATCTCGGGCTGTTACATTCTACCCCCCTTAAAATGAATTTCGCCCTCGAAATTCGTCGGGGTTATAAATGGTTTACTATTCGAAATTTTCTTTAATAGAAACCCACATCGTAAAAGGGAATACCAAAACTTGGCTTTAAAAACTAAAGTATGAAATGTAACGATTACCCAAATAAACTAATCACTGGGTTTCCACATAGGTGAAAATATGGATATGGAAGAGAAATCTAACCATCATGTTCTGATGGAGAGTGGTAGAGAACATGGCTATGGAAAAGCCAGTAATCACAAATCCATAAATTTGTGACGATATAAGGTACCATCTGATTTATCAGGTATAAGATCACTAGGACAACATTTTTGGTTTTCAAGATCATTTCCCTAAAGTTGAAAATTTGCTTAAAATAAATACTTACTTTATTTTGGTACAATCTCACTTTTGTTCGTGCCTTGAACAATTTCTACTTCATCTATTAAATAAATGAAGTTGAATTTGTTATTTGTGAAGTGTTAGCAGATTATGTGATAGAATGATGGGTCATTCCATCTGTCTCAAACAAAAGGTTAGAAAAAGTTATTAAATATACATAAGTCATTCTATAGTGAGATTAATCACATATGGTTCCTAAAATGGACTTATACTTCATATATCATACTGCTTAATATAATAAAACTAGTTTCTACTAAACAAGAACGTCCTGTAGGTCAGTGGTAGGCGATAAAGGCCAGTCGCACTTCGGTTGTGGGTTCGATTCCTACAGCCTTGTCCGAAGCGATGGGCTGTCGCCCGTCCTGCAGGTTGTCCCTTTTTCTAAAACTACGTTACTATAACATCCCATCTTATATCCTTAAACAATACTAACTTATGTCCAACATAATCCAGTCTAATCTTTAGGCTTATACATAATACTGGAGTCCACTCTCATAATATAGTGACATCGATTACCAGAGATTTAATACTGTCGTTGATCCCCACATATCATAAGATATGTCTTGTTGGTCACATTCCAAACATTCAAAGTCCTTAATCGTGTATTCTCTTGAATACCTTAGTGAAAACATGAGTGCAGTTAAAAGTTAACACTTTCCACATACCAAAATCCTCAAAATTCTATATACTCAAACCATGATATCACTTAGTCCTTATATCAATCATGAGCTCATGAATACTGTCAAATATTTCATTTTCCTATTTTCCCTTCATTATGCGCATATCATCTTTTTTCCAAAAATACCTCAATCACTTCGAATACCACATTAGAGCAATACATAAATATTCCAATACACCATAAAAGTACCTCAACAACATTATTCTTGAATACCAATACATAAACACTTCAGTCCATCCACTTCAATGACTGTCCTGGAATAAGTCCTTCCTTGATTTAGAAGTATCTTTTTAGGTCAGGGCATTGAGTTGGGTAATGCCCATGTTCTCCACAAATAAGACATTGAACTCCATAACAATCTGTCACTCTATGACCCTTTTCTCCACACAGATAACATCGGTCCCTCCATTTGAGGTATTCCTCAAGGTTCTTCTTCCCTTCTTTAGAAATCTCAATCTTCTTTTTTTATGATCCTCAACATGCGAACATGCATAATAGTTTATCTTCCTCTTCTTTGATGAATTAGTCATACCACTAAATTTCACCTTGTTAATCATATATCGCGATGACTGATTCGGCATAATCACAATATCTTTATCTTTAGGAATTACACAATTTTGTTGCTCATAGTCACCAATTTGTCCATTAGATTCAATGTTAACCGAATTCCTTCTGGTTCCCTCCATTAACTAAAACACAAAAAGAATTTTGTGAGAGGCGAAATCATGCTAGGGAAGACAACATAGTAAAGGGGGAGCACCCTCAATATCTAACATATTAGGTTAAATTCTATGATCGTTACCGTAGTTCTAGGAATATATCCTATACGTATACTTATCCTTAGGGGCATTCCTAGACATACCTTAGAAATATCTCTAGGGATCTCACTAATGTTTTCGCGTCCTAGTTTCCAAAGGTTGACTAAACCTTTCCTCTGATACCAACTGTAGAGACCCGAAGCCTGACGTACATTGACATTACATTACTTTTGCGGAATACTTAGTACATGACAAAAACACACACACAAGGATCGTAATAGTTTAGTGTCTTTGGAAACTCGGAACGTAATCTTCTACTCCTGGTGAAAGATCTTCAACATCTCCCATAAAGATCTTCCCTTTTTTTTTTACCTAAAACCTTTCTTTATATCCTGGGGAAAAGGAAACATAAAAGGGTGAGCTCAAATGCTCAGTAAGGGTAAACAAAAGAAATATCAATCACATAATTTTCATAAGAACATAACTTTTTTGGAAATCTTAACCTGCAAAAGAGAGCATAATTTCATAACATGGGATAAATCATAGTAGTGAAATGAAATCATAACTTAAAACATTACTCATTGTGGCATACACACATAATCATAGAGAATCATTTCTTGTTAGTCAAGACTCATTGCCAAGACTATCTTAGTGGACAAAGTCCCTTTCTGAATCGAGTAATCCTCGTTTCAGTCCTGTTTCACTGAACCGGTATAACCTACCATTCCAGCCATGTCTATCTCATGAGATATAAAATCTTTACCCAATGCATTGGAGGGAGATATAGGTCCCACCCATCTCTTAATGAATCCTTTCTTATGTGTGCCACAAAATCATAAATCATACATCATTTCATAACCCATGTATTAAAAATGGGATTCTTAAAACAACATGACATCATAAAACCATTCATATAAGATAAAGGAATTAATAAACATAATTCCATCACAACATAGTCAAATCAATGTAAAAATATGGATAGAAATAGAACCCTTTATTATCTTAGATGGAAAATAATTTTGATAAAACACTTGAAATGAATTCTTGAGGAAAATATCCTTTCTTCTTCAAAATCAATTTCTTTTCACAAAACATCATGCAATTTTAAAGGAAAGAGATTTTATTAAAAATAGTCATGAAATCTTTTGGAGTAATCTTCATGAAAATAAGGCTTTATAAAACCGTAAAAATCCGTTCATGCCGTTTAAGTTAAAAAAAAACATTCTTCGTACTTTTGTTGGAAAAGTCAAAAAGTACCTCGTATGAAAAAGCGACAAAAGATTCCTTTCATATTCTTTACTAAAAACTCACCGAAGAGTAAAATTGGATTTAAACTATTGTAAGTTGGATGGAAATAATATTACATATTGAGGAAACATGGATGTGGATGATAAAATAAACCCCAGTAAATACTTACGAATAAACAATCTCGGATAAAAATGAGATTGTGATATTTCCCTTACCTTAGGTCCGACTTGCTTTGTAAGTGTCCGAACCTCCTGTATAATGATTTAAATCATGTTATTGACTTATTACAGAATCATATTCATTGTTATGATATCATATATGGTTCACTTATGACATTATATTACCCTTTCTTTTGTAAATTCCATGTTAAAGAAGCGTTTTGGGTAAAATCGTTTCATTTATCGTAGGTGTTTTGACTTGTTGTTCTTGACATCATTATTACTTATATCATGATTTACTTACTTCTAGAATATAAAATATGATTTATATATCATATATATTCAGTATATATATATATAATAGTTAGATAAATAAATTGAAAAACACCGTTCATGGAGACGGTAGTCCGTACGTACGCATGAACGCTGTTTTCCTTTCCTTATTATCTTGAAATGGAAGTAAGTAGATGACATACATATGTATATATATACATAAATTCAGTAGCTTTATAATGTCATATATTTCATTATTATTTCTTATATATACTTTATAATCATTCTTAAATGGTTAACATGGAGAATGAATCTCATCGCGTCGTGGAGACGGTAGTCCGTACGTACGCACGAGCGATGATATCATTTCTATAAATATTGAATTGAATTGGAGTGGATTATACAATATATCAGAATCAATATGATGTTGTAATAACTATTTATAGTTATTCTTTACACCATTATACCCATCCATGTAAGGTGGTGGTGGAAAATAGATTACACCACGGCGTGGAGACGGTATTCCGTACGTACGCACGCGCGGTGATTTCTTTTTCCGTAGGATGGATAGATGGTGAAATAGGGTTGTTTCATACTTATAATAACATATCAGTATATGAGTGATACTGATGTTATTACTTCATAATGAAACAACCTAAGAAGAAGAAGTGGAAGAAGAAATAAAGATGAAAGAATTGGTAACGGTAATTACCTCTTCTTTGAAGTGCCTCTTTGAGACCTCCTCTTAGGGCACTAAAATTGGTCTTTGAGGAAGACCAGAACCTCTAGGATGTTGCTAGGGAAGTGGAGAGGAGAAATTGGCAGGGGTTGGCCGAGCTTGAGTGCTCAAATTGGTGTGAGGAGGAGGGGGAGGAGGTGTCCTTTTATAGGGGAGGAGAGGGGAACCTTAGGAATATCTCAAAATATTATTTTATATTAAAGTCAAAATCGGTTTATAATGGTTCCAAAGGGTCTTATTTCGAAGCTAAAGTGGGGATGGGTCGACATACTATCAACCAATAGGATTTAGACAAGTTTAGGGTATTATTTTAACCTTATCAATTAGATTTAACTCTAAGTTAAGTAATTTAACTTTTACCGTGTCTTTTTGTTTTCTTTCACTATATGATTAATAAACTTACTATAACATGCCAAACGGACCCCAATTTGTATATTATTAATACATATATCCTTATCTAAGTCATTTGGCCGAACCTTAGATTTTTAGGAATAAAATATCAATTAATAATATAATATTTGATTTAAAAACTATTTTGTGTCAATTTTGACACTATTTGATATATGATTTTTGTGAAAGTCATAACAGAATTATATGTTCGAACCAAGTTGATTAAATCAACACTAATATATCATAGTAACCTAGAAAATTAGTGGAATTCATAAAAATTTTCAAATTACATTTATTTTGGTGTTTATAACATCAATTATGTCAATATTTCATTAATAAGATAATTACTGCATCATCGTTGTGTCATAAATAAATTAAATTATTTGATGTCTAAAAATTACAAATAAAATACCATCATGTAGGAAATCTTTTTAGCTTTCTAATGAATATTTACAATCGAATTTATCTTATGTATAACCCCATATTAAAAATGATTTACTTATTAAACTTTGATTTTAACTATTTTAACCTTTCTTTAAATAAATTAATAATAAATGTCCTAATCTAATCCAAGTGGGCCTAAATGGTCATATTTTATTCCTAAGATTGTTTTTGGTCGAATTACACTTGTCCAATAGAATTAGGACATGTGTTAGGGTAATATTAATATCATATTTACCCTTAGTTACCCTATTTACTATTAACCGTGGTAAAAAAAAGTAAAAAGTTACTATTCACCAAAAAATTATTTTCATCTCATTGAACCACATTTTAGTCCTTGATATTAACCGTGTCTCTCGGATTTTCGAAATTCCATTCACAGAAGCGGTAAAATTAAGTTTTATGCAAAATTCAGTTTTTAACCTACCACTTAGTAGTTTCACTATTCATCAAAAATTGATGTTTTTCAGAACAATGCCAAAATTTCATCCCAAGCTATATTTCAAATTCCGAATTCAAAAATGAAGTCTATTTTACCAAATTCATAACATAAAAGTTGCATTAATTAATTTTATAATTAAATCTCGTTGTTAAAACAAATAGCGTGTTTTTAAGAAACAATATCTATCAAAAGATTGACACTTGTTTATGTCTAGTTTAAATGTGAAACTACATCCAATGACCAACATTGTATTAAATTGTAAAAATATATTCTCAATATACTTTAAAACCACTCAAATTAATGATTTATCACTATCAAATATTTCGATTAAAAAAGTTGTTTTTAATTATAATTTAGTAATTTTCACTATTCATCAAAATATGAAAGTTATCCGAAAATCACCAAAATTTCAACCTAAGCTAATTTCGATATTCCGAATCCAAAAATGAAGTTCATTTTAAAAAATAAGATTTGTAGAATTTTAAAAAGTGGTTATTACTATTCATAACGGCTAGTTTTAATAATATTTTAATAGCATATCGTTGTTTAATAAAACTCAGTATTGCGTATTACACACGCTATCGAGGAAGGTCGCGATTGCGTGTAATGCAAGGCAAGTCAAGGATGTGTTTTGTGCAAGATCCTTTTGGTGTAGCGTACAACACAAGACATTAGTAAAATAAAAAGGAATATTTTTCATAAAATCTCGGGCTGTTACACTGGCTCTGTTCCTTGGACGTTGAGTCTCTTCCCAGTTTTATTGGTCTTACGGGGGCATTTGTTGTTAAAAATTCCCCCAGCCCTGCAGGCTGGGGTTGACCCTGGATTGCAGCAGTGGTTGCGGCTATCGTGAGCTGCCTGATCTCACGTTCCCCCATTCGGGGGTGAACCGGACCTGGTTCCGAATTCACCTGTGGATCAGTCCCTTCTGGGGAGGCAGGCAGATATCGTTGATTGGCCTCTCTTAGGCGAGAGGCCTGCTTTATGCTCTCGGTGGCCTGATTCAAAAGTTTTTTAATGGCTCGTTCCCTCCGGGCCTGACACTTCTGGGACTTAATCGAGGCCCGACTCTGTTGGGTGTGTTGCCTTTCCTGAACAGGGGGTCCACCCGATTGTCGTCTCGATGTGACGACGTTACACAATACCATGTCGAACGGGTTTTTCTGGGTGGGGAGTGGAGTGAAATGAAGAGCTTCATGTTCCCCCCATCCCCTGATATGGACTCCCATCAGAGCATCACTGATGAGGCGGCATAGTTCGTGCAGTGCATGGAGGCAAGCTGCCTACATATTCCCTTTGCGCCTCTCGGGGCGTTGTCGTCGCGTTGAGGAAAGGGCCTCCAGGTCAATGTGATGCAGGAGGTCCCTTACCATCTTGATGTGGTCTACATACCCATCATAGGGCAGGAATCTTGACTTCAGCTGGTGGAGGGTCGTCCATATATTATGGTGGATTCCGTGCATGCATTCTTCCGACAACTCTCTGGGTATGCCGTACTGAGAGGTGTTCGTAGTCCAAAACATGACCGGTATATCATTCCTGGCCAGTCGTTTCCTCAGGTGCAGCATATCGGCATACTCCTCTGCTTGTGATTCTTCTACCTGGTCAGCCCAGCTGAGGTGCTCACTGCTAGTGTGATCAGAGGTAGTGGGACCGGTAGGTGCTGAATCATTATGTAAGCGATTCCGAGGTGGTTCAGAGGATGAACGCGACCCCAGACCGTCTCCTGATCGAAGAAGGGCGTCGTTAGCGACAATCTGGGAATCAAACATGCTTGATCCCATCCTTCTGAGTACCTCGGCATACGAGGGCCTTTCGGTGCTTGACTCGGCAGGGGGAGGGCCTTCCTGTCGAAATAATATGTCTCGCGGGGAGGACCTTCACAATGGAGGCCATAATGGTGAGGACTACCATTACTGCTTGATGCTTCACTGCATAGAGGACTTTTGTATTGCACACCGTGGGGAGGACCTCCAAGGCGTGTCGCAGCAAGGGGAGGACCTTCTGGATGCATAGCATCGTTACGGGGAGGACCTTCGCAAAAACTTCCATCATGGTGAGGACGACCATCATGGCTTGATGTTCAATACGCATCCTGGGGAGGACCTTTAGGACACACCATGACAAGGGGAGGACCTTCTTGTTACTTGAGGCCATTGCGGGGAGGACCTTCGCAATGGAGGTCGTGGTGGCGGGGACTACCATAACAGCTGCGGCAATGGCGAGGGATACCATTACTACTTCTGTAGGGAGAATATTTTCGGGATACATCCTGGGGAGGGCCTCCATAATGTACCACAACGAGAGGAGTGCCTTCTCATTTCTTGACATCTCTACGGGGAGGACCTCTGTTATCAGGGTGGCAAGGACTACCACCGTGACCTGATGCCTGGCTACGTGGAGTCCCGTGGCAGCGTAACCCATGGGGAGGACCTTCAGGGCAGGCCACGACAAGGGGAGGGTCTTCTTGTCGTGATGAGGCGCCACTATAGGGAGGACCTCCGTAGTTGCGACTATGATAGCGAGGACTACCATCACAATCTGTGGTCCCACTGCATGGAGAGTGATTGCAGTGTATACCCCGGGGAGGACCTTTAGGGTGGACCTCAGCAAGTGGAGGACCTTCTTGCTGCTCGATCTTCTGGTCATGTGGAGGGTTTTCGTGACTCGCATCAATAGAAAAGCTCTCGTGACCGATCGTTATATGCCCGCGGGGGAGGCCCCTACAGGTGCTCTGGGGAGGACCTTCAGAGCTGCTGGTAGCGACTTTGCAGGGAGGACCTTCGCCACTACTACTGCCACTCCCATAATATAGTAATGGGTGGGTAGGGTTCTAAGCCTTTGAAGTGTGCTTAGTAGCATTGGGAACCCCAGCTTCCAGTAGAGTGGAGTCACGAACCCGCTCGTTATTTTCCGGCTACCTTCGATGCGTTCGGGGTGCTCTTTTACGAGTAGTGGGGACCGTCTGCTGTTGAAAATGGCCTTCAACTTCGGGTCCCTATCTAATTGGGTCCCGTGACGTTGCCGGGATACGCCGACGAACATCTTGACTTTTAGCAGGGATATATGCCTGCTCTGGAGCATCCACCGTGATGGACGGGTGTCCCCTAGTTGGAATGAGTGAAGCTGCGTGATCTGGTTTCCCTTGCGTCACAGAATATAGCTGGCGACCCTCATGGACTGAAGTAGGGATGCAGATCTGCTCCAAGGCGTCTATCTCGTCTCTTAGATGAGTCTCCTCAATTGGGGAGACGGGCTCACGGGCCCGAGTCCTTGCTGTTTCCACTGATTCAATTACATTTTGGCAAGTCTGTAAGATATGATCTAGGATCGATACTTGATCCTCCATCATTGACAGGATATGTAGAGAGACATCTTTGGCTAGAATGGGTATGAAGGCCCATTCCGGTATCGGAGCAGGATTATCCTGCTCCGGTCCTCCAGTGGTCAGTGGGTACTGACAATTCTTCTATGTCGGGGCAGGTGAATGAATCTACCCCTGTACCGAGATACGCCGATTTCTCTCTCCATTTTCCGCCACATCGGGGTGGCAGAGTTTACTTGCATCCACAGGGAGATGGCCCTACATATACTGATTTCCCACCGTATTGAGTTGGTGGCCTTTGTGGGTGGGGAGACGTGCCCGCCTATGATTTTCCGCCACATCTGGGTGGCGGGATTTGTTGATCGCCACCATATCAGGATGGCGGGCGTCTGAAGAAACTACCAGGAGGTGGTCCTGTAGGTGCTGGATCACCATCACGTTGAGCTGGTGGGCTTCGCGACCCTGGGCAGGGAAAGGTGTCTACCTGGTATGTGTCGTCCTACGTGAGCGACAGGCTTGATGGGGCTCGGCGGGGATACGTGCTGGCTCGTATGATGCCGCCATGTCTGGATGGCGGGCGTGGGAGGATCGAACAGGTGTAGGTGCCTGTTCGTGGTACGTCTCCATGGCTGGGCAGTGGAGCTCCTCCTCAGAGACTAGGGTGATGACCGGTCCCCAATTGTACATCTGCTGCCCTCGTCGGGCGGTCTGAGGGGCCGGAGCTCGGGGAGCGTGGGCCTGAATCTTCAAGGAAACATCCACCTCGGTGCGAGGATGTTGAGTCGTGGCGTGACCGCGATGAAGCCTTTCGGCGGGGGCCTATGCACGGAACCCCCATTCGACAGGGATGAAGTCATCAACTTCGACCTCATCCACCTCCCTAAGATATGGTAGGTATGCATTGTCCCGTTCCGGGGATAGACTCCCGAAATGGTTGGAGACAATGACAGGGGCTATTTGGATCCGCCTTTGCGGCCGCTGCTGGGCAGGCGACCGGTGAGATCTAGTGGATTGGAGGGTGTGTATAGCCGCCTCCACCGTTGGGAGAGTACCATTCATATGGTACTCTCGGATCAGCTCGTCCAAAACCCAGCGTTGAAGACGCTGGGTGGGTGACGGGGTCCTCCGTTGTTGAGGAAGTCTCGTCCTTGCGTCGTTGGAAACGCACACTTGTGAGTTCCTTTGTGATTCCATTGGATCGAAGGGAGTTCTGAAAGTAGTGCCTGCGAAACATTTTAGCAAATACAAGTAGCAAACCTATCAAAGAAGCATATCATAATCCCATGCACAGTTAATGAACTTTCCTGGCCCCCCTTTATATCATGAGGGGGCCCAGGGTGGGATTAGGTTAAACTCATCATGTTTGGTTAAATATTCACATTGGGTTCACCATTTTTTGTTTCGTTCTGGTTTTCATCCACGAAACGCCCAACGGCTCCATATCAAATTATTGATGGACCTACTTTCCAAAGGCAGGCGTTCTCCAAATGGTTCGACCAGCGACTCTTAAGAACTCACATTGGTCGAGAGGATGGAATTTGGGCTCATCACACCCTTTTTGGGGGGAATTAATGCCTGTTCCGAGACTCTCTTATAGATTTAAGATGTATTTATATGTTCATGAATATTTGGTTTATACCCAAACATAGTATCCATGGATTTAACCTTGGCGGCCAATGGTCAACTGGACGCAGGGATTTGGAATCATTTATGCCCGAGTTTTACCATCCCTCGTTGGATTAATGACCCCGAAGGGCTGGAACTCGCTTGAGGCAGCACTAGGAGTGGCACAGTGAACCGATGTGGAGATGATCAGATCGACCAGTTGTTGGGCTTGAACCTCAGGGAGGCTTCCTATGTACCCTGCTTAGGAAGTAGGGATCAAATTACATGTGGTTCGGATAGGTGTTGGGGAACCAAATTGAAGAGAGACCGGGTGGTCTGATGGGTAGTGGGATTGAACCTCATGGAGGCTTCCTACGTACCATGTCTAGGAGGTAGGGATAAAAGTCCACATAGTTCTCTTTGGCTTAGGGCTTATACTCTGGGGAAGCCCAGAATGATGGATTGGGGCTTACACTCTGAGGAGGCCCATAAGAGGGTGTCATGGTCGATGCTTACTCTAAGCCCACGTGAGTCATGCTCGGTGTGAGAAACAAGAGGCAGCAACGACCGGAGGATCACATCGCAAAATGTGCGTCCGTGAGAAGTGGAGTGGGGCTTATGCATGAAGGCGGACCAGGGAGATGAATTGGGGCTTACACTCTGAGGAGGTCTAGAAGATCGGGGCTTACTCTGAGATGGATGCCCAGGGCGACAAAGCCCAGCGGGAGAAGGAAAGGGGGTGCTCCTGTTCCCGTCTCTTCTCTTGCAGCGCACGAGGGCTTCCTTCTGATGGCTATTTTACCATCTTTGAGGAACCCTCAACAAGTAGAGGGGAATAAAGGGGATTCCTGAGCTCAGACTCCACATTACCGTGGGAATGTGAACCCAGGAATGCTTCAAGAATCTGATCAAGGGTCGGGGCAACCCCTTGGCCCCTGTTTACTATGGGTATGTGAACTCAAAATGGCACATTGATGCACCTGAAAGTTATACCACGCGGATCCGGTGGCTCTGACGGAGGCCTCAGCTCGGGGCTGATGAATAGGCCAATGAGGGAGTCGTGGAGGACCTGGCTAGATCGGAAGGATTTTACCTGGCTCTGGAAATGAGAACACCGAAGTATTAGAGAGCCACCGAGAGGTATGGGTGGTGGCACCCTTCGCGTGGGGAAGTGCCACACGGCTAGAGAAGTCGCCCGCGAACCAGGGTGGTCCGTGGACTGATTGGCGTCCCACGAACCAAGGTGGTTTGTGGCTTCAGTTTCAATCCGCAAACCAGGGTGGTTCGTGGCTTTGGGTTCAATCCGCGAACCAGGGTGGTTCGCAGAGGGTTCCAGGCGGGCAGGGATAGCCAAGGGCGGCGCCGATCAGAGGCTCTTCAGTCGGGGCTTCACCCGCGGAGGAGGGTGCTTCGCGGTACGACAGATGGTAAAAGAGGCATAAACTCCCTAGTCCATGGGGAAGTCATCCACAGAGGGGGTATGGTTTGCGGTTTTCCTTTTTTTGTTATTTTAGGTTCGCGGTTCACCAAATTATTATGCATTTTCCAATTCCTTCTTAATTCATATACCTTATGTGGTTCACGGATGGGAATTTCGCTATTTCCGAAATCCTAATCCTTCCTTCAACCAATCTCCTTCCGAATCTCCAATCCCTCCGATTCTGATTCCAGTTCTGCGATCCTCCCTTTCTTTCCCCCTTGGTATCCTTTTATAGAGTGGGGAAAGGAATGTATCTGTGGCCACGCGGCACCTTTTACGGAGGCCCATAACCAAATACCCAGTTCACAGCTGACTTGGTCAATCTGCGATTCGCGGTGGGTATTTATCGCTCCCCTCCTCCGCGAGGCGAACTCAGGGAGTGCTCTGTAGCTGCGGAGGGTTCCGCCTCCATTCCGCGAACGACAGCGGGTGCGGCTTGAACCGGTCGACGCGGTCCGCGGTTGGGGCGGTTCGTGACGGTGAACCGAATTGGCGCTCATCCTGCCTCGCGACCGCGGAGGCTCTCTGCCTCCATTTTTTGAATGACAATGGTTCACGAAGGGGGTGCCTTGCGGTGTCTGGCCGCGTTGCACTTCCATGGACCGGTTTGTGGACTGGTCCTTTTTGTGTCTCTTCTTTGATTATTTTCCCCAATTCTTTTGGGGGATTTGGGTAAAATTTCCTTTGCAGATTTTTCAGGACCCTACAGTGATGAGGGTTATATTGTTAACTTCATGAATTAGATATGTATTTTTTTCAATTTTCATAAGGTGGTCTCATTCTAACTATCAATGAGCACCATAATGTTTACACTCTTAAATTCAAATATCTCAGGAATTTGAATGTTCCTTTTTTAAGTGCATCTGAATATTTTTTTTAACTTTGGTATATAAGGTTAGATCACTATAATTTTCAAGATTTAGCTAAAATTTCTATTAAAGGACATGTTATGGATCCACCAAACCTTATTTTTATCTCAAACTAGTTTTACGATCCTTGTTAATTTGGTAATCAATAGAATCCTAGTTTTAAACATATAAGTGAATTATCAACTTCCAGAGCTTTATTTTTGGTCCACATTTACTTATTTGGTCCTAAAAAAAACTTGAATCATTTGGGAAAAGAACTATATGTATTTCCTATAAGATTATTAGACTAGATTTAATTGGATCTATTTTCTCACTCTAAAATCCAAATATTTCTTATGTTTTGAAATTTTTCATACTTCTGTTAAAAGTGATAAAAACAAACTTTGATTACTATCTAGAGTGATCATGGTGGTGAGTTTAAACTTTTTTATTTTGAAACTTTTTATATTAATAAATGAATTGCTCATAATTTTTTAGGACCAATAACACATCAATAAAATGGTTTGGTTGAATGGAGAAATAGATTTCTTCAACAAATGAATTGTAATTTTTTGAGTGAATGTTTTATTTCCAAAAATTGTTGGGCTGAAGCTATGGGTGTTTCTTGTTAAACTATAAATCTAGTTTTTCTTTATCATTTTCTTAATAACCCTCTTTATGATTTGTTCACTAGAATAAAGTAAAAACTTTCATACTTTATAGTATTTGGGTGTACTGTGTTCATTTTTAATATTAAAAATAAAATTCATAAATTTGATTCTAAAATGAATGAATTATTCTTATTTACTCTATAACTAGTAAGAAAAATGTAGTTTTTAATAAAAACTAATATTATTAAGGAAACATTTCATATAAAATTTGATGAAACAGATCTTTTTTTGTAGAATGTTTAATAGTGATGTTCCTATGGAATTATTAAAGGATTTTTCTTTGTTGTCAACCCTATATAAGAAATATATTGAGATCCTTCAAAAGTGTTTTTTTATATTTTGGAAGTGTATTTATTTTTTTGGTTGATTTTAAGTTCATTTGAAATAATCTATAATTTTTGTGTTATTAAAGCTATCCAAAATGAATTCTAATCATAAGAATTTTTGGTGGTCATAAGATGTTTGGGTCAAGGTGTATGACTTTTTTCTTGTAGTATGATATTTTCTTTGAGCCCATCTGAATTTACATTGTGTAAGATATTATAACCTTCATAATAAGTGGGAACTACATGTTAGTGATATATCATATGTGTAAGGAAAATATCTTACATGTAAGAAAAGTCAACATATTATATTTTTTTGCATAAGTGAATTATGATATGAGTAAGAAAAATATCTTATGTGTAATAAAATTCATCGTAAGAGAATTTCATGTAATATAATTCAAAAGGTTAAGATAAAAAATCATGGAAATTTATGTGATTCTCATAAAATATTCAATAATGATCAAACATCAAAAATACTTTTGATTCTAGCTGAGACTGCAACATCAAACTAAAGGTGATGTTTTTTGATGATATGTGTGCTCTACACTACAGAATTTGGTGCAACATCACAGTTATATTCCATATTAAATGTAATTTGAGCTCTTATGAGTTTTTTTTGAAGTTTTTAAGGGTATATTTATTTTTTTTATTGTATTTTTTGGAAATATATTTTTAAATGGAAGTAAATGATAAGAACATGAAAATTTTATAATGATTTAAAATTAAAAAAAAATATTGTTCATGAAATTTATTGTTTTTTTTTCAAGGTTACATTGACCTAGATCTTTAATGTTCCTGATAAAGGGGTTTCTAAAATCTATTTTGGTAACATTATTCATATTTACTTTGAGAATATAAATAGAATAAATTAAGCATAAAATTATATTTGAGAATTCTATATAATAATCTGATACTCTACAACTCTGAAAATAGTTTATATCGATGAAAGTTTAAAGAGATCGACCATCACAACATTTTTTATCTTTTCAAGGTGTTTAAGAAAGGTATTCCTTCTACTAAAAATTCATTTCCTTTTTAATAATAAATATATATTCATGGATTTGGAATTTCCTATTGTGATTTGAATATTTTTTTTCAAATACAAGATTAAATGAAGAATTTTTAATTACATGTGGTTTCTATGTAGATAATTCCATTCAATTGCTATTAGAAGTGGATAATGCCTACCAAAAAAAGAGAAGTATATAATTATTACTCAAAAATTGTGTTTTTCCTGTAGTAATTTGTAATTAATATAAATTATAGTAATAATATAAATTTTTGACACAACCATAGGTTGATCTTGTTGAGGAATAGGCTCTCACATTGAAATTGAACCTTTTAAAAAACTCATGTTCTCTATATTCCTTTTATTTTCATGAATACATGTGAGTAATAGATTCTTGATAGGTAATATATACTTTAATTAGTTATAGTGGTTAATTTATAAGTAAAAAGGGTAAAAAATCATTATTAATTCACCCCTAGTAGTACCCTAACTGATCTAGTATCTACTAGTGTTATTAGAGAATGTTAGGTTCCCCTAAGATTCTACTCATATAAGGTTTATCATGGAGAACTAGAATTATGTGAATATTATATGTGTTCACTTTTTTATGGAAATAACTTCAATATGTAGAAGAATAAAGTCATACCATTTCTATTATCAAAAGGAAAATAATTGGGTGATGTTTTCATTGTGGTTTATCCACCCAATGAAAGGGATGGTGTTATAAAATTTACAAAAAAGAAGAATCCTAAGATGGATGGGAAAGTATGAAATTTAAAATTGTTATATTTTTTTGAAAAAGTGTACAAAAGGTTATGTGGTTACAGAAGACTAAAGAAATATAGGATAATCTTAAGAATATATTTGAGGAAAACATCGAGATGAAAGAATAAAATTTATAAATTTGGATGGGTAAATTGAAGATATAATAATGGTCAAATATGATAATTTTGATTACTATTTGAAAGTGGTGAATGATATAATTATTCATATCATAGTCTTCAAGGATAATACTAATGATTCAATTATGGTACAAAATTTGATGATGATGATTTTAGATGAATTAAACCCAAATATCTCAACTTTCGAATAAATTATTGATATATACCTTGATGAGATACACAATACCCTCCTAAATTATGAGATTAGAAAAGAATAAATTTTCAATAATAAATCTAAAATGGATATGATTTTTAAATCCATTACAAAATTTAATATCAAGGAAAGTGAAGATGATTCCTTAGGTGACTCTGATCGAGATGATTCAAGTGATGAAAATATAAATAAATTCATGGATATATTACCTAAAAATTTCAAGAAAGAAAATTTAAAATATAAAGGAAATAATCCATTTAAATGATTTAAGTTTAGAATAATTTGATAGTTTTTTACAGTTTATACATGGAAAAAGAAAAACATGGAATCTAAGGATTAAGTGGCCGAAGATAAATTTTAAAATAAAATCATAAGGCTTTAAAAAATTTGATAAAGGAATAAAGAAAGATGTAAAATAAAAATAAAATTGGAATACTAAGTAATGAGAGAGAAGATATAACGTACTGAAGTAATGAATCAGATGAAGAATGTGATAAAAGTGAAACAAAATTTATGGAACATGATGAAAGTAAAGGAAACTCATCAATTAGTGAAGAAGAAGAGGAAACAGATAAATCATATATGGTTCACATGTTGAGGAAAACACATGAAATATATCTTGATACCAATTTTGAACCAAAAATGAGTATAAATATCCTAAAATGGATATTGGAAAGATGAAAAATGTTGAAAATGAGTTTCAAAAAAAAGAGAGTGAATATATTATGAAAATAAAACTTCACAAAGTTAAAGATACTAAGTATGAGAGAATTATACAATAATATAAGAAAAAGATAGCTACTCAAGAAGAAAAACTTATTCATTCTAAATCAATGTGTCTTAAATTATAAAATACCCTTGGAAAAATTAATATTTATTTTAAAAATTCTACTAAAATAAGGGTTTAATCATTAAAAAATATTAATAAGCCTTGTACATCATCCTAAGTAAAATATGCATAAGTAATTTTTTAAAATGTTAATTATATATTAGCTTACAGTGTAGGCCCTAAATTCCAATCTCGAAAAACCTGATTTTGTAATGATCGTGATTCCAATAACCTGAAGCTAGTATCCACATTATTACATTGGCACTAGATATAAGTGATCATATCCCAAAGGACCGAATAGTTTTGTAATATTTAAGAAACAAATAAATACATGATTCAAATTTTACATTAGGAATAGAAATTAAAACATAATACATAACAAAAACAAAATTTTTGAATCCTTGAATCTCATTTAAATAATTCTTCATCATATCCTTGGGAAAGGAAACAAAATAAGGGTGAGCTCAAATACTCAGTAAGGGTTATAAAATGGAATATATCATGATTCAATAAATAATATTAAATATGGAAAGGTAAATAACTAAAAACACATACCATTTAATCAATAATTTGATCATGAAATAAGGAATAGTCAATATGTAAAGTTAACTAACTAAACACCCATTCCATTTAATCAATAAACTAAGAATAAAATGCATATATAGATAATGAAAATGAAAAAATATCATGGATAATAATAATAATTGAATTCTAAATAATTTAGATTCATAATTATTATATTTAATGATATCATATATCATGATACCTCTACTATCAAGACCTTTCATAGAATAGTTTAAAACTTCGGGTAAAAACCCACTTAATTCGGTCAAATCATTTGCCTCATGAGACCTGTTGATGTGTCGAGGGGATATTTATAACCATTCCCCACTCATAACTACATGTAAAATCTATTCCTCATATATAAAATGATTTATTTAATTTATGAAAATTATTTGTTATAAATAAATATTTGTATGGAGTAAAGAATACAACTTTATCAATATTTCCCCAATTAATCAAATAACTTTCAAAGTAAAAATTGTATGTAAAAATGGTATAAAATTTAGGTAATAATAATATCGATGATAAAAAATAATATGGATAAGAAAATTTCTGGATATTTTGATGGATAAATGATAATATTCCTTTAATGATAGTAAAATCAATCCTAATAGAAACTGAGATTGTAAAATTGATTCTTTCCTCTTCAGTAACTTTTAAATTTTAACCGCATAAAATAAAAAACTTTAATTGAAACACTAAAAATTATTAATAAATATTTATTCATTTTAAATTAATTAAATGAGTATTATATACACCAAATAAAAGTTAATAGTAAAATATTAAGAAATATGTCTCAATGAAATAGAAATTGAGGTGAAATCCATTACCTCACAATTTTATATAGTTAAACTGAACATAAAATCATGTATAATGATTTAAATAATGTTAATAATTTATACCATAACCATAATCATATTTATTATATCGTATATTATCCTCTTATAACATTTTCCTACCTATTTGTTAATAATATTTCATTATTTTTATTATTTCAGGTGTTAATTATCTTGTTTTATCAAGCGTGCTTTATCAGGAAAGTTCTTGTTTTTTATATATGATATAGTTATATAATATAAGTAAATATTTTAATGTTATAAATATTTTTTTCATTAAATAAATATTTATAACCATTGTTTAAAATTTTACATAGAAAATGAATCGTGTCGCTTCATAGAGATGATAAGCTGTATGTATGCACGAGCGACTATATCATTCCCTTAATGTGTGAAAGGGAAAGGAAGTGTAGGAAATATTATTTTTATAGAATTTATATAATTTAATATATATATATATATATAATATTCATAAAATTTATCCTTATTTCCTTCCATGTAAATAATATGTAAAATAATAATAACATCACTTCGTGAGGAGATAGTTCGTTGCACACACGAGCTACGTTATCATATTTTAAACAGAATGGAAGGCAAGAATATATATGTGATATTATAACTCCATAAGTATAATTATTTCATAAATATATATATATATATATATATTAAATCCATAATTATTTCCCTTCTTGAGAAGTGTTAATGGAAAATGAGTTAAATCAATTCGCGAGGCGATAGTTCGTCGTACATATGATCGACGATTCCATTTTCCATTTGATGGAAGAGAATATGCATATAGGTTATTAAAAAAATAATAACATATTAGTATATGGGAGATTATTTTTTTATTATACTATCATTATTTAATTTTATTATAAGTATGTGGAAGAATAAATAAATAAAAATGCTCGTTTAAGAACATTACCTCTTCTTCATCAATATTCTTTAGGTTTGCACCAAAAGCCTTCCTATGATGGATTTTTCATTAAACCAAGGCTTGTAATATGTTTCTAGGGAATTAAGTAATTTATTTGGTTAGTTATTGGAAAAAACAAACTGATTTGGATGTGTAAAGAGGGAGGAGAGTGGGTACCCTTCTATAAGTGGGGGAGAGGACACACAAGGAATATTTGAAAATACAAAAAATACCAACATTTTTCACATGACACAAGGATAAAAAATGAGTAATTATAAAATATTAAAGTTTATAGGTTCTAAATATGGCCATATAACTGTATTTGAATCATTTTTTTCATTTTACCCCTCATCAATTTAGTTTAACCCCTCGGTAAATCTGTTTTAACCCTAACCATAGTAAATAATTTTTACTCTTTTTACTAGTAAATATAAAAAAAAATATGTTTAACTTATTATATAATATAAATTATGCTTATTAAAAG
This sequence comes from Viscum album, assembly GCA_963277665.1. Lineage (NCBI taxonomy): Eukaryota > Viridiplantae > Streptophyta > Magnoliopsida > Santalales > Viscaceae > Viscum > Viscum album. The sequence goes on along the minus strand of OY728137.1, from coordinate 841,154,493 downwards.
TATGGTATCCATTTTTTAAAATTCACTTCATAGAATTGGTATAACCCAATTTAAAATTAAACTCGTTGACACGTCAAAAAATGGTTTTTCCAACAAAACACTTCCAAAAGTTTAAAAAGTTATTATATCAAAATTAAATATGAAATTTATTAAAATGATCAAAATTTGTTAAATTTTAATATAATTTGACTAATTTTACTTTTAAACCAATTTAAAATTTAATTTATCTTTGTAAATAATTTTAATGAAAAGGCGCTTTTCATTAAAAAATCAGTATTTTTCACTATTCATCAAAAATTGAAGCTTTTCAAAAAAATCCAAAAAATTCACCCTAAATAAATTTTATATAATGATTAAAAAAATTAAATTCATTTTATATATTATATTTTATAAAAGTTTAAAAATTAATTTTAACATAAGTGTGCAAGAAGCGACGAAATAACTTTTTAGAAAAATTTAGTTTTTCAAAAAATATTCATTTTTCTTTCAATTTATTATTATTTTTATTTATAATCAATAGATAACCAATAAAAAATAATAAAAAAATATAAATTTTTTAATTTATTTAGTTCTATTCATACCCACCAACTTAACGAATATGTTATAACGGTATATTATTTTACAGTTCTCTTAAAATCGGGGTTGTGTGTATCACAAGCTATCGAAGAGATTAAATTTATTTAAAAGTAAATATATTATAAAATCATTTGTGTGTTACATTATTCCCACCTAAAAAAGTTTCAGCCTTAAAATATTCATGATAATTAGCTTCTAAAAAAGGGGGTGGTTCTTCTTTATAACATCCTCTGGCACCCATGTTGCTTCCTCTATTTTTTTTGATTTCTCTAAAGTACCTTAACCAGTTGAGTCATTCGATTCCTTAGTAATTTTATCTATTATCAATAATATATATGGTTTATTCATAGTATGATATATTAGGTTACAATTATATTTAATTAGAGGTGATCATATATTCTGGGTCCAACATGTACTTCCGTAACAATGATATATGGAACACATCATGTACTTTTTAGAGGCTTAGAGGAATTTATAATTGGTAAGCCACAATTTTAATCCTTTTGAAACTTTAAAATGGTACGACGTTCCTGGGAATAATTTTTTCCTTCTTATCAAACCTTATAACACCCTTTTATGTATATAATTTCAAGAAAATATAATATCCAACTTGAAATTCTAAATATTTTCTCTGATTGTCAACATAACTCTTTTTCCTACTTTGAGATTATTTAATGTAATAATAAATAGTCTGTAAATATATTTTTGTTTCTCCAACATGTTTTGGGAATATAAGTTTCATTTCATCAACTTTATCCCAAAAATTTAGATTATGAAATATCTTTTCATATAATACTTCATACGATGTTGTTTGAATACATGAATTGAAACTAATATTATTGGAAAACTATAAAAAAGGTAAATACTAACACCAAGAACTTTAAAGTCAAGTTAGAATGACATAAAAATGTATTCCATTATTTGAATAGTCCTTTTGAATTATCCATCAATTTGAGGATGGTATTCAGTGCTCCAATGAAGATCAATATCAAGAGTCTTCTGAAGACTCTTGCAAAATTTTAATGTAAAATGAGGATCATGACCAGACACGATCAAAATATGTTCTCCATGATGTCTTAAAGCTTAAATAATATATTTCTTTATGAGGTGTTAAAGTGTAAAATATTCTCTTATAGTGAAAAAATGTGAAATTTTAGTTAGGTGGTCAACAATGACCCATATTCCATCAATCTTTCAAGGAGACTTTAGTAGTCCTATAAAAACTCCACAATAATGTCATCCCATTTTCACATAAGAATTTGAATTTGTTTTATGAAACCCCTACGATGTTGTCTCATAGATTTCACTTATTGATAAACCAAACATCTGAACATGTAATCAACAATTTACCACTTCATATTATCCCACCAAAAAAAGTTCCATCAAATCCAATTACATTTTGGTGATACTAAGGTGTATAGAGATATTTGAGCTATTTGAATTATCTAAGAAATATATTTTTAGCTCCATTATAAATGAAACACATAATCTCTTTCCAAATTTTAAAATTACATTCTCATTAATGAAGTCTACAAATTTCCCATCATTCATAATTTCAATTTTGGTCTAAAAATTTTCTTCATAAAATTAAGAAAATTCTATATTTTTCAATAAAGTTGGTTTGGAAATCATTTGAAAAATGAGTGATGTATCTCCCTTATTAATAATTCTGATATCCATATTTATTAGATCAGTGAACATAGTATCCCTCTAAATCCTCATTTGAGTTAGAAATCAATGATCTTTCTTATTTAATGAATCTAATACCTTATTTTATTTCCATAGGTGGTAATTTATTGTGAAATCATAATCCTTGAGTAGCTCAAGTCATCACCTTTTCCTCATATTCAGTGATTTCTATGAAAATATGTATTTTAGTCTATTATAGACTATGAATATCTCATATTTTTCACCAAGGAGATAATTTCTCCATATCTTTAAAGAAAATATTATAGCTACTAACTCAGGATCACGGGTAGTATATTTATGCTCATGATACTTCAATTTACTTGATGCATATGTAATAACTTTATCATTTTTCATAAGGACACAACCCATTCATTTCTTCTATACATCACTATATATCAAAAACCCATTATTTCCTAATGGTAGGGTCAAAATATGAGCAATGAACAATATCCACTTTAATTTACCAGAACATTCTTTATATTACTCTTTCCAAACAAACTTAACCTCTTTACATGTAATCTTGGTTAAATGGTTATCCAATGGGTAAATTTTTTGAATTAATCGCTGATAGTAACCTGCCAAATAGATGAAACTACGTACCTTAGTTTTGTTTATTAGTTTATTCCATTTTCTTACTACCTTTTTATTTGTAGTATCAACTAATATTATATCCTTGGAGAAAATTTTTCCAAGAAAAAGACTTCTTGAAGCTAGAAATAAGACTTAATAAATTTCCCATATAACTATTTTATTCTAAGAGTCTCAAGAATGATCTGAAATTTATTCTAATAGTCTTCATAGATTTTATTATACACCAATATATCATCAATGAATATCACAAAAAACATCGAGATATTCCTTTAATACTCTTTTCATTAGGTCCATATAAATAGAGGTTACATTATTCAATCCAAATGGAATTACTGTAAACTCATAATGTTCACGCCTTATTCATAATGCTATCTTTGGAAAGTCTTAATTCTTTACTCATAATTAATGATACCCAGAACAAAGGTAAATCTTTGAAAAATATTTACCTCTATGAATTTTATTGAATAATTCATCAATAAAAGGTATATGATACTTTTTATTTATCAAAATTTCATTGATTTCCCTATAATAAATGCACAAACTCTTAGATCCATATTTCATTATAATGAATAGAATAGTGGCTACCCATTGTGAAACACTAGGGTGAATAAATACATTATCACACAACTCCTATATTTGTTTCTTCAACTCCACTAATTCCACAATTTCTATTCTATAGGGATTCGTTGATATTGTTTTGGTATCAAGGATTAAATCGATGGGAAACTCAACTTCACACTCTGGTGTATTTCCAGGTAATTCTTCAAGATATGCATCAATGTATTCTTTTATAGTAGGTACATCCTCAATTTGAATATTACATTATCTTTCCACATATTTTTATTTATATTATTCACTATTAATCTCATTTAGAATAGATACAGGGGTGGATTTATACATCACTCAAATGATGAATTATATTCTATAAAGATAATGAATTCTACAACTTCATATCAATTTGTAATTTCCTACTCCTTGCAATAAATGTTTGCATCATATTTTGAAATTTTTTCCATAATAATGATTATATAAAATTGAACAATAAGTATGATAATAATGTCCATGAATAATGCATGTTTATGTGTCATAATGAGGACTACCTAAAACATAATTATTATAGTGATACATCCACTATTAATTTTGATTGACAACTCCATTCTTCAGGTCCTAGGGAGATATTTAATTTTCTTAGAAAAAATAGAAGATATAAAAGATTTTTAAGATCAAAAATCAAATATTTCTTTTGTTAAATTTGATGTTATTATTAAATTACCTACCACCATATCATTGGGTATTTCCTCCTCATTTTTAGTGATAGAATAATGTTTTCCTTCTCCCATTAGCCTCTTTTGTGGTAGATTCCCTTGAATATTGGAAAAAAAATTTCTCATTCCACTGTCTCCTTACAGTTTAAAAAATGAATAGAAAATTTTCATTTCTCCCCTTTTTATTATTTATCCTGATAAACCTTATCTCTTCGCTTATGAAAAAATTTAATTCCCTTTACTAATTTACCAAGATGATTATTTCTATAGTTTTTGGAAGATGGACATTGCTTCATTCAATTCTTCTTGTTTGATGTATTCCCTTTTCCTTGGTTTTAGTCAACCTCTTATTTTCTTGATTTACCTAGAAAAATAAGATCTATAAAATTCCTTCTATATTTTAATGGAACATAAAACTATTTCATCATATGGAGAAGTTTTTTGAGAGACCATAACCCTTCATATACAAGGAAAAATCCCTTCAAAAAAATGTTCCATATTGTATTCTATGTTTCATATGTAATCCATAACATACCTAGATATCCTTCTAAAGGTAGCCTCATACTCTACAATACTTTATTCTTCCATTTTATTTAATCTAAGGAACTTTTTCTTTATTTCATTTCATTTACTATGAGGGAAATATTTTTTGAATAATTTCTCATTGAAATATATCCATTACTTGTGTTTTATTTCTTCTTCCTCTCAATTATTTTGGATAAATGACCACCATTTATAAGAATTATATTTGAGATAACATGCTACAAGTTTAACTTTTTCCTTTTAATCACATAGAAAGGCTATAAATATCTTATCAAGAGACTTAATCTATTACTAAAATACCATTGGATTAGTAGTCCCACTAAATGAAGGGGTATTATATTGCATGAAGTGGTCCAACATAGGAGAATCATGTTATGGAACAATAGGTTACTCTATTAGGGAAGGGTTATTTTTTATAACCCGATTAAGCTGCCCTAATATAGCCATGATATACTCAGTTCCAGTACCTTCTATATTGGATTGCATAGTATGGAAATATATACATTTTCCATGAGTATTAATACCTTTCTTTATTCTAGGTTACATTTATAAATAATGGAATATATTAGATTAGATGATAAAATTATAAATTTTAAATCATAATGTATAATTCTAAATATGGTGTAACACTTACCATAAATAAAAAAAATTATACATTTTTAAACTCATAATATTAAACTTGGTTTCTTTAGGGATATCTTTATTTTCAAATCCTTTATAATGGTTTTTAAATAAAATTTGAATTATCCTAATTATACACCCAGGAGTTTCAAACCAAGTGTGTAGTAAGGAATGTTGTGATTATTAGGATGCAACCATAAACATAACATAATATTTTTTTAGTCAATAATTCAATTTATTTCACTTTTAGGATCTTTTAAAGTTTATATTTTTTGAGAATTAGTTTATAAATCATATGTTAAAAACCATATAATACAAATTGGACACTTTTGATTAGTATCCATTTTTTCCATAATATAAAAATTTTAAAATAAAGCATGATATATTTTTATAGAAAATATTCACGACTTTAAACTTGACTTCTTCCTTTCCCTTACCCATCCTTAAACCTTGTAAAAAATATTTTAAAATGTTTTATGATCAACAAAAATCTTATTAAGGGAAATAAAAAAGAAAGAAAATCATTAGTCCAATGAAAAACATGAAAACTCATGTAATGTTTGATCATACAAAATAAAAAAAATTCACATGAAAATCACACACAATTTTTCTAAATAAAACTTTTAAAATCGATAGTAAAAAATTAAAAACTCTTTTTTCAAACTTATATCATCATATTTGTAACCTGTTTTAAACCCATGTCAAAAGTGACTATAGCCTGATTACATTATATAAGAAACCCTTTGATAACTCCCTCCTTCTTGTCTTTTATGACAAGTAATATTACCCAATTCATTAGAGTGATATTTGGGTTCACCCATTGTATAATCTATATCGAGCTCACCCTACACGATCTAGGTGAACCCATTTTATAAGGTGTAATAGACTCACCCGAAGCTATCTGATTGCACCTGTTTCTTATGTGTAATTCTCAAGTACCATATAATGAATAAATAATTTTTATGATTTCAATTTTCTATTATAATAATTTTAAACAATATTTTAAACTCATAATAAAATCACTTTTTGTTATCAAAATACCCTTTTATTTTGAAACCCCTTTTGTAATACCACAATACCATTCTCGTTTGAAAAAAAAATCATGAAAAAATACCATTTTATTTTGAAAAAACAATTTTCAATACCAAAATACCCAAAAAAAATTAAAGAGGGTTTTTCTTTTAGTAAAAAAAATATTTTAAATTAATCTAAACTTTAAATAATTTTTATAGTGGAAAAAAAGTCATTGTCATCATATATGTTATAATAGAACATTACTTTTTCATTTATCAAAAAGTTTTGTATAAAACACATAAAACTTTCCTTTGGAAAACCATTGAGATAAAGTAAAATGGATATAAAATAAACTTTATAAATCTTTTATGTCCATATAAATACTTTCGTAAAATAATTTTAAAAACAAGGACATGGAAAAGGGGGATTTGGAAGGAAAACATAAAAAGGGCTTTTTTAAGAAAAGTCCCTTATCACTTGGGAAACAATTGAATCATAAGCCCCATGAAAGAATAAAATTAAACAAAACATTAAATATCATAATTATAGATAAATTCATGATCTAACATGTCAAATTGTCTGTATATAAACCTTATAGAATAATATTGTTTCAAAACATCAGAATACGCCTCAATGAAAGGAAATTGAGATAAAATCTCTTACATTGAGTTTGAATCGTCATGTTTTCTCTTTTTATTTATAAATAACAAAATTATGTTAATTTTTTACTTTATTTACAACATTTTTCATGATTATTATTCATTTTATTTCACTTGTTATCGTGTTATATACAATTACTTATTCAATTAATTTTATGTCGGGTGTTTCGATGATATTTGTCTTATGTGTCAAAAACTACATTGGTGGGTTTACTATTGGTAAAATAGTTCATTATTAAACATCTCTAAAATAATAATCATGATATAATTATAATATTTATGCTTCAATAATATTTTTTAAAACAAATCATGAAATATGTTTATGAAAAATGAACGACATTATAATAATGAAGACTACAGGTCGTATGTACACATGAGTAACATTCCCATTTTTCAATGATCATTACAAAAATACGGTAAATAATATTTTATATATAAATAATTATAATAATATAATAAATACAATATTATTTAATTAAATATACTTATATATATCATACATGTGTTTTGGTAATGAAAAAAATTGCATCGCTTCGTGGAGGCGGTAGTCCATGTAAATACACGAATGTCGTTATCATTTTTCAATGTAAAAAATAAAATGATATATAATCATTTAATAATGATAAATATGTAATTAATATCATTATTATTTTATATATATTATCTATATTAATTAAATTTATCCTTATTACCTTCCAATTAAATCGTTAGTGAATAATGAATCACATCGCTTTGTGATGCGCTAGTCTACCATATAAAGAAGTGACGTTATTGTATACCCCACAGAATAGAAATTAAGAAGATATATGTGATATCATAACTAAAAAAGTATAAATCTGTTTAAAATATAATATATATATATATATATATATATAATATAAATACATTATTAAAATAATACAAGAGAGGCGATGATGGAAAACGAATGACATCAGTTTGCAAGGCAGTAGTCGATCTTACACATGAATGGTGATTTTGTATCCCATTTCATGGAAGAGGATATGGATTTGGGTTATTAAATTAAAATAATAATATATAATTATATGTAAGATACTGGTTTTATTATACAATAATAATTTAATAATATTTTAAGGTGGTGGAAGAAGAAATAAAATAAAGGTGCTCAGTTAAGCATGATACCTCTTCTTCGGACAACCTCCTTAGATAAGCATCTAAATCCTTATTAGGATAGATTATGATCAAAATAATAGATATAGGTATTTGGGAGGGATATAAGTAATATATTTGGGAAGGTATTGGTTGGTAAAAAAGGAACTTAATTTGTGAATAGGAGAGGAGAGGGGTGGCCTTTTATAAGTGTGGCGAGTAACACAATTATGATTTTTTAAAAGAAAATGGTGTACCCACGTTTTTAACATGCCAAAAGGATCTAATATGGACCATTATAGATTATTAAACATGATAAAGTTGAAATATTTCCATAAAATATATTTATAAATGTTTTTATGTCATTTTAACCTATATTTGTTTAGTTTTACATCTTGGTAAATCCATTTTTACCTTAATTGTTATAATTAATTTTTATTGTTTTCACAGTTCATTAGGGTCAAAAATTAAGTTGAACTTATTAGATAATATAAATTATGATGATTAAAATTATTTAATCCATTTTACCAAATTAAATTAACACAATTTTTAGTTTTTGATTAAAAATAAAACCCACAAATGCAATAAAAAAATAGGTTTTCAAGAAGTGTATTTTTCAAGAAAAAGATGATTTTATATTAACTCTAAGATTAATAATAATTATTATATGAATATAAATTAATATTTATTTATATATAATACATAAATTTTATTTAAAACTTTTCTTAGTATGTATTATTTTAAATAATTAAAATAGAGAAACATTATTCACTTTAAAATAGTTTTCATGAAAATATCATTTTTTAACCCAAAAACAAATTCATAATAAAATATAATATAAATATGATTGAAAATTAATTAAGTGGATTAAATATAACTAAATATTAATTGTGTTAATTTAAATAATATTCAAAATATAATTATACTCTTAAATTACTTAATTTATTTAAGATATATTACTTTTTTTACAAAAATTGTTATTTTTCACTATTCACTGAAAAATAAATATTTTCCAAAAAAACACCAAAATTACACCCTAAGTAAATGTTAATATTATGATTTCAAAAACAAATTTAATTTTTATCAAATATATTCTCTAATGTTTTAAAAATTATTTTTAATATTTCTTTAACAAAAAACAATAAAAATTATTTTTTTAAGAAACCCTTTTTTTGAAGAATAAGAATACTTTACTAAAAGTTGATTGATTGATTACTAAGAATTTATCAATATTTTTTCTTGAGTAGCAAATTTATATTTATATATATATATAATAAATTCATTAACACTATTCATACTTTCCAATAAAATGCATAGGTTATAATGGTAATATATTTTGCGTGTCGTTTAAGCTCGGTGTTGCATGTCAAACACGCTATCAAACACAGTTTTCTTTTCTAAAATCTTAGGGTTTTGCATCCCCCTATAAAAACTTTTATCCTTAAAATTTAAACTTTAAATAAATAATAAAAGGTTGGAAATTTGAAAATACATTTTTTGGGAACCCACGTCATAAAAAGAGTCAATAAAACATCCTTTTGATAAGAGAGAAAATGAATTATGGAGGTCATCTAGAATAATACATAAGTAGGTTTCCATGTATGAGAACATAGGTGATAAGTGAAGATTTTGACATGGAAGAAAAGAATAATTTCCGAAAAATGATTGATAGTGATAGAGATCATTGATCTAAATAAAGTGAATGATCAATAGAATGTTAAGAACCTCAATCCTATAAATTTTTAATGAGTTAAAAGACCATTTGATTCATTATAAATGAACATAATTAGATAAAAAGTTTCATTTTAAAGATATTTTTATTAGAGTTGAGGAATTATTTTATATTTTTTACTAAAATAAAAAAGAAATATACGTACTTGTCTAGTATAATTTTCTCAATTAGTCAATTTCCACTACACTCTCATATTTTTCCCATTGATGAGCATTTAATGGGTTGTTAAGTGTAAAGGGAGTAGGGTTTAGGGTTTAGGGTGTAGGGTTTTCAATGGGTTTTAAGGGTATATTCATGGTGTTAAGGTTTTATAAAGGTCTCAGTAGGGTTTTCAATGTATTTTTAGGGTTTTAAAAGGGTTTTTTAGTTCGGTAGAAGGATTTTAATCTTTTTAAGGGTTTTCAAATGGTTTTACGGGGTTTTAACTATTTTTTAGGGTTTTAAGGGTTTGTCAATGTTTTTAGTGTGTAAAATGCATATTTAAGGGTAATTGATGGGTTTTTAGGGTCTTACATGAGATTTTAAAGGTGTTACGGGGTTATGGGTGGAGGGAAAAGGGTTTAGGGTTGAGGGAGTGGGATTTAGGGTTTAGAGATTAGTCTTTAGGCTTTTAAATGTGTTTTAAGGGGGTTTTTATGGTGTGAAGCCTTCTTAAAAGTTTTTTTGGGCTTTTAAAAATCTTTTAAATGTTTTTAATCAGATTTTAAGGCTTATATAAGGGTTTTAATGGGATATAACGGTTTTCTATGGGTTTTAAGGGATTTTAATAGGTTTTTAGGGTGTTTAATTGGGCTTAAAGTGTATTTCAATGGTTTTTAATGGGATTTGAAAAAATTTTGTGGGGTTTTTATGGGTTTTCAATGTCTTTTCAGGGTTTAAGAGAAGTTAATAGGGTTAAGTTGGTGTGGTTTAGGGTTTAGGTGTGAGGGAGTAGGGTTTAGGGATTGGGGTTCAGGGTGTAGGGTGTAGTGTTTATGGGTTTTCATTGTTTTCTAAGGGGTTTTTAGGTTTTAAAGGGTTTTTTATTGTATATTAAGGGTTTTCAGTTGTATTTAGGTACATTTTTTAATGTTTTTAATGGTTTTGGAAGGAGTTAAGGGGGTTTGAGGTTAGGGGAGAGGGAAAAGGCAGTATGGTTTATGGTTTTGGGTTTAGGGTCGAAGGTTAAGGGCTTAGGGTTAAGGGTTCGGGTTTAGAGTGTGGGATTTAGGGTTTAGGGATTATTGTTTAAGGTTGAGGGTTGAGGGTTTAGGGTTAAGGGTTTTTCATGTAGGGTTTTCAATGGTTTTTAAGGGATTTTGGATGGTTTAAAGGTTTTTTAATGGTTTTTGGTTAGGTTTCGAATGTATTATAAGAGGTATATAAGGTTTTTTAAGGTGTAAAGAAGGGTTTTAAGGATGGATGAAGGGTTTTTGGGGTTTTAAAAGGGTTTTAGGGGTTATTAATAGGTTTTTATGGCTATAAATGGGGTTTTAAGGGTGTTAAATGGGGGTTTTGGGACTTTTAAGGGTGTTTGGAAGGTGTTAAGGGGTTTTAATGGTCAATAATGGGTTTTAAATGGCTATTTAGTGTTTTAAATTGTTTTGTAAGGGTAATATAAGGCTTTTAAGGGTAGAGAATTGTTTTTTAGGGTATTAAAGGGGTTGTTAAGCATATAAGGAGTATGGTTTATGGTTTAGGGTCTAGGGTTGTCAGTGGTTTTTAAGGGGTTTTGCATGGTGTTGAGGGTTTTTAAGGGTCCTGTTAGAGTTTTCAATGTATTTTTAGAGTTTTAAAAGGGTTTTAAGGGTTCTAGATGGCTTTGAAGGGTTTTTAGGGTTTTAAAATGTGTTTATGGGTTTTTAAGGGGTTTTTAGAGTTTTAAAAGTGTTTTAAGGGTTTGTTAAAGATTTTTAGGGTGTAAAATGGGTATTTAATGGTAATCAATGGTGTTTTAGAGTTTGATATGGGTTTTTTAGGGTTTTATAGGGTTAAGAAAAAAGAAAAGGGGGTTTAGTGATGGGGGAGTAGGGTTTAGGGTTTAGTGTTTAGGGTTTTTTAACTATTTTTTACGTTTTTCCCATGGTGTTAAGGCTTTTTAATGGTTTTTTGGATTTTTAATGTATTTTAGGAGTATTAAATGGGATTTTAAATCTTATATAAGGTTTTTAATGGATTTTATAACAGTTTTAATGGTTTTCCATAGGTTTTGATGGTGTTAAATGGGGTTTTGAGGGTATTTAATTAGTTATAAATGGGTTTTGAAGGGTGTTTAGTGGAGTTTTAAGATTTTTCAATATTATTTTAGGATTTATGGAGTAGGTATTAGGGTTAAGGGGGTACTATTTAGGGTTTAGGGTTGAGGGAGTAGGGTTTTGGTTTTAGGGTTGTGGGTATAGGGTGTAGGGTTTATGGTTTTTCATTTTTTTAAGGGTTTTTAATGTTTTAAAGGGTTTTTAATTGTCTTTTAGGGGTATTAAATGAATTTAGGGAGGTTTTTCAATGTTTTTAAGGGTTTTTAAAGGAGTTAATGGGTGTTTGAGGTTATGGAAGAGGGAAAAGAGTGTATGATTTAGTATTTGTGGGTTAGGGTTGAGGGTTGAGGGTTGAGTGTTAAGGGTTTAGGGTTTAGAGTATAGGGTTTAGAGTTTAGTGTTTAGGGTTTAGGGTTTAGGATTTAGGGTTTAGGGTTTAGGGTTTAGCACAGAGGGTTAAAGGATGAGGGTTTAGGGTTTAGGGTGTATTGTTTAGGGTTTTCAATGGTTTCTAAGGGTATTTGGATGGTGTTATAGGTTTTTAATGGTTTTGGTAAGGTTTTGTATGTATTATAAGGGTTATACAAGGTATTTTAAGGGGTATAGAAGGGTTTTAATATTTTTTAAGGGTTTGGGGTTTTGAAAGGGTTTTAAGGGTTTTTCATAGGTTTTTAGTGTTGTAAATGGGTTTTAAAGGTTTTTAAATGGGTTATGAAGGGTTTTTAAGGGTATTTGGAAGGTGTTAAGGGGTTTTAATAGTTATGGATGGGTTCTCAATGGATATTTAGAGTTTTAAAAGGGTTGTAAGGGTTTTATATTTGTTTTTAGGGTATAGAATAGGTTTTTATGTTAAAGTGGTTATTAAGGGTGTACAAAGTAGGGTTTATGGTGTAGCATCGTCAATGGTTTTAGGATTTGTTTCTTTGTGTTCAGGGTTTTTAAGGGTTTTGGTAGGGTTTTTAATATATTTTTTGGGTTTTAAAATGGTTTTTAAGGGTGGTAGAATGATTTTAAGAGTTTACAAGGGTTTTAAAATGGTTTTAAGGGGGTTAAACTATATTTTAGGGTTTTAAGGGTTTATCAAAGGTTTTTTGGTTGTAAAAGGGGTATGTAAGGTTATTCAAAGGTGTTTTAAGGTTTTAACTGGTGTTTTAAGGTTTTAACTGGTGTTTTAAGGTTTTAACTGGTGTTCTAAGGGTGATATAATGTTAAAGGAGGTGGGAAAAGGTTTTAGGGTTAAAGTAGTAGGGTTTATGGTTTAGGTTTTAGGGTTTAGGTTTTAGGGTTTCTAAATTTTTTTTATGTTTTTTTTGGGGTTTAAAAGTGTTTTAAGGGTTTTTTAATGGTGTTAAGTATTTTAGTTATTTTGTTAGACATTTGAATGCCTTTTAAGGTTTTTACATCGGTTTTAAAGGATTGTATAATGGTTTTAAGGATTTCTAAGGGATTATGGGTTTTTTTCATAGGTTTTCAGGGTTTTCAATGGGATTTGAAGTGTATTTTAATGGTTTTTGATTGGATTTGATGTGTTTTTAGTATGGTTTTAAGGGGTTTCAATGTTTTTAGGGTTTATGGGGTAGTGAATAAGGTTAAGGGGTATATATTAGGGTTTAGGGGTGAGGGAGTATGGTTGAAGATTTAGGGTGTAGGGTTTATGGTTTTACATTGTTTCTTAAGGTTTTTTCATGTTTTAAAGGGTTTTGCGTTGTATTTTAAGGGGTTTTAATGGCATTTATTTAGCGTTTTCAGTGATTTTAAGCGTTTTAAAAGGATTTAAGAATATTTGAGGATATAGTAGTGGGAAAAGGGTATATGGTCTAGTGTTTAGGTGTTAAAGTTGAGGTTTTAGGGTTAATGGTCATGGGTTAATGGTTTAGGGTTTAGAGTGTAGGTTTTAGGGTTTAGGGTTTAGTGTTGAGGTTTAAGGGACAAAAATTATGGGTGTATGTTTTAGTTATTTCAATGGTTTTTAAGGTTATTTGGATTGTGAAAAGGGTTTTAATGGTTTGGGTAGGGGTTTTAATGTATTATAATGGTTATACAAGTGTTTTTAATTGGTATATAAGTTCTTTAAGGGGTTTTAAAGGGTTTTAGGGTTTTAAAAGTGTTTTAAGGGTTATTAATATGTTTTTTGGGTTGTAAATGGGGTGTTTAATGTGTTAAATAGGTTTTGAAGGGTTTTAAGGGTTTTTAAGGGTAGTTGAAAATTATTAAGGTGTTTTAATGGTTATAGATGGGTTTTAATGGATATTTAGGGTTTTAAGTGGGTTTTTAAGGGTATTATAAGAGTTTTAAGGTTATAGAATATGTTTTTAGGGTATTAATGGGGTTGTAAAGGGTTTAGGGAGTAGGTTTTAAGGTTATAGTGTGCAGGTTTCTCAACAATTTTTATGGTTTTTTTCATGGTATTAATAATTTTTCAGGGTTTTGGTAGGGTTTTAAAATGGGTTTTAAGGGTTGTAGAAGTCTTTTAAGGTTCTTCAAGGGTTTTAAAAGGGTTTCGAGGATTTTGGGGGGTTTGGGGTTTTAAAAGTGTTTTAAGGGTTTGTCAACAGTTTTTAGGGTGTAAAAGTGGTATTTAATGGTAATAAATGGTGGTTAGGGTTTTACATGGGTTTTTATGGGTGTTATAGGGTTAAGGGTGGAGGGAAAAGGATTTAGGGTTGAGCGAGTAGCGTTTAGGGTTTATGATTTAGGGTTTAGAGTTTTAACTTTTTTTATGGATTTTTTCATGGTGTCAAGGGTTTTTAATGGTTTTGTTAGGATTTTGAATGTCTTTTAATGGTTTTATAAGGGGTTTAAAGGATTATATATGTGTTTGAAGGGATTTAAAGGGTTTTGTAATGTTTTTAAGGTTTTTTATAGGTTTTGAGTGTGTTTAGTGGGGTTTAAAGGGTATTTGAATGATTTTAAATGGGTTTTGAAGGGTTTTTAGTTGGGTTTTAAAGGTTTTTAAATTTTTTTAGGGTTTAGGGAGTATAATATAGGTTTAAGGGGGTATTATTTAGGTTTTAGTAGTGAGGTAGTATGGTTTAGGGTTTATGGTTGATGGTTTAGGGTGTTGGGATAATGGTTTTTCATTGTTTGTTAAGGTTTTTTCATGTTTTAAAGGATTTTCATTGTATTTGAAGGGTTTAAAATGTTACTTAGGTTAGGTTTTCATTGTTTTTAAGGATTTTGAAAGAATTTAAGGGTGTTGGAGGTTAAGGGAGATGGAATACGGAGTATAGTTTATGATGCAGGGGTTAGGGTTGAGGGTTGAGGGACGAGGGTTAGGGGTTATGGGTTTATGGTGTAGGTTTTTTGGGTTTAGGGTTTAATATTGAGGGTTGAGGGTCAATGATTAAGGGTTTAGGGTTTATGTTTTAGGGTTTTCAACGGTTTTTAAGGGTATTTGGATGGTGTTAAGGGTTTTTATTAGTTTTAGTGGGGTTTTGAATGTATTATAAGGGTTATAAGAGGGGTTTTAAGGGGTATATACTGGTTTTAAGTGTTTTTGAAGGTTTTAAAAGGGGTTTAAGGGTTATTAATATGTTTTTAGGATTTTAAATGGTTTTTAAATAGTGTAAAATGGGTTTTGAAGGTTTTTAAGGGTATTTGGATGTTTTAAAGGATCTTAATGGTTATGGATGGGTTTTCAATGGATATTTAGGGGTTTAAATAGTTTTTTAGGGTATTATATGGGTTTTGAGGATGGATAATAGGTTTTTAGGGTATTTAAGTATAGAATCTCCTATTTTTGGACTAGATGAAATTCCTTGGGAAATTGGTTTTTTTCATTTGGTGGAAAGTAAATTTTATAAAACATGACTTAGTTTGTAAATATGGGTTTTGGGACACATAAAAGTTTTGTTTTTATATGTGGTTAAGAGCTCGAGAGGTGTCTTAGGTGGTTTGTTGAGTTTCAAGAGTGTCAGGGCCCAGAAACTAAAGTATGGGTGGACTGGTAAGGGTGCACAGTTATTTGAATCTGTGCATCCCACTAGTGTAATCCATCCTCCTTGTGTAGGTGAGAATAAGTGGACCACATGATTTGTGCATTGTTTTTCCAATCCATGTGCCTATCCCACATGCTTAGTTCCATTTAGGCAGTACATGTGCACTGTTTGTTACACGGTTGGCACATGGTTTGGCCAGACCATGTGGCCAATCCTAGTGACCCCTCCAACATGAGAAGTAGCCCTAGTATAGTTGGAACACATTTTTTACAATCATGAATCCAAACTATGAACCTCATTAAATGGAAGAAATTACCTTATTCTCTTATTTTTTATTTCTTTTTCCCTTTATCCTTTGTTCTTCCTCCTTGATGTGTAGCTTCCACCTCCATGGTTTTTCTTCTCCTCCTCTATATATGAGGAGATATCCCACATAAATGTAGGACCCTGGGACACCCTGAGAGGGGAGAGGTGAATCAGGGTGTCAAATTTTTCTCTTAATGTGATGGATCATGTCTCCACATTGGTAGGAACTTGTAAAACCTGTATGATGGATATGATCATCAATCAAACATTCACATGCAATGAGTTGAAACAACACTTTTACTTGGTTCACCACTAAGGGATACGTCCAAGGAGCATACACTGACAGGTTGTCAGTCATACCTAATTCCACTATTCTTAACTAGTTGTGGATTACAATTGTTTGGGAACAATCACACTATCCCAGGCTCTCTGCTTTTACAAAAGTTCAGGGATAGCCCACTGCATCTCTCGGGTCACTCCCGTTGACTCCCCCTGGCTCACTGCCTTTGGTGAAGTCTCAGTCAGTTTATAAATGTGAGGGTCTCTTCAATAGATTCACATTGAAGTCTTTGCATCTACTTAGCACGAGACTCTTCTTGAATCAGAGTCTTAATTTGATGCTCTTTTGTAATAAATCTTCTACTTTAGTGCAATAGTTGAATGCACTAAATCTCCTTCTTCTCTTCCTTCAATTCCCAATACTAACACCTGACTGTATCATTATATTTCCCTATATCTTTGTAGATCTAAGTATAGTTGCATGAATCATTCTTCTTATCTTTTCAAATCACAATGAGGGTGTTAAACACTAGTCATGTGTGTGTGGTACTACTTCTCTTCATAGAACCAAATGGTTCACTGTTCTTCCATCTTCGCAAAGCATATTTGAGAGTACTAAGCACCAGTCAAAGGCCTATGGGACCCCCAAATTTTTCTCGCACCCTTCCAAGTGTATTGCACGTAAAATTCAAACCTTGCACATAAAAATACATTTTTGGTGTGAAAAAGGATTTTCGTGCAACTCTTCTTTTTCACGCAGAACTTCTCTTTTTCACGCAACACCTTCTTTTTTGTGTGACACTTCTTATTTTCATGCACCACTCTATACCTCAATTTTTTCACTCTTCAGATCTCAGGATTTGTCTAAGTGTCGAGCCCCACCCCATGAGAGGGGTTCAACTAGTATTTATAGGTGTTTTTAACCTTACGCGTAAAACCCTTTCCTACGTGTAAAACCCCTTACTACGCGTAAAATTGTCTCTCAGTTATTTACATTATGTGCACCTTCCTTTTATTCTTGCGCACCACCTAGGTTTTTCCCGCACCTCATGAATTTTCTATTTTTCATAATTCTGAACCAGAAGCCCCTTTTGCATGTAAAACATCAAACCCACATTTTTCGCACAACCAACTTTTCATGCACAAGTTAGATTTTCCACGCACGTGGCATGAACATCTCTGATTTTTCACACGCTTCTTGCCTTTGCCGATTTTAAGAATTCTTGATCCGAGACATTGCTTGCGTGAAAAACTCACCCAGCTATTTCGCGCACAACACTTTTCCATGTGCATTCCCATTTTTCTGCGCACTGCTCTGGATTTTTCACACAGCCCATGCCTTTGCCATTTTTCAACATTCTGATCCTGAAACACCTCTTGCGTGAAAAACCTTTCTTCGCTATTTCGCACACCATGCTTTTTTGTGTGTGTAAAACTCAAATATTTCACACACAGACCACCTTTTTCACGCACCACTTACTCTTTGAGCGCACCTCCTTTTACCAACAACCCATGTCTTCATTTTCCAATTTTCAGGCCCAAAAATTTGGAAAACACTGGTAAACGATGCCACCTTCAATATATGATTCTACCATAACCTTAGTACTTTTCTCTATGATTTTCCTTCTTCAACACCTCTTCTTCTTCCACTATCATTCTTTAATTCATGCAAATCATATGATTCAATTCTTCATGTAGGATCTTGCATGGTTCTCATGCAATCATGAAGAATTTCATGCTACTCATCAAATCCCCATTCTTCTTCAATCATCATCTGATGGATTATACCTCACAATTCATTACTATTGTAAACAACGTGTCACCTTTGATTGAAACAAGTTCTTTGAATTTATGATCAGTACAACAATCATATGAATTTTCATTCCTCTATTTCATTGGAGTACTTCTTGATCTCCTCTATTTTGATCTTCATTGAAAACTATTGACAACAAATACAACCTTATACACAAAGTTGTCCCAACAATAAAGCCTTAAATTCGAGCATCTTCATGTGCGTTGGAAATATCTCAGTAAATCTATGACTCCTATTGATTCCATTCATATTTTATATTTCCACCTATTTTTATATTTTGTTGAAAGATAGTTTTCCCTATTTTCAAATGGGGTTTCTATTTCTTCATTTCCTCTCAAAATGAACCAAATCAATCCAAAATATTGGATGTGTGGGTCTTTATAAGAATAAGGTTGTTTGTCTATATATTTTTCCTTAATTTTTTTCACTTTTATAAAATATTTTCTTGCGCCACACACTGAACTTACCTTATGTTCTTTCTAAATTATAAATTGGATTAAATTAAACTGCTTAGACTACCTTATGATTCCTTTATAATCCTCATTATATAGTTAGAGGTTATGACCTCAACCTGAACTATCCTCGGGAATGTTTTCTCAATTTTTCATGTGTAATCATCATGTCCTTTTTTATTAGAGCCATTCCTTTGTGTGTTTCTTTTTATTTATGCATTAATTAGTGATTATAGATTATATAAAAACCCCCTTAGGGTGGGTTGTTTATGTTTTTATTTAATTTGTTTTCTTAAAGTGAACAAAATGAATGTATTATAAAACATCATGTTTTCAAATAAAACCCCTCTATTGAGGTGTGTTGTTTTATAAACCAAAAATGATATGATTATTGGTTCTTTTTTTGGATTAGATACATGTTTAGTACATGGTACTTCTAATTTTTTAATTGAAATGATCAATGAGATTGTACCTCTCCTTAATTTTTCAAGACTTTTTATGTGTCTTTCTTATATATGTGGACTTCTACTTTGCACCTTTTTTATAATGGCATGGTTATATTTTCCTATTTGATGTTTTTAATTTTAAAAATAAAGATTGTTTTTTATGCCTCTAGTGATACTTGGATTCAATTTTACATAATTTCGAGGATGGACTCATGAGTCAATGAGGAGTCATACGTCAGGGGTGATACCAGCTATATCTTGTATAGGCTTACAGTACATGTTTCTTGCCACCATATGATTGATTCTGGTTCCCATGGGATCACCGATAGATGGGATTAGTGGAAATATAGTTACACCATTCCATGAGTGACACTCAGACCCCTTTGTGTGATATCAAGGATGGACTCAGAGGGGAATTATTTTACTTACATCAGTATTGATACTTGGGATTCCATTTACAGATCACCAGGGATAAACTCCTTTAGCATTGGAAGATTATTACACTCCAGGTGTGAGACTCAGGTTCCTTTATAAGGTTCACCTTAGATGGTAACAAGATTCCATATTTATGAATACTAGTGATACCTCATTAAATTAAGTTCAATATGTTAAGTAATTAAAAAAAGGTGCATATGCTAGGACAAATCACATGTTTGGGTTTGTTCCTTTCTAGCTACTTAAATTATGATGACCTATTTTACTTTTTATCTCATTCATACAAGTTAGATTTGGTTTATAAATTTCATCTTAGGACGAATTAGGTATGCTTTGTTTTGGGTGTCTTTGAGGGACACATGCCTGACTTGGTTATTTATTTATTGTGCAATGATGAATTACCTTTTAAGTACATGCACACTACTTATTTTATATACCCACACTGGGTTATGATTTAGAAATTGTTGTTAGCATCCTACTGAGTATATCTCACACCCTGATTAGGCCACCATTACACAGGGGTACCTAATAAGATTCTCGTATTAATAGGTCTTTGATCCTTTTCTTGTGATGTGAATTATCCCTGAGAGTTAGGAGAATGAGAATTATATAGTATTCATGATGCTCAAGGAGACCTCCCTCGAGGTATTTTTATTCTTTTTATTTATTAATTTATTGTATAATATTACTTTCTATATGTTTCATTCTTTATTAGGTAGAATAACATGGGAATTTATGCATGGTTAGTTGTATATTAGAGTTGGACATCTTTATTAATTTATTATATTTATCTTATACTACTTTCCATTTGTTTTTACTGCTTATGATATTGTATTTTTTTCTTTCTATTATACTGATGTACTACTATGATAATGATGGTATAGTCTCCCCACTATTTCACTTTTATACCCTCACTACTAGTCAGAATCCCTAGGTATTCGGGGAGGCATAATTGAGGTCATGCGAAAATCGGTCTGACTATAATTTCCATAGTCATTTGGGTCAGGGCATTACAAAGTGGTATCAAAGATTCCTTTTTATTTTTTTTACTATTTTGGGATAGTATAAATGAGACTAGGACTATGTTTGTTCTTGGTAAATTGTTTTTTCTAGGAGTGATCAACCCATGTATGGGTAAAATCCCAAGTGGCCTAGGATGGTAAAGTTGTTCATGATGTTTGTTATAGTTTCTTATGATTTCACCTTGATTTATTGGTGTACTTTCTACTATTTATTGATTTTTGAGATTTATATAATTTACCCTTGGCCTAGTATGAAAAGTAAGTATAATTACATGTATAATTATAGGAACATAGGGATTCATATCCCATGCATATTTCATGCCATTTAGACTACATTGTTAGGATATTTGAAAATTGATGATGTGCTTTGGGTGTTATTTTCCTGCCTATTATATACCATGATAGTTATTTTTAGTAATGTGTTTAGAGTTATACTTGGCTAGGTATTTATTATACTTCTTGTTTATATAACATGGTTTTTGTTTTACTTAGTACATTTTCAAGTAAAACATGCTTCTTTGATTTGATTATCAGACTATATTTATATGCCATGGTTGAGTGTTTTATACTTATGTTGTAGCTATCCATGATTATTTGTCATTCCGAGTGATTATTTAATCATTTATAATTTATTTCCATGTTTAGGTGATTAATGAATGTACTTTTTTATAATTTTCATGTTTCTATACTTATTTATCAGGGTATGAAACAAGTTGTTTGTGGTTAAATAGGAGTTAATTTGCAATTTTTAAGGTGTATGGGCACTTTATAAATTGTAAATTGATGACCCATATAATTGAACCATTATTTATTCTCTATGCATACTTAAAATTCTATTTTATAAATGTTAAGGTCATTGAATTTTATTTTTATCCAATATAAAATGGGTTTCATTGGATGGGAGGCACCTTCAACTTGTAAAGTGTATGGGTGAATTATAAATTGAGAGTTGGTACCCCCTATAACTAAACCATCTATTATGAACCTTTTAATTTGAGAATGATTAGTATATATAAAATATATTTTACCTTTAAATGAATTGGTTTCCTTTATAAGGGATTGTACATCATTTACTTTGGCATGATGGCATGTATGGACAATTTTTCTAAATCCACAACTGAACCCAAGTAGGTCAATTGGGGCATGAAATTATGAAATAGACTTGACTTGACCCAAGTAGGTCAGTCATGGTTTTTGTTCTTATGAATGAACCTGCTAAGGGTGTTTTTAAAATCTAAATGCTTAAAATTTTTGGGTTGCTTTTTGTGGAACCTAAAATAGCTTAACAAGACCCTCTTAAGTCACATTTTCTTTCAGTATGCCTTAGTGATTAACCCCATGGAGGTGTGATTATGTTATGTGTTGATGAAAATTTAAAGTTCCTATGGACACCAATTTGGGTTTACATATAATCATAAGGTGGAATATTTTAAACCATACCTACTTAATTAATGAAAAACCTTCTATATACTTTATCTATATTTAAATATGATACATTAGTTAATTAAAATTATAATTACAAACTAAATGATTTTTTCCTCTATAGATTTCAATTAAAATTTTCTTTATCTAAGACAACAATGAGGCCTTAAAAATAAATTAATGATGTTTAAATATGGTTTTGTTAAATAAATAACCTCATTATAATGGGATTTCAATAAATAATTAATTATTTAAATAGAAGTTAGATTAAAATTTTAATGTTCCTTGTGGATTTTTTCAAGTAAATTTCCATTTGAAAATGTTTTCTTAATGAGTTATTGATGTTAATTTAAGTCTTTAAATGTTTAAATAATTAATATGAATTATCAAAATGATGTAAAATATAACCTTAAGTGGTGTTTTAGTTTCAACCCTCATGTAAGGGTGGTTAAAGGGTTTTCTTGAGTGTTTCCTTGAAACTAAACTATGAGTGTTACCATAGGTCTCTATTTAAATAACTCGAACCTAAATAATAATCCCTTAATCCTATTGACTTATCTTCTAGTACAATCATGTTACAGGGTCGAAATTTATTGCCTTGTTAATGATATAACCTATTATAGGTAGTTCCCCCAAATCATTAGATCTCTTGATAGTTTCTTGCAAGAAATTTATGATGTTAGGTGTCATTTGGATTTCATTTGTCCCTCTTAGGATTCTTATATTTTAAAAATGACACCCTTTCCTTGATGGGTGGTTGTTTTTAAAGTTGGTCCTTTATTATAGGCATGAGCATCATGTAATTCTAATGTGACCCTTCTTTCTCCTCTCCATTGATGGACAACTTGATACATTATCATATTGGTTAATAGTCATATGGGGTGATATGAATTAGGGTGAAATATTTTGAATGCCAATAGATACTAGAATTCATATGGTCATTTACTCTTATAGATAGTATCAGGGATGTGTTGTTTTGTTGGTGAACCCCCCCCCCCCCCCCTCCATTAGTATGTGTTGGTATACATGGTAACCGTCGTGTGCTATAATAGTGTGAAGAACCCTAAGATTTTGGTGGTACTAATTTAATCCTCATGCTAATATGATTCATTCATAGGCCATATCCAAGGTAGAGTGAATTGGCTCTAAGATGTTGAGTTGTGCCAGTGTTTGGGATGATGTTCTGTAGAGGATTGGGTACTGACATGCTGATCGGTTTAATTGGGATTTTATGGATAATTTATCATTTCTTGGTGAATAAGGGAATAACTCAAGAGGAGTGACATGTGTACTCCTAGAGTAAATTTATCCTAGTGTGATTATAGGAAGATTTTATATCTATCGTTCTAGTTTAATGCTCACTAAATCATGTTTTGAGTTCCCTTTTTTAGTAAATGATAACCAAGACACTCATAAGGTGGGGAGCTTCATGTCAAATGTGTTAAGTATTTCCTTCTAGGTAGAAGGGATAACCTAGGACCATTTTGAAATGGTCGGTATCATTTGAAATTCCCTTGTGTCTTTAAATATCTTCTTTTGAGTTGGTGCTTGCAAAAAAAACATGATTATTAATGGGGTGGTTGTGTACACAACCTTTGAAAACACCATTAGTCGGGGTTAGACTTCGATGGCTATTCTTGGGTAACTATGAGATGCCATTGGTGGTAAAGTAATTGTGTTCAGGTAGTTTGGATGTGTTGGTAAGTGAAACCAGTCTTTTTCTAGAATAATTCGACCATTAGTAGTTCGACTTCTCTTCCCTTTTATGTGTGGTTTATTATGTTTGGTTCGAAATCGTAATGAGAACTTAGACTTGGATACCATTAAAATGTATATGTCCTATCGGTTAAATCTATTTATCCTCTTAGTGTACCTTATCTTAATGATGATCATGTACCATATCCTAACATTGTCTAGGTATGATGGGAGAGAACTGATTATACACCCCCATTGAGTTTTAAAAGTTGTTGGTCTTAATAAGTGGTTTCTATCATGGTTATACTTAGAAGCATTGTTAATCTTGAGTGATACCTTGATTACCAAGTAGAAACACTATGGTAGGACTCACGGACACCCACAGTTCCCCTTGACTTCATTGCTAGGCAGATTCCACATTGGGTTCAGTTAGTGTTCTTCTTATATAGACGTCTGTCTTTGTACTGACGTCTCACTTATAAAAACTGAATGTGGAATTCCTTGGATGAGCTCCTTGGAATCTAGTTGTTGACTAAAATGTTACAATGGAATTTCATTAGGCTCAAAATGGGTTTGCTTAACCATTATGATCCAAATGTGATGGATTGAGAATGTTCTAATGTTCCTATTGAGGCATGATGGTTTAAATGGATGTTTGGGCTAGAGACATCATCTGAATTCAGTTATGGACGTTGATGATCATGATCAGGATGCCTTCATTTAAATGGTATTGGGCCTAGCTTTGAAATGCACCAACTGTCTAGGTTGATTATTTTTATATAATTCAACCAAAGAAGGTTCGACTGGTTATTCCTCTCTCTTTTCATATGTGTTTGGAGAGGAACCACTTAATGTAATTCTGTCGGGTTGAGGAAAGTCTAGTGATTTTCATCCAAGACCTTCCATGAAAAGTATGCTCGACCAGACCTCTAAGGTCGGCTGTGAGTCGACCAATCATTTAATATTAAAATCATACTAAGAGAATTATTATAATTCTAAGGGGAATTCTTCTTTATATAGTTTCGATATCGGGGGTGCCATCATTTGGAATTGGATTTTTTTTAATTAATTATGTGGTGGTTAATGAGACAATATGGAGATCATGTACCAGATTATAAATAATTAGGTAAGACCTATCTTGATGATTTAGTTTTGAATTCAAGCATCTAATTGAGTTTCCATGGCTCCTACAGTGTATGTTTAAAGTGTCTCTTGGTGGTGCATTGGGAGTTTGGAAACACAATGCCACCGTTTGGGAGAAATCCCTAGCTTGATTAGTTAGGGTCTTTCTTCCCTTATTTTACTCAAGGATTCTCAAAGATTGAAGGTTCTAAGTTGGGGAGATTTTAGCATCTTGCGTTTTTGAACTGGATGAAATTCCTTGGGAAATTGAGTTTTATCATTTGGTGGATGGTCTATTTTGTAAACCAATATTTGGTTTGAAAATATGATTTTTTTTAACACTTAAAAGTGTTTTTTTAGATGTGGTTAAGAGCCTAAAATGTGTCTCAAGTGGTTTTTTGAGTTTTGGGAGCATCGGGCCCAAGAAAATCAAGTGTGGGTGGACTGGTATGGGTGCATGGTTTTTCTAAAACCATGCATCCCATCCCTGTAACCCGTACACCTTGTGTAGGTGAGAATAAGTGACCTGTAAAAGATGCACATGGTTTCTTGATGTCGTGCACCTAACCTACACACTTATTTACATTTAGGAAGTATGTGTACATTGTTTTCCACATGGTTGGTGCGTGGTTTTTCCCAAATAGTATGGCCAAACCATGTGACCCCTCCCCCTTAAGCAGTATCCCTTGCATAGTTGGCATATAGTTTGTCCAACCGTATAGCCAAACTGTGCACCTCATTAAAGGGGTGAAATTACCATTTTTTATTCTTTATTTTTTTTCTTCCTCCTTTATTCTTCCTCATCTATGTGAAACAACCTCCTCCCTAGTTTTTTTTGTCCTCCTCTAAATATGAGGATATATCCCTCATATGGACTCTGATTCGAGTGTCGGTAGGTGCATTGGAAACATCTCGGTAAGTATAAAAATGATTTTTCTACTGATCTTATTTTATCATTCCAACTCTTGTGCTATTTTGGTGCCATATAATTTTCCCTATTTTTAGGGTGGATTTCTATTTCTTCTTTTACTCTATAACTGGACCAAATGAAGCCTTATAATTAGATGTTTGGGTCATCCTACGCATAAGATTGGTGGTATATATCTTTTCCCTTAGGATTTTTTACTTTTATAAAATTGTGTCATGTTTTTCATGTTGGACTTACCCGGTGTTGCTTCTAAATTATAAATTGTCTTAAATTAAACTTCTTAGATTACCTTATTATGATGTCTTTAGACTCTTCCTTATACAGTTGGAGGTCACGAACTCAACCCAAAACAACCTTAAAATGGTTCTCTCAATTATTTATGTGTAATTATCATGTCTACCTTTGTTAGAGCCATCCCTTTAGGTTTTCCTTTTTATTTATTCATTAAACGGTGATTTATGCTTATATAAAACCCACCTTTGGGTGGGTTGTTTATATTTTGTTTTTTAATTTTTTTTCCTAATGTGAACTAAATGAATTTCTTGAAAAACAACATCATTTTTTCTAATAAAATCCATCTGTTGAGTTGTGATGCCTTCTAAACCAAAAATTCTATGCTTGTTGGTTCATTGTTCAAATTAGTGACATGTTTAGTACATAGGATTTCATATTCTGTAATTGAAATGATCAATGGGATTGGACCTCTATTTAATTATGAAAGACTTGTTATGTGGCTTGCTTATATATGTAGCCTCCTACTTTGCACCTTGTTTATGATGGCATGGTTATATACTTGGCCTCTTTGGTGTTATTAATTTTCAAAAGGAAGGGTGTTTTGTTTATGCATCAGTGACACTTTGATTCCTTTTTATAGAATATTGAGGATGGGCTCATGAGTCGGTGAGGCTTTATACCCCTAGAGTGATACCTGCTATATTTGGACGAGATCACCATGCATGTTGCTTACCTCTATATGAGTGATTTTGGTTCCCAGTGGAGCGCCTGTGGATAGGCTCAGTGTCATGATGGTTACACCATGCCACGAGTGATACTTAGACCCATTTTTTAGATACTAGTGAAAGAATCAGTGGGGACTTATTTTACTTAAGGATGTGATACTTCAAATTCCATTTATGGATCACCAAGGATGGGAACCTTCATCTTTGGAAAATTATTACACTCCTGGTGAGATACGCAGGTTCCCTTATATGGTTCACCTTTGATGGGAACAAGATGTTGTATTATTTAATACTTGAGATGCCTCTTTAAATTAAATGCAATATGTTAAGTAATTAAACAAAAAAGAATACCCACCAGGCTAACTCACATGTCTAGGTTTGGTTATTTTTAGAAGCTTAAATTATGATGAAACTTTTTACTTGTTATCCCATTCACATAGGTTGCCTTTGGTTTAGACATTCTCACTTAGAATGAAACAGGTATGGTCAGGTTGGGTTTCTTGTAGGAACTCGAGCCCGACTTTGTTATTTTATTATTGTGCATTACTGATTTACTTTTGACCTACATGCACACTACTAATTTTATATACCCAAAATGGGTTATGCTTTAGACACCGTTGGTGGTGGCCTATTGAGTATATCTCACACCCTGCTCGGGTCGCCATTGCACTGGGGTACCTGAGCAGGTCCTCTTGTTCACAGGTCTTTGATCCTTTTCTTATGTTGTGCATTATCCTTGGGAGTTAAGAGCACGAGACTGAGCTAGTACTCAGGATGATCGAGGAGACCGCCCTCAGAGCCTTTTTATTCTTTTCCTTTGTTCATGTATTGAATCATATCACCTAATTTATGTTTCTTTCTTTATTAGGTAGCATCACATGGTCATGCATGTATGGTTAGTTATATATTGGAATTGGATATCTTTATTCAGTTATTATATTTATCTTTCACTGTATGTATTTTTTTACTTATCATGTTGTTTGTTGTTTTATTTCTATTATATTCTTGTGATACTCTGATCTTGAGGGTATAGTCTCCCCATATTACCACCTTCAGACCCTCATTGCAAGTTGGTAGCCTCTGGTGTTCAGGGTGGTGCACTTGAGATCATGTGGTGACTGGTCCGGCTACTGTTTCCATAGTCATTTGGGCTAGGATGTTACATAAAGGGGTTATTATGGGTGTAAGGTGTAGGTTTTAGGGTGTAGGGTTTCCAATGGTTTTTAAGGGTTTTTGCACAGTGTTAGTGGTTTTTAAGGGTTTTTGTAGAGTTTTCAATGTATTTTTAGGGTTTTAAAAGGGTTTTTAAGGGTGGTAGAAGGCTTCTAAGGTTTCTAAGGGATTTAAAAGGGTTTTAAGGGGATATGAGGGGTTTTTGGGTTTTAAAAGGATTTTAAAAGGGTTTTAAGGGTTTATTAAAGATTTTTAGGGTGTAAAAGGGTTATTAAAGGGTAATCAAAGGTGTTTTAGTGTTTTACATGGGTTTGTAAGGGTGTTATAGTGTTAAGGGTGGATGGAAAAGGATTTTGGGTTGTTGGAGTAGGGTTTAGGGTTTATGGTTTATGGTTTATAGTTTATGGTTTATGGTTTATGGTTTATGGTTTATGGTTTTATTGTGTTTCAAGGGTTTTTTCTTTGTTTAAAGGCTTTTTAATTGTTTTATTAGGCTTTTGAATGTCTTTTAGGTGTTTTACATGGGATATTAAGGATCATATAAGGGTTTTAAGCAGTGATAAGGAATTTATAATTGTTTTAAGGGTTTTTAATAGATTTTAATGGTGTTTAATGTGGTTTTGAATGTATTTCAATGATTATTAATGGGTTTTGAAGGGTTTTTAATGGGTTTTTCTAGGTTTTCAATGTTATTTTTAGGGTTTAGGGAGTATATAATATGGTTAAGGGGGTA
The DNA here is from genome assembly GCA_963277665.1 of Viscum album. NCBI lineage: Eukaryota > Viridiplantae > Streptophyta > Magnoliopsida > Santalales > Viscaceae > Viscum > Viscum album. The sequence goes on along the minus strand of OY728137.1, from coordinate 841,125,739 downwards.
TGGTTTTGGGTTTAGGGGTAAGGGTATATGGTATAGAGTTTAGGGTTGAGAATTTAGGGTGTAAGGTTTATGGTTTTTTATTGTTTGTTAAGGGTTTCCAAGTTTCAAAGAGTTTTTTATTGTATTTTGAGGGTTTTTAATGGTATTTAGGTAGGGTTTTAAATGTTTTTTACGGTTTTGAAAGGAGTTAAAGGTGTTTGAGGTTAGGGAAGAGGTGAAAGGGTGTATGTTTAAGGATTAAGGGTTAGGGTTGAGGGTTGAGGGCTGAGAGATAAGGTTTTAGGTTTTAGGGTTTAGGGTTTAGTGTTGAGGGTTTATGGTTTAGGATGTTATGTTTAGGGTTTTCAATGGTTTTTAAGGGTATTTGGATGGTGTTATGGATTTTAAATTGTTTTGGTAGGGTTTTGAAAGTATTGTAAGGTTTGTATAAGGGTTTTAAGGGGTTTTGATGGGTTTTTGGTATTTTAAAAGGGTTATAAGGGTTATTCATAGGTTTACAACATTGTAAATAGGTTTTTAATGGTGTTAAATGGGTTTTGAAGGGTTTTAAGGGTATTTGGAAGGCCTTAAGGGATTTTAATGGTTTTGGATGGGGTTTCAATGCATATTTAGCATTTTGAATGGTTTTTATGGATATTATATGGATTTTATATTAGAGAATATGTTTCTAATGTATTAAAGGGGTTGTTAAGGGTGTAGGATTTAGGGTTTAGAGTGTAGGGTTGTCAATGGGTTTTAAGGGTTTTTATATGCTATTAAGGATTTTACGAGTTTTGGTTGTGTTTTCATTGTATTTTTTGGGTTCTAAAATTGTTTTTAATGGTGGGAGGAAGATTTTAAGGTTTTTTAGGTTTTTAAATGCGTTTAAGGGGTTTAGGGTTTTTAGGGTTTTAAAGGGTTTTAAGGGTTTATCAATGGTTTTTTGGTTGTAAAGGGGGTATTTAAGGGTAATAAATGGTGTTTTGGTCTTTTACATGGGTTTTAAGCGTGTTATAGGGTTAAGGGTAGAGGAAAAGGGGTTTAGGGTTTAGGAAGTGTGTTTTTGGTTTTTGGTTTTAGGGTTTAGGGTTTAAAATGATTGACTGACTAAATGGCCCAGAGGCCGAATTTTTTTATTGAAATGGTTTTGTTAGGATTTTGATTTTATTTTAAGGGTTTAAAATGCATTTTAAGGGTTTCTGCAGGGTGTTAGGGTTTGGAAATGGTTTTGTTAGGATTTTGATTGTCTTTTAAGGGTTTTACACAGGTTTTTAATGCTTATATTAGGGTTTTAAGGGGTTTAAGGTTTTTATAAGTGTTTTAAAGGTTTTCCATGGATTATAATGGTGTTCAATGGGGTTTTAAGGGTATGTCAATGGTTATTAATGGGTTTTGAAGGGTTTTCAGTGTGGTTTTATGGGTTTCCAATATTTTTTAGGGTTTAGGGAGTAGGGAATAGGGTTAACAGGGTATGATTTAGGGTTTACGGGTGAGGGATTAGGGTTTAGGGTTGAGTGTTGAGATTTTTGGGTGGAGGGTTTATGGTTTTTCAATGTTTTGTCAAGGTTTTCCATGTTTTAAAGGGGTTTTCATTGTATTTTAAAGGTTTTTAATGGTATTTAGGTAGGGTTTTCCTTGTTTTTAAGGGTTTTGAAAGGATTTAAGAGTATTTGATGTTAGGGAAGAGGGAAAGGGGTGTGTGGTTTAGGGTTTATGGGTTTGGGTTGATGGTTGAGGGCCAAAGGTTAAGGGTTTAGGTTTTAGGGTGTAGGGTTAAGGGTTTAGGGTTTAGTGTTAAGGGTTGAGGTTTGAGGGTTAATGGTGTAAGGTTTTGGTTTTTCAATGGTTTTTAAGGGCATTAGGAAGGTGATAAGGATTTTTAAGGGTTTTGGTAGGGTTTTGAATGTTCTATAAGGGTTATACAAGGGTTTTTAAGGGGAATAGAAAGGTTTTAAGGGGTTTTGAAGGGTTTTTAGGGTTTTAAAATGGTTTTAAGGGTTATTAATATGATTTTATGGTTGTAAATGGGGTTATAAGGGTGTTAAATGGGTTTTGAAGGGGTTTAAAGGGTATTCGGAAGGTGTTAAAGGGGTTTTAATGGTTATGGATGGGTTTTCAATGGATATTTAGGGTTTTTAATGGTTTTAAGGGTATTATAAGGGTTTTGATGGTAGAGAATAGGTTTTAAGGGTATTAAATGGGTTTTTAATGGTGTTGGGAGTAGGGTTTTGGGTTTTGGGTTGTCATTTTTTTAAGGTTTTTTCATGGTGTTAAGGGTTTTAAGGGTTTTGGTAGGGTTTTCCTCGTATTTTTAGGCTTTTAAAATGTTTTCTAAGGGATTTAGAAGGATTTTATGGGGGTTTAAGTGTTTTAAAATGGTTTTATGGGGTTTTATGGGTTTTATGGGGTTTTAAGTGTTTTAAAAGGGGTTTAAGGGTTTGTCATGGGTTTTATGGGTGTAAAGGTGTATTTAAGAGAAATTAATGATTATTTTGGGTTTTACATGGGGTTTTAAGGGTGTAATAGGGTTGAGGGTTGAGGGAAAATGGTTTATAGTTAAGGGAGAAAGGTTTGGGGTTTAGGGTTTTAAATATTCTTTAAGGGTTTTTTCATGGTGTCAGGGCTTTTTAATGGGTTTATTAGGATTTTGAATGCCTTTTGAGGGTTTTACATGGGTTATGAAAGCATATATAAGGGTTTTAATGGTTTTATAAGGGTTTTAAGAGTTTTACATAGGTTTTGAGGGTGTTTAATGGGATTTTAAGGGCATTTCAATGGTTTTCAATGGGTTTTTTATTTGTTTCGTTAGTTTTTTTAATGTATTTTGAGGGTTTTTCATGGGTTTTAACGATTATATAAGTTTTTTAAGGGTTTTATATGTGTTTAAATGGTTTTTAATAGGTTTCGTGGGTGTTCAATGGGGTTTTAAGGGTATTTCAATGGTTATAAATGGGTTTTTGAGGGTTTAAAGTGGGGTTTTAAGGGTTTATAATATTTTTATAGGGTTTGGGGGGTATGGAATAGGGTTAAAGGTGTACGGTTTAGGGTTTAGGGGTTAGGGGGTAAGGTTTAGTGTTTGGGGTTTAGGGTTTATGGTGTAGGTTTTATGGTTTTTCATTGTTTCTTAGGGGTTTTCATTGTATTTTAATTGTTCTCAATGGTATTTAGGTAGAATTTTTGATGTTTTTAAGGGGTTTGAAAGGAGTTAAGGGTGTTTTAGGTTATAGAAGAGGTAAAAGGGTGTATGGTTTAGGTTTTAGTGGTTAGGGTTTAGGGTTGATGACCAAGGGTTGAGGGTTGAGGGTTTAAGGTGTATGTTTTATGGTTTAGGATTTAGCGTCGAGGGTTGAGGGTCGAGGTTTAAGGGTGTATGGTTTAGGGTTTTCAGTGGGTTTTTAGGGTATTTGGATGGTGTTTAGGGTTTTTAACGTTGTTGGTTGGCTTTTAAATGTATAATAAGTGTTATAAAAGGGTTTTTAAGGGGTATATAAGAGTTTTGAGAGATTATTAGTGTTTTGAAAGGGTTTTAAGGGTTATTAATAGGGTTTTAGGGTTTTAAATGGGTTTTAAAGTATGTTAAATGGTTTTCAAGGGTTTTAAGTGTATTTGGAAGGTGATAAGTGGTTTTAATGGTTATAGATGGTTTTAAAATGGCTATTTAGGGTTTTAAATGGTTTTAATGGTATTATATGGGTTTTAAGTGTAGAGAATAGGTTTTTAGGGTATTAAATTTTTTGTTAAGTGTATAAGGAGTAAGGTTTTGGGTTTAGGGTTTTGGGTTTTGGGTTTTGGGTTTTGGGTTTTCAATGGTGTTTAAAGGTTTTTGCATGGTGTTAAGGCTTTTTAATTGGTTTTTAGTCTTTCGAATGACTTTTAATGGTTTTACATGGATTTTTAAGGCTTATATAATGGTTTTAATAGTTTATAATGGTTTTAAGGGTTTTACATAGGTTTGAGGGTGTTCAATGGGGTTTAAAGGGTATATAAATTGTTATTAATAGGTTTTAATGTTTTTTTAGTGGGTTTTTAAGGGTTTTAATAGTTTTTTAGGGTTTAGGGAGTAGGTAATAGGGATAAGGGAATATGGTCTAGGGTTTTGGGGTGAGGTAGTAGGGTTTAGGATTTAGGGTTGAAGGTTTTGGGTGTAAAGTTTATGGTTTTTGATTGTTTGTTAAGGATTTTTCATTTTTTTTAATGGTTTCTCATTATATTTTAAGGGTTTTCAATGGTATTTAGGTAGAGTTTTCAATGTTTTTTAGGGTTTTGAAATGATTTAAAGGTGTGTGAGGCTAGTAAAGAGGGAAAAGGGTGTAATGTTTATGGTTTTGGGGTTAGGGTTGAGGGTTGAGATTCAAGGGTTTAGGGTTTAGTATTGATGGTAGAGGGTTGGGGGTTAATGGTGTATGGTTTAGGGTTCTCAATGGGTTTTAAGCGAATTTGGATGGTATTATGGGTTTTAAATGGTTTTGGTAGGGTTTTAAATGTATTATAAGGGTTATAAAATGGGTTTTAAGGGGTATAAAAGTGTTTTGAAGGGTTTTAGGGTTCTAGAAAAGGTTTTAAGGGTTATACATAGGTTTTTAGGGTTATAAATGGGGTTTTAAGATGTTAAATGGTTTTTGAAGGGTTTTTAAGTGTATTTGGAATGTGTTAAGGGGTTTTAATAGTTATGAATGATTTTTCAATGGATATTTAGGGTTTTAAATGGTTTTTAATGGTATTATAAGGGATTTAGGTGTAAATAATAGATTTTTAGGGTATTAAAGGGCTTTTATAGGGTGTTGGGAGTGTAGTTTAGGGTTTAGGGTTTAGGGTTGTCAATGTTTTTAAGGATTTTTTTCAGGGTATTAAATGTTTTAAAGGGTTTTAGTTTGGTAGTCATTAGATTTTAAGGGATTTAAATTGTTTTTAAGGTGTTTTTAGGGGTTTTAAGGTTTTAAAAGGGTTTTAAGGGTTTATCAATGGTTTTTAGGGTATAAAAGGGGTATTTAAGGGTAATCAATCGTGTTTAGGGTTTTTCATGGGGTATTAAGGGTGTTATAGGGTTAAGGGTGGAGGGAAAAGTGTTTAGGGTTGAGGGAGTAGGGTTTAAGGTTTAAGGTTTAAGGATTAGGGTTTAGGTTTTTAAATGTGTTATAAGTGTTTTTACATGGTGTTAACAATTTTTAATGGTTTTGTAAGGATTTGTAATGTCTTTTGAGAGTTTTATATGGGGTTTTAAGGCTTATATGAGTGTTTTAGTTTCCTATAACAGTTTTAAGGGGTTTTCATAGTGTACGACTATGTTTAATGAGGTTTTAAGTTTATTTCATTGGTTTTAATTAGATTTTTAATGGTTTTTAGTGGGGTTTAAGGGTTTTCAATGTTTGTATGGTTTTAGGGAGTAGTGAATAGGGTAAATGGGGTATTGTTTATGGTTTAGGGGTGAGGTAATAGGGTTTAGGTTTAGGGTTTAGGGTTTAGGGTGTTAGGTTTATGGATTTTCATTGTTTCTTACGGGTTTTTTCATGTTTTAAAGTATTTTGGTTAAATTTTATGGGTTTTTAATAGAATTTAGATAGATTTTTTAGTGTTTTTAATATTTTGAAAGGAGTTAAGGGTGTTTTATGTTAGTAAATAGGAAAATTGTGCATGGTTTTGGGTTTAAGGGTTAGGGTTGAGGGTTTGGGGATAAGGTTTTAGGGTTTAGGGTGTTGGGTATAGGGTATAGGGTTTAGTGTTTAGGGTTGAGGGTTGAGGGTTGATGATTAAGGGTGTAGGGTTTAGGGTTTTATATGGTTTTTAATGGTATTTTGATGGTGTTAAGGGTTTTTAATTGTTTTGGATGTTTTGTGAATGTATTATAAGGGTTATACAAGGGGTTTTAAGTGGTATAAAAGGGTTTAATAGAGTTTTGAATGGTTTTTAGGATTTTAAAAGGGTTTGAAGGCTTATTCATAGGTTTCTAAGTTTGAAAATGGGTTTTTAAGGGTGTTAAATGGCGTTTTAAGGGTTTTAAGGGTATTTGGAAGGTGTTAAGGGGTTTTAATTGTTATGAATGGGTTTTAATGGAAATTTATTGTTTAAAATGGGTTTTAAGGGTATTATAAGGGTTTTAAGGGTAGAGAATATATTTTTATGGTATTAAAGGTGTTTTTAAGGGTGTAGAGAGTAGGGTTTAGGGTTTATGGTGTAGGGTTATTAATGGTTTTTAAGGGTTTCGCATGGTGTGAATGGTTTTTAAGTGTTTTGGTAGGATTTTCAATGTATTTTTAAGGATTTAAAAGGGGTTTAAAGTTTATATAGGGATTTTAATAGTTACTGAGGGTTTAAAAGTTTTTTAATTGGTTTTTAGGGTTTTGTAGGGTTTTAAGTTTTTTATCAAAGGTTTTAGGGTGTAAAAGAGGTATTTAAGGGTAATCAATGGTGTTTAAGGGTTTTACATGGGGTTTTAAGGGTGGAGGGAAAGGGTTTAGGGTGTAGGAAGTAGGGAGTTGGTTTTAGGGTTTAGGGTTTAGGGTTTAGAGTTTAGGGTTTAGATTTTATGGTTTTAAATGTGTTTTAAGGGTATTTTCATGATTTTATGTCTTTTTAATGGTTTTTTTAGGATTTCTAATGTACTTTAAGGGTTTGAAATTAGTTTTTAAGGATTATATAAGAGTTTTATAAGGGTTTTAAGGGTTTTTTCATAGGTTATGAGGGTGTTAAATGGGAAAAGAAGGCTCGAGACTAAGTGAACTTTCCCATAAAATTTATTAAAAAAGAAGAAACTAAGAAAACGTTACAGGGGGATTTCAAACCTAGGTGTAAAACTCACCCTTCATATCAGACTCCACAAAACGTAGATATCATGACGTGGCAAAAGGCGACCATATTGAGCTCCTCTATACAATTGCCTACTTGGAGAGTTAATCGACAACAGATTTCACCTCCCGATAAGAATGTGTGACATGACGGTTCATCCCTTGACAAGAAGTGAGGCATTCCATCCATTGGGGAAGAATCTTCCAAGGGACTCACCCTAATTTGGTTTTAAGGACCTCCATCGCAAGCATAGAGTCTGATTCAAGCTAGAGAAGACTCCATTAAAACTAAACAACAAATTTAATTGCCTTCATCATGGCCCAAAGTTCAACTTCAAGGGCGCACCCATTCCCAATAAAACGATGAATGTAGCCTTTAACAAATCCAATGCGGGTAAGGAAAACCCCGCCACACCCTGAGAGGCCTAGTGCTCCCAGTTCCACACCATCCATGTTAACCATGATCCAGGAAGAAATCATGGGTATCTAGAGGATGAACTTAATAACCTGTAGTTTCTTTGACCTACCAGCAACACCAAGAAACTACAAAAGAATAAGATCATTCACATCATTTTCTATTGAGACAGACTGGATATGAGACGTCGTGTGAATTGTCGTATGGAGAATAAAAATACCACCATGGAAATAGAGCCATTTTTTGTTGAATGCAATCGCATTCTAGGAATCCTAGGTGTAGGAGGCAATGGCAGCGATGGCAACATGAAAGAAGTTTGACACCTACCTGCTGCAAGGCCAATTAACCAAACTTTCTAGCAGCTCAAAAAACGACATGTTTAAGCAGAAGGAAAACCCAAACAACATCTGCAAGTATTCCCAAAGTGCTTCTACAAACCTACATTGAAGAAAAGTGTGTTGAATGGATTACTTGACTCCAAGATAAAGGAAGCAGACCAAGGCCAAACTGTGTCCAACCCTTTGCAGTTTCCCTTAAATTGGAAACCAATTTTCTATAGCTTCCAGAGTAGAAGATGGTTAGCCAGAGGGATAAATGATATTCTCAAGCTTAAAAGCTAGGCTAGAGGATTTGGACCCTATGGAAATTTCGACTGATCAAAATCTTTCACATTGAGCTGCCCAATGTGATTAGGCTTTAGATTAAGGCGCGTATTTCAACAAAAATATATTCTTGAATCTTCATATAAATTTTTACTGGAAGGATAGCCTCAAACTGCCCCAATCGATGAGTTAATCAAGAAATAAACATGTCCCTTTAATCGATGGGAGTCACCATAGTATCCAATAGAGGCCTATTGAGCCAAGTGGTGGACCAAAAATTCATATCTGAGTGCTTCGAAACAATCCATTTTGATAGCTTCATAATGCATGTGTAAGAGCCTCAGATAGTTGGCCAAACAGAGGATAGAAAATATCCAAAAAACATCACAAATTTTCTCTGTAACCCTTTACCAGCAAAATCCCAAGCAATTATCATTATAATAAAGTAGACCCTAGGTGAATTTGTCAAGAAGGGTATCAGTAAATCTTTTAAGGTATTTGATTCCAAGCCCGCCCAGCTTAGTTGGATTAGTGCAATCCCCCCAATCCATAGAGATCAATTTTCTTTCACTGGTATAACCCATCCAAGAAAAGTTTATAATCTTCGCCTAAAGGGTTTTTATGAGGTTAACTAGACATCTGTAGATGGAGAATACATATGTGAACATAGAGGTAATAACTGAATTTATAAGACAAACTCTCCCGTCTTGAAAAAGACATTTGCCTTTCCATTTAGCAAGTTGTAAGATGATCTTGCTCATCGTGTTCTCAAGATAAATTCTCTTGACCCATACCCAAAAAAATCAGGATTCCTAAATAATCAAATGGGAGTGATACCCTCTTATCCCTAAGGTAAAGGGAAATGCGTAACTGCCTATAGGAGGAAATCCCCTCCCCAAAGACAATGGAGGATTTGCTCCAACTGATGGATTGCCCCTCAGCACATTCATAATAAAGGAATATCATTCCAATAGAGGACATATTATTCTTGTTAGACTACCTAAAGAGGAGGATATCATCAACATAAAGAAGATGGGACAACACCTAGAGGTATCTCCCAGCCTTTATTGGATTGAAAAGACTAGACTACATGAGATCAATGAGGCACCTGCTCAAATAATATTCAGCAATCACAAAGTGAATACTAGAAATTGGGCCCCCCTGCCTAACTCCACATGAGCATGGGAAGAACCCCTTAGGGGAGCTATTAATAAGCACTAACAATCTAGCACTATTTAGGATGGATGCCACCAACTTGATGAAGATCTCTGAGAAACCATATTTAGAGATCACTTGGTAGATAAAGCTCCACTTGATGGTATCAAAAGCCTTGGAAATATCTAGTTTTAAAAGCAAAGTTTCCATGTTTGGAGTGTTTCTTCATGATGTTGATACCCTCCGAGGCTATAAATAAATAATTTTGAATGTTCCTCCCGAGAACAAACCCAAATTGATTGAGGGGTAATAAGATCCCCCATAAGTCTCCCCATCCTCTTGACTATAATTTTGCTAATAATTTTTGGGATGGTGTTCCCAATAGTGACTAGCCAGAAATCTCTAATATCAATAGAGTTCTCTTTATTTTGAATTAGAATAATGAAATTAGCATTAGTGTCATGTGGAAAATAGCCGGAATGGAAAACTTCCCTAACAACATTCGTAATTTCCACATGCATAAGATCCTAGTAAAACATAAATAATTTGTTACTAAATCCGTCTGGGCCCACTTCACTTTCTATATGAAGAGAAAACAGACAAGATATTACTTCCTCCTTTAAGGGATCACATATTAAGTCTTTGTTTTTCTGGTCATCAACACAAGTCAAAATGGAGTCCATCAAATGGAGTGAGTACTCCCCATAATTATTAGTATATAGCTCCTAGAAATAATCCACCACTGCATTGGAGATAGCCACCTCAGAGGTAAAAGTGGACCCATGAATCCGAACCACATTCAGTAATTTCTTGGCCTTCTTTTCCCGTTGTAAATGATGAAAAAACATGGAATTACTGTCCCCATATTTGAGCCGCCTGATGTTAAACTAGTTCTTGGCCATCTTCTCCTTCAGGGCCAACAGATCATCCAGCCTCACATGAGCCTGAAGATCCTCCTGAGAGGGAAAAGACAGCTATTGATTGGAGTATTGGAGGGAGTCAAGCTGAATTTTAGCATCCTTAATATCCCCATCCATCTTGGAAAATGACAACATGCTATACTCTTTGAGAAGAGTTTTAATTTTTTTAGCTTGGATACCAGAATGAAGAACTGACTTCCATGGGAAAGGCTTATCCACCCATTGGTTATAATTTCCCTACAAACCAGAGTTATGATCCAAGCATTGTTTAACTTAAAAGGCAAGGGGGTGACCTTGAAGAAACCCTTGAGAAGTCAATAATGATATGTTTGTGGTCTGAGTGGAACTTGGGGAGGGTAAACCCAGAAATATCATAGAGTACACTACTATCACTGATATTGTAGAAGCACCTATCTAGCTTGCTATCTTGTCGTCCATTGATGGTAAATCTTCCCCATGTACAGGAGGCACCAGCAATGGGAACTTCAGTGAGGTCTCAATAATCAAGGCATTGAGAGAATTCCATAGCAGCTGAGCAGGAGAAGTTGGATCCAATCTTCTCATACAGCCTCAAGACTGTATTAAAGTCACCTATAACCACCCAGTTGCGATCAATGGACTCATATAGTTGAGAAATATTCCTCCACTGGACTCTTATCTTAGTGTAAGAGAAGGAAGAATACACAAAGGAAAGAAAGAAAGGAGTATCCTTAAGGATAATCCCCATGGTAATGACTTGGGGATTCTCCTCAAAAGACAGAACATGTACGTCATCATGTTTGATAACCCACAACGTATACAGACCACTGTCATTACATTATTTATCAACAAAGGAGTAAACAAGGCTTCCCTAATTGAAACCCCTCCAACTGTCAAAGGAGGTCATAGGTTCTGAAATTCTAATGATGTTAGGCCTTTGTTAAAGGATAAAATGCTAGAGGGATAAGGCAGTGATAGGATTCCCAAGCCCTTGGAAATTCCAGAACAAGATCCTCATTTGGTGAGGTAGGCATTGCCCCTCGCAGGAGGTGGGTTCTTGGAGCCAGGGGTAGCATGAGAAGCATTCACTTTTCCTTTTCCCTTTCTTCTTTGGATTTCTTATAGGATTATTATTAATAGAAGATTCTTCCACATCGGTGTTCTAGTACATGGAAGCAAGATCATCCACCAGTTCATAACCAACCACCTGGGGTTGAGCCTCATCAGGCTTGGATATTTCCATCTGGACACTAACCTCATCAGGTTGGTCCCCCACCTCATCAGACCAGAAGCTTCCACTGAGAGAGGTGAACCTGTTCAAGGGGAAAATTTGTCTAGTAACATCCCCTATCAGTGTATTTCGTGCATCCTTACCTAAAGAAACAATCATGAGGGATTCATCAATTGCAGACAAGTTAGTCTCAGGAACAATCTCCTTCAAAATATCCACTATAATGGCAAGCAACTCCACCAGTGCCTCCACCATCTCAAGTGTGGCTCTCATCACGGGAGATACAGGAGAAGAAGAAGCTGCAACTAGAAGCCCATCAGAGATGATAGCTACCCTCCCCATCAAAAATGTTTGGGGAAAGGTAACTACCTGGGGATCACTCGTAGAAGTGGTCCAATTAGAGTTAGAATTTAGGGTGAGTCGGTGAGAGTCATTCGGGGTAGCAGCGGCTTCATGTGGTTGAAGGGGCATCTCCTAGTAGAGATAGATGAAGAGGGGGCCTGTATCGAGGGTGACGTAGCATTAGGGCCCAGTTTGGGAGGCACCTCAGAATCCATCTTCATGTTATCTGAGGGTTGTCCGGGCACAGGAAAAACGGGGGAATGGGTTGAAACAGGAAGAACCTGACCCTTCCCCGCCTCGACACCATGATTCCTCCTTTAGGATGCTACATCATTCCCCTTAAGATGTCAAAAGGAGCACACCTTTATCATTTTGCAATCAGAAACAAGATTTCCAAGGAGATTGCAGTGAGAGAAGAGTTTAGGCCTCCTTTCATACTGAATTTCCAGAGTGAAGCTATCTTCTGGAGTGTTGAGCACTGCCTCCTCCACCAATGTGGATGCCAAATCAACCTCCACAAGGACCCGCGTATAATGACCATACCTTGGGTTATCTGTCTCGTTGTCAATGCAAATAGGAAATCCAATAGAGGTTGTTATGTCCCAGATGATCCGAGGGTGCCAGTAAGGCTAGCTCAGCTTACAAATCCAGATCCATACCTGTGCAGAGGTATTCTTAACATTCGATGAATCAATGTTCATATCCCAGTCTTGGATCTGGATGAGGCTAGGCTTTAGATTGAGAGATCTGAAATTCCATGCCCTCCTTTTCCATTCATCTGATGGGAATACAATGTGATAGAACCCTCTACCCATCACGATCATTTTCTATTCAGAGAATCCCTAAATGGTCATGATCCATTTGGTAAGGTTATAAAATTTCTATAGTCATTATCCCTTTAGAATCAACACCCATGCAATGATAGAAGAATGACATAAATTGATCCTTTCTTCCACTACCTCACGATTTTCCAAGACATGAGCCACCCGCCCTTTCCAGATCAAATGACTAGGAGAGGGTGCACCATAGTCTGAGAAAGTGAGTGAAGCCACCGATTTCACCGCCTCTACAAAATTTAACTTCGAACCCGATTCCACCGGACCCTCATGGACCACCTCTAGCAATGGAGGTGGATGCTTGCAGAACTGGAAGAGCTCATTGTGACCACACAGCTCTGGTTGAGCCAAAGCCAGATCTGTGATCTTTCGATCAGGTGGCCGTACGTTCTGGGGACACACTGAGCACCCATTATCGTCTATCTCCCTTCCTTGTTCCATCAGGGTTTAGGGTGTTAAATGGGGTTGTAAGGGTATTTCAATGGCTTTTAATGGGTTTTTAAGGTTTTTTAGTGGGGTTTAAATGGTTTTTAATGTTATTTTAGGTTTTAGGGAGTAGGGAATAGAGTTAAGGGGGTATGGTTTAGGGTTTTGGGGTGAGGTAGTAGGTTTTATGGTTTAGGGTTGAAGGTTTAAGATGTATGGTTTGTGGTTTTTCATTTTTTGTTAAGGGGTTTACATGTTTTAAAGGGTTTTTGCATTGTATTTCGAGGGTTTTCAATGGTATTTTGGTAGGGTTTTCAATTTTTGTTTCCCTCGGATTTCGGGGATGACCTCCTTTGATGGGAGGTTCAAACATTCTGATCGGTTTCTAATAGGCTTGTTCGTAGAACCAGAAACATCCAATGATTCCACATCCATTCGGACCTACTTTCCAAAGGTAGGTGCTCATTAGTTTATGGACTGATGAGGCTAAGGAATTTTCATTGGTCGAGAGGATGGTAGGTCAGACTCATCACACCTTTTTGAGGGAAATTATTGTCTACTCTAGGACTCTCTTTATAGATTCAAGTTATGTTCTTGAATCCTTATTACATTACCAAATATAAAATGAGTTTTCCTTTAGATCTGAAAATCAATGATCAATATGTAGGAAATTTAGAGAATATTTTATATGTATTCAAGGTTCTTCACTGATAAAGAATCATCTGTATTTGTCAGAGATTCTTAGTCAATGGTATCCTTTGATACATAAAAGTCTCTTGGTCCTTATGATGACCATACTGTTTTTAAATCCACTCAGTGGGGCACTTGAAGTTTATTTTCATTCAAAAGGACATGAATTACTTCAGAGTTGGGATCGAACCCACAGATGGTCTACATACGTATCCTTTGTTTATAAAAGGAATCAGAACCCATGTAGTTCGAGTAAGGTAGTATGATGTTTATGATTGATGGCTCAAAGAAGGATGTCATAATTACTTTTACACTCTATGCTCACGTGAGTCATGCTTGGTGTGAGAAACAGGAGGTATTGGTAAAAAAATTAGACAGTTGTGCCATGAAAGATGCAATCATAAGAAATAATGTGGGGATTATGTATGTATGACTGCCCAGATAAATGAAGGTTAGGATTTACTTTAGGGAATAAATCCAGGAACAGGGTCCATAAAGGTATATGTGCTTCATGGAGATTTTGAATACGCTAACTTGGGGCTTACTCCTGAAAAGGAGGCCCAAATTAGGAGAGGACTTATGATTGGGTTTTACTCCTTAAAAGGAATCCCATATCAAAGGTAAATTAGGACTGTTTAAGAGAAATTAAGACTGGGGCATACTCATGAAAAGGAGGCCCAGGTTAAGATATTTGAAAAATTAAGGGACTTGGGGCTTACTCCTGAAGAGGATGCCCATATTTTTAGACTGGGGCTTACTCCAGAAAAGGAGGCCCAGGTTAAGAGAACTATGGTTGGGGCTTACTCCTAAGGAGGATGCCCAGATTTGAGAATTATGACTGGGGCTTATTCCTGAAAAGGAGGCCCAGGTTAAGGGGTTCTATCATCTTAAAGGATGAGGTTGAATGAATGAAATCTCAATTTTTTAGTGACATAAAGATGTGTAAATCACTAGGTTTTGAGAGATATTCCACAGAGTTCCTTTCAGATAAGGATTCAAAATCAAGAAATCATGCCATAAATGGCTTTGAAGAGTGTCTTGAAGATTGAATCAAGAATTAGAGAGGTGGAATGACTTAAGAGGGGTGAAAAGGGCAAGTAGGGCACCCAAAAAGGCAGGGGCGTGCAAGTCCTGGCAGGCGCGCAAGTCCTGGTCGCGCAGGTATACCTGCGCGGCACATGGGTACCTACGCGACGGTTAACCAGCAAGGTAATACTTGAGAGACTATTGGTTAAAGCATTTATAATCATCTTGAGGTTCTTCCAGAAGCGGGGCACACAAGTTCTATTGAAGGAGTAAGGCGGGTCGCAAGTGTGGCCTTTTCCCTTAAGGGATGGCCACTCAGGCGCGCAAGTGTTGATGAGTTTCAACACTTAGGCCTTCCTCTCCCTCTTTATATCTTCCGTTCTAGGTAATAAATTACCTTAGAAGTGTTTCAGAAGCTTTGAGAAGAGACTAGGGCGCTGGGAGCTCAAATCTGAGTTTCTGGAAAAAAATCCTCCCTCAAATGGGGGGCCCACAGGGTCTATTTATAGGCAGGAGAAGACCCCAGGCAGTTATCACATAGGTCGCGCAAGTCACTTGCGCAACCATCATGTGTCACTCAAGTGGACTTGCGCGACTATGAGGGAACTTGTGCGACCTATGGGCAATGTTCTCCTTGTTCATCCCTTTATCGATTTTTGATATTTTCTTCAAAGGATGAATCAATTTGTGCTAAGTCATTTCCATTTACATTATTTTGGACTCTGTGACGAAAAAGGAGAATAAAAAAAAGTCCCCCCTCAGAGTTGGATCTGAAAGAAATGAGGATGTGACTCTGAGGAAAAAGAAGACATCCAAAGGAAAGGGGCGGGCAGGTGAGAGTCGTGCAGCTGTCATCGCGCAGGGGTATGACCTTTAGTCATGCAGGGTATGGCGCGCAGGGTTCTGGCCGCATCTATAAATAGAGGGCTTCACTTTCGTACAAAGCATCCAGATTTCAAACCTTCGAGCTCTCATCACGTAGGTCACCTTCACCGCACAAGTTTCTCTTTTTTCTGCTATTTCTTTGCCATCGCGCTGATGTGTAGGTATCTGGACCTGCGTGGTGATACTTGCGCGCTAAATACTTGTACGGCATCTCCATACTTGCGTGCCAAGTTTTAGACTTGCGCGCCTTAATGACTTTGCCATTTTTCTCGAATTCTTTCACAAATTTTATGAAAAATAAACTTACTTAAGAGTTAATTATTCATCCTTTGTGCAGATTCAATGGCTTCTAACAGAATCAGAATGGCTGATGAACTGGCTAGCAAGCGGATTGATGACATGATTAATATTGTTGGCCATGATTACTATGATATCTGTGACAACACTCTCCCAGATTTGGCTAAGTACTTGAAGAAATATCATCTTAATTTCCCATAGAGAATCTACCTGTCCCTGTATGGTCATGGTCATCTGCAAGGAGTCAATGTTCCAAATGCAAAGAACTATACACATGAAATGCAGCTGCACTGCTACTCCTCTATTTCAGTTATGCTGTGCATTAAGAGCAACAACAATGGTGTGAACTTCCAAATTCTTCCTCCATGTCATTTCCTTGCAGATATGAAAATGGCAAACCCATGGGCTGAAATATTTTCCACTGCTGTTTGGTGGAGAGAAGACAAACATGGTATTAGAGCAATATCTGAAAAGAGTACTCTCTCCAAATGGCTCTTTACTTCCAATGCTCCATTCTCAAATCCATGTATCCTTCTTCCAAGTCTCTTGGACAGAAACAGAGTCACTGTTTGATCAGCAGAAAATTTTCTCAAACCGCACTCAAGGACATCCTTTTACAATTGTTCCAAGAAGCGCTGGTATCACTACATCTCTTATTGTATCCAGTTGAATGAATGAATTCCAGGTGGTTGCTGATGAATCTCGGGATGTCGTAAATCAAATGAAGAGTTATGTTGAAAGCCTCTTTTAATTCTTGAAAAAGAGAAGAGACTCCAGTCTGTGGATGTCCTTTTATATCCTATGTATCAATGAAAAAACACTTTCATCTTCAATCATTTGTAAGCATTCTATTTTGCTATATGCTTTAGATTTTACCTAAGCCAATGGGCCTAGCAAGCATAGTTTGATTTTTACTAGGATTAATGTAAATAACCCTACAAACTTGAACCTTTTTATTGCTCAATATTACCTAAATCATACAAAATGTATATTTAGTGAGATGGGAACTTGACTTTTATTCATAGTTCCTTTGTCTTTTGTGGGAAGTTTAAATTCATGCACGTCGGACATAAAAAGGCTAATGTTTAAGGTCGAAATAGATTTGACCGAATGAATTATAATTGACTCAATTCCTTGACAATTCATCTGAAAACATAGTATCATACTCAAGTATGAGGGAAAAATATGTAAACTATGACTTACAAATATTTAAATCTGAGGAATGATATGAAAAATAGCTAAAAGGAATTAGAAGAAGTAGTTCCCAAGAATGATGTTACCATTATTTAACAAACCCGTTAGGGGGTTGAATTATGCAGGGCCACCTAAGGGAATTGGATGCATAGTTAAATAAAATAGTATCTTTTGGCTAACAAGTCTGTTATGTAGACTATTTATGCAAGGCCGCCTATGGGCATGTACTGCATAGTCAGGCAAAAGAACTCTAAGAAATTTACTTTCCTAGTGCTAAAATCCAGTGAAAGTTTATGGAGATTCAAATTTTCCAAATTATAGAGTTTGCTGTATGGAAAGAGGTACTTGAATATGGAGAAGATATTTCCAAACCAGATTATCGAAGAACTGAATAGATATCACTCCTACAAAGGTCTAACCCAAACATAGGGAAGGATAATATAAACCATATACTTGAATACTTTCAGATCATGAAAAAGTATATGGGACAAATATGTTAAGGATGGCTGTTTTTGCGGATCCCTACATACTGTCATTTAAGAAAAATAAGGACAAAAGAGGCATTCTTCCCAAGAATGAAGTTACCACTATCTGACAAACCCGTTAGGGGGTTGAATTATGCAGGTCCACCTAAGGGCATTGGCTGCATAGTCAGATAATAGTATCTTTTGGCTAACAAAGCTGTTATGTAGACTGTTTATGCAAGGCCACCTATGGGCATGTGCTGCATAGTCAGGAAAACGAACTGTCAGAAGTTTGACATTTTTGTTACTAGAAGTCGTGAAAAGGGTTATGAAGATCTGAAAATATTTAAGGTTTGGATTATGACACATAAAGATGGGTATTGTCCAATGTATACAGAGATACACAGATCAATGATAATCATAATCATGTTGTGGCTGGGTCCTGAATTGAAATGTTGGACTTCACTGCGTATCCCATAATGATGAGAATCAAGCCATACGTAGTTCTTAAACTACAGTTTAACATCGTGTGGTACAAAAGGATTAGATATCTTAGTTTAGGGTCATAGAGAATGGACCATTATAATAAATACACAGTGTGTGTTTTCATGGGGACTTTTCAGCCAAGGGGCTGAAAGTGGAATTTGGGGTTAGGCCCAAAGACTTAAGGCTGGATTCGAGGGACACTCGAATATTCCTACGTATCCCATAAGGATGGGAATCAATCCCACGTAGTTCTACAAATACCCTTTGTACAAATTTGGTTCGTACATGTGAAGGGTGAAAGGGGAATTTAGTACAATGATGGTTTAACCCAAGATAAAAGGTTTGGGAGTTGCCATGTATGCACGTAGTCTTTGAAATGAAACATGATTGAAAAATCAATGTAAATAATGGTTCCCTCCCAGGTGAGGGTATCAAAGAATATTGTAGTTTATTGTCATACTGGACAAAATTGTTGTGTAGTTTAACGTCATATAGCAAGGATGAAATTGAACCAATGTAAAGATATTGATTCTAAGGGCGGTTTCACGAATTAACATCATATGAGATGGAGATGAACCGATGTGAAGAGATTGGTTTTCGGGTTGAACCTTGGGAGGTTGCCTACATACCCAGCCCAGAAGGCAAGGATCAAAGTCCATGTAGTTCAATTAAAGAATGAATTAATGATCAAGTTGTTCTTGGGGACAATGACCTAAAAAATGATGTTGTTGGGACTTACACATGGTTAGCGGCCCAAAGAGAGTGTTATAGTTGAGGTTTGCTCTAAGATCACGTGAGTCATACTTGGTGTGAGAAACAAGAGGTAACAACAACCTTAATGATGCATATTTTAATGTCATGTAGGACATATAAAGGGACTATGCAGTTTAAAGTCTTGCAGTTAGGACTATTGGTGTTGCACAGTTTAGTGTCATGTAGCAGGGACAAAGTATAGTTTAATGTCATGTAGGATGTATCACAGACATTCTGTACAGTTTAGCGTCATGTAGTTAGGACGATGGGGACAATATAGTTTAACGTCATGTTGGACGAAAGGGGGACTGTGCAGTTTAATGTCATGCAGTGAGGACAAAATAGTACACCATTTAACGTCATGTTGGATGGATTGGGGATTTTTTCAATAGTTTAGCATCATGTTGGACGAAAGTGCGAATAGTTTAAGGTCATATGCATGGACCGTGGATGGTGCAGTTTAATGTCATGCTGGACAAAAGTGTAGTTTAATGTCATACAGGACCTTTGATGATTATGTAGTTTAACGTCTTTCCGAACGTAAGGGACTTTTATACAGTTTAGCGTCATGTAGTTAGGACATCATAGTTTAACATCTTGCTAGACATAAGGGACTCGTAAATAGTTTAGGGCCATATTCATGGACCGTTGATGATGCAGTTTAAGGTCATATTGGACCATTGATGTAGTTTAAGGTCATAAAGGACCTAGTTACAGTTTAAGGTCATACTGGACCATTTAAGGAACTTTTTCACAATTTAACGTCATGTGGGACGAAAGTAATACAAATATTTTAAGGTCATATATATGGACCATTGCCGTATAGTTTAACGTCATATAGCAAGGACGAAAGAGGGACTATGCAGTTTAATGTCATGCAGTGGGGACAAATTAGGGAATTTTTTTCCATAGTTTAATGTCGTGTGGGACGAAATTAATACAAATAGTTTAAGGTCATATGTATGGACCATTTATGTATAGTTTAACGTCATATAGCAAGGACGAAAGAGGAACTTTGCAGTTTAATGTCATGTAGTGAGGACAAATTAGGGAATTTTTTTCCCATAGTTTAACATCGTGTGGGACGAAATTAATACAAATAGTTTAAGGTCATATGTATGGACTGTTGCTGTATAGTTTAACGTCATATAACAAGGACGAAAGAGGGACTTTGCAGTTTAATGTCATGCAGTGAGGACAAATTAGGGAATTTTTTTTCCCATAGTTTAATGTCCTGTGGGAAGAAATTAATACAAATTGTTTAAGGTCATATGTATGGACTGTTGCTGTATAGTTTAATGTCATATAGCAAGGACGAAAGAGGTTTTGTGTTTATACAAAATACTTCTTAAAAAATATGGCATTGGTTGGAGCAGTGATGAGTTCTCCATCCCTTGAGATTAATGAATAAGCTCCATTGGAGTAGACCCTATGTATTGAATAAGGTCCTTCCCATTTTGGATCAAGATTGGGAGGTTTCTTTCCTGGTATCATTGGAGTTCTGATAACTAATACCAATTCTCCCTAAGTGAATGAATGAAGACGAACTTTTTTTGTTAAAAGATCGTGTTATTCGATTCTGATAGACTTCCAAGTGGTGCAAAGTGCACAATCTTTTCTCATCTAACCATTCCAATTCATTTAATCTCTTTTGAGATTGTTCATTTGTAGATGATTGATCACAAATGAAAATTCTGAGCGAGGGTAGTTTAACTTGAATGGGCAAGACGGCTTCCATTCCATATACCAATGAATATGGAGTTGACCGAGTTGCAGTGCGGGTGGTAGTCCGATAAGCCCATAAAGCATGAAAGAGTTTATCAGGCCATGACCTCTTATCTTTATCCACCATCTTTTGCAGTATATTTGAAAGAGTCCTATTAAAGGCTTCTATCTGGCCGTTGTCCGCTGCATGATACCGAGATGAATGGTTCGATTTGATGTTGTATTTCTGATACAACTTCTTCACCTCGGATGAACAGAAGTTGGTGCCATTGTCCGTCAATATAGTATGAGGGACACCAAATCTGGTAATGATGTTAGACTTGATGAAGTTAACAATTCATTTGGAACTGACTTCCTTGAGAGGTATTTCCTCTGCCCATTTGGAAAAGAAGTCAGTAGTAGTAAGAATGTACTTAAACTTCTTGGCCGTAGCCGAAGGGTAAGGTCCCACCACATCCATTTTCCATGTGGCAAATGGCCATGAGTATTTAGCTGTATGAATCTACTCTGGAGATTGATGAATGAAGTTGGCATGTACTTGGCATGAATGACACTTCTTTGTCAAATCGACACAATATCGTATCATTGAAGGCCAAAAGTATCCAAGCCTTCGAATCTGATCAGACAGTCTATGTCCAGACTGGTGGGCACCATAGACTCCTGTATGCACTTCTTTCATGACAGCCATTGTCTCTTCACAATCAATGCATCTGAAGAGAACTCCATCAAAACCACGTTTGTAGAGAATTTTCTCTAGGTGATCTGGGTTATCATAAAGAGTAAAATTGACCACACGTCGCTGGATTGGTTCTTTCTCAGCTCTATCAGGTGGAAGTGTTCCATTTTGAAGGTATTACCTGATAGGTGACATCCATCCTGTAGTATGACCATATGGTTCAGGAATGGGACAAATTTCATTAATTTCCTCTATTCTGATTCAAACATAGGGTGAAATTGCACGATGGTGGGCAATACTGATGGTTTTCTCATCCTGATTTGGATTTGCCAGAGCGGTGGCTATATTAGCTAGTGCATTAGCTTGAGCATTTTTTGATCTTGGGACATAAGAAAATGTTAGTTCCAAAGGTAATTCTGTCATTAACTCTCTGACGTAATCATACAAAGGGATCAGTTCTTCTTTTCTGATGGCATAATCCCCATTGACTTGTTTGATTACCCGGTCTGAATCACCTTTCACCTTTAAGTGATTCACTTGTGCTTGAAGTGCTAATTCCAAGCCTACGATGAGAACTTGGTATTCTGCTTCATTATTGGTACCACCTTCCCACAATAATAAGGAATAAGGTAACACTGCCTTTTCTGGAGAAATGAGCACAATTCCTAAGCCAACATTGTTGAATTTAGGATTTTCAATTTTCCTCCCTGTTGGACTTCTAGAAGCACCATCAAAATACATTTCCCATTCCTGAGGACTTTCTTCAATAGAGAAGAATTCCTCATCAGGGAGTTCAATATCAGAAGATGTGTCTTCCACTGAAGGGTGTTCAGCCAGGAAATCATCCAGAGCTTGGCCCTTTATCACATTTTGAGATACATACTGAATGTCGAATTGCTACAAAATAACTGCCCACCTTGCCAGACATCCTGTAAGCATTAGACAACTAAGGATAAATTTGAGCGAGTTATTGCGAGATACCAATTGGACCTCGTGATGTTGCAGGTAGTGTCTCAAATTCTGAACTGCAAAGATTAATGTCAAGCAGCACTTCTCAATACTTGAATACCGGGTTTTTGCTTCAAGCATGGTTCGACTGAGATAATAGAGGCTGTTTTCATTCCCAGAATCATTCTTTTGAGCAAGAAAGGCACCCAATGATCGCTCTAGAGCTGTCACGTAGAGGATAAGTAGTCTTCCTTAAATAGTTGGCATGAGTACCGGTGGACTCAAGAGGTATTTCTTGAGAATATCGAATGCTTCTTGACATTCTTTATTCCACTGGTAAGTGACTCCCTTCTTCATCAATTTGGTGAAGTGTAAACTTTTGTCTGCTAAATTGGAGATGAAACGCCGAATATAGGCTAAGTGTCCTTAAAGTCCTCTTAATTGTTTCAAATTTTGAGGAGGTGACATACCAAGTATTGACTTGGTCTTCTCAGGATCGACTTCAATACCATGATGGCGTACAACAAAGCCAAGAATTTTCCTGAGGTTACCCCAAAAGCACATTTTAAGGGGTTCATCTTCAAATTATGTTTTCGAAGCTTGCGGAATATGACTTCCAAATCAGCCAAGTGATTAGAACGTTGTTTGGATTTAACTACCAAATCGTCTACATAGAATTCAACAAACTTCCCTAAGAAGGGTTTGAAGATACGATGCATGGCACGCTGATAAGTTGCACCTGCATTCTTTAAGCCAAAGGGAATTACCCGGTAGCAAAACACACCCTGAGGGAATCTGAAGGTTGTAGATTCCTCGTCTTCTGGGGCCATTAGGATTTGATTATATCCGGAATATCCATCCATGAAGGAAAGTTCTTCATAGATAGTTGTTGCATCAATTAAAAGTTCTGTAATCGGAACTGGGAAATCATCCTTAATACAATGCTGATTAAGATCTCTGTAATCGATGCAAACTCTAATTTTTCCGTTCTTCTTCTTTATAGGGACAATATTAGCCAACCATTTGGGATATTGAACTTCTCTGAAGAAGTTATATTTGATAAGCTTATCCACTTCATCTTCAATTTTGGAAGCATAAGTTGGGTGTGTTCTTCTCGCGGCTTGTTTAAATCCTCGATGTTCTTCTGGTAAACCAAAATGATGAGTAGTAACATCAGGATCAAGCCCGGGCATTTCTGTATAGTTCCAGGAAAATATATCTCTATTTTGATTTATAAAATAAATATACATCTCTTGCTCTTCAAGAGTCATGGCCGCACTGATTAAAGTGGGGCGTGGATCTTCTTTTGTACCCAGATTTATTTCTCTGAGTTCATCCACAGTGGTAGAGATACCCTCTTCAAATGCTGGAGGAGAATCTCTGAGATTTTCCTCTTATTCTTCATCATGTATTATTTCTTCCGTTTCTACTTGCATATTAGATGATAAAGTAGAATTTTCATGATCCAAAGAGATGTCAAAATTTGCATATCTTGAAGAAGAAGCTTCCATTTCCGACCTGATTGATGATGAAGGGTCTTCTTTGGGTAATAAAGAGGAGATGATGGATTGAGAATCGACATCACTGTTCACCTCCGATGTTGCTATAACATCTTCTGGACTAATTGGAGAAGCATAGACTTGTTGGATTTCAGCAGATGAAATGAAGACGTCACCATTTGTGCTTTCATCACTGCTTGGTAGATTACCAATTTCTCCCATGTTGTCTGGCTCAATTTCTGTAATTGACATTATGGATCTTTCCATAAGAGTATTTTGATTTGGGTCTATCTTTTCAATTTGACTGATAGGCAACACATAATCTGTACTCACATGTGTAAATGGATTTACTAGAATTTTCTCCAAACCATATGGAGAATTAACTTTGGTAATCTCCTTTGTTGCGGATTTCTCCCTTCCCTTCATGTGATAGAATTCCGCATCAATGTATTGAGACTCACATGTCTTGAATGGGGCCTTATCACCATACAATGTCCCAACATGACCATCGAAACAATATTTGAGACATTCATGGTATGATGAAGGGATAGCCGCATGTTGATGTAGCCAAGGTCTTCCAAGCAAGATGTTGAAGGCTGAGTCTTGATCAACAACCATGAAATCTGAATTGGATAAAAGATCTCCAAACTGAGTTATGAGTGTAACTTCACCCAGTAGTTCTTGTTCATTTTTATCATATCCTTGTAACATCATGGTAGAAGTAGATAAATCAGATTCGGTGAGGCCCAATCGACGAAGTGTACGAATGGGCATGAGGTTGACTCCTGAACCATTGTCAATGAAAGTTCTTCGGACGTCTACGCCATTGACCTTGACAGACAAGTACAATGGTCTAATATGTCCATGCACAACATCATATTCATCTTCATCAGTAAAATATATTATTTCATGGAATTCTGCAGGATTATTCTCTATGTGATTGACTTCAGGTGCAGCAATTTCAGTTTCAAACTCCTGAGAACTTGACAAAGCCCCGATGAGTGCTTCCCGAAGATATTTTGATAGATTCAGAGCATCCAGAATTGATAACTTGGCTGGTACTTGGGCCAAGTGTTTAAATATATCATACTTTTTATTTGAGAGGTCTGCATTTCCCAATAGGAATATGTGGTTTAGCAGGTACCTTAGAAGAATATGATTTGGAAGTTAATGCATCTTGTATCGGGATAGAAGTTGGCAATATTCCTGGTTTTGGAAGATTAGACTGATTAGATCCATTTACTTGCTGAGAGGAAGAAGATGGAACCTTCAACCGGTCTTCCAAAATAACTGTGCCAGGACTGAATTTTCTATTGGTAGAATAACTTGCTTGTTCTTGCTGAGCTCGCTGAAGGACTATACCACGAGTTTATGTTGCGTACACAGTTCTAGCAGGGGTAGAATTGGAATAGTGGCTTCTGAAAGATCCACGTCTTCCCCTGTATCCTGAGCCCCTAGAAATTCCTCTGATTCCCCTATTTGATACAGGGAATTCAGGCTCATTGAAATCAAAACTGCGAATGGAATATGGATCTGTTAATTGAATCATATTAACAGAACCAAAGATTAACTCTTCGTCTGATGAAGAATCTGCCTGATTAGCCTGTTCAGGCTATGCCATTTGGTGGGGCGGTGCCCGTGGCTTTGAAGTACATGGCATGAAGTCCACCAAAGTCAAAGACAACTTAGGCTTTGACACATACTCATCTTCTTCTGATTCAATTTCTTTCTTTGAATCATGTTGTTTCTTTGAGGAATTTCCCTCTAACGACGAGGGTTTTGCCTCAACATTCATGGCATAAGACACAATTTGTTTCTTTAATTGTGTTCACAAAATAGCATGAGTTTGATTGATTGTCTTTCTGACCATCCAATCATCATACTTCTGTGCATTTTTGCTTTTAACTTCTTTCCATTCGCCTTTCTCCTCTCGAACTGTAGCAGTAACACATGCTACCTGAGCTGAAGAACCTTTCAGTTTGACTTGTCTTGAGTCGACCATCTTTTGCAGGAGGTCTTTGAAGACAAAACACTCCTGGATGGGATGCCCCAACATTTGATGAAGAGGGCAATAATTGGGACGGTCTTCATCTCCTTTATTTTTGGCCTCTTGGGCATTGCAAATTGAACCAAATTGTTTTCCAGAGCCAAAATTAAATAACCAGGAACTTGTTCATTTCGAAAAGAGTATATTTTTCTCTTCAGATCCTCAAATTGTTTTCTTCTTTGATCTCTTTGATCGTATGGACGAAACAGCCTTTTTTGTTGGCGCTCAGAAGGTGGATCCCTTCAAGAAGATGAAGGTTTTGAGGTAGAAACAGGTACAAGTTCTTGTTTAAGCATAACTTTAGCAGTTTCTTCTTTACTCATTCTCCTTCCTGGCGTGTGTAATTCGTCATGCAGATTTTCCACACAGATTGGAAAAAAAATCTTTTTGAGGGAGTGCTAAACTCAAGGAATATGTTAATCACTTCCATCAAGCAATGAAATCAGAGACCCTTTTATTCTCCCTTTGCTTACAGTTTGTAAGATCGAAAACTGTTGTCTTTGGCAATGTTGAGCTGAACTGAAGGAGGAATGTTTTGCAAAGATCCTCCCATTCGGTAATTGACCGGGATTGCAAGCTTGTATACCAGACAAAAGCTGGTCCTTGCAAGGTTCGCATGAAGCATCTGAGTTTCACTTCTTCTTGCTGCTCCGAAGTTCCCATCATAGGATCGAAACAAGACACGTAATGCGTCAAATGATATTCCGGATCGCCTGGTCCATTGAAAATAGGGAATACAGGGTTCCCAAAACTGGATGGAGGAGAGATTGAATCTACCCATTCGGGGTAAACTTTCCTTTCTAGTTGAACTTGCGCACGTTTCCCTTCCATAGTTTCTAACCGAGCTATTAATGACTCAATAGTAGTTATTAACTTTTGAGAAACATCCGGTTGAACTTGGACATGGGTAGGTGCAATGACTGGAGCTTGGACAGATGTGGCGATTGGTGCTGCAACTGATGGTAGCACTGCCAACTGTTGTTGCACTTGACCCGTAGGATTAGAATTGTGAGGGTGTACTGATAGAGGAGGATATTCTTAATCCATCTCAGTAGCTACAACAAATTCCTTTGGCTGACTGACTCCAACATGCTTAAGAAGAAGACTACTCTGAAGTAGTTCTACATTCAACCTTCTTAATTCCTTCATTTCTTCCTCCTATTGTGAAAACCTTTACTCTAGTGAGAGCGATTCACCTTCTCCAGAGGAAGGATATGTAACCTGGTTCTTTCCCTTTCCTTTGTTGGATCCTTTTTGGAGAGGGGGAAGTGGGTTACTCGAAGGATTACCTAGGTTCTAAGTAATCCTTTGACTTCGTGTACGCACACCTTCTTCATTTGTGTCGGTCCACACATCTTCTTGAGTAGGAACCTCTTCATCTGAGTCCCCTGAGTGAGCCTCATCTGGTGGATCAACAACAATGAAATTGATGACATTGATTGATGCATAACTCATCACATCCCTTCTATCAGCATTTTTGTGATATTGTCTTCTTCCATTTCTTTGATGAGACATTGCCTTTTGTTGATTCGATCCCTCAGGAAATTCTTGATGAACCGTAATTTGGAGGGAATCTCCTAATAATTTGGATCTTCGTTCCTCTTGAGGATTCTTCCCCAATCGAGAAAAAATTGACTTTCTCTAAGGAGGGGATTGATGATTTGAAAAAGTCCCCAGTCCAGTGGACTGGGGATGTTCCTTCTCAACTCCTCAAATCTTATTTGTTGATTCCAAGGGTTGGTTTAAAAGAGTCCCCAGTCTGGAGAGCTGGGGTGGCTCTTGACATTCTATGTATGAGACTTTCTTAAAAGCTCTCCTAATCTTGCGAAACTTAGTCCACAAATTATCTAGATGCATTAACCTGTATCCACTTTTATCACCCGGTTCAAAAGACCGTTGGATGATTTCTGACACTTCTGTCACTTGGTGACGTGCTTGCTCCAAACGAGAGGCATGTTCAATATTATAGTTTGCTTGATGAAAGAGTAATTCAACAACTTGTTCTCTGTATTATTGATTTTGAGAGGAACTAGTTGAAGCCTCTTCTTGGTCAAGATTTTGATTACAAACAAAGCCCATTGACTGTGGCCGGCCATGGGCAATAACATTGCATGTTACCATTTTCGGCGGGCTTTGCTGACTAGAGAGCACCGTGAAATGCAGTGATCCATGAACACCCCATCCTATGACACGAATACCAGATGGGGCATTGGAAATTAACTGACGCAATCTTCTTAATGCGCCAAAGAATGAACGTTGAAGGTCTCTCTGCTACTTTTCAGCCTTCAGATATCGAGAGACTGATAGAGACGCCAAATCAATCTAACGTTGTAACCCTTCTATTATCTTAAGATGATTTTAATATTCATCATAAGATAATACTTTCTTTTTCAACTGACAAAGAGTTTTCCATATGTTGAGACGAATATCGTGAATTTCATCTTCCGTTAACATTTCTGTAATGTCATATTGAGAGTCAGCCAGAGGCCAAAACATGACCGGCACTTCAACTTTCGCCAACTGTTTTATCATGTTCAGCATTTCCTCTTTATCATTTGATGAAGATTCTTCTACCTGATTTGACTAGAGTTGGTGTTTCCTTGTTGCTTCATTGGATTCAACAGTATTGGTAGAGAAATCATTGATCAAACTAGAAGATTCATGACTTAGGATTGGTTCGGATAATGATCTACACCTTGGGCTATCTTCTGATTGAGAAAGTATTTCACATTCTAGCGATGAAGCTTCATACATGACTGGTTTCTCATTTTCAAGTGCCTCAAGATAAGAGGGATTTCTCGGAACTACATTGTCCACTGGAGCATTTTCCGGGAAATATGAATCACTACTGCGGAGAGGACTTTCACAGCGAAATTCATCATCATGGGGAGGACCACCATAATGGGTTACAGCAAAAGATGAGATCTCTTGCTCCTTGGTCTTCTGACCACACTGAGGGTTCTTATGGCTCTCATCTGAAGATGAAAATTAGAGATAGACCGAATTGTCATGAAGCAATCCTTCATGAGGAAGTGTCTGTTGAAGAACTTCAGAATTAATGTTTCCACTATTGGGAAATGATGGAGTAAAAACTTGAATTTCAACAGATAATTGTCTGAGGGCTTCAAGAACTCCAGCATCGAGCAAGACCTTATTACAGATTGGCTCTTGATCTCCCGACTATGTTGGGCGAGTCTTTTTCTTAGACGCCTTCTTACTCGCCTTGGAAACCACTTGTTGATGAAAGTGGCTGCTCTGAGCAGGTGTATATTCCTGATCAGGAAAGATGGTCAGGTTAGGCTGACGATCTCCACTCAAATCAGGTGTATGTTCCTGACTTGGTTGTTCGTATGATATGGGGGAGTATGCCCCAAAACCCTCTTGGAATAGAACAGATGTGTGTGTCTGTTATGGAGTGAATTTTTGATGTGTCACTCCACTGGTAGGGATAGATTTATGTGTCATTCCATGAGATTCCACTGAAGTTGTTATAATATCATGGCAGGCATCTAGAATATGAGCAGGGATTTGCTTCTGCTCTTTCACCATTGATAGAATATGCTTGGTGACTTCAGCTGCCGAAACGAGAATATACATCCATTCTGGGATTGGAGTAGGTGTATGTGCCTGCCCTTTTCCTCCTTTTCCTGTCAGTGAATCCTGATAGTACTCAAGTGTGGGGGCAGAGAGTTGAGTCTGCCTCCTATTTGTTGTCGGGGATTTCCGACTAACTTCTCTGAATGCTACCAAGTGAGACTATTGGTAGGCTTGATTAGTACTAGCAGGTGTATGTGCCTGTTGATTACACTTCGCCAAACGTAGTTGACGAGATCCATCATATGGAGTCAGACGAGCCTGCTGACTAGATGATGATGTATAAACAGGTGTATGTTCCTGCCTATAGTACTCCGCCGGAATTGCTTGGTGGGATTGGCGTGATGTTGCTAGATGATTCTGCTGGACAACGGAATTAAAATGAGAAGGTGTGTTTGCCTGCTCGTTGCTTTCCACCAAGTTAGGTTGGTGGACTTCTCCAGAGATGGCCGAGATGAGAACCTGCTCACTGTTAACTGGACTTCGCCTCTGGCGATTCGTCTTGCCTGCTCGGGTTTGAGGAACCTGAGCCAAACGCCTGGAGTTAGTACCCTCATCATGTTGAGGGCGCACTGCCGCACGAGTCTGGCGGCGATTGTTGGTGGGATCCCTTAGGAAGGACTCCTATCTGTTTGAATTAAGGCCTTGAGGGACCTCCTCATTCACCTCCCCAGAATAAGGGAGCGAATGGTGATTGCGTTCTGGGGATAACGACCCTAAACGGTTGGAGACGGTATTCAGCACCACCTGCTTCTTGATCACTGGTCGTCGTTGTTTGGACGACCGATGTGAGTTGTTTACTTGGAGGGCTTGTCAGGCAGCCTCCAGAGTTGGGATGGTACCGTATTGATGGTACTCCTTAACCAGTGCATTTGATACCCATCGTTGAAGACGCTGAGTAGGTGATATCGTCCTTAGATCGGACGACGATCCAGCAGGGGTAGAAGCAATGTCATTTTCAGTATAAGTATTCACAGGTGTGAACTTGAGAGCAGCCATTCTAGAAATACAGAAGATCTTGGAAAAGAGTTCCTGTTTGATATAACATACGTAATCAAGATAAATTCATCCACTACATTTTTTGGATGAGCACATATGTCAATGATTGTTTTTTTTGCCCTCTTATTGAGTTTTAAATTGGGGCCTAACAAATAGGTAAAACATCATTTTAACTTGGTTAAGGATTCACGTCGGGTTCACCATTTTTTGTTTCCCTCGGATTACGGGGATGACCTCCTTTGATGGGAGGTTCAAACATTCCGATCGGTTTCTAACGGGTTTGTTCATAGAACCAGAAACATCCAATGATTCCACATCCATTCGGACCTACTTTCCAAAGGTAGGTGATCATTATTTTAGGGACTGATGAGGCTTAGGAATTTGCATTGGTCGAGAGGATGGGAGGTCAGACTCATCACACCTTTTTTAGGGGAATTATTGTCTACTCCGGGACTCTCTTTATAGTTTAAGTTATGTTCCTGAATCCTTATTACATTACCAAATATAAAATGAGTTTTCCTTTAGATCTGTCAATCAATGATCGATATGTAGGAAATTTAGAGAATCTGTTATTTGTATTCGAGGTTCTTCACTGATAAAGAATCATCTGTATTTGTTATAGATTCTTAGTCAATGGTATCCTTTGATACGTAAAAGTCTCTTGGTCCTTATGATGACCATACTGGTTTTAAAGCCACTCAGTGGGGCACTTGAAGTTTATTGTCATTCAGAAGGACATGAATTATTTCAATGTTGGGATCGAACCTGCATATGGGCTACCTACATATCCTTTGTTTATTAAAGGAATCAGAACCCATGTAGTTCTAGTAAGGGAGTATGATGTTTATGATTGATGGCTCAAAGAAGGATGTCATAATTACTTTTACACTCTAAACTCACGTGAGTCGTGCTCGGTGTGAGAAACAAGAGGTATTGGTAAAAAAATTAGACAGTTGTTCCATGAAAGATGCAATCATAAGAAATAATGCGGGGATTATGTATGTATGACTACCCAAATAAATGAAGGTTAGTATTTAATTTAGGGAAGAAATCCAGGAACAAGGTCCATAAAGGTATATGTTCTTCATGGAGATTTTGAATACTCTAACTTGGGGCTTACTCTAGAAAAGGAGGCCCAAATTAGAAGAGGACTTATGATTGGGTTTTACTCCTGAAAAGGAATTCCAGATCAAAGGTAAATTAGGACTGGTTAAGAGAAATTAATACTGGGGATTACTCCTGAAAAGGAGGCCTAGGTTAAGAGATTTGAAAAATTAAGGGACTTGGGGCTTACTCCTGAATAGGATGCCCATATTTTGAGACTGGGGCTTACTCCTGAAAAAGAGGCCCAGGTTAAGAGAATTATGGTTGGGGATTACTCCTAAGGAGGATGCCCAGATTTGAGAATTATGACTGGGGCTTATTCCTGAAAAGGAGGCCCAGGTTAAGGGGTTCTCTCATCTTAAAGGATGATGTTGAATAAATGAAATCTCAATTTTTTAGTGACATAAAGATGTGTAAATCACTAGGTTTTTTGAGATATTCCATAGAGTTCCTTTCAGATAAAGAATCCAAATCAATAAATCATGTCATAAATGGATTTGAAGAGTGTCTTGAAGATTGAATCTTGAATAGGAGAGGTTGAATGGCTTAAGAGGGGTGAAATGGGAAAGAAAGGCACCCAAAAAGGCAGGGGCACGCAAGTCCTGGAAAGCGCGCAGGTACTGCGTGGGACCGCAAGTCCTGGTCATGCATGTATACCTGCGTGAAACATGGGTACTTGCACGACGGTTAACCAGCAGGGTAATACTTGAGTGACTCTTGGTTAAAGCCTTTAGAATCCTCTTGAGGTTCTTCCAGAAGAGGGGCGCGCAAGTTCTATTGGAGGAGTAAGGCAGCGCGCAAGTGTGGCCTTTTCCCTTAAGGGCTGGACACTCAGGCGCACAAGTGTTGATGAGTTTCAACACTTAGGCCTTCCTTCCCCTCTTTATATCTTCCGTTCTAGGTAAGATATTGTGTTTCAGAAGCTTTGAGAAGAGACTAGGGCACCGGGAGCTCAAATCTGAGTTTTTGGAAAAAAATCCTCCCTCAAATGGGGGGACCACAGGGTCTATTTATAGGCAGGAGAAGACCCCAGGCGGTTATCACTTAGCTCGCGCAAGTCACTTGCGCAACCATCATGTGTCGCGCAAGTGGACTTGCGCGACTATGAGGGAACTTACGCGACCTATGGGAAATGTTCTCCTTGTTCATCCCTTTGTCGATTTTTGATATTTTCTTCAAAGGATGAATCAATTTGTGCTAAGTCATTTCCCTTTACATTCCTTTGGACTCTGTGACGAAAAAGGAGCATCATCAATGTTGTTAAGGGTTTTAAAGTAATTATGGGTGTTTGATGTTATAGAATAGAGAAATGGGCTATAGTTTTGGGTTTAGGGGTTAGGGTTGAGAGTTGAGGGTTTTGGGTTTTGGGTTTAGGGTTTATCATTTAGTGTTTAGTGTAGAGGGTTGAGGGTCGAGGGTAAAGGGTTTAGGGCATAGGGCTTTCAATGGTTTTTAAGGGTATTTTCACGATGTTATGGGTTTTATTAGTTTTTCTTGGGTTTTAAATTTATTATTAGGGTTATACATGGGATTTTAAGGGGTATATAAGGGTTTTAATTATTTTTGAACGGTTTTTTTGGGATTTTAAATGGGTTTGAAGGGATATTAAAAAAAATTAGGGTTGTAAATGGGTTTTGACGGTCTTAAATGGGTTTTGAATGGTTTTAAAGGGTATTTGGAGGGTGCTAAGGGGTTTTAATGGTCACATATGGGTATTCGATGACTATTTAGGGTTTTAAATGGTTTTTTAAGTGTAGATAATACGTTTTTTGGGTATTAAAGGGGTTGTTAAGGGTGTAGGGAGTAGGGTTTAGGGTTTAGTGTGTGGAGTTATCAGTGGTATTTAAGGGTTTTTGCATAGTGTTAAGGGTTTTGGTAGGGTTTTCAATGTATTTTATGGTTTTAAATGTTTTTTTATGAGTGGTAGAAGGATTTTAAGGATTTTTAAGGGTTTTAAGATGGTTTTATGTGGTTTTATTATTTTAGGATTTTAAAAAGGTTGTAAGGGTTTATAAATGTTTTTAGGTAGTAAAAGGATTATTTAAGGGTAATCAATGGTATTTTAGGGTTTTATATGGGGTTTTTTGGGTGTTATAGGGTTAAAGGTTAAGGGGAAAGGGTTTTGGATTCAGAGAGTAGTGTTTAGGGTTAAGGGTTTAGGGTTTAGGGTTTAGGGTTTAGGGTTTTAAATATGTTTTATGGTTTTTTACATGGTGTTAAGGCTTTTTAATTGTATTGTTTGGTTTTTTTATGTCTACTAACGGTTTTACTTGTGTTTTTAAGGCCTGTATGAATATTTTAAGGGTTTTATAATGCTTTTAAGGGTTTTTCATTGGTTTTGAGGGTGTTCAATGGGGGTTTAAGGGTATTTCAATGGTTTTAAGTGGGGTTTTAACGGTTTTCAGTGGGGTTTCAATATTTTTTAGGGTTTAGGGACTAGGGAATAGGGTTAAATGGTTGTTGTTTGGGGTTTGGGGTGAGGGAGTGGAGTTTAGGGTTTAATATTAACGGTTAAGGGTTGATTGTTGATTGTTTTTTTGTTAACGGTTTTCCTGTTTTAAAGGGTTTTGCATTATATTTTATGTTTCTTCAATGGTATCTAGGTAGGGGTTTCAATGTTTTTAAAAGTTCTAAAAGGTGTTAAGGGTGTTTAAGGTTAGGAAAGAAGGAAAAGTGTGTATCGTTTAGGGTTTAGTGGTTAGGGTTGAGGGTTGAGGGCCTATGGTTTAGGGTTTAGGGTTTAGGGTGAATGGTTTAAGGTTTAGGTATTTGTGTTGAGGGTTGAGGGTCGAGGGTTAAGGGTGTAGGGTTTAGGTGTTTCAAAGGTTTTTGAAGGTAGTTGAATGGTGTTAAGTATTTTTAATGGTTTTTATAGGGTTTTGAATGTATTATAAGGGTTATACAAGGGTTTTAAGTGGTATTTAAGGGTTTTAAGGTATGTTGATGGGTTTTGGGGGGTTATAAAAGGGTTTAAGATTTATTCATAGGTTTTTAGGGTTGTTAATGTGTTTTTAAGGGCGATCAATGGTTTCTAATGGGGTTTTAAGGGTGTTTGGAAGGTATTAAAGGATTTTAATGGTTATGGATGGGTTTTCAAAGGATATTTAGGGTTTTAAATGGTTTTTAATGGTATTTTATGGGTTTTAAGGGTAGAGAATTGGTTTTTAGGGTATTAATGGGGTTATTAATGGTTTGGGGATTAGGGTTTAGGGATTAGGGTTTATGGTTTAGGGGTTATGGTATTGGTTTTTTAATGGTTTTGCATGGTGTTAAGGGTTTTTAAGGATTTTAGTGAGGTTTTTAAAGTATTTTTTGTGTTTTAAAATTGTTTTTGATGGTGTTATAAGGATTTTAAGGTTTTTAAAGTATCTTAAAATGGTTTTAAGGGGTTATAATTTTTTGGGTTTTAAGTGTTTATCAAAAGATTTTTGTGGTGTAAAAGTGGTATTTGAGAGTAATAAATGGTGTTTTAGGGTTTTTCATGGGCTTTTAAGTGTGTCCTAGGGTGATGGGTGGAAGGGAAAATGATTTAGGTTTGAGGGACATGGGTTTGGGGTTTTAAATATTTTTTAAGCATTTTTTACATGGTGTTAAGGATTTTTAATGTTTTTTTACGCTTTTGAATGCTTTTTAAGGGTTTTACATGGGGTTTTAAGTCTTATATAAGGGATTAAAGGGATTTTCATATGCTTTGAGGGTGTTTAATGGGGTTTTAGACGTTTTTATATGGTTATCAATGGGTTTTGAGGGGTTTTCAGTCAGGTTTTAAGGGTTTCTATTATTTTTTTAGGGTTTAAGGAGTGGGTAATAGGGTTAAGGGTGTACGGTTTAGGGTTTCTCGGTGAGGTAATAGGGCTTAGGGAGTAGGGTTTATGGTTTTTCATTGTTTGTTAAGGGGTTTTCATGTTTTAAAGGGGTTCTCATTGTATTTTAAGGGGTTTTAATGGTATTTAGGCAGGGTTCTCAATGATTTTAAGGGTTTTGAAATGAGTTAAGGGTTTTGAGGTTATGGAAGAGGGAAAATAGTGTATGGTTTAGGGTTGATGGGTTAGGGTTGATGGTTCATGGTCGAGGTTTAAGGGTTTAGGGTTTAGGGTTTAGGGTGTAGGGTTTATGGTTTCGGGTTTAGTGTTGACAGTTAAAGTTTGGGTGTTAATGGTGTAGGGTTTAGGTTTTTAAATGGTTTTTAAGGGTATTAAGATGGTGTTAAGGGGTGTTAATGGTTTTCGTAGGTTTTTAAATGTATTGTAGGGGTTATACCATGGTTTTTAAGGGGTTTGGAAGGGTTTTATAGGGTTTTTAAGGGGTTTGTAGGGATTTAAAAGGGGGTAAAGTGTTATTCATATGCTTTTAGAGTTTTAAATGGGTTTTGAGGGTGTTAAATAGGTTTTGAAGGGGTTTTAAGGGTATTTGAAATGTGTTAAGGGATTTTAATGGTTATGGATAATATTTCAATGGATATTTAGGGGTTTAAATGGTTTTTAAGGGCATTATAAGGGTTTTAAGGGTCGAGAATAGGTTAATAGGGTATTAAAGGGGTTGTTAAGGGTTTTAGTAGTAGGTTTTAGGGTTTATGGTGTAGGGTTATCAGTGGTTTTTAAGGGGTTTTTCAAGGTGTTACGGGTTTTTTCATAGTGTTAAGGGTTTTTTAGGGTTTTGGTCGGGTTTTCAATGTATTTTTACATTTTAAATGGGGGTTTTGGGTGTTATAAGGATTTTAAGGGATTTAATAGGGTTGGAGTGTTTTAGGGGTTTTAGGGTTTTAAAAAGGTTTTAAGGGTTTATAATTTTTAGGGAGTCAAAGGTGTATTTAAGGGTAATTAGTGGTGTTTTAGGGTTTTACATGGGGTTTATGGGTGTTATAGGGTTAAAGGTGGAGGGAAAAGGGTTTTAGTTCAGGGAGTAGTATTTAGGGTTTATAGTTTATGGTTTTAAATGTGTTTTAAGGGTTTTATACATGGTGTTAAGGCTTTTTAATGGTTTTATTAGGCTTTTGAATGTCTATTAAGGGTTTTATATGTGTTTTTAGGGATTATATTAGGATTTTAAGGGTTTTATAAGGGTTTAAGGGATTTTTATAGGTTTTGAGTGTGTTTAATGGGGGTTTAAGGGTATTTAAATGGTTTTAAATGGGTTTTGATGGGATTTAAGTGGGGTTTCGAGGGTTTTCGATATTTTTTAGGGTTTTAGGAGTAGAAAATAGGTTTAAAGGGTTGTAGTTTAAGGTTTGGGTGAGGGATTAGGGTTTTCGGTTTTCAGTTTTCGGTTTTCGGTTTTGGGTTTGTGGTTTTTTGTTTGTTTGTTAAGGGTTTTCATGTTTTAAAGGGGTTTGCATTATATTTTAAGGGTCTTAAATGATATTTATGTATAGGTTTCATTATTATTTAATGGTTTTGAAATATGTTAAGGGTTTTTGAGGTTAGGGAAGAAATAAAAGGGTGTATGGTTTAGGGTTTAGGGGTTTGGGTTGAGGGTTGAGGGCCTAGGGTTGAGCGTTGTGGGTTGAGGGTGTATAGTTTTGGGTATATGGTTTTGTGTTGAGGGTTGAACGATGGGGGTTAAGGGTGTTGATTTTAGGGGTTTCAATGGGTTTTAAAGGTAGTTCAATGTTGTGAAAAAATTTAATGGATTTTGTAGGGTTTTTAATGTATTATAAGGGTTATAGAAGGGTTTTAAAGGGGTATAGAATGGTTTAACGGGTGTTGAATGGTTTTTTGGGGTTCTGAAAAGTTTTAAGGTTTATTACTAGGTTTTTAAGGATGTTAATGGGTTTGTGTGGCTGTTTAATTGGTTTTGATGGGGTTTTAAGGGTATTTGGAAGGTATTAAGGGGTTTTAATGGTTATGGATTGGTTTTTAGTGGATATTTAGGGTTTTAAATGGGTTTTAAGTGTATTATAAGAGTTTTAAGGGCAGATAATAGGATTTTAGGATATTAAAGGGGTTGTTAATGATGTAGAGATTAGGGTGTAGGGTTTAGGGTTTAGGGTTTAGGGTTTAGGGTTTAGGGTTTATGGTGTAGGTTTTTCAGTGGGTTTTAATGGTTTTTTCATAGCATTTTAGGTTTTTAAGGGTTTTGGTGAGGTTTATAATGTATTTTTAGGGTTTTAAATTGTTTTTAAATGTAGTGGAAAGATTTTAATGGGTTTATGGTTTTAAAATGGTTTTAAGGGGTTTTAATATTTTTGGGTTTTATAAGGGTTTTAGGGGTTTATCAAAGGTTTTTAGGGTGTAAAAGTGGTATTTGAGAGTAATTAATGTTGTTTAGGGTTTTTCATGGGGTTTTAAGGGTTTCATAGGGTTATAGGTGGAAGGGAAAATGGTTTAGGGTTGAGGGAGTAGGGTTTGGGGTTTTAAATATTTTTTATGTTTTTTTGTGTGATGTTAAGGATTTTTAATGGCTTTAATAGAATTTTGAATGCCTTTTAAGGGTTTTCTGTGGATTGTTAAGGCTTATATAAGGGTTTTATGGATTTTACAAGGGTTTAAAGGGATTTACAAAAGTTTTGAGGGTGTTCAATGGGGTTTTATAGGTGTTTCAATGGTTATCAATGGGTTTTGAAAGGCTTTCAGTGGGGTTTTAAGGGTTTTCAATGTTTTATTAGGGTTTAGGGAGTGGGGAATAGGGTTAAGGGTGTATGTTTTAGGGATTGGGGCTGAGGAAGTAAGATTTAGGTGGTAGGGTTTATGGGTTTTTCATTTTTTGTTAAGGTATTTCACGTTTTAAAGGGTTTTTCATTTTATTTTAAAGGTTTTCAATGGTATATAGGTAGGGTTTTCAATGATTTTAAGGGTTTTGAAAGGAGTTAAAGTTGTTTGTGGTTATAAAAGATGTAAAAGGGTGTATGGTTTATGGTTGAGGGGTTAGGGTTGAGGTTTGAGGGTTGAGGGTGTAGGTTTGAGGGTGTAGGGTTTATGGTTTAGGGTTTAGTGTTGACGGTTGAAGGTCAAGGATTAAGGTTGTAGGGTTTAGGGTTTAAAATGGGTTTTAAGGGTATTTGGATGGTTTTAAGGATTTTTAATGGTTTTCATAGGGTATTGAATGCATTGTAGGTCTTATACCATAGTTTTTAAGGGATATATAAGGGGTTTTATGAGGGGGTTGGGAGTTTTTAGGGCTTTAAAATGGGTTAAAGGGTTATTCATATGCTTTTTGGGGTTGTAAATCGGTTTTGAGGGTGTTGGATTGGTTTTCAAGGGCTTTTAAATGTATTTAGAAGTTTTTATAGGGTTTTAATGGATTTGGATAAGTTCTCAATGGCTATTTATTGTTTTAAATGGTTTTTTAGGGTTATTATAAGGGTTTTAAGGGTAGAGAATAGGTTTTAGGGTATTTAAGGGGTTGTTAAGGGTGTCGGGAGTAGGGTTTAGGGTGTAGGGTTATAAATGGTTTTAAGGGTTTTTTCATGGTGTTAAGGAATTTTAAAGGTTTTGGTAGTATTTTTAATGTATTGTTACATTTTAAATGGGTTTTTGGGGTGGTATAAGGCTTTTATGGGTTTTTAAGTGTTTTAAAAGGGTTTTACATTTTTTGAAAGGTTTTTTTGGGTTTTAAAAAGGTTTTAAGGATTTATAAAAAAAATTAGAGAGTAAAATGGGTATTTAAGGGTAATCAATGGTGTTTTAGGGTTTTTCATGGTGTTTTATGGGTCTTATAGGGTTAAAGGTGGGGGAAAGGGGTTTTGGGTTCAGTTAGTAGTGTTTAGGGTTTTGGGTTTATAGTTTTGGGTTTTAAATGTGTATTATGGTTTTTTTACATGGTGATAAGGATTTTCAATGGTTTTATTAGGCTTCTAGATGTCTATTAAGGGGTTTACATGTGTTTTTAAGGATTATATAAGGATTTTAAGGGTTTTATAAGGATTTTTCATAGGTTTTGAGGGTGTTCAATGGGATTTTAAGGGTATTTTAATGGTTTTAAAAGGGTTTTGAGTGGGGTTTCAAAGGTTTTCAATATTTTTTAGTGTTTAGGGAATAGGGAATAGGGTAAAAGGGTTGTAGTTTAGGGTTTTGGGGTAAGGGAGTGGGGTTTGGGGTTTAGGGTTTAGGGTTTAGGATTTAGGATTTAGGGTTCAGGGTTTGGGGTTTATGGTTTCTTGTGTTTGTTTTGTTAAGGGTATTCATGTTTTAAAGGGTTTTACATTATATTTTAAGGGTCTTAAATTTTATTTAGGCATGGGTTTCAATTTTTTATGGTTTTTGAATGTTGTTAAGGTGTTTGAGTTTAGTGAAGAATGAAAAGTGTGTATAGTTTAGGGTTTCGGGGTTAGGGTTGATGGTTGAGGACCAAGGGCTAAAGGTTTAGGGTTTAGGGTGTATGGTTTAGGGTTTATGGTTTTGTGTTGAGGGTTGAGGGCTGAGGGTTAAGGGTGTAGATTTGGTGGTTTCAGTGGGTTTTGAAGGTAGTTAAATGCTGTTATGCATTTTTATTGGTTTTATAGGGTTTTGAATGCATTATAAGGGTTATATAAGTGTTTTTAAGGAGTATATAAGGGTTTTTAGGGGCGTTGAAGGGTTTTTTTGGGGTTCTAAAATGGTTTAAGGTTTATTCATAGTTTTTTAGGGTTGTTAATGGGTTTTTAAGGGTGTTCAATGGGTTTTAATTGGTTTTTAAGCGTTTGGAAGGTATTGAGGGGTTTTGATGGTTATGGATGGATTTTCAATGGATATTTAGGGTTTTAAATGGGGTTTAAGTGTATTATAAGGGTTTTAACGGTATATAATAGGTTTTTAGGGTATTAAAGGGGTTGTTAAGGGTGTAGGGTTTATGGTTTAGGGTTTGGGGTTTAGGGTTTAGGTTTTTCAATGGGTTTTAATGGATTTTTTTATGGTGTTATTGGGTTTTAATGGTTTTGGTGTGGTTTTCAATTTATTTTTAGGGTTTTAAAATTGTTTTTAAGGGTTGTAGAATTATTTTAAGGGTCTTTATGGATTTTTAAATGGCTTTAAGTGGTTTTAATTTTTAAGGGTTTATCAAAGGTTTTTAGAGTGTAAAAGTGGTATTTGAGAGTAATAAATGGTGTTTTAGGTTTTTACATGGTGTTTTAAGGGTTTCATATTGTTAAGGGTGGAAGGGAAAAGGGTTTAGGGTAGAGGGAGTAGGGTTTGGTGTTTAGGGTTTAAGGTTTTAAATATTTTTTAAGTGTTTTTGTGTGGTGTTGAGGCTTTTTAATGGTTTTAATAGGCTTTTGAATGCCATTTAAGGGTTTTATATGGGTTTTTAAGGATTATATAAGGTTTTTATTGGTTTTATATGATTTAAAAGGGTTTTCTATAGGTTTTGAGGGTGTTCAATGTGGGGTTTTATATGTGTTTAAATGGTTATTAATGGATTTTTAAGGGTTTTAGTGGGATTTTAAGGGTTTTCATTGCTTTTTTAGTGTTTAGAGAGTATGGAATAGGGTTCAGGGTGTTTGTTTTAGGGTTTAGGGGTGAGGAAGTGGGGTTTAGGGTGTAGGGTTTGTGGTTTTTCGTTGTTTGTTAAGGGGTTTTCACGTTTCAAAGTGTTTTTCATTGTATTTTAAGGGGTTTTAATGGTATTTTTTAGGGTTTTCAATGCCTTTTAAGGATTTTGGAAGGAATTAAGGGTGATTGAGGTTATAGAAGAGAGAAAAGGGTGTGTGGTTTAGGTTTTAGGGGTTATTCTTGAGGGTTGAGGGTTGAGGGTTTAGGGTTGAGGGTTGAGGGTATAGGGTATAGGGTTTATGGTATAGGGTATAGTGTTGATGATTGAAGGTCGGGGGTTAAGGGTGTAGTGTTTAGGGTTTTAAATGGGTTTTAAGGAAATTTGGATTGTGTTAATTGTTTTAAATTGTTTTGGTAGTGTTTTGAATGTATTTTAGGGGCTAGAACATTGTTTTTAAGGGGTATGGAAGGGTTTTACAGTGTGTTTTAGGGGTTTTTTGGGTTTTAAAAGGGTTATTGATATGTTTTCAGGGTTGTAAATGGGTTTTAAGGGTGTTAAATTGGTTTTGAAGGGGTTTTAAGGGAATTTGGAAGGTGTTAAGGGGTTTTCATGGTTATGGATAAGTTTTCAATGGCTATTTTGGGTTTTAAATGGGGTTTAAGGGTATTATAAGGGTTTTAAGGGTAAAAAATATGTTTTTAGTGTATTAAAGGGGTTGTTAATGGTGTTAGTGGTAGGGTTTAGGGTTTTGGGTGTAAGATTATCAATGGTTTTTAAGGATTTTTACATGGTGTTAAGATTTTTTAAGGGTTTTGGTAGGGTTTTCAACGTATTTTTACATTTTAAATGGGGTTTTCCAGTGATAGAAGGCTTTTAAGGGTTTATTAAAAAAATTAGGGAGTAAAAGGGGTATTTAAGGTTAATCAATGGTGTTTAAGGGTTTTACATGGGTTTTTATTGGTGTTATAGGGTTAAAGGTGGAGGGAAAGGGGTTTTGGGTTCAAGGAGTGGTGTTTAGGATTTAGGATTTATGGTTTGAGGTTTTAAATGTGTTTTAAGGTTTTTTACTTGGTGTTAAGGATTTTTAATGGGTTTATTAGAATTTTGAATGTCTGTTAAGGGTTTTACATGTCTTTTTATAGATTATATGAGGATTTTAAGGGCTTTATAAGGATTTTAAGGGTCGTTTTATAGGTTTTGAGGGTGTTCAATGGGGGTTTAAGGGTATTTCAATGGTTTTAAATGGGTTTTGAGCGTTTTTCAGTGGGGTTTCAAGGGTTTTAAATATTTTTTATGGTTTATGGAGTATGGAATAGGTTTAAAGGGTTTTGGTTTAGGGTTTGGGGGAGGGAGTGGGGTTAAGGGTTTAGGGTTTAGGGTTAAGGGTTTAGGGTATATGGTTTTTTGTTTGTTTGTTAAGGGTTTTCATGTTTTAAAGGGT
The DNA here is from genome assembly GCA_963277665.1 of Viscum album. Taxonomy (NCBI): domain Eukaryota; kingdom Viridiplantae; phylum Streptophyta; class Magnoliopsida; order Santalales; family Viscaceae; genus Viscum; species Viscum album. The sequence continues at coordinate 841,083,839 of OY728137.1, read as the reverse complement.
TTTTCATTATACTTTAAGGGTCATAAATGGTATTTTCATAGGGGTTTCAATGTTTTTTAAGGGTTTTGAAAGATGTTAAGGGTGTTTTAGAGTAGAGAATAAGGAAAAGGTTGTGTGGTTTAGGGGTTAGGGGTTAGGGTTAAGGGTTAAGGGCCTCAGGTTAAGGGTTGAGGATTTATGGTGTATGGTTTAGGGTTTTTTGTTTTGTGTTGAGGGTCGAGGGTTAAGGGTGTAGAGTTTAGGGGTTTCAATGGATTTTAAAGGTAGTTGAATGGTGTTAAGTGTTTTTAATGGGTTTTATAGGGTTTTAAATGTATTGTAAGGGTTATACAATGGGTTTTAAGGGGTATAGAAGGGTTTTAAGGCGTTTTGAAGGTTTTTTTGTTTTAAAAGGGTTTAAGGTTTATTGATAGGTTTTTAGGGTTGTTAATGTGTTTTTAAGGGTGTTTAATGGGTTTTCTTGGGCTTTCAAATGTATTTGGAAGGTATTAAGGGGGTTTTAATGGTTATGGATGGGATTTCAATGTATATTTATGGTTTTAAATGGTTTTTAAGGGTATTATAAGGCTTTTAAGGGTAGAGAATAATTTTTTTGGAATTAAAGGGGTTGTTAAGGGTGTAGGGGTTAGGGATTATGGTTCAGGGTTTAGGGTGTAGGTTTTTCAATGGTATTAAAGGACTTTTCATGGTATTAAGGGTTTTTAATGGTTTTATTAAGGTTTTCAATATATTGTAAGGATTTTAAAATTGTTTGTAAAGGTAGAATAAGGATTTTAATGGTTTTTAAGGATTTTAAAATGGTTTTAAGGGGTTTTAATTTTTTTTGGATTTTAAAAGGGTTTTAAGGGTTTATCAAATGTTGTTAGGGTGTAAAAGTTGTATTTAAGAGTAATAAATGGTGTTTTAGGGTTTTACATGGGGTTTTAGGGGTGTTATAGGATTAATGGTGGAAGGGAAAAGTGTTTAGGGTTGAGGGAGTAGGGTTTGGGGTTTAGAGTTTAAGGATTAAAATATTTTTTAAGTCTTTTTGAATGGTGTTAAGCCTTTTTAGTGGTTTTTAGGCTTTTGAATTCCTTTAAGGGTTTTACGTGGGTTTTTAAGACTTATATAATTTTTTATGGATTTTATAAGGGTTTAAAGGGTTTTCTATAGGTTTTGAGGGTGTTTAATGGGGTTTTAAGGGTGTTTCAATGGTTATGAATGGGTCTTGAAGGGTTTTTAGTGGGTTTTTATGGGTTTTCAATTTTTTAGGGTTTAGGGAGTAGGGAATAGGGTTAAGGGCGTACAATTTAGGTTTTAAGGGGGATGGGTAGTGTTTAGGATGTAGGGTTCACAGTTTTTCTTTATTTGTTAAGATTTTTTCACATTTTAAAGGGTTTTTCATTGTATTTTAAGGGTTTTCAATGGTATTTAGGTTGGGTTTTTAGTAATTTTTATGGGTTTTGAATTGAGATAAGGGTATTTGAGCTTATAGAAAAGGTAAAACTGTGTATGATATAGGTTTGAGGGATTAGGTTTGATGGTTGAGGGTCCTGGGTTAAGGGTTGAGGGTTTAGGGTGTATGATTTATTATTTGGGGTTTAGTGTTGATGGTTGAAGTTTGGGGGTTAAGGGTATAGGTTTTAGGGTTTAATTTGGTTTTTAAGGGTATTTGGATGGCGTTAAGGGTTTTTAATGGTTTTGGTAGGGGTTTGAATGTATTATAGGGTTTATACCATGGTTTTAATGGGTATGGAATGTTTTTACAAGGTTTGTAGGGTTTTTAGGGTTTTAAAAGAGTTTAAAGGGTTGTTCATAGGTTTTTAGGGTTGTAAATGGCTTTTTAATGGAGTTAAATTGGTTTTGAAGGGTTTTTATGGGTATTTGGAAGGTGTTAAGGGGTTTTTATTATTATGGATAAGATTTCAATGGCTATTTTAGGGTTTTAAATGGTTTTAAGGGTATTATCTAGATTTTAAGGGTAGAAAATAGGTTTTTTTGGGTATTAAAGGGGTTATTAAGGGTGTCATTAGTTGGGTTTAGGGTTTAGGGTGTAGGGTTATCAATAGTTTTTAAGGGTTTTTGCCTGGTGTTAAGGATTTTGGTTGAGTTTTTAATTTATTTTTAGGGTTTTAAAAGGGGTTTTAAGGGTGGTAGAAGGCTTTTAAGGTTTTAAAGTGTTTAAAAGGATTTGAAGGGGTTTTAATTGCTTTTTAGTTTTTTAAAGGGTTTTAAGGTTTTATCAAGTGTTTTTAGTGTGTAAAGGGATTGTTTAAGGGTAATAAATTGTGTTTTATGGGTTTATATGGGGTTTTAATGGTGTTATAGGGTTAAATGTGGAGTAAAAGGGGTTTAGGTTTGAGGGAGTAGGGTTTAGGATTCAGGGTTCTAACTGTAAGGTTTTTTCATGGTTTTATGGATTTTAATTGGTTTTGTTATGCTCTTGAGTGTCTTTTAAGAGTTTTACATGGGGTTTTAAGGCTTATATAAGGGTTTGGAGTGGTTTAAAGAGTTTTGTATAGTTTTAAAGGGTTTTTCAAAGGTTTTGAGGGTGTTTGATGGGGTTTTAAGCGCATTTCAATGGTTATTAATGGGTTTTGAATTGTTTTTAGTGGGGTTTTAAGAGTTTTTAACGTTTTTTAGGGTTTAGGGGGTAGGGATTAGGGTTAAGGGGTTACAGTTTAAGAATTATGAGTGAGGGATTAGGTTTTATGGTTTAGGATTGAGGGTTTAGGGTGTAGGGTTTATGGTTTTTAATTTTTTATATATTGTTTTTCCATGTTTTAAAGTGTTTTTTATTGTATTTTAAGGGTTCTAAATGGTATTTAGGTAGGGTTTTCAATGTTTTTTTAGGGTTTTGAATGGATTTAAGAATGTTTGATGTTAGGGAAGAGGGAAAAGTGTGTATAGTTTAGGGTTTGGGGGTTAGGTTTGATGGTAGTGGTTTAAGGGTTGATGGTTTACAGTGTAGGGTTTAGCTTTTAGTGTTGAGGGTTGAGGGAAGATGGTTAAGGGTGTATGGTTTAGGGTTTTGAATGAATTTTCAGGGTATTTGGATGGTGTTGAGGGTTTTTAATGGTTTTGGTAGGGTTTTTAATGTATTATAAGGGTTATAAAAGTGTTTTTAAGGGGTATAGAAGGGTTATAAAAGGTTTTTAAAGGTTTTGAAGGGTTTTTAGGGTTTTAAAAGGTGTTTAAGTGTTATTCATAGGTTTTATGGTTGTAAATGAGTTTTTAGGATATTAAATGGGTTTTTAAGGGTTTTTAAGGGTTTTTAAGGGTATCTGGAAGGTGTTAAGAAGTTTTAATGGATATTGACGAGGTTTCAAGGGCTATTTAGTGTTTTAAATGGATTTTAAAGGGTATTATAAGGGTTTTAAGGCTAGATAATAGGGTTTTAGGGTATTTAAGGGCTTGTTAAGGGTTTTGGGATAAGGGTTTAGGGTGCAGGTTTGTCAAGGGCTTATAAGGGTTTTTTCATTGAATTAAGGAGTTTAAAGGGTTTTGGTAAGGTTTTCAATTCATTTTTAAGCTTTTAAAAATATATTTAAGGGTTGTAGAAGGAATTTAAGGTTTTAAGTGTTTTAAAATGGGTTCAAGGGGTCTTAACTATTTTTTAGGTTTCTAAAAGTGTTTTAAGGGTTTATCAAAGGTTTTTAGGGTGTAAAAGGGGTATGTAAGGATAATAAATTGTGTTTTTGGGTTTTACATGTGTTTTTAAGGGTGTGATACAATTAAGGGTGGATGGAAAAGGGTTTTGGGTTTAGGTATTAGGGTTCAGGTTTTATGTTTTATATTTTAGGGTTCTGGGGTTTAAATGTGTTTTATGGGGTTTTGCATGGGGTTAAGGATTTTTACTTTTTTGTTAGGATTTTGAATGTATTTTAAGGGTTTTACATGGGACTTTAAGTGTTTTTAAGGGTTTTTTATAGGTTTTGAGGGTTTTTAATAGGGTTTTGAGGGTATTTCAATGGATATAAATTGGTTTTGAAGGGTATTCAGTGGGGTTTTAATGGTTTTTAATGTTTTTTAAGGTTTAGGGAGTAAGTAATAATGTTAAGTGGGTGAATTTTATGCTTTAGGTGTGAGGGAGTTGCTTTTAGGTTTTAGGGTTTACGGTTTAGGGTGTAGGGTGTAGGGTGTGGGGTGTAGGGTTTTTGGTTTTTCATTGTCTGCTAGGGGTTTTTCATGTTTTAAAGAGTTTTTCATTGTATTTTTACAGTTTTCAATGATATTTAGGTTGGGTTTTTAATCTTTATAATTATTTTCAAAGGAGTTAAGGGTGTTTGAGGTTTTGGAAGGGGAAAAAGGATGTGTGTTTTAGGGTTTAGGGGTTAGGGTTTAGGGTTTAGGGTTTAGGGTTTAGGGTTTAGGGTTTAGGTTTTAGGGTTTATGGTTTAGGGTTTAGGGTTTAGTGATGTGGGTTGAGGGTCGAGGGTTTTGGGTTTAGGGTGTAGGATTTTCAATGGTTTTTAAGGGTATTTGGATGATGTTAAGGGGGTTTAAATGGTTTTGGTAGGGTTTTTAATGTATTATAAGGGTTATAAAAGGTCGTTTATGGTGTATTGAAGGGATTTAATGGCTTTTTAGGGTTTAAAAATGGGTTTAAGGGTTATTCAAATGTTTTTAGTGTTGTAAATGGGACTTTAAGGGTGTTAAATGGGGTTTTGAAGGGTTTTAATGGAATTTGGAAATTTTAAGGGGTTTTAATGGTTATGGATGAGTTTTGAAAAGCTATTTATGGTATTAAATGGGTTTTAAGGGTATTATATAGGTTTAAAGGTAAATAATTGTTTTTAGGCTATTATAGGGGGTGTAAAGGGTGTAGAGATTCATTTTTAGGGTTTAGGGTGCAGGGTTGTCAATGATATTTAATTGTTTTGTATGGTCGTAAGGGGTTTTGTGGGTATTATCAATGTATTTTTTTGGGTTTAAAAGGGTTTTTAAGTGTGGTAAAAGGATTTTTAAGGTTTTTTATGGGTTTTAAAAGGGTTTTAAGAGGTTTAAAGGTATTTTTCGAGTTTTAAATGGGTTTTAAGGGTTTACCAAGGGTTCTTAGGGTGTAAAAGGGGTATTGAAGTTTAATCAATGGTGTTTTAGGGGTTTTAAGGGTTTTTAAGGGTGTTATCAGGTGAAGGGTGGAGGAAATGGTTTAGGGTTTAGGGAGAAGGGTTTAGGGCTTATCGTTTAGGGTGTAAGGTTTTAAATATGTTTTAAGGGTTTGTCATGGTGTTAAGGCTTTTTAATGGTTTTATTTGGATTTTGAATGTCTTTTAAGGGGTTTACCTGGGGTTTGAAGTATTATATAATTTTTTAAGTGCTTTTAGAGTTTTATAAGGGTTTTATGGTTTTTTCATAGGTTTTGAGGGTGTTTAGTGGGGTTTTAATGATATTTCAATTATTATCAATGGGTTTTGAAAGGTTTTAGTGGGGTTTGAGGTTTTTAAATGTTTTTTAGGGTTTAGGGAGCAGGGAATTATGTTGAGAGGGTATGGTTTAGGGTTTATGAATGAGGGAGTGGGGAGTGGGGTTTAAGGTTGAGGGTTGAGGTTTTAGGGTGTAGGGTTTATGGTTTTTCCGTGTTTTTAAGGGTTTTCAGGTTTTTTAGTGTTTGTTAAGGGTTTTCAGTGGGGTTAAGTTAGAGTTTTTAGGTTTTTTTTAACTTTTGAAAGGTGTTAATGGTGTTTGAGGTTAGGAAAGAGGGAAATGGTGTATGATTTAGGGATTAAGGGTTATGGTTAAGGGTTAAGGGCCTAGGGTTAAGGGTTGAGGTGTTAGGGTTTAGGGTTTAGGGTTTGGAGTTTAATGTTGAGTGCCATGACCCAACCCCCAGGGCCCATGTCGTGACTACCCCAAGCCCACCTTCCATAGGTCAAGAGCTGGTGACTAGCACCAAAAGGCGTATTCCCAAAAACTGGGAAGTCATTGCCTTTATAATCCATAATCACACGCAACCAAGCACATAGAAAGACACGAACACAAGTCAACTGTATAGAAAAAAGAGTGTTGAAAGTAAAAAGGGGGACAGAATACAAGCCCAACTGTAAAGATACAAGTACAACTGAAATACAAAACAACTGAATAAAGAGAAAAGACAGCTACTGGATTGTCCTCTGAGGTTCCTACCTGAAGGGTAGGTACCAATTACCTCTTCAGCACTCCACGTCCACCTGTCTCCTCTGCGTACCGACACGTCGTATGGTCCACCTTTGACACCGTCCAGTCTTGGTACTCTCAGTCTCAGTCAGTGTTGTCCATCGTCTACATGCAACACAACAAGGTGCGAGCATAGCCTGTGTAGGGGTGAGTATAATGATACTCAGTAGGTACCCCAAGACCCTCAAGGTCTCACAAAAACCACCAAGGATAAACCACAAAGTATGAAATCAACAGATAACCCTAATTAGGTATATGACCATACATATACCTAAGTTATTAAGTAATCCATATCAATCACGAGGAAAACATAGAGATACTAACTCAGCTCACACCAAGATTTATTCTAGGGATGGTAAAAAGTAGCATCCCTAGTCACATCATCAAACACCTCAGCTGCTGGAGATCCCCTCCTCTATCGAGTATTGTGGTCCTGCCACGTCACACAGAGGCACTTCCCACAAACCTTGGACTGTTGAGGTACTCCTACTATCGAGTACTGTGGGTCTTCCATGTCACAAAGAGGCACTCCCCACCATGGATCTTCCATGTCACACATAAGCACTCCCCCTCATGACTTGCTAAGGTACTCCTCCTATCGAGTATCGTGGGTCTGCCACGTCACACAGAGGCGCTCCCCGCTGTGGCCTTCTGTTGTAATCCTTATGTCTTGTACCATGGGTCTGACACATCACATAGAGGCACTCCCCTCCGTGTGTCTACTGCGTCACACAGAGGCTCTCCCCACGGGGTCTGTCAAGTCACTCCAAGTCAAAAAGTTCAACAGTCGTCAAGTCTCAGCCAGCTACTGGGTTCCCACACTATGTTCACTCGTCTCCAAGAGGATCCACCCCATGAGCTACTGGTCGATACTCCAACTACCCTGAAGGCCCATGAAGAATCATCTCAAAGTTCTACCACATCATATGGGTCTCAATGAAACATACGACATGTCAATCAGACACCTGGTCTGTGAGTTATTAGCCTTTTATTCTCGGGGGCCCAGTTGGATTCATGCTCAATCCAACCTGATCGTTCCCCATATTAATCCAAAACTCCAGTGGGGTATACTCAGAGGGACTGTCTCACTCCATTATTTTCAGCGTCACTGACAGTTCGCCAAACGGACGTCCACTGCTAAAGTTATGGCCCTAGAAAAGTAAATGGGTTGTATCAGGTCCGGGTCCAGTCCGACCCAGTCTGACCGACCCGACCCGACCTGGCCTGGGTCGACCCGGCTCATGGTGGGTCCTGAATCACTGGTCGGCCCAACCCGTTGCGCAGTCCAGCAGGCCTTGAGGGCTGTGGAAACTGCGGGGTGGTGGAGGTCGCGGGTCCGCTCGGCCTCGGACGGCGGCTCAGCCACGGGGGGTGTCGCGAGGGTGTGGGGCAGTTTATCCCGGCCTGAGGTGGATCAGAGAGACCGTGGGCGGTGTGGAGAGGTAGATCGGAGTACCAGGGGCAGCATGGCTGGGGCGGCACGGAGGTCCCCGGGCGGCTTGGCCGGGGAGGCTCGGAAGGCTGTGGGTGGCGCGACTGAGGCGGCTTGGTGAGACAGCGGCGGCTCGGTGGACGGTGACGGCCACTTAGCCCACTCGGTGGTGGCGGATCAACCCATACGATTGTGGTTGTGGGCGGCACGGTGGTGCCGTAGGTGGCAGATCCATGGGGCACGGTGGCCGGGGGTGCCATGGAGCAGCTCGGCCGTGGGGGTGTCGTGAGGGTGCAGAGGTCGCGAGGCGGCATTGGCCGTGGGGCGGTGTCGTTGCATCGTCCCCTTCATCACATTCAACACCACAAATCATCACGAGATTTGCGGAGGGGTCGGGCCATGTTTGTTTGGAACATACCCTCCACATTAGGGTGGTATAATATGGCTCAACAAGAACTTGAAGAATAATATCAAGCTTTACAGCCTCCCGCAATGATTTATTCCCAGTCCCAAAAAAAATTCAAGGGAAGATCATGGGAAAAGTATTCATACACAAATTAACCCCTACCTCTTTTGTTTGATTTGTTGAATATTGTCTGCGGGAAAGAAGACGATGTCATTGGGAAAAGATGGACATCGGTGACATCGGTGTTTCCTCGATCATCGGTTCGTTGATATTGAAGACGTTCTTTGTCAACGAGTGTCCCGTGGAAGAAGAAGGAGTCGAAGTCGGCGTTCTTCGTTGGTGTTCTTCGTTGGAGAGATTTTCTCCAAGAGCTCTCCCCTTTTCCAATCCTTTCCCTCAATCCCACCAAGATGAAAATAGACAACTAAATAATTTAAGTTTTTCAAATTAAATTATGTGGGAACATTTCAAGTTGGCACAAAATTAATTATCTTAATTAAATTATGGCGTTGGCACAATTAATGTGGAGGAAGCTCAAGAGGCTCCTCCACCTTAAAGAGGGAGTTGAGAGTTTTCTCCTTCATTAAGAGGGGAGTTCAAGAAGTTTAATCCTCGGGTGGTCCCCACCACCATAACCTCTCATGGGAGGTTAGTTCGGGTGGTCCCTACCATTATAACCTCTCATAGGAGGTTTAGGTCTCGTGGTCCCGACTTCTCAACATCCACATGGAATAAAAATAAAAATAAAAGTTACACAATTTTATTTTTATTTAATTCTTTCACGAATATGTAAAAAAGCTAACTTCCACCCTCGACCTACTGCGGTCGAAGTGAAGGACTCCTTAAGCAAATATCGGCGCTGCGAGTTCAACAGTGCCCTTGGATATTAATTCTGATCACCGGTTCAAAAGTTAGAAAACCCTACTCACACGTTTACTAAATATACCAAAAATAAAGTTTATAAATTCTTTTCAGGAACTCTGAGCCTCGGAATCATGCACCGTCAATTTTCACGAACTCATAAAATTCCCATATATTTAAAAAAATTACACAGAAATTCCAGGTCTTTAAATTCTCCCCACCTTAGGGCTTTACGTCCCCATAAGCCACAACTCAAACTGGGTAAACAAGTGGGGATACTGAGCATGCATATGGGCTTCTCACTCCCATGTGCTCCCCTGGAGGTTCCTGTGCTACCAGCGAATGTACACCAGAGGTATCGACTGCCCACATAGTACCCGCTCCTGTCGATCCTTAATCTGAATCGGAACTTCCGAAAATGTCACCCCATCGTCGATGTCCATCTCTCTGTGGTCGATGATGTTGGAAGGGTCGTGCATGTATCCCCTCAGCTAGGATACGTGGAGGACACCATGCACCCGGTGCAACTAAGGTGGAAGATCTATGCGGTAAGCCACCTCGCCAACTCTACTAAGGTTCTAGAAGGGTCCGATGAATCTCAAGGATAAATTTCCGCCATGGCCCAATCTCTGCAAACCTCGTTGAGGTTAGACCTATAGAAAGACGTGGTCGCCATCCTCGAACTCCAGAGGTCTCTGTCTCCTTTCAGCATATGACTTTTACCTGATCTATGTAGTCTTCTTCCGCTCCTGGATGATCTTCACTTTCTCTGTTGTAGCTTGTACCATCTCTGGTCTCACTAGTGCTAACTCCCATAGGTCAGTCCATCACAAGGGTGATCTGCAAGGTCTCCCGTACAATGCCTCAAAAGGTGTCTTCCCAATGGTGGAGTGATAGCTATTGTTTTATGAAAAATACACCAAAGGCTAGTGATCCTCCTAACTGCGACCCAATTCAAGGGCACATTCACGTAGCATGTCCTCGTGGTTCTGAATGGTCCGCTCAGTTTGGTCATCCGTCTGAGGATGGAAGGCAGTGCTCAAACAAAGTTGTGTCCTGAAAGCCTCCTGCAACCCCTTCCATAGCTGGGAAGTAAAACATGCATCACGATCAGAGACAATTTTCGAGGGTAATCCATGTAGCCACACAATCTCCTGCACATAGAGGCATCCCAAGCTCTCTATTGAACCCTGCTCTCTGATCGGTAGGAAGTGGACCGACTTGGTGAGTCGATCGACGATCACCCAAATCGAGTCATGACCCCTGGATGTACATGGAATTCCTATCACTAATTCCATGGATATCCCATCCCACTCTCACTCTAGGACCTCTAAAGGCTGAACCAAGCCTTCTGGTACCTAATGTTCCGCCTTCACTTGCTGACAAGTGAGGCACCGAGAGACAAACTCTGCTACTTCTTTATTCATTCCCAGCCACCAGTTCTGTCATTGGAGATCCTAGTACATCTTTGCCACTCCTGGATGTACCGCTAGAGGGGAGGTGTGGAACTCCCTCAACACTTCCCACTGAAGTGACACTGGTACCATGGTATGTCCTCTGAAGAGGATTATGTGCTCCCCACCTTCAGAAAATCCATCAGGTGCATGTCCTGTGGATATCTGATCACATCGTGTCTCATAGTCAGTGTCCCCATGCTGTGCCTCCCTAACCCGCTGAAGGAGTGGGGAGTGACTATAAGTGACTGAAGAAAATATTCTCTATCTCTATCCACAAAGGATATCTGTAAAGCATCCAGCTGCTCCATCGCCTTTCCTAGAAGATGTATACCAGACCTCCTGCTGAGTGTATCTGCTACAACATTCCCCTTCCCAGGAGTATAGACTATCTCGAAGTCATAATCCTTGAGGAACTCAATACAACATCATTGTCTCAGGTTCAGGTCCTTATGGGAGAAGATATACCTGAGACTCTTGTGATCAGAGTACACAGTAAAATGCTCACCCATCAGATAGTGTTTCCACATCTTCAAGGAGAAGACCACTGCTTCAAACTCTAGGTCATGGGTAGCATAGTTATTCTTGTGTTGTCTCATCTGTCGAGAACCATATGTGATCACTGCTCACTCCTGCATCATGACACATCCGATTCTGGTCCCTGATGCATCATATTAAACTAAGTACTCTACGACCTCCTCTAGAAGCCTCAATATGGGGGCACGAGTCAACCTCAGCCTCAAATCTTGAAAACTATGATGGCATTTCTCCAACCAAATGAAGGGTTTCCCTTTCTTTGTCAATGCTGATAGTTGTGTTGTTACTCTGTAGAAATCTGGCACAAATCTTGGGTAGTATTCGGCCAAAACCAGGAAACTTCATACCTCCGTCACACTCCTAGGTGGCTCCCAAGAAAGTACCACCTCAATATTCACTTGATACACTGCAACTCCAGCCTCTGATATGACATGTCCCAAAAAGTGAACCTCTCGAATCTAGAACTGGCACTTCGAGAGCTTATCATAAAGCCGGTGCTCTTGGAGTGTGTCCAGTACTACCCACAAATGATATGCATGCTCCTCCTTAGTAGTTGAGTAGATCAGAATGTCATCGATGAAGACTACTACAAAGTCATCAAGGTGTGGCTGAAAGATCCTATTCATGATTCTCATGAACACTGCTGGAGAATTGGTCACACTGAATGGCATAACCAAGAACTCATAATGGTCATACCGACATCTGAAGTCCATCTTATGCACATCCTCATCTCACACTCTGAGCTGGTGATTGCCTGATCTGAGGTCTATCTTTGAGAAATATCGTGCTACCTTCAGCTGATCAAAGAGGCCGTCAATCCTCGGGAGTGGGTACTTGTTATTCACAGTCACCTGGTTTAGGCACCGATAGTCGACACAAAGTCTCAATCTCCCATCTGCCTTCTTGGAGAACAAAATCTGGACTGCCCAAGGTGAAATACTGGGTTAGATGAACCCCTTCCCCTGTAATTCCACCAATTGTACTTGCATCTCACAAAGCTCCGTAGGAGCCATCCGATATGCTGGTGTAGATATCGGTGTTGTCCCGGGGTACAAGTCAATGTAAAAGTCTACCTCTCTATGAAGAGGTAGAACCGAAGCATCCTCAGGGAAAACATTCGCACACTAGTTCACCACTACAGGATAGCTCATACTCTCCACATCAACAACTCCAAGGGTAAGGCTATCCAACTGATGAGTGATCAGCTACACTCTCCTCTAGGTAAGTCCATCCTGCACTGAAAAGGCTCCATTATTGCCAGTAAAGGTAAAATTGGTCCCATATCTATGGACACACCGCACTTTATGCCTAATACTGTTAATCTGAGCATGGACTGTAGATAACCAGTCCATACCCAAGATGACTTCATAAGTCCTCGACGCTGCTACTAGGAGATCCCAGCCGAAGCTCTTGCCTCTTAGAGTAATCTCACACTGCTGGCACTAGTGGGTAATCATCGAATCTTCTCCCATAGGAGTATCTAGCTGTAAGGATTGATCCAACGACTCTGTCAGAATCTCCGAGCTCCGAACGAGGGTAGTGGCAATAAAATAATGACTGATACCTGTGTCTATAAGTACTACAGCTAAGTTGGAGTAGACATAGATCTTATCTCATATCATCTCCAGAGCACCGTGATCATAGGCCTCAACTTCCTGGAGCTGAGCTCTCCCTTGTATGCCTACTCCCTGTGATCGGGGTGGACCTCTTGGTGGCGGTGGCAGTAACATCTCGAATCGTCGCCCACCGCCAGCTGCACGACCAGCTCCTCTGCCACGCCTGCCTGCTCCCTTCAGACCTCCTCAGTCGAAACTTTGTCTATATCTGGGTGGTCCTTCGACCATCTGCTGATCATCCATATGATGGGTCAGACAGTCACGAGCCATGTGACCCTTCCCACCACATGAGTAACACTGCATGATCCTTTCCTGACTAGTTCTGCCTTGGGGTCCCTGCACAATCGATCCTGAGTCATGCGGTCATCCACCTGTAGGTCCGGTCCTCTTGGACCTCTGCGACATCTGTCTACTGCCAGCTGCAGAAGACTCCACTACATGATGACTAGTAGTGGGTCTCGCCGCTGGTGACTTCTCAACAAGGAAACTCTCCACCAAGAGGGCTCTCTCTAACACCTCTTCATGCATTGGGATGCTGAGTGAGATCATTGAAGCCATGATCTCCCTCCTGATCCCCTACTCAAAGGTCTGGGACCTAAAGAAAGGGTCTCGCACCATATCGGTGGAGTAGCGTGAGAGGTCAGTGAACCTCACTGAGTACTGAGCTACAGTCATGTTGCCCTGCTACAGATGAAGAAGCTCATGTATGCGCAATGCGCGAAGAGTCGCTGGGACAAAGTCTACTCGAAACAGGATCTCGAAGTCTGCCTAGAGAAGCATCACCTTGTCGTGAACCTGAAACATCAAGCTCCACCATCTTCCCACTACTTCCTATAGAAGGTTGGCGGAAAAGATCACCAATAGTTCAGATGGTGTCCCTATAAGTCAGAAGACTCTCACCACGGCCTCCAGGGAATCCTCAGCCTCCTGTGGGTCCGTCTCTCCCCTGAACCTAGGTGGCCTCTATCACTGGAACTCGTGCAATGTGCTCAAGTAGCGTGAACTCTCTACTACTGGGGTTTGTTGCATCAATGGCCCAATGGGTAATGGTACCTCTGGTGCCTCTGCTAGTGCCTATACTAGAAGAAGGACCTGCACCGAGGACTCGTCGCTCGGTGGGCTATCAGTGTGTTCTACTCTCCGAACCCTAGCTGGCTGTATGTGTGGAGGCATACTAAAAACAAATAGGTGTGCCACAATCAATAAGTTATACCTGGTGAGATGAATCAAGAGATAACAAAGAAAAATCTTGGAAACACACACGCAATCAGTGCTTTCGTGCACTGAGTCAGAATTCAGAAGTCAGGTTCATGGTGTATGGATACGTCGGCCGCCGCACCAACACTGGATTCCCTAAACAGATAACCAAACTCATTACACTTAACACTATTTCTGTTAAAAGAAAGATCAGAGTCCTATGTTCTACGGTAGAACCCACTCATTTGATACCAATTTGTCATGACCTGTCTCCCAGGGCCCGTGCCGTGACTACCCAAGCCTGACTTCCATAGGCCAGGGGCTGGTGACTAGCACTAGAAGGCGTATTTTCCAAAACTAGGAAGTCATTGCCTTTATAACCTATAAGAACACACAACCAAGAATACAGAAAGATACAAACACAAGTCAAATGTATAGAAAAATGAGTGTTGAAAGTAAAAAGGGGTCCGGAATACAATCCCAACTGTAAAGATACAAGTACAACTGAAATACAAAACAACTAAAGAAATAGAAAAGAAATATATTGGATTGTCCTCCGAGGTTTCTACCTGAAGGGTAGGTACAGATCGCCTCCTCAGCACTCCACGTCCACCAGTCTCCTCTGCGTATCGACATGCCGTATGGCCCACCTCCGGAATCGTCTAGTTCAGGTACTATCAGCCTCAGTCAGTGTTGTCCGTCGTCTGCATCCAACACAACAATGTGCGGGCAGAGCTCGTGCAGGGGTGAGTATAAAGATACTCAGTAGGGACCCTGAGACCCTCAAGGTCTCACAAAAACCACCAAGAATAAACCACAAAGTATGAAATCAATAGATATACCTACTTAGGTATATTCTTATACATATACCTAAGTTATCAAGTAATCCATCTCAATCATGAGGAAAACACAGAGATACTAACTCAGCTCAAACCAGGATTTATTCTAGGGGTAGTAACAAGTAATATCCTCAGTCACATCGTCGAACACTTCAGCTGTCGGAGATCCCCTCTTCTATTGAGTATAGTGGGCATTCCGCGTCACACAGAGGTGCTTCTCACAAACCTTGGACTGCGGAGGTACTCAACCTATCGAGTACCATGGGTTTTCCATGTCATACAAAGGTGCTCCCCACCATGGGTCTGCCACGTCACACAGAGGCGCTCCCCCTATGGACTTGCTGAGGTACTCCTCCTGTCGAGTACCATGGGTCTGCCGCGTCACATAGAGGTGCTCCCCACCATGCCCTGATGAGGTACTCCTCCTGTCGTGTACCGTGGGTCTACCGCGTCAGACAGAGGCACTCCCCACTGGGCCTGTCAAGTCACTCCAAGTCGAAAAGGTCAGCAGTCATCAAGTCTCAGCCAGCTACTGGGTTCCTGCACTACGCTCACTCATCTCCAAGAGGATCCACTCCACGAGCTACCAGTCGATACTCCAATTGCCACAAAGTCCCATGAATAATCATCTCAAAGGTCTACCACATCATAAGGGTCTCAATGTAATAGACGACACGTCAATCGGAAGCCCGGTCTGTGAGTTATAAGTCTTTTAGTCCCAGGGGCCCGGTTGGATTCGTGCTCGATCCAACCTGAACATTCCACATCTTAATCCAAAACTCCTGTGGGGTACACTCAAAGAGACTGTTTCGCTCTAAGATTTCCAGCGCTGCTGACGGTTCATCAAACAGACGCTCGGTGCCAATGTTATGGCCCAAGTAAAGTAAATGGGTCGTATCCGGTCTAGGTCCGACCTGACCCGGTCGAACCGACCTGACCCGACCTGTCCTGGGTCGACCCGATTCAAGTCGACCCAGCCTGACCCACTGAGTCAAGCCCATCTTGTGGTGCGGTCCAGCCCGCTGAGCGGCCCCGCAGGCCGCAAGGGCTGTGAGGGCCGCGGGGGGGGGGGGGGGGGAGATCGCGGGTCGGCTCAGCCGTAGATGGCTGCTCGGCTGCGGGGGTGCCACGAGGGTGCAGGGCAGTTCGGCCTGGCTTGAGGCGGATCAGAGAGGCCACGGGCGACGTGGCCGGGGAAGCTCAGCGGACCATGGGTGGCAAGACTGGGGCGGCTCGGAGGGTCGTGGGCGGCTTGGTCGGGGCGGCTCGGAAGGCCGCGGGTAGTGTGGCCAGGGCATCTCGACTGGTGGCACGGTGGAATGGAGGCGGCACGACGGACGGCAGCAGCGGCTCAGTAGACAGTGACAACGGCTCAGCGGACGACGGTGGTGGCTCGACCCGAGTCGGTAGCGGCGGCTAAGCTCAGACGGTGGCAGTCGTGGGCGGCGCGGCGGGGCCATGGGTGGTGGAGCCGCGGGGCACGGTGGACATGGGTGCTGCGGAGCGACTCAGCCGCGAGGGTGCTGTGAGGTCGTGGAGGTCGCGAGGAAGCAGTGGCCGCGGGTCGGGGTCATTACGCCGTCTCCTTCGTCATGTTTAACACCACAAATCATCACAAGATTTGCAGAGGGGTCGGGCCATGTTTGTTTGGCCCATACCCTCCACGTTAGGGTGGTAGAATATGGCTCAAAAAGAACTTGAAGAAGAACATCAAGCTTTACAACCTCCCGCAACGATTTATTTCCAATCCCAAAAAATAATTCAAGGGAAGAACATGGTAAAAGTATTCATACACAAATAAACCCCTACCTCGTATGTTTGATTTGTTGAAGATTGTTCGCGAGAAAGGAGACAATGTCATTGGGAAAAGACGGATGTTAGTGACGTCGGTGTTTCTTCGATCGTCCATTCATTGACGCTGAAGACGCTCTTCGTCAACGAATTTCTTGTAGAAGAATAAAGAGTCGAAGTTGGCGTTCTTCGTTGGCATTCTTCGGTGGAGAGATTTTCTCCAAGAGCTCTCCCCTTTTCCAATCTTTTCCTTCAATCCCACCAAAATAAAAATAGCCAACTTAATTATTTAAGTTTGTAAAATTAAATTATGTGGTCACATTTTCTGTTGGAACAAAATTAATTGGCTTAATTAAAGTATATTGTTGGCACAATTAATTTGGTGGAATCTCAAGAGGCTCCTCCACCTTAAAGAGGGAGTTGAGAGGTTTTTACCTCATTAAGAGGGGAGTTCAAGAGGTTTAACCCTCAGGTGGTCCCCACCACCATAACCTGTCATGGGAGGTTAGTTCGGGTGGTCCCCACCATTATAACCTCTCATGGGAGGTTTAGGTCTGGTGGTCCCCACTTCTCAACATCCACATGGAATAAAAATAAAAATAAAAGTTACACAATTTTATTTTTATTTTATTCTTTCACGAATGTGTGAAAAGCTAACTTCCACCCTTGACCTATTACGGTTGAGGTGAAGGTCTCCTTAAGAGAATACCGGTGCTACGAGTTCAATGGTGCCTTCGGGTTTCAATTCCGAGCACCAGTTCAAAAGTTAGAAAAACCCGCTCACATGTTTACTGAACGTAACCAAAATAAAGTTCAGAAATTATTTCCGGGCACTCCGGGCCTCAGAATCACGCGCCGTCAATTTTTGCAGACTCGTAAAATTCCCATATATTTAAAAAAAAATTACATGAAAATTTCGGGTCTTTACATTTAGGGTTGAGGGATAATATTTAAGGGTGTAGGGTTTAGGGTTTTCAATGATTTTTTAAAGTATTTGGATGGTGTTAAGGGGTTTTAATGGTTTTGGTAGGGTTATGAATGTACTATAAGGATTATAAAAAGTTTTTTAAGAGTTATAGAAGGGTTTTAAGAGGGTTTTATGGTTTTATAATGGTTTTAAGGGTTATTCATAGGTTTTTAGGTTTGTAAATGTGGTTTTAAGGGTGTTAAATGGGTTTTGAAGTGTTTTTAAGGGTATTTGGAAGGTATTAAGGGGTTTTAATGGTTGTGGATGGGTTTGAATGGATATTTAGGAATTTAAATGGGTTTTAAGGGTATTATAACGGTTTAAATGGTAGATAACAGGGTTTGGAGGGATTAATGGGGTTGTTAAGGGTTTAAGGATTACTGTTTTTAGTTTAGGGAGTAGGGTTGTCAACAGTTTTTAGGGGTTTTTTGCATGGGGTTAAGGCTTCGTAAGGGTTTTAGTATGGTTTTCAATGTATTTTTAGGGTTTTAAAATGGGTTTTAAGGGAGGTAGAAGGATTTTGTGGGTTTTTAAGGATTTTATAGGGGTTTATGGGTTTTAACTATTTTCTATGGTTTTAAACGTGTTTTAATTGTTTATCAAAGGTTTTTAGGTCGTAAAAGGGTTATTAAAGGGTAATAAATGGTGTTTAGGGTTTCGCATGGGGTTTTAAGGGTGTTATTAGGTTAAGGGTGTAGGGGAAAGGGTTTAGGGTAGAGGTAGTATGGTTTAGGGTTTACGGTTTACGGTTTAGGGTTTAGGGTTATGGTTTGGGTTTCGGGTTTAGGGTTTAAGGTTTAAAATTTGTATTAAGATTTTTTGCATGGTGTTAAGGATTTTAATGGTTTTTTAGGATTTAAATGTATTTTAAGGGTTTTACATGGGGTTTTTAGGGTTTTATAAGGGTTTTAAGAGTTTTTAAAGGCTTTTAGGGTGTCCAATGGGGTTTTAATAGGTTTTCAATGGTTATCGATGGGTTTTTAAGGGTTTTATGTGGGGTTTTAAGGGTTTTGAATGTTTTTTAGGGTTTAGGGAGTAGGGAATAGGGTTAAGGGGGTACACGTTTGTATTTAGGGGAGAGGTAGTAGAGTTTAGGGTTTATGGTTTAGGTTTGAGGGTTCATGGTGTAGGTTTTCTGTTTTTTCATTGTTTTTAAGGGTTTTTTTGTGTTTAAAAAGGTTTTTTATTGTATTTTAAGGGTCTTAAATGGTATTTAGGTAGTGTTTTCTATGTTTTTTATGTGTTGAAATGATTTAATGGTTTTTGAGGTCAGGTAAGTGGGAAAACGGTCTATAGTTTGGGATTTAGGGGTTAGGGTTAATGGTCGAGGGTCGAGGTTTAAGGGTTGAGGGTTTAGGGTATAGGGTATAGGGTTTAGGGTTTAGTGTTGAGGGTTGAGGGTAAGGGTGTAGGGTGTAGGGATTAGGGGTTTTAGTTGTTATTAAGGTTATTTGAAGGGTTCTAAAGGTTTTTAATGGTTTTGGTAGGGTTTTAAATGTATTGTAAGGGTCATATAATAGTGTTTTAGGGGTATCGAAGGGTTTTAAGGGTTTGGTTTGGGTTTTAGGGATTTAAAAGGGTTTAAAGGGTTATTTATAGGTTTTAGGGTTGTAAATGGGGTTTGAAGGGTCATAAATGGGTTTTGAAAGGTTTTTACGGTTACTTGGAAGATGTTTAGAGTTTTTAATGGTTATGGATGGGTTTGCATTGGCTATTTAGGGTCTTAAATGGTTTTTAAAGGTATTATAAGGTTTTTAAGCGTATAAAATAGGTTTTTATGGTATTAAATGGGTTTTTAAGGGTGTAAAAAGTATGTTTTATGGTTTAGGGTGTAGGGTTTTCAATGGTTTTTAATGGTTTTTGCTTGTTATTAAGGGTTTTAAGGGGTTTGGTAGGGTTTTCAATGTAGTTTTAAGGTTTTGAAAGGTTTTTTATGGGAGATAGAAGGATGTTAAGGGTTCTTAAGGGTTTTGGAAGATATTTAATGGGGTTTAAGTGTTTTTTGGGTTTTAAAAGTCTTTGAAATGATTATAAAAGGATTTTAGGGTGTTAAATTGGTATTAAGGGGTAATCAATGGTGTTTTAGGTTTTTACATGGGTTGTTAAGGGTGTTATAGGGTTAAGGGTGGAGGGAGAAGGATTTAGGGTTGATGGAGTTGGGTTTAGGGGTTAGGATTTTAAATGTGTTTTAAGAGTCAATGTCGGGTGTTAAGGATTTTTAATGATTTTTTTGTCTTTTAAATGTCTTTTAAGAGTTTTACATGAATTTTAAAGCATAAATAAGAGTTTTAAAGAATTTTATAAGGGGTTTAAGGATTTTTATTAGGTTTTAGGGTGTTTAATGAGGGTTTAAGTGTATTTCAATGGTTATTAGTGGGATTCTGAAGGGGTTTTAGTGGGTTTTTAATGATTTTTTCTTTTTTTAGGGTTTAAGGAGTAGGGAATAGGGTTAGGGGTATGGTTTAAGTTTTTAGGGTGAGGGGGTAGGGTTTAGGGTTAAAGGTTTATGGTGTATGGTTTATGGTTTTTCATTTTTAGGGGGTTTTTATGTTTTAAAGGGTTTTTTATTTTATTTTAAGGTTTTTAAATGGTATTTATGTTTAGTTTCAAATTATTTTTAAGGTTTTTAAAGGATTTAAGTGTGTTTCGGTTTAGGGTATAGAAAAATGGGTGTATGGTTTTGGGTTTAGGGGTTATGGTTGAGGGTTGAGGGCTGGTGGTTAAGGCTTGAGGATTTAGGGTTTAGGGTTTAGTGTTGAGGATTGAGGTTTGAGGGTTATGGTAGTATGGTTTTGGGTTTCCAATGGTTTTTAAGGGTATCTTGATGATGTTAAGGTTTTTTAATTATTTTGGTAGGGTTTTGAATGTATTATACAGGTTATTAAAGGGTTTTTATGGAAAATAGAATGGTTTTAATGGTTTTTAGAGGGTTTTTAGGGTTTTAAAATGCTTTTTATTGGTTATTAATAGGTTTTTGGGGTTTTAGATGGGGGTTTAATGGTTTTAAATGGGTTTTTATGGGGTTTAAAAGGGTGTTTGGATGGTGTTAAGGGGTTTTAATGGTTATGGATAAGTTTTCGATGGTTATTTAAGATTTTAAATGGGGTTTAAGGGTATTATAATGGTTTTAAGGGGATAGTTTAGGTTTTTAGGTTATTAAAGGGGTTCTTAATAGTGTAGGGAGTAGAGTTTAGGGTTCAGGGTTTTTATGTTTTCTACTTTTTTAAGGTTTTTTTCCCAGTGTTAAGGGTTTTGAGGGTTTTGGTAGGGTTTTCAATGTATTTTTAGGGTTTTAAAAGGGTTTTTAATAGTTGTAGAATTATTTTAATGTTTTTTAAAGATTTTAAAAGGTTTTTAAGCAGTTTAAATATTTTTATGGTTTTAAAATGGTTTAAAGTGTTTATCAAATATTTTTAGGGTGTAAAAGGGGTATTTAAGGGTAATCAATTGTGTTTTAGGGTTTTATATGGGTTTTATAGGGTTTTATAGGGTTAATAGTGGAGAGAAATGGGTTTAGGTTTGTGGGAGTATGGTTCTAGGTTTAGGGTTGAGGTTTTATACTTTATGGTTTTAAATGTGTTTTAATGGTTTTTTCATGGTGTTATAGGTTTTTAATGGTTTTATGTATTTAAATGTATTTTAAGGTTTTTTACATAGTGTTTTAAATATTATATAAGTTTTTTAATTTTTTTAAGTGTTTATAAGTTTTTAAGTATTTTTCATAGGTTTTGTTGGTGTTTAATGGGGTTTTAAAGGCATTTAAATGGTTTTCAATGGGGTTTGATAGTTTTTAGTAGCGTTTTAAGGGTTTTTAATGTTTTTTTATTGTTTAGGGAGTAGTTAATAGGGTTAACGTGGAATGGTTTATGTTTTAGGGGTGAGGAGGTAGGGTTTAGGTTTTTGGGATGAAGTTTCATGGTGTAGGGTTTTTGGTTTTTCATGCATAATTATAATATATTCAATGTTTAGTTTATCACCAACCATTTAATGAAAATATACTTTATCAATGGGTATTAAGACCCATATTAATGAGTTTGTTTCCATGGAAAGTTCATAATCATTGTTGCATTAATATATGATCATGGAGTGATTTGTAATGTCAAATTATATTTCCATATCTTGTAAATTCATATGATATATGTGTAAAGAGAGAAAATCCATGACTAATATCAAATAAAATTATATTAAAGGAGGAATAACTAGATTTATATGAAGTAACATCCTAGAAATTTCAACCAAAGAGGATTTAAATTCTTGGGTTATTATCCTCACACTACTTGTTATTTTTATCAATAACTCAATATCTAATTTGTGTGGTAGTGAATCAATAGTTTCAGTAAAAATGAAATATAATAAAGAATATGTAAAAAAATAAAAAAATGAATTTTCAGTTATTGATTAGATAATAAGTGTACCTTTTATCAATTCATTTTTATGTTCTACTTTGATAGTAGTGATTTCATAAGCTCTTCCTTACTCCCTTGGCTTTTGAGGTTATTGAAATTGGTTTTCTTTATTAACCTTGGGATTGTTGTATTGGTTTTCATAATGTCGAAACTCATATAATTGAATCATTTAAGTGTTTATGTTATATTTGGTGGAACATTACTCTCCCCCATTCTGTTAATTAACCTCTACATATCTCTTAGAAAATATTAGGCTTAATGGTTTACTTTTCCACACATGAAACATTTTTTAATTCCATTATGGAAATTTCCTAAGTTTATTTCTTATATTTTCAATATGTAGGTAATTGAATCTTTTTTCTTCCATGATATTTATCATTTGATATTCCATAAAACTCAAATTTCATTTTCTTATCCAAAAATCTATAATTATAATTAGAACCTCCAATCTTTATATCCACCTTAAGAACATATTAAAATCAATCTATTTTAATTTTTGGGATCAATGATTACACTGAATTTATATCTTAAAATTCATATAAATTTTTATTTATAGGAACCAATATATTTATCATACTTTCTCTTTAGCCAAAGGATGTCCCTATCCATTTTTATTTGAATATTTCAGGGAAATTGTTTTTTGGAAAATGTTTTATTAAACTCCTCTCATTCCATGGATTAAATTTCTTCCTTCTGTTTTATTTTCTTGATTAATGTCCACTATTAATATACTTCACCTTTAAAATGATAAATTGAAAAAATCACTTTTTCATGCTCTAAAAATTGAAGAAAAAGATATCAAATTTGTCATATTGACCCACTTCTCAACAATTAGTGGTTCAAAATATCTGTTATAAGATGTTGGTTGTTATCACATGATGATTTCAATATAGAGTTCTTATTTATTTGGTTAATTTAGTATTTTTAAATGTTTAAGGTTATTATTCATAAACTAAGATAGTGGGGTAAGAATATCTTTGATATTTTTCACACCAATTCCCAACTAGTTATATTGTTTTTTAGACAATCATTGAATTTTTCATCACATTTGTTATTAACAAGATTCCTCCTTATTCTAACTATTTAATAAAAGAAAAATGTTTAGATTGAATAATAAACTATAATATCCAAGTAAATTATATTAAATAAATATATTAATATGGAAAATTAATCTTAAGATGTCTTATCCCGTGAAACCTTTGGTTCAACCTAAGTTTCTTTAAAATTTATCCACATTTTATTCTTAACCTAAACCCTTATATTAAATAAAACCCAATATAATACCAACTGATATAACACACTCATAACATACATGGTTTCTACATTTTTTTATAAAACTATACATTATAACTCATAATTAAAACACACTCCTCGAATGTAGAGGTTTAGTTTCTTTGGATATTATCTTTATATCCATTTTATTTGTCTACAAATCATACATTTATTCTCTAAAATTTATCACACTTGATTCAATTATAGGCATATCATACAAAATATTCTTCTTAATTACCTACATATATGCGAAAGCATTATAAAAGGGTGATATTAAATGCTTGATAAGGGGAAAATATCAATGATTCATAATATATTTATCTTCAGATCATAAAAAAATTAAGAAACATGAACATGATAGAAATAGAATGACTAATGGAATAAAATCATGGAATCACAAAGAAGTGATCATAAAATCATTATAATAGATCATGTAATAGAATGGTATAACCATAAAATTTGTAACACCCTGATAATTTAAAAAGAATATTATATTTGATAGCATATACGACATACAATATCGAGTCTAAAGGAACCATAAAATATTATCATTTAAATATGACCATTATAAACTAGAAATCAATTTTTTGGTTATAAATAAGATTAATTACTTTATTAAATATATACAAATGTATTAATAAATAAAAATTTATTGATTAATTTTTAGTAAATAATCACTCAATTTTTAGTGAAGTCATTGTATGCTTCAAAAATACATTGTCTTCAAAAATGATTTTATTGCTCTTTATGAGTGGAAAATATAATGAATTTATGAAACTTTTGGAAATTTTATTTTATAAAAAGGATATAATTTTTGAAATTATAATTTCAAATTTATATTAGAGTAAATTTTTATGATTATTCTAAAAAAGATTGGTTTTCTAATGAATAGTGAAAACTACTAATTTTTATTGAACATTGTATTTCGGTTTCAAGCATTTAAAAAGTAACATTTTATTTTAAAATGGTTTAAAAGTAACATTAGTTATATTATATGTTTAATAATCCAATTATTTTCATTCAAATCAATTTTATTGTTAAATTTGGTATAAAAACATTTTTATATTTAAAAAATTAATTTTCATCATGTTTTCCAGATTTAATTTTAAATTAAATTATACCACTTACATGAATTGAATATTGAAAAATAAATTACATGTTTGTAAACATGATGTTGAGATTTGGTAAATATGTCCCTTTTTGTAGTCAATATGAATAGTAATCATGTTAAATTTTGTTTCCATGGAAAAGGTAAAATGTGTTAATTAAGGGTAAAAATAATGTGATAAAACTAAAAACTAACTTGAACACTTGAAGAGACTCTTAAAATAATTTTCTCTCCATGTATAGAATGCAATTTGTCCATTCACTGTGAGAAAATAAACGAAACTCGATCCCTATAAGAATTGGAGTATACTAGGGGTGTTGGAAAATTGATAAAGATGTTTACAAGATAAATATAGGTTTTTGAAAGACTCGAATAAATCCAAACACGACTTTAACATTATCATTTCTAGTATCTTGTTTATAAGGGACAAAATATTAGTTTGTGATATTCTTCCTTCCATATGAAAATAAAAATAGAATTTTTTTTATAAGGAAAGCATGCATAAAATTCTAATTTGTTCTAATTTTCCAAAATTATCTAGACCGTTCCTCTGATACCAATTGTAACACCTCGACTCTTATTTCCTGGAGCCGGTTCTAAAAATATGTTTCATGATTTTTTTTTAAAAAATGGAACTGAATAATTACACATCATATTACACAGCAAAGGATCTTTATCAGTCTAGGTTTTGGATAATTAGATACAACTATTACATTTCCTCAAAAAGATACAAAATAAACTTCAATTTGTTTCCTCCACAAAGTAAAGTATGTCCCTGATAAACCTATTATACCTATAAAATTGAATTTAAAACATAGGGTGAGAATTAGGATGCTCAGTAAGGGGTTTTAAAAACAATTAATAAATTCTTTTAAAAACATTTCCTTAAAATAAAATAAACACTTTAAATCATCTTCTTAAAAAGAAATTAACCTTTCACATAACATGTCATCATAATTTTATTGAGATATTCTGAAATAGTTTTTAGGATAAACTCATGCCCAAAATTGTTAAACTTATTGAAGAGTTACAAATAAAATTCATTATAAAATATGCATGCACTTGAAAAAAATGCATGGAATACCATTTACAAGGTAGATAATGGTCATACTTGATTATGTATGACATGCCAAGGGTGAGGATACAAATTTCCACATCAAATAATAATTTTTTAGAATTTTAACATAAATTTAAATCAATTATCATTTAACATATAAATGAAAACCATGAAATGATAGATGAGTTTCTAACCTTTGGAAATAAAATATTAATCCTTCTTTATAATTGAATTGTTATATAAGTATATACATAAATATAAAACATTATACCATGTTCATTTAATTAATTAAATCCAGAGAATGATTCTTAACCATGGATATTATATTAAATGAATAATCACATGGAAGGTAAAATATTGATCTCATAATGAGGAAATGCACAATGTCAGACATCATAACTACACCATCAAGGCCTTGTTCCCAGACCATACATAACCATACCGTCAATTCCTTATTCCAAGACACAAGTTTGTCTCATGAGACCAACTGATGCATCGAGAGGTTATAGTAGGCATCACCCATCTCATAATAAATCCAATGCATGAGGGAATGCATAATTCCATACATCATAATATTACCATCAAGGCCTCATTAAAAGACACTAATTTGTCTCATGAGACTTACCAATTCATATTGAGGCTATAACGGGCCTCACCTATCACATAATAAGTTCAATTCATTCCTCTTATGAATGGGTTTCAACATAAACAATGTATAAATACGCCATGAAAGTAACCTTCTTTATTTGAAATGCACAAATAAATAGGGTAATGAAATAAATACATACATGATCTCTAAAATCCATGTAATGTCATTTATATATTATATAATTTCCATAGCTAACTATGAATGTCATACCATGAGGTTTTAATAGAGTTTCACACATTAAATGATAGCTTGAGTACATAAAATAATAACTTGTTTTGACTTATCACATAAAATGATAATTATTTACATTTAAATACTATGGTTACACATAATCATATCCATAAAAAATAGAATAAAAATAAATTCTAACTTCATATATGGATTTGGAAATAAAATATTAACCCTTCTTAATAAACTAAAATATATACATGTATTTATGTATATGAAATAATAATTCCAACATCAAAGTAATAAACCCTTTTAAAACCTTAAGGAACACAATAAAAAAACATGGTTTTGTTATTGTTTTCCATTAGAATCAGAGATTGTATTCACATAGGAAAACTGGATTTTTATTTTAAAATATACTTTTCAAGGTTTAACATGTACACCTATATATACATAAATCATATATACATATATGTACATCTTTGTGGGACAAAATCACTTGGTAAAACATAAAATCTTAAGTTTTTAATTATGAAAAAATTCATCAAATAGATAGAAACAATTGTTTATACTTACATATGTATAAATCATTATATATATATAAATGTATAAAATTCTTATAGATTGAAAATAGTTTATCCTTTACAAACCATAGGTCATAGAAATAACCATTAAATTCAAAAACCCTTATCACACACACACACACACATATATATACATAAAAATAAACATTTCATTCTTATATATATATATGACATTTAATTTATAATATTCATCATTTCAGAATAAATTCATGTTTTAAAAAAATATAAATAAATGAGAATATACTTTGGAAGAGTTAATATGAAATCAAATTTAAAAAATAAACATTTCTAAATACATATATATAAGTGGAATAATGGTTTGGGATACACACATTGAATTAGTACCCCATTATTCCAAATTAAATTTAAATTTGATAAAATAAATATACACTCATACATTAATTGTTTTGAAAATATTATACTTAGTTGGATAGATATACATATATATGTATGAATACATATATATGTATATGTATATACATCCTTAAGAATAAAACATTATTTTATAACTTAATAAATAAATAATTTGATCCCTTATATCTCCATGGTACATACATAAATTATTTGCTGCAATAATTTGAAATCATAATCATTAATAAATATTTATCATCAATAATTCTTAAGTGAAAAAGTTTTATATATATATATATATATACAATTGTGTATACACTTATATATATATATATATATATATAAGTATTGATGAAATCAAACAAAAACAAATTGAATCCCTTAAAACATGAATTTAAAACAAAGATCTTTCATAAAAATTTCTTAAACCAAACAACATATATATATATATGTCTATGAGTGTATAATCATATGTATCAATATATGTCTTGAAATTTCAAACACAAAATAAAATTAACCTTTACTAGGATCAAAATAGGATGTTGTCCAACTGCAAACGAGTAGAGAAAATAGGGAACTTTGAGGATAAGCGTAGGGTAAGTTTGGGTGTGAAAATAGGAGTGTTTTTATAGATATATTTTACCCCAAAATTCAATTGGTAAAGACACTTTATGAAATCCAAAATTGACTAAATCAAAATGAAAGAAATATGTTAATTAGTTTAAAATTATAATCAATCGGGTTGATTGACCCAATATACATATATAAATGAAACTCATAGGGTAATCTATTAGGTCTCGGATTAAAATAAAACTGACCATGTCAGATCTGTAGAAAAAGGAGAGAGCATGGGGCCATGGATAGAGATGGAAGGCATCACATGTCAATTGAGAAATAACAGCAAATGAGGAAGAAAAGACGGTGGTTCACCTACAGTGTGGCGTGACCTAGTGTACAACGTGGTTCCAAGGAGGGAGAATGTAAAATTGGATAGAGGGATGAGATTACTTAGACCAATCAGATGGTATAAAACAAAACCTAATGTTTTAAAAAATAGAAACGGTGGTTGTTCCTTGGTTCGACGCAAACAGGGTTCAATGAGGGAATAATTTGGTAGAGGAAGAGATGGTCTACATTGAAGACAACATGATCTGAGGGCCATGATAAAACCTAGCTCTTTTAAGGGGAGGCCTGATTATGGGGTGGGGCAAACCACTCATCCATACATTTCTTTTTTAATCACTTATCATTTTTTTAACATATATCTAGAGTGCGTTTTTATAAAATAATTACATATATTTAAAAGAAGTGTATCTTTTTTTATAAATATAAATTTGTTTATATATATATATACACATCATTTTAGTATTTTTAAATATGTATAAATATAATTCGTTTTTTTTAATATAAATAATTAAAATTTCATTTTTATTTAAAACATAAATATAATGTGTGTTTTTTCATATATATATATATATTTCAAAATAATATATATATATATATTACAAAATAATATATATATATATATTACAAAATAATATATATATATATATATTACAAAATAATATATATATATATATATATATTATTATATTTATAACATAAAAAAATAATATATATACCCTTATATGTGTATATATATACCGATATATATATATATATATACTACTTTGAAATTAGTTTCTCGTTATTATTTAAAAGTATAAAGTCATTATTATTATTTTCTAAGATTATATTATCTGATTAAAAAATTGCATTTTGTTAATATTATTAATTACAGTTATTATTTTAAATTTTAAAAAAAACCAATTATTATAATGTAACATCCAAAGCTTCCACGATACGCTTCTCTTTCAATAATGCAGTAGCTTGCATTGTATGCAAATTTGAGATTCTAACACACCGTGACCAATCATAGTAGCCGTTATGAATATTAATACCCACGTTTTGAATTATATAAATTTTATATTTCAAAATGTACTTCATTTTTGGATTTAGAATATCGAAAATTAGCCTATGTTTATTTTTTGGTATTTTTCTGAGAACATCCAATTTTCGATGAATAGTGAAAAATACATAAAAACAACTTTTTTAATCAAATTAATTTATAGTGATAAATTATAATGTTGAGTGGTTTTAATGTATAATTAGAATATAATTTTACCATTTTATCCAATGGTGGTCATTAGAATTAATTTAACTTTGAAATTGGACATAAACAATTGTCAATCTTTTGATTGATATTGTTTCTTAAAAACAGGCTATTTGTTTTGACAACGGGAATTAATTATAAAATTAATTAATGAAACTTATATGTTTTTAATTTTTTAAAATATACATCATTTTTGAATTCAGAATATAAATTATAGCTTAGGGTGAATTTTTGGTATTTTTCTGAAAAACATCATTTTTTGATGAATAGTAAAACCACTAAGTGGTAGTTAAGAAACTGAATTTTTCGCTAAACGAAAATTTACCGCTTCTGTGAATTGAATTTCAAAAATCCGACATACATGGTTGTCATTAATAAGTAAAATGTGGTCCAATGTGATGAAAATAATTTTTTGGTGAATAGTAACTTTTGAGTTTTGTTAACCACGATTAAAGGTAATTACGGTAATTTAAGGTAAAAATGATATTATAAAAATATAAAAATATTTTGACACATGTCCTAGACTTATTGGATGAGTGGATTCCGAACCATTGTCACCTTATCATCAAAATATATCATTGTGGGACCTTTATAATCTGAAAACCATTTTATAATAAAATAATATTTTCAATCTTTCCAAAAGAGCCCATGCTCTCCTCTTATAAAAGGTCACCACCTCTACCACCTTATTCACACCTTCAAAGCCATTTGTCTCAGCCAACCTCTGCCCAAATACTCTCTCAACTTCCCTCTCTTACTCCTAGAAGCCTCACTTCAGGCAGAAGTCTTCCCAAAGAAGCCTTTGGCTCAAATCAAAAAGAGTTACCCGATTTTAAGGTAATGTCTTCTCTTATGTTCTTTTGTTTTATTTTGCTTATCCAACCCCTTAAAACCTTTTAATTCCATTATTTTGTAACAACACAAGTATATTAAATATACTAGGATGTTTTTACGAGAATTATTTTATTTACACTTACACACACCTTCGTCTAATGAGTAAAAGAACATACTGTTTCTGTGGGTGGCGAATTACTACCTCACAAAACGATGATTGTTCAATAATATTTTAACACATTTCATAGTGGCCATTAAGATGTCACTATATTTATATATGATATATATTATTTTTATTTTTTCCTCTTGCTTCTGCATTTTTCATTTATGGCATACCTTTATGGTTTCCATTTTGGGTAAACACGATAATTTCATTTTAGGAAGTGCGGACTACCGCCCCCTCAAAGTGATTTGAATCGTTAATGCCATATGTGGGAAGTATAAAGGAAGGAGTTAAATGATATTATATATCATATTATATTGGAATTATAATATACCTTTATATCATTATGATTTTATTCGATTAAATATGAAATAGAAATGGAAGTAGTGTTCATGCGTACGTACGGATTACCGTCTCCATGAACGGTGCATTTCATTTATTACCTCTAAATGTTATGTAATATTACAAATTCATGTATATACTGGATATATATGATCTATATGATATCTAGATCATGAATATAATTCTTAAGATAAAGGATATTTTACCACATGAACAACTTGTAATTATAATAAGTTTATTGTTGAATCAAGTACCAAAGATCGACAAAATGACCGTTATTAACTTAAATGACTGCATAATGTTCATAACATAGTAATAAGTGATATAAAAGGAATAATGAACTTGAAAAAGGTTCTTAAGAAAGTAGAAATTAACTATAGTTTATTATTCAAGAGATTAAAGAACGATCAAGTCAAGTCGGACACGAGGTAAGGGTTAATTCTACAACCTCTTCATTATTCAAGGTTGTTTATATGTAATTATCTACTGGGACCTCTTTATCATCCACATCCATGTTTCTTAAAAATGTCTTTCAAAACATTTTTACTATTTATTAGACAATGGGTTAAAGTCATTTATACCCTTATTTGACCTTATATGTTTTTGAAAAGAATCTTTCCGTCATTTTCCAAACAAGGTACTTTTTGAGCTTTTCGAAAAAATTAAGGTAAGAATGTCTTTTTTTAATTTATACGATGGGTGAGGCTATTTTCCATCATTATAAAATCATTGAATCTTCCCTTACAATCTTATAAGAATATTTTCAAAGTAAATGTTTTCTTTTAAAATTATGTGACTTTAAAATGATTTCAAAAAGGATATATTTCTCTCAAATAGTTTTGATTTCATCTATGTCAACATCCTTTGATGGATTTTAAGCTTATTTGAAGTTGATTTATTATGATACAAAACTTCCATATTGTATTGGAGGTTATTTGATATGTTTGACTTTGGATGTGTTATTTTTATACCATTCATGGTTTATGGAGAAAGTATTGACATTTTGTATGCTAGTTTTAATATGAATGTTTATGTTATGTTTAAACCTATTCATATGAGGAATGCATTGGACTTAATAAGTGACGGGTGGAGTCCGCTATAGCTCCTCGATGCATCGGTAGGTCTCATGAGACAAACTAGTGTCTTGGCATAAGACCTAGACAAAATCTTATTTGTAGTCTTGGCACAAGGCCTTGACTATGTGGTTATGATAGTCTGGAATTATGCATTCCATCATTATGAAAGTGGTTATTGATATTGCATGTGATTATTCGACTAGTAGAATATCCATGTGAATAATTAAATGGAATTATTTCATTTTATTTTTTCCATGTCATTCTGAAGTTCATGTTTAAAAGGATTTTGTTTTAGTTATACAATTGCCTTAAATATTATGCTTGTTTATAAAAGTTTCCGCTATATTGTTATCCTTACTGAGCATCTGAGCTCACCCCTTTATATGTTTTATTTTTCCCAGGATATGATGAAGTATATATTATGATTGACCTGAAGGAATATTCTAAGGGATAAGTGTGTTCAATGGGGACAATATGTTGTTGTAGTTTTTCACTTTATGATGTAATGTAAGACTTATGAATGTATCTAGTGTTTCCAAGGCTACTAAACTAATCGGTCTTTCGAGACTTGATCTTTTGTGATCATGCCAATGTTATTTAATAACGCACCGACTCTGGGTAACTGGGGTTGGGGCATTATAGTTGGTATCATAGGGTGGTTATTACTAACCTTGGAAGCTAGATTTAGATAAACTCTGATTAGAGCACATAGCCCTAAGATAGACTTTGGAGATTATTATAGAAGAACATCCGAGAATTTTGGTAAAGTAGATATTTTGTGTATTTTCTGAACAATAAATCCTTGTCTGGATACAAGCAATTAGAGGTGTCTCTGGCACATATGTACCTAGGAGTAAAACCCGAAAACACCACTTTGATATAGACTCGAATAGGAACTGGTGCACAACAACGGTCCTTGTTGCACTCTTGGTTACGACACTCCTAGGAGATATGCTTTGGATAATTCATGATTTCTTTACAAAAAATTATGAAGATTTTATGAGTATATACTTCCTTAAAGAATAAATTTTTATGATTATGGATTATATCCATAAACTGTTCAATTTATGTTAGGTGTTTTGAAAGTTTGTAATTATGTATTTCAATTCATAAAATAATCTAGTTTATGACATTGTTTAGAAATAGTGCCTAGTGGAAGGAATGGAAACTATATCATTGCACTCACTCCATGTAGGGATTTACCTCCTACTCAAGATAATTATAGTGGAGTTGATGATACAACTGGTGATGATCAGCTTATCACCATACTAGGACAACTCACTCAGGTTATGAATAATAACCTTACCCGTATGGAGCACCCTGATCCGCAACATGGAGGATCAATGTTAGATCGCTTCATGAGGAAAAAACCACCCAAATTTAATGGGGTTACAAATCCATTAGTAGTTGAGAAATGGATAAATTCCCTATATAAAATATTCCAGGCTTTAGGGAGTAGTGAAAGGGAAAAAGTTTTCATGGCAGTTTACCGCCTCACTGGAGATGCTGATCAATGGTGGTCATTGATTAAAAATACAAAGGAAGATTAAGAAGTATCATGTATGGAATGGAGAGAGTTTAAAGAGATTTTCTTAGAAAAATACTTTCCTCATGACCATCGAGTGGACATGGAAAGACAATTTCTGAGTCTGGGGAAAAAGGAGGATGAGAATGTTGCAAAGTATGAGTCTAAATTTACAAGGTTAGAGAGACATGCTACAGATTATATACGTAACCCAAGAAGTAAGACATGTCGTCTCTTTTATGGGTTAAAACCATATCTCTGTCAAGCTTTAGTATTACAATCCTTCTCATCATACGAAGATATTGTCTCATGTGATATCAAGACAGAAAAGGAATTCTCTAAGTCTTTTGACAACAAATTAAATCAAGAGAAGAAGAGAACGATGGAGCAAGAGATAGATAAAGGGAAAAAGGGAACGAAGTATTTTCCATTATGTGATAATTGTGGTACGAAACACCCCGGTACTTGCCTAAAAGGAATGGGAGTTTGTTAAAAATGTGGAGAAAAAGGTCACCAGACTCGTGATTGCAAGGGAAAGAAAGAGGTTATCAATGTTGAATGCTAAAATTGTAGAGAAATGGGGAATTATGCAAATGAATGCCCTAAACATCAAGGAAACTTGCCTCAGAAAAGGCCAAGGGAGCAAGTCCAAGTTTATGTTGTTACTACAGATGATGTTGAATAATTATTGTATTTGTGTTTTTGGACTCAAGAACTATATTATGGTAATAAGAATAATGTGATATATATAAGGATTGTACTGCAGTACTTCTTGTTTTCATTAAAGTTTTAATATGATGAAGGTAATCAGATTTTTAGTATGTGACAATAAGATAATCTTTACTTTGTTTGGGGAATTTGATGTTATAATTGATTTTGGAATTTAGAGACATTTTAGAGAGAGTCTAGACAGAGCTATTTTGGATAACTATAAAGGTTGGAATGGATTAAGTTGAACTTTGGATAGTATTGTTTAAGGTTAAATCATTTCTGAAGATTATTTTTTGAATATTATAATATTATAGTATTAGGAAAAGGACAACCTGTAGGTCGGGGGATAACTCATTGTGTCGGACAAAGCTGTAGGAATTGAACCCACAACCATAGTGCGACAGGACTTTATTACCTACCACTAGCCTATAGGAAGTCCCTGGTTACTACAAAATAGTTTTCCAAATATAAATGGTATGTTTTAATATTTGGAAACTTGTACGGTGAGGATAAATATAATATTTTTGAGTTCTATTATCTTTTTGAATGAAAGATGAGTTTCTGGTAGAAATTAGTTGAAGGTTGAAACTCTACTTGTTAAGTATATATATATATATACCTCTCTCTTATTCTATGAATAAATTAATTCATAAACTTTAGGAAAGGGATATTAAAACAAAAAAATGTGTTATCCTAAAACATTATGTTTTGTTGAACTGGTGATATTTTAAATCACCATAGATTGAAGGCTTTGAGGCCCTCAATTTTACACTTGTTTGTGATTGATGACCTCAATCACTCCCTACAAATATTTACATTTTTCCTCCAATTATGTGTCTCTAATTTCCACCAATGTTCTTCTAATCGAGATTATAATTTGGTGGTGACTTTTTCATTTCCCTTTCCCTCTTATTAAAACTAAATTTTATTAACCGTATTTTCGATGTGGGTTTTCCACAAAGGTATTTTCTATTTTCAACCTTTTATTTTCGAAGAACAATTTCAAATTGTGAGGACGCAATTTATTGAAGGAGGGGAGAATGTAACACCCCAATCTTCCACGATACACTTCTCTTTCAATAATGCAGTAGCTTGCATTGTATGCAAGTTCGAGATTCTGACACACCGCGACCAATAATAGTAGCCGTTATGAATAATAATACCCACTTTTTGAATTATGTAAATTTTATATTTCAAAATGGACTTCATTTTTGGATTCGGAATATCAAAATTATCCTAAGTTGAATTTTTGGTATTTTTCTGAGAACATCCAATTTTCGATGAATAGTAAAAAATACTTAAAAACAACTTTTTTAATAAAATTAATTTATAGTGATAAATTATAATATTGAGTGGTTTTAAAGTATAATTAGAATATAATGTTACCATTTTATCAAATGGTGGTCATTACAATTAATTTAACTTTGAAATTGGACATAAACAATTGTCAATCTTTTGATTGATATTGTTTCTTAAAAACACGCTATTGGTTTTGAAAACGGGAATTAATTATAAAATTAATTAATGAAACTTATATGTTTTTAATTTTTTAAAATATACATCATTTTTTAATTCAGAATATCAATTACAGCTTAGGGTGAATTTTTGGTATTTTTCTGAAAAACTTCATTTTTTGATGAATAGTGAAACCACTAAGTGGTAGTTAAGAAATTGAATTTTTTACTAAACGAAACTTTACTGATTCTGTGAATTGAATTAAAAAATCTGACATACATGGTTTTCATTATTAAGTAAAATGTGGTTCAATGGGATGAAAATAATTTTTTGGTGAATAATAACTTTTGAGTTTTGTTAACCGCGATTAAAGGTAATTAGGGTAATTTAAGGTAAACATGATATTATAAAAATATAAAAATATCTTGAAACATGTCCTACCCTTATTGGATGAGTCATGGCTGACCAATAAAATCCATGGTCCAATTTCTGGTACCCCATGGCTCCACTTGTGTAAGATAATGACATTAATACCTTTTATTTAAAGTAAAAATAAAAATGCCACAAACATGTATTGTTTTACTAAAACAATTTTTACAAGGGGTTATACAAGTTATCTTTTCTACTATAAATATTAATTATAAATCTAAAATGATTTCCAAAATCATGGTAATTATTTTATTATTTTTAGACATTAAATAAATAAATTTATTTATGACACCATGATGATGCAGCGATTACCTCATTAATGAATGATTTAAATAAAATAAAAAGATAAGGTAAAATCTAAGACTTACACTTGTCAAAAACCTATTGGATGGGTTGATTTAGAACCCTTATAACCATATCTTTGAAATATATCATTGTGGGACCTTTATAATCCGAAAACCATTTTATAATAAAATAATATTTTCGATCTTTCCAAAAGATCCCATGCTCTCCTCTTATAAAAGGCCCCCACCTATACCACCTTATTCACACCTTCAAATCCATTTTTCCCATACAAAATCTTCCTAAATACTCTCTCAACTTCCCTCTATTACTTTTAGAAGACTCAATTTGGGCAGAAGTCTTCCCAATGAAGCCTTTGGCTCAAATCAAAAAGAGTTACCCGATTTTAAGGTAATGTTTTCTCTTATGTTCTTTTGTTTTATTTTGCTTCTACAAACCCCTTAAACACTTTTTATTCCATTATTTTGTAACAAAACCAGTATATTAAATATAATAGGATGTTTTTATGAGAATTATTTGATTTAAACTTACACACGCCTCCATCTAATGGTTAAAGAACATACTGTTTCTATGGGTGGTGAATTACTGCCTCACGAAACGATGATTGTTCAATATTTTTTTAACACCATTAATGGTGGCCATTAATATGTCACTATATTTATATATGATATATATTATGTTTATTTTTTCTTCATGCTTCTTTATTTTTCATTTTTGGCATACCTTTATGGTTTTTATTATGGGTAAACATGATAATCTCATTTTAGGAAGTGTGGACTACCGCCCCCTCAAAGTGATTTGAATCGTTAATGCCATATTGGGACATATAAAGGAAGGATTTAAATGATATTATATATAATATTATATTGTAATTATAATATACCTTTATATCATTATGATTTCATTCCATTAAATATGAAATAGAAATGAAAGTAGCGTTCATGCGTACGTACGGCTTACCGTCTCCATGAATGATGCATTTCATTTCTTACCTCTAAATGTTATGTAATATTATAAATGCATGTATATAATGGATATATATGATGTATATGATATATAGATCATGAATATAATTATGGATATAATGGATATTTTACCACATGAACAACTTGTAATTATAAGAAGGTTATTGTTGACTCAAGTACCAAAGATCGACAAAACGACCATTATTAACTTAAATGACTACATAATGTTCATAACATGGTAATAAGTGATATAAAAGGAATAATGAACTTGAAAAGGTTATTAAGAAAGTATACATTAACTCTAGTTTATTATTCAAGATATTAAAGAACGATCGGGTCAAGTCGGTCACGAGGTAAGGGTTAATTCTACAACCTCTTCATTATTCAAGGTTGTTTATATGTAATTATCTACTGGGACCTCTTTATCATCCACATCCATGTTTCTTAAAAATTTCTTTCAAAATATTTTTAATATTTATTAGACAATGGGTTAAAGTCATCTATACCCTTATTTGACCTTATATGTTTTTTAAAGGAATCTTTCTGTCATTTTCCAAACAAGGTACTTTTTTACCTTTTCGACAAAATTTAGGTAAGAATATATTTTTTTAATTTATACGATGGGTGCGGATATTTTATGTCATTATAAAATTTTTGAATCTTACCTTACAATCTTATAAGAATATTTTCAAAGTAAATGTTTTCTTTTAAAATTATGTGACTTTAAAATGATTTCAAAAAGGAGATATTTCTCTCAAATAGTTTTGATTTCATCTATGTCAACATCTTTTGATGGATTTTAAGCTTATTTGAAGTTGATTTATTATGATGCAAAACTTCCATATTGTATTGGAGGTTTTGTGATATGTTTGACTTTGGATGTGTTATTTTTATACCATTCATGGTTTATGGATAAAGTATTGACATTTCGTATGCTAGTTTTAATATGAATGTTTATGTTATGTTTAAACCTGTTCATATGAGGAATGCATTGGACTTAATAAGTGATGGGTGGAGCCCGCTATAGCTCCTCAATGCATCGGTGGGTCTAATGAGACAAACTAGTGTCTTGGCACAAGGCCTTGACAAAATCTTATTTGTAGTCTTGGCACAAGGCCTTGACTATGTGGTTATGATAGTCTGGCATTATGCATTCCATCATTATGAAAGTGGTTATTGATATTTCATGTGATTATTCGACTAGTATAATATCCATGTGAATAATTAAATGGAATTATTTTATTTTATTTTTTCCATGTCATTCTTAAGTTCAAGTTTAAAAGGATTTTGTTTTAGTTATACAATTTCCTTAAATGTTATGCTTGTTTATGAAAGTTTCCGCTATATTGTTATCCTTACTGAGCATCTGAGCTCACCCCTTTCTATATTTTATTTTTCCCAGGATATGATGAAGTATATTATGATTGAACTGAAGAAATATTATAAAGGATAAGTGTGTTCAAAGGGGACAAGATGTTGTTGTAGTTTTTCACTTTATGATGTAATGTAAGACTTATGAATGTATCTAGTGTTTCCAAGGCTACTAAACTAATCGGTCTTTCGAGACTTTATCTTTTGTGATCATGCCAATGTTATGTAATAATTCACCAACTATGGGTAACTGGGGTCGGGTCGATACATATAATACCAACAATCACTAAAAAGGTATAAATACCCATGTTATAATTTTAAAATCTAAATATTAAAAATTATCTTCAATTAAAACTATATTATTATTTAACTGAAAATAATAATTTAAAACCTTTAAAATTTTAAACACTTAAAATACTTAATGGTTTTAAAATTATAATGGTCATATAAAACTATTAACAGTCACTTAAAATTAAATCCCAATGGATATTTTTTCTACAATGACCATAAAAGTAGTATAAATACCCATGTGTATGGGTATTAAACACACAAAAATCACCAGTGTTCTCCTACTTCAAAAATGGTTTTTACATTCCTCTTATTCTCACCACCACCATTATTCTTCTTGATATTTTTATTCTAACTATGGGAGACCCAAAGGAAGAGGCCTACACAGTATTTCTTCTTATGCTACTCAGCGGAGCACTGTTTGTATTATTAGGTCTTTTTATGAGTTTTCTAGAGTTATAGAAGTCTTTTGACGTGTAATGTTGTAATGTATTAGTGTTTTATTAAATAAAATGTTTCTCATATTTTCTTATTCCTTTAGTTCATCTAAATTATATTCATTTATTTTAATAAAATAATAATAAGTTCAAAAATGTCATTAATATTAATTATTCCATTAAAACATAGGTTTGGGGTGTTACATTCTCCCCCCTTAACAGAATTGCACCCTCGCAATTCAATTGTACACATAAACCCACAATTTTATATCTCCAAGCTTAATTCTTGATGTTCCTACAAAAACAATTTAATTATTTTATTATTATTATTGAAAATGACTTATAATAATTAATCTGTACCTTTATTAGTACAACAAGATTTGGTGATTCTCTATTGTCATGGTTTCCATGCTAGTTCTAAATTCTTTAATTTCTTTAGTCCAAACACACCTTGAGCAGCTACAGTCAAACTCATATATGCAGTGATCAGATCTCAAGTGAAAATAACAAGAGATGAAAAGATCAAAGATATTAGAAAGGAATCGATTCCTATAAACCAATAAAACCACATTGTTTTCTAAAATTTTAAATTCATAAATCCTCCCATACAAACTATATTTTAGGAGTTGAAAAAAATAAGTTGTGCGTAGGTCACCCGCTTCAATAGATTCCCATAAATTCCTTAAATATGGATACCTTTCAAACATGGTAAAACATCTGAAAAGACCCTCAAAATAATTTCCTTGTCCTGTATAAAATTCAAGTTGTGTATGCACTATGATAAAATAAATGAAACTCGATCCCTGTAATAATTGGAGTATACTAGGGGTGTTGCACATTTGATAAAGAAATTTGTAAGATAAACATAGGTTTCTAAAAGGCTTGAATACATCCAAACATTACTTTAACATTATTTTTTCTAGTATCTCATTTGGAAGAGACAAAATATAAGTTCGTGATCTTCTACCTTCCATCTAAAAATAAAAAAAATAATTTTTTATAGGGAAAGCATGCTTAAATTTTTAATTTGTTCTAATTTTCCAAAATTATCTAGACCGTTCCTCTAATACCAATTGTAATGTCTTGACTGATTTTTCCTGAAGAAAGTTCTAAAAATATTCTATGTAATATTTTTTATAAAAAAGAACTAAATAATTACACAAAATATTACATGGTAGAGGATCTTTACTGGTATAGGTTTTGTATAATTAGATACAACTATTACATTTTCTCAAAACTGTACAAAATAAACTTCTCTGTGTTGCCTCCACAAAGTAAAGTACGTCACTGATAAACATTCTATACCTAGAAAATTGAATTTAAAACATTGGGTGAGAATTTAGTATTCCCTGATAAGGGGTTTTAAAAACAATTAATAAATTATTTTAAAAACATTTCCTAGAAATAAAATACACACTTTAAATCATTTTCTTAAAAATAAATTATCCTTTCACATAACATGTCATCATAATTTTCTTAATAGATTCTAAAAAATTTTGTAGGATAACCTCATTCTCAAAATTGATAAATGTATTTAAGAGTTACAAATAAAATGCATTATGAAATATGAACGCACCTGAACAAAAATGCATGGAATACCATTTATAAGTTAGATAATGGTCATACTTGATTATGTATGACATACTAGGGGCGTGGATACAAATTTAAAAATGAAATAATACTTGTTCAAAATTTACACATAAATCAATATCAATTATCATTTAACACATAAATGCAAACCATGAAATGATAGATGAGTTTCTAACCTTTGTTTGGATATAAAATATTGATCCTTCTTTATAATTGATTTTATATATAAGTATAAACCTAAATATAAAACATTATACCATGTGAATTTGATTAATTAAATCCAAAGAATGATTATTAACCATGGATATTCTACTAAATGAATAATCACATGGAAGGTCAAATATTGATCTCATAATGAGGGAATACATAATGTCGGACATCATAACTACATTGTTAAGGCCTCATGCGAAGACCATACATAATCATACCATCAAGGCCTTATGCCAAGATACTAGTTTGTCTCATAAGACTTACCGATGCATCAAGAGGCAATATAAGGTATCACCTATCATATAATAAGTCCAATGCACGAGGGAATGAATAATATTGGACATCATAATATTACCATCAAGGCCTCGTTCCAAGACACTAGTTTTTCTCATGAGGCCGACTGATGCATCGAGAGGCTACATCAGAACTCACCCATAACATAATAAGTCCAATGCATTCCTCGTATGAATGAGGTTTAATATAAACAATGTATAAATATTCCATGGAAATAACCTTCTTTATTTGAAATGAAAAAATAAAAAGGGTAATGAAATAAATACATACTTTCTCTCTAAAATGCATGGAATATCATTTATATATTAGATTATGGCCATAAATAACTATGAATTTCATATAATGAGGTTCTAATAGAGTTTCATACATGAAATGATAGGTTTCATACATAAAATAATAACTTTTTTAGACTTTTCACATAAAATGATAATCATTCCCATTTAAATAGTATGGTTACACATAATCATATCTATAAAATAATAGAATGAAAATAAATTCTATCTTAATATATGGATTTGGAAATAAAATATTTACCCTTTTTAATAAATGAAAATATATACATGTATGTATATACACGAAATAATTACTACAACATCAAAGTAGTAAACCCTTTTAAAACCTTAAGGTACACAATAACAAAATAGGGTCTTGTTATTGTTTGCCATTAAAAATCAAATATTATATTCACATAGGCAAATATGATTTTTATTTAAAAATATACTTTCAAGGTTCAACATGTACACATATATATACATAAATAATATATATATATATATATATATATATGTGTGTACATATTTGTGGAACAAAATCACTTGGTAAAACTTAAACTCTTAAGTCTTTAATTCTGGAAAAAATCATTAAATAGATATAAACAATTGCATATACTTGCATATGTATAAATCAGTATATATATATATGTGTGTGTGTGTGTGTGTGTGTGTGTGTGTATAAAATTCTTATAGATTGAAAATAGTTTATCTTTTACAAACCATAGGTCTTATAAATAACCATTTAATTTAAAACTCTTATAATATATATATATATATACACACATACATGAAAATAAACATTTCATACTTATATATATATATGACATTGAGTTTATAATACTCATAATTACGGAATAAATTCATGTTTTAGAAAAACATCAATAAATGAGAATATACATAGGAAGAGTTAATATAAAATCAAATTTAAAAAAACATTGCTAAATACATATATATAAGTGGAATAATGGTTTTGGATTCGTACTTAGAATTAGTATCCCATTATTCCAAATTAAATTAAAATTTGATAAAATAAATATACACTCATATATTAATTGTTTTGAAAATATTATACTTAGTTGGATATATATGTGTGTGTGTGTGTGTCTGTGTATACCCCCTTAAGAATATAAAATTATTTTATAATTTAATAAATAAATAATTTTATCCCTTACATCTCCATATTACATATGTAAAATATTTTCTGCAAAAATTTGTAAACATAAAGCTTAATAAATATTTATCATCAAAAATTCATAAGTGGAAAAGGTGTATATATATATACAATTTTCTATACACTTATATATATATATACATATATATAAGTATTGATGTAATCAAACATAAACAAATTTAAT
The DNA here is from genome assembly GCA_963277665.1 of Viscum album. NCBI lineage: Eukaryota > Viridiplantae > Streptophyta > Magnoliopsida > Santalales > Viscaceae > Viscum > Viscum album. Next base: position 841,041,237 of record OY728137.1, on the reverse strand, counting down.
CCCTTAAAATAGGAATTTAAAACAAAGATCCTTCATAAGAAATTATTAAACCAAACAATATATATATATATATATATCTGTGTGTGTGTGTTAATATACGCATATGTATACATATAAATCTTGAAATTTCAAACACAAAATAAAATGAACCCTTTCTTGGATCAAAATAGGAAGTTGGTAAACTGGAAACAAGTAGAAAAAATAGGGAACTCTCTGGATGAGGGTCAAGTAAGTTTGGGTGTGAAAATAGGGTTGTTTATATAGATATATTTTACCCCAAACTTCAATTGGAAAATACACTTTATGAAATAATAAATTTACCAAATAAAAACGAAACAAAGATGATAATTATTGTAAAATGAAAATCAATTGGGTTTGTTGACACAATATACATATATAAATGAAACTTTCATGGGAATTAGTTGGGGTTTAGATTAATATAAAACTTACCATGTCAGATATTTGGAAAAAGGAGAGAGCATGGGGACATGGATGGAGATGGAAGGCATTATGGATCGATTGAGAAAGAATAGTGAAGGAGGAAGAAAAGATGGCGGTTCACCTATAGTGTGGCATGACCTGGTGTGCATCACAATTCCAATTAGGGAGAAGGGAAAATGGATGGAGGTCTGGGATTACTCAAATTGATCAGACAGTCTGAAATAAAACCCAATGTTTAAAAAAATGGTGGTTGTCCCTTGGTTCGGTGAAAATAAGGTTCAAAGAGGGGATAATTAGATAGATGAAGGGATGGCCTAGATTGAAGACAACATGATCCAAGGGCTGGGATAAAACCTAGCACTTTAAAGGGGAGGCCTGATCATGGGGCGGGGTGAACCAATCATCCATGTGTTTCTTTTTTTAATCATTTATCATTTTTAACATATATCTAGAGTGTGTTTTTTAATCATTTATATAGGTCATATAAAAATATCAATAGTCACTTAAAATTAAACCCCAACATCCATTTATTTTACAACAACCATAAATGTATTATAAATACCCATGTCTACATGTATTAAAGACACAAAAATCACCACTGTTCTCCTGCTTCAAAAATAGTTTTTTACATTCCTCTTTTTCTCAGTATCTTCACTATTCTTATTGTTGTTTTTATTCTAACAATGGAAGACCCTAAGGAAGAGGCCTACTCAATACTTATTCTTATGCTACTCAGAGAAGCACCATTTTTTACTAGATCTTTTTATGAGTTTTCTAGATTAGTATAATTATTTTGACATGTAATTCTATAATATATCATTTTTTTATTAAATAAAATGTTTCACGTATTTTCTTATTACTTTAGTTTATCTAAATTATATTCATTTATTTTCATAAAATAATAATAAGTACAAAAATTACATTAATATTAATTACACCATTGCAACATAGGTTTGGGGTGTTACATGTTATATATATTTTTGGTATGACATTTTAAGAGTGATTGATATTGTTTAGAGATAAATGTTAAATTTATCATGGAATAATATGTGATTAAATCATTTTAATAATTGGGTTTCAATATTAGTTAAGAATATTTTTGAATAATTTTAAGGATAATTATTTATAGAATTATTTAGTTTGAGCTTGGGGTATTACTGTTGAATTTTAGATATTAATTTTTTTTATTTATATTTAGGTTTATTAATTTCAGGAAATATATTACCTTTTTCTAACCATTTTGGTTTTGGTTAATGTCTAAAGATATAAAAAATAGCTTGTGGATTATGTGACATGTTATAAGTTCTTTTTAGTACTTTAGGCATGAAAAAATCATCTTGAATAATCATACTTTGGAGAAAACATGATATTATTTTAAAAATTGATTAAAGGATGTAATTATACTTGTCATGTAAGTATATTTTCCTTTAATTATTAGTCTACATGGTAAAGAATTCATTAAATCTTGAAAAATTTTCTTGAAATGATAATTTTTTCCTATTAACTTTATTTTGAATGAATCTATGGTCTTTTTCACACATCATTGTTTGATGGTTTTGTGGTCATTAACTTTATCATGACCATTCACTTTCTTGTGATCAATAATCACTCTCACTCTCCATAATTATTTAGACATTACAATTTTCTTTCATTTTCCATATTTTCACCTCCAACCAATGTTATCCTATTAGGAAACCTAGTTATGTGTTATTCTAGATAATCTTTATATTTCCCTTTCCCTCTTTTCAAGATAAATTTTTATTAACCCTTTTTATGATGTGGTTTTTTAATAAAGTAATTATCAAATTTCAAACCTTTCATTACTGTTATCATGTTCAAATTGAGATTTCACAATTTATTAAAAGGTTAGAGAATGTAACACCCTAATATTTTAAAAATAAGACTATGTTCAATAGCATATATGGCATGCAACACTGAGTCTAAATGAACCATGGGATATTATTATTTAAATATGATCTTTATAACCTATTAGTTAAATTGGATAATATTAATTGGATTAAATGTTTTATGAAATATATATAAACTTATTATTAAATAAAAATATATTTATAAATTCTTAGTAAATAATAACTCAATTTTTAGTAAACTCATTTTATGCTTCAAAATACATTTTCTTCAAGAATGATTTTTTTTATTTTTATGAGTGCATAATATAATGAATTTATGAAACTTATGAAAATTAAATTTTATAAAAAAGGGTATGATTTTTGAAATCAACATGTCAGAATTAGAATAGGTTTACTTTTTTTATTTTACTTAAAATATTGATTTTATAACGAATAATGAAAAATAATATTTTTTATTAAAAACGGTATTTTTGTTTCAACATTTGAGAAATTTACAATTAATTTTATAATGGATTCAAAGTAAAATTAAATATATTATATCATTAATAATCTAATTATTTTCATTGTAATAAATTTTATGGTTGAATATGGTATTAAAACATTTTTATACTTAGAAATACATTTTTTTCTAAAAAACTAATTTTCATCATGTTTTGAAGGTTTAATTTTAAATTAAATTATTCAACTTATATGAAATTAATAACTAAAAATGTATTCCATATATAGAATCATGAAGTACAATTTTTTTAAATATTTCCCTTTTAGTTTTATTCAATATGAATAGTAATCATATTAAATTTTGTTACCATGGTATAGGTAAAATGGTTTAATTAAGGGTAAAAATTATGTGATAAAAACTAAAAAGTATCCCTAACATTTGAATTAATTTTATTGTATGATTATATTTCATACATAATCATCCAAAATTTGAATATATTATTTTTTTCTATTTAACAATGATTTTTATCTTTATAATTTTGTATATAAAGAAAAGGAAAAAATGTCATTCTATTTGTTTTATTATCTTTAAAAAAAATTTACATAGGGATAAAAATAAATTATATAAGGTTATAAATGGTTATTTTATAGATAAATAATTTTTTTATCATGGTAATGTATTTATATTTTTTATTAATGGAATAATTACCTTAAATTCTTATGCAACACTAACTCAGTGCTTGTGAATGCAGTAAAAAATCAAGTAAATGAATTTAAAAACTTGAAAATTAATATTATTTGTGTAAGTAAAAGAATACCATAAATTTTATAGATAAAAATAACATTTTCGTTATTTTTTAATGTATTTTTTTAATTCCTTTATTTTCATGCTTTTTTCAAAGTCAAATTAAATTAATAGTGTTAAAAATGACATTAATGATATTTTATGTCAAATAATGTTTTATAAAATTATTTAAAAGTCATAAAAATATTAATAAAAAGAAAAATTATTATGATAAATGATAAAAAATTTCATTATTTATCCATTTATGAGATAATAGTGATCTAATAAGAAAATTTATAACCCATTAATTTTGAAAAGTCATTTCTATGGTTATGTTTAAAATTTCTTAGCTAAGGACTTAATCCAAAATATAAGGTTAAAATTTTATAAAAACCAATAAAAAATTTATTTTTGGATTATATTAATATGATATCTTCCTTATATTCTAATACATTTCATTTTGGTACCATTTCACCTGAGTTAGATACATCTTATATTATAATATTTTAGGTATTTCAAAAAGTGAAATAAATGGTATTTTATAATAAACAATATTTATTGAATGATTTAAGATTACTTAAACCATGCTCCATTTATGGGATAATTTTCATTTTATCATAATTTTCTTGACCAATAAAGAGTAAAAAACTTTTTAATCATGATAATCATTAAAAGGGTCAATTGAGAGTTAAAACAAAAATATAAGGGTGAAAAAAATCACCTAAAATTTTTAAATTTTTATTAGATGAGATAATTTAGACTCATACTCATCTTAAATTTGAATTTTATCAGTTTGGATTCATTTTTTCATAAGAAAAATTTTATGTTAATTTAATATTTAATGAAATTATAAGAACACCCTTTCCTCTATTATAAAAGGGAACCTCATCCCCTCTTTTCTTCAAAATAAAAATCATTTTGGTTTGAGAAATTCGTACCAAAATACCTTTATAGAATCACTTCACTCGTTCTAGAGGTATTTTTTTAGGAGGAATACCAACCTTTGAGGGCTTATGGTGTATAGAAAAAGACATTGTTCAGAGAAGATGTATAACTTTTAAAAAAATGTTTTAGTTTTATTTATTATTCCACATACTTCAAATATTATTAAACCATACTGATATAATAAACACAATATCTACAATATAATTATATTTCATTATTTCAATTTCATAACCTATATCCATTTCCTTATTCCATCAAATGGGAAACGAAATCATTATTCGCATGTACAGTGGATTTTCGCCTCACGAATATTTATATCACTAGGTCCATTTAGGAGCCTCTGAGCGGCGGTGCTTTCTCCAGTTCGTGGGGCTAGGGTTTTTTCTCAGTTTTCTTCCCCTTACCTCCTCCGGCGTGGCTCGTGCGGCTCGGCATCCGCATCCTTCAGCTCAGCGTCGGCGTGGTTCGGGGTGGAGCCTTCCGGCTTCGAGCACAGGCGAGGTTCTGGTTTCGTCTCAGCTTGGTGAAGTCTCTTGAGAGATCTCGGCTTCATCTTAGCTCAGCATGGATCTTGTGAGGTTCAGGATTCGTCTACCCTGGCACGCCGGCTCGGCGAAGTCACAGGCGAGGTCTTGGCGCGTCTCATCATTGGTTCTTGGATCGGCGTCGGCCTCGGAGTGGCGCGGAGGGGGGGGGGTTCTTGGTTCTACTTCCAGCGTTCATGCGGGTCTTCTGCAGGTTTGATTTTTGTTATTTTTGTGATCTATTTTGTTTGCGTTGGATTGGTGGATCTGTTGGAGTGGTGGATCTGAAGCGAGGTTTCTAAGAGGTTTTGGGATTTTGCAGTTCGGTGGCTATCGGTTCTCAAAGCACTCCGGTGTCAGCCTTTCTTTGTTTTGGTTTTCTGCCCCGTATTCTTGGCGTCGTTTGGGTTCCTCGTCCTCTCTGTTCCCTGCTCTAGCCTCATGTCTATCCGTGCCTCTCCGAGGCGGATCGGGTGCAGGGTGACGTCGAGGTTTTGGGATGTGGGTTCGGAGGCCGTCAGAGTTCCTGGCACGTTCTTTCATCGGGGAGGTGGTCAGTCTATCTGGTTCTGGTGTGGCATTCTTAGTGTGGATGGTGTACTCCGGCGCTTCCATTTCTAGCAAATAGGTTTGACGACAGATCGTAGTTGCTGATGGCGCAGTCCGTATGCAGCGGCATTGTTGTTGGCTTCTCTACGATGAAGATGGATTCTGTGGTTTGACGGTGAAGATGGTTTCCGGTGGTTCAATGTTGATGAAGGTGACGATTTTCTCTATTGGTGTCGGAGACCGAGGCGTGATGATGGTCGACGATGTCAGGCATCTCGTGACGACGGCGACCGAGGCATGATGATGGATTGTTTTTTTCGAATATTAAATTTTGAAATGGTTTTACGTTTTGCGGAACCTTGGAGCCTTGGACTGCATTGATGGATGCAGTTGATTTCTTGAAATGGGGGGACTTTTTGGATTTTGAAATAGCTAGGTTGTGGTGGTTTTGAATCTTTTGATGTTTTGGCTGGTTGGAACTGTGTTAAGGTTCACACTTAGCCTTTAAAAGTGTTAGAAAATAAAAAAAATATGGATAGTGGTGATTGTCGCCTCACAAACCTTAGTAATTCATTTTCCGTCACCTCCTCTCATGGATAGATATAATGATGGAATTAATCTATATATATGATATTAATTACATATTTATCATGTTTAAAATATAATATATAATCTACTTTATTAACTTTACATTCATTGAAAAATGATAATATTCTTTGTGCATACGCATGAACTACCACCGCTATGAAGAGACATGATTCATTTTTCATCACCAAATCATATGGATTATATATATAAGAGTATTTAAATAGAATATATTATATTTTTTAAATGATAATTATTACCTTATTTCCATTATGATTTCTAAGAAATTTAAACATTACTCATGCGTGCGTACGACCTATTGCCTTCATGATTGTAATGTTGTTCACTTTTTAAAATCAACATTCACTTTTGGTTTTAAAAGTATAATTTATATATTAAAATTATAATTATTTCATTATTATATTTTTTTATGGTGGAATGATGACCTATTAGACCATAGTCAACCCACTGAAGTCATTTTGAAAATATGGGCCGGATATACTCAAAACATCTGATATAAACTTAATTGTTTAATTAGTTGAGTATAAAATGGTAAAATGAATGATTAATTTGAAATGGTTCTTAAGAAATTAAATAATTAAAATAATTTTATTATTCTTGCAGTTAAATAATGCATGTGATTATTCAGACTTGAGGTAAGGGTCACTTTTCTTTAAAAACCCAATTCTAAATATTTTAAAGATTTATTTTCAAAATATTTTTCTCTCATGTAAATATTATTAAAAATAATTTTTATATGTATTTATATAGACATAATTAAATTATAAAGAACATTTTATATAACATTTAAATTTATTTAAATGGTTTTAAAAACAAATATTTTTTTCATATTTCATATAGATTTTTTGACTTTCTTTACAAAAGACAAAAAAGTTGTTCTACTTTAATGTATATGGTTTCAAAATATTTTCCCACCTCCATAAATGTTATTTGATGTCTGGATTCATTTATAATATTCCCTGTTTTTTTCAAATAAAAATCATCCTTCCCATTTTCAAGGTATTTATGTTTTAAAAATGTATTTTTTAAAAGGAAAGGGTATCTTGATATTCGAAAGTGTTTTTTATATGGGTTTAAAAGAATTTTTCAAGGGTTTTATGATGAAAAGGGTAAAAGATTAAAAACACTATTCATGATATAGTTCTTGGAAATTTTTTATGATGATGGGTGAGCCCGATATAGCTCATGTTGATGAGTGAGCCCGATATAGCTCTCCAATGCATTGGGTAATGATTATGTTCTTGTAATGACCCAAACTTTAATCAATGGAAATTCCCTTTTTATAATTTTGTCATATAGTGTAATCATATAAAATAAAATTAGGTTACACAATGCCACATCATGCTTAAATGAACTACTAAATACTATGTGACCTTTAAATATAAATTTTTCACTTCTATAATTTGAATTTCAAAAATATGACATACACGGTTGTGATCAGTAAGATGTTTGGAGTCCGACAAGACAAACTTAATTTTTAGTGAATAGTAACTTACCCTTATGAATTGTAATGTTACCCTTATGAATAGTAATATGACCCTTATGAATAGTAAATTAGCTAAGTGAATAATTAACCTTACCAATGTAAGTATAAAAAACATTTATCCATCTTATAAGTGACAATATGATATAATTATATAACAGTGTTGGAATTTTTATAAGTCATCAATATTTAATTAAAATTTTATGATTAATTTAATAATTAAAAAAAATTATTTTCATAAAACGTATTCATAAATTATTATTTTTAATGTCTTATGATTATAAGATAATATTATGAGGCCTTAGTTAATTTTTCAAAGTGTAAGAAAATAAGTTTTAATTTTAAAATTTATATTTTTCAAGTAAAATGTGATTTTATTTAAATATTAAATTTCTCGTATTTAGAAATTTTTTCATAAAATGGTGTTTTTTTTGTATTCTACTTTTTTAAAAATGGTTATGGTAAATTTTTGATATTTTTCTAAAATACTTGATTTTTTGGTGAATAGTAAAATAAGATAATTTACGATAAATGCTAAATACATGATTTATTGAGTCATGGATGATGTTCTGCTGAGGTAAGAACATTTTGTTAGAAGTCACATGCACATATTATTATTTTTTCACAATAATAAATACCATTTATTATCTTGAAAAAAATACTAAAATAATTAATAAAATATTGAGAAAACCCTCCTCTCCTCCACTATAAAAACCACCCTCACCCCCTCTTTTACTCACACTTCTCAAGCCTTGTTACTTATCTAAATTCCACTCAAATATCCTCCAAATATCCTCCCCCACGTATAAGAGATATTTTTCTTACAAAAATACAAAAAAAAATCCCTTTAAAGAGGTTATCAAGGAAAAGTATTCAAGAGGTAACCATCCTCTTTCTTTTCTTTAATTTCTTTTTAAGTTCCTTTTGTTTATTTTTCTCTCTTCACCTCCCCTCATCCAAAATTCATTAAAACTCTTGTATCTAATATATAATATAATTTTATTATGTTTATGGAATATTTAATCATCATCTCTTCTTTCTCCTCTTTTTACACTTGAAATGAAAACACTGTTCGAGATATGTTAATTTATCACATTCAAGGAAGAAAGGTTTTCAATTTCTATTACCATCTTCAATTATAGTTATGAAACCATTTTTATAGTTGAACAATATTATAATATATTTTTTATATATTATTTAATGATCTGGAACCATTTTTTACAAATGGTACTAATTTATAAAACAAAATGAGTTCATTGTGATAAAAAAACTGCCAATTAACCCAAACAGTTATCATTAAGGTTTTATATAATGATTCATCCTCACTCAAAATAACCAAATAAATTTTGTAACAATTTAATATTATTTATGTTCTCTAATAACATATAACTTCAATTCTATATAACCATCCTCGTATTACATGATTATCCTTAAATGTATAAAAGTAAAGCGATCTTGAAATCCAAGAAAACCAATGCTCCCAGATGATGATATTGAACCTCTCAAACAATAAAAAAAATAAATTAATGAACTTAATAATGTTATAATAAATCAATGGAATGTAAAATATGTTATTTACTTATTAATTAATTAATCTAATTTTATTATACAAGGCATTAAGACCAAGTGAAGAACACCTTCAGACTTAAGGTAAGGGATTCTACCCTAACCTTCATTATTCCTTCAGGTAGCTCTATCTTTCTTTTTACCCAAATGAAGTAATAATTTATTTTTAGGTAAATATTATAAATTTTGTGCATATGTTCCAAAATCATTTATCAATATCCATTCATCAATCTCTTTAAGGGATATATATTTTTTAAGTGGTTCCCTTCTCAATTTTTTCCAAATAAGCAAGCCCGTTTTAAGTGAACTTCCCGAATTCTTACACAATTTCAAGTGTACTCTATAATATATTTTAAGCCAACATTATCTTTATAAAATAAATCATTTTATTATGAAAAAATTCTTGGTTCACTTATGGTTTTATATAAAATATTATTTCCTTTTCTATTTTAAATGATCTTTGATATTTTCCTTAAACCGCACTAAAATGTTTTAATTATAAAGTTTCTTAAAAAACTCTTTTAACATCATATCACTTAAATTTTACATAACTAATAAATATATATTCCTATTATACCTTATTATTTTCCATGCATAATCTAATTGCTTTCCTTCATGGACACTTCTATGATATGCCCATTGTTTATGCCTTATGATGTGATTATGATACCTATTTCATTCCATGGGTACCCTTATGTTTATGTATGATTTATTATGTATGATTATTTATGTGGAAAACATATTCATTAACATGTTATGATGGGTTTACCTAGATATTGATCTAATTAATTGTGTAATTCTTAGTCTCATAAGGCATTATGTGCAACGGTCTTGGTGATTAGCCTCGACCCGTACTCCATGTGCAACAGTCTTGGTTGTTAATCTTGACTTGTGATTCTCTATGTGCAATGAGATGGACTCATGATATAAGTCATGTTTTATATTTCTGACACATTCCTATGATTATATTATTATATTATCCCATGTTATAAATTTTATGATTCCTTATTTTTAATCATCTATTATTCCTCTTTATATAATTATGTTATGTATTCAAATCCATGTGTTAAGCTTTATTCTTATGTTTATTCCCTTATTTAGATTTTTAGATCATCCCTTTGTTCATGTTATACCCAGGTTATCCTATTAATATGTATGAAAATAATAGAATTTAGTATCTCAATATGAAGTTTAAATAAAGAAAATTTTTATTTAGTCCCATGTTTTCAGTTTTATGTACCTAGTCTTCCAAGACACTAGACTTTATGATCCTTGGATTGTAATTTGATGTTAATTTATGCTTAAAATCATGTAATGATATGTGTAAAAGGATATGTTCACTATAGTTATCTATAAAATTATATTGGCAATCAATTGTATGGTTATTACAATTATATGGGTTCTTATAAGGGTTTCATGAATATGATGTCCCAAGGAACCTACATGGACTTTCTAATATTTCTAAAGAGTTTTAATAGAAATAATTTGATTTAAAATGGTAATCTAATGATATTTTAAATGAAATTTTTTGTTCTTTGAGGGTAAAAAGTTATATTTTTATGAAAAAAAATCATGGGTTATCATGTTTTCTAATAAAATCTTATGATTATTATTTTGCCTTTATGTTTTCTTATAAATTAATTTATGAAAATATTTGTGTAGTAAATTTGATTTCATGTGCATATAAATGATTATTTGAACTCAAAGTTATTTATGTTAAAGGAAACCTCTTTTTATGATCTCATGATTTTAAAAAGGACTAACAGGTACTTTACTTATATTTATGTCCCTTACTTAGATTTTTGTGCTCATAAGATGTTTGAAATTTTTTTCATAGGGTTAATAATGGGTAAATACAAAAGAGAAGTGGAGTTAAATTTCATGAAGATTTTTCATGAAATGAAAATGTGTTTTATTTTAAAATCGTTTTAATGTGGGAAAAATAGATACTGAGTAGAAGTTGTAGCACCCCGACTCAAATTCCACTCAATAGTGCCTCGAGACGGTTGGCCACAAGACCTCAATCATGCCTCCTCGAATGCCAGATGCTCCATACTAGAAGAGAGGGAATTGGGTAATTCATTTGGGAGACTATATCCTCATATACCATCGTAGATCACATTAATATAAATATAAGAAACCAAAAAATAAAATAGATAACATCAGTATGATCACAATATAAAACATACAAGTAGAGTAAATAGTAAGCTGAAGCTATATGATACAAGTGTGGAAGTTGAATAAATAACCATATGAAAGTATGATGGTATTCCATGTTCTATAAAAAAGTGACTATGTGGGAGTAGGGGATACACGCATATAAAATATACTATAAAAACAAACAAAAAGTTCAAAAACTGGTATATGTACCATCTCAATTAATGGATCAATACTATACCCCCAAACTATATCTTAAAGCTGGAAATAAAACATTGGAATTTGGATGCATCCCTTTTTCTATACCTACAAACATAAAGTCTACTCGGCACCAAAGGTGCTCAAGCAGGGTGTGTGATACAATCTCAGTAGGCCAGAACCCATGGTGTATAGGCCTTTCCATTTCATGCAACATAAAATAAGAGTGTGTCATGTTTTATTTAAATGAAATATAGAATATATATAAATCAAATCATTGTATTGGGTTCAAGTTAGAGACCTATCCACTTAATTTTCTTTATCCTAAGTCGGTGTGTCTAAACCAATAGATTATAAAATGGTAAAGTGAGTTGGGTAAAAGTAGATGGACTGTCCCCAAGATTTTGATTGGTCTTGGAGGAAACTTCCCTAAATTTTTTAAACCAAAGAATCAAATATCATTAGAAAAACATTATTTACCTTTGATTTATTTTTTACAACTTCTTTATATATTATGGAGAGTCACCCTTATCCCATCCTTGAAAATCCTAAGATACTTTCCAAGTATCACTCAAAGGGATCATCATAAAAACAATTCCAAGAGTCCGTCAAATGTGACCCAAATATGAAGTCCTGAGTGTCACTCTGGCATGGTGTAAAAATAGGTTAAACTGACCTCTGATTCTGTACCTAGTATCACACATAGGGGCTCAAGTCTCAATCATGGAATGATACATCCAATCATGCCATTGAGCTCGTCCAAGGGGTCTCCCCTAGGGAACCGGTGTTACTTATCTAGAGGTAAAAATAGATAATGCATGGTGATATCGTATCAGCCATATCTGATGTCACCCCTAGCATGCTCACAAAGAAAAAAACAAAAGCTAACTAAGGAATGAGAGTCTATTCGAGGGGTCCTTAAATCGGAATACCTTGTTTCACCCTCATCACTAAGTGGAATCATCAAACACACAAGTACATATATTCTATGATTAACAAAGGGTATATTTCATTAATCTCATGAAATTTTATTATATTATGCATATTCGTCATGGCATGCTATTGGGGAATTCCATTTAAATAATTTGGCATAAGACATAGTCATAGAAACTTGGCCAATTCTATTAAATTCTAACCATCTATAAGTGTAATGGTTGAAAGGCTATTCACTATGTTCACCACACTTGGAAATTCAATATATATCTCAAGGTATTTAATATAAATCAAGACCCATTTGGGATGCTCAATAGGCCAAGGAAAAATATACAATTAATATATATAGTTATAACACACCCAATTAGATGAAAAAACTCATGGCAATCAACCACATAGGTGATTAGCCACTAGTTAGGATCATAATAGATGTGAAAAATAACTTGGAGCAATTTAAGTAGTGCTTTTGAGGCACCGTCAGAATGGACCGGTGAGCGTTACAACAACACAAATTATTGAATGTGATGAAATGATGGGAAAATAACTAAACCACCTACCTTAGCCTCATAGATCTTCCCCCATCCAGTATCAACCTATGATTTAAGTGAGGTTGGAGTAAATCTAAGAAACTATCAATGGACATGAAAATGGGGAAAATGATCTTGCACCCAAATAGCTCAACAGATGGTACAAAAAACTTGAAAAATATTAGAGAGGATTCGAGATTGTACATATAGCTTCCCATAGTATCCGACAGTGAATGAAACAAACTTCAAACAGAGGATTTTCTTAAATTTATACATTCTTAAAGTAGGGTTTCTTATGGGAGAAGGAACAAGCAGCTGCTAGAAATGAGAGGGAGATGTTGGGAGTTAGTTTTAATTAATTTAAGAGGGGTAATGTGGTAATTTCTCCCCAAAAACCCAATGTACACGGTTTGACTGCACAGTTTCCAAATTGTGCATCAACTGTGTGCCCTTATCTACTTCAAAGGATCACATTTCATGGTTAGGTGAACAGTTTTACTAACCATGTGAAAAATATGAAAAATATATCTATCCAAAACCTTTGAATCTTGTGTGGTCATGTGCCTCAGGTTGCTCGGTTGTAGAAAAATCATGCAGCCCCTAGGTGCTCACTATTTGCAGCCACATGGTTTCATAGAAACTATGAAAGCTGGGAAACATGGTTTTCTTTAACCATGTGGCCTATTCTTTCTTTCCTAATTTTGGGTTTCTGGCTACAAACAATCCTTGGACACACCTGAACCATCATTTCATTAACTATGAATCATTATTATAGTTGTTTAAAGGAATTAGAACAAAAAAATTAATGTTTTTTACATTATAGAAAATACAGGATGTTACAATATCCCCTCTTTAAGACAAATCATCCTCGAGTTTCTCTTCTAATGGTAGTAGAATGTCGTCAGAGAAATGTTTCAGTCACTGTGCACATACATCGGCTTCTCGCTCAATGGTCTCATCCTATACAGATCTATTATGCCACAACACCTAGACCAGAGGGACTGATCTACCTTGGAGAACCATCAAGATATAATCAATTATATATATTGGATGCTCCTCAAAGGACACATCCTCTTCTAGCTCAATATCAATAGGGTCAAACGAATGAGATGGGTCAAAGTGGTACTATCGAAGGTGAGATATGTGGAAGACATCATGTATGTCATTGTACCTCTGAGGTAATAGATTCTGATAAGATACCTTTCCAACTCACTCCACTATCTTGAAAGACTTGAAATAACTTAGCGATAATTTTTCCTATCACCTAATTATTCTATAACCCAATCTTAGCGATACATGCAGAAAGACTCGATGTCCCACCTCGAACTCTAGGGGTTTGTAGTGACGATCGGTGTAAGACTTCTTCCTAGACTGAGTTGTATCCATACCCTTCTAAATCATATGAACTTTCTCTAAAATATCTTGAATGAGATGGGGACCCAATAGAGTTGCCTCACCTGCCTCTAGCAAGCACATAAGTGGACATCACGGTCTCCTATAGAGGGAATCATACAGAGTCATCTAAAATGTTTCCTAAATTTTTTTATATGAAAACTCAACCAGAGGATATATGATTTTCCCAAGAACCTCCAAAATGAAGGATATAGGCCCATAGCATATCCCATAACACCTGAATCATCCACTTAGACTACCTATCATTCTGAGGGTGATATGCAGTACTCAAGAGAACCTATGAACACAGTGGTTTCTATAACCCTTTACAGAAATGTGAAGTGATGTGGGTGTCTTGGTTAGATATGATAGAACAGGGCACACCATGAAGTCTCAATATCTCTAAAATGTATAAAATTTCTAACTAATCAACATAAAAGGTATCACAAATTGTTAAGAAGTGTGTGACCTTGTTCAACATATAGATGGTCACCCATAATGTATCATTCACTTAAGGGGATCTCAGAAATCCTATCATGAAATCCGTGGTGACGTCGTTCCATTTCCACTCAAGAATGGATAGAGGCTGTAGAAGTCTATCTGGTCACTGCTTCTCTACCTTCACTTACTGATAAGTAGACCACTAGTGAAGAAGCCTACTAGTTGTATCTTAATACCTAGCCACCAATAATGATGACATGTATCTATGTACATCTTGGTAAGACCAGGAATAACTTTCCAAGAAAATTCATAAGATTCCCTCATAAACTCTTCTCATATATATGAAGTCACCCATACATTACCATGGAAGATAAAGGTCTCACAGCCATCCAAAACCCAACTAGGAGTTGGGTTCTCTCCAATGTTTCTCTCCCTCAAAATGAGGTCCTTGGATTTCAAAAGCTACCTCATCTAAACCCGCTCTAAAAGAGAGTGTCTCACTTCTAGAGCTTTCATAAATGGCTTCCCATACTATTAATTAACCTTTTCATGTATATCATAAAATAGTTCCATTAAATACCACTCACTTATATCCTTATTGATATCTTTCATCTGATTCTTCCAGCTCGAGGAATCAGTCACTATATTTCCTTTTCAAGTTATACAATCCAACTCAAAATAAAACTACCGCAGGTACTCAACCCACCTGTTCTACCTTATAGTCAAGTCTCATTGTGTTTAGATGTATTTGAGATATTTATGGTCTGTATAAATAATAAATCACTCTCCCCATAAGTAGTTCCTATAACATCATAGAACATTAACCATGGCTACTATCTCGAGGTCATGTGTATGATAGTTTCTCTCATGAGAACAAATTTGGTGGGGGCCATATTCCATGAATTGATAACCATGCAACATAACTACACCCATAATGATTCTTAAAGCATCATAGTAAACAATATAGATTTTTCTCATCTCAGGAAGAATCAGAATTGGAGCTGGATTTAACCTTCCCTTTAACTCCTGAAAATATTTCTCACAAGATTCAGTTAAGTCATACTTCAAACCTTTCTTGGTCAAGACCATAAGTATCCCTTCTAGGAGTAAGAAGTCCAAGATGAATTATCTATAGTAACCATCCATAACTAAGAATCTACTTATGTCAAACAAATTCTTGGGATGATCTGGGGAAACCACGGTGCTCACCTCCTATGGGTCAACTGATATGCCTTCCTAAAATATGATATGACCCAAGAAGTGAAACTTACTAATACAAAAGTTTAATTTTATGATATTTCCATATAGATGGTTATCTCTCAATGTACTCAACACGATCTTAATATGATTGGTATGTCCATTTCTAGTGTGAGAATACTCTAAGATTTTCTCTATGAATACTGTAACAAAGGAAACAATATATGGGTGGAAAACTCAATTCATCAAAACCATAAAGAATGTTGGCATGTTTTTCATACTGAATGATATAATATGATACTCATACAATTCATACCTACTATGGAATGTTGTAAATTTTATGTCTTATGGTCTCCCACAAACCTAGTGGTAGCCCGGCCTCAAAACGATCTTAGATAAAATAGTCGATCCTCAAATCTAGTCTAAATGAAAATTTATTCAAGGTAGTGGATACATGTGTTTCACTAAAAGTTAGTTCAATTGGTGGTAATCCATTCATAATTGAAGGGTACCATCCACATTCTTAGAGAAACAGATGGGTGAACCCCATGACGATGTGCTGGGTCAGGTAAACCCCTTATCCTCTAAGTCTTCAAGTTGCCTCTTAAGTTCCTAGAGCTCTATAGGCGCCATACTATAAGGAGGAATGCACATTGGTGCTACACCCAACACAAGCTCAATGGTGAGCTTGATTTATATCTCATAAGGTAATCTATAGAAATTTTTAGGGAATATTTCCCTAAAACAATCCACCATAGGAGGGAAATCAAAAAGCTTTATTCCTTGATCACTCATAAAGAGACTAGCCAACTGGGTTGTTACTACTCCTAGACCAGTATGCTTGAGTCCTGATCAACTCACTTGGAGATCCCATTTTCCATTATGGATACATGTACTACCCTTGGGTGATATGAATTCCAATCAGCGGTGATAGAAATCCACCTGGTCTCTATAAGTAATAATCCATTCCGTACCAAGAATAACATCACAACTGGTCATATTGAGGAAGAATAAAATCCACAAAAAATAGTACCCATCTATTTCAAGGGGGAACTCCTTTCACCGGTATATACCCTCTTCTCGAACTCCTAATAGCGTGTGAAGTTTCATAACACCACTGGAGTACTCTATCACTAATCCCAGACTTCCCATAGCGTAGAAAATAAAAAGTAATATGATGTACCTATATAAAATAAGGCATATACTAAAGTAGAGGATACCAGATTAGTACCTCTTACTATAGATGTCCATGGACTCTACTCCTCTGTCATGGGCTACACAACATAGATATGGTTTGAAATACATGCTTGAGATACTGCATGACTTGCCTAAGCAGGTCCACTCTACTGATGATGGAACTCTAAATCCTAAACACCTTAGTTGTGACCACATTCTTGACTTAAAAACCCTTTAAAATACCATATTCCTATCTAATGGGGTTTCACTGATCCTACACCAGAATTTGGTGCTAGAATAGAACCCCATTCACTTGGAACTTAAGGAAAAGACTGGCAGAAATGATGGAGGTGACCCATCATGTCGTAATTCCATTACTCGATTGAGTTCCTCGTAAATTGGGAATTTTGGTGACCTATCCTGCTACATTGGCGACATTCCACATTTCTTTAATTGTGTTCCACATGGATGGTACAACTATCGTGTGTACCCTCTAAGCATCTCTTCTTTCCTTTATAGAATCCATTGCTCTTCCTAGAAGCTGAACTGCACTATTTCACATCACCTGATTCCCTCAGGTTCTGCTTAGTGATGAGGTTTTGGTTTAAGATCTCTCAAATGGTGGTCATAAAAAATACATTCACCTATGATCAGATGGAATAATTAATTCCATCCTCAAATCACCTCATAGTAGTCATCTCATCACCATTAAAGGTCAATGAAAAACACTGCAATTCGATGAAGCGAGATGAATATTCCATCACCGACAAGTAAACTTGATCGAGGTGAATGAATTACTAAACACAATCTATTCAAAATGTATAAGGGAATAAATAGTCAAATAAGGATATCTAGAATTTTGAGCAGACTATAACCTGGTGTTGTCCAACCTAAGTTAGAACATCCCACCAACGCTTGGCGGAATCGTGCAGCGTGTAGGTTTCAAGCTTGAACCTCCGCTCTAGAGGTGTCTCGATGAGCTCAAATATTGAAACCACATGATACAATAAATATTAATCATACTGAGGTCCTACATCCATTTAGAAAGTTATAGGATATTGTGGATGGAACTCATGGTTCAGTTATTCTATAGAAGGGGGGGTCGAGGTGCACCTTGAACTGATTACATAAACTGAAGGATGCTATCATGAAACTAGGAATCGACACCCTGTTGAGGATATAGAGTAGGTTCCTCAGGTGTCACTACATGAAGTATAATGGGTGGATTAGGGAACAACATCTCTAGAGAATGATCATCACCACTTTCCTAGCTTACAACATGAGGTCGTTGTGGTGGCATAGCTCTACAAGTGTCAAACACATGCCTCAAAAAAGTTTTTTAATAGATAGCTAAAGATGTAAATAAGGAAATGTAAAAGCCTAACTATAACCATGATACAACCCTTAGACTACTCTAAAATCTAGGTCTGGGTGATCAGGATGAGTCATAGAAGGAACACAAAATACACGGCCTACTGCCCATTACTAGGTCAGGCCAGGTCTCATATCTCATATAAGTAAACTTCTCATTTTATGAATCAATTCATTTTAATTAATATAGATTAATTATTTTTTAATTAATTATTATAATCATGATTTAGTTAATTTCATCACCAATTCCAATTCATAAGGTCCCATACACCTTATAAATTGAGATTGGTGTGTCAACTAACTGTATCCTGACCTTTACACTAGACAACAATGTAACAGGACATGGGTTGTGTTTTTATTGAATGGGATTCCATTGGAACTCACCAATCACACCAACTAATGTGGCATTATTGGTCAATTTAAAAAATTATTTCATCATAGATAATACTAGCACACTTCAAAATATAACAACCAAGGCACATCAAAAATCATAATCAATAAAGAAAATGCACATAGGAATGTAAATATGGAATGGAATAATACATGGAATTTTAGATCCAATAGTTACTCATATGATGTATGAAGTTTATATTCCCTAATATCATCAGTCCAAGAAAAATAAATCCCATATTATTATCAATTTTATCAATAATAAAAATAGAACAAAGAAAGTGCACCACCCAATGGTGAAACACATGAAATTGTAATAGTGGAATAAAAAAACATTTACTCAACCCAAGTAATTTGGGTTTCCCCTATAAATGGGGGAAATACTCCCACACATAGGCTCATGAAAAAAATTCAATGTCCTAATCTCCTATCTAAACCCAAACAGTAAGAAAAAAGGAAAACAATTACCCACTAATACGACTTTATATCACCCCTACCCAAATTCCACTTAACAAGGCCTTGATACGGTTAGCCACAAGACCTCAAGTGCACCTCCCAAAATTCTAGAGGATTATGTCTAGTAGATAGGGCCTTGGGTAAGTCTATGGAGAGACTATTCCTTCATATATTATAGTATAGCATAGTAGTATAAATATAAGAAACATAAAAAGCAGATAGATAGTGGTGGGGAAATAATAATATAAATCATAAAAGTAGAGTAAATAGTAAGATAAAGTTATATGATACAAGTGTAGAAGTTGAATAAATAACCAGAGGTAAGTGTGATGGTATTCCATGTTCTATAAAAAAGTGACTATGTCAGGGTAGGGGATACAATCATATACAACATTTTATCAAAAAAACTAAAACTATTATAGTTAGAATCTCAAGCACATGCTCAGTCCAATGGCCCCAAACTCCATCCTAAAGCTATAAATCAAACATTGGAAGTTGGATGCTTTCATTTTTCTATAATTTCACTATAAAGTCTACTTGGGTACTAAAGGTGCTCAAGCAGGGTGTGAGATACAATCTCAATAGGCCTATACCCATGGTGTCTTGGCCTTTCAATTTCATGAAACATAAAATAAGTAGTGTTCCATATTTGATTTAAATACAATACATGATATATATAAATCAAAGCATTATATTGGGTTTTAGTTGGATACCCACCCACTTAACATTTTTTGGCCTAAGTTTGTGTGTCTGAACCAATATATCTTGAAATGGTAATGTGAGTAGGGTAAAAGTAGATAGATTTTCCCTAAGATTATGATTGGGATCAGAGGACCATCCTTACATTTCTAGAATCAAAGTGTCAAATATCATTTGAAAAACATTATATACTTTTGATTTATTTTTTAAAACCTATTTATAGATTATAGAGAGTCACCGTTAGCCCATCCTTGACAATCCTAAGAGACTTTCCAAGTGTCGCTCAAGGTTCTTATCATAAAACCAATATTAATATTCCTTCCAAGGTCACCAAAATATGAAGTCCCGAGTTTCAATCCTTCATGGTGTAAAAATAGTATGAAATGGCCTTCTAGTTCATACCTAGTATCAAACGTAGGGACCCAATTATCTCTCTTGGAATGGTACAACCAATTGTTCAATAAATATCATTCAAGTGGTCTCCCCTAGGGAACTGGTTCCACTTTTCTAGAGGTAAAAATATATAATTCACGACAATCCCAACATAGTTATAACTGATGTCTCTTCTGAAATGCTCACAAATCATTAACAAAAGCTAAATAAGGAACGGGGGTCTATCCAAGGGGTCCTTAAATTGGAACCCCTAAATTCACCCTCAACACTAAAGTGGAAGCATCAAACAAACAAGTACATATATTACATGATTAACAAAGGGTCTGTTTCATTAAGCTCAGGAAATTGGATTATATTAGTCATATTGGTCGGGGCAGGCTTTTTGGAAATTTTATTAAAATCATTTGTCATAAGGCATTGTTATAGGCACTTTTTAAATTCTATTTATGTCCAACCATCCATAAGTGGCATGGGGGAAAGGCTAGTCACTAGGTTCATCACCCTTGGTAATTGAATAGATTTATCAAGGTATTTAATATAAAAAAGACCCATTTGGGATGTTCAATAGGCTAATGGAAAATATAAATTTAACTAACATAGGTAGAGCGCACCAAATTGGATGGAAAAACTCATCGTGATTGACCATGGAGGTGATTAGCAGCTAGGTAGGATCACAATACACATGTGAAACCACCTGGAACAATTTAATTATTATTTTTGAGGCATCAATGGAATGTCCCAGTGAGCGGCACAATGGAACAAATTATGGAATGCGACAAAATGACATGAAAGGACCGAAACTACCTACCTTAGCCTCATATATATTCCTTCATCTAGTATCAAAATTTGATTCGAGATAGGATGAAATAATTTTATGAAGTCTTCAAATTCCCTAAAAATGTAGAAAATTATCTTACACTCAAATAGTTCAGTAGATAGGATGAAGAACTTGAAAAATATTGGAAAGGATCCGAGATAGTACCTCTGGCTTCCTATAGGATTTGATAATGAAAAAATTGACTTTGAATAAAGTATTTTCTTGAATTCTTGTATTCTAGAAGGATGGGGGTTTCTTATGGAAGAAAGAACACCTAACCACTAGAAATGAGAGGGGGAGGAAGAGAGTTAGGTTTAATTCATTTAATAGAGGTAATATGGTAATTTCACCCTAAAACCCCACTGCGCACGATTTTTCCACATGGTTTCCAAACTGTATGCCAACTGTGCACCCTTATCTTCTTCAAAGGGGAACATCACATTGTTAGTCACATGGTTTGACTAACCATGTGCAAACCATTAAAAATATCTCTGTCCAAAACCTTTGAAACCCTGCATAGTTGTGTGCCTCAAGTCACAAGGTTTCAAACAAACCGTGTGGCCCCCAGGTTCTCATTGTCTACAGCCACACAGTTTCATATAAACAGTGTGAGATTGGCTATATGGTTTTTCTTAAATTTGTGTCCTAGTATTTCCTTCCTAATTCGGGGATTCAAGCTCCTAACAAGCCCCATATGCACCTGAACCCTCCTTTCCTTGACAAGGAATAATTATTAGAGCCATTTAAAGAAATTATAACCCAAAAAATATTAGTTCGTATCTTAGAGAAAATTATAGATATTATAAAAGTGTCCACTTTTCAATATATGGGTTGGTTATATAAGAGTTATGACATAATTATCTAAAAATCTATCCCTAAAAATATCCTCTAAATGTAATAAAGTGAATTCTTGACTAAAAACTCTAGATTATGTAATTATTTAAGGATGGGTCCTTATAAAATTATTATCATAAAATAATGATATATACTATGGAATAAAGATATGAAATCATAAAACTATAATAATAGATTCTGGTTACATAAAATAAGAATTTTGAACAAGCATAATTATATAAAATCATAACACATTTCAAGACTATGATAATACCGTCATCACATCATGGGAAAACATTTCTCATAACATAGTCTGCTAGAATAACCTCCAAGGTCTCATATGTTTCATATCATGAGAGATAAAGATTTACCTAATGTATTGGAGGGATATATAATTTTGGGACCACCCATCACATCATTATATATCCATATATATGTGGGTTGTATAATAATGAAAACAATCACACATCTATAATAATCCATAACTTGATAAACCCATGAGAATAGAATGGGTTATATGTATTGATATAAATATCATAAATACATAGAAGGTGAATTGTATTTAAATATTTAATGATAAATATCATAAATGTTTTTGGAGAAAATAAAGTATATCTTCAATGGATGATAAGAAAATATATAGGGACTTAAGAAATGATTTTCTAAATGTTTGGTGATGTTTTCATAAAAACAATGACATATGTCACTTTCAATATCATTTTCAAAATATGAAAAAAAAAGTAAAAATATTTATTTTAATAATAAAGTGTCCCAAAAATAAAACCCTAAAAATAAATAAAATTAGGTTAGTTTAAACTTGGATTGGAAGGTAGGAAATTGTATGGATGTTAAAGGAAGTATTTTTTATCGTTTTTTCATAATGATTTTAAGTATCCTGCATCAATAAAAAGTGATATAAAATTTTATTTTAAATAAAACTAAAGATAAATATGTGTATTATTTAAGAAAATTCATATTTATCTTTAAAAAAATAAATATTTTTGGTAAGAAATAGTATGTATATAGAAAATAAATATACAAAATATAGAGTAAATTATTTTTTTAATGGTCAAGGGTAGAAGATTTCCCATTACAACATCGTATTTTATGAGTTGAGAATCAATAAAAAGGATTTTATGAGAAGGAAATGTAAATTCTTGAAAACAAGATGAAATAATATATAATCCACTCAAAGGTTATAATATACCCAACTTAGAAGAATATAGTTAAGAAAAAAAGAGAACATGTCAATGAAAGAAGATTGAGTCATTAATCCCATTACCTATACCCCCAAAATTCTTGAAATAGATAAAAATTCAGATTTAATAAAATTATACTTATTTGTGATAAATTTAAAAACCTTATTTATATTTATTACCTTTATTATTAATTAACTAAATTCCTTTAAATTATATTAATTAATTATATTTAGTTTAAATTTATCATTGATTTCTAGTAGTTTTAGTGTAGAAGTCTCGGTCCTTGCTCTTTGATCATGAGTTCATCATCTCCATAAATATTACATAAAGGGTATAGAGATGTTTTATGAAGTTTTTTAGTTTTATAACTACTTCATAGATGTTACAATTATGATTTGTACAAAAATCTTTTGTGATTTTTTTGGTTATAATTATTTAATCAAGAAAAAGGATTTATTTCTAATAATGAATAAATTATTATATAATAACATTTAAAAACTGAAAAAATCACATTATTTTATCATTAATACCATATATAATACAATATATTACCATTATTTAAGTATTTATAATCGTAATTGATGAAAATTATATAACATCATCCATATCAGTAGTTAAATTGACTCAAATATAAAAATTTCATAATTAATGGATGAGTATTAATATGAAGTTATTTTATTGAAAAATAATTATTATAGAAGTATAGTGATGTTTTTAGATGTTATAAAATATCTAAATTAGATCTAATAAAAAAGGTTATGTGAATATAAAATAGAAAATAAGGGATCATTATTTTTAAAGAACTTTTATTTCCATCTTAGAAATATTCCTTGTTTATAGAAAATAGGATTTCTTATTGAAACTAAGGGATTATAAAAATTATAGAGAGTTTAATAAATGATAATTTTATATTTTAATGATAGATAACTGGACATTAGGTGTGTATTGTAATGGGTGGTTGAAAACATATTTTATAAATGAGAATGGATGTCATTTTTACAATAATCATTCCTTAATGTGTAAGCAATATAATTTTATAAAAGTTCCTCAAAAATGGAACAAAAAATAATATAGGTCATTAATTTACTCATCTATTCATTTAAGTGGTAATTCGAAGAGATATTTTATTGCTTTATTCCTTATTTTAACTATTTACCTTATTACCTTTTACCATCATAATTCATTGTATACCTCAATGATTATTTTTTCTCTAAAAAATAAAATTTAACCTCTTGCCTAATTTAGACATTTTGATTCCAAATATGAAATCTATTTTATTAACATTAAAATTTAAATGTGTTAAATTTATCTTTTAAACAAAAAATATTTTATAGATAGAAAAACAATTTTTTTAAATAAAAACTATCTCTTTTACAGTGAATGATTTTATCCTTACTTCTTATCAATCCTTAATTATTTAATGAATGGTTTTCATTTATTATAGATTTTAATTATATTATTTATAATAAATTATGCACTTATATAAAAGTTTTATATTCCAAATATATTAATTTAAATAAACTAATTTGTTATATTTATACCCAATAACTATATATATAACCAATAATTATATAACAGAAACATTACCCTTTTCCATTTTTATATATATCCTTACATTATTATCTAAAAATCATTCATTATAATATTTAGATTTTTCTCAATATGTATATCAAGTTTTTAATTGTTTTCATTATTTATATAGTTATACTCGATGGTATAATTTTCATAGGAATCCATGAGGAAGAATAATTCAGGCTTACAGTGTAACACCCCAAGCTTCCATGATACACTTCTCTTTCAATAATGCAGTAGCTTGCATTGTACGCAAGGTCGAGATTCTAACACACCGCGACCAATCATAGTAGCTGTTATGAATATTAATACCCACTTTTTGAATTATATATATTTTATATTTCAAAATGGACTTCATTTTTGGATTCGGAATATCGAAATTAGACTAAGTTTAATTTTTGGTATTTTTCTGAGAATATCCAATTTTCGATGAATAGTGAAAATAC
This sequence comes from Viscum album, assembly GCA_963277665.1. Lineage (NCBI taxonomy): Eukaryota > Viridiplantae > Streptophyta > Magnoliopsida > Santalales > Viscaceae > Viscum > Viscum album. The sequence goes on along the minus strand of OY728137.1, from coordinate 841,015,835 downwards.
TTAAAAAATTTTTTTTTAATAAAATTAATTTATAGTGATAAATTATACTATTGAGTGGTTTTAAAGTATAATTAGAATATAATTTTACCATTTTATCCAATGGTGGTCATTATAATTAATTTAACTTTGAAATTGGATATAAACAATTGTCAATCTTTTGATTGATATTGTTTCTTAAAAACACGCTATTTGTTTTGAAAACGGGAATTATTTAATGAAAATTATATGTTTTGAATTTTTTAAAATAGACATAATTTTTTAATTCAGAATATCAATTATAGATTCGGGTGATTTTTTGGTATTTTTCTGAAAAACTTCATTTTTTGATGAATAGTGAAACCACTAAGTGGTAGTTAAGAAACTGAATTTTTCGCTAAACAAAACATTACCGCTTCTGTGAATTGAATTTCAAAAATCTGACATAAATGGTTGTCATTAATAAGTAAAATATGGTTTAATGGGATGAAAATAATTTTTTGGTGAATAGTAACTTTTGAGTTTTGTTAACTGCGATTAAAGGTAATTAGGGTAATTTAAGGTAAAAATGATATTATAAAAATATAAAAATATCTTTAAAAATGTATTACCCTTATTTGATGAGTCATGGCTGACCAAGACAATCCATGGGTCAATTTTTTGGACCTTATGGAGCCACTTGGGTAAGATAATGACATTAATACCTTTTATTTAGAGTAAAAAATAAAAATGTCACAAACATGTATTGTTTTACTAAAAAAACATTTTACAAGGGGTTATACAAGTTATCTTTTCAACTATAAATATGAATTAGAAATATAAAAATATTTCTAACATCATGGTAATTTTTTTATTATTTTTAGACATTAAATAAATAAATTTATTTATGACATCATGATGATGCAGCAATTACCTCATTAATGAACGATTTAAATAAAATGCAAAGATAAGGTAAAATCTAAGACTTACACTTGTCAAAAACGTATTGGATGGGTGTATTTTGAACCCTTATCACCTTATCTTAGAAATATATCATTGTGGGACCTTTATAATCCGAAAACCATTTTATAATAAAATAATATTTTCAATCTTTCCAAAAGAGCCCCTACTCTCCTCTTATAAAAGGCACCCACCTCTACCACCTTATTCACACCTTCAATGTAACACCCGAGACTTTTATGTTATATAAATCATCAAAGGAATCTTTTTCTACACAACACTTGCTTGGCTTGCTTTACACGCAATCGCGACCTTCCTCGATAGCTTGCGTCGTACGCAATACCGAGTTTCACTAAACAACAATATGCTATTAAAACTAGCCGTTATGAATAGTAATAACCACTATTTGAAATTTTATAAATTTTATTTTTCAAAATGGACTTCATTTTTGGACTCAGAATATCGAAATTATCCTAGGGTGAAATTTTGGTATTTTTCTGAAAACTTTCAATTTTTGATGAATAGTGAAACCACTAAGTGGTAGGTTAAAAACTGAATTTTGCATAAAACTTAATTTTACCGCTTCTGTGAATGGAATTTCAAAAATCCGAGAGACACGGTTAATATCAAGGACTAAAATGTGGTTCAATGAGATGAAAATAATTTTTTGGTGAATAGTAACTTTTTACTATTTTTACCGCAGTTAATAGTAAATAGGGTAACTAAGGGTAAATATGATATTAATATTACCCTAACACATGTCCTAATTCTATTGGACAAGTGTAATTCGACCAAAAACAAACTTAGGAATAAAATATGACCATTTAGGCCCACTTGGATTAGATTAGGACATTTATTATTAATTTATTTAAAGAAGGGTTAAAATAGTTAAAATCAAAGTTTAATAAGTAAATCATTTTTATAGGGTTATACATAAGATAAATTCGATTGTAAATATTCATTAGAAAGCTAAAACGATTTCCTACATGATGGTATTTTATTTGTAATTTTTAGACATCAAATAATTTAATTTATTTATGACACAAAGATGATGCAGTAATTATCTTATTAATGAAATATTGACAAAATTGATAATATAAATACCAAAATAAATGTAATTTGAGACTTTTTATGAATTCCACTAATTTTCTAGGTTACTATGATATATTAGTATTGATTTAATCAACTTGGTTCGAACATATAATTCTGTTATGACTTTCACAAAAATCATATATCAAATAGTGTCAAAATTAACACAAAATAGTTTTTAAATAAAATATTATATTATTAATTGTTATTTTATTCCTAAAAATCTAAGGTTCGGCCAAATGACTTAGATAAGGATATATATATTAATAATAAACAATTTTGGGTTCGTTTGGCATGTTATAGTAAGTGTATTAACCATATAGTGAAAGAAAACAAAAAGACACGGTAAAAGTTAAATTAATTAACTTAGAGTTAAATCTAATTGATAAGGTTAAAATAATACCCTAAACTTGTCTAAATCATATTGGTTGATAGGATTTCGACCCTTCCCCACTTTATCTTCTAAATAAGACCCTTTGGAACCATTATAAACCGATTTTGACTTTAATATAAAATAATATTTTGAGATATTCCTAAGGTGCCCCTCTCCTCCCTTATAAAAGGGCACCTCCTCCCCCTCCTCCTCACACCAAATTGAGCACTCAAGCTCGGCCAACCCCTGCCATTTTCTCCTCTCCACTTCCCTAGAATAATCCTAGAGGTCCTGGTCTTCTCCAAAGACCAATCTTAGTTCCTTAAGTGGAGGATTCAAAAAGGCGTTCCAAAGAAGAGGTAATATCCATTACCGATCTTTTCAATTTCTTTCTTCTTCAACTTCTTCTTCTTTAGTTGTTTCATGATAAAGTAATAACATCAGTATTACTTACATACTGATATGTTATTATAAATATGAAACAACCCTAATTCACCTTCTATCCATCCTACGGAAAAATGAAATCACCGCGCGTGCGTACGTACGGAATACCGTCTCCACGCCGTGGTGTAATCTATTTTCCACCATCACCTTACAAGGATGGGTATAATGGTGTAATCAGTAACTATATATGATTATTATTAAGTAATATTGATACTGAAATAATATATATATATACTCCAATACAATTCCACGATCATAGGAACGATATCATCACTCGTGCGTACGTACGGAATACCGTCTCCACGATGTGATGCGACTCGTTCTACATGATCTTCATTTCCTAATGATTATATAAATAAATTTAATGAATGAATATGGTATATACTACACTAATACCATTCTGGAAATGAATAAGAATTTATTCGACAAAACACGCATAAGAACAAAAAGTTATAAAGACCCGAGTAACAAGTAACAATGAAATATTACTAACAAGAAGCTAATAATATGACCATATATGATCTCATATAAATATGTATGATTCTGGAATAAGTCAATAACATTATTTAAACCATTATACAGGAGCTTCGGACACGAACAAAGCAAATCGGACCTAAGGTAAGGGAAATATCACAATCTCATTTTTATCCGAGATTGTTTATTCGTAAGTATTTACTGGGGTGTATTTTATCATCCACATCCATGTTCCCTCAATATGTAATATTGTTTCCATCCACTTGAAATAGTTTAAATCCAATTTTACCCTTAGGTGAGTTTTTAGTAAAGAATATGAAAGGAATCTTTTGTCGTTTTTCCGTACGAGGTACTTTTTGACTTTTCCGACAAAAGTACGAAGAATGTTTTTTTAACTTATACGGCATGAATGGATTTTTAAAACATTACTTCAAAGAAGCTTCCTTTACAAGTTTTCAAGTTTATTTTTAATCAACTTCTTTATTTTAAAGTTGTATGACATGTTATGAAAGGAAAAAATGTTTTTGAAGAAGAAAGGATATTTTCCTCAAGAATTCAATTCAAGTGTTTTATCAAAATTATTTTCCATCTAAGATAATAAAGGGTTCTATTTCTATCCATATTTTTACATTGGTTTGACTATGTTGTGATGGAATTATGTTTATGAATTCCTTTATCATATATGAATTGATTTATGATGTCATGATGTTTCAAGAATCCCATTTTTGTTATATGTGTTATGCGATGATGTATGTTTTATGATTATGTGGCACACATAAGAAAGGATTCATTATAAGATGGGTGGGACCTATATCTCCCTCCAATGCATTGGGTAATGATTTTATATCTCATGAGATAGACATGTCTGGAACGGAAGGTTATTTCGGTTCAGTGATACAGGACTGAAACGAGGAGTGAACTCGGTTCAGAAAGGGACTTTGTCCACTAAGATAGTCTTGGCAATGAGTCATGACTAACAAGAAATGATTTTCCATGATTATGTGTGCATGCCACAAAGATTCAAGTTTTATGTTATGATTATGGGGATCTCATTTTCACTTCTATGATTTATTCCATGTTAAGATATTATGATCTCTTTTGCAGGTTTTAATTTTCAAAAAGATATGATATGATTTTTATTTCCTTTATTTGCCCTTGCTGAGCATTTGAGCTCACCCTTTTATGTTTTCTTTTCCCCAGGCCAGGAAGATGGATATTAAGTAGAATATGCTAAAAGGGACCCTAGATATGATGAAATAAATGGGAGACACTGTAGAAGATTTATGAACCAGTTGTTTATGTTTCCCAGTTTCTAAAGACACTATACCTATACGGTCCTTTGTGGTTTTGTCATATGTTGTAATAAGTGTGATTCAATTTTGAAGTATTAACAATGTATGTAAAGTGTGGGTCGTTATAGTTGGTATCAGAGGAAAGGTATAGTCAACCTTTGGAAACTAGGATGTGAAAGCCTTAGTAAGAACCCTAAGGATAAGTCTAAGCATAGTACACAATCTTAGTGTTTTAGAAATGGCCTTGAATAACCTAGGATAAGACCATAAGCATGAAAATTTTATTCTTGAATTATGTGGTTTCCTATTATAATTAGTGTTGCTCACACTATTCTTCTTGGTTTTAGTCAATGGCTGGAACCCGAAGGAACCGTGTTAATGCGGAATGCGATGGGCAATGCAATGATTGTCCCCCTGAGCAACCAAACGATATGGGAGCTGGAATGCAAAATCTTGTAGCCATGCTCACACAACTTTCTCAAGCTATGAATCATGCAGGATTTCCAAACGAGCAAAGGAGGGAGCAACATTCTGTTGAATCCTTCATGAGGCAGCGTCCACCTTCTTTCAGCGGGTCTACTGATCCATTAGTTTATGAACAATGGATTAGTACTACTGAAAAGATATTTTCAGTTCTTCAATGTTCTGAACATGATAAAGTCATCCTAGCAGTGTATCGTTTGGAAGGAGATGCTGATCAATTTTGGAATCTTGTTAAGAATACGAGGCAAAGGGATGAAATTGAGTCTATGGAATGGGACGAGTTCAAGAACTTATTTTTCAATAAGTACTTCCCTCGTATTCTCCGAACAAAGATGGAGAAAGAGTTTCTTGAACTGAAGCAAAGGGATGATGAATCTGTTGGTACCTATGAAGCAAATTTTACAAGACTGGCAAGGTACGCTTCTGGTATTATTATCCAACCTGAGAGTAAGATCGATCGATTCTTTAGTGGCTTAAAACCATGTCTTCGAAGGGCGTTAGCCATAAGAGACTTCAATAGCTACGAGGAAATCGTTCGATGTGCTCTCAAAGTCGAGATGGAGATTAGAGTAACCCATCAGTCACATGGGTTTGATAAGAAGAGGAAGATGGAATTCAAAGAAAAATCTAAAGAGCACACAGAAAAGAAGATGAGATTTTCCTTATGCTCAAAGTGTGGAAAGAAACATGGAGGGAGTTGTCTTAAAGGGACAAGTAAATGTTTTAAATGTGGAAAGGAAGGTCATCGGGCATTTGAATGCCGTGATAATGGGAAGAAGATGTCTAATGATGCAAACAAAGGAAGGGATACACAGAATGAACCTGCTACACTTCAATGTTTCAAGTGCAAGGAGATGGGGCATTATGCCAATCAATGCCCAAATCCAAGGGTTGATGATGATGGTAGACGTCAAAAAACTCTTAAGGCTAAAGAAAAAGGAAAGTCACATGCAATTTCTATCAACGATGTGGGGTACGATAACGATGTGGTGAAAGGTACACTTACCATCCACTCTAAAGTAGCAAATGTTTTATTTGATTCTGGATCCACCCACTCTTTTATTTCTGAAAAATTTTCTAAGGGTATCACCGTATTACCTCAACAATTAGATGTTGAGTTAGCTGTGACAACACCTAATGGCACATCAATCGCATCAGAAGTTTATAATTCTTCTCCGATCGAAGTTTGTGGGAAAGTGCTTCCTGCAAATCTTGTGATCCTTCCTTTAGTGGAATTTGATGTGATTCTTGGCATGGATTGGCTTTCTCTACATGGAGCTCATATCAATTGCCAAAGAAGGGAAGTCACATTTCATATTCCAGATCAACCTACGATCGTCTATCAATGCAAGGATGAACATAACCTTCCAGTGGAAATTTCTTCCATCTTATGGGTATTGATTCCACTAAATGAAGGTTATTTATCTCAAATAGTTGGTGAGAAACTCACGATTAAGAATATGCCCATTGTACGGGAGTTTGATGATGTCTTTCCGGAGGAATTACCGGGTCTTCCACCAAATCGTGAAGTTGAGTTTTCAATAGAACTCGTACCGGGTGCTTTGCCTATTTCAAAGACACCTTATAGAATGGCCCCAATTGAGTTGCAGGAATTGAAGAATCAACTCCAAGAGAATCTTGATAAGGGATTCATACGCCCTAGTGCGTCACCTTGGGGAGCACCTGTTCTATTTGTTAAGAAGAAAGATGGATCAATGAGACTCTGCATTGATTATAGAGAACTTAACAAGATCACTATCAAGAACAAATATCCTCTCCCACGCATTGATGACTTATTTGACCAACTATGCGGAGCTCAATACTTTTCCAAGATTGATCTTCGTTCAGGGTATCATCAATTAAGGGTCAAAAGGGAGGATATACCAAAGACGGCTTTCCGTACAAGGTATGGACACTATGAATTTATAGTGATGCCATTTGGTCTTACTAATGCCCCTGCTATCTTCATGGATCTAATGAATAGAGTCTTTAGAGACTATCTTGATCAATTTGTGGTAGTCTTTATAGACGATATTCTTGTCTATTCAAAGAGCAAGGAAGAGCATGAAGATCACTTGAGAATTATATTGAAGACCCTGAGAAAAGAGAAGCTTTATGCCAAATTTACCAAGTGTGAATTTTGGCTTCAAAAAGTTGCATTTTTGGGTCATATAATCTCAAAAGAGGGGATATCTGTGGATCCAGCAAAAACAGAGGTTATCGAAAGATGGTCAAGACCAACAACAGTAACTGAGATCCGAAGTTTTCTTGGTTTGGCTGGTTATTATCGACGTTTTGTAAAAGATTTTTCACGATTATCTAATCCACTCACCAAGTTGACTCGGAAAGGAGTTAAGTTTGTCTGGACAGAGGAATGTGAAGAGAATTTCAAGGAGTTGAAAAGAAGGTTATCCAGTGCACCTGTGCTCACACTGCCTTGTAGTGGAGAAAGGTTTGTGATCTACAGTGATGCATCCAAGAAGGGATTGGGGTGTGTTCTTATGCAAAATGATATGGTGATAGCTTATGCCTCACGACAGTTGAAAATCCATGAGAAAAATTACCCAACACATGATTTGGAGTTGGCTGCGGTAATCTTTGCATTAAAGATTTGGAGGCATTACCTTTATGGTGAAAGGTGTGATATTTATACTGATCATAAAAGTTTAAAGTATATTTTCACACAAAAGGAGCTGAATATGCGCCAAAGAAGATGGTTGGAGCTGATTAAGGATTATGACTGCTCAATCCATTACCACCCTGGGAAAGCAAACAAGGTGGCAGATGCATTAAGTCGACAAGACCATGCTAGTTTATCCATGATGAGGATCACACAAGATCCAATATTTATGGATTTACAAAGGATGGATCTTGGAATTATAATGGAAGGGGAAAAATCTTATCTTTCTCAAATGAATGTTCAACCATCTATACATGTGAAGATTAAAGAGGCACAGAAAGAAGATGTCGAGTTACAAAAGAAGGTGAGAAATGTTCCTGAATTCAACCTTGATTGTGATGGGATAATAAAGTTCAGGAATCGGGTTTGTGTTCCTCCCATCCCCGAATTAAAGAAAGAGCTGCTGGATGAGGCTCATAGTTCTTCATTCTCTATTCATCCTGGAAGCACGAAGATGTATAGGGACCTGAAAGAGTACTTCTGGTGGGATGGCATGAAAAGAGATGTTGCTGAATATGTCTCTCGATGCTTGGTTTGTCAACAAGTTAAAGCTGAGAGACAGAAGTCTAAGGGGATGTTACAACCATTACCCATACCCGAATGGAAATGGGAAAACATCACTATGGACTTTGTCACAGGACTTCCTAAAACATCCAAAGGCAATAATGCTATCTGGGTCATAGTTGATCGTCTTACAAAGTCTGCACACTTCATTGCTGTTAGAGAGGATTTATCTCTAGATCAGCTTGCCAGGATATATGTAAAGGAAGTGGTAAGATTGCATGGAGTACCACTTTCTATTATATCTGATCGAGATCCGAGATTTACCTCGAAGTTCTGGCGAAGTCTTCAGCATACTCTGGATACAGAGTTGAGTTTCAGCACTGCTTATCATCCCCAGACAGACGGTCAGTCTGAGAGAACAATTCAAACCCTAGAAGATATGTTGAGAGCTTGCTCTATGGATTTCAAAGGAGGTTGGGATCAACACCTACCTTTGGTGGAATTTTCTTATAATAATAGCTTTCACTCCAGTATTCAGATGGCTCCTTATGAAGCTCTCTATGGAAAGAAATGCAGGACTCCAACTTGCTGGGATGAAGTTGGGGAAAGAAAGCTATTAGGACCTGATCTCGTTGATGAAATGGCAGAAAAGGTCAGATCTATTCAACAACACATAAGAGAAGCTCAGAGTCGACAGAAAAGTTATGCCGACAACCGAAGAAAAGACCTAGAGTTTGAAGTGGGTGATAAAGTGTTCTTACGAATATCTCCCTGGAAGAGGGTTATGAGATTTGGAAAGAAGGGGAAGTTGAGACCTAGATATATCGGTCCTTTCGAAATATTGGATCGTGTTGGGAAGGTAGCTTACCGATTGGCGCTTCCACCGAATCTCTCTCAAGTTCACGATGTGTTCCATGTATCTCTCCTGAGAAAGTACATACCAGATCCTTCACATGTACTCAGCTCAGAAGTTGTACCGCTGGAGCAAGATCTTTCTTATGAAGAACAGCCAATAGAGATTCTGGATCGTAGCGAAAAAGTCCTACGAAACAAGACCACTCGCTTGGTGAAAGTTTTATGGAGAAACCACCAACTTGAAGAAGCTACATGGGAGCTTGAGGATATGATGAGGGAGAAGTATCCTCATCTGTTTGTTGCAAAGTGATGAATTTCGAGGGCGAAATTCTTTTTAAGGGGGGTAGAATGTAACACCCGAGACTTTTATGTTATATAAATCATCAAAGGAATCTTTTTCTACACAACACTTGCTTGGCTTGCTTTACACGCAATCGCGACCTTCCTCGATAGCTTGCGTCGTACGCAATACCGAGTTTCACTAAACAACAATATGCTATTAAAACTAGCCGTTATGAATAGTAATAACCACTTTTTGAAATTTTATAAATTTTATTTTTCAAAATGGACTTCATTTTTGGACTCAGAATATCGAAATTATCCTAGGGTGAAATTTTGGTATTTTTCTGAAAACTTTCAATTTTTGATGAATAGTGAAACCACTAAGTGGTAGGTTAAAAACTGAATTTTGCATAAAACTTAATTTTACCGCTTCTGTGAATGGAATTTCAAAAATCCGAGAGACACGGTTAATATCAAGGACTAAAATGTGGTTCAATGAGATGAAAATAATTTTTTGGTGAATAGTAACTTTTTACTATTTTTACCGCGGTTAATAGTAAATAGGGTAACTAAGGGTAAATATGATATTAATATTACCCTAACACATGTCCTAATTCTATTGGACAAGTGTAATTCGACCAAAAACAAACTTAGGAATAAAATATGACCATTTAGGCCCACTTGGATTAGATTAGGACATTTATTATTAATTTATTTAAAGAAGGGTTAAAATAGTTAAAATCAAAGTTTAATAAGTAAATCATTTTTATAGGGTTATACATAAGATAAATTCGATTGTAAATATTCATTAGAAAGCTAAAACGATTTCCTACATGATGGTATTTTATTTGTAATTTTTAGACATCAAATAATTTAATTTATTTATGACACAAAGATGATGCAGTAATTATCTTATTAATGAAATATTGACAAAATTGATAATATAAATACCAAAATAAATGTAATTTGAGACTTTTTATGAATTCCACTAATTTTCTAGGTTACTATGATATATTAGTATTTATTTAATCAACTTGGTTCGAACATATAATTCTGTTATGACTTTCACAAAAATCATATATCAAATAGTGTCAAAATTAACACAAAATAGTTTTTAAATCAAATATTATATTATTAATTGTTATTTTATTCCTAAAAATCTAAGGTTCGGCCAAATGACTTAGATAAGGATATATATATTAATAATAAACAATTTGGGGTTCGTTTGGCATGTTATAGTAAGTGTATTAACCATATAGTGAAAGAAAACAAAAAGACACGGTAAAAGTTAAATTAATTAACTTAGAGTAAAATCTAATTGATAAGGTTAAAATAATACCCTAAACTTGTCTAAATCCTATTGGTTGATAGGATTTCGACCCTTCCCCACTTTATCTTCGAAATAAGACCCTTTGGAACCATTATAAACCGATTTTGACTTTAATATAAAATAATATTTTGAGATATTCCTAAGGTGCCCCTCTCCTCCCTTATAAAAGGGCACCTCCTCCCCCTCCTCCTCACACCAAATTGAGCACTCAAGCTCGGCCAACCCCTGCCATTTTCTCCTCTCCACTTCCCTAGAATAATCCTAGAGGTCCTGTTCTTCTCCAAAGACCAATCTTAGTTCCTTAAGTGGAGGATTCAAAAAGGCGTTCCAAAGAAGAGGTAATATCCATTACCGATCTTTTCAATTTCTTTCTTCTTCAACTTCTTCTTCTTTAGTTGTTTCATGATAAAGTAATAACATCAGTATTACTTACATACTGATATGTTATTATAAATATGAAACAACCCTAATTCACCTTCTATCCATCCTACGGAAAAATGAAATCACCGCGCGTGCGTACGTACGGAATATCGTCTCCACGCCGTGGTGTAATCTATTTTCCACCATCACCTTACAAGGATGGGTATAATGGTGTAATCAGTAACTATATATGATTATTATTAAGTAATATTGATACTGAAATAATATATATATATACTCCAATACAATTCCACGATCATAGGAACGATATCATCACTCGTGCGTACGTACGGAATACCGTCTCCACGATGTGATGCGACTCGTTCTACATGATCTTCATTTCATAATGATTATATAAATGAATTGAATGAATGAATATGGTATATACTACACTAATACCATTCTGGAAATGAATAAGAATTTATTCGACAAAACACGCATAAGAACAAAAAGTTATAAAGACCCGAGTAACAAGTAACAATGAAATATTACTAACAAGAAGCTAATAATATGACCATATATGATCTCATATCAATATGTATGATTCTGGAATAAGTCAATAACATTATTTAAACCATTATACAGGAGCTTCGGACACGAACAAAGCAAATCGGACCTAAGGTAAGGGAAATATCACAATCTCATTTTTATCCGAGATTGTTTATTCGTAAGTATTTACTGGGGTGTATTTTATCATCCACATCCATGTTCCCTCAATATGTAATATTGTTTCCATCCACTTGAAATATTTTAAATCCAATTTTACCCTTAGGTGAGTTTTTAGTAAAGAATATGAAAGGAATCTTTTGTCGTTTTTCCGTACGAGGTACTTTTTGACTTTTCCGACAAAAGTACAAAGAATGTTTTTTTTAACTTATACGGCATGAATGGATTTTTAAAACATTACTTCAAAGAAGCTTCCTTTACAAGTTTTCAAGTTTATTTTTAATCAACTTATTTATTTTAAAGTTGTATGACATGTTATGAAAGGAAAAAATGTTTTTGAAGAAGAAAGGATATTTTCCTCAAGAATTCAATTCAAGTGTTTTATCAAAATTATTTTCCATCTAAGATAATAAAGGGTTCTATTTCTATCCATATTTTTACATTGGTTTGACTATGTTGTGATGGAATTATGTTTATGAATTCCTTTATCATATATGAATTGATTTATGATGTCATGATGTTTCAAGAATCCCATTTTTGTTATATGTGTTATGCGATGATGTATGTTTTATGATTATGTGGCACACATAAGAAAGGATTCATTATAAGATGGGTGGGACCTATATCTCCCTCCAATGCATTGGGTAATGATTTTATATCTCATGAGATAGACATGGCTGGAACGGAAGGTTATTTCGGTTCAGTGATACAGGACTGAAACGAGGAGTGAACTCGGTTCAGAAAGGGACTTTGTCCACTAAGATAGTCTTGGAAATGAGTCATGACTAACAAGAAATGATTTTCCATGATTATGTGTGCATGCCACAAAGATTCAAGTTTTATGTTATGATTATGGGGATCTCATTTTCACTTCTATGATTTATTCCATGTTAAGATATTATGATCTCTTTTGCAGGTTTTAATTTTCAAAAAGATATGATATGATTTTTATTTCCTTTATTTGCCCTTGCTGAGCATTTGAGCTCACCCTTTTATGTTTTCTTTTCCCCAGGCCAGGAAGATGGATATTAAGTAGAATATGCTAAAAGGGACCCTAGATATGATGAAATAAATGGGAGACACTGTAGAAGATTTATGAACCAGTTGTTTATGTTTCCCAGTTTCTAAAGACACTATACCTATACGGTCCTTTGTGGTTTTGTCATATGTTGTAATAAGTGTGATTCAATTTTGAAGTATTAACAATGTATGTAAAGTGTGGGTCGTTATATTCAAAGCCATTTTCCTCGGCCAAACTCTGCCCAAATACTCTCTCAACTTCCCTATCTTACTTCTATAAGCCTCAATTTGGGAAGAAGTCTTCCCAAGGAATCCTTTGGCTCAAATCAGAAAGAGTTACCCGATTTTAAGGTAATGTCTTCGCTTAAGTTATTTTGTTTTATTTTTCTTCTCCAACCCCTTAAACCCTTTTTATTCCATTATTTTGTAACATAAACATTATATTAAATACACTAGGATGTTTTTATGATAATTATTTTATTTAAACTTACACACACCTCCGTCTAATGGTTAAATAACATACTGTTTTGGTGGGTGGCAAATTACTGCCTCACGAAACGATGATTGTTCAATCTTCTTTTAACACCTTTCATGGTGGACATAAGATGTCACTATATTTATATATGATATATATTATGTTTATGTTTTCCTCATGCTTCTGTATGTTTCATTTATGGCATACCTTTATGGTTTCCATTATGGGTAAACACGATAATTTCATTTTAGGAAGTGCGGACTACCGCCCCCTCAAAGTGATTTGAATCATTAATTCCATATGCGGGACGTATAAAGGAAGGAGTTAAATGATATTATATATCATATTATATTGGAATTATAATATACCTTTATATCATTATTATTTCATTCCATTAATTATGAAATAGAAATGAAATTAGCGTTCATGCGTACGTACGGCTTACCGTCTCCATGAACGGTGCATTTCATTTATTACCTCTAAATGTTATGTAATATTATAAATGCATGTATATACTGGATATATATGATATATATGATATCTAGATCATAAATATAATTATGTAGATAATGTATATTTTACCACATGAACAACTTGTAATTATAAGAAGTTTATTGTTGACTCAAGTACCAAAGATCGACAAAACGACCGTTATTAACTTAAATGACTACATAATGTTCATAACATGGTAATAAGTGATATAAAATGAGTAATTAACTTGAAAAACGTTCTTAAGAAATTATAAATTAATTATAGTTTATTATTCAGGAGATTAAATAATGATCAAGTCAAGTCAGAAACGAGGTGATGGTTAATTCTACAACCTCTACATTATTCAAGGTTGTTTATATGTAATTATCTACTGAGACCTCTTTATCATCCACATCCATGTTTCTTAAAAATGTCATTCAAAAATATTTTACAATTTATTCAACAATGGGTTAAAGTCATTTATACCCTTATTTGACCTTATACGTTTTTGAAATGAATCTTTCCGTCATTTTCCAAACAAGGTACTTTTTGACCTTTTTGAAAAAATTAAGGTAAGAATGTCTTTTTTTAATTTATACGACGGGTGCAGCTATTTTCCGTCATTATAAAATCGTTGAATCTTCCCTTACAAGCTTATAAGAATATTTTCAAAGTAAATGTTTTCTTTTACAATTATGTGACTTTTAAATGATTTCAAAAAAGAGATATTTCTCTCAAATAGTTTTGATTTCATATATGTAAACATCCTTTGATGGATTTTAAGCTTATTTGAAGTTGATTTATTATGATACAAAACTTCCATATTGTATTGGAGGTTTTTTGATATGTTTGACTATGGATGTGTTATTTTTATACCATTCATGGTTTATGGAGAAAGTATTGACATTTCGTATGATAGTTTTAATACCAATGTTTATGTTATGTTTAAACCTGTTCATATGAGGAATGCATTAGACTTAATAAGTGACGGGTGGAGCCTGCTATGGCTCCTCGATGAATTGGTAGGTATGATGAGACAAACTAGTGTCTTGGAACAAGGCCTTGACAAAATATTATTTTTAGTCTTGGAAAAAGGCCTTGACTATGTGGTTATGATAGTCTGGCATTATGCATTCCATCATTATGAAAGTGGTTATTGATATTGAATGTGATTATTCGACTAGTATAATATCCATGTTAATAATTAAATGGAATTATTTCATTTTATTTTTTCCATGTCATTCTGAAGTTCAAGTTTAAAATGATTTTTTTAGTTATACAATTGACTTAAATGTTATGCTTGTTTA
The DNA here is from genome assembly GCA_963277665.1 of Viscum album. NCBI lineage: Eukaryota > Viridiplantae > Streptophyta > Magnoliopsida > Santalales > Viscaceae > Viscum > Viscum album. The sequence goes on along the minus strand of OY728137.1, from coordinate 841,000,755 downwards.
TGAAAGTTTCCGCTATATTTTTATCCTTACTGAGAATCTGAGATCACCACTTTCTATGTTTTATTTTTCCCAGGATGTGATGAAGTATGTTATGATTGACCTGCAGGAATATTCTAATGGATAAGTGTGTTCAAAGGGGACAAGATGTTGTTTTAGTTTTTCACTTTATGATGTAATGTAAGACTTATGAATGTATCTATTGTTTCCAAGGCTACTAAACTAATCAGTATTTTGAGACTTGATATTTTGTGATCATGAAAATGTTATGTAATAATGCACCGACTCTAGGTAACTGGGGTCGGGGCGTTATAGTTTGTATCAGAGGCAGTTTAGTACTAACCTTGGAATCTAGATTTAGATAAACTCTGATTAGAGCACATATCCATAAGATAGACTTTGAGGATTTGTATAGAAGAACATCCTAGAATTTTGGTAAAGTAGAGATTTTGTGTATTTTCCGAGCAATAAATCCATGTCTAGATCTGAGAAGGTAGAGGCGGCTCTGGCACAGATGTACCTAGGGGTAAAACCCAAAAACACCGCTTTGAGCTAGACTCAAATGGGAACTGGTGCACAACAACAGGTCTTGATGCGCTCTTGGTTACGACACTCCCAGGGGATATGCTTAGGATAATTCAAGATTTATTTACAAACCATTATGAAGGGTTTATGAGTATATACTTCCTCAAAGAAAAAATTTTTATGACTATGGATTATATCCATAAATTGTTCAATTTATGTTAGGCGTTTTTCAAGTTTGTTATTATGTATTTCGATTCATAAACTAATCTAGTTTATGACATTGTTTAGAAATGGAACCTAGTGGAAGGAATGGAAACCATAGCAATGCACGCACTCCATGTAGGGATTTCCCTCCTGCTCAAGATAATTATAGTGGAGCTGGTGATACAACTGGTGCTGATCAGCTTATCACCATACTAGGACAACTCACTCAGGTTATGAATAATAACCTTACTCATATGGAGCACCCTGATCCGCAACGTGGAGGATCAATGTTAGATCGCTTCATGAGGAAACAACCACCAACATTTAATGGGGGTACAAATCCATTAGTAGCTGAGTAATGGATAAATTCCCTAGAGAAAATATTTTAGGCTTTAGGGTGTAGTGAAAGGTAAAAAGTTTTCATGGTAGTTTACCGCCTCACTGGAGATGTTGATCAATGGTGGTCATTGATTCAAAATAAAGAGGAAGATAAAGAAGTATAATGTATGGAATTGAGAGAGTTTAAAGAGATTTTCTTAGAAAAATACTTTCCTCATGACCATCAAGAGGATATGGCAAAGACAATTTCTGAGTCTGAGGAAAAAGGAGGATGAAAATGTTGCAAAGTATGAGTCTAACTTTACAAGTTTAGTGAGACATGCTGCAGATTATATACGTAACCCAAGGAGTAAGACTGATCGTTTCTTTGATGGGTTAAAACCATTTCTCTGTCGATCTTTAGTATCACAATCCTTCTCATCGTACGAAGAAATTGTCTCATGTGCTATCAAGATAGAAAAAGAATTCTCTAAGTCTTATTATAACAAAGTAAAGAAAGAGAAGAAGAGAACGGTGGAGCAAGAGACAGATAAAGGGAAAAAGGGAAAGGAGGATTTTCCATTATGTGATAATTGTGGTAAGAAACACCCTGGTACTTTCCTAAAAGGAATGGGATTTTTTTACCAATGTGGAGAAAAAGGTCACCAGACTCGTGATTGTAAGGGAAAGAAAGAGGCTGTCAATGTTGAATGCTTCAATTGTAGAGAAATGGGGCATTATGCAAATGAATTCCCTAAACTTCAAGGAAACTTACCTCAGAAAATGACAAGGGAGAAATTCCAAGCTTATGCTGTTACTACATATGAAGTTGAATAATTATTGTATTTGTGTTTTTGGACTCAAGAACTATATTATGGTTATAAGAATAATGTGATATATATAAGGATTGTACTACAATACTTTTTGTTTTCATTATGGTTTTAATATGATAAAGGTAATCATATATTTAGTATGTGACAATAAGAGAAACTTTACTTTGTTTGGAGAAACTAAAGTTATAATTGATTTTGGAATTTAGAGACCTTTTAGAGAGAGTCTGGACAGAGCTACTTTGGATGACTATAAATGTTGGAATAGATTAAGTTGAACTTTGGATAGTATTGTTTAAGGTTAAAACATTTCTGAAGATTATTTTTTGAATATTATAATACTATAGTTTTAGGAAAAGGACAACATGTAGGTTGGGGGATAACTCATCGCGTCGTACAAAGCTGCATGAATCGAACCCACAACCATAGTGCGATAAGCCTTTATTACCTACCAATTTCCAACAGGAAGTCCCTTGTTACTAAAAAATAGTTTTCCTAATCTAAATGGTATGTTTTAATATTTGGAACCTTGTACGATTAGGATAAATATAATATTTTTGAGTTCTATTATCTTTTTGAATGAAAGATGAGTTTGTGGTAGAAATTAGTTGAAGGTTGAAACTCTACTTTTCAAGTATATATATATATATATACCTCTCTCTTATTCTATGAATAAATTAATTCTTAAACTTTAGGAAATAGATATTAAAAAAAATGTGTTATCCTAATACCTTATGTTTTGTTGAACTGGTGATATTTTAAATCACTATAGATTGAAGGCTTTGAGGCCATCAATTTTACACTTGTTTGTGATTGATGACCTCAATCACTCCCTACAAATATTTTCATTTTCCCTCTAATTATATGTCTCTAATTTCTACCAATGTTGTCCTAATCAAGATCATAATTTTGTGGTGACTTTTTCATTTCCCTTTCCCTCTTATTAAGACTAAATTTTATTAACCGTATTTCCGATGTGGGTTTTCCACAAAGGTATTTTCTATTTTCAACCTTTTATTTTCGAAGAAAATTTTCAAATTGCGAGGATGCAATTTATTGAATGAGAGGAGAATTTAACACCCCAATCTTCCACGACATGCTTCTCTTTCAATAATACAGTAGCTTGCATTGTACGCAAGTTTGAGATTCTAACACACCGCGACTAATCATCGTAGCCGTTATGAATAGTAATACCCAGTTTTTGAATTACATAAGTTTTATATTTCAAAATGGAATTCATTTTTGGATTCGTAATATCGAAATTATCCTAAGTTGAATTTTTGGAATTTTTCTGAAAAACTTCATTTTTTGATGAATAGTGAAACCACTAAGTGGTAGTTAAGAAACTGAGTTTTTTGCTAAAAAACCTTTACCGATTATGTGAATTGAATTTCAAGAATTTTACATACATGGTTGTCATTAGTAAGTATAATTTGGTTCAATTGGATGAAAATAATTTTTTTTGGTGAATAGTAACTTTTGAGTTTTTAACTGCGATTAAAGGTAATTAGGGTAATTTAAGGTAAAAATGATATTATAAAAATATAAAAATATCTTGACACAAGTAATACCCTTATTGGATGAGTCATGTCCGACCAATACAATCCATGGGTCAATTTTTGGGACCCCATGGAGCCACTTGGGTAAGATAATGACATTAATACCTTTTATTTAAAGTAAAAATAAAAATGTCACAAACATGTATTGTTTTACTAAAACAATTTTTACAAGGGGTTATACAAGTTATATTTTCGACTATAAATATTCATTAGAAAGATAAAATGATTTAAAACATCATGTTAATTTTTTTTATTATATTTAGACATTAAATAAATAAATTTATTTATGACACCATGATGATACAACGATTACCTCATTAATGAACGATTTAAATAAAATGAAAAGATAAGGTAAAATATAAGACTTAAACTTGTAAAAAACCTATTTTATGGGTGGATTTTGAACCCTTGTCACCTTATCTTCAAAATATATAATTTTGGGACCTTTATAATCTTAACACCATTTTATAATAAAATAATATTTTCAATCTTTCCAAAAGAGCCCCTGCTCTCCTCTTATAAAAGGCCCCCACCTCTACCACCTTATTCACAAATTCAAAGCCATTTGGCTCGTCCAAACTCAGCCCAAATACTCTATAAACGTCCCTCTATTACTCCTAGAATCCTCAATTTGGGAAGAAGTCTTCCCAAGGAAGCCTTTGGCTCAAATCAAAAAGAGTTACACGATTTTAAGGTAATGTCTTCTCTTATGTTATTTTGTTTTATTTTGCTTCTCCAACCCCTTAAACCCTTTTTATTACATTATTTTGTAAAAAAACCATTATATTAAATATACTAGTATGTTTTTATGAGAATTATTTGATTTAAACTTACACACACCTCCGTCTAATGGTTAAAGAACATACTGTTTCTGTGGGTGACGAATTACTGCCTCACGAAACGATGATTGTTCAATCTTCTTTTAACACCTTTCATGGTGGAAATTAATATGTAACTATATTTATAAATGATATATATTATGTTTATGTTTTCCTCGTGATTATTTATTTTTCATTTATGGCATACCTTTATGGTTTCCATTATGGGTAAACACGATAATTTCATTTTAGGAAGTGCGGACTACCGCCCCCTTAAGGTGATTTGAATCGTTAATTCCATATGTGGGACATATAAAGGAAGGAGTTTAATGATATTATATATAATATTATATTGGAATTATAATATACCTTTATATCATTATGATTTTGTTCCATTAAATATGAAATAGAAATGAAAGTAGTGTTCATGCGTACGTACGACTTACCGTCTCCATGAACGGTGCATTTCATTTCTTACCTCTAAATGTTTTGTAATATTATAAATGAATTTATATACTGGATATATATGATATATATGATATCTATATCATGAATATAATTTTGGAGATAATGGATATTTTACCACATGAACAACTTGTAATTATAGGAAGTTTATTGTTGACCCAAGTACCAAAGATCGACAAAACGACCGTTATTAACTTAAATGACTACATAATGTTCATAACATGGTAATAAGTGATATAAAAGGAATAATGAACTTGAAAAAGGTTCTTAATAAAGTATATATTAACTCTAGTTTATTATTCAGGATATTGAAGAACGATCGAGTCATGTCGGACACGAGGTGAGGGTTAATTCTACAACCTCTTCATTATTCAAGGTTTTTTATATGTAATTATTTACTAGGACCTCTTTATCATCCACATACATGTTTCTTAAAAATGTCTTTCAAAAAAAATTTACTATTTATTATACAATGGGTTAAATTCATTTATACCCTTATTTGACCTTATACATTTTTGAAAGGAATCTTTCTGTTATCTTCCAAACAGGGTACTTTTTGACATTTTAGACAAAATTAAGGTAAGAATGTCTTTTTTTAATTTATACAACGGGTGTGGCTATTTTCCGTCGTTATAAAATTTTTGAATCTTCCCTTAAAATATTATAAGAAAATTTTCAAATTAAATGTTTTCTTTTACAATTATGTGACTTTTAAATGATTTCAAAATAGAGACATTTCTCTCAAATAGTTTTTATTTCATCTATGTAAACATCATTTGATGGATTTTAATCTTATTTGATGGTGATTTATTATGATACAAAACTTCCATATTGTATTTGAGGTTTTGTGATATGTTTGACTGTGGATGTGTTATTTTTATACCATTCATGGTTTATGGAGAAAGTATTGACATTTCCTATGCTAGTTTTAATACAAATGTTTATGTTACGTTTAAACCTGTTCATATGAGGAATGCATTGGACTTAATAAGTGACGGGTGGAGCTTTCTATAGCTCCTCGATGTATCGGTAGGTATCATGAGACAAACGAGTGTCTCAGCACAAGGCCTTAACAAAATATTATTTGTAGTCTTGGCACAAGGCCTTGACTATGTGGTTATGATAGTCTGGCATTATGAATTCCATCATTATAAAAGTGGTTATTGATATTGCATGTGATTATTCGACTAGTAGAATATTCATGTGAATAATTAAATGGAATTATTTCATTTTATTTTTGCCATGTCATTCTGAAGTTCAAGTTTAAAAGGATTTTGTTTTATTTATACAATTTCCTTAAATATTATGCTTGTTTATGAAAGTTTCTTCTATATTGTTATCCTTACTGAGCTTCTGAGATCACCCCTTTCTATGTTTTATTTTTCCTAGGATGTGATGAAGTATATTATGATTGACCTACAGGAATATTCTAAGGGATAAGTGTGTTCAAAGGGGACAGGATGTTGTTGTAGTTTTTCACTTTATGATGTAATGTAAGACTTATGAATGTATCTAGTGTTTCTAAGGCTACTGAACTAATCGGTATTTCAAGACTTGATCTTTTGTGATCATGCCAATGTTATGTAATAATGCACCGACTCTGGGTAACTGGGTTTGGGGCGTTACATACAGTTTTTTTATTTTCTTATGGTCATTTTACTCTTATAGTTTTTATCATTATATTTCATATATATTTCTTATGACAATAATTTTTATTTCATTTTATGTTATAATATTATGCCTAAATGATAAAAATATTTATTCTTTTTTGCTCGATATTGCTTGTGAGAAAATTTATTCAATGTATAGAAATTATTGAGGGAAAACTCATACTAAAACATGGGGTATTAAATTTTTTAAAAAGTGTTCAAACAAAATTAATAGAGTTATTTTAAAAAGGTATTTTTGGAATATGTATAAAATATATTTGGGTATAATTTTCATATATATGACGTGACATAAGGTTAAATGTTAGGCTTTAGTGTAAATGGGATAAAGTAATATTTCAGGCTATGATGTGACTATATCATTATATACAATATAGTGATTTGGAATACAATATGTGTGTATCACTTGGAGTGATATATATGTGTGTTATATGTCATTGGGTTTTATATAAGTATATCACTTGTAACTATATTCATGTGATATGGGATATATAACACTATCAATTTATTTATCTCATCTAAATCTATCAAATATTTGATTCAATATCATGAGGTGAAACTTACTGGCTTTCAAACATATGTTAATGAATATTGATCATTAAATATACATGGATGATTTTTTTGAGTAATAAGATATATGTTACAAAAGTTTTAATGTTAAGATAATTTTTTAAATGCTCAATATATTTACTAAATCCTTGGAGTGTCCAAGGAAAACTAATATAATTTTTTCAAACTTAAAGGTAATAGAATATAATCTAAGAAATCAAAATAAGAATATTTATTCATTATTTTTCCCATTTATAATTGAACTCATTAGTATGACTTGGGATAAAGGGGGTAATTCCCAAGTATTTTAGTGGTTCTCATGACCCCACTGAGACAACAGAATGTTGATTTTTTTTGAGATATCTTCATCAAAAAATTATTTAAGGAAGCCTCAATAGTATGAAATGTATGTTATCTAATTATTTTATTAATCTTAAACCTCTATTATACATATCATGTAGAAATGAGTTTTTTATATTATTTTGTTGCTTATGGGAATAACAATGTCATTAAAAACCCTTCACATTCATAAGTTAAATCTTAATTGTTTATTGTCAAAAAAACAATTATTATGTTTATTATTATGTGGAAATCCCCCCAAAAAATCCTTATTAATATAAAGATTGAAACTTTATTCAAAAATTTTATAGGAATGGAAACAAACTCCTAAAATTTTTAGGTACATTATGTTTTAACCTCAATTATAAATATGTTGCCACCAGACACCTTTAGATTAGAGATTTTAGTTTTTCTCCAAACTATTCATTAGAAAAAATTGATGTTAACTTGTGAGCACCTCCTTCATAGGTACACTCAATAAATTGTTACTTTCATTCATAATAAAATTAAATAAATCAAGCTATTTATTAATTCTTTTAAAAAAAAATTATGCTTTATATGATGCAGGTTAAATATATTATATTTAAACCACAGAAATATAACATTAGTATGGATTTGTTTGATTCCATGTGTTGAAAATCTTATAAATCAAAGTACTTTTTAACAACCATGGTAACCTTCCTAAAAAGTTTAATTTTCCTAGACCAATTGAACATACCCTGTAACACCCCGAGATTTTATGAAAAATATTCCTTTTAATTTCATTAATGTCTTGTGTTGTACGCTACACAAAAAGGATATTGCACAACACACATCCTTGACTTGCCTTGCATTACACGTAATCGCGACCTTCCTCAATAGCATGTGTAGTACGCAATACCGAGTTTCACTAAAAGAGATATTATTATAATATTATTATGAACTAGCCGTTATAAATAGTAATACCCACTTTTTGAAATTTTATAAATTTTATCTTTTAAAATGGACTTCATTTTTGGATTCGGAATATTGAAATTATCTTAGGGTGAAATTTTGGTACTTTTCGGATAACTTTCATTTTCTGATGAATAGTGAAAATTACTAAATTTTAATTAAAAACAGCCTTTTTAATCGAAATAATTAATTGTGATAAATTATTAATTTGAGTGGTTTTAAAGTATATTTAGAATATATTTTTACAATTTAATACAATGTTGGTCATTGGATGTAATTTCACATTTAAACCAGACGTAAACAAGTGTCAATCTTTTGATAGTTATTATCTCTTAAGAACACGCTATTTCTCTTAACGACGGGAATTAATTTTTAAATTATTTAATGTAACTGATATGTTTTTAATTTGTTAAAATAAACATCATTTTTTAATTCATAATATCAAATATATCTTAGGCCTACTTTTTGGTATTTTTCTGAAAACTTTCAATTTTTGATGAATAGTGAAACCACTAAGTGGTAGTTAAAAAAAACCAAATTTTTCATAAAACTTAATTTTACCGCTTCTGTGAGTGGAATTTCAAAAATCCGAGAGACACAATTGATATCAGTAAGTAAAATGTGGTTCAATGAGATGAAAATAATTTTTTGGTGAATAGTAACTTTTTACTTTTTTTACCACGGTTAAAAGTAAATAGGGTAGTCAAGGTTAAAAATGATATTATTATTACCCTAACACATGTCCTAATTCTATTGGATAAGTATAATTCGACCAAAAACAACCTTAGGAATAAAATATGACCATTTATACCCACTTGGATTAGATTAGGACATTTATTATTAATTTATTTAAAGAAGGGTTAAAATAGTTAAAATCAAAGTTTAATAAGTAAATAATTTTTAATATGGGGTTATACATAAGATGAATTCGACTATAAATATTCATTAGAAAGATAAAAACATTTCCTACATAATGGTATTTTATTTGTAATTTTTAGACATTAAATAATTTAATTTATTTATGACACAACGATGATGCAGTAATTATCTTATTAATGAAATATTGACATAATTGATGTTATAAATACCCAAATAAATGTAATTTGAGACTTTTTATGAATTACACTAATTTTCTAGGTTAATATGACATGTTATTATTGATGTAATTAACTTTTTTCGAACTAATCATTCTGTTATGTTTTTTCACAAAAAATCAATTACTAAATAGTGTCAAAATTGACATAAAATAGTTTTTAAAACAAATATTATATTATTAATTGTCATTTTATTCCTAAAAATCTAAGGTTCAGAAAAATGACTTAGATAAGGTTATATATATTGATAATAAACAACTTGGGGTTCGTTTGGCTTGTTATAGTAAGTTTATTAACCTTATAGTATAAGAACGCAATAAGACACAGTAAAAGTAAAATTATTTAACTTAATGTTAAATCTAAATGATAAGGTTAAAATAGGAACCTAAACTTGTCTAAATTCTATTGGATGAGAGTATTTAGACCTATACCCACATTATCTTCGAAATATATCAATTTGGAGCTATTAAAAACCTAATTTGACTTTATAATAAAATAATATTTTTAGTTATTCCAAAGGTGCCCCTCTCCTCCCTTATAAAAGGGCACCTCCTCCCCCTCTTCCTCGCATCACTTTGAGCCTTCAAGCTCGGCCAAACCTTGAAAAATTCTCTTCTCCACTTCCCTAGCAACATCCTAGAGGTCCTGGTCTTCTTCAAAGACCAATTTTTGTGCCCTAAGAAGAGGACTCAAAGAGGCGCTTCAAAGAAGAGGAGGTTCGGACACTTACGAAGCAAATCGGACCTAAGGTAAGGGAAATATCACAATCTCATTTTTATCCGAGATTTTTTATACTTTGGAATTTACTGGGGTGTATTTTATCATCCAAATCCATGTTTCCTCAATATTTAATGTTATTTCCATCCACCTACAATTGTTTAAATCCAATTTTACCCTTCGGTGAGTTTTTAGTGAAAGATATGAAAGGAATATTTTGTCATTTTTCATACGATGTACTTTTTGACTTTTCCGACAAAAGTACGAGAAGAATGTTTTTTTAACTTATACGGCATGAATTGATTTTTAAAACATTATTTCCAAGAAGCTTCCTTTACAAGTTTTCAAGTTTATTTTTAATCAACTTCTTTTAGTTTAAAATTCTATGACATGTTAAGAAAGGAAAATGTTTTTGAAGTAGAAAGGATATTTTTCTCAAGAATGGAGTTCAAGTGTTTTATCAAAATTATTTTCCATATAAGATAATATAGGGTTCTGTTTCTATCCCTATTATTACATTGATTTGATTATGTTGTGATGGAATTATTTTTATGAATTCCTTTATCTTAGATGAATTGTTTTATGATGTCATGATGTTCAAGAATCCCATTTTTATTACATGGGTTATGCAATGATGTATGATTTATGATTTTGTGGCACACATAAGAATGGTATCATTATGAGATGAGTGGGACCTATATCTGCCTCCAATGAATTGGGTAAAGATTTTATATCTCGTGAGATAGACATGGCTGGAACGGCAGGTTAAACCGGTTCAGTGAAACAGGACTGAAACGAGGAATGAACTCGGTTCAGAAATGGACTTTGTCCACTAAGATAGTCATGGCAATGAGTTTTGACTAATAATAAATGATTCTCTATGATTATGTGTGTATGCCACAAAGTTTCATGTTTTATGTTATGATTATTGGGATTACATTTCACTACTATGATTTATCCCATTTTATGATATTATGATCTCTTTTGTAGGTTAAGATTTCCAAAATATTATGTTCTTATGAATATGACGTGATTGATATTTCTTTTTTTTACCCTTACTGAGCATGTGATCTCACCCTTTTATGTTTTCTTTTCCCCAAGATATAAAGAAAGGTTTTAGGTAAAAAAAAGAGGAAGATCTTTATGGTAGATGTTGAAGATCTTTCACCACGATTAGAAGATTATATTCCGAGTTTCCAAAGACACTAAACTATTACGGTCCTTGTGTGTGTGTTTTTGTTATGTACTAAGTATTACAAAAAAGTAATGTAATGTCCATGTACGTCAAGCTTAGGGTCTCTACAGTTGGTATTAGAGGAAAGGTTTAGTTAACCTTTGGAAACTAGGATGTGAGAACTTTAGGGAGATCCCTAGAGATATTTCTAAGGTATGTCTAAGGATGTACCTAAGGATAAGTATACGTATAGGATATAGTCCTAGAACTACAGTAATGATCTTAGAATTTAACCTAAGATGTCAGATATTGAAGGTAATCCTCCTTTATTGTTTTGTTTTCCCTAGCATGATTTTTTCCTCTCACACTATTCTTTTTGGGTTTTAGATGATGGTTGGATCCCGAAGGAACCGTGTTGATCAATGCAATGGACAATGCAATGATTGTCCTCCTGAATAAACAAATGTTATGGGAGATGGAGTGAAAAATATTATTTCTATACTTACACAAGCTATGAATCGTTCTGGACTTCCAAATGAGCAGAGAAGGGAACAATATTCTATTGAGTCCTTCATGAGGCAACGTCCACCTTCTTTCAGTGGGTCTTCTGATCCACTTGTTTCCGAACAATGGATCAGTACTACAGAAAAGATATTTTCAGTTCTTCAATGTTCTGAACATGATAAAGTCATCTTAGTAGTGTATCGTTTGGAAGGTGATGCTGATCAATGGTGTAATCTTTTAAAGAATACGAGGCCAAGAGATAAAGTTGAGTCCATGGAATGGGACGAGTTCAATAACTTATTTTTCAATTAGTACTTCCCTCATATTCTTCGAACAAAGATGGAGAAGGAGTTTCTTGAACTAAAGAAAAAGGATGATGAATCTGTTCGTATATACGAAGCTAATTTTACAAGGCTTGCAAGGTATGCATCTTGATTTATCATCCAACCTGAAAGTAAAGTTAATCGATTCTTCAGTGGCTTAAAACCTAATCTTCGAAGGGAATTAGCTATAAGAGACTTTAGTAGCTATGAAGAAATTGCGCGCTGTTCTATTAAGGTAGAAATGGAAGTTGGTGTTACATATCCATCTCATGGTTTTGACAAGAAACGAAAGATGGAGTTCAAGGAAAAATCTCAGAATAATGGTGAAAAGAAGATGAATTTTTCCTTATGCTCAAAGTGTGGAAAGAAGCATGGTGGAGATTGTCTTAAAGGGACTAGAAAATGTTTTAAGTGTAGAAAAGAAGGTCATAGAGCAACTGAGTGTCGAAGTAATGGAAAAAGGGTTTCTAATGGTGTGAATAAAGAAAAGACTTCAGAGAACGCACCAACAACACTTCAATGCTTCAAGTGCAATGAAATGGGGCATTATGCTAATAAATACCCTAATCCAAGGGTTAGTGATGATCGACTTGAGCAACCACTTAAGGAAAAGGACAAAGGGAAGTCACATACGATCAATATTGGCAATGTTGAATATGACAACGATGTGGTGGAATGATTAAGTGTTTATGTAATGGGATTCCAAAATAATGTTTTATATAGTATCGTGGAATATTGGAATATTTATGTATTGGTCAATTGTGGCTTTCAATAAGTTTATGGTACCGGTAACCATGGAAAGTGATTGAGAAATTTTGGTAAGCAGATGATATGTGCATAATGAATGGATAAGAAGATAATGAGATGTTTGATTGTATTCATGAGCTCATGATTGATATAAGGACTAAGTGATATCATGGTTTGAGTATAAAGAATTTTGAGGATTTTGGTATGTGGAAAGTGTTAACTTTTAACTGCATTCATGTTTTCACTAAGGTTCAATGGGTATTCATTCTTCAAGAGAATACATGATTAAGGATGTTTATAATTTTACCAACAAGATATATCTTATGATATATGGGGGATAAATGATGGCATTCACGTGATTGTTAGGTGACATTTCAAGTAATCATTTTGTTTATACTATGAGTTTGGACCGAAGTATTTTAGATAAGCCTACAGATTGGAATGAATTATGTTGGACATAAGTTAGTATTTTTTAAGGATAGAACTTTTTTCGATATTATTGATGGGATGTTATAGTAATATAGTTTTAGAAAAAGGACAACCTGCAAGACGGGCGCAGCCCATCGCGTCGGATAAGGATGTGGGAATCGAACCCACAACTGAAGTGCGACTGGACTTTATCGCCTACCAGTGGCCTACAGGAAGTCCCTGGTTAGTAGAAACTAGTTTTATTTTATTACGTTGTATGATATATGAATTATAAGTTCATTTTTGGAATCGTATACGATTAACCTCACCATAGATGGACTTATGTATATTTGATAACTTTTTCTAACCTTTTGTTTGAAATAGATGGAATGACCCATCATTCTATCACATGATCTATTAACACTTCACGAATAACAAATTCAACTTCATTTATTTAAGAGATGAAGTGGAAATTGTTCAAAGCATGAACAATAGTGATATTGTACCAAAATAAAGTAAGTATTTATTCTAATTCAAATTCTTCAACTTTAGGGAAATGATCTTGAAAACCAAAAATGTTGTCCTAGTTCCCTTATATCTGATGAATCAGATGGTACCTTAGATCATCACTAATCTATAGCTTTGTGATTGTTGGCTTTTTCATATCCATGTTCTCTACCACTCTCTATCAGAACATGATGGTCAGGTTTCTCTTCCATATCCATATTTTCACCTAGGTGGAAACCCAGCGATTAGTTTATTTGGGTAACCGTTACGTTTCATACTTTTGTTTTTAAAGATTGGTTTTGGTATTCCTTTTTACGATGTGGGTTTCTATTAAAGAAACTTTCTAGTAGTAAACCATTTATAACCCCGATGAATTTCGAGGGTGAAATTCATTTTAAGGGGGGTAGAATATAACACCCCGAGATTTTGTGAAAACTATTCTTTTTAATTTCATTAATGTCTTGTGTTGTACGCTACACCAAAAGAAGCTTGCACAACACGCATCCTTGACTTGCCTTGCATTACACGCAATCGCGACCTTCCTCGATAGCGTGTGTAGTACGCAATACCGAGTTTCACTAAAAGAGATATTATTATAATATTATTATGAACTAGCCGTTATAAATAGTAATACCCACTTTTTGAAATTTTATAAATTTTATCTTTTAAAATGGACTTCATTTTTGGATTCGGAATATCAAAATTATCTTAGGGTGAAATTTTGGTACTTTTCGGATAACTTTCATTTTCTGATGAATAGTGAAAATTACTAAATTTTAATTAAAAACAACCTTTTTAATCGAAATAATTAATTGTGATAAATTATTAATTTGAGTGGTTTTAAAGTATATTTAGAATATATTTTTACAATTTAATAAAATGTTGGTCATTAGATGTAATTTCACATTTAAACCAGACATAAACAAGTGTCAATCTTTTGATAGTTATTATCTCTTAAGAACACGCTATTTGTCTTATCGACGAGAATTAATTTTTAAATTAGTAAATGTAACTGATATGTTTTGAATTTGGTAAAATAAACATCATTTTTGAATTCATAATATCAAATATAGCTTAGGCCTAATTTTTGGTATTTTTCTGAAAACTTTCAATTTTCGATGAATAGTGAAACCACTAAGTGGTAGTTAAAAAAAACCGAATTTTTCATAAAACTTAATTTTACCGCTTCTGTGAGTGGAATTTGAAAAATCCGAGAAACACGGTTGATATCAGTAAGTAAAATGTGGTTCAATGAGATGAAAATAATTTTTTGGTGAATAGTAACTTTTTACTTTTTTTTACCACGGTTAAAAGTAAATAGGGTAGTTAAGGTTAAAAATGATATTATTATTACCCTAACACATGTCCTAATTCTATTGGATAAGTATAATTCGACCAAAAACAACCTTAGGAATAAAATATAACCATTTAGGCCCACTTGGATTAGATTAGGACATTTATTATTAATTTATTTAAAGAAGGGTTAAAATAGTTAAAATCAAAGTTTAATAAGTAAATCATTTTTAATATGGGGTTATACATAAGATGAATTCGACTATAAATATTCATTAAAAATCTAAAAACATTTCCTACATAATGATATTTTATTTGTAATTTTTATACATTAAATAATTTAATTTATTTATGACACAACGATGATGCAGTAATTATCTTATTAATGAAATATTGACATAATTGATGTTATAAATACCCAAATAAATGTAATTTGAGACTTTTTATGAATTACACTAATTTTCTAGGTTAATATGACATGTTATTATTGATTTAATTAAATTTTTTCGAACTAATCATTCTGTTATGATTTTCACAAAAAATCAATTACTAAATAGTGTCAAAATTGGCATAAAATAGTTTTTAAAACAAATATTATATTATTAATTGTCATTTTATTCCTAAAAATATAAGGTTCGGCCAAATGACTTATATAAGGTTATATATATTGATAATAAACAACTTGGGGTTTGTTTGGCTTGTTATAGTAAGTTTATTAACCTTATAGTATAAGAACACAAGAAGACACAGTAAACTAAAATTATTTAACTTAATGTTAAATCTAAATGATAAGGTTAAAATAGGAACATAAACTTGTCTAAATTCTATTGGATGAGAGTATTTCGACCTATACCCACATTATCTTCGAAATATATAAATTTGGAGCTATTAAAAACCTAATTTGACTTTATAATAAAATAATATTTTTAGTTATTCCAAAGGTGCCCCTCTCCTCCCTTATAAAAGGGCACCTCCTCCCCCTCTTCCTCACACCACTTTGAGCCTTCAAGCTCGGCCAACCCCTGCCAAATTCTCTTCTACACTTCCCTAGAAACATCCTAGAGGTCCTGGTCTTCTTCAAAGACCAATTTTTGTTCCCTAAGAAGAGGACTCAAAGAGGCGCTTCAAAGAAGAGGAGGTTCAGACACTTACGAAGCAAATTGGACCTAAGGTAAGGGAAATATCACAATCTCATTTTTATCCGAGATTGTTTATACTTTGGAATTTAATGGGGTGTATTTTATCATCCACATCCATGTTTCCTCAGTATGTAATGTTATTTCCATCCACCTACAATTGTTTAAAGCCAATTTTACCCTTCAGTGAGTTTTTAGTAAAAGATATAAAAGGAATCTTTTGTCGTTTTTCGTACGAGGTACTTTTTGACTTTTCCGACAAAAGTATAAGAAGAATTTTTTTTAACTTATACGACATGAATGTATTTTTTAAAAATTATTTCCAAGAAGCTTCCTTTACAGGTTTTCAAGTTTATTTTTAATCAAATTCTTTTAGTTTAAAATTGTAAGACATGTTAAGAAAGGAAAATTTTTTTGAAGTAGAAAGGATATTTTCCTCAAGAATGGAGTTCAAGTGTTTTATCAAAATTATTTTCCATCTAAGATAATATAGGGTTCTATTTCTATCCCTATTATTACATTGATTTTATTATGTTGTGATGGAATTATTTTTATGAATTCCTTTATCTTAGATGAATTGTTTTATGATGTCATGATGTTTAAGAATCCCATTTTTATTACATGGGTTATGCAATGATGTATGATTTATGATTTTGTGGCACACATAAGAATGGTATCATTATGAGATGGGTGGGACCTATATCTCCCTCCAATGCATTGGGTAAAGATTTTATATCTCATGAGATAGACATGGCTGGAACGGCAGGTTAAACTGGTTCAGTGAAACAGGACTGAAACGAGGAATGAACTTGGTTCAGAAATGGACTTTGTCCACTAAGATAGTCATGGCAATGAGTCTTGACTAATAAGAAATTATTCCCTATGATTATGTGTGTATTCCACAAATTTCATGTTTTATGTTATGATTATTGGAATTACATTTCACTTCTATGATTTATCGCATGTTATGATATTATGATCTCTTTTGCAGGTTAAGATTTCCAAAATGTTATGTTCTTATGAATATGACGTGATTGATATTTCTTTTGTTTACCCTTACTGAGCATTTGAGATCAACCTTTTATGTTTTATTTTCCCCAGGATATAAAGAAAGGTTTTAGGTAAAAAAAAGAGGAATATCTTTATGGGAGATGTTGAAGATCTTTCACCACGATTAGAAGATTATATTCCGAGTTTCCAAAGACACTAAACTATTACGGTCATTGTGTGTGTGTTTTTGTTATGTACTAAGTATTCCGCAAAAGTAATTTAATGTCCATGTACGTCAAGCTTAGGGTCTCTACATACCCTTGATACAATTACAAGATTTAATACATGTCCCATATGATTTCATTTACCCCCCCCCCCATTTGGTTTTTCTGAATCTTTTATTGTTAGTTACTCCCATGAGAGCCTATTTTCATTTTTTGTATAGTTCTCATTAATTTTTTATTTCTAAATTATTATTTTATTATATTTTAGAAACATTTTTTTATTTCCTGGATAAATTTTTTAGCATCAATGATTAGGAAGAGCCCTGATTATTGTATACCACATTCCTCACTTATAAACATGGCTATTTACTCAACCCCAAATAAGGTTAATTAATAAAATAGACACATATGACACTGAATAAATATATAAATGGATCATATTCTTAAAATAAGGTGACTTTATATTATTGAGATATTCAAATATAGATATTAATGAATTCATGGTTATGTTGGATTTTTTATAAAAATTGTGGTTGAATAGTATGATATTAATTTATGATGTTTGAATTGGATATTTTTTATGGAATGGATAAAAAGGTAGTTTAAAGAGTTTTGAATAAAATCTATAAGAATGAAAAAAAATTGGTTGAATAATAATTTATGGAAGATGTTAAGGCATTATATATGACATATCATGTTATGGTATGCCTTAATGTTATTCATATCTGTAACATGTATTATGTATGAAGAAAATTTTCATGTATAATACCAAATGTTCATTTGTATTATTAGTTGGATAACTTGGTTGAAAAGTACAATTGTAAAGGAATTTTAGGTTATAAATATTATAGTGAAGGCATGTAAGAACTACAAGCATAAGTAAAACTATGCAATAAAGGTTATATATATCATATAAAATGCTATTTATATCAACAATGTCATCTATGATGCACACAAGGCCATGTGTATAGAAAGATAAGGTCATTTTTATGAGCTCAATATGTGTAAGGTCATCCATATGAAGTATAAGGTCAATTTTATGTGTTTGAGATACACAAGGCCATCAGTATGGGATTGATATATAATAAGTGACATTGTGTCTATAAATTTTCTAGTAAACCAATCCACAAACTCTCACAATCATATAATCAATGAGGTTTTTAATTTTATGCACAAAAATAATGATTTGTATTAATATTTTGGTTTGACTATCTATATTATGATAGAATCTTATAAATATCTATATCCTTATAACTAATTTACCATTTTGTATGAATTTAGATATGTGTAGACATATTTTAAGATAAATGTGTACATTTTTTAATCAAAGAACAAGATCATTCCATGATACATTTTTTTAAATGAAAATAAATGTTTTAAATTCATACACCTTGATTCACCCCCCCCCCCATTATTTTATTTATTTTATATTTTGGACCATTTACTTCAATATAGATTCTTTATTCTATATGCATTTTATATGATTCAAGTTTCTAATTTTCATCCATCTACTTAGACAATGTTTATAAATAATCCATTTCATAATTATTTTATTAAATATTGACATAAAATATCAATTTTTTAAATTACTTATAACCCTATAGGGACTAGTTATTTCGTAAAAAAGTTCTAATAATCTTAATAAAGTGGTTATAAATTAAGTGCTTTTTTCTAAAATTAATTTTGGAATTATTATGTTCAACTAAATGAATCTTAAACCACTATAAAAAATCTTCACTATCTATGAAGAGAATATCTATCTTCTTATTTCCAAAATTATAAAACCCTAATTTGAGATCCCAAATCTCTATACCTTATTCGATATTCCCCCAAGTGTGTTCCTCAATTTCTAGAGGCTATAGAAAATGGTTGAAGATAAATTAAACCTTTTAGGGAATGATTTTATCTTAGAACATAAATTGAGAAATGCATGTGAATATAAAATTACTTTAAATAAAATAATTTGAAAACAAAATTGTGGTAAAATTAACTTGGTTGAAGAATTTAACATTTTAAAAACAATCAATAAATAATAAATAATAAAATAAATTTCTTGAATCTCGAGCCACCATCTCCACCACCACAACTCAAATGTGGAACTATGGCTCACCATTTACAAATATACAATCCTTACCCTTACATGCATCATGTCCAGTCATTTATAAATGTCCACTAAAGTTCCCATATAGTTGACAATTATAAAATCAATAGGATTTTCTAAAATACTCTAATACACTTACATGTATTATAAATTTCAATATACAATGTAAATAAATAATGATATAATCAAAAATAGTATAAAAATAATACATTTGATTTATCCAAACATTTAAAAACTAAACAAGTAATTTTAAATCATAATTTCAAAAAAAAAATTTAAAACCTTTATTTAAAATAATTTGAAAAAAACATGTTTTATTTTTGAAAACACGATTCTAAAACACATCGATTTTCAAAAATTCCAAGAAAACATTTGTTTTCATAAACTAGAGGAAATTATTTTTTACCCAAATTATGGAGTATGATATTTTTTATGTCTAAAATCCAATTGAAAATTCTAATTTTTCAAAATGAATGATAAATACATGTTTTCAAAAACTTCCCCTTTACTAAGTAATCCCTAAGAATAATCCAAAATTCCATCATTGTCTAGCCTTAATAATGTACGAGTCCCCATTAATATGTCTAAAAATAACACTATAGTGAGTGTTTCTTTTGGACCATGATCCCCCAATTGTTTCACTACTTAACACATGCTCTATAGGTCACAACTTTATCAAGGTTAAACCATAGAGATTTTAAAAACAATATATCACCAAATCCATTTTATATAAACACCCACACCATGAAAAAAATCCATATAATCATAAAAATAATCTGTTTTACATCAAATATAGAATCAATTTTAAATTTTTATTATCCAATAATAAAAAATAAAATAAAATTCATTAAAATCCCCATTTTCAATTCTAAACATAAATGGTTATAAAAACCCCAATTTATATAAAAATATTTATGCCAAAAAAATTCTTTTTACACCAAGCCATAATAAAGATAATTTTTTAAAATTTAATTTAAAAATCTAACATATTCATCAAATAAATCATAAAATATTCAATATCATATAATTAATCAAAGTCACCCATAATATCATGTCATTTTCCAATAAATCATCAATTCATGATCCAAAATCACGTGGTAGAATTGAATCCTTCAAATCCCTATCAAGATTAATGAAAAACATTAATATATTTCTATAAATTCTGGAATCCTATATCCCCAATTCTAGATACAATATAGATCAAAATATATCAATAGAGATTGAATAAAAGATCCAATAATCAAATAAATCATCAATATCACATCTTTTATTTGATATCAACCGAGTCAATCCTCAAGATTTTTTTTGTTTATAGAGAATCCTTAATTAGACTCCCAAGAATCCCTAAAATCATATAAGTTTATAAGAATTAGAAAATGGAGGTTTTATGAGTAAAATAATCTTTAAAAATAAAAAAAATATATGTCATGATTATAGAAAATCATGGTTATAATTCTTGGTTAAGAAAATCGTGTGTCAAACCATGTGTGAAATACTTAGACCATTCTACATGTTTCTTAGTTATCTCACACAATCTCCCTTACCATAAACCTAAATATTAAAATGACAATAGAAAATTTCATATCATTCATTTTTATCACACATGATCCCCTTAAATGTGTTTTTAACCATGACAATGCTACAAATTTTTTTTACCATGTTAACTTTTATGGTATAAGAAACCACGTTCATGGATATGAACCTCTCTCTATTAATCTAAGGACTAAAAAATTTAACTTGGAAACTCAAAAAACATAAAATAGAACATACCTATGAGATATAGGGAATCAAAATTCTCTCAATAATAAGACTCTTCATGCTATAAAAATTATTAGGTAATGCTCTCTATGAATAACTCCATATATTATTATCGTAACTTAGCCTCTATATCACAAGTATCTATCCAAATCATATTGTACTATAATATCACCCGTAATAATGAAAAAATTCATCCTATATGAATACTCTCCCAATAAAAAATAACCTAAATTATTCTCTCCATAGTATGAGGTTTTAAATCAACTACCTCCCATCTCAATATTTGAGTTTCACTCGGTCAATACTTCTTCAACTGAGAAACATAGAAAATTTTATGATATATGTATAATATTGTGTCAATTAAAATAAAAATACACATCATTAATTAATTCAATGATTTAAAAAGTACCCACATATTGTTTCATAAATTCCCATTTATTCTCAAGTTCTTTATGCCTCAACCTAGGAAGCACTTTCAAGAATGTAAGATCTCCAAACTCAAAACTCTATGGTCATAATCGAAAATTAACGTAATTATTTGTTAAACCATAAACTATAATAATATGATTTTAAATCATTATAATATTATTTTTATTCTCTTTCATGAAATTTTATCCCTTAATATTCTTTTTTACTTAGCTCAACCCAATATAATGGCATGTGATATGACTGATCATTAAATTCCTCAAACGTTTCTATACAGATCAATGACTAATAATTTTTATTATTTAATTACTCAAATAAAAAATAATCCTAAAAAGACCTCCCAAAATAAAGTACATAGTCTCAAATAATATATTTTGAAACTTCAATAACATGCTTCATCTAAACATACTTCTAAGGAAGATACATTGTGATTTTATTCAACTTCATCCCCATATAATTTTGATTCCCCTTCTATAATATTGATATAAATTGTGGATCTATATCCAAGATAATAAATTTAAAAACTATATAAAGTATAATAATTTTATTCAATAAATATTACTAATATAATTGATATAAAATTTTTCTCATCTAAGTAAAAAATATACTAACTTATTTAGTCATTCTCATGATACTCAAAAATTGTCATGATTTTATGGTGACCTCAACGACCCAGTCATGAAGTTTATGAAAATATCATCCAATTACACATTAGAACTAGTAAAGGCTACAATAGTCCCTTAAATCATCAATATTCTTTCTTTACCTTCTGGAAAATTAGAAAATGAAAAAAAATACCACAACGTTATTTTTTATTCATGTCCACCAAAAGTAGTGTTTGAAATCATGATATATCTTGGTAGCTTGAGGATTCTCTACCCAACTCGAATGGTGAAAATATTTTGAAATATCACTCCTAATCTCTATAATAACCACTATAGAGACTTGAATATACCATAAATGATTTTCCATTGATGGTTTCCCTATTATTTAAGGTGTCACGCATCCTTTTACACTACTCATTTGACAACTTCCCCTCTCATAATTTATCCACCAACATGGACATCATATTAATTATTAAGACAACCACACCATCTATTATCTATTTCACCTATATATGATAGTTTACTAATAATCCCATTAGCTTCCACTACTCCCTGACTTCCTTCACTAATTCAGTTGGATTCTTTCTATTCAAGGAGTCTACTAAAACATTTCCCTTCTTCGATGTATACATAATCTCATAATCAAAGGATTAAAGATACTTTACCCACATATATTGTCTTATATTGATATTTAATTATGATAAAATATATTTCAAACACTTATGATCCATATATACCAATAATGTATCACTAAAAAGGTAATTCCTCCAACTCTTCATCACATAAACAATAAAATCCAATTCCAATTTATGTGTAGAATAATTCCTTTCATGGACAATCATTTTTCTAGTCATGTACGTTGTAATTTTAATTCCCTTTATCAAAAAACATCCCAAGAAAATTATTGATGAATCATAAAATAATTTATTCTGATCCCTTGATTTTGGAATATCTAGAATTAATGCAAAAGTAAGTCTTATATTCAACTCCTCAAATGCCTTTGGACACTTCACATTCCATTCAAAGTTCACTCCCTTCCATGTCAAGCATGTCATAAGAGAATAAAACTTCAAGAATTTCTATATGAATACCTTTTAATATCCAGAAAATCCTAGAATCCTTGGTATCCCAAATATTTTCTTCATTCTATCCCTAGACATCGTCACTTTAAACTTCTCAGTATCAACAGAAATTCATTTGTCTGAAGCAGAATAAACATAAGAATTTAACTCTTAAATCTAAAAATGACATTCAGACTATTTAGAATACCATGTATTATTATGAAAAAAAATTAAAGTAATCTCTTAGTTTCTCCTATGATCATCATATAGCCTCAAATAAATAAGGATATCATCTATAAATACCATTATGGGTGAATCTAGGTTCCAATGTAAAATCACATTCATCAATAAAATAAAAATCATTGGTGAATTAGTAACTATAAATGGAATGAAAAAAATAATATTTTAATTAATATCATAAATACATTTTTGGAATATACTCTTATTTTATCCTTAACTAGTAATTTATATACCAAAGGTTAATCTTTCAAAACCTATGATTTCAATTTAACTATTCAAAAAAATCATTAATTTGAGGTAAAGGGTGTTTATTTTTCACCATAACTTAGTTTCTATTCTTAAAATCAATATAAAAACTCAACCTACCATTGAACTTATTGGAAAATATAACTGGCCTTTTTTAAGGGGAAATAATTATTCAAATGAATCTCTTCTTCTCAAGCTCATTAAAATGCACCTTTAACTCCCATGGTTCTACTAGAACCATTATGTTAGATGGTAAAGAAATAATATTTTCCATGGGGACCAGGTCAATAGATAATTAAACATCTCTTCTATATGGTAAACTAGAGAAATTATCTGGTAAAATATCTAGATTCTAATTTATCATCATCGATATTAAAATTAGACTCATTCCTTTCATCAATCCAAGTAACAAGCCCTTTAATTAATATAATAAGGATCCAACATCTCTTATCATTGGAATGTTATTAATCATTGGAATATCCCACTCTTTCTTGAAAGTGTGGACAGTATCATTGAGTGCTATAAATAGAATCAATCAACTATATTAATCTATTTAGTTTTTGAACATAATGAACCAATCTATCCTAATGATCAGGTCATATATTTTCATCTCAATAACAAAAAATTCCCATGAGATTTTCATATTTTCAATTATTATCAAGCATGATGGATGCATAAATCCTTACTCAGTTCTATCACCTAGTGAAGTATTTACTCTCATTGAATATGACATCAACTCTATGTGAATCCCCAATTTATCAAATAATCATGTTGATGTAAAATAATGTAGTGATACTATATCAAATAATGTAAAAATAATCATGGAAGTAATTATAATGGAACCTTCCACTATATATGTTCCTACATCAACCTCAATCTCTTATGGTGCCTACTCAGTAATAAAATTTATCACCTAACTCTTATAAAGTGTTAACCTCTTGTAAGGACTTGTGTTATGACTATAGTGATTTAAAGTCTTGAGTGGGACTTTAGGATGGTTTAGTATGGTATCATTTGATTTTTTTTTAAATTTTAGGGTTGTTTCTTATTTTGAGATTTGGATTTTATTTTGGGTGATTGGGTATATAATTTTTAGTATTTTAGGTATGGTGGTTTTATAGGAAGTTTGAAAGCTCCAATTGGGGCACGAGCATATTTGGTAAAGGTACCCCCATGAAGGGGTGGCAACATAAGGCCACCATAGTTTTGTTGGGTTACACTAAAAGTATGTTGGAGCCTCTAATGGATAAATTCCCTATTATTATAGTTCCAATGGATCATACCATAGTTCTGGTGGATTCTGGACATCTTTTTTAAAGGGTTTAAAATAGTATTTTTGACCAAAATTCTTTAAAATATCTCAAAGGGGAGACCTGAACTCCTTTAATACCTCTCCACTCGTGAATCTAAGAGATGCCTTAGTGGGAATATCCATATAATTCATTTTTCACCCGAATTAAAGAAGATTCAAAGGATATTTTTCCACCAATTTGAGGTAGAGTCACTCCTTCTCTCTCCTATAACTATCTCCTCTCCTATTCTATTTCTCCCATTTATATTACTTAACTTAATATGTTAGAATTGTACACTAAATTCACCACAGTGGATTAATATTTTTGACCACTGTAAGGGTTGGTGTCCTGAGAACCAACTGTTTTGTACTTTTATTACATGAATGTTCACTTATTATATATTGTTCATTGTTCTGCATGACTATAATATAATAATGTCCTAGAATATTTGTTGCATTGATAAGGTCATGGCAGATCCCTACTATGATGAGAACCTGGAAATGCTATAATAATATTCTTAAATAAATTTCTATGGTTGGATGACATACTATGATAGGAAAAATAGTATACAGACAGTCATGTGCGAGTACTCGTAAGAAGACGAGACTCTCTCTCATGGAGTTCGCACTTGGTAATCTCCAAGATGGGAGATTATGAGAACAGACCCGCCAATAGCAATTCTGCATGTCTTGGTGTCATCGGACATTGCTATCTATGAGCATGTGTAATGGTCCTTATACTGGAATATTATTATTAACTCTTGTCATGACTCGCGCACTTAGATTTACTGATAAAAATTGTCACGCAGACAGTTGCCGGGAAGTAGGGTATGTTGGGTGCGTCACGAATGACATGTTGTTAATGTATAATTCGAGGAAGGATTTGTCCCTTCCATTTATTGAAGTTGATATCTTGGCCATTTGATTGAAATAGAACTATCGCATTAAATTCCATGGCCATGGTGTAAACGATGAGTTTATTTCAGGTAGTCAAAGAACGACGGATCAAGCATATAGGTTTATGACACTGCCATGAAACCTGCTTGATGAGATATCGAGATAAAGGGATTAAATTACATAGTAAGCGTTCGTATGAGGTGATACATCAATGCAACGTCAACTTCTTTCTCTTGGGTGCCTTGACCCATTGCTAGACAGTAATCTTGGACTTTAGGCAAGCCCACCTAATGCCAATGAGAAAGAGGCCTAGAGGGTCACACACTAAGTGTATTCAAGTATCTCAAGTAGAATAAATATTACTCCCGTATGTGGTTTAATAATTATTCAAGGAATCATAAAATCATTTTAATGTTGGAGGAAGAATAAAATAAAACAAGTACATGTCGTGTATCAATAATTACATGCCGTGTAGTTTTATTTTGAAAACAAGTACACGTCGTGTATTATTGAATGTACATGCTGTGTAGTTTTCATTTTGGAAAGGAAATGAATAAATGAAAACAAGATATACACACCGTGTACATTGAATTTACACGCCGTGTAGTTTTCAATGAAAAACAAGTACACGCTGTGTATTTATTAATACATGCCGTGTAGTTTTTATAGTCGGGATTTTGAGGAAATATCGTTTTATTAAATGATATTTATTATAATCAGTGTGGGAATATGTCAAGGAATTAATGACTCGACATGGGGTTTTCAAAAGGGAGTTAATGAAATAAATAAAACACGTAACACATTTATTTATTGTCATAACTCTACAACCTCAAGCCCTATTATAAATATCCTCACAACCCCAACTCTTTTCCTAACACAAGAGAATCATTGTGCACAACAATTCTGGAGAATTCTTTCAAGGCCGAAAGAACCTCTTCCTCCAAGAATTCTCTCAAGACCGAGAGAGATCCTCTTCCATCGGATCAAGATGATCTAAGGAAGATAATGCAAGCAAAGTTTTCTCCATGCTATCACCCGGAGACTCCTTTTGCGACATTCCGAGATATGAGTTACATGTGTGGATCACCGCTAGAGGAAGTCTACACTTGGATTCTACGACACAACGATGAATCACATCAGAACGTGATCAAGAACATCAATGAATAAAGAACACCCAAAAGGTATTTCTTTTCAATTGATTAACTTAATTATAATCAACTTGTAACGATCCTACTTTGCGGTTCCGGGACTTTCATTTTCTTTGTACATTTCTGTGATTCGATCCATGGAGACTGGCGTTTATCGTTGTATTGATCCCGGATTGATCATTATTAATGAAAAAAAGCCAAGTGGGCACATCCACCCACGTGCTTCCGCTACACCCGAAACCTTAAAATGGTATCAGAGTGAGGTTACAATGTTAATTAAAGTTATTTAATTTTCTTTGATAATTTAATCATTTATATTTTATTAAATTCGAAATAAATCATTCTATAAATCTGAATAAATGAGATCTGTTCTTCCTCCTTGGTTTCTTGATTCATATTAGAGAAACAGCCTTTTAATTTTAATTTTGATTAAAATAAAAATGAGGATCTCATCCGGAGGAGCCGCTCTTTCTGCCTGTACAACACGAGAATACACGGTGTGTAATGAAATTTACACGCCGTGTACTTAGGTTCAACGAACCAGTATTGGTCCGCCAAACCACGCCGTGTGAATTGATTACACCTAAGAATTTAACACCCCGTGTTGACCAGAATTAAACGGTGCATGGGAACCGGAATACACGGCGTGTATGTTGGAGCAAAATTCTGTGTAGTCCGATCCGGCCCAAGTGAAACCGTGTATAAAGGAGAAGCCGCGTACCGCGTACACGGGATCGCCAAGCCGGTTACCACTTAACAAGGAAGTACACGACGTGTATGATTTATCTACACGCCATGTACTCCAAAATTTCCAAAGTACAGAGAACACGCCAAATCCCCCGACATGTACTTTGGATAAAAGGTGAAATGAAATACATGTCGTGTCAATATAAACTACACGCTGTGTACTTTCCAAAAAGTTCACCGGGTTTCCTCCAAAAGTAAAAAGACCTGTACAAGGGATATGGATGAGAATAATCTCAAGGAAATTCAGGAAGTAATTTAATATAAAGAATTGATTAATTATAATATCATAATTAATTTAATTCAAGCATGACTTATCTTTAATAATAGAACGATTAAAAGAATTTTAATTATAAATATGCATAAATGTCGTTTCATGCTATGGATGATCATGATCTAGACCAAAGACCCTTTGTATGTGTGTATGGTTTCATTTAAATTTGATTAATTTAAATTTGTTGGCCTGTGAGCCTTCTTCCAATAAAATGTAGGGCCTACGTGCCCATGGTTTCTTTAATGTAAACCCCATGTAATGGAGGATCTCCCAAGCAAGAGGAGATGGTCCAAAATCCAAATTTAAGGTGAAACTAGCCCAAGAAGATACAAAGGTGGACAGGTGGGAGTTGTAAAACACGAACCATCAGGTTCAAGGTGTTTTACCTAGGTCAGGGTTAGCTTATCAAAATCGCTAGATAAGCTAACCAATAGAACCTCATGATAATGCCATCTTATTTTATTTCTGTCTGATTGCATGGTTTATTTATTATGTATGTGTTGTCGCGATCACATAATTAATAAAATGAACATGCATGAAAAGATGGAATAAAATAAAAACTGGACTATGTGTAAACATTATCAGAACATGGTTAATCACTTAATCTAGAATCACTTAATATTAACAAGCATGTGATAATGTAAAACTACACATAAAATATTAAAATCCCTCAATACCATATCAAGTCAGACCTAGCCTTTAGTTACTTGATTAAGGTCAAGACTCAATAAAACTATGTGTTTGACCAACCCTTGCTGGGACACTTACTTTTATAAAGGAATACCTTATGAAAAGTTTCGGGTTGACTTAACCATATTACATCAAGAGGAGTATCCCAAGCTAGACTTGATGTAATATTGGAGTCAAGAGTTGAGAAAATCCAAGTCAGGATTTCAGGATTGGGGATTCCACTCAATAGATCAAGGAACTATAAGCTCATAGTTGGCAAAGAACTGCCTACCTAAATACCATCAAAATAGCTTGACCAACCCTTGTTGGGGTTATGCGAAGGGGAATATAGATCCTTTCCACTAGAATGTCAAAGCAACTGAACATTCTGAGTTCAATGGTGAGGGCCATTGGGACTTGATAAAATAGTGAGAGAATTAATAAATTCATTTATTATTGCTCATAAAAATGTAATCAAGAAAGTACTGAAAAATCTACTCTTTTAATTTGTAGAATCAAAATAACAAACTCATCAACCACATTTTCTATGCGATCAATTTTGGATAAAGACAATATCCTCATCGGAAGTAACTTTCAAGAATGGTTTAGGCGCCTTCAAGTTATCCTATGCCATGAACGAAAGTTTTACGTGCTGGAGTCCTCACTTCCTGATCCGCCTGCCCAAGGGGCAAGTGATGAAGATTTCCTGGTCTATGATCAACATTTGATTGATGCACTCAACGTTCAATGTTTTATGTTGTAATCAATGTCTAGTGAGCTCATTAAGTCTCATGAAGAAATGGATTCCTACAGCATGCTCGATCACCTATGTGGTCTATACCAGGAGAGAGAAAGACAGTAAAGGTTTGAGATCTCCAGGACTCTATTTCAGAGCAAGCTTGGAAAGGGTGCCCCAGCCAGGCCTCATGTAGTCAAGATCATTGGATACATTGAGCGCTTGGAGGTTCTAGGGTTTAAACTCCCCTAAGAACTGGGTACCGATCTCATTCCTGTATCACTTCCCCAGATCTTCTCAAACTTTGTTGTGAACTTCAACATGAACAACATTGAGAAGTCTTTGTCTGATCTTCTTATCCTCATTCGCCAAGTGGATAATGACATGAAGCGTGAAAAAACTTCTTTCCTTATGGTGAATAAAAGGAAAGGGAAGTCGAAGAGATTTAAGCCCAAATCTTCCTCAAGGACTTCCAAGAAAAGTAAGATCAAAGGGGAGGCAAGGGAACATGATGTTGTTTGTTTTTCATGTGGCAAGAAGGTCCAGTGGAAGAAAAAATGCACCCAGCCAAGGAAGAAAGGGGAAGCTTCATGTGTGTTTGTCATCGAATGTGATTTATCTATTTCTACAGATTGGGTATTAGATACAGCTTGTGGTTCTCACATATGTATCCAAATACAGGAACCATGTAGATTCAAGAAGATTGATTGAGGGGAGGTAGATCTACGAGCAGCCAATGGAGCCAGACTTGCTGTTGTAGATGTCGGGGACTACCACCTCGCATTGCCTACTAGGATGGTCTTGGTTTTGAAAGGATGTTATTATGTAACCTCTGTAACCAAAAACATTATTTCAGTATCCAGATTAGATATTGATGGATTCATCTTCAAGTTTGGAAGTGGATGTTGCTACTTTTATAAAGATAGCATTTGTTTTGTTAGGGCACATTTATATAATGGCCTTTATGTATTAGACTACACAAACCATGTAATGGAAATCAATGACAAAGTTAATTCACATGACTCATACCACACCCAACTTTGGCATCACTGTCTAGGTCATGTCAATGAGAAACGTTTGACAAAATTACCCCAAGATGGGTATTTAGATTCTTTCAACCTAAAACCACTTGGTGTATGTCATGCATGTCTAAAAGGTAAAATGACAAAATCCCCATTTAGTGGGAAAGGTGAAAGGGCTAAAGTGCTTCTATAATTAGTTCACACAGATGTGTGTGGGCCATTTCCAGTTGAAGCAAGGGGTGGGTTCTCATACTTCATAACTTTTACTGATGATTTTAGTAGATATGGATATATTTACTTAATGAGGTATAAGTCATATTCTTTGGATCGTTTTAAAGAATACAAGAATGAAGTTGAGAACCATCTTGGTAAGAAGTTTAAGAAACTCCGCTCAGACAGAGGAGGAGAATATCTTAATCAAGACTTCATTGATTTCTTACGGGAGTTTGGGATTCTATCTCAACTCACTCCTCCTTACACACCTCAGTTGAATGGTGTAAGTGAAAGAAGGAACTGAACCCTGTTAGACATGGTGAGATCAATGATGAGTCATGCGAGTCTTCCATTATCCTTTTGGGGATATGCATTACAAACAGCATCACACATACTAAACCAAGTACCAACTAAATAGATAAATGGTATTCCATACAATTTATGGAGTGGACGTAAATCCATGTTATCGAATTTATATGTGTGGGTAGAAAAGCATTTTTTAAAGACTCTTTAGGTAACAAACTTGCACCCTGAGGCATAAAGTGTATCTTTATAGGATATCCCAAGGAAACAAGGGGATATTACCTATACAACCCCTCAGACAAAAAGGTTACAGTGGCAAGACACACCATATTCTTTGAGAGGGATCACATCTCCAAAAGAGATAGTGGGAGCGAGATAGACATCGATGAAGTCGAGGATCAAGATACAGAAAAGTCGGTACAAGAACAGATTCCACAAAGCCCCATGGAAGAACAATCTGTTCCAGAGACACAAGAACTGCATAGGAGCACGAGAGTGGTGAGAGAACTATAATGATATGGTTTTCTTATCACCGAGGATAGTGACTCATTATTGGTTGACAATGATGATCCTCTTACCTACAAGGAAGCAGTTGAAGGCACAGATGCTTCCAAGTTGCAAGAAGCCATGAATTCTGAATTGGATTCCATGTACCAAAACCAAGTATGGATTTTGGTAGATCCTTTAGTTGATGTAAAGCCTATTGGTAATAAATGGGTATTCAAGAAGAAACTGGACATAGAGGGGAAAGTCAGCACCTATAAGGCACGACTGGTTGAAAAAGGATTTAGACAGTGTCAAGGAATTGACTATGATAAAACCTTTTCACCGGTTGCGATGCTGAAATCCATTAGAATATTATTGTCCATTGTCGCTTACCATGACTATGAAATTTGGAAAATTGATGTCAAAACATCATTCCTTAATGGGAACCTCCAGGAAGTTTTCTACATGACACAACCTGAAGGGTTTGTGACTCCAAAATATACCAATAAGGTATGCAAGTTGCAGAAATCCATTTATGGATTAAAGAAAGCATCAAGGTCATGGAACATTCTTGTTGATGAAGTTATAACAGAATTTGTCTTTGTTAAGAATGAATGTGAGCCTTGTGTCTACAAGAGGTTTAGTGGAAGTTCTATCATTTTCTTAATAGTATATCTTAATGACATATTACTAATTGGAAACGAAGTACCTATCTTACAGTTAGTTAAGGCATGGTTACATAAATGCTTCTCCATGAAAGACTTGGGAGAGGCAGCATATATTCTTGGGATCAAGATCCATCGTGATAGATCCAAGAGAATTCTGAGCCTAAGTCAAAGTATATACATTGACAAGATATTGAAGAGATTCAGTATGGAACATTCCAAGAGGAGATTGTTTCTAGTGTCACATGGCATTTATATTTCCAAGAAAATGTGTCCTCAGACACATGAGGAAAGAAAGAGAATTGAAAGGATCCCTTATGCATCCACGATTGGGTCAGTCATGTATGTTATGCTATGTACGAGGCTAGATGTTGCTTACGCATTAAGTGTGGTAGGATGATATCAAGATGATCTAGGAGACCGCCATTGGATGGCAGTCAAGACTATACTCAAGTATCAGAGGCGTACTAAGGATATGTTTCTGGCTTATGGAGGAGATTAGGAACTAGTCATTAGAGGACATGTAGATGCTAGTTTCTAGACTGATCAAGATTACATGAAGTCACAAACTGGATATATATTTAGTTTGAATGGAGGTGCAGTGAGATGGAAGAGCTCAAAAAAAAGTGTGGTGGCAGGTTCTACAGCAGAGTCTGAGTATATCGCAGCTTCTGAGGTAGCTAAAGAAGCAGTATGGATGCGAAGCTTTGTCCAAGAGCTGGATGTAGTACCGAGCAGTAAAGATCCTATCACACTCTATTGTGATAATACTACAGTGGTGGAACTTGCAAAAGATCCAAGGTCACATCAGCGGACAAAGCACATACTTCGTAAGTATCATCTCTTGAGGGATTTTTCTCATAGAGGTGAAGTTGCAATGAGCAGTATTTCCACAGAAGACAACGTGGCGGACCCCTTAACTAAAGTCTTGACTCAGCAAAAACATGATCATCATGTGAGGTCTAGTGGACTAAAAGTCATAGGCAGTTGGTTCTAGTCCAAGTGGGAGTTTGTAAGGGTTGGTGTCCTGAGAACCAACTGTTTTGTACTTTGATTACATGAATGTTCACTTATTATATATTGTCCATTGTTCTGCATAACTATAATATAATAATGTCCTGGAATATTTGTTTCATTAATAAGGTCATGGAAGATCCCCGATATGATGAGAACCTTGAAATGCTATAACAACATTCTTAAATAAATTTCTATGGTTGGATGACATACTATGATAGGACACATAGTATACAGACCGTCATGTGTGAGTACTCGTAAGAAGACGAGACTCTCTCTCATGGAGTTCGCACTTGGTAATCTCCAAGATGGGAGATTATGAGAACAGACCCGCCAATAGAAATTTGGAATATCTTGGTGTCATCAGACATTGATATCTATGAGCGTGTGTAATGGTTCTTAGACTGGATGATTATTATTAACTCATGTCATGACTTGCGCACTTAGATTTACTGACGAAAACCATCACGCAGACAGTTGGTGGGAAGTAGGGTACGTTGGGTGTATCACGAATGACATGTTGTTAATGGATAAGCCGAGGAAGGATTTGTCCCTTCCATTTATGGAAGTTGATATCTCGGCCCTTTGATTGAAATAGAACTGTCGCATTAAATTCCATGGCCCTGGTGTAAACGACGAGTTTATTTCAGGTAGTCAAAGAAAGGCGGATCAAGCATATAGGTTTATGACTCTTCCATGAAACCTACTTGATGAGATATCGAGACAAAGGGATTAAATTACACAGTAAGCGTTCGTATGAGGTGATACGTCAATGTGGCGTCAATTTCTTTCTCTTGGGTACCTTGACCCGTTGCTAGACAGTAATCTTGGACTTTAGGCAAGCCCGCCTAATGTCAAAGAGAAAGAGGCCTAGAGGGTCACACACTAACTGTATTCAAGTATCTCAAGTAGAATAAAGAGTACTCCCGTACATGGTTTAATAATTATTCAAGGAAGACTAAAATCGTTTTAATGTTAGAGGAAGAATAAAATAAAACAAGTGCACGCCATGTATCAATAATTACATGCTGTGTAGTTTTATTTTGAAAACAAGTACACGCCGTGTATTATTAAATGTACACGCCGTGTAGTTTTCATTTTGGAAAGGAAATGAATAAATGAAAACAAGATATACATGTCGTGTATATTGAATGTACATGTCGTGTAGTTTTCAATGTGAAACAAGTACACGCTGTGTATTTATTAATACATGCTGTTTAGTTTTTCTAGTCGGGATTTTGAGGAAATATCGTTTTATGAAATGATATTTATTATAATTAGTGTGGGCACATGTCAAGGAATTAACTACTCGACATGGGGTTTTCAAGAGGGAGTTAATGAAATAAATAAAATGCGTAATGTGTTTATTTATTTTCATAACTCTACAACCTCAAGCCTGATTATAAATATCCTCACAACCCCAAATCTTTTCCTAACACAAGAGAATCATTGTGCACAACAATTCTGGAGAATTATTTCAAGGCTGAAAGAACCTCTTCCTCTAAGAACGCTCTCAAGATTGAGAGAGATCCTCTTCCATCATATCAAGACAATCTAAGGCGAACAACACAAGCAAAGGTTTATCCATGCTAGCACCCGGAGACTCCTTTGGCGATGTCCTGAGATACGAGGTACATGTGTGGATCACCGCTAGAGGAAGTCTATACTTGGCTTCTGTGACGTAATGATGAATCACATCAGAACGTGATCAAGAACATCAATGAAGAAATAACACCCAAAATGTATTTCTTTTCAATTGATTAAATTAATTATAATCAACCTGTAACGATCCTACTTTGTGGTTTCAGGACTTTCCTTTTCTTTTTCCATTTCTGTGATTCGATCCATGGAGACCGGCGTTTATCGTCGTATTGATCCCGGATTGATCATTATTAATGACAAAAAACCAAGTGGGCACATCCACCCACGCACTTCCACTGTGTCCATAACCTTAAACCACATCATGTTCTTCCATGGGATATATTTTGGAATGGTGAGTGTCACCACACCTTAGTTTTTTGCATGGTATCCTTTATAATATGTGATATCACATAAGTATGGTCTTTTTACCCTTCTTATATAACACAATATAATTACGATCATCATAATATGTTTATTTCTAGGATTTTAAACATTTAATATATTTTTTAAAACATTAAATGAATTGATGGATGAATAGTTTAACTTTTATTATGAGTTTTAACATTAAGAGAAAATTTTAAATGTCTTATGAATTAAGGCTATATGATTTATGTTCTTAAGTTTCTATATATGTTGTATTAATACTAATTAAATTTATTGTGATCATTATAGATCATCATTGCTAAAACTTTTTATCTCTCATTTCTCTCCAAAATCAAAATAATGTTCTAAAAGAGCATGGTGTTTAGAGAGGTCCTTCCTGATAATCAAGAGATTCTAGCAATCTGTGGATTCCCTAAGAGAAACCATTTGGTTTTTCCTCATTGATCTAGATCAAACACCTTTTTGTTCATATATAGGTCAAATATTCAATGTGAAAGGTATACATTTTTCTTTATTTTATTATTCATTACAACTTTATAAATTTATTATAATACTCGATACATGATTATATTAAATAAATATCTTATTATAATGTTCATCACAAAACAAAATACCTTTCATTACATCATCATAGTACAATACATAAAAATATAAAATTATATTCACTATAATTTTTGCAACTTGTGTTATTGAACACATAACAATATAGGGTAGAACCATAATCTTGAACTATTAATGATTAGACTCTAAAAAATGAAAAATATAAAAGATAAATTATTATTATAATTAAAACAATAAGTAATGGAATGGACATGTAATATTAACTAAATAATGGATATGAATTATTTTATATGTTATAATGAATTGTACATATTGTGGTAATATAATCACTAGATGGGTAAGGTGGCCATTGAAATCTGATCATACGGAATTAGAAAATTATAATAATAATGTAATCATTATACATACAAGTTTCCAAAAAAATAAATAAAATTATTTCTTAATAATATAAGTAATAATTTTTTATAGTTTTTATCAGTTAATAGTAAACTTGTTACACACACGTGTTTTATATCAAAAATAATATTTTCAAAAAATGAGTTTAAAAATTTGTGGTGAAAAACATATTAATTTTAAATACACCAATACTTTTATTGAATAATTAAAAGTATCATATAGAGAAAATTAGTTTCCTAAAAATGACTTTAAATTTTGAATCATCTTGTTAAAATTAGATAATAATGAATTTTTTATAATTTTTTAAAATAGTCTAATTTTAAGGTAATTATTAAAATATGGTATGAATAAACAATAATTATTATGATTTCATCATGATGTAAAAATTCTATAATAATTAACATATGTAAATCAATGACCAAAAAATAATTTATTTTGTTAATATAATATATTTTAAGGAATTAAAATCAATTTCCAAACCTATAAATGATTTTCCAAGTCAAAATGGAAAATAAGGTTTTAAAAACAATTATTTGTGAATAAGTATTTTCTATAACCAAATTAATATATAAAAATGTATTTTTGGTGTCCTGTTATACTATGAAGACACACATTAGAGGGGGTGAATCTAGTGTGAAAGTATTTTTCCAATAACCAAATATTCCACTAAATCTTAATCCCTTTTGGTTTTTAACCAATTTCACCTACTAGGATATAAATGAATCTATTTATAATTTATCCATTCAAACACATTAATGTAGTATAAATTATTAAAGATAAAATAACATAGGTATTTTTATAAGGTTTAGTCCAAATGTGGGTAACCTACTCCTTGTCACTCTAAATCTCATTGAGTCATAGATTCTACACTCTAATTGAGTCACTAATTATAGTGGGTGGACAGGGATCATCCTAAAAACTTCTTGACACAAAACTACACATGTTTTTACCATATTACAAAGGTTAAAATCATCCACTCAATTAAACAAGTAAACATGTATATATATTACTTCCATAATCTTCATCTCCTACTTGTTCTCTTCTTCCGTCCTTCATTAGAAGTAGGCCAACTCCAAAAACCGGGTGACTTTGTACTATTTTTGTAACATCCTGTTACCTCCAATGGACTGAAGGCCTTCATTTTTTATTGATTTTTGATAATCATGTTACCTACTTTTAGGTATTTTTTATTCTATTTAATTTATTTCCTCTTTAATTCGATGTGTCTTGGGAATCCTGATTATGGAGATCATTTGTGAATAAAGTGGACCAAATTTTGGGGATATATGTTTGTTTGAATTAATGGAGTTCGAGTATGAATGTATAAGAAAATGGAGTTTATTTAGTCTTCTAGAGGATTACACATTATGTAATGTGATTACATTCCATGTAATGGTTTCTAGGAATATGTCATGAAATGGATTCATAGTGTGAAAGGATTATATATCATGTATAATTTACATGTTGTGTATATATTTAAAAATGGTTTTTAATAAAAAGGAAATGGGTTTTCCCAAGTATATAGAACCCATGGATTACACGATGTGTAAAGGGATTACATGTTGGGTAATTATCACAACATGGGATTTTAGGATGTTATATGAATGATTTCTTATTCATTATTCCACAACCTTATCTTCTCTCGAACTAGGAGAATTATATGGTGATTTTGGTTACCACCATTTGTTCTGGATCGGTTCGTTCAGTTATTGATATATATTGCAGTTAGGATGTGTTTCTCCGAGTGAGAAATCCTCCATGATTCTTCATTTCTTTGATTATGGTAGCATCATTTTCATTGTATTACCAGATTCATTATTCTGTAGTGATGGTTCTCTTGATTAATTTATAGATCCTTGGTGTGATCTTTCTCTAAGGTCAATTCCTTTGTTGGTTATAGTCCAGCAAGCATGCATTATTCAATGTATGTTGTGATCACCTTCATTGTTGACCATTTTGTTTAATTGAATAAATTATAAGGTGTTATGTCTGATTCTAGGGCCTCTTTTGTCATTGGGTGTTATTCATTGTGGATGGATCCCTTTATAGGCGTGTGAAACCTGAGTTTTGAGTAGGTGATTCCATCTCTATCTAGTGTTTAATGAACCGTATGGTTTTGGTTTTGATGATTTTTTTATAAATGAAATGGAATGATAAATTGAATTGATTTATGTGTGTGGAAATGGGTTTTTATAAAATATGGTTTTCCCATAGTTTTGGTAAATGAAAATATGTTTTTAAAT
The DNA here is from genome assembly GCA_963277665.1 of Viscum album. Taxonomy (NCBI): domain Eukaryota; kingdom Viridiplantae; phylum Streptophyta; class Magnoliopsida; order Santalales; family Viscaceae; genus Viscum; species Viscum album. The sequence continues at coordinate 840,962,310 of OY728137.1, read as the reverse complement.
CATTGATAAATGGGTTTTAACACATGGTTTTAGTAAAATAGTTTTTAAAAATAAACCACATAATAATCCTTGGGTTCTTAGGTGGAAAGTTAGTAATAGTCCTTTTCCATTGATACTATCATGGGGTTTTCTCATAGGGCTTTCATCTACTCCCTAAGCCTATTATTATATGGATTTGATAGATATTATTAGGAGGGTTCAATTTCTATGGTCTTCCTATACTACCTAGATTTGATGCATATATCTAGGGGCTTAGTGTGCACAATTGTCTTTGTTGGGGGTATGAGTGTCCTAGCTATCCTGTCCGAGTGTGCTCCTTGGCATGATGTTACCTATGATTCTTCTTTTTTTGGTTTGTACTATTTCTATTGTACTTTAATGGCTATGATATGATATGTGATACCTGCTTTAGTTTGATTTCATATGACTATAGATGTATATGAAATGCTTTGAAACATATTTACCTATTTTTTGGAAAATTAAAAAAGGGTGAAATTAAATTGTTTATCATGATTTTTATATAAAATGACTAGTATATCATGCCTTTTTTATTTAAATTTGAGCATGCTTGGATTATTATATGAAGACTTGTTATATAACACATGGGTGGTATCCTACTAAGCATGTTATCTTTCACTCTAATTACCCCTTCAGCGGTTCATAGATATTATTATTTATTTCAATGAAGGGAAAGGAAAGGCACCATAGTAAGGAGGTGATGTTTTCTATCAGCTAATTTGGGTAGCTGGTGGTGATATGGTGGGAGATTTTTTACTATATCACATGGAGTAGTTGGTTTCTTGTTTTAGTTGTCATTTTTTGTTGACTTACCACTTGGAGATTATTGTTTCTTTGAGTTGTTTGGTTTTCGATGTTTATATTTTTGTAATGGAATATATTATCTCATATGTTGTTTTTATTGTTGTATATATGTGTCATGTTGCTACTTCAGGTTGGTCAAAATCATTCCCTCAATTTTTTGTATGATGCATTGGTGCTAGTTACCATCTCATGGGGATCTAGAATACCCTTTTTGTATGTGGAAATTCAGGTTGGGTACCAGTTCGAGAGGGTATTTGGGTTAGTTTCACTATATTTTTCTATCAAAGGTGATATTTCCTCAAGATTCCTTATCTTGGGACATTTTTTTAGACTATAGATAGTATTTTTGGGACTTGATAGGTAGGTTGTGATGAGTTCCTATCCATCTCCTTTCATGACGATACTCAAGTTACTAGGGGATGTTGGGATGTGTGACTCCTATTTTAATTTCTTGATCTTAATCTTGAGTTTTTATTCTATTTTTCTAGTTTTAACTTAAATTAATTTGTTGTATGATACTTTATTCTGTTTCAGTGTGCATTTGTATGCCTCTGATACATGTTATGTGAGTTCCACAGGAGGGTTCATCTGAAGCTCCTCGAGGAAATAATCCTCTAAATCATAATCTTATTGAGGTAATCATGTGGGAAGTTTGTGTTGTTGACCAAAATGTAATGTAAGTTTGGAATTTAGTTTTTTAGATACATCCAAGAGATGGAGGGAAAATGTATTGATCACGTGAGTTATTGTATATTAATCCACTATCATTTCTCCAATTCTCTTTACCAAGAAGGCATATGGTTCAATCTGATTTTTTTTAACAATCAGAAGATGAACCAAGTAATGGTTAAGAAAAAGTATCATTTTCCTCATGTGGATGTTTTTTTTGATTATTTAAATAGTGTATAGTAGTTTTCAAAGATTTATATTTAGTCAAGTTATCATTATCTTATATTTTGTTAGTCTAATATAAAATTTATGTCTTTTATGAGTAGGTATGGCTATTATGAATATCTTGTGGTATCGTTTGGTCTGAATAATTATCCTTTAGTTTTTATGGCTTTGATGAATAAGATATTATATCAGTATATCAAAATTTTTTGGAAGTTTTTGTGGATGAAATTTTGGTTTCATCTATATTTGATCATGAGCACAAGCACCATTAGAGTTTGGTTCTAAAGATCCTGAGGAGTCACCATTTATATGACAATATTTTAAAATTTAATTTTTGGATTCCATAAGTGAAGTTATTAGGGCATGTGATTTTTGATCATGGCTTATCAACAGATCTTGAGAAGGTGAAGGTTGTTTTTTCATGGGAAGAGCCATGTAATGTATTTTAGATTCATAGAATCCTTGGTACTGTTGGATAATGTTGATGGTTTGTTAATTATTTCTCCAATTTTGGGTCACCTTTGACTACTCTTACAAGGAAATAGGTTAAATTCACATGGGATAAAAATTTTCAGTCCTCTTTAGACAAATTGACATGGATTCAGACATCATCTCCTATTCTGATCATACCTGAGCCCGGTATAGGGTATGCAGTTTTCTATGGTGATTTTGGAACTGGTTTGGGTTGTGTGATTATGAAAGATGATCATGTGGTGCCTTATGGTTCTCTTCATCTTCGACCATGTGATAATTATTTCCTCACTCATGATTTAGAGATTATCATGGTTATGCATGTTCTTAAGTGTTAGAAGCACTATTTTTTTGTGGGAGGTTCATGGTATTTTTATACCATAAGATTTTAATTTATATATTTTCTCATAATGACTTGAATCTTAGAAAGAGAAAATGGTTGGAATACCATCAAATGTTTGACATCGATATTGCTTACACATCGGAGAAGGTAAATGTTGTTGTAGATTCTCTTGGTATGAAAGTACCATCACAAGCTATTTTGGAATCGAATGAAGAGTGGGACCTGATGGGACTTTTATCTCAGTTGCACTTGGATACTTAGGATGATGTTTCAGGTATGGTTATGATGAGTGTTCAAATTATAATCATTTATCCTTGAGTCTATTCTGCAAACTCAATAGCAGGATGAAATTTTCAGAGGAATTAGAGAAACCCTTTTATGGTGGGGAGACAGTTTCTGGTTGGTCTCTATCTTTAGATGGTGTACTCTATTTTAGGGATTGTTTTTTCATACCAACATCATTGAGGATATTGGTTTTTTTACTATCATGGTTCTTCATGGTCTATTCATCTGAGCACTATGAAGATGCATTATTACATGAGATAGTGATTCGGGTGGTCGAGTATGAAGCATGACATAATTGATTATGTGTCTTGTTGTTACACCTTCCAACAGATAAAGGTAAAGTATTTGAAACCTTTTATTTTTCTACAACCTATTCTAATTCTAGTTTTTAAATTGGACAATTTATCCATGGGATTAATTATTATATTACAATAGAATCCCCATGGAATTAATTCTATATGTGTAGTGATTAATTCATTGAAAAAGTCAGCTTAATCAGGGACACCGTGAAAATTAAAGATCTGGGTAAGCTGTATGTATAGGAGATTATAAGGTTACATGGGTTTCCTTTTGAAATTGTATTTGATAGGGATCCTAGGTTTACATTTATTTTCTATAGTAGTCTCTAGGAGGTGATGGAGGATCGGGTCAGATTGAGTACAACGTACCATCCACAGACAGACGGTCAAATGAAGCATGCTATTCAGATCTATGAGGATATTATATATTAATATGTCTTGGATTTTAGTGGATATTGGGATATTCATCTATTACTAGTTTAGTTTTTTCATAAAATTAGTTATTTTTTATAAAATAATGGCTCCTTTTGAGACTTTGTATGATTTTTCATGAAGGTCACCACATTGTTGGGCAGAGGTGGGTGAAGTGTCTTTGGTGGGACCAAGTTTGGTTTATGAGACATTATTATTGATTCATGATATATATAGGAATCTAGTTACATCTCAAAGTCATAAGAAATCATATGCATATTAGTGGCAACATTCTTTGGAGTTTTCTATAGGTTACTAGGTTTTCTTCAAAGTTTCTCCTTGGTTGGGTCACCATAGTCTTGAAAAATAGGGAAAGTTGGCTATGAGATATGATAAAAAAATTAAGGTCATTGAGAAGATTGGGAAGGTTTCTTATCATTCAGAATTTCTCACCCAGTTGATAGGTATTCATGATGTTTTACACATATCACATCTTAGGAAATATCATCATAACCCCTCTTATATTTTATGTTGGGAGGAGATTGAGTTATAGCCAAATGTTTCCATTGTGGAGCAGCCTATAGAGATCGTGAACTCTCAAGAAAAAGTCTTGTGTGAGAAGTATTTTCCATTGGTCAGAGTGTTGTGGAGGTATGGATAGGATTCTAATGAGACTTGGGATAACAAGCCAGTTATGAGGGAGTAGTAATCTCACCTCTTTATTGGACTTCATTCTTCCACGTGACTTCCTGGGGATGGAAATTCATATAGCGGGGAGTTTGTAACATTTTGTTACCCAATTTCAGGTATTCTAATTATATTTACATGTTTTCCTATTTAATTAGTTACATATTAAGAATATTTATGATAGAGAGAATTTTTTAAATTAAATAACCTAAAATTAGGGGATTTTTTTTGTTTGAATTAATGGAGTTTGGGTATAAATGTGTAGGAAACAATATTTTATGTAGTCTATTAGAGGATTACATGTTGTGTAATGTGAGAAAATGTAGTTTAATGGTTTCTATGAAGATGTTTTGAAATGGATGCATAGTGTTAAATAATTACACACTGTGTATAGTTTAAAAACTATGAAAATATTAAATATCAATTTTTAATAAAAATTCAATAGGTTTTCTGGTGTATAAAGAACGTTTGGATTACATGATGTGTAAAGGGATTAAACACCATGTAATTTTAAAAAGATAGGATTTTAAGGTGTTGTGTGGATGATTTATCTTTCAATCTTCTGCATCCATCTTTACTCTCAACCTAGGATCATTCTATATTGATTTTAGTGACCTTTGTTCATTCCTAATTGATACATTCATAGATTGATCTCCATTAAAATTGGGTCATGTTTTTTCTAGTGAGTAATCCTTTCTTATTCTTCTTTTCTTTGATCATAGTAGTGTTATTGTGTTTCATTACCAGTGTCACGACCCAACCCAACAGGGCTCAAGCCGTGACTCCCCAAGCCCGCCTCCAATTGGATAGGGTTGGCGGCTAGCACTGAGTAGGCTATCACATAAAAGGGAGGCATTAGCCTAAGGTACCTGTACACCCACACCCACATACACCTCCATGAAATAGTGTAGAGATATATAAAACTGAATAGTAAATGAATACATACAACTATCCCAAACCAGAGTGCAACAGTAGTACAAAAAGGGAAAAATAAGGCCCGCCAAAAGAAAACTACAAAGGCATCGAACCTTCTCGGAAGAAGGGGTACGCTGCCAAAAGCACTACCAGAAAGCTCCTTGACACATCTCTAGTAAGACTCCACAGTCAGTCCTACTCACTTAGCTCTGCCTGCTCTGGGTCCTCTTGGACTCTGTCTAAAGGCCTGTGGTCTACACAAGACACAATCATGAGCGGGAAAAGCCCATGCAGGGGTGAGTATAACAATACTCAGTAGGCACCCCAAAAACCCAAAACAAAAGAGAGAAACTGAAAGGCAACAGTCCGCTCATCCCAGCTAGAGGGAACCCAGATGAGAGAGAAAATCCATCTCGTGACCATCCTCACCTAAACACAACTAGTCAGCTCAATCCAGGTGTATGACCATACATACCCCTTGAACATCTGCTCAGGTATACTCCCAAACATATTCTTAGATATAAACTCTTACGTATACCAAAAACATCTAGATATACTCATCTCACGCACCAAGCCACATGGGGTACCGACCTCATCACCAGAAATGGTTCACAGCCAGGACAACACACTCCATGAGCACTATCATCCAGATGACACTCGTATGAGAGATACACTCTATCGGGTCCCACACAAACATCCTAGATGCTCACCCGAGAGATCACGCTCGTCAGATATCATCACTGAGAAAGTCACACTGAAACAGCAAAAACACCAAACTCCTTGGATAGGGGATCACTCCTAGGGTCCTCTAGGGGATTCCAGAATCCACACCGGTATTCGAAGATCTCACAGATAGGGCATCACTCCCAGGATCCGATGGGGGATAACACAACCCGATCTGGTATTTGATGATCTCACAGATAAGGGATCACTCCCAGGATCCATTGGGGGATACCACAACCTGATCTGGAATTATTTAGAAACACGTCACTCAGATAGAGGATCGTCACTCGTGTCACGACGGTCAGGATGATACCAAAACCCCATCTAGTACATCTCATGCTAAAGGGGATCAAACTGACGATGCTGCAACCCTATAAAAACCATGCACTGAGTAGGGGATCGTATAACCAAGGATACTACAACCCTACTATAATCATCATGCTGAGTAGGGGATCGTATACCCGACGATGTCACAACCCTACTGAGCACGGCCCACTGTATAGGGGATTATATTTCCGATGATGCCACAAACCCTACGGGGTTAACCTGCTAGATAGGGGATCATCTCCATTGGATAAGTGGTCACAATGATACCAAGAACCCGATCTAGGGAAATGATGTAGAGGATCCCGCTCTGGGCCCACCGGAGGGATGCCACAACTCTAATAGATTAAACATCCCATCGAGAGAATCACAAACATATATTATGGTTGTGATGTCACGCGAACCATCATAGGAATGAACCAAGGGAGTACCCTCAACCACTGTTGGTCCAAACATTTCTAACCCGAGCGACCTGCCACAATGCCACACCGCACACCTCCAAGGCCGATAATGAGGCCACCATCGTGATCCATGAGGAAAAACACACATGATAGGTTGTTTACTTTCCCGAAACAGACAATCGATGAAAAAGGAACTATTCACCATAGCTAGCCCATGTGGGGCCCACAATACAATCCCTAAACTCATCAAGTGGATCATACCACTATGATCCCCTCAGAAAAACACACGGGATCGACTACTCAATCTTCCAAAACAGACACCCAGTGGAAAAGTCACATTTCTCTGTAAATGCCAGAACCTATCCTCGTGGGGCCCACACCCTGTTCTCGGTCCCAACACCCAAAAACTATCTTGAAAATTCTGCTGTACCATCAGGGTCTCAACACCACTGATGACACGTCATTTGGACACTCCGTGCAGGAGTTATGACGGATCGAAGTTGAAAATAATAAAATATTATTATTATTTTCAATGTTTCATGGCCCCGGGCCAACAACCCAACTCACATAATTCTCTAAAGAATCTCAAGACTTCCGTATCGATGCAAGATTTGCGTCGCCGTAAACGTCTCTCAAATCGGACATATGGTTTGCGAGTTACAGGGGTTTAAAGAACCCCCGGAAAAAACCTGGCCGGACCACCGCCTGCCTCACCGGAAACCACAACGCCGCCACCAGAATCTGCCGCGCTGTCACCAGAATCCACCACGCCACTGATGGAAACTGACACGCCACCACTGCTTCGCCGGAATCTACCATGTCCACCTCCCTCACCGCCGGAAAACTGGGTTTTCCACCAGAAAACTTCCGGGAGCCACCGGGAGCACCCCGGTGCTCCAAATTCAGATCTGAAACATGTTTCGGAAATCTTGGGACCCGAACTAAAAAACCCTTATAAAAATTTGAAGAAAAACAACACAAAAATGTTATCCGGGATTTTAAAACTCAAATTTCCTACCTCTTGGAAGATCGCTGATGCTTTTCACGCTTCGCTGTTGCTGTTGCACGATCCAGGAGCGTCCGCTGTTACGATCCAATCTCATGGGCACTTTGTTTGCTTGATTTGGTGGATCGTTGGAGAAGAATATAGGAGTAATTTGTAGGGGCTCATCAATTCATAGAAGAAGGAGGGTTGGGGAGTTGATATTTATTTCTTTTTTTTAACAATTAAATCAACACACGACCCCGCATCAGACCAAACCTCCCGGCGCAGAGAATATGAGGTCTCCCCTAGGGTAAACGTGGCATTCTGAACGCAATGAGAAGCTTAGAATTTTGATCTGAGACTCCGTTCAGGAGTTATTCGAGCTGACTCTCATAAATAAATTTTTCTATTTATTTAGGAAAACGCCCTGGGTGTCTTTTTCCACAGTAGGCTCACGCCCGCAAAGTTTACACCCCACCTAGGGTAAACAGCACGCTCCATACGCAATTGTGCCCTCGGATTTCATATCTGAGCTACCATTTAGGGGGAAACACAACCCCACCACATGAATAGTATAAAAATACTTAATATTTTTATTAAATTAAATCCAGGAACATTGGGCCTCGGAATCACACGCCGTCTTCGTACCTAGCTCTGGAATTATTCATAGAAATATTCCAAAGTCTGAGAGGGCCAAAACCCAAGTCGCCACATCCTCCCCACCTTAGAACTTTTCATCCCCGAAAAGACATAAGCACAAGGAAAGAAATTGGACTCTCAACTGGGTCTCCCACGCCAGAAAGTTCTCCAAAAAACACCCATGCCTGAACACATAAGTCAAAGGGACTCATCCACCACACCTCAACACTATCCACTTTGGGAGGCACTGACTCGCCCGCACGGTTTTGATCATGTCACAAAAACGTGTCTTGGTGGGGGAAGGATCCCTCTTCCTCACGCATTCAAAGCATGCCGAACAAAACCCACACAACGTCTTACCAACGCTCGGAACAAAACTCAAGCAAGAAACGAAAAGGGAAGAGTACTGCTAAATAGTGTCTATCAAAACTACTGCAGAAAGTAGAAAGGATACAAGGCGTACCTCTATCCAACTGCGAAGCCTCTGGGTCTATAGCCTCTAGGGCATACAGTTGTCCTCTCCCTCTCACTCCAACTCCCTGAGCTTAGCATGGACCACGTGGGGGTGATGCCGGTGCCATCTGATACCGCCTACCACCTCCAACTGCTTCACCAGCTCCATCGCCACGTCTGCCGCCCTACGGACCTCCAAACTCGAGACATTTTCGCTGCCAAGGCGGCCTATAGATTGGCTCCCTCTCAGCAGCAAGACGGGTTGGACAATCTCTAGCAAGATGTCCTGGACTATTTCAAGCGTAACACCGCCTCTCCTACGGCTAACCAAAACTGGAATGCGAGCCCTGTGAGCCCTAAGCCTCAGATCCTCCATCCTGGGGTTGACTCCTGAAACGTTGGCCACATCCAGACCCTTGAACCTGCCACCGGCTACCAGTTTCCGACGTCTCAGCTGCCACGCGCCTAACACTGATGAGATGAATCTACTTAGCTATAAATCTCTCCACCACCAAGGCTCGCTCCAGCACTCCAGCATAGGTGGGCAGACACAAGGAAACCACACCTGGCTAGATGTCTTTGTGTAGGCCATACTCTAAGGTTCGATCCCTAAAGAACGGGTCACGTACCATATCTTGGGAGTAGCGCGACAGGTCTGTAAACCACATTGAGTACTTCGACATGGTCATGCCCACCTGTTGAAGCTGCAGAAACTCTTGAATCCGTACTGAACTCAGCGTCACTCGATTGAACTCTTCCCTGAAGAGCCACTCAAACTCTGCCCATCTAAGCGTCTCCTCGTCATGGGACTGTATCACTAGACTCCACCATCGCCCGACTGAACCATGCATAAGGCTCAACGCTAAGACCACCATCTGATCTGAAGGTGTCCTCACCAGGCGGAAAACCCGGGTGACGGCTTCAAGCCAGTCATCTGCTGCCTGGGGGTCTGGATCACCCCAGAACCTCAGAGGTCACTGCCTCTGGAACTCGTGCAGCACACTCAGCCTGCGTGAACCTCATCCTGTACTATCGGCACAACCAGCTACTCGACAGGTGGTGGATCAACTCGTGGACCACCTGGAGGTGCAGCCTCAGAACCTACGCCCTGGTCTATATCCTCTACACGGGGCGGACCATCACCACAATCGCACTGCGTAACCCTCGCTGGCTGTCATCATGGAGGCATCCTGAAATACAATCAAGACGCTCCATAGTCAAAGAGTATATCTGGAGAGCTAACTTAATAAGAAGAAGGGAAACCCAAAAACCTAGTCTTATATGATGCATGTACCGTTATGTCCCAGTGACTAGTGTCCAGACATCCCGAGTCGAAAGGCAGGTTAACAGAGTCCTAGTGAATGGATATGTTGGTCGTCGCACCAACACTAGAGTCCCTGGCCTGAAAGATGAAATGAAAACATCTTGAAACTGCTGCTATGCAACCCAAACCAAAATCATAGCTAGACCAGCTACGCTCTAAGATCCCAAAGGTGGAAACTCCTCGGATACCACTCTGTCATGACCCGACCCAATGGGGCTCGAGCTGTGACTCCCCAAGCCTACCTCTAATAGGCCATGGGTTGGCGACTAGCGCTGAGTAGGCTATCACACACAAGGGAGGCATTAGCCTAAGGTACCTGTACACATGCACCCACATACACCTCCATGAAACAGTGTAGAGATATATAAAACTGAATAGTAAATGCATGCATACAACTATCCCAAACCAGAGTGCAACAGCAGTACCAAAAGGGAAAAATAGGGCCCACCAAAAGAAAACTACAAATGTGTCCAACCTGCTCGGAAGAAGTGGTACACTGCCAAAAGCACCACCGGAAAGCTCCTCGACACAGATCTAGTAAGACTCCACAGTCAGTCCCACTCACTCAGCTCCACCTGCTCTGGGTCCTCCTAGGACTCCGTCGAAAGGCCTGTGGTATGCACAAGATACAAACATGTGCGGAAAAAGCCCGTGCAGGGGTGAGTATAACAATACTTAGTAGGCACCCCAAAAACCCAAAACAAAAGAGAGCAACTGAAAGGAAACAGTCCGCTCATCCCAACCAGAGGGAACCCAGACGAGAGAGAAACTCCATCTCGTGACCATCCTTAGCAAAACACAACTAGTCAGCTCAATCCAGGTGTGTGCCCATACATACCCCTTGAACATCCACTCAGGTATACACCCAAACATCTTCTCAGATATATGATCTTATGTATACCAAAAACATCCAGATATACTCAGCTCACGCACCAAGCCAGATGAGGTACTGACCTCATCACCAGAAATGGTTCACAACCAGGAGAACAAACTCCACGAGCACTGTCATCCAGATGACACTCGTCCGAGAGATACACTCCATCGGGTCCCACACAAATATCCCATATGCTCACCCGAGATATCACGCTCGTCGGATATCATCACTAATAAAGTTACACTGAAACAGCAAAAACACCAAACTCCTCGGATAGGGGATCACTCCTAGGGTCTGCTAGGGGATGCCAGTACCCACACCGGTATTCAAAGATCTTACAGATAGGGGATCAATCCCATGATATGCTGGGGGATACCACAACCTGATCTGGCACTCATCAGAAACATGTCACTCAGATAGAGAATCGTCACCCATGTCATGACGGTCAGGACAAACCGAAACCCCATCTGGTACATCTCGCGCTGAAGGGAATCGAACAGACGATACCTTAACCCTACAGAAACCACGCACTAAGTAGAGGATCATATAACCAATGATAGCACAACCCTACTATAATCCTCATGCTGAGGAGGGGATCGTATACCTGACGATGTCACAACCCTACTGAGCACGGCCCACTGTGTAGGGGATCATATTCCCGATGATGCCACAAACCCTACGAGGTTAACCTACTTTATAAGGGATCTCCGCCCATGGATAAGTGGTCACAGAAATAAAAAGAACCCAATCTAGGGAAAAGATGCTAGAGGATCCCGCTCCAGGCCCACTGGAGGGATTTCGCAACTCTAACAGATTAAACATTCCATCGAGAGGATCACAAACCTGTACTAAGGTTTTGATGTCGTGCGAACCCTCGTAGGAATGAACAAAGGGAGTACCCTTAACCATTATTGGTCCAAACATCACTAACCCAATAAACCTACCAAAACACCACACCTCCCACCTCCAAGTCCGATATCAAGGTCACCCCCGTGATCCATGCGGAAAAACACGCAGGATAGGCTGTTTACTCACCCAAAACAGACAACTACTGAAAAAAACACTATTCACCATAACTAGCGCATGTGGGTCCCACACTATGATCCCGAAACTCATCAAGTGGATCATACCACTGTGATACCCTCAGAAAAACACACGGGATCGACTACTCGATCGTTCAAAATTGACACCCGGCGGAAAAGTCACGTTTCTCCGTAAACGCCAGAACCTGGCCTTGTGGGGCCCACACCCTGTTCTTGGTCCCAAAACCTGGAAGATATCTTGAAAATTCCTCCATGCCATCAGGGTCTCAACTCCACTGACGGCTCATCATTTGGACACTCCATGCAGGAGTTATGGCGGTTCAAAGTTGAAAATAATAAAATATTATTATTATTTTCAACGTTTCATGGCCCTGGGCCAAGAACCCAACTCACAAATTTACCTAAATAATCTCAAGAGGTCCTTCCTGATGCAATATTCATGTCACCACAAACGGATCTCAAATTGGACTTTCGGTTTTTGAGTTACAGGGGTTTAAAGAACACCCGGAAAAAACCTGCAAGGACCACCGCCTGCCTCATCGGGAACCATCGTGCCGCCGCCGGAATCCACCGCGTCACCACTGGAATCTGCCGCGCCGCTGCCGAAAACTTCCACACCACCATTGTTTTTCCAGAATCCACCATGTCCACTACCCTCACCTTCGGAAAACCATGTTTTCTGCCTGAAAACTTCCGGGAGCCACCGGGACCACCCCGGTGCTTTAAATTCAGATCCGAAAAATGTTTCGGAAAGCTCAAGACCCGAACTACACAACCATTAAGAAAATTTGAAGAAAAGAAACACAAAAATGGGATCCAATACTTTAAAACTCAAACCAACTACCTCTTGGCATATCACCGACACTTTGCACGCTCCGCTGCTGCTGCTGCACGATCCATGAGCATCCGCCGTCAAGATCCAAGCTCATGGGAGTTTCGTTTGCTCGATTCAGCAGATCGTCAGCGAAGAACAGAGGAGGAAGTTGGAGGGTCTCATCAGTGTGTAGAGGAAGGAGGGGTGGGGAGTTGATATTTATTTCTTTTTTTTAAAACAATTAAATCAACACACGACCCCGCCTCAGACCAAGCCTCCCGGCATAGAGAAGATGAGATCTCCCCTAGGGTAAATGTGGAATTCTGAACGCAACAACGAGCTCAGAATTTTGATCCGAGACTCCATTCCAGAGTTATTTGAACCAATTCTCATAAATAATGTTTTCCATTTATTTAGGAAAATTCCCCTGGTGTATTTTTCCACAGTAGGCCCGCGCCCGCAAAGTTTACACCCCACCTAGGGTAAATAGCACGCTCCGGACACAACTGTGCCCTCAGATTTCTGACCTGATCTACCGTTTAGGGGAAAACACAACCCCTCCACATCAATTGTATAAAAATAATTAATATTTTTATTAATTTAATTTTAGGAACACTGGGTCTCAGAATCGCACGCTGTCTTCGTGCCTAGCTCTGGAATTATTCATAGGAATATTCCAAAGTCTGACAGGGCCAAAACCCGAGTCGCTACATTCGCCTTATAAATTTTCATCCCTGAAAATCTATAAGCACAAGGAAAGAAACTGGAATCTCAACTGGGTCTTCCATGCCAGCGAGTTCTCCAACAAACACACCTTCCTGAACACATAAGTCAGAGGGACTCATCCACCACACCTCAGCACTATCCGCTTTGGGCGGCACTGACTCACCCGAACGGTTTTTGATTACGTCACAAAAACGCATCTCGGTGGGGGAAGGATCTCTCCTCCTCATGCATTCGAAGCACGCCGAACAACACCCACACAGGGTCTTACCAACTCCCTGAACAAAACTCAAGCAAGTAACAGAAAGGGAAGAGTACCTCTAAACAGTGTCTATCAAAACTACCGCAGAAAGTATAAAGGACACAAGGCGTACCTCTATCCATCCATGGAGCCTCTAGGTCAACAACCTCTAGGGTATGAAGTTGTATTTTACCTCACCCTTCAGATCCCTGATCTTAGTGTGGACTACTTGGGGGTGGTGTTGGTTGCATCTGATACCGCCTACCACCTCTCACTGCTACACCAGCTCCATCGCCACGCCCGCCGCCCTGTGGACCTCCAAACTCGGGACGTTGCCACTACCATGGAGGCATATCGACTGGCTCCCTCTCAATAGCCTAATGGGTCAAACAATCTCTAGAAAGATATCCCTGACTGTCACAAGAATAACACCACCTCTCCTACGGCTAACTAAAACTGGAATGCGAGCCTTGTGAGCCCTAAGCCTCAGATCCTCCATCCTGGGGTTGCCTCCTGAAACATCGGCCACATCTAGACCCTTTCACCTATCGCCGGCTACCAGTTTTCGATGTCTCAGCTACCACACGCCCAACACTGGCGAGATGAATCTGTTTATCCAGAAAGATCTCCACCACCAAGGCTCTCTCCAGCACTCCATCATAGGTGGGAAGACACAAGGAAACTACACATGCCCGGATGTCTCTGCGTAGGCCCTGCTCGAAGGTTTGATCCCTAAAGAATGGGTCTCGTACCATATCCAGGGAGTAGCATGACAGGTCTGTAAAACTCGCTGAGTACTTCGACATGGTCATTCCCTCCTATCAAAGCTATAGAAACTCCTGGATCCGCACTGACCTCAACGTCACTGGATAGAACTCTTCCCTAAAGATCCTCTCAAATTCTTCCCATGTGAGCATCTCCTCATTGTGGGATTACATCACTAGGATCCACCATCGCCCGACCTAACCATGCATAAGGATCACCGCTAGGATCACCATCTGATCTGAAGGTGTCCTCACCAGGCGTAAAACTCGAGTGACGGCTTCAAGCTAGTCATCAGCTTCCTGGGGGTCTGGATCACCCCAGAACCTCAGAGGTCACTGCCCCTGGAACTTGTACAGCACACCCAGTCTGCGTTCAACCTCATCCTGCACTACCAACACAACTAGCTGCTTGAAAGGTGGTGGCTCAACTGGTGGAACACCTGGAGGTGCAGCCTCAGAACCTGCGCCCTGGTCTACAGCCTCTACATGGGGCAAATCTTCACCACAATCCCGCTGCAGAACCCTCGTTGGATGTCATCGTGGAGGAATCTTGAAATACAATCAAGACACTCCATATCCAAAGAGTATATCTAGAGATATGACTCAAGAAGAACAATAGAAACCCAAAAACCCAGTCCTATATGATGTATGTACCATTTTGTCCCTGCGACTAGTGTCCAAATGTCCCAAGTCGAAAGGCAGGTTAACAGAGTCCTAGTGAATGGATACGTTGGCCACCGCACCAACACTAGAGTCCCTGGCCTGAAAGACGAACTTGAAACATCTTGACATTGCCTCTATAAAACCCAAACCAAACTCAGAGCTAGACTAGCTACGCTCTGAGATCTCAAAGGTGGAACCTCCTCGGATACCACTCTTTCATGACCTAACCCAACGGGGCTTGAGCCGTGACTCCCCAAGCCCGCCTCCAATAGGCCAGGAGTTGGTGACTAGCACCGAGTAGGCTATCACACACAATGGAGGCATTAGCCTAAGGCACCTGTACACACACACCCACATACACCTCCATGCAACAATGTAGAGATATTTACAACTGAATAGTAACTGAATGCATACAACTATCCCAAAATAGAGTGAAACATTAGTACAAAAAGAAAAAAATAGGGCCCACCAAAAGAAAACTACAAAGGCATCCAACCTGCTCGGATGAAGGGGTACGTTGCCAAAAGCACCACCAGAAATCTACTCGACACAGCTCTAGTAAGACTCCACAGTCTGTCCCGCACACTCATCTCCACCTGCTCCGGGTCTTCCTGGGACTCCGTCGAAAGGCATGTGGTCTGCACAAGATACAAACATGTGCAGGCAAAGCCCATGCAGGGTTGAGTATAACAATACTCAGTTGGCACCCCAAAAACCCAAAACAAAAGAGATCAACTGAAAGGCAATAGTCCGCTCATCCCAGCCAAAGGGAACCTTGACGAGAGAGAAACTCCATCTCATGACCATCCTCAGCTAAACAAAACTAGTCAGCTCAATCTAGGTGTATGTCGATACATACCCCTTGAACATCTTCTCAGGTATACGCCCAAACATCTGCTCAGAAATATGCTCTTACGTATACCAAAAACATCCAGATATACTCAGCTCACGCACCAAGCCACATGAGGTACCGAACTCATCACCAGAAATGGTTCACAACTAGGAGAACACACTCCACGAGCACTGTAATCCAGATGACAATCGTCCGAGAGATACACTCCATTGGGTCCCACAGAAACATCCCAAATGCTCACCCGAGTGATCATGCTCGTCATATGTCATCACTGAGAAAGTCACACTGAAACAGCAAAAACACCAAACTCCTCGGATAGGGGATCACTCCTAGGTTCCTATAGGGGATTCCAGAACCCACACCAGTATTCAAAGATCTCACAGATAGGGGATCACTCCCTAGATCCATTGGGGGATACCACAACCCGATCTGGCACTCATCAGAAACATGTCACTTGGATAGAGGATCATCACTCGTGTCACGATGGTCAAAAATATACTGAAACCCCATTTGGTACATCTCACACTGAAGGGGATCGAACTGATGATGACACAACCCTACAAAAACCACGCACTGAGTAGGGGACCGTATAACCAATGATATCGCAACCCTACTATAATTCTCATGCTGATTAGGGGATCGTATACCCGATGATTCCACAACCCTACTGAGCACGGACCACTGTGTAGGGGGTCATATTCCTGATGATGCCACAAACCCTACAGGGTTAACCTACTAGATAGGGGATCGTCGCCCGTGGATAAGCGGTCACAGCAATACCAAGAACCCGATCTTGGGAAACGATGCTAGAGGATCCCACTCTTGGCCCACCGGAGGGATGCCACAACTCTAACAGATTAAACATCCCATTGAGAGGCTCATAAACCTATACTTAGGTTGTGATGTCATGCGAACCCTCATAGGAATGAACCAAGGGAGTACCCTCAAACACTGCTAGTCCAAACATCGCTAACCCAAGCAACCTTCCACAACGCCACACCGTGCACCTCCATGGCCGATAATGAGGCCACCATCGCGATCCACATGGAAAAACACGCAGGATAGGCTGTTTACTCACCCGAAATGGACAACCAGTGAAAAAGGTACTATTCACCATAGCTATCCCATGTGGTTCCCACTCTACGATCGTAAAACTCATCAAGAGGATCATACCATTGTGATCCCCTTGGAAAAACACACAGGATCGACTACTCGATCGTCCAAAACGAACAACAGCGGAAAAGTCATGGTTCTTCGTAAATGCCAGAACCCAGCATCATGGGGCTTACACCCTATTCTTGATCCCAACACCCAAAAACTATCTTGAAAATTACTCCGTACCATCAGGGTCTCAATGCCACTGATGGCATGTCATTTGGACACTCTGTGCAGAAGTTATGGCGGATCGAAGTTGAAAATAATAAAATATTATTATTATTTTCAATGTTTCATGGCCCCGGGCCAAGAACCCAACTCAAAAAATTTTCTAAAGAATCTCAAGAGGTACGTCTTGATACAAGATTCGTGTCTCCATAAACGGATATCAAATCTGACTTCCGGTTTGTGAGTTACAGGGGTTTAAAGAACCCCCGAAAAAAACCTAGCCGGACCACCGCCTGCCTCATCGAGAACCGTCGCGCCATCGCCGGAATCCGCCGCACCACTGCTAGAATCCACAGCGCCACCAATTCTTTGTCGGAATCTGCCATGATCTCTACCCTCACCGCTGAAAAACTATATTTCCCACCGGAAAACTTTCAGGAGCCACCGAGAGCATCCTGGTGCTCCAAATTCAGATATGAAACATGTTTCGGAAAGCTCGGGACCTGAACTACACAACCTGACAAAAATTTGAGGAAAATAAACCCAAAAAAGGGATCTTGGATTTTAAAACTCAAACTGACTACCTCTTGGAAGATCACTAATGCTTTGCACGCTCTGTTGCTGCTGTTGCACGATCCGGGAGCATCCGTCGTCAAGATCCAAGCTCGTGGGCACTTCGTTTGCTCGATTCGGCGAATCGTCAGCAAAGAACAGTGGAGGAGTGTGGAGGGGCTCGTCAACATGTAAAGGAAGTAGGGGTGGGAAGTTGATATTTATTTCTTTTTTTAAAATAATTAAATAAACACATGACCCCGCCTTAGACCAAACCTCCCGACATAGAGAAGATGAGGTCGCCCCTAGGGTAAACGTGGCATTCTGAACACAACGATGATCTCATAATTTCGATCAGAGACTCCGTTAAGGAGTTATTCGAGGAAAAGATCATAAATAAACTTTTCCATTTATTTAGGAAAACACCCCTGGTGGTTTTTTCCACAGTAGGCCCACACCCGTAAAGTATACACCCTTCCTAGGGTAAACAGCATGCTCTGGACGCAACCGTGCCCTCATATTTCTGATTTGAGCTACCTTTTAGGAAAAAACACAACCCCGCCACGTGCATAGTATAAAAATACTTAATATTTTTATTAATTTAATTCCGGGAACACCGGGCCTCATAATCGCATGCCGTCTTTGTGCCTAGCTCTGGAATTATTCATAGGAATATTCCAAAGTCTGACTGGACCAAAACCCGAGTCTCTACAACCAAATTCATTGATCCATAATGATGTTTCTCTTGATTTATTTCTAAGTTATTTGTGTGATCTTTTTATGGGGGTCATTCCTTTGTTTTTTTCGTGTGTAAGGCATGTGTTATTCAAGGTATGTTGTGATTACCTTCATTTCCAACTATTTTGTTTAATTTAATCAATTATAAGGTGTGTGGATTGATTTTAGGGCCTCCATTGTCATTTTGTGGTCTTCATTATGGGTGGATCCATTTGTAGGTGTGTGTGACCTAAGCTTTGAGATATGTGGTTCTATCTCTATCCAGTGTTTAATGAACTATATAGTTCTAGTTTCGATGAATTATTTTATAAATGAAATGGTATGATAGATTGAATTGATTTGTGTGTGTGGAAATGGGTTTTTATAAAATATGATTTTCCCTCGATTTTGGTAAATGAAAAGGTATTTTTAAATCATTGCGAAATGGTTTTTAAATCATTTTTTGAATGAAATGGTTTAGAAAAATATATCATATAGGAAGCTATGGTTACTTAGGTGTAAGGTTAGTAATAAGCCTCGTTCCTTGATACTATCATGGGGTTTTCTCATGGGGATTTCCTCTACTTCCTAAGACTGTTGTTCTAGGGACTTGATAGATATTACTGGTAGGGTTCACTTTCTAGGTAATTCCTCTACTACCAAGATTCTATGAATATATCTAGGGGATTAGTGCACATGGTTATCTATGTTGGGGTATGGGTGTCCTAACTATCCTGACCTAGTGTGATCCTTGGTTTGATGTTACTTATGCTTCTAATTTTGGTTTCTATTATTTCTGTTTTACTAACATGGATATGATATGATATGTGATACATGATTTAGTTTTATTTCATATGACTATTGATGTATATGAAATTCATTGAAATAGATTTACCTGCTTTATTTAGAAAAGTGAAAAGGGAATATTTAATTATTTTCCATGATTTTGATAAAAAAATTATAAAATATAAATTGTTCCTTGTTTTATTTAAAGTTCAGCATACTTGGATTATTATACAGATATTTGAGAGAGAGAGAGATTTTAAACACTAGATAAATATTAAATTTGAGCATGATTGTATTATTATACAGATACTTGAGAGAGAGAGAGAGATCTTTTATTCTCACATATTATCATATCTTACACCTCTATACAACCACTAAAAAATGCATGTTTCTTTTTATTATTCTCTTATCAATATCCTCAAACTCACATGCACCGGTGGCTATAATAAATGTATTCCTTATTTTTAAAATACCATAAATAGTACATTAAGAAGATAAATTAGCTTCAAATGAAAAATAAACATAACATAAAACCCATTTTGGGTTCCAATGATTTCTTATACACTAAATTTTTATCTCAATTTTTATTCCACAAATACCCCTAATTAAATGCTTCTTACTTTCCAAACATGACTGAAAAAAATATTTTTTATTCTTCAGTAGGCACAGTTTTTTCTTATTTAAATAAAACTATATCCACTATAATCTACACTATATAAATCAATATATATGAATAAAATACACAACACACATATCAGTGGTGTGGAACTCATCTTTCAATGTGATAATTTCCAAAAAAATAATATAGCCTTTAATTCCATATATGTACACAGTGAAATCTTAGATTTATTCTCTTTTTTCTATCTAAGAAAAATTCACAAACATTCATCTCAGTTCTTCTCAAATATATTCAGATCAAAATCATGTAGGCTATGATAAATACCATCTTGATCTTCAATGGTTCTTCATATATATTATTCTTGAAAATTTTATAATTCCATTTTCAGCATAAAATAATATATGCAATTGAATTCTTCATTTTATATCACTCAAGATAATATTGGATCATATATTATATAAGAATAAACTCATAATCATAGAACGAGAATATTTATATGTATATTTCCTTATAATTAAACAATTATATAAACTCTATTTTTCATAAAGATTTTATCTTCCATTTCCATGGTTGAAGATTGTTTTCTCGTTATTATCATGATTGAATCACAACCCTTTATAATTTTTTATTATGTTTATAATATAAAAAACTTCTCTTACATCATCCCAAATAATTTCATCTTCATCAAATTTGAAATATGAAGACTTGATTTTTCATCCAGCAGAACTTCAAAATTTTCTTAAGTGTTGAAGTATTATGTTGGTAACTTCAAAGTATTATGTTCGAAAATGATTTCCTTTAAGAGTTTTACACTCAGTGGTAGATGAGTTACATTCATATATATAACTATTTTACTCTTTCCTTTAACAATTTTCAATTAAATTCAAATCCTTATAATGGGTAGTGAAGTCATATGATAATTTTTTATTATTTTCAATGACTTACAATTGGAAAAGTCATGAAATTTAGTTTAAAGCCTTATGATCACCTCAAATATTTATTCTCAGAACTTTAAGTATTAGGTTTGATAGTAAATTCATATTATTAGTAGGAAAAGTATTATGTTCAGGACTTAAAGCCTTACATTCAAGATTTATCCAATTTTCTCATGAACTCCAAAATCTTGATTTCTATAGGTAAATTCAAAATGACTTTTGATTGCTTCCAAGGATTATAAAACCTATTTAAATCATATCAAAATATCTTTGGCTACATATTAGAATTTTTAAAATAATTTCATACTCCTTATGATGAATTTATAAGGTGTTTCAATATATAGAATACTCAATATAGAGTAATTCCCTAAATTCCTATGCCATCTCAGGTGAAGCCTTCTTCAATCAATTCAGATATATCTTTATTCACTTCATCCTTTATCCAAGAGTTTATAAGCACTGATTAAAATAACTATCATAATTTATACTCTATGTATGGGTTCTCTAACTTTAGGTTCCAAGTAATCTATCCAACTAGCTATTCTAGGGACTTATAGTCTTCTTCCTTTTAATTTATTCCCCATGTCAGTAACTTCTATTTCATGGGTGGATATTCACTTCATAACCTAAGACCTATTCTTCATTTTAACTCATATAATTGACTTGGTATTTGATAAACAAATATAACAAACACAACCTATGGCCACAACAAACTCCCCTTTGTGTTTATTACCAAAACTCATATCATTTCAAATTCAATGATATCATATCCCCCTTTTTATAATAGATACAATGGGTAAGATAATCTCCCCATTTTTGACCGATTATGTTTCATTATTTCAATTTATTTTCCCATTTAACATATGATACCAAATGATATTGACACCAATTTTGATTTAATGGATGGATCTTCTTCAAATTTCTCTCCCTACTTAGATTTTTAATCAAGATATTTTCACCAATAAATTCTCTAAAAATTAATTCTATCTCCCTTTAATAATTCCAATAAACTTCCATATGAGGGAAGGATTTTAGAAAGAATCAATTATTACCATTTTTAAGTGATTGTAAGAACTTAAGAACCGCATAACATCATCTAATTTAAACTTGAAATCACATTTCTATTAGAAATGTTCCATTAAAAATCAACTATAAGTCTAATTGGAATATCCCTTTGTAGAAAACAAGAGTGACAAGTTTAGATAACAATGTTGTACAAATTTTAATATTTGATACTAATATTTTCTTTCACAATTCAGGGGAAGCACATATAAATTTTCATGAAATTTAAAGTATGTTAGGAACCAGCCCGAGTCGACCCTGAACCGACCACCCAGGCCAGCCCGCGACAAGTCCTGAGAGGCATTCCTGATCCTTCCAGGATGGTGACAAGCACCAAGGGAATCAATAGAGTACAAAAGGTAACAATTTCTCCCATATATAAACAATAAAACAAATAGTGTAAATAAATGGACATCCCAAAATACATTTATATAAAAACTGAACTGAACATTATTTGTACATGAAATTGGAAGTACAAGTAAACTAACAACTCAATTGACCAAACCTGATAACCAACTAACTCCATGTGACCCTTCTGGTCACTCTATAACATAATGATCACACGTCGCCCAAGGTGATCGAACTCAAGCTTAAACCTGAACAAGGGCTAAAAATAGGAGTAAACTATAGGTGTGAGTATTAAAACTCAGTAGGTTAACCCGATATTCTATTCCCAATGCACATACATCAAAATAAAATAAACATAAAAATCAAGTTTTAAATACAAATATAATGGTATGTTTTCCAAATGATCTCCCATGCTATAAAAAATTTACCAGATAAAAACTTTCATGTTTTATAAACAAGAATGCTAGTAACAATTTTCAAAGAGGTGCAACTTCAAAATGAAACTAGTTTTCAAGAGGGATTATTTAAAGAATGTACACTTTTAAATAAATCACACACACTTCTGAATTTACCAACCAAACACACCGTATTCTTACAGTGAGTACAAAATATCCAATGATCACAAGTCACGGGAACACCCCTAGGCACTAGTTAGTTGTGAGCCTCAGGTACCTCATATCTTGGAGAAAGTAACCATAATAAATATCTATTCTCGTGAAAATGATCCACTAGGAGAGAGAATACCCATATCATAGTGGTCCCCCATCATCATCATCATCATCATAGTTTATTTAGTGTTGTCATTGTCAAACTTACTATGTGAAACAGGGGCCAAACCTCGTAGGATCACTAGTATACTAGTACATGTCCGCCCACCTAGATACCCGGGGTTCCCTTTAGTGCTCAATCAAGTTACACATATTATAAAATACACATTTCACATAAAAATTACATCCTCAAACCATAAACACACAAAAATCCCACAAAATTGCTACACATTTCTTTCACGAATCAATAAATCGCTAAAAAATTTCATAACACAATTTCAAGCAGTGTATTTAGGCTTTGCACATAAAACTCATACAAAAACACTCTTTTAAGTATAAGCACACAACAAAATCATACCCAAAAAAATTGGGAAACCATAAGAAAATTTAATAAAATCATTTCAGGGACTATAAAATAATCCCAATTGACACACCATGGTATATACATGTAAAACACTCAATCCTCATTTTTAGGAAGGGCCAAACGAGCCTTTAAACATTATCTCAAAACTAACATTTGACAAAGTTATTCATTTAAATTTTATTAAGGAGTTGTATATACACCATTTAAATCATCAAAAAAACATTCATAAATCCCTTAAAACACTCAGGTTACATATTCAAAACACAACCATTTTCATAAGGATGTGAAACGGGCCATTTTCTGGCAACCAGGGCCAAAACATGTTGTAAACCAAAACCCATTTGTTTGTAAAACCAAATACAAATTGTAAAGCCATAAAATTATCCCAAAATAATTTTTTCATACTTACAATATATTTATAAATCCAAACAATTCATTTTAAATGGCACTAGACACATAAATGCCTACCGGGAAATTTACCGAACACATGGCATGCACTCTTTATCAAAACAACTTATATTAAGCACTTAAAAACAGATAAAATACCATAAACCAAGTGCGAAAGCTCATGGAATAATTTATCAAACAAGATGAGTGCACATTTATACCAAAACAACTATATTTTTAACAAAATAAGGCATTAAACATCATTTGCACAAAAAATAATTAAAACCAAGGTTTAAAAGCAGAACATGTCTTATAAATAAGGTTATAAAAAATTATAATGATGAAACTTAAATGATAAAGGCTTATTCAAGGGATATACTACCTAAAATCCTTGGCGTAATGGAAACGCACACCCAATATCACCATCTGAGGTTTTATAAACCCTAAACCTATGACGACCAGCCCCAAATGAACAAAAACCCCATAAAAATCATGGTATAACATAACACTAGGTCTAACATTACTAGGGTAGAATATAAAACCAATAAATAATGAAAGGGGGAGGAAGATAATGGAGAAAAGAGAAGGAATCTCACCTTACCACCTAGAAAACTCTTCGTATTCCATTAGATATGAACCCTTAGAGAAAAGGGAATAGCTTGGAACTTTTTATAGAGTCTCTTAAGTTCTGGAAAAACCAGGGAAAGAATATTTGTGGGAAAAATATTACGAATTGAATGATTTATTGATGAAACAATTTACCTTATCAATTATGGTCTTTTGAGGAAACCTGAGAACTTTCTCCCTAATATTTGATTCAAATGAGCTCTAACTAGGTAAAATATATAATGGAGGTGAGGATATGTATTTTTTATTCGAATGGTAGGTGTAATAACTGAAAAATATTAAAAAAAGATATAAAAGAAACAAATTATATTTTTAAAACTGAAAATGGGATCATGGGCTGGCTCAATACCTAAATAAGTAACCCGAATTCACCATTCTTATTAATTATTAATGGGTCCAAAAGGATATGTAGGATTGAATATGTTATGGGAGGAAAAATATGAATTTTAATGAGTAAAAAATGATAAAAAATGAATGATTTATAAAAGAAACAAAATATTTTTTTTAAAATCTGGAAATAGGCTCACGGTTTGGCCCAAGTCATGATGTAACCACCCTTTATACAAAAACTCCAAAAAAAGAATTGAGGAACCCAAAGATAGATGATTAAATATAGATGAAACTTTAAAACTCAAAATTAATCTCACCCAAGACCCAGAAAAAGGATTAGTATTTCCAATGAACCGAATCAAAACAAAGACCTGAAAAACCGAGTGTGACAATTCTCCCCACTATTAAATCTTTCCACCCACGGAAAGACATAGCACATTCCAGCTGATTGATTAACATCTAAGGATTTTTTTATCAATATGGTCTATCCTTCTAAACCAATGAAACACCATCAACCATTAATGGAACTTAATCCTCTTACCTCAACCAAAACACCAACTCTTAACCACTTCCTGAGAATCAATCGAAAGATCGAGTCACTACCTCCACAACGAAACCAAGAACCCTATTATTGGGCCTTCTACCAATGAACCGAACAATCACCCAAACCAAAGAGAAATCATGAAACCCAAATATTCCATTAGATTAAATGATGGACTCCCCACCATTAAGAAACAACTAGCACTAGATAAGTTCTTATGAGGAAAAATCAATGAGACCCATGGAGGGTATCCCCACCATTAAAACCCAACTTGCAACAAACAAACAAGAATTAAACATGATCTAGAATCGGGCCTCACTCACACAAGCCCAGAAAAACTCTCCTTCAACAACCTACCAACCCAAGTTGAGAGGAATACAAAATGAACATTTAAGCCACCCAATCTCGAATGGAGGCAACAAGAACTGGGCCAACACTCTCTGCATGGATCCAAACCCCCACCATTAGGGAGGGTAGGGAAGGGGACCCAATAATTGGGCCATTGAAACCACAAAAGAAACAAAGTAACTACCTCAATAAAATGGTAGATGTATGATCTTAGCAATACTACCCACAATTCTAGGATTCCTGACTATACGCCAGCCTCACTCTGAAACCTATGGCTAGAGATCTGATGGATGAAGCATATCTTAACTCGCAGTCAATCCTTGATAATCCCCAAATTGTACTCCATCCCTTAGTTCCACACAGTACCACATAACACTCCTAGGAAGAAACAACAAATTAAGAGACACCATGAAACTCTCTTCCTTAACAACACATTTTTATCTGAACAAGAACATGGAGATACACAACACTATTTTCTCTCACCCCGAATGAGGAGTAGAATGAACAAGACACACAAAAACACCCACTAAACATCGACAAGCACAACTACTATAACTGAGAGAATCACCATAAAGGGAAGACACTTTAAATTGATCTAAAAACAGCTCTCTATTTCAAAAAATGGGTTGAGTTATCATTCTAAGAGGTGGATTTAATATTTTAAACAAATACATAGGTTGATAAACTAGAAATCATGCCAATGTAGAACCATTTGTGGCCACATCACAACATCCAACACATCTTTAGAAACCCATTGAACATTAACCCAAAACCGAGCCACCAACAAGATCCCATCTCAGGATGAAACAAGAGTATGACTTCTAGATCATAAGGAAGCATACCGAATAGAAAAAACTTCTAAGATATAAGATAAAACATCCACATAACCATAGGTTCATAACAAACACCATAATTTTTCATCTCAAAACACTTTTGAAAAACAAATTAACTAACTTGGTGGTTTTTCACATTCACCAATGGTGTTTCATCAAGTCTCACTCACATGAACATTTACGTGCCACTCCAAGCACTAAAATACCATGTCATACCGTCCATTAATCCATATATCCACAAGAAATTTCATTTGAGAACCCATGAAAACACTGAATGAAAAGAAAACATCATCTTTACAAAAATAATCGTGCACCTTCCAAAGGCATATTAACCACCAAATCAAAAACTATTTTCAAATTTCACAAGACAAGCCATGCTTCATCAAGAACCATTTGATTAAAAAAACAATCCATTTAATTTAATAGCACTTCCAAAAACAACCATTCTATTCTAAATATCCCTTTCCCATTTAAAAAAATCAGCAAGGTCTATTTTCATAATCCGACGACAACAGAGGCCAAAACCCCTTTCCAGAAAAACACTAGCCGCTCAAAACCAAATTTCCAAAACCAATTCATCGTATTCAAATACTTTTCAACAAGCCAAAAAATACAATTTAAAACAATGTTTCAGAATTACTTTGAAATGATTCACACTTTCAAAACCTTTTATTTCAACAAACCACAAGTTTAGATTAAGGAAAATCCAATCCTATTAAATCATTTCCACTTCCTCCCAAAAAGTTGTTAAAAAACACAACCTTCTTAAAACCATTATTATATTTAATTTTTGAAAATTCTTTTTCTCATTTTCAGAATCCAATAATTCCTTTAAAACCCATTTCCATAATTCTCACATAAGTATTTTCAAAACAAAAATTCAGAATTTAAGAAAGGTCCAAGAAACCCATAAAATAGAACTAGTGTCGGTGGGTGACTTGTCCATATGGTTGGTGTCCATATGTCAAACACAAAACCAACACAGAGAGACTTATTAGGACTATGTCCTGACTACACATGGCTTTCCAGGCCATAAGAGCTCACGGATTCCATTAGTCAGACTCCCCTTATCATATCCAAATAGCAAACAATCAATAAGAACAAAGGAAACTAATAAAACCGGACATCCTGTGGAAACTCAAGGATCAGAACGAGCAAGAGTTCACGACGCTCTTCCCACACTTATCCCTCAAGTCTCAAAAATCCTACACCATATACCTTGACATCCCTCAAATAAAAAGGGTGTTCTAAAAAAAGGTCTGCTAAGAGCTGACCTCCTCTGATACCATTTTGTCACGAACCAACCCGAGTCATCCCTGAACCGATCACAAGGGCCAGCCCGCGATAAGTCCCAAGAGGAACACTGATCCTCCCAGGATGTAGAAAAGAACCAAGGGAATAAATATAGTACACAAGGGAATGATTTCACCCATATATAAACAATCAAACAAATAGTGGAAAGAAATAGACAGCTCAAAATACATTTATATAAAAACTGAACTGAACATTATTTGTACAAGAAACTGAAAGTAAAACTAAACCAAAAAATCAATTGACCAAACCCGATAACAAACTAAATCAATGTGAACCTTATGGTCACTCTACAACATAATGATCACACATCGCCCAAGGTGATCGAACTCAAGCTGAAACCTGAACAAGGGCTAAAAATAGGAGAAAACTATAGGCGTGAGTATTAAAAATCAGTAGGTTAGCCCGATATTCTATTCACAATGCACATAATTTAAAATAAAATAAAAATAAAAATAAAGTTTTAAATACAAATATTATGGTATGTTTTCCAAATGATCTCCCACGCTATAAAAAAATTAATAAACAAAAACTTGCATGTTTTATAAACAAGAATGTTAGTAACAATTTTCAAAGAGGTGCAACTTCAAAATGAAACTAGTTTTCAAGAGGGATTCTTTAAAAAATGTACACTTTTAAATAAATCACACACACTTCTAAATTTACCTACAAAACACATTGTATGCTGATGTTGAGTATAAAATATCCAATGAGCACAAGTCACTAGAACACCCCTAGGCACTAGTTAGTTGTGAGCCCCAGGTACCTTGTATCTCAGTGAAAGTAACCATAATAAATATATGTTCTCGTGCATACGAGCCACTAGTATGGAGAATAACCATAACCTAGTGTTTACCCAACATTATCATCATCATATTTTAGTTAGTGTTGTCATCATCAAACTTGCTACGTGAAACTAGGGCCAAACCCCACAGGATCACTAGCATACTAGTACACGTCCGCCCACCTAGATACTCGGGATTCCCTTTAGTTCTCATTCAGGTTACACATATTATAAAATACACATTTCACATAAAAATTTCACTCCAAAACTATAAACACACAAAAATACCACAAACATGCTTCACATTTTTTTCACGAATCAATAAACCACTAAAAATTTCGTAAAACAATTTTAAGGAGTGTATTGTGGCTTTGCACATAAAACTTATTCAAAAACACTCTTTTAAGTAAAAAAAACAAAACCATAACCAAAATTTTTTTTAATCCCTAAAAATATTTAATAAAATCATTTCATGGACCATAAAACAATCCAAAATTGACACAACATGGTATATACATGTAAAACACTCAATCCTCATTTTTAGGAAAGGCCAAACGAGCCTTTAAACATTTTCTCAAAACTAACATTTGAAAAAGTTATTCATTTCAATTTTATTAAGGAGGTGTATAAACACCATTTAAAGTAGAAAACACATTCATAAATCCCTTAAAACACTTAGGTTACATATTCAAAACACAACCATTTTTATAAGGATGTGAAACGAGGCATTTTCCGGCAACCAGGGCCAAAACATGTTTTAAACCAAAACCCATTCGTTTGTAAAACCAGATGCAAATTGAAAAGCCATAAAAGTATCCCAAAATAATTTTTTAATGCTTCAAATTTATTTATAAATCCAAACAATTCATTTTAAATGGCACTATACACATTAATGCCAACCGGGCAATTTACTGAACACATGGCATGCACTCTTTAACAAAACAACTTATATTAAGCACTTAAAAAAAGATAAAATACCATTTTCATGCCATAAATTTATTCAAGATACTTAAACATATTTAAAATACCATAAAACAAGTGTGAAATATCATGGAATAATTTATCAAACAAGAGGAGTTCACATTTATACCAAAACAACTATATTTTTAACAAAATAAGGCATAAAACATCATTTACACAAAAAACAATTAAAACCAAGGTTTAAAAGCATCACATATCATATAAATAAAGTTATAAGAGCATGATAATGATGAAACTTAAATTATAAAGACTTATTCAAGGGATATCCTACCTCAAATCCTTGGCCTAATGGAAACACACACCCAATATCACCATCTGAGGGTTTATAAACCCTTAACCTATGACGACCAGAACCAAATGAACAAAAACCCCAGAAAAATAAAGGGATAACATAACCATAGGTCTAACATGACTAGAGGAGAATATAAAACCAAGAAATAATGAAAGGATGAGGAATAGGAAGGAGAAAGGAGAATGAATCTCACCTTTCCACCGAAAAAACTCTTCTTTTTTCCATTAGATATGCACCCTTATAAAAAATGGAATGGCTTGTAACTTCTTTTAGAGTCTCCTAAGGTATGAAAAAACCAGGTAAAGAAGATTTGTGGGAAAAAGATTACGAATTGAATTATTTATGGATGAAACAATTTACCTTATCAATTCTAGTCGTTTTGAGGAAACCTGAGCACTTTCGCCCAAATATTCGATTCAAATGAGCGTCAAAGAGGTAAAATAGATAATGGGGGAGAGGTAATGTATTTGGGATTATAATGAGAGGTGTAATCACCAAAAAATATTAAAAAACAAAAATATATAAAAGAAACAAATTATTTTTTTAAAACTGGAAATGGGCCCATGGGCTGGCCCAATACCTAAATAAGTAACCCAAATTCACCATGATTATTAATTATTAATGGGTCCAAAAGGATATATTGGATTTAATATGTTAGGGAAGGAAAAATAGGAAGTGGAATGAGTTAAAAATGATAAAAAAATTAATGAGTTATAAAATAAATAAAATATGTTTTTAAATTTGGAAATGAGCTCACGGTTCGGCCCAAATCATGATGTAACCACCCTTTCTACAAAAACTCCAAAAAAATAATTGAGGAACCAAAATATGGATAATTAGATATAGATGAAACTTAAAAACTCAAAATTAATCTCACCCAAGACCCAAGAAAAGGATCAGGATTTCCAATGAACCGAATCAAAATAAAGACCTAAAAAACCATGTGTGACAAAGTACTTGTGCTCACTTGAACAAATATATCAAAATATTTCAAGCTCCAAGGATTCCCCATATAGGTTAAATAAACACTCCCACTTGATAAACAAGATATATACATGTTAAAACAGAGTTGATAGATTGAAATCCTACCTCATACTTATGATATTAAAGGGCATATATGGATTTAAACATTCGAGTATATTTGAAAAAAATTAGTATCTTAATTCATTTTTAGAGATCCCCATCTAGGGAATAATTTCCATTTTTTATCATCTTCCTCTCCCTTCATTTAAAAACAATCAAAAAAATATAGGGTGTGGGTGGGTTTTTCAACAATTACTCATTATGATTAATATATATTAGATTTATTTTTTAACCTAAAAATTACTTTACTTGAAGGTTTTAAATTACTAGACCTATTACATATTACTACACCATTCACTTTATAGATCTTTTCACCTTTGGGTAACATGGTCTGCTTTTCTTTTTTGGATTAATTCTTAGAAAAAAGTGGATTCTCAACATTATAAAATATATCACTTTCTTTATTTTCATATTTCTATAGATTTTGATCCAACTATAGTTGATATATCCATATGGTTATAGAACCTTTAGCCAGAAGATTATAATTTATCTTGGGTGTGGATTCATTCTTTATAGTAAAAGTTTTTTAATTTATACTCACTTGACCTTTCCTCTTATTCTTTAATTGTTCTTCTTATTCAAGAAGCTATTTCATAAGTTTTATAGCACTATGAACTACCTTCTTCCACCTTTAACACACCTATTCATTATATTTACCCTTTCCCTTCTTGGGAAGCCTCTTCACTTCTTCACATGGAGTGTCGACTACCATACCAATCTGGTTATCTCTTTACTGAATTGGTTATCTTAGTTCCCTTAGCATACCCCCATTTATATTAGAATTCATGGAAATATTTCAATAGTCCATGATGTGGACTCTCTTGCAGTAGTATAATCATTTATTTCTAGTTTGTGTGACATCCTTTTCAACCTTATTCAATGCCTTTTTAGGAGTTTCTTGTTTAATAACCATCTTTAAGGATTCATATCCCAAGGAATAATTGTCATGTTTATTTACCTGTTTCAAATCCTATTGTATTTATTTCTTTTCATTAGTAAGTGGATGAAACTTTGAAGTATTTTACTTGTATTCATCATATAAATGACTGCCAATGTTGAAAATCTCATTAAATATCTTCATACGTTCAAATCTATTCTTCAAAGACAGATTCTTCCTTTTTGTGAGGTTTGATTCTTTCTAAAAGGTTTCTTTCTTTCAATAACTTTACTACTCCTATCCTAAATCATTCTATAAATTTTTCATACTGATTTTTTTTTGCAAAAAATCAATGCATCTATATTCAAACCTACGGAAGCACTGACCCTTTATAATTAATCATGTTATTTTCATGTCAGGTGTAGTCTGTCTAGATATGCTTGGTTGCTAATTTTAGGCTGGAACCCCAACATTTTGGGCTTCTTTTGGGGGTATTTCTTCTAAGACATGATCATATTTTTCACTAACATATTGGTGGTATCCCTATAATTTTCCTCCTTCTATGTTTATATATATTTTAAATTTTGTTCAGCACTCCCATAAATTCCATATTTAGTGCTATAAGATTTGACTATATTGTGGGTTAAATTTTTCCATGAGCAGAAGGTAGAGGCCAGTCTACATGATCTCACACTCTTTTATCCACAATTTTGATACTTATTTGATGTATTTATCACTTATAATTTTTTTGGAAACGTCTCTCTTATCTACAATTTGGAAAGTTTCATATTTTTCTTCTTCTAGATTTTTCAACATGACTTCTTGCTCAAGGAACATCATGTTGAGGGTGTACTTATCATCTCCTAATGATATAATACTTATTTCCAAATCACTCTCCAAATTATGAATTATTTATTTATGTATTTTTATTTTATCAAGAAGATAATTATCAAGATACTTTATTTTATTACTTTTAACATATAAGGGGGAATACTTAACATACATGGAGACATTATAAAGTTTCTATAATACATGGAAAAAATAATTCACAACTTTTTCTAATAAATATTTCTCACAAATAAATATTTGTAATTATTCATCAGATTGAAATAAAATTTCATTTAAAAGTAGGTAAGTTTCTTATTTGGATTTCATAAGATTTGTGAGAGTGTTTTTGGAGCTCAGTTTATTTGCTAATGCATTTTCAATTACATCAGCTTCTTTTTCTAGCAGGGACTTATAATTTTGATGTTCCTTGATGAATCTGGAGAAATAGATCAATACTATAATTGGGAAATTATTAAAATTATCCTTAACTTCAAGGTAGTTTTCTTCACTTATTTTAATGAAATAATTTCCGTAGCTTGATCTATAGTCACTAGAGAAATAGTGATCAACAAATTTAATAATTAAATCCTTACCATCCTTATTATCTTCAGTTGATATTTTTTTTTTACTTATTTGTAATTTTTATTTGTTTCTAGGCCTTTATCTTATGTATATTTCTCAAATTCATGGAAGATACTTCCAAGACTATTCTTAGAGGGATAGAATCTAAATTTTCCATCTATGTAAATTCTTCAAATATTTGAAATCTTCACTTTATATATTCAATAAGACATTCGAGATAAAAATTTTAATCTTTAACAATGGTAATTGTGTGATTATGATTTAATTGAGATAATCCAAAAGATCAAATAAAAGATAATCTAGGCTCTGATACAACTTTTAGTGTCCCAGTGGACCATCCAAACACACCTAATAGGGGTGAATTAGATGTAAACTGATTTTACAAAAAAAAACAAATCTTTCTCTAAAGATTATCCCCTTTTGTATTTTAACCTCTATCACCTACTAGGATGTGAATGAATATCTTTTTATTTATCCTTAAAAACACCAATATGTTGTGTAGATTATAAAAGTAAAATATAACACTTGTATTTTTATAAGGTTTTTTCCCACTATGGTAACTTACTCCTTATCCTGTCAACTCCCATTGAGTCATGGATTTTGTACTCTAATTGAATCACTAATTAAAATGGGTATTCAGGAATCATCCTAAAACCTTTTTCACACAATATTATTCTATGTGGTCACTATATTACATATTTGATAATACTAGACTATATAATTCAATGGAAGAGGTATTTATACTACTTCCATAGTTTCCAACTTATGTTGGTTCTCTTTTTCCTCCCTTATTCTGAAATAGAGGTGATCTAAACATTGAGTGGCTATGTACTAATATAATTAGATCTGTTTCCTCACCTCATAGACTTTGAATACCTGAATATCTTCAAAATCTTCTAAACCAACTTAATATATGGAATTTTCTGTAGCTTTTAGTTCTTCTTTAGAATATATCACTAGAAGATAAACTCGGATTCTTTCTTCTTCTTTGAGACCCAGTGGGTTACACAGGCTCAACACACTCACACTTATTATTATTCTTCAAAAAAACATACAAAAGATACTCCTCATTTGAGATAGAGTTATAGGTATCTTCCATTCACTTATATTACTACATATGATAGCTTTGTACAGCCATAATATAGTAGTTTATTAATTTTCTTCTTCTCTTTTCGATCTCTCCAAACTCACATGAACTGGAAACTATAATAAATGTATTCATTCTTTTAAAAATACTATAAATGGTATATTGAAAATAAAAATGAGTTGTTAGTGTAAAATCACCATAATATAATACCCATTTTGGGTTCTAATGATTTTATGTGCACTGATTTTTATTCTCAAGGAGTATTCCATAAATAACCATAACTAATTGATTTTTACTTTTGAAGAATAGACAAATAAAATATTCTTTATTCTTTAGAAGACATGAATTATTCTTCTTAAAATTAAAATATATTCATTTTAATCCAATAATTACAAATTAACAAAGTCATATGAAATATAAAAAACCTATATCAGAAGCATGGAACTCATCTTATAGCATGGGACTTTCCTTTAAAAAAGTCCAGCCTTTAATCCTGGATTTGTACATAATATCAACTCCACTTCATTCTCATTTTTTAGTCTTGGGAAAATTCCTATATATCTATATTTTTTCTTCTCAAACACACTAACTAACTCATATCAAAATGATGTTGTATATGATAAATAGTTACTTGATCTTTAATGGTTCTTATCTTCATTATCATGAAAACTTGATTATACCATTTTCATCATCAAATAATACATATAATGGAGAACCTCATTCAATATAACTAAAAATATACTCAGATAATGGATTTTATAAGAATAATGATGTTATGAACTCACAAGAACAACACAATCATCTTTAGGTTTTTATTTCCTTGTAATTAAATAATCCTGGAAACTCTATATTTTATAAAGCTTTGATCTTCCCATTTCATGGATAAATATTGGCTTCTATTTCTTCTCATGATTGAATCATAATCCTTTATAGTTTTTTATACCATGAATTAATATCTATTGAATCATACCAAATAATTCTATCTTCATCGGATTCTAAATCTAGAAACTCAATTTTTCATCTAGTGGAACTTCAAATTATCCCTAAGTATTAAAGTCTTACACTAAGAACTTAAAATTATTATGTTTAGAAAATTGTTCTTTTAAAAATTTTCTGTATAGTATAGGAAGACTTATATTAATCTCTATATGTCTTACACTTCTGAATTTTTCAATTTTTAATAGACTTCAAATCCTTACGATGGAAATTGAATTCACATGATAAATATTTGAAATTGGTAAAGGAATATGATTAACTAAGTTATGTGATTTAATTAAGAGACTTATGATCACCTCTAAGCTTTTAAGTTGATCACTTGAAGTCTTATGTTTGGTATTAAAATCAAAAAATCAGTAGGAAAATTCTTAATTTTAGGGATTAAATCCTTACATTCATAATTTATCCACATTTATTATGAATTCCCAACTCCTAATTTCTGTTGGTGGCTTCAAAATGGATTAATATTACTTCTATGGATTCTATAACCTCTTCAAATAATCTTAGAACATCTTCAACTAAATATTATAATTATTAAAGTAATCCAAAACTACTTATGATGCATTTTCAAGATGTTATATTATATAGAATACTCTATGTATAGTTTTTACTATAATTTCTCTACCAACTCAAATGTATACTTCTTCAATCAATGTTAATCCTTATTTATTCACTTAAACCATCATTAAGGAGTGTATAAACACTAATTGTAGCAGCAAACATACTTTATACTTCTTGTATGGGTTCTACACATTTATGTTCCAAGGAATTTGTCCATCGAATTATTCTATAGACTTGTGGTCTTCTTATTTTCCATTTATTACTCACGTAAACAACATATCTTTCATGGTTGGATACTCACTTATTCACCTGATACCTCTTCTTCAATTGGAATTTATCATTGACATAATCATTGACAAAAAATACATTAACAAAACCTATATCCACAATAGGAGTTTAGTTATTAAACTTTAAAATTTTAAATAATATTCCATTAATTTCAAATAACATGAATTAAAACCATGGGTAAGATAATGGTTTTCATTTTCTATGACCTAGATTTTGAAGAAGTATGTTTAGAAATTAATAAAAAAAATTCCATATAATTTTCTATAAATACCCAGTCATTATCCTATTTCTTATCACTTTAAAATCAATTATATTATTTGTTATATTATTTTCCTACTTAAGAGTCATCCTAAGAAGATTATAAGGTTCTAAGATGCTCTTTCTTAAGATATAAGAAGCTAATTTTCAAGGTTAGGGTTTCTGACCCCATTTATTCATTTATCATTTTTAATCCTTTTAATTATTTTAAATTTTTATAGCTAATTTTTTTATTCAGACTTATTATAAATACATTATTATATTATTAATGATACATTATTATTCCCTCTCATTATACAATTTTTATAAGTCATTATTATGCTTAAACATTCTTATATCCATAAACTTCATTATAAAAAAATCATATGTATTCCATGTATTCATTGTATTATAAATGTATTATTTATAAGAGGTGATATTTGTTTAAGGAATCATGATGGTGGTATAGCTAGTAAATCCTCCATTAGGTCCCAAGTGTATAAAACTCTATTTTTTTTAGAAGTTCACATTTTCCATCAATGCATGATGACTTGGAAGTATTTAAATATGGAAAATTTACATCCTTAATGTGTAAAAAATAATTATGACACATACTCATGGTTTTTATAAGGTATTTTTATATCATTTCTTGAGTCTACTACCATTCCAAACAATTGTATCTAATAACTATTTCATATTGATAACCTTATACGATGAAACTAATCTATAATATTACTTAATTATAAATCCTTTGACAATGGTATTGTCCATTTCATTTTGAATATACAATAGTTTATAAGATGATTATTGGATATTCACTTAGATAGATATATTATTCCATTGAATGCAGAAATATTAATATTTTTTATATTTTTTATTTATATACAGATAACTAATTGATTAATAATCCTTGATTTTTCTAAGGGAATATTATGATATGTATTATTTATCCATTATTTCCATATAAAGGATGCATTGAACTTATTATGTAATGTGTGGGGCCTAGAATTATATAGCTCCTTGATTCATCTTTAGTTATCATAAGACTAACTAGCTTGGGTATTTGGTGTATTTCTAACCATTTATGTATGATGTCTTGGTCGAGGCCTTAATGGTATGGTTATGATGTCTAACATTATAAATTCCATAACTATGGTTATTTTATTATTATCCATGATATTATTTATTTTAATTGATATGTTATCCATATATTTTTTATGCTCATGTTATAATTTATTGTGGAATGATTTGATTATTTATTCCTTCATATTATGCATTTCATGTTTATGTTATGTTGGATTCTATTTTATGATATCAATTACTGATTGCATGAGCTCACCACTTTATATTGTTTCCCATTTCCCCATAAAACCACGAAGAATACAACATGTAAACCAAAATTAATAAATTATAATTAATAATTTTTCATGTATTCAAATTATGTATCTAAAGTTTCCCATGTAATTAAATGTTCATTTATGTATCTAGTCTCCTGAGACTATTAAACCACCAAATCATGTTTATCGTGATCTATGTATTCTGTAACATTTTAATAAAATAACCATCATCTCTAGATTACTAGAGTCAGGGTTGTTACAATTGGAATCAGAGTAAGTTTACTAGAAACATTGGGAACTATATTTATAAGAACATGGTTATAGATGAAAAACCTATGATAAATCTTGAGATTTTTGATATTTTTTTATAAAATAAATAGAACACTAAACTTTCTTTTGTAATAAATTCATAGTAATTATATACTATGATTCATATTCTATTGTGTTATTCATGATATAATTAATTATATACAATTTTTTAGAAATGGTTCCCAATATAAGGAATGTAAAATGTGTCAAAAACTCATAATCATTGTATAGATTTACCTCCAGAGGAATTAATTGAGGTTGGTGTTGGAGATGACTAGATTATTACTATATTAGAGTATTGTACTTGGGTTATAATGAATATCCATGAATTTATATAACAAATTGTTTCCTATCAACAAGTTATAACATTTTTGGGTTGTTTTATGAATTAAAAACCTCCATATTTCAATATAGCCACTAAACCATTAGTGTAAGAGTAATGGATCAATTATTTAGAGTATATATTCCACACTTTGGGATATATTGAAAGGGATAAGGTCATCATGGTTTTATATGGTGTAAGGGGATATATTCTCCAATGTTATTATTTTATTCAATACACTAAGAAACAATAATAGATAAAAAACAAGGAGTGTAATTGTAACACCCGAGACTTTTATAAAAAATATTTTTTTTATGTTATATAAATAATCAAAGGAATATTTCACTATACACAACACTAGCTTGGCTTGCTTTAAACGTAATCGGGACCTTCCTCGATAGCTTGTGTCGTACGCAATACCGAGTTTCACTAAACAACGATATGCTATTAAAATATTACTAAAACTAGCCGTTATGAATAGTAATACCCACTTTTTAAAATTTTGTAAATTTTATTTTTCAAAAGGGACTTTATTTTTGGATTCGGAATATCGAAATTATCCTAGGGTGAAATTTTGGTATTTTTCTGAAAAACTTTCAATTTTTGATGAATAGTGAAAACACTCGGTTACTATTTAAAAACCGACTTTTTATTTAAATAATTATTTATTTTATTTAAATTTATTTTAGGTAAAAATTGATACATAATACCTATATATGTTCAATACAATTCATTGGAGTCATTTTATAATAATTTTAGATATATAAAAATTTTATTGAACTTTTCACCGTCTTTTACCCACCTCCTAGGAAAATTTGAAAATTTAAATAAAACTTAATTTTACCGATTCTGTGAGTGGAATTTCGAAAATCCGAGAGACACGGTTAATATCAAGGACTAAAATGTGGTTCAATGAGATAAAAATAATTTTTGGTGAATAGTAACTTTTTACTTTTTTTACCACAGTTAAAAGTAAATAGGGTAATTAAGGGTAAAAATGTTATTATTATTACCATAACACATGTCCTAATTCTATTGGATAAGTGTAATTCGACCAAAAACAACCTGATGAATAAAAAATGACCATTTAGGCCCACTTGGATTAGATTAGTACATTTATTATTAATTTATTTAAAGAAGGGTTAAAATAGGTAAAATAAAAGTTTAATAACTAAATCATTTTTAATATAGGGTTATACATAAGATAAATTATACAATAAATGTTCATTATAAAGATAAAAATATTTCATACATAATGGTATTTTATTTGTAATTTTTAAAAAATAAATAATTTATTTATTTATGACACAATGATGATGTAGTAATTATCTTATTAATGAAATATTGACATAATTGATGTTATAAATACCCAAATAAATGTAATTTTAGACTTTTTATGAATTAAAATAATTTTATAGGTTAATATGACATGTTAGTATTGATTTAATTAACTTTGTTCGAACTAATATTTCTGCTATTATTTTCACAAAAATCAATTACCAAATAGTGTCAAAATTGACATAAAATAGATTTTAAAAAAAATATTATATTATTAATTGTTATTTTATTCCTAAAAATATAAGGTTCGGCAAAATGACTTATATAAGGTTATATATATTAATAATAAAAAACTTGGTGTTAGTTTTTCTTGTTATAGTAAGTTTATTAACCTTATAGTGTAAGAAAACAAGAAGACACTGTAAAAGTTAAATTATCTAACTTAAAGTTAAATCTAAATGATAAGGTTAAAATAGAAACCTAAACTTGTCTAAATTATATTGGATGAGAGTATTTAGACCCATACCCACCTTAGATTCGAAATAAATCAATTTAGAGCTATTAAAAACCGAATATGATTTTATAATAAAATAATATTTTTAGTTTTTCCAAAGGTTCCCCTCTCCTCCATTATAAAAGGGCACCTCCTCCCTCTCTTCCTCACACCACTTTGAGCCTTCAAGCTCGTCCAACCCCTGAAAAATTCTCTTCTCCACTTCCCTATAAACATCCTAGAGGTCCTGGTATTCTTCAAAGACCAATTTTAGTGCCCTAAGAGGAGGTCTCAAAGAGGCGCTTCAAAGAAGAGGTAATGTTCGTTACCGATTCTTTCAACT
This sequence comes from Viscum album, assembly GCA_963277665.1. NCBI lineage: Eukaryota > Viridiplantae > Streptophyta > Magnoliopsida > Santalales > Viscaceae > Viscum > Viscum album. Next base: position 840,921,831 of record OY728137.1, on the reverse strand, counting down.
TTATTTCTTCTTCCACTTATTCTTCTTCTTTAGTTGTTTAATTATTAAGTAATAACATAAGTATCACTCATATACTGATATTTTATTATAAGTATGAAACAACCCTATTTCACCATCTATCCATCCTACGGAAAATGAAATCATCGCGCGTGCGTACGTACGGAATACCGTCTCCACGCCGTGGTGTAATCTATTTTTCACCACCACCTTACTTGGATGGGTATAATGGTGTAAATAATAACTATATATGATTATTGTAAAGTGATATTTATTCTGAAATAGTATACATACACTCCAATATAATTACATGATCATGGGAATGATATCATCGCTCGTGCGTACGTACGGAATACCGTCTCCACGATGTGATGTGACTCGTTCTACATGATCTTCATTGCATAATGATTATATAAATGAATTTAATGAAGGAATATGGTATATATTACACTAATAACATTCTGGAAATGAGGTATCTATAACCTAAAGAGAAGAATAAGAATTTATTCGACAAAACACGCATAAGAACAAAAAGTAATAAACATCTGAATAACGAGTAGCAATGAAATATTACTAATAAGAAGCTAAGAATATGGCCATATATTATATCATAACAATGATTATGATTCTGGAATAATTCAATGACATTATTTAAATCATTATACAGGAGTTTCGGACACTTACGAAGCAAATCGGACCTAAGGTAAGGGAAAATATCACAATCTCATTTTTATCTGAGATTGTTTATACTTTGGTATTTATTGGGGTGTATTTTATCATCCACATCCATGTTTCCTCAATATGTAATATTATTTCCATCCACCTACAATTTTTTAAATCCAATTTTACCCTTCGGTGAGTTTTTAGTAAAATATATGAAAGGAATCTTTTGTCGTTTTTCGTACGAGTTACTTTTTTACGTTTCCAAAAAAAGTACGAGAAGAATGTTTTTTTTAACTTATACGGCATGAATGGATTTTTAGAAAATTATTTCCATGAAGCTTCATTTACATGTTTTCAAGTTTATTTTTAATCAACTTCTTTTATTTCAAAATTATATGACATGTTAAGAAAGGAAAATGTTTTTGAAGTAGAAAGGATATTTTCCTCAAGAATGGAATTCAAGTGCTTTATCAAAATTATTTTGCATCTAAGATAATATAGGGTTCTGTTTCTATCCCTATTATTACATTGATTTGATTATGTTGTGATGTAATTATTTTTATGAATTCCTTTATATTATATGAATTGTTTTATGATGTCACGATGTTTAAGAATCCCATTTTTATTGCATGGGTTATGCAATGATGTATGATTTATGATTTTGTGGAACACATAAGAATGGTATCATTATGAGATGGGTGGGACCTATATATACCTCCAATGCATTGGTTAAAGGTTTATATCTCATGAGATAAACATGGATGGAACGGTAGGTTAAACCGATTCAGTGAAACAGGACTGAAACGAGGAGTGAACTCGGTTCAGAAATGGACTTTGTCTACTAAGATAGTCTTGGAAATGAGTCTTTACTAATAATAAATGATTTTCTATGATTATGTGTGTATTCCACAAAGTTTCATGTTTTAAGTTATTATTATTGGGATTACATTTCACTACTATGATTTATCCCATGTTATGAAATTATGGTCTCTTTTTCAGGTTAATATTTCCAAAATGTTATGTTCTTATGAATATGATATGATTGATATTTCTTTTGTTTACCCTTACTGAGCATTTGAGCTCACCCTTTTTATGTTTTCTTTCCCCAGGTCAGGAAGAAGGTTATTAAGTAGGATATGCCAAAAGGGAATCTAGATATGATGAAATAAATGGGAGACAATGTAGATGCTTTATGAACCAGTTGTTTATGTTTCCCAGTTTCTAAAGACACTATACCTATACGGTCCTTTCCTAGTTTTGTTATATGTTGTAATAAGTGTGCTTCAATTTTGAAGTATTAACAATGTATGTAAAGTATGGGTCATTATAGTTGGTATCAGAGGAAAGTTATAGTCAACCTTTGGAAACTAGGATGTGAAAGCCTTAGTAAGAACCCTAAGGATAAGTCTAAGTATAGAACACAATCTTAGTGTCTTAGAAATGGCCATGAACAACCTATGATAAGACCTTAAGTGTGAAATTTTATTCTTGATTATGTGTTTTTTCCTATTATAATTAGTGTTGCTCACACTATTCTTCTTGGTTTTAGTCAATGGATGGAACCCGAAGGAACCGTGTTAAGGCGGAATGTGACGGTCAATGTAATGATTGTCCCCCTGAGCAACCAAATGTTATGGGAGCTGGAATGCAAAATCTTGTAGCCATGCTCACACAACTTTCTCAATCTATGAATCATGCAGGACTTCCAAACGAGAAAAGTAAGGAGCAACATTCTGTTGAATCCTTCATGAGGCAGCGTCCACCTTTATTCCGCGGGTCTATTGATCCATTAGTTTCTGAAAAATGGATTAGTACTACTGAAGAGATAATTTTAGTTCTTCAATGTTCTGAACATGATAAATTCATCTTAGCAGTTTATCGCTTGGAAGGTGAAGCTTATCAATGGTGGAATCTTATCAAAAATATGAGGCAAAGGGATGAAATTGAGTCCATGGAATGGGACGAGTTCAAGAACTTATTTTTCAATAAGTACTTCCCTCGTATTCTCCGAACAAATATGGAGAAGGAGTTTCTTTAACTAAAGAAAAAGGATGATGAATTTGTTGGTACCTATGAAGAAAATTTTACAAGACTTGCAAGGTATGCTTCTAGTATTATTATCCAACCTGATAGTAAGATCGATCGATTCTTTAGTGGCTTAAAACCAAGTCTTCGAAGGGCGTTATCCATAAGGGACTTCAATAGCTACGAGGAAATCATTCGATGTGCTCTCAAAGTTGAGATGGAGATTGGAGTAACCCATCAGTCATATGGGTTTGATAAGAAGAGGAAAATGGAATTCAAAGGAAAATCTAAAGAGCACACTGAAAAGAAGATGAGTTTTCCCTTATGCTCAAAGTGTGGAAAGAAACATAGAGGAAATTGTCTTAAGGGGACAATCAAATGTTATAATTGTGGAAAAGAAGGTCATTAGGAAATTTAATGTCGAAATAATGGGAAGAAGATGTCTAATGATGAAAAAAAGGAAGGGATACACAAAATGAACCTACTACACTTCAATGTTTCAAGTGCAAGGAGATGGGGCATTATGCCAATCAATGCCCAAATCCAAGGGTTGATGATGATGATCGACGTCAACAAACTCTTAAGGCCAAATAAAAAGGAAAGTCACATGCAATTACTATCAGCGATGTAGAGTACGACAACGAAGTGGTGAAAGGTACACTTACCATCCACTCTAAAGTAGCAAATGTTTTATTTGATTCTGGATCCACCCACTCTTTTATTTCTGAAGAATTTTCTAAGGGTATCACCGTTTTACCTCATCAATTAGATGTTGAGTTAGCAGTGACAACCCCTAATGGAACAACAGTCGCATAAAAAGTTTATAATTCTTCTCCGATTGAAGTTTGTGGGAAAGTGCTTCCTAAAAATCTTGTGATCCTTCCTATAGTGTAATTTTATGTGATTCTTGTCATGGATTGGATTTCTCTATATGGAGCTCATATCAATTTCCAAAGAAGGGAAGTCATATTTCATATTCCAGATCAATCTATGATCATCTATCGATGCAAGGATGAACATAACCTTCCAGTGGAAATTTCTTCCATATTATGGGTTTTGATTCCACTAAATGAAGGTTATTTATCTCAAATGGTTGGTGAGAAACTCACGATTAAGAATATGCCCATTGTACGGGAGTTTGATGATGTCTTTCCGGAGGAATTTCCGGGTCTTCCACCAAATCGTGAAGTTGAGTTTTCAATAGAACTTGTACCGGGTGCTTTGACTATTTCAAAGACACCTTATAGAATGGCCCCAATTGAGTTGCAGTAATTAAAGAAGCAACTCTAAGAGAATCTTGATAAGGGATTCATACACCCTAGTGCTTCACCTTGGGGAGCACCTGTTCTGTTTGTTAAGAAGAAAGATGGATCAATGAGAATCTGCATTGATTATCGAGAACGTAACAAGATCACTATCAAGAACAAATATCCTCTCCCACACATTGATGACTTATTTGACCAACTATGCGGAGCTCAATACTTTTCCAAGATTGATCTTTATTTAGGTTATCATAAATTAAGGGTCAAAAGGGTGGATATACCAAATACGGCTTTCTGTACAAGGTATGGACACTATGAATTTATAGTGATGCCATTTGGTCTTACTAATGCCCCTGCTATCTTCATGGATCTGATGAATAGAGTCTTTAGAGACTATCTTGATCAGTTTGTGGTAGTCTTTATAGATGATATTCTTGTCTATTCAAAGAGAAAATAAGAACAAGAAAATTATTTTAGAATTATATTTAAGACCCTAAGAAAGGAGAATCTTTATGAAAAATTTACCAAGTGTGAATTTTGGCTTCAAAAAGTTTCATTTTTTTGTCACATAATCTCAAAAGAGGGGATATCTATGGATCCAGCAAAAACAGAGGTTATCAAAAGATGGTCGAGACCAACAACAGTAACTGAGATCCAAAGTTTTCTTGGGTTGGCTGGATATTACCGATGTTTTGTGAAAGATTTTTCACGATTATCTAATCCACTCACCAAGTTGACTCGGAAAAGAGTTAAGTTGGTTTGGACGGAGGAATATTAAGAGAATTTCAAGGAGTTGAAAAGAAAGTTATCCAGTGCACCTGTACTCACACTTCCTTATAGTGGAGAAAGGTTTTTGATCTACAGTGATGCATCCAAGAAGAGGCTGGGGTTTGTTCTTATGAAAAATGATATGGTGATAGCTTATGCCTCACGACAGTTGAAAATCCATGAGCAAAATTATCCAACTCATGATTTGGAGTTATCTACGGTAATCTTTGCATTAAAGATTTGGAGGAATTATCTTTATGGAGAAAGGTGTGATATTTATACTAATCATAAAAGTTTAAAGTATATTTTCACACAAAAGGAGCTGAATATGCGCCAAAGAAGATGGTTGGAGATGATTAAGGATTACGACTACTCAATTCATTACCACCCTGGGAAAGAAAACAAGGTGGAAGATGCATTAAGTCGACAAGACCATGCCAGTTTATCCATGATGAGGATCACAAAAGATCCAATATTTGTGGATTTACAAAGGATGGATCTTGGAATTATAATGAAAGGGGAAAATTGTATCTTTCTCAATTGAATGTTCAACCATCTATACATGTGAATATTAAAGAGGCACAGAAAGAAGATGTCGAGTTATAAAAGAAGGTGAGAAATGTTCCTGAATTCAACATTGATTGTGATGGGATAATAAAGTTCAGGAATTGGGTTTGTGTTCCTCCCATCCCCGAATTAAAGAAGGAGCTGCTGGATGAGGCTCATAGTTCATCATTCTCTATTCATCCTGGAAGCACGAAGATGTAAAGGGACCTGAAAGAGTACTTCTGGTGGGATGGCATGAAAAGAGATATTTCTGAATATTTCTCTCGATGCTTGGTTTGTCAGCAAGTTAAAGCTAAGAGACAGAAGTCTAAGGGGATGTTACAACTATTACCCATACCCGAATGGAAATGGGAAAACATCACTATGGACTTTGTCACTGGACTTCCTAAAACATCCAAAGGCAATAATGCTATCTGGGGCATAGTTGATCGTCTTACAAAGTCTGCACACTTCATTGCTATTAGAGAGGATTTCTCTCTAGATCATCTTGCCAGGATATATGTAAATGAAGTGGTAAGATTGCATGGAGTACCACTTTCCATTATATCTGATCAGGATCCAAGATTTACCTCGAAGTTCTGGCGAAGTCTTCAGCATACTCTGGATACAGAGTTGAGTTTCAGCACTGCTTATCATCCTCAGACAGACGGTCAGTCTGAGAGGACAATTCAAACTCTAGAAGATATGTTGAGAGCTTTCTCTATGGATTTCAAAGGTGGTTGGGATCAACACCTACCTTTGGTGGAATTTTCTTATAATAATAGTTTTCACTCCAGTATTCAGATGGCTCCTTATGAATCTCTCTATGGAAAGAAATGCAGGACTCCAGCTTGCTGGGATGATGTTGGGGAAAGAAAGCTATTAGGACCTGATCTTGTTGATGAGATGGCAGAAAAGGTCAGATCTATTCAACAACACATAATATTAGCTCAGAGTCGACAAAAAAGTTATGCCGACAGCCGAAAAAAAGACCTAGAGTTTGAAGTGGGTGATAAAGTGTTCTTATGAATATCTTCCTGGAAGAGGGTCACGAGATTTGGAAAGAAGGGAAAGTTGATCCCTAGATATATCGGTCCTTTCAAAATACTGGATCGTGTTGGGAAGGTAGCTTACCAACTGGAGCTTCCACCAAATCTCTCCCAAGTTCATGATTTTTTTCTATGTATCTCTCTTGATAAAGTACATACCTGATCCTTCACATGTACTCAGCTCAGAAGTTGTACCGCTGGAGCAAGATCTTTCCTATGAAGAATAGCCTATAGAGATTCTGGGTCGTAGCGAAAAAGTCATACGGAACAAGATCACTCGCTTGGTGAAAGTTTTATGGAGGAACCACCAATTTGAAGAAGCTAAATGGGAACTTGAGGATATGATGATGGATAGGTATCATCATCTGTTTGTTACAAAGTGATGAATTTCGAGGGCGAAATTCATTTTAAGGGGGGTAGAATGTAACACCTGAGACTTTTATGAGAAATATTTTGTTTTTATGTTATATAAATCATCAAAGGAATCTTTCACTACACACAACACTATCTTGGCTTGCTTTACACGTAATCGCGACCTTCCTCGATAGCTTGCGTCATACGCAATACCGAGTTTCACTAAACAACGATATGCTATTAAAATATTACTAAAACTAGTCATTATGAATAGTAATACCCACTTTTTGAAATTTTGTAAATTTTATTTTTCAAAATGGACTTCATTTTTGGATTCGGAATATCAAAATTATCCTAGGGTGAAATTTTGGTATTTTTCTGAAAACTTTCAATTTTTGATGAATAGTGAAAACACTGGGTTACTATTTAAAAACTGACTTTTTATTTAAATAATTATTTATTTTATTTAAATTTATTTTAGGTAAAAATTGATACATAATACCTATATAAGTTCAATGCAATTCATTGGAGTCATTTTATAATAATTTTAGATATATAAAATTTTTATTGAACTTTTCACCGTCTTTTACCCACCTCCAAGGAGAATTTTAAAATTTACATAAAACTTAATTTTACCACTTCTGTGAATGGAATTTCAAAACTCCAAGATACACGGTTAATATCAAGGACTAAAATGTGGTTCAATGAGATAAAAATAATTTTTGGTGAATAGTAACTTTTTACTTTTTTTTACCACGGTTAAAAGTAAATAGGGTAATTAAGGGTAAAAATGTTTTTATTATTACCCTAACACATGTCCAAATTCTACTGGATAAGTGTAATTCGACCAAAAACAACCTTAGGAATAAAATATGACCATTTAGGCCCACTTGGATTAGATTAGTACATTTATTATTAATTTATTTAAAGACGGGTTAAAATAGTTAAAATCAAAGTTTAATAACTAAATCATTTTTAATATAGGGTTATAAATAAGATAAATTTGACTATAAATATTCATTAGAAATATAAAAATATTTCCTACATAATTGTATTTTATTTGTAATTTTTAGACAATAAATAATTTAATTTATTTATGACACAATGATGATGCAGTAATTATCTTATTAATGAAATATTGACATAATTGATGTTATAAATACCCAAATAAATGTAATTTTAGACTTTTTATGAATTACAATAATTTTATAGGTTAATATAACATTTTAGTATTTATTTAATTAACTTTTTTCGAAATAATCTTTCTGTTATTATTTTCACAAAAATCAATTACCAAATAGTGTCAAAATTGACATAAAATAGTTTTTAAAACAAATATTATATTATTAATTGTTATTTTATTCCTAAAAATCTAATGTTCGGAAAAATGACTTAGATAAGATTATATGTATTAATAATAAACAACTTGGGGTTTTTTTGGCTTGTTATAGTAAGTTTATTAACCTTACAGTGTTAGAAAACAAGAAGACACGGTAAAAGTTAAATTATCTAACTTAAAGTTAAATCTAAATGATAAGGTTAAAATAGAAACCTAAACTTGTCTAAATTCTATTTGATGAGAGTGTTTCGACCCATACCTACCTTAGCTTCGAAATAAATCAATTTGGAGCTATTAAAAACCGAATATGACTTTATAATAAAATAATAGTTTTAGTTTTTCCAAAGGTTCCCCTCTCCTCCCTTATAAAAGGGAACCTCCTCCCTCTCTTCCTCACACCACTTTGAGCCTTAAATCTCGGCCAAACCCTGCCAAATTCTCTTCTACACTTCCCTAGAAACATCCTAGAGGTCCTGGTCTTCTTCAAAGACCAATTTTAGTGCCCTAAGAGGAGGTCTCAAAGAGGCGCTTCAAAGAAGAGGTAATGTCCGTTACCGATTCTTTCAACTTTATTTCTTCTTCCACTTATTCTTCTTTAGTTGTTTCATTATGAAGTAATAACATTAGTATCAATAATATACTGATATATTATTATAATTATGAAACAACCCTATTTCACCATCTATCCATCCTACGGAAAATGAAGTCACCGCGAGTGCGTACGTACGGAATACCGTCTCCATGTCATGGTGTAATCTATTTTCCACCACCACCTTACTTGGATGGGTATAATGGTGTAAATAATAACTATATATGATTATTGTAAAGTGATATTGATTCTGAAATATTATACATACACTTCAATACAATTCCATGATCATGGGAACGATATCATCGCTAGTGCGTACGTACGGAATACCGTCTCCACGATGTGATGCGACTCGTTCTACATTATCTTCATTGCATAATGATTATATAAATGAATTGAATGAATGAATATGGTATATATTACACTAATACCATTCTAGAAATGAGTTATCTATAACCTAAAGATAAGAATAAGAATTTATTCGACAAAACACGCATAAGAACAAAAAGTAATAAACACCCGAATAACGAGTAGCAATGAAATATTACTAATAAGAAGATAAGAATATGGCCATATATGATATCATAACAATGAGTATGATTCTGGAATAAGTCAATGACATTATTTAAATCATTATACAGGAGGTTCGGACACTTACGAAGCAAATCGGACCTAAGGTAAGGGAAAATATCACAATCTCATTTTTATCCGATATTGTTTATACTTTGGTATTTACTGGGGTGTATTTTATCATCCACATCCATGTTTCCTCAATATGTAATATTATTTACATCCACCTACAATTTTTTAAATCCAGTTTTACCCTTATGTGAGTTTTTAGTGAAATATATGAAAGGAATCTTTTTTCGTTTTTTGTTCGAGGTGCTTTTTGACTTTTCCGACAAAAGTATGAGAAGAATGTTTTTTTTAACTTATACAGCATGAATTTATTTTTATAACATTATTTCCATGAAGCTTCCTTTACAAGTTTTCAATTTTATTTTTAATGAACTTCTTTTAGTTCAAAATTATATGACATGTTAAGAAAGGAAAATGATTTTGAAGTAGGAAGGATACTTTCCTCAAGAATGGAATTCAAGTGCTTTATCAAAATTATTTTCCATCTAAGATAATATAGGGTTCTGTTTCTATCCCTATTATTACATTGATTTGATTATGTTGTGATGGAATTATTTTTATGAATTCCTTTATCTTATATGAATTATTTTATGATGTCACGATGTTTAAGAATCCCATTTTTATTACATGGGTTATGCAATGATGTATGATTTATGATTTTGTGGCACACATAAGAATGATATCATTATGAGATGGGTGGGACCTATATCTCCTTCCAATGCATTGGGTAAAGATTTATATCTCATGAGATAGACATGGCTAGAATGGCAGGTTAAACTGGTACAGTGAAACAGGACTGAAACGAGGAGTGAACTCGGTTCAGAAATGGACTTTGTTTGATAAGATAGTCTTGGCAATGAGTCTTGACTAATAAGAAATGATTCTCAATGATTATGTGTGTATTCCAAAAAGTTTATTGTTTTAAGTTATGATTATTGGGATTACATTTCACTACTATGATTTATACCATGTTATGAAATTATGATCTCTTTTGCAGGTTAAGATTTCCAAAATGTTATGTTCTTATGAATATGATATGATTGATATTTCTTTTTTTTACCCTTACTGAGCATTTGAGCTCACCCTTTTGTATGTTTTCTTTCCCCAGGTCAGGAAGAAGGTTATTAAGTAGGATATGCCAAAAGGGACTCTAGATATGATGAAATAAATGGGAGACAATGTATATTCTTTATGAACCAGTTGTTTATGTTTCCCAATTTCTAAAGACACTATACCTATACGGTCCTTTCCTGGTTTTGTTATATGTTGTAATAAGTGTGCTTCAATATTGAAGTATTAACAATGTATGTAAAGTATGGGTCGTTATAGTAATTCTTTTAAAGAAATATTCCCTAAGAAATATTTTCTTCAGGAGAAAAGCGGTAACATGGAAAGGAAATTCATAAATTTAATAAAAAAAAGAGGAGTAATTCATCATTTAGTTTGAAGATAACATCACAAGGGTATCAATACATGTTATATACTATATATGGATTCTTAAAAATAAATATTTATCAATTATTTGATGGATTAAAGCCTAATCTTATAAGGGAATTATTTTCTCAAACATTTTTATCTTATGAGGATATAGAGATAAGTTCAATCAAGACGAAGAATAATTTTTCAGTGTCTTATATTTTCAAATGAAATAAAAAAAGAAGATAATATTTGAGTTTCATATCGAGATAAATAAGGTTAAGTGAGTGGAAATTGTATAATTTCTAACATGTACTAATTTTGGAAAGAAACGCCATGGGGAATGCTTGAAGAGCTTGGTGGTTTTCTTAACATTTGGAGATAAAGGTCATCAATCTCACAAGTGAAAGGATAAGAGATAATCCATTAATGTTGAATCCTTCAATTACAAATAGATGGGATACTATTCAAATCAATTCCCCATGTGTCAAGGGAATGTTCTTAAAAAGTGACCAAGGGACAAATTCCAGTCTTATGTAATCACAATGGCGGAAGTTGAGGTCCCAAATTTTTTCGTATAAAGTACTTTGACCATAAACTTAAAGTTAACTAATGCATTATTTGATTCTATATCTACTAACTCGTTTATATATTACAAGTTTTCTAAGAACATTGAATCATTCCCTGATACATTAATGGAAGTTGTTTCCAATTAAAACTTCTAGGATAAATCTTATAGCAATAAAAGTATATTGGGATACCTCTATTAAAATTCATAGATATTATTTATATGAAAAGCTAGTTGTTATACCAATGGTTTACTTTGAAATAAATATTAGGATGTAACTATCAATTTATAATACAATAATACCAAGTGAAGGATATTATAATTTATGAGGCTAGAATAGAAAACCTTTTTATAAGAGAATTCATCACCAGAGTCTTATCTGGAACCACATTCAGGTATTGGTCCTGACCCTTAGATATAAGTAGCAGATACTGATATATTCAGTAGCACCGAATACCGAATAGGGTTCAGTAGCCGAGTTCTAAACCCTTATAGATTCAGTAGCATCGCTTTAGGGAGGGGAAAGGTTTTTATTCCAGCTGACTTTGGATTTGAGTCTGAAAGGTCTGCATCACCTGATCCAACTTAGAGGAATGGGTCAAATCGGGAAGTGGACTCCCCTTTTTGAGAGACAAGAACAGCAAAGGGTGGGGAAAGAAAGATGAAGAGGCAATTGCTTGAGGTTCTGGAATCCGCTTTGATTGGATCAGGACTATATAGACATAGTACCTATCATTTCACACTCTCCGAAATGGATAGAGAAAGCCATTAGTCAACTCTAAGAGCCAGGCGGAACCAAGCAAGGAAGCCAGAAAGGAAAGGGGGCAATGACCGCCGATGTTGATGCTGCAGGAGCTTCCAACTAGCAAGGAAAGGCAGGATTTTGTCTGAAATAGACTCTCTGACAGGTTCTGAACGATCAAACTTTAAGAAAGTTGGTGTTTTTGGCTTCAAATCGATCTTTTAGCAATCCACTGCATCTTTGGCAGAGGTCACCAGGTCAACCAGCTGGAGTTTCTGTCCATTCAAAGTCAAATCACCACATCGCTGCTATTAGAGTGATAAAAATGAAGGTGCCCTCATTTTTTATTCCAGTAGGGCTGCTTGAAGTCTGTTATTCTGCTTTTTTGGACCTAGGATAGCGAGTTTGATGAAACTATTGGGAGGTATCTCAAGGGGTCAAATGAAAGAAGTTGATAAAGGAAAATGGAAATTGACTCGATATTCGTTCCATCTTCTAGGGCTGACTTGGGATTGAATCCAAAACCAAAGGAATTGGAGGAATCGAAGCAAAGCGCGAAATCCCAAAAAGGGAAAAACATTGCCAAAGTCAACTCCAGTTGGAAAGCCAGGATTAGAAGCAGTTCCAACACCAGATTTGGGTCAACAAGACAAGCCAAGACTCGGATGTTGTCTCAGATTCATTCTGTAGATGACTCAAATCCTTTTGAAAAACAGGCGTTTGTGACTGAATAGGTGAGAGATACCTTCTGACATTCCACGGGCTTGCTTTCAGGCTAAGATCTTGTATAACCGATTTGATGAATCAAAGAAGTTTCCCAGAGGTTGGTGAGACCTCGCACAAGAGAAATGCCTTATATAAATTAGAAGAGAGGGTGAACTATATAGGGTCAAGTACCGTAGATCTGACCCTTTCTAAAGGGTGAGGAGGCAAAAAATGTCTGATTCTTATATATTTATATATATATTACAAGTCGGATCATACAGACTCTAGAGATAGAGTCTGGTTCATCTGATTAGTATGAATCTCAGAGCTAGGAAAGACAGTATAGCCATATTGAGAAGCCCCATCGGAGGATAGAACTAGAGTACAGATCGGGATAGCCGGGCTTGAGGCATAAGTCAATCTACAGGGAGTTCTCATTACAGGGGAGGTGATACCTAGATAGAGAAGAGGAAGAGGACTCACTCAATTTATATTTATGTCTGGCCCCAGCTTTCAGAATGATTTGGGATCATTCACAGGGGACTTGTTAATAGAGAGTTCCTTTGGTTCGTGTTTTGATTGACCCTTGAGCACGAACTCGGTTCAGAGGAAGACAAGAAAGCCAAAGGTTCCCGGTATAGAGGCAGTGGGGCTCTTCGAGCCGGAGTGCCCGAGTAGCTGGGGAGAAAACTCCTAGGATAACAGTTATCCTATCATTTTGCGAGATCAAGGACTTTCTCATAAAATTAAATCAAATACTGACCCTATTCGGGTCATATATTTGAACCTCACCCTTTATGAAGGGTCAGATCTATGAGAACTCGGCTACTGAACCCTATTCGGTTTCTAAAGGGTCAGATCAAAAAGAACCTCAGACATCAATTCTGGTAAGAAAGAGCTAGATTCGAGAGCAGCTGATTCTGATTCAATTGCTGTGAAAAGAGCTCCGATATTACTTTACCTATTATATTATCTAAGGGTATGAAACGGTCCACTATTAGAAGAGTACCTGTTTAAAACACTACTATAGACTCTTTCTTATAACCTTCCTGTAACCAAACCTACTACTCGAACTAGTACCATTTCTAGTACCAGCACAGGGAAAACCTGCACCTTAAACTAGTTCCTATTATCTGTGTCTACTCTAATATCCCGTTACTGTACGGGAGAGGAAGCGAGAAAGGTACTCTTCTAATAGTAATAGTGGGGCAGGTTTTTCCAATTCTCCAGTCGAAATGCAAAGACTTACTTGACTACACCCACTGCCCTCAGTCTCTAAGTTATGCTATGAGAATCTATTCCCACCACCACCCTAGGTTTGCAATCTGTGTAGTATAGGGTGGTGGGCTGGGAGGGATGTATGTGGAGGTCAGAACGGTAGGGAGGGCCGGACAGAGGGGCTGGAAGAGAAGCAAGGGTCCGAAGGAGGAAAGGAGAAAACGTGATCAAAGGCCTCAAAATGCGCTGCGAACGCCTAAAGGCATTAAACACGCTTTTCTTTTCCCTCGCTTTAAAGAAGCCGTTGCGCCCCTTTGATTTATCTCTACCTGACCTACCCCTGACTATACAAGCCTCTGTTAGGTCTCATCCTAAATATTGTGAAATGGCGAGCTTAGTGTAGTAAAGGCACTAAAGAGAAAGATGAGGAGAACTACCTTGTTTATTCCACAAAATAGGGTACTTTATGCTCACCTCTCATTTTGAGCTTGATCTTTGTCTTATTATAGAATATTTGGACAACCTATAAGCATACGACACACCCTCATTTACGTAGCTTCCACCAATAAAGAAAGAAGGATGAACCAGCCCCTCTGTCCCTTGGTCTGACGGGGTCAACAAATGCGCTAATAAAACGACTTGATGAGGTGGGTCACGGTCAGCACAAGCTGAGTGGGAACAAACACAACGGGTGTCCAGACAGTTGACATTGCAGCAGAAACTGTAACGAATGATCAACCCTGGTCCATTCCTGGGATACATGTATCTGACTATCTAGGTTGGAGGACCTCTTATAATATATACCTTGTCTGACCAGACCTTGGAGGACCTGGCGCTCCAGGCTACTATATATTATAAGTCGGTATAATCTAGATAGTAGAGATTGAAAACTTGGGTTTAGGGGAAGCAGAATGCTACTAAATAAGGGGCTTCGCTCTTGTAGTGTTGTTGCTAGAGGTTTCACTCTCTCTGTCGTGTTGTCTCTGTTGTGCTAGTTTCAGGTCACCTTTCCTCCATCCAGGTTAATGAATCCATCCTTCTTGCAGTGTTTGAGGGTGGGAGTGCCCAAGTACTATTCTAATAGTGAGGGTCAACTATTAGACTACTATTCTAATAATAGGGTGTCCCGCTTGGAGAAATAGAGCGACTAGAGTTCACAGAAGGAATAGGGGTTGTGGATGAAGTTGCTAATAAAGCATGTCCTAATTGTATTTGGTATGGGGTTTGCTCCCAACGGGCTCGAAGAGGAATATCTTTGACTATAGGGCCAGACCTCTAATTTCATATATTAGTATGATGTTATTAAGTAGCGGTCAGTCAACCATCTCTCGAAACGGGAACAATCAAAGAGGCAGGCTCAGTTCCATTCACTTGCGGCCCATAAGAGAGTTGGGGAAGAAGACTGATAGGGATAAGGAACTCTGAGCTATTAGTTCGATTGAGAGTCTCGGGAAAAGAGGAGAGAGCAAGAAGGCGAAAAGTGAAAGTCGAAGCTTGAAGCAGGGTCGTTGAAAGAGTCCGTAGTTTCTAAAGTCAGTGGTGAATCCCTAAGGGAGAATCCCAGAAGTGGCGAACTAGAATGATTGGGCCAAATAGGCAGTCAAAGGTTGAAAGAAGGGTTTGAATGCACCACTGTCAACTCTTTGGGCGCCTGATGGAACAGACAGAAGCAGCAGGAGATGCCAATGTGATTCTGGTTGCCTTATCTAAGGAAGGGAGAAAGCACTCTAGTTATCGAATTATTATATTCATTTGTAAAGGGGGATCGGGGCCCACTATTAGAAGAGTACTGAAGCTTGGTGGGTCCCGCTCGAGGAAGGAGGCTATTATATTCTAATAGTTGACGCTTTCCAGGGCGTTCAAGACTCGGAGGCTCTCTATCTGCCTGTCCCTAATGAAAGGATAGTCCAGACCCCCATTCATGGATATCACCACCAATGGATCCCGCTAGTTCCTCCTAATCTAAAAAGACCAATTTCTCATAAGGAGGAGAGATCCCTATACTTTGAAGGGGGGTCTAATCCATTTAAAGTGAACTAAATATGAATGAAAATCAGGAATGGAATCGTTTGGAGCTACTATCTATATTATATCGAATCTCGGCACGTCAAGTAAAGGTACGAAAGGTCCATACTGGCTTGAGAGAGTCAAGGCGTAGACGAAAAGTTTTGCAGTGAAGGGAGTTGAACAGGCCGAAGATGATGCATAGAAGCATTCATCCTTCGTCAATTTTTCCTCAACAGTAGTAAACCTACTCATCATACCTTATATAAGACTCTTTGGATGAGAGAAGGGCGGGACGAAAAGAGTGTACCAGGTCTCAATGCTGCATTTTAGATTTCCTGAGATTCAGTAAGCGTACAAATACTATCAAAAGTCATCCTAACGTACTGACTATCTTTGGGATAACTGTCAAGGATCTAGGAAATAAGGAATCTGTTCTAGAGTGATCTACGACCACCCTGAAGTAATGGAACAAAATGAGGCATAAGTCCAGAAGCTTAGGAGTGTGGGCTTCATACGTGAAGATCGGTATAATATAGATAGTGGACTAAGTGCATACTAAAATAGTAAATGTGTTGTACCAGTGACTAATAAAAATGGCCAAATCCGTGTGTGTGTCAATTTCTGTGATTTGAATGAGCGATGTTCAAAGGAAGATTTTCTTTACTCTTCCTATCCCATAGATCCAAATTGACTACACATACGGCCATGAGGTGAAAAAAAAAGAAGATGTTTCCCCCTTTTCGCACACCCTTAGGCGTTTCTTGTTATACCGTAATGCCGTTTGGTTTCAAAAAAGCAGGTGCTACATATCAATGGGCCATGATGGTTTGACCATGTTTAAGGATATGCTGCATAAACCCGTTGAATGCTATTTCAATGACCTCGTGGTTCAAAGTCAATGTAAACTTCAATGATTTGTGTCGAGTCTTTCGTAGACTCTTTTTCAGGATGAACCCATTGAAGCGTGACTTCGGGGTGAAATCGGGCAAATTCCTAGGCTTCATAGTCAGGAAAGACGGGATAAAGTAGTTGCATTCTGAGGTGCATGCATATAGAGGTGCATATCCTTACTAATAGCCTGTAGATCCCGTTCAACCCACGGAATAAGTAGAGGAGGCCGTCCATGCAACCCTTTATCTTAATCAGGCTTTACCTCAAAAAGCTTCTACCGGATCAACTGATTAAGGTGAATCCCCTGCGTGCTTCCCTCTATTACTAGTGCTGCAGGTACAGAAGGTATGCCGCTGACTAGGAACTTCTTATGTATATGCAATTGGTTGTGCTCCTGCTGGTAGGGATGTCGGGGGATTGGTAAACTAAATCCTTCACTAGCCTTGTCGACGATTTTTCACTGAAACAGCACCTCGAACAATATGATATCTCACACCAGGTAAATCTTTCACCCTTCCTCCACTTACTAAAACTACACAATGTTCTTGTAGATTATAGTGAAAGGTATATAAGCAGTGATTTCATATCTAGAGGTGAATCGTGCTCTAGCAACTGAACGCAGGGTACAACTGGGCGGCGAAGTCAAAATTCCTTTATGATACGAGATTGCAGTTGGTAATGTTGTCCATTGTAGTGGTGGGTCCCCCGATGTAGGCAGGATCAGCTAAAGCAGCTAACTCTTCGGATCGGCGGGACCACTCATAAAGGATAAGAAATGATAGAACCACGTATCTAAGATAAGAAAAGGAAATGGAGTGACAAGAAAGATAGTTCACTTCTAATATAATAAGAGTTCGGCTCTAGAAACATCCCAACTAGCACCCGTGAGAACCTTCAACAATCGACGTATTTACTGGGGAGAAAGAGGTGTGGCACCTAAAAGACTGGCAAGGGGAATCCAATTAGAACGTACAGAGTGATGACTCCCTCCCAGGCTCCACGGCCCATATCCGATAGCTATGGAATGCTCTTCACTTATTCTCCACTGACTGACTGCTGCCTCGCCTCACATCCCTGCAAATAACCGATAGCCAGATCGTCTCCTTCCTAACCGGGCGGGACGCATCTCACACTCATGTTGGCCCCACTATTAGAACCTCTGACCCCTAAAAAAGCTAATAGAGCGGGTTTTCACTCTTTGGAACCCTTTTTCACTCGCTGATCCGAGTCACTATTAGAAGAGTATTGACCATGGCATGGGTGGGGGAATGTGTAACCAACTAGTTGTACCCAGTCGGATGGTGAATCAATGTATCTACTTCGGTCCTCGATGGAGTAGGTATGACCAGATATCCATGTGGATGAAACAACAGTGCAAACTCATATTCAACCTCTCATCAATTCGAAGTCGACGGTGGTTCTTTAAACTAATTCGCATTTCATCTTCTCTTGCGGAGCGAAGATGATGTGATGGATATGTGGGGTGAAAGGTGATAACATCCTGGGCTAGCCAGCACCAATCGTCGAACTGGCAGGTCCCATTCCTCTACTTTTCATACTACTATAATATACGACATTTCCTACTCGATGGCTTGGATTGTTGATTTAGGGTCTACTTACCTCTAAGTCCACAGACATGATATGCTAAATACTAGTCCTTTACACGTTCTTCTGTCTCTGAGAAAGTTAGACTTGTAGATGGCCTTCCTCCCGGGGGTAGGAACTGGAAAAGGCTCTCCTTCTTATTGATAGCATTGGTCTCGCATCTTCCCTTGTGTGTACTTGAATCTTGTAAAAAGAATACGTGTTTAGTTAGAAAATCGGTCTCTTTTAGAACATAAACAGTCACTTCCACACTCTCTCCTCGACCCTGCAGCTTTTCTCTCGCAGTAGCTCTACCTCTCCTTGACCTTGCTCTTTCTCTAGGTTTGTATCTCCCATATTCACACTTCCTACTTTCCGGTTTCCCAATGTCTCTTTCCCCATTTTCCTACGAGTTCAGAAAGCGGAATCAGTCTCTTCTATCTGGCTGGCTCTTCAATGTGCACCATTCTCCGAAGAACTCTATGCAGCCTCCAGTCGTCGGTTGGTCATTCTCGAACCCCTCCTTTGAAAAGTTAAGCAGGTCCTCTTCGCGAGCTAGACTCCACTCTACTCCTATTAGAGGGCTCGAACATTAGCAGTCTAAAACTCTCGAGGTAATTATCCCCTCCCTTAGCTTAGTCTATATGGGCTCTCTCTATTCTGTCTGTTACTGGCTGTCATGGATCGGTTGACTCATCCTACCTCTCCCCTTCCTTATTCACTCTTGAACTATAGGAATGCTAGACTGGATCAGGAACATGATATACCCGAGGGTCTCCCTTAAAATCCCAGATCCTGAAATACATCACTTCTAACTATTCGCTCTAGTTTTCATGGGCTGATACTACACCATTTCCGGCTTTGGCTAAGTAGAAAGAAGGAAATGCATGAAAAAATCCTTCCAGACCCCATGCAGACAGCATCCCTCATGAAAAGGATAAGTAAGGTGGGACAACCAGATCAATATCTCCCCAGCTTCAACCTCTTTGACCCCTCCTCCTGAAAACTACAATCAAGATTCACTTTTATGTAGAAATCAGGTCATCTAACTCCTTTCTCGGTATAATCCCACAGCTTGAAGAGAGTGATTTTGGAAGTCACAAGTAAACTGACCATGTAGTAGCTCACCTAGAAAGTTCAAGTGGGAAACTACAGGGTAGCTTTTCTTTCATAATATCTATCTAGTTGCTCTTGGGTGGTTAAGGAATTATGAAAGACTCCGTGGTTGCTGACTTTGCCAAGACGGCAGCGGGAAGAAGCAAGAATAATCCTCTTCTCCATCAGTGAACTGCCACACTATTAGAAGAGTACGGGCCATTCTATACTCTACTCTAATAGTCTCCAAAGACTGCTATCATCTCTATCACTATATATGAGTACCCGTTTTCCTGCCACACTATTAGAAGAGTACTGGTCTCTACGTTCAAGGTCTATCTCTCAACTCTTTCCTGCCAAGCCGCTTGATGAATGTAATGCAATTGTAGATGGGTACTCTTATATATAGTGATAGATATGATACCAAGTTTCAAGGGCAGAATGCGTCTCAGTTGAACGGGAGTCAACCTTCTGATTTCATAGAACAGAACCTCTCTCCGTGAGATATTTCATTGTGGAAGGTCATGGTTTAGAAACCAAAAAGTAAAAGCTCCTCAATAGTATGTAAACAACCTAACCATTTCTATTAGAAGGCAGCGTGAGAAGCTAAGAAAATAGGGCCTGTGGTAAGCTTGTCTTAACGATAGAGTGATATCTCGGTATAATCTAGCCAGGTACTCTTCTATATAGTCTATAGGTGGACCACTATAGGCACCAAAAAAGGTGCCTATAGTGGTGACTATAGTGGTCCGACTATATTATACCGATTGGACTCCATCTGAGCAGCGGTTCTGCCAGTGAGTTCTTTATCCTTATCAGTATACGGAAACGGCTCATGAATACATCACCATGGTGAGGTTCGGCTTTTTGGGGGGCAAGAAAGAGACTGGTAGGGATAAGGTTCTATGAGATCTGACACCTTAGGGTCAGGTTCTAAAAGATCTGACACCTTGGGGTCAGGTTCTAAAATATCTGACCCTTTATCAACCGAATAGGGTTCAGTATCCGAGTTCTAAACCCTTGATATAATATATCAGTAGCACCTTTCTAACGCTTAGATATCAAGTAGCCGAGAAAAGAATAGGTTTTTATTCCAGCTATATCCAATTACTGACCCCCCTAAGCCCCTTTCCTTTGGGGAACTGATGAAACAAAACAGCGCTCCGCCCCTGACTCGTATGCCCCTTTAGGTTTAGGAAGGAGAATTTCATTACCTATATCAAGCCAGAGGCTAATGGAGGGTCATAGATTACCAGTACTCTTTTTAGGAAGTAATGACCGACTTCGGAGCTCATCTGGGATCGGACTATTATATTCTAATAGTTGACGCTAGGAATGGGGAAGCTCAAAGCAGCACAGAAGAAATATGGCTATAGAATTGACACAGAATTGTCTTCACTGGTTATGACCCTGGTCGAATTCAATGATTGAAAATCTGCCCAAGAAACTCAGCAAGAAAATGGATCAGCAGCCTCGGAGCAGATCGAAGGCTATCAATTTGATGGCCAGTTTAGTGTAACAACAGAGAGCCTTGAAAGCATCTCACGTGAGGGACCCTAATGTTTCTCAAATTGACTAGCTAGAGGATCGAGAATGGGGTCTAGTAAGACAGGTACTCTATCTATATAGTAAATTACACTATATATAAGAGTACCTGAGACTAGCCTGAGGTCGTGCTAACAAATTGAGCAAGCTACCTTGAGCTGATTGGAATGGTGGACTTCGACACTATATAGACAGAGTACCTGGTTTTGTCCATTCGATTGGCTAGTCCGGATTTCCCCCTTTCTCTTAGTTTGTGTGTTAACCGCCCTTCGATTCCCCCAATTCGTAATAGGGGCATCCCACTAGATAAAGCAAGTGCGTGTATTGACTTGGCTTCCCCTGCCCCCAGTTTGTGGTTTGGGAGTCAATGAAGACTCAGACCGAGAAGATGGAACGAATATCCCCACTATTAGAAAATAATAGTGTCATTTCATTTCTCTGTATCAAAAGAGAGACTTTGGCACACTGAACTCATCCCTCCTTATGGGTTCGATAAAAGGTCTGAAAACGGGTACAACAACCACCTTCAATCCCTGGCGAATCCGGATGAACATCAGTGTTCTTCCACCCTTTGGCATCATAGCAAGACCACCCATTAATAGTGTTTGAGTCGGTATAATATAGGTAGTAGACGTTCATTGGCCTTCCATCCTGACCCCCAACACCATTTACATTCCAGTGCCCAGCATTGACTCATTGGTGACTCGATTGGTATTTCAATGTAGCCAACAACCTGGTATTCTAGCATATAAAGTCCAGCCCATCCGCCAAAAAACCCCAACCCCACCAATTCAAAGTCGTACCTTCTCACCTTCCATTCTCAAGTACTCTACTCTAATAGTCACCACCAACTCCATTCCAATAGATCCATTGTTGCCACCACCCATTGATCCATCGATGCCGTAGTTGCCCCCCCCCCCTCATACCGCTTGTTCGTTCGGCAGCAAGAAGTACTACTGTTGATTTGATTGGTATTGGACCAGTACTCTACTCTATAGTATAGGATAGGCCACTCGACCCCAAGGATGAACTCAAGCCAGGATTAACCCCCACTCGACGAACTACCCCATTCGCTCTTTGGAAAAGGAAGGAATCGGCAGTCTTGTTTCCAGAACGAACAATAAAAAGGCAGCGCAGGAGGAAAGGGCAACATTCGACCAGATGGGACGGTTCATCGGTTCATGTATTGTTGTACCAGAGCGGCTCATGCTACCTGGTTGATGCGATGTATTCCACTAGTTGACGGAAGAAGTGAGTAATGGGAGATCGATCGTTCCAGCCAGTAATGAGAAAGGACCCAGTGCGACAGGTAGCTTTTGAAGACACAGTGAACCCAGGGAAATGAGGAACGAGAGAAAAACAGAGGTCATACGGGCATCCCAATTCCAATAGGAGCCATGCCATTTCAAAACCAACCCCCGAAACCAACCAATAACTAGTACCAACCCCTTAGACCAAGCAACCAAAGCAGTACCGAACCGAGCTGATAGCAGAACCAAAGGATGTTTTCTAACCACCAATAAAAAAATCGAAGAGGCAGTCGCGCAATAGACCCCCAGGCTTATCCGAGCAGTGGGAACATGAACATACGGAAGACGAGCAATTTCACCTTGTTGAAGATCGAGTGGTGCACCCAACAACCCAGTCATGAGACAGGTAGGAGTTTTGATGAGTACTAGAGCAAGCAATGTGGTGACGCTCGAGGCCGAAGGTGACATCACATAGGCAGGTCGGAACGATTGGTGAATGATCATTGGTAGCTAGGAAAAACGTACTGGTCTAGGAAGGTACAGGATGGATTGACTAGGTTTTGTGGTTCATTGGATATCACTATTAGAATAGTACTAAAATCGCGACGTCTTTCGACTATTTCGATTGCCACCGGTCTACTTGACTTCTTGGTCCCCAGGTTTTTGGAAGACCGACTACTCTTAAGCATAGCTAGTTGAGTTCTTCGTTCCCTTGGATAAAATATGTTGACCGCCACCATGAATTTTAGTTGGTCCCACATGCTATCCTAAATCAATCCCACTACAAAGTAATAGAGGATGGAGCAAGCTCGGTCCTCAAGTACGTATTGAAACAGCTCTTATTCTTTCCATTTCCAATGATAAAAAGGACTATACAAACTATGCCTAGAAAAAAGAGTCATTCATTCCAGCAAGCGAGCGAGTGAGACTTACGTGGGTATACTGAAGACAAACCAATTCAT
The DNA here is from genome assembly GCA_963277665.1 of Viscum album. NCBI lineage: Eukaryota > Viridiplantae > Streptophyta > Magnoliopsida > Santalales > Viscaceae > Viscum > Viscum album. Next base: position 840,898,617 of record OY728137.1, on the reverse strand, counting down.
TTTGTATAGAAATACTCATACTAGTTTACCTATATGCTACACACATGCAATTCCGGACTAGTTCGACTTAAGCCATTCCGTATCCGCTCTACAAAGTTCAGAAAGATAAAGGTTCTAAACCCTTGATATAATATATCAGTAGCACCTTTCCCAACCTGAAGTATCCGAGTTCAAAGATCTGACCCTTTCTAAAGGGTCGGGATTGAGAAAGAAGCAAAGCGCAGCTGGAGCTGAATCAATTATAGGAGGTGTAGGGTAGGCTCTTTGGATAGATTGAATGGCTTAAGCCGATGAACCAGCTTCTACCACTGACGATCTAATTTGGACTATGCCTAACTAGAGTTGAAGAATAAAATCACTGCTCGGCATCTTTTGAAAGGGAATCCTATATCTGGTAAGAAAGGGCGAGTCGTCTACTCGAAGTGGAGAAGCAAGAGCTCACTCAACCCATAGGAACAGGGAGGTTCCAAACTGCTCTTAGTTTGAGCGGACAATATGCTATGAGACCGGGTCAAACTGACCTTTAGGTTAGGGATTGGAGTTGCAAACTGCTCGACCGGTTGGGTAGGGAGGTCTTCCCACTTCCTCTTCCCATTCATGAAAGGGTACTAAGAAGAACTGAGGAAAGGAGCGGACAGGTACTCTTCTATATAGTCCTTCTCTTGAAAACAAACTGATTAAGGTGAGCCCATCTACAGGGATAGGAGAAAGAGAAGATCTCGACTAGGATTCTGAGGAGCGGATATTTTCTAAGCCAGGAAGATGCCTCTACTGAAGTAGCAAGTATTGGGGTTTCAAACTGAGATTTGACTTTCTAGTAAAAAGGGGTTTACCTGAAAGCTGGTACTGATATATATTGCCTGTAGAAAACGGGATTGATTCCACTTCCTTGTTGTTAAGTGCGTCCCTATTATCTCTTTCCGATTCCGAACTCCAGGAGGAGCCGACTAAAGCTAAAAGCAGATTTGGAGCTTGGCAATGCAGTTTATCTTCTTGCAGCTGAGAGAGATGCTGTCCTGGTACTGATATATATTGGAAGCTGATTCCCCCGTATTGGACAGAAATAACCTTCTATAATGAAGATTCGGATCTATCTATATTATACTGACTAGTCGAGTAAGAGAACTGAAAGTTTCAAGCCAGTCAAGTCCGATAGTGTGTCAGTTAAGACTCAAAGCCACGAACTAGCCTCTTTTCTCGACTACTTGATATCTAAGGGTTAGAAAGGGTCAGATCTTTGAACCTAACCCTATTCGGGTCAGATCTTTTAGAACATTACCATAAGGTTGAAGTACCGAGACAGGGGGGTACAGTGAGGTGCTCGAGGCCAACCACCAACGGACAAATGGCCTTCCAACTGGTGAAACCCAAACACTTGATTCCGGACCCCACCTGGTACTTATATATATTAAGGCCTTTGCCTACTATATCACAAATCACAAATCACAAATCACAAAGTGGTACGATTGATGCCATATCATGACAATATATATAAGTATCAGGGAATTTGGAGATGGGAATAGCCAAACAACTCGACTTCGGTACTTGAACGACGACCTGCACCCTACTATATAGAGTCAGGAGCAGTTCGATAAACACGTGGACCATGCCTCAGTACTCTACTCTAATAGTGGCGAATCACATACTAGATAGAAGATCTCTGGTGAGGAGTGGGGGTTTGGATTTCGGTATAATATAGGTAGTAGACTTGAATTCTTGGACACTGTTTGTGGTATTGGGAATGAATGAAATAGGGCTGGTGCTACCTTAGCCGGGCGGACTCCCCGCTTATCTGTTCCAAGAAATTGTGATGCCACCATGTATCCATTGTCGCCTTTTGGAAGGTGGTCCAATAGAAAAGCAGTAGGTAGTGGTGTTGTGATTGAGATGGTAATTGGGGGTTGTGGTTTGGAGTGGGTGGATCCTCAGTACTCTTCTAATAGTGTGAAGGCCTTCAACTGCCAGGGTCGTGACATCCACCCTGTGGTCAGACCCGGGAATGGATATATAGTATGTCGAGAGTACTAGGCATAACCAGATGAATTGTGTCCAATAGGCGAAGAGATGAGGAGCTTCAACCAATTAGCTTCCTTATGACCTATCCTTTCGAGGCCAGGTATTGAGTTTGTACTCGGCAAGGGCTAAGGTCTCGCTGGTTTCAATATCCTATTCCTCGAGAAAGATCAGATCAAGCAGAGGGGCTTCCCTAGTCGAATAATGGGACCTCTCAATAGAAGTAAGAGAAAGTGCTCTTTGTCCACGACCGCTTTAGTACAGAAATGCTTGTGTAAGAAAATAGGTGGTTCTTGTATTAGTACAATAATGGCTTCTCTCCCCGAGTGCATTAACAAGAGAAGGAGCAGCTGCACATCTTAGTCCACACCTAATTGTGTCAGAAAGGTTTTTATTCCTCCCTCAACAGGGATAAAAACATCTTCTTGTGTGGTTTGTAGTTGAAAATGGAATAATGGGTATTTCACTTTCCATTTCAGAAAGCCTATACTTATCCTTCCACTTTGACCCAGCAGTCTCAGGGATTAGATTCGCGCCTATCACTTCAATGAAAGCTAGCCACGATTCGCTTACTTAAGAATAATCAGTTCAGTTCACATCAGCATCTTTCCTCGGCTATGACACATCGATCCCGGAAAGAAAGACCTAATATTATTAGCTATGAAACACAGACCTTGTCTGATTTTGGGCATAAAAGGGCGCTTTCTTCCTCTGATCACTATCCCTTTGACTCCTCTCGTCTCGCTTCCCAGAGTCCCCTATTACGTAACGGCCTTCCCTAAACCTGTTTAGAAAGGGACTTGGCGAACGAGCTCTTCCCGCGCTTTTGGAAGACCTTATTGGGACCGAACCAACCAACCGAAGGAGACAGACTATAAGGCTCAGATCCCTTCGTTTAAGAAAGATCTTTTGCCTATACGCTCTCATCTCTCCCTATTACACCTGCTCTCTAAAACCAGCAACAGAAACAAATGTCTCTTTCCTATCTGGTTCGTGCACGTTCGAGCCATTCGATAGCTTCGCTTCGCTCTCCTCTTTCTTTCTTTGTTCTGGCCACTTGCCTACCCTTCTATACTCCTTCCTTTATGTGGATCCGCTTCAACCGCCCGACCAACTGTTCATTTTGTCTTTACCTCATTTGCTGGGGAGTTTCGAGCTCTGTCCCTATCTGAAGCACAGGGATACCCTGTCGGTTGATACTGAATAAGATCAACAGGTTCCTAGACAAAGTGCATCCGCCGAAACAGCAACAAGAGGCGAAGCATCGGGTCCTGGATAAGATGCAGTAGAGAACAACACTGCAAAGAAGCACGCAAGCTACTTTTCTTTCCATCAGATAGGCAAAGATTGATTTCAAGTATACCGCGATGAGAAAGCAATACAATATAGGCCAGCCGGAAACAGAACAAATGCTGCTGCTTCTAAGTTCGCATGACTTCGCTCTCGTTGTGCGTGGATGTTAGGAAGAAAAAAGGGGGAATAGATAATGGGTACATGACTCGTGAACCTCCCTTTGTTGCTAGGACAGGGCTCCGCCCAAAGAGAGCAGCAATCGGTTTAGTTAGCCAGGACTACCAGAAGAAAAAGATCAACCATAGAATGAGCACTCACTAGCTCTATAGATAGAAAGTAATGAATCTACACGGTAAAGTGAATCCAAAGGTTAGCGGTCCCACTCTCAGTCACCTTAGAGTAAGCGCGTAGATTGATCTCATTACCATAAACAGAAAGAGGAGAGAGATGTCACTACTACTTCCACAAAGCCTGCCGTCCCAGAATCATCTCAATTAGAAAAGGGGACTTTACAGTGAATGATTTCAATGCTTCCTTAAGAGACACCCCGAAAACGCGAAAGGATACAGACGAGGCTACCTTCAAATCATCAGTTTCACACAAAAACCACGATGAAAGGGGAAAGGAGCACTAAAAAAGTACAAAATGAAACTGGTCAACGATGGCTGCTCCCCTCTATATGGGGGCCGGCTGCTCTTCCAATGATGGCTGCTTAAACAGGCTTAGAAGGGCATCCAATTTCTACGTCGATACACCCCGACCACGTGTAGGGAGGATTTCCAGCAATAGAGGCCATAATCCATTCCAGGTTTATTCATAACATCGCGGGTCCGAAGTTTCTACCTTGAAATACTAAACAAAGGAGCTTTAGCCACTCTATCTTCTCTCCTAATTACTGTCTAAGTCTAGATCCTAGCTAGCGCATACTTGCATCTATTATTACAGAGAGGGCTTGATGAACACCACCTCCTGGTTAGTGATGGGGCACACGCTTTCTTTTTTGACGTATCAGATCAGGTACTCTTCTATCACTATATATAAGAGTACCGTAGAATTAGAATAGTCTATGCCCGAAGTCCATATTTATGCAAGTATCTTCACTTCCCACCCTATACATTTCATGATAACCGAACCCGCTTCAAGGTTGTAAAGTCTTTATTTTATGCATATTCTTTCATAATATAAGGACCAAATCTCCACGGAGAAATCCTTTGTTGGAAGGCTTGATGACTCATGATTTACACCTCTCTCCGCCGCTTCTTAGCAGTTGACTGTGAGATTAGCACTTTCTTCATTACTAAATAGTTCTCTTTTCCGCACGAGCTAGTTCAACTCTTCTAGGAGATTAATACCAGCTTGTAATCCCCTTTGTCAGCTACACTAAGACTTCGGGTCATCATGCACTGACACAATCATTATCTGAGAGCCTATGATCATCCAAAAGCAGTACCTGGTCCTAATAAGAAAAATCCACACTTGCTGGATTCGACTTCTTGTGTACAAGTAGAGCATCAACAATCCTTTTCGTTTACAAGTATAAACTAATTGAAATTCTTCTACACGTCCATTCTTCTAGGAGAGTCATACCAGTCTTTTTGCCTTACCCGGCCTTCCAATCCCACTATTAGAAGAGTACTGACGGTCTAGTCCACGTGTGTACAGAGGAATTTGTCTAGCCCATTACCTGAAAAGACGACTACCTATCAATCATATTGGCCCAATTCCAGATCAATAGAATAGAAGGTATCATATTCACTAAATTCCTAAGGGGATTGACTAATAGCCTCTTCATATTGTGCGATTTTCTACTGATTGCTTGTATCAAGAAGGACGTCCACATGAGAGTTGTACCCAGCAAGTGTTCTCCCTTCACTATCGGACCTTCTTCTGACTGATTTGTTAGCGCCTACGAGCAGAAAACAGGTACTCTTATATATAGTCATTCCTATTTCATGAAAATACTGGAGCCACCTAAAAATGCCCGACGGTCATTCACGATTATCTGCATTTTAGTAAGTGTATGCAAGAGACGCAGTCTTAGTATTAGGAATAGCGAGTTCTCCCTCCTATCCGCAGAAGTGAATGAAACTGAACCCTTTGTTACTCCTTTTTGTGTGACTGACCAACCTACTGAATCTCGAATTTCATACCAATTAGAGTAGAGTACTGAAGGTGTGGAACTTTCTTTTCTTTGGGCATCTGTGAACGTCACCGCCTGTTACAGTATATGGTCTTGGAGAAATATCAGTACTCTACTCTAATAGGTTGGTCTTGGGAATATCGAAGACAATCTATCATCGGGATTAATACAATAGCCAAAATTGTCAAAGAAGATTGAATGGGACAAGGTTGAGAATCCATAGTTCACATAGTTCACCGAGGTTCGGAGCGGTGCCGTAGCCTTTCGGTATAATATAGGTAGTATTAACCTAAGGATTGGAATGATTTTGGGACCTTAGATGCTTGATCCTATTGGATCGTGTGATTTATTTGTAATGTTTCTATTTATTCTAATAATTTGGAGAATTTTTTCATGGTGGTGCAGGGTTCCAAGGAAAAGGAACTTGTTCATCTCCTGACCGGTCAGATCTTTGAACCTTACCCTTTAGAACCCTTAGATATAAGTAGCAGATACTGATATATTAATATTATATATAAGGGTTTAGAACTCGGCTACTAAACCCTATTCGGTCCCTAAAGGGCTGCTACTGAATCTATAAGGGTTTAGAAATCGGCTACTGAACCCTATTCGGTAAGGTGTCAGATCTTTTAGAACCTTCGGAGCCCGTAGTGTCATTGTGGAAGGGGGGTTCAGTATACCACAGCTGTAGGTGTTCTATGATTCAACTCCGAAGAACGATTGGAATCTGGTATTGAGTTGAGAGCAAATGGGTGGATGTGATTCATAAAGAGTCTATAACGGAGGTTGGGATGCGAGCAAGAAGTCAGTTGAGTTCCCGTATCCGTATTCAGAATCGTGGTTGGTGGGTGGATCTGTTGAACAAAGGTGTCATGTGGTTGGTTGTGATCGATAGTCATAGTAGTAGCAAAATGATAGAGTGTACTCGAGTGGCGATGTTGAACTGCGAACGAACAGCCTATGAAGCAATACGGTGCTTCGGATCTAAAAGGTGGACTACTGGATGGTCTGAAGGCAATATGCAGAGATGACCTGACCAATCGTAACCAACCGATCATGTGATGGACACCCCGAAAAGTTTTGAGTATCCTAGACCATTCAGCGATGGTGCTAGAATAGTGAAAATGGGGGTGCTACCCCACATTATCAATGAGTACCAAGCCTATGCTTTCCGCTGCCAATTGAGTATAGATGGCTCTCTGGAAGGTCAATTCAACTCAAGCTAAACTAGAAATGATATCTCCTGGCCCAATGTGCTGAAATGGCTTCTTGATTCGAAACCCATTCACCAATACGAGGTTTCTGACCTGCTGCCTTGCCTGCGGAATGGAACCACAAAACAGGAAATGAACTAGAAACACGTCCAATCTGGTTTCTTTCGTTCGATGCCATTGGATAGTCGTCGATTCACCTTTTCGCCGAAGGGGGGAATGGTAAAGGCATTTCAACTGGACCGCCAATGCCAATCGATCAGTCAGGTGTGTTTGTCGCGTGTAGTATTTGTGATCATTGATGTCCCATTTGTAGCTCGTTTGATATCTCGTTGTCCAGTTCTCTCTCTTCTTGTGCCGCAATCATGATAGTAGTTGGCATTGGAAGATGGTCAGTTCTCTGTTTCGAACATTCCCTGGCAGTTGATGACACCGTTTAAATCGTAGTGCAACCACCAATGAGTGCATTCAGTACTCTACTCTAATAGTCCATCTCCCACACCTCGAATGGAGCGAGTCGACCTACGGAATTTATCTTGAGTGGATGAACTCGAAGGCCCGTATGACACTATTAGAAGAGTACATGTGATGGTCTATTTATACTCGGTATAATATAGGTAGTAGGCCCAACACACAACTCTCGTTAGGGACCGTTTGGGGACTGCCACTATACACAGGATGCCAAGCGACTTCCTATGGAAATGTCATGGGTCAAAGGCGCACCACCTGGCAGCAACTTGAACTTGAACCCTTCGGCATATTGGTGACACTGGAATCGTAGCATTGTTGGCAGTTCGCATTCCATCCGCCATACACTCCGAACCGCATCACTCTCCCCTCTTTCACCTCCAGGCGGTTGGGGGACTCTTCGGACATGGGGATCGTATCACCCCCATCTCACGGATCGTTTCGGATCGCGCTACCCTTTCGACCCACCTGCACCCAACCATCAAGACAACCACTAATTGAGTGGAAAGAGGTACCCAATCAATAAGAGTAGTAGGGGTGCCACAATCAGTACTCTACTCTAATAGTGAATAGTTCGGACCATCTCCTGACCCTTTCTAAAGGGTTAGATCATTGAACCTGATCCTATTCGGATCAGATCTTTTAGAACCTCACCCTTTAGAAAGGGTCAGGAGCAGTATCAAAACTATTAGATATTAGAGTAGAGTACTGACTTTCTCTTTCGCGGGGTTTCGGACACAGGCCCTTATAAGAGGCCCTTATAACAGGTATTCATTTTATAAGGGCCTGTTATAAGGACCTGTTATAAGGGTCGTACCCACACCCGGATCAATAGGAAGAGGAGGGAGGACCTCGTTTTTCTATTTCTCACGTAGCGCTCAGAAGGAAGGGAAGAGAAGCTGCTCAGTACTCTACTCTAATAGTCATTACTCTACTCTAATAGTGAGGAGTCCGTCAATATATATAAGTAACAGCTGTTTTCATGAATCCCAATGGAAAGATTGCAGCTGGGTTGATCAGGGGGTAGGGTCTACTACCTCGAACATCATCTAGTTCAATCCTGTTTAGGAAGATCCCACTATTAGAGTAGAGTAATGACACTATTAGAAGAGTACTGAAAGAAGAATAGCTAGAAGGGAGGAATGTCCGATTGTGATAGAATAGTATCCTATCTACGAATGCTATGGGTCACTCGCGGTAGTATTTTCTTTTCCTGTGACCGAATCGACTGCGAACTCAGGGCCTTATATTATGAAAATATCAGTCAATTCACTCTTTTGTTTCATAGCTCTTGCTGAATCAGCCGAGAGGAGAAATATCTGAATCGACTCGTCCGAACCTGGTCTTGAAACAACATCGGATAGTGGATTGATCTCCAAAGCATACGTTGTGGCTACCTATGGTTGGGGGTAGATGGTTGGTTTGTAGGCATCCGAATAACCGAACGTGCCTTTCATCCTCAAGGGGCTATAGGGGCAGTTCATCTTGACTTTCTCCCATTTACATCGATCGTTGCTAGGTGGCCTGAGGTACTGATATATATTGTCGGTATAATATAGGTAGTAGAGTATGCCCCATTGAGCTACGTGATACCCCAACTATTCAATCTAATCTCGCTTTCATTCCACAGCTAAACCACCAATCCAAGTCACGCTACTAGTACCAGTTTCATTGGAACCACTAGGCAGCCACCATGGAACCCCGAGGCATGATGTCTCTACGTACACCTACCATCACCCTACTATATAGAGATAGAGTTCGGTATAATATAGTTTAAGTAGTAGAGGTATGTCCACCCGTCTCTACTACCTATATTATATCGAGAACTGACGGTGTGGAGTTGCTAGACGACTCTACTACCTATATTATACCGACTGCGGATTAGATCGTCAATGCCCGATGCGGAACGTCAGTGCATCCAATAGTGGGCATCTAGGTTCCTTATTCCAGTTATCAGGAGATGCCAAACGAGCAGCAGTTGAATGGATATCCTCCGGTGCAGCAGAAAAACAATATTGGGCCTCGACTACAAAACATGTCTGTTCCACTCTACTCGACTCTTTTTGATCGGATCACGCAACATCACCACATGGTTCCCAATAGCTGTTTCAGCATTCCTGGAACCCAAATCAAATCATCCCTACCGAGTTTCCAACATCGCATAAGAGCATACAGTCCCTCAATGCCACCAATATAGTCTATCATACAGTTCACGCGGGATTGACCCTGGGCTGAGACTATTAGAGTAGATCTGGGTACTTTTCCTATATAGTTTAGAGTAGAGTACTGACTATTAGAGTAGAGTACCGAGTCGTATCGCGTAACGAAACCTCTTCTAATAGCCGAATATATAGAATAAAGTACTGAGCTAATCAATAGTATACAGTTTGATGGTTGTCAACGAGTCGAATGACGTTTGAACCCCCATACTACCTGGCTCGATTCATGTGCCCCTTTGCTTGGAGTGTATTCCAGCGCTTCGGTATGCACTTCGAGGTCAAAATGTTGTCTGGACCTCTTATCGATAAAAGGCGATCGTAACAGTGTATATCTGACTCATTTTTCAGGCAATCCCAGTGGTACAGGAAAGGTGCTCGAGTTGAATAGCCCCACCAACCCAAATTGGTTGATAATGAACGGTTTCTCAAATGCTCTCATCACGATGCAGATCATTCGGACACCAATTTCAGACACCCCAGTACTCTTCACTTTTTTATTGATGACACCTGCCAAACCCCCCATAACAATTCCAATAGAGAACCCGTGCTTGAGTGGTCCCCGTACCACGCTTTCAGATATCGATTGATGAACCTCTACTCTATATAGTTGTCCAATTCCATGATCGATCCCACTGTTGCTGATCCGAACTTCGCCCTTGTTGTTCACCTGCGGCTACCCCCTGCCTACTGGTTTTTATTGGCATGACCCCATACCTACCCTTTTGAAACTGGACTGAATGTTTGGACAGGTTCCAAACGTACCTCTATATAGAAGAGTACCTGTTTCCTTGACTCTACAGTGCTGACTGGTGTGTGTCTAGGTTGTGCTTGCTTTGAGATCATGCTCCACTACTCAATCGTTACTTAAACCTTATGGTCATGTTTTCACCTTTCAAGATCATGACACACTATTAGAGTAGAGTTTGGGTACTCTTCCTATATATTTGGAACAACCTGGCTCAAAGACTTGTTTTAGTCACATCGGCAATATATATCAGTACCAGCCCCCATACTATTCTTGACTAGCTTCCCACTGCCACCGGTTGAAGTACCGACCCTTTCAACTCGGGCTGACGGCACCGTGGACCTTCCAATGTACCGCACGACTGCCAATCCATATCATGCCAGCCACCTCTTACGCCTATGCAGAGTCAATGTGATGGAAAAGTGACCTGAAAAAAAAATCTTGCCCACGCTCTTTCCACACCGCACTGTACCTCAACTTCTCAGAGTGTTTCAGCAGCCACTAGCTTTCATCTAGACATAAGCGATTCGTCATCAACCTTCTACTTGACCAGCTGATTCGTACAATATATATCAGTACCAGTACCTTCCCATGGTGTGCACAGACAGTATGGGGGCTGGTACTGATATATATCGGCGGTGGTGCTTGATCGCTGGCGTCACGTACCGCTTATCATGCTGACCGTCAATATATATCAGTACCAGTCCCACTTCCCTCCCATACCCAATAGTACATTTGTATACAAGTAGACGACATCACTGTAAACATCAGCCCCAGGCACTAGAGCAGGTACTGGAAGTGGCTCAGGAACTATTTCAGGTTCCGGTTCATTGCGGTCAATATATATCAGTACCAGTCACTAGGCAATTACCAAGCTCATGAATTGTGTATTCCCTGGTCGGTACTTCAACCTTATGGTACAGAAAATGTGACTTCCAACGATGACATTGTTCATTGATTTCAGCACTCGGTACTTCAACCTTATGGTCCCGTATCACCAATGTGCAGCCTCTTGCACTTCCTGCCGACTCATCCTAAACTTGTCGAGAGGGGCTGGTACTGATATATATTGGCACTTTTCTTTCAATGTTTGTGCTGCATATTCTAATCTTCTTGGAGGCCATCTGCTATCGCGATAGCAGTAGTGCATTTTTTTCACAGATTTTTCTCTCTCTTATTTTGCAGGGGTTGAAAGTCTTGAAGAAGTAGAAAAGAGTGGTATCCATGATCAACGCAGGAGATGGGGATTTGAGAGTCAGCATGACTCTGAGAAGATCTCTGATTGTGATCAATTGGGGCTCACTCGTAATAACGAATGACTTGCTTGACATCGGCTTGTGTTACTGAAATCTTGGATGATCTTATCAAGTTCACTAGTACTTATATATATTTTAATAATGTCTATTGCTCTGTCGTAATTGTTTTTGGTCACTCCAAAGCTTCCTTGGCAGAATCTGTACCCCCATCTACCGAACCACAGATGCCCGTACACAACCCCATGAAGCAACCTGAGTAGCATGCCCATGTGGACTTTTTCAACACATCCTCAACCTGAAAAATCTTACAAAAAGAAGTCATTTAGGAATTTTCATTACCGGGTCCGGATATTTGTGCAGATTCGATCCCAAAGATCCATGATTTCTCTACCGCAGAGATACCTAGACCCTCCTTCAATTCCATTAATACAGAGTAGATGACCAAACCCATTACAGTGAATCAACCGATGGGTTTGAAGATCAAAAACACCATCATCCAGAGGCTTATTTCACCCATCATCGACTGGAATTATCACAATGCCATAAACAAATTCAATAGCTGCTCCTAGCCCGATTCTCAGTAATCTACCCTAATAGTGGACCTCTTTCAGGTTTTCAATCGGGTACTCATTCCACAGCAAGGTTATTCCATTCATTCCATCAACATCTCAATCGATGGGACTTTCTTTCCTTCCTAAAGAAAGTGACCCAGAGCCGGTAGAAATGACCGACTTAAGATAGAGAGAGATCACCCCTAACAGAGTCCATTCTACGAATAGTCACACGGTCAAGCCCAGGTACTCTTCTAATATAGTGTGCCTAGAATGCTAGATCTCTGCTCTATAAAGACTATACAAGACGATCAGATGATCAGACGATGTTCTGATAATCATCTTCTTGTCTGATTGTCTGCTGAAGTTATTCCGTTTTCTCTTTTTCACTTTCTTTCCACCCACAATACAAGATTGAAACTGACCTTTGACATTCCGCACCTGTGATCCTCCTCACCAACCTTCTTTATGGAGGGTACCAACCGATCTCACGATGATGAGTCACCCACATACTTAAAAAAAGCATTTCAATACGAGAGCAACTAAATCAAGCTCAATTACAACTCACTCTGATCAAATAGCACTCAGGTATAGGATTTCAAGCGGAAAGGTAGCCCTGTTCGCTTCGTTACCCTTGTACGTGCAAATCTAGCTCATAGCAGCATTGTCGAGTTCAGTTACTTAGTACAGAGATTGGAACAACTTAGCGCGAGAAGTCCCATATGTTGTCTTAGCCTCGCCTCACCTATTTCCCTCATAACGAGATCAGAATGAGATAGAATTGGATCTAAAGTATTAGCTGCTACCACGTTCCCTCAGACGAAAAACAGGTACTCTTCTATATAGTCCTAGACCTGCTGCACCCGCAAAGTAGGATCAGGCTTAGTCTACTAGAGACAGAGGAGATCTAACTCTTACTCTTTGATCGACCAAGCCGAAATACAGATCTCATCACATCACTTTTAGTAACCCTTTGTAATCGTCTTAGCCCTGAAAGTTATCCCGATAGTCAATCCACTACGCCCCAATGTTACAGAATGAGTCAAGGCTTCGCACCTTGTGTGATCTGGGATCATCGGATCAGATTTGTCGGAGATAGCCTGCTTGGAAGGACCCATGGGGCGGTAAATAAGATCAAAAGAGAAATCAACAGCAATACATGGCAAAGGGTGAATCTCCTTACTAATATTTCAGGAAAGTCATCACTATTCTTAGATGCAACGAGCTTTACGCACCTAAGCTAAGTCTTTCTACCTGCCCCGGCACACAAACTTAATGAGTAAAGTATAAGCCTAAGGATCACAACTAAATGCAGAGAGATAGCTATTATATTCTAATAGTTGACTCCCCTTGCTCTTCAACAATTCTGTGTAAGTGAAGCTTCTCGATCCTCCTCCTCCTGCTGAGCCAATGAGCTCCAATCAGGCATGAAAGCACGAATTCAATAATTCAACCATGAGGGATGCCAAACAGCTCTGATTCTCCTCCTAGCGGGGGATACTCACTCATTGTAGTCGTTAACCTCCTCAATGGGCCAATAGACAGAAAGTTAGTGCTTCTACCCGACCGTAATAGTCTCACTTCGTTCATAAAGATCTTAGAAAACATCTCAGACATAACTGGTAGAGAACTAACTAGGAGAAGAAAGACAAGCAATACAGTCATATTACAGTTTAGAATAATAGAATCTCTTATTATCTTATGAAGGAAGGAAGCAAGTGTAGCTTTGAAAGCAGCAAGGAGTGTCGGGTACTTATATATATAGTGGACATGATGTGTCCATCGATAATGGAATCTTTCTCTCCTATCTCTTAGCAGTTGAGGACAAAAAGATGGGGTTTCCTAAATGAGAACACTTCAGATTGAACTACTAGGAGTGGAATCTGTCTTGAGGACAAAAAGATGGGGGTGGACTTTATATGCTAAATACACCCCACAACATTTATGCAATTCGTCCAGAAGTTGTGTGGACGAAGGAAACTAATGGTCGATCACTCGGGTTTCTGTCACTATTATACGATATATTATTTATTGTCTTATTGTATGCATCTATAAAGACTATACAAGACGATAATCCGATAAGACGATCTTCAGATAATCGTCTTCTTGTCTGATTGTCTGCTCCTTTGATAAAACAGAGCATGAGTGAGTTAGGGTATTACATACCCCCTACCAAGTAGTATTTATGGGGATTAAAAGAAGAGTCTCATTTCCTGACCCTTTCTAACTAAAGGGTCAGATCTTTTAGAACCTCACCCTTTCTAACTAAAGGGTTAGGAACTGAAGGAGGTGAAACGGCAAGCTCGCTCAATATATATCAGTACTAGGGATCCTGAAAGTCCATTGGTTCCTTCTGATGAACTATCCATACGGTCAATCGGTTCTCCGCCTACCCCAATCTTCGCACCGCCCACTACAGATCGACCTAGCATTCCGCATGGGGTGATGGTTTTCTAGCCATGAACCGAAGGTCTCACCCGCTGGGATCATCGTACTCAAATCGTACACCGCCGAAGGAACTGCTTGGCAATGGGTGTCCTGTTGAATGGATATGGCCATGTCCCAAGTGGAATGGATGGCATCAACTTGACCGGTCACTCTATTGATACTGAATAACCCCAAAGGCCTACTACCTATATTATATCGACCCGAGTGGCTGCCTTCCGTTTCGTTGGCCATCTCTTTGATCGGTCAGGACTATTAGAGTAGAGTACTCACTATTAGAAGAGTACTGACGAATCGCATATAGATGGGGGTTGAGCTTCCAATACCAACAAGGTCGATATTTCCAGTGTCCAACTCAAGGCCAAGGAAAAAGGCAACGGCATGGGTCAGAGATGGTACGATATGTCGATGAAGAAGTAGCGGTTGGGAAAAACCTGATGATGGGTATATTCCCTGCTTTCAAATGGCAGTGGGGATCTCCTCCTTCCCCCAAGGGTGTCCTGTTGACTCGATTGGACGAGTGGTGATAGCGTGCTGGGTTGCCTTTGGTTATGATATTAGCACCACTCCGAACTCCACACTCTTGCCAACCCAAAAACCTTGCCCCATCGCCTCACGGGTAGTGTTGGTTGCATTTCACTCGACCATGAGTTGAAGGAATACACAGCTGTTTCACCAGGCATTCTGTAACACCTCACAACCCTCACTCGTCCTGTGGGTTGTGTTTGATATCATTTCAACTTGGCTCAATGCAGTGAGGTCAGAAACACCTGTATTCCGAGTAGTGGCTAAGACTATAGGGAAAAGGAAGGAACGTGTCATAGCAGTACAAAGAGAGAACAGGTGGTGTTGGCTGACCTTCTTCGAGTCCCATGGCCATTTCATCCACCCTGACCAATACTATTAGAGTAGAGTCGGGTACTCTGTCTATATAGTACTGGAGCAAGGTATCAGCCCCATGGCAATTGACCCTTCCTCCGGCTTCCCATCGCGGCTATACACGCGAGGTTTCCTAATGACCTTGTCCGCCACTTTGATGCATGACGAACGGTTGTGTGCCTTCCGGGTGGTTGCACTCGAGTCAGAAATGATATAATAGAGAGTGGATGCCTATCAGCGGTGAAATGGGTCGGGAGGACAGAATCAATTGAGTAGCTGTACTCATGGGTGAGTTGTCGTTGGGGCAAGAGGACTCATAGGAATTCAGAAAACCATAGGGCCAATATCACGAGATGGTCAAAGCGGTGGACTTTATATGCTAAATACCAGTATGATGCTTCATGGCCGAAGGGATCAGGTCCACACGATCTAGTTCGGGCAAGGGGTCACCAAGTCAAACAAACCGGTCGATCAAACCCCCATGTCAATACGGTGAAAGCAAGCATATCTCATCTACTCCCGTCCGATAGTCCTTCGTTGTGATGGGAAAATTCGATGCCAATAGCTGCACTGGTGTCTTGAAACTGGAACACTATCATGTCGTATATTATATTATAGTAGGATAGTAGGTTAGGGGCGGCAGGTGGGATCGGGCTATCGCTCACGTTCGCCTGGTTGGACATCAGTGGTTCCTCTCATGGTATCAGTTAAAGTCCTTCTATTTCATAAAAACCTCCTGGTCTCGCATCTTCATATCCTCTTTCCATAGTCTCATAAGGGAGAGGGTCAGGATCAGTCTAATGGGACCTAGAGGTTTTGAAGCTGTAGTTTTTGACCAACTCTATCAATTCCTTATTCAGTGAAGAGTAGCCTAGGAAGACTCAAAGATCTCACCTAGCGGTGAGGTTCTAAAATATCTGACCCTTTCTCAACCGAATAGGGTTCAGTAGCTGAGTTTTAAACCCTTGATATAATATATCAGTAGCACCTTTCTCAACCAAACCGAATAGGGTTCAGTAGCCGAGAATGTAGCGGAATAAAAAAGTGCTTGGAAGGTTCCCACGATGTGGATTCGAACCACTCTGGAGTGACTTTCCTTTCGGTAGTCATGAGCACAACACTGTTAGAAGAGTACTGAGAATGAAGTCCTTGGTTTGGAAGGACCTGAACCGAAGGAAGGAACTGCTTTTTCGCAAGGGCTTCAAGGACTGAAAAAGGGAAAGAAAGAAGTGACTTCCGGTCCTGGATGGAATAATACAGTGGAGAGTCTTTCTTAAGTGATTTCAATAGACTTCTATGTCTTTCTTGATGACTGTATTCTTCCATCCGCTCCTTAATAAGGACCAAACCTTCGGTATATTATAGCCAGGTACTCTTCTATATAGTCTATCTAGATTATACCGGTCCTCTCCCACATCAAGATCTTGAATAAAGATGACTCAGCCCTAAAGCCTCTAAAGCTTCCTTCTTTCCCTTATTTATGGGAAAGCTAGGAGCATCGGTATAATATAGGTAGTATATCGTCCATTGATTGCTCTGTCTTGATGAGCTCATTCTTTCAAATACGCGTAATTCTAAAGGATGAAGGATTCTTATATCAGTCGAGTCGAGTTCCTTCCCCTTCTTCTTCCCTGTAAGATAACGAAATTTCTTCCGAATCTTTTTCGTTTTCCAAAAGTCAATAATGCTATCTGTTAGTCAATTCATGCCCTATAGGAACCAGGCTATCCACTACTAATTTGAATGAACATCCAAAGCATCAAAAGAATTTTCTGATTATCTATAGAAAGATGGCATTTCCCATCAGTTGTCATGCTTGGCCAGAGCAGAATGGGATTGCCGAAGGCAAACATAGGCACATGACTGAGTCTGGACTCTCTATGATCAGCCTGGTACTGATATATATTGAAAAATATCTATGGACTGAAGCCTTATTAGTATATATCATAAAAAAGGCAGTCTTCTCTTCTAGGAGAGTCATATCAGCAGGTGACATCCAACTTACAGGCACCTGACCCTTATATTATAAGAATACCTGGCTACCGCGCCGGATCATGTTGTTTTTCCTGCCCGCTTGCTTGAATCCGTCAGCAGAGTTGGTACACCTTCCAAAATGGATACTGAGACTTCTTCTACGGGCGGCATCTCTCAAACTGAATTAGAGGAAAACCAGAGTGCTAGGTTCGAGGAAGTAAATAGCATATAACTCAAGGCCGAAATTGCAAAGAGGGTGGTAGTTCCGGCGGAGCTTACCACGACCGTTATGGCTCTCGCGAAGCACGAGGATTTTCATATGAAGGCTGCCGAAAAAGAGCTGAGTGATCGCCTAGTACAACTGGTGGTGGACTCTATAAAGGAGCTCCATGACAGGATACTGGCTCCAGAGGCGGAGTCTCTGTTGGCTGATACGGGAAGGCTCTCTGCTGAGGGGTGTCAGAATATATAAGAAGAGTTGAGGTCCAAAGCGGCCAAGATGACTAAACTAAAGAGATGTGAGAGCTAGAGGGTGGCTTCGGTACATCAATCAATCACTGGAGGAACTCATGCAGCGCGCTTCTTCTCCTTTGCAGCGCTACTCTCGCCACCACTTTGCTATATAGTCTATAAGGGTTTGGTTCCTACCCTACCACCTTCCTTTCTCTCGGCCTATCCAAATCAATATCCTTATCATACAAGGTGACTTCGACACCTCACATATCAAAGAGGTCATTTCTGATATTGACAGCAAGCTTTGTCTCATCTTCATGAGCAGCCACCACAGGTATCATCTCTATATGGTCTTTTCCAAAAAGCAGTCACTGAGAGATTCTTCCATCAAATCACCAATATACTCATCAATGGGAAGTTCAAGGTCTTCAGTACTCTTATAATAGTGTGGCCATGTGATGCTTAAGGGTTGGTCCCATCATACTCTTTTAACATATATATGTTTTCCACAGCGGTCAAACTACTTGTAATTGCGGAGTATGAATTAAACTTGATTTCTAAAGCCCCAACCAACCTCGTAATCCAACTGGTTCAAACCCTAGAAATAGAGATCTAGGGGGAAGATAAATAGAAATCTGGTTGGAGGTAATGAAGGATAGGGAGTGCTATCATTGACGAGATGGTTCTGATTGCTGAACACGGAGGTTGAGCGGGTTGAAGACCTGTGCACTTTCCCTTTTGCGGGCCTATAATCGCGAGTGAATCCTTTGTGCCCAGAAACTACTACTTCACCTGATCGGAAAC
This sequence comes from Viscum album, assembly GCA_963277665.1. NCBI lineage: Eukaryota > Viridiplantae > Streptophyta > Magnoliopsida > Santalales > Viscaceae > Viscum > Viscum album. The sequence continues at coordinate 840,880,166 of OY728137.1, read as the reverse complement.
CCTTGGATTCCTAGTGAAAACTACACCTTCATCTCGATCAAAGGTGGGATCCTTGAAGCTTCCTATTCCCCTTTCAGTGGGTCCCTGTTGATAGATAGGGGAAATCACAAGGTAGACAGGACAAAGACTACTCTACGACAGATCTTCTTTTCATCCGATTGAACCACCTGAAAACATCACTTGGCTATGGTGACTCTCTGACTGGATTTTGCTTTCTCACTCATTGATCAAGGGAAGATCATCCGTCGGGCACTTGAGCTTGAGATAAAGAACATATAGGTACAGAGGTAGGGGTCCGGGTCCCTCTCAGTGCAGTAGGGGAGTCCATTGTGTAGTGATAATCTTTAGAAATTCATTTGATCAAGAGGAAAGGATTGAACAACTGATCGACCAGGGAGAAAGATACCTTTAAAATGTCCCTTCCAAAAAGTAGAATTTTCGGTCTACTTAGATAGGAAAGTAAAGCTCATGTGGAAGCTTCAGTCACAGGTGGGGAAGCAAGAGAGAGAGAAGGTTTGACCTCTTCATTCCCTCGGAAAACTCCCATGTTGATGGAGACCCATCCGTTGGGGTATCATACCCCACCCACACCCAAATCAATGCTCGGCTAGCTTGTTTCTGATGGATGATACTTTCCAAAAAGAAGAGGAAGATGACGGGAGTGCGAAACTCAACCACTGAAATTGGTACACGAAGGCTAGGTTCGCCTCTAAAAATCATAAAAAACACAAAATGCGGGCTCAAGAGAAATCAAAGGGAGATATAGGAGAACCGTGGGTTGAGGACAAAGGTAATGATCAAACCGTCTTTTTGGATTAGTACTTTGCTTCGGTACCGGGCTCAAAAGTCTGACAAATGAAGTGAACTCTACATTGACTGTATCAACGATTCCATAAAAGGAGAGGAAAGAGACCTTAAGAAGTCCATTTCCTCCATCCATAGGCATAGACGAAGAAAGAAGAAGCATAGGAGGGGATTGAATGAGGGATGCATCTTCTTAGCTCTCAAGCGAGGTGTTGCAAAGAATCATGTTTTCGTCTTGAATCGAATACGAAAAGGTCATGGGGCTAGAACCCATAGGCACCGGACTGAGGTATGAAATGAAGGACGAGTTTCACTCGCTTCGGGCTCAAGCTTAGATAGAAGAGTCCAATGAGTCCACTAGTCCATCAATGGAAATTCGATAGAAAGCTCAAGTTGAGAAAGTCACAATCCATTGAATAAGATCGGCTCAAGGTAAGAGCTCAAAAAAGAAAGAAAAGAAGCCTGAAACTTCTAATGGATAGAGTTGGAGTACGTTGTGAGAGTCAAGATCAAGGTTGATTGATGAGTTCAGTGGACAGAACAATCGATGTGAGGCCTAGGTCAAGGCAGGAAGTGAAAGTGTGACTTCCCCCGTAGTTGGGCATCTCTTGTCAATCGGATAGGAGCCTCCCTAAACTAAGAAAAGGGATTAGCCTCAAAACATGAAACCTTTATGGGAGGAAAAATTGCAAGAGCCTCCCTGGTCAAGATCTGGTGTCGAACAAGCAAGTTTTCAAGTCCCTTGTATCGAGTGAATGTGGTTGCAGGTCTAGCGCCATCCCCGAAGCCTTTCATTTAGGTTGACTTTGCTTTCTTCTTAGTATTTCGTCTAGTAGTGGAAGGGAATCAATCCTCGTATAATAGGGAAGCCGACCTTTCTTTTTTTCCTTCAGGTGGAGAAATGCCTATCATAATTGTTGTTGCAGGAGCGATGTCAAATTGAACTTGTAGTGAGGGTCTTTCGGGTATAGCACCATTACAGTTGCGTTTTTGTCTGCTGCTAAGGTTCAATGATTTCTCTTTTAACAAGTAGTAAGCATAGGAGCAGCTCTCTCTTCCTCTCTCCCTTACACCCGGCTGTAAGAACATACTAGCAAAACTCTTTCTTTCAGACCGCTTTAACGGCTCGACAAGGAAAAGAATAGGAAGGATAGCTACTACATTACGAAGGTGGGAGAGCTTTCATCCGAGCTCCTTTATTTCATCGATTATTCACCTAGAAAGATCAGATGAAGAGATTATTCTCACCTGCTTTAAGGTCCCACATTGACTCTCCAATCGGATATCTCAAAGCATGAACTTTCGCTAGCATAAAGTCTGACTCAAGACCTTCCTCAACCTTAGCCTAAGGGGCTAATTGCTAAAGGGCGAAGTCAACGCCTTTCCTTTGAAGGATAGGAACTTCGAACCTACTACCTGGAACCTACTTCACTCGTGCCTAGGGAACATGCCCAACTTAGCGATTAGCAGTGTTACCGGATGAGGTCATGAAGCGAAAGGCCAATTTCTAACATTATAGGGATCTGTGTGTGTCCCCTGTCGCTTTATGGTTCTTTTCCATTTCCTCAAAGCCAACAAGTCAGTCTGTGCATCCACTAGATCTTCTCCAAGAGCTTGACTTTCACTTCTAGCCTTTTCTTTGAAGTGGAAGGCCAGGGGTTTTTCATATATACCAAAGGGTAGCCCCATCCCTTTCAAGTCAAGGGAACGAAGAAAGGAAGCGGTAGCTACATCTGAACCGACCTCTCTTCCATCAACATCAAGCATAAGGACCGGAACTGTCTCGGCAAAGGAAAAAGGAGAAGCAAGCAGGGGCTAAGCCTAATCTTTATATATGAGTTATCGCAGTAGAGATTGCCCGATAGTCATGTCGAGCGACAGAAGGGAGTCTGAAGACTGAAGATAAGAATAGTCTTGCTAAGATGAATGCCTCTTGAACGAGTTTAAGAGGTGAAAGAGTTCGATCAACCTCTTCCTTTTCAGGTACATCGCCATCGATTATTTAAGTCAGACTAGCTCCCTAGCTTCCTATATTCCCACTCGAGTGGGATCAGTTTGAGCATGATGAATCACTTCATTCCGACCTCTTGCCAATAAACTTTCCGTCCTCATATAAGAATGGAGGATGAAGAATAGCGAACATAATCATTTCTGGTTGACCAAAAAAAAGATACTTTAAAGAAAGGACAAGCACGACTGAAGTGGCTATACATACAAATCTATTTACGAATCTATATGCTCCGATTCTGGAAGTTCCCAAACAGGCGGCTGGTATACCACCATAATGAAACTTCCTTTTCTTTTGGATAGGATTTATGTTGTCTTAGTTGGGGGGCTCACGTAGACCACTATGAATAGAGTAATGAAGCTGTTGGAATCGAAAAAGTTCTGTGGTTGCATAAAAGGAGTCAAAGTCAAAGTAGTGCTTTACTAGTAAGGGCGCCCTTACTAATAGGGGCACTTATTCGCTTTATATGTTTTGGCCCCGCCCTATCAAGTAAAGCCGGCCTGCCGGCCCGTAAGGCCGATCTATGAGGGCAGGTAAATTCCATCTCTATCTCCCTCTACCCCAGAAAAAGTACTAAAAGAAAGAAGGACAGCTCAGTTCTATCTATGAGGTAAAGATACCTGATTAAGCCCTAAATGAGTCATGAGTAAGGCAAGGGATAGCTAGCAGTAGCCGGCATATTCAAAAATAGAAGGGCAGCTCGAAGAGGGGAATCCATCTCTATTGATCGGGATGAAGGAGATAGGGGCTATTTCCTTATTCCGGGTAGGGGGAAAGGAAGTCAAGTGCTACTTATTACAAAAGGCGAACCCAGGTAATGAGCTATTTATAGCGAAGGAGTGATCGATCCACCCGAGAACACAATAAGGTGGGTCTACCAGTCCAAGGGGGAGAACTTAGAACTCATTAGCTCGAAAAGTCATTAGCTAGATAGGGGATAAATACCTTATGGAGCGGAAGCATTGGATATAAGCAACTCCTACCGTACCTCCAAACTAAAGGAGGATTGTTCTTCCCTTATTGAATAGGAAGACGGATGTATAGGAACAGGGATGCCTATCCTATTCTCTGCTCCCAAAGAACCATGCAAATATTGTGTATGATATGGCCCTTATGCAGTAAAGAAAGCAACTCGGCCACGATTTTATCTATATCATCCTTCAGCTTCTGGTATAGAGCCGATATAAGTCAGAGCGGGAGGACCTGACAAAAAATCAATGACATGGTCCTGCGGTGGAATTAGGTAGTTCACTGAATACAAATGAATATTTTTGTACTATCAGTGCTTCTACGTCTGTTCAGGTGAAGTGCTTTCATCCCTTGTTACATCGAGTGTTCCAGTGAGAGTTGTCCCTTTTTCAAGAAAGTCAAAAAGCACAATTGGAGTCTTAAGGTAAAGGTAAGCTCCTCCTGTTGAAAGCCCATCTCATCAAGTTGTAGTGCTAACTCCTATTTCTAAAGAATTGAAAGAAAGATTTGTATTTTCATCTCCTGGAGTTGCATAGCTAGTTGTTTGACTTTCTAATAAGCTAACAAGATAACAATATTACAGGCCTAATATACTTTGCTTGGTAGAACTATTCTATTAGAGTAGAATACTGAGGCTCTTGGTCCACTCCTACCCTTTGTAGTGCTTTCGCAAGCCCTGTCATATCTTCTGTCATGCGTTCTTCCTTCCCTGTGGAAGAATGTTCAGCTCCTGTGTTTCAATGGAATTTGGAATTGGATATCTTCTTTCTGCAAGCCATTTCTAGTCCTTTTTAAGCCCAGTAGAAAAATGAAAGATTACTTGTCTTTTCTTTCGCCTTAAATTGCTAATGCTTTCGAGTGAGTAAAATCTAGGTAGTTTGAAAGCCTTCCAATTGGAGTGCTATCATTTATACTCTTAATACCGAGCATAAGAGCTAACAGGCCTACCATAGGGATAGCTTTTATAACAGTTATAAGGCTCGTCTGTCTGCGAGCCTATTGGAGTCCTCCTTTTTTGTGGTCCAGACGACCTTTTCAACCTTTACTTTAAGCAGTCCCTGCCCCTTAATCAAGTAGGGGTTCTGCATTTGCAGTCCTAAGGCCTCTTTTTCCTTACAGTTGTGAGTCCAGACATAAGAGAATGACTTTTCCAGGCATTTCTGCGATAGGTCAGATATGGCGTGTATAATGTTAAGACGGAATAAGGCTTGTCATAGATGTAACGCTTCAATATGTGTAATAGGATTTTAGTTAAGCACTCCCATTTCGCTAATCATAGTGCTTCATCCTTACAATGCTTCTCCTTTACCTGGGGTTGAAGTTCCACAATTTGAATAGCTTCTATCTTCTCGGCTCTTTCCTTCCTTGCGCTTGGAGGTTCTGTTGCAGTTTCCAGCAATATAGTTTCAGTTTTTTTAATTCCTCTCTTTTTAAGTGCTAAGTCTTTCCATGTGCTTTTATAAGGGTAATAAACTCTCTCTAGTCGAGAAAACGATCCATCCAATCGGGTGAGTTCCTTTTTCTGCAGTCCTAAGGCCATCCATTGATCCATTTGTGAGGTATTAAGACTCCTTCGGACCCTTTCCCATCTTTGTTTTGCGATTGACTTTGGATTCTTCCATGGTTGCCTCTCCCTCTCTATAGAGTAGAGTGATTTTATACCTCTTCTGACTTTTTTAGAGATAAAATCACTTATAAAGAGGGATTGAATTTATTCCATGCCCCAAGGGAAAGAGCCTAAGTTAGTTCAGTTCCAACGCCTTCCAGTTTTTATGCATGTGATCTAGTTGTAGAACTTGCTTCAATGCGAGGCTTTCCAGGATGATCTTCTAAGGACTCAAACAATAGGGAAGAGGTATCTCGATCCTGAATCTCTTACAACCGCAGTGGATTTTTCAGGGAAGATAGGGGCACATTACATTCATTAGAGCGAGTGCGCCAGTGAGTTCCTTATGAATTGAAGGTAGAAGTCTTTTCCAACCATTGGAAGTTCTCATTCAGACATTAGGAGTTCTAGTTATCTTAATCGAGGTGGAGTAGCTTTCGATGTTGGACCATCCTCCCCAGAATCTATTCATTCAGCCGAACCAATTGCAGTACTCAGATCTGAGCGCATAGATCTCTCTCTAGGCCTATATAATAGCATATCTGGAAGTGATTTGATATCTTATGATGACATCTTTTATGGTATATTTGTTGGTTCTCTAGATCTATGAAAATGAGCTGTAGTGAATGATTATTGATTTGGAATGCCCATCCCTCCCCCTGTGATCGCTTTCGACTTATCATCTTTCAGATATGTTGTAGCCGTTTGATCAAAAAAGGGCTATAAGTTAGAATAACTAGTTTGGTTCTCGAGTTGAAAAAGGCTCCTTCTCTTTTCGAGCTCGTTCTAGTTGCTTTTCCCTCTATTTTTGTCAAATAAGAAAGTGCTTCTGTGTTTAAGGAAAAAGAGAAAGATATATCAGCAGTTCCTGTTGTAAGCTAAGCCCCTAATGATGGTAGTTTCAGTGGAGGTTTCAGTTATCCTATTGTGAGCAATAAGTTGGAAAGCCTTTTTATTGAAAAGAAGTATTAGGGTTCTAGGCATCTTTTCCAAGATAGAAAACCCGTTACTTTACATCAGTCCCTGTTTTGGGTACGATTTATAGATATAGATAGTAGTCGTCTCTGGCCATAGTGATTAGTCCCCTTTTCATATTCTTTCTTCTTAACTGATTCTCTCTCATCCAACCGTTCAATCTGGTGTCTGTTGCTGTCGATAGAGCTTAGTAGTAGAAAGACTCTCTATTATTATTATGGCTGACATTACCTTCCTTAATGCATGAGAACTTGTTCTGAATTGAAGGTTAGATCAATCTAGGATAGATATGCACTAGTTCCTAGTTGCTTTATAGGTCTTCCTAGCTTTCTTGAAGGTGAGAAGCCTTTTGCCTGTAATCTACGACTACCCTCATCTAGTGAGGATTGTAATAGGTAGGTATCATCCCTCTGACAGTCCTGGCTTCAAGTAGCTTCTTTCTTCTATTGATTGATAGCGAGGAATCCCACCAATCCCCAAGCAAGGAATGAAATGGATATCGTTCCTGTGCTCTTTCTTTCTACTTGCCTGTAGGGTTAGCACAAGCTAGGTTTTCAATCCTGTAGTAAGAAGAGGTTCTCCCTTAACTAACTGTGAGTGGAATAAGGCCAGTGAAAGCAGTCTGATAGGAAGGTGAGTTCCCCTTCTCTTTTATATGTCCTTTAAGTCCTCTCTTAATCCTTTCAACGAGCCTTTCCAGAGGTGAATGCCCCTATTCTAGTTCCTCTTTGAGTCAAGAAATCTTCAAGTTCCTCTTAGAACCGCTGATGTGGCCTTTTTGTTGTCCGCTGTTAGGTCTTGGTATCTAGTGGGAATACCTGAGGCAACTTGCTCCTTGCCTTTAGGTTTAGAGAAAGCAAAGACAGATAAGAATAGATGAGTTGTTTGCTTTCTTCTATGCTTGTACCTATGAGTGAGGAAGACTTGGGTCTATTAGTTGAGTAAGTCCTCTTAGCTTCTCTTCTTGAGTGATCTTCCTTCCTAATTACAGAAAGTGGAGTCTTCCTGCCTAACTGTAAGCGGAGTCCCTTCCCTCTGCTCTTAGACCTTAAGTCTTCATGCTTTTGGGAAAGTTCTATGTTGAACTAACATATTCAAAAGTGGAACAACGATAAATATATTCATTACTGCCCGGAAATCTAGGACGTTCGATCGAGTTCTCAATTTGATTCATTTGTCACATATAGGAATAAAAGATAACGATCTTCGAAGCTATGCTAATAGTGGTCAAGAATAAGGTCAGAAGAGGTTTTCATCAAAAATACGGGTACGGGCTTTAGACAAGACGCTCTAGTTCCAGTGGGCTTGTATGAAGGGAAATGACTTTTCAATGAAAAATACGGGGTTTCGACAAGTCTTATCCTTTTTATTGAAATCTTATGAGTGGAATCGGTATTTAAGCAAAAAATACAGGGTTTTTACAAGTTGTCACTAAAAGGTATGCTGCTCATTCATTGACTGAAATAAACTAAGTCCCTGTGGGAAGAGAAAGGATTTTCTTACTTACCTTAGCAAGGAAGAGAGGCAGGGTAGTTTCATTGGTCGACTAATCAGGCTAATAATCTTGAGGTTCAAAATCCTGTCTCCGTTGAATATATCACTTGAGATGTCACTAGTGATATTTTACTTATCCTATAGTAGAGTTAGGTACTAGGATGAAGTACTGGGCACAACGATGGCGCTAAATTCACTAGCCAGCGTGGCGGGTCACCCTCTTACTAGTTTGAGGGAAGATCCTGGTTCCTAGCTTGAGGAAGAGTGTCTGACTCTTAGACTCTCGAGTGACGTAGGTCACTTTCATTGGGAAGGAAAAGTGCTCGGAAATTCAATAATTGACTAGATCTCTAGCCAGATCTTTCTTTCAAGTGAGGAATTTCATGCTTCTTTAAAAGTAGAGAACTACGGGGACAGAAAAAAGAGATGTGTATCCTTCACATGATCAAGGAAATGAAATAGAGAAAGAGCATGATCTTCGACAAACCAGATTCCCTACCCTTAAGGATCTTATTTCCTTCTTATAGCCTGGGAGGAGACTTGAAGAATTGGGTAAAATACATGCTGGTGATATGAAGGAGAACCATCGGTATGGGACCCGAGCGGTAATTCGTTAATCAATCCCACTTGTTGGTTCTTTCGCTCCTTGCTTGTGTCTCGACTATAGATGAGATTTTTTCATACTTATATGTTTTAGACCAACCCCCATAATCGCCCCTCTCCCTATGGTCGAGCATTCACTGATATCCCTATTTCAAATTTGGTTATTTTTTCGTGGGTTCATTATCAATATATGGGACTGAGTGATGATACCAAAGACTCCTTAGGTGCATAGCCACTCCTCTTTGGAATCTTAGGCCGTAGTTTTGGCAGAAACAGGAACTGCTACGCCTCCTTCACTTGTTGCTGGCATATGTCACTAGTCGGTTGTCTCATATCCATGGGATTCCTCTTCTGAAATCAAATAGCAACGACAGATCCTGATCCCCCCTTCCTTCATTCCTTGGTACAAGTGGAATGCCCGATCGGATCAAAGAGAGGATGCGGCTACCTACTAAGAGTCAGAGTTCGAGTAAGGGTTCCAACCCACGTACATATACATGCCATAAAGGGGACACCGGCCTGCCCAGCCCTGCTGGTTGGTTGTATCGTCCCGTACACCTCTTTTCACTAACTAAAAGCTTGGGCTTCTTATATGAAATAGCCAGAATCCTACCTCTATCCATAAGAATGGAAAGGTTTTCTAGTCGTACCTCTATTGATACTAGGAGCTGCTCAACTCTGACTCTTCTATTGGTTTAGTGCGAAGGGATGCATTCCTATTGGCACGAGGCAGTAGCCGTCGTTACCTGGCCGATCAGTCTTTTATTTAAGATATCCCATAAGCAACTGAACTAACCTACGAACAACAGCTAATAGTCTCTCGCCGGGAACTTTTGTGAAAGAGGAAGAATGAAGCAAACAAGAAAATCCGAGCTAGGTGGTTATAACGAAGTACGTTGGGAAACGGATTGGCATAATAGACAGTCGGTATGGAATCATTGAAGGAGACACGTAGACTGCTCGAAGTGATGGAAGTGCCTTTCTTGATATTGGGTAATAAATCCTAATAGAATTTAGGCCCGCAAGGGTAAGGGTACGACCAATCCATTTGCATCTTCTCCTTTTCTTCCATTCATTGATCAAACTTCCAGAGCGAATAAACTCATTTTCATGCTCATGTGGTGGTTACAATTCAACCTGCCCTTTGATCTTAATATCATATCAATAAATCCCTCAAACCTCGGTATAGTATGATGAAAAATCTCTCAAGCCACAGATATTAAATAAGTGACTCCCTCCTATTTATGGAACCCTACGAAGTCTTCGTCTTCAGCATACAACTCCTTCAAGCATGAAAAGCCCACTACTTCCTGGCTCATAGTCACAAGTCAGTCTATGGCTCAATGTATCAGCAACTCGATGAAGCTCGCCTAATTGTTGAAGAATAGCAAAGGTAGGAAATACCTAGTGTGCATGTTCTTCATGTACTTCTTACTGTTCAAAAACTTCAATGCCTGGTGATCAATATACAAGACGACTCGATGAAGTAGAGGGAAATCAGCGCTTTTTCCTTTGTTGAAAGCAAGCAAAGACCCCGGTTACGTCGGCTAGAGATCCATGATTAGACTCCCTTCTGTAGAAACTCAGCAGCAAGGCAGATAACATCTTAAACTAAACCATTTAAGAAGGATATTACTTCACTTCCGCCATCACTTATTCAATTCTCTGATTGATCGATCTGGTACATCCAAACATTCTTTCTCTGATCGATGGTCTCTTGCCCACCAAAACGACTATTTTAATGATATTCCCTTCGGCCATTCCCCTTGCTCTTCAGACTGAGCTGAATTGACAATCCTTTCAGTCACTCCGATCCTTAAGACTTGTTCTCCTCTCGCTCCGGGCTGATCCCCATTTTCAAAACCTATGAGTCTCGCCTCTCTCCTTGAAAGAATGGTAGGAGGATCTCCCCTTGGATTGCATAGTGTTAATAGAAGGTAGAATCTGAAACTAGAGTCATCTCCTTAGCTTTGGTTTACCCCGGGATATGCCATTACCACATAACCCGCCCCTGGTATTGAGCTTTCTCCAGATTCCGTTTGTGACCCTATCTCCCTATTCTCTTTCGATTGAGTAAACAGACCAACCCCCCTTCCAGTCCAAATGAGCATAGACACCAGCAACTTCAACAGAAGAAAAAAAAAAGAAGCCAACTTGAGTCACTTCCATTAATAGCAATCGGTTAAGAGATATTGGGAATGAAAGTAGACTTGACTCATCAATCCGATTCGGCAACAGCTCTTCCGACATCGTCCTAGTGATCCAGGCTTGGGTTGTACTCTGAGAGATAGTCTGGGAGACTATTAGGGAATAAGGGATGGGCCTATAGAACGGAATATGGACTCTTCGCTCAGGTAGATCAGCTTCTAAGGCAGCAAGAACAGAAGAACATCTTTTAAAAAGCAAGAAATGGAAAGAAGAGGGGGACAGAAAGAGCGGTGAACTCTATCATATCTGCAAATAAGTACCAATAGAAGGTGATCATAAGGAGGGCCCTACTTAAGAGTCTCGTAGAGTAAGTGAACAGAATCCTAACCATCTTCACTTCAAGTGAGACCTTTACCTTCTTATCGGTGACAACAGAAGAAGCCCAACCCCACGGGAAACATCCTCCCCTTTTGCCTTGGGAGTAGCTCATGCCTCAAAAAGAGCTGCTGGATCATGTTCTAAAAGCAATTCCCTGCTACTCTAGTAGGAGGTTGACTATATCCACAACTAATTGTGTCATATCAAAAAGAGGTTTCCCTCAACGTTTTGGATTTATTCCGCCTGCAATGTTCGAAAGAACGTTAATTGGTGATGAATTCTTAAAGGATTTAAAGCCTGTTAAAGCCCCTCGTAAGACCAACTTTCACTCTGATGTGAGAGCAAGGGCAACTGCCAGCTTTGATTCTGGGTATTGTAAGGTAAAAAAGAGTTTATACGACCTGTATAGTATAGTACTTGACTTCATTCACAGCAGTAAAGTCAGCAAGTAGTTGAATCAGTAGTAGCTCTTTCTTGTCTTAGTGGTACTAGCTCTTAACCGCGCGATTGGGAATAAATAGGGGTTAAGGCAAGCAGTAGTCACTCCTACAGTAACTCCTTTCTTTTCTGTCTCTAACTGTACTACTAGAAAGTAAGCAAGAAAGTGAGTGAAGTGAACCGAGGAGAGGGAGGTTGACTACTTAGAATGTTCTCCCAGTAATAGCCTTTCTCTTCTATTTTATACTTCATAGTGTGGATGATTTCATGGGCCAATATGGTATTATATTGGATGTGCCGGTGAGGGAAAAAGTCTGAAAGACTCTAGAATCCCAGAAAGCTATATCAAGGTCTACCAGGAGGCCCAGCCCAAGTGCCTATCAATATAAAATGAGGGGACCCACATCGAATCCTCCAATGTTCAAGTGTTATGCTCACTAGCATTGTACTGCCTTGTACAGCTACTAGTGTAGAGATTCTAGGCAAATAAGCTCGGACTTATCTTTCCGCTGATAAAGGAAGGTCCAAGGACAAGGAGAGATAGAGGTAGGGCAATCAATCCATTCACTGGTACCGATGGGGTCTACTTACTTAAAGCTTCCAACTGCTACTTCGGAGGGACAAGGGCTGCTATCTTCTTCTCTGATTCCGAGTGATGATGCGGGGATCTACTAACCAATGAAAGCGGTAGGGATTTTGTATAAGGACTTCTCTAGGTGGATGACCAAGTGATATTCTGCAGGTATTTCGCAAAAGAGTCTGGTATATAGTAATGGCATAATAAGACGAATTTCCGCACTGGGAAAAAAGGTCAGCCAAATTCTGTTATAAAATGGGCATTGGAAGAAGAGGTGATCATGATTCTCTGCATCGATGTCGCATAGTCAATAAAGGTATAACTGCCCCCTTCTTTCCTGGAAGAAAGTAGATCACGGGTTGAAACTGACTCAAGGAAAGGGAACCAAGAAAAGAACGAGCCGGATAAATGGGGACTTCTACTCACTGGAGGAATTCCCAATCATAGATAGAGGAAAGGTTGAATGCTGCCCCCTTCCTCTGACTCCGAATCATTATTTTAACCTTCGGCCAGGCGCCTAACTAACCTAACTAAGAGGAAGCTGGCATCTTACCGAAATCGGATTTCCTTTTCGTGCCATATGCGCTTAGACTTTCTTTTTTTCCCCACTTCCCGGTCTTCTCGAAAGTATTCGTTTCCGTGTAGAAGCAAACTCTTTAAATTGTTGACCAACCCGGTTCAGAACGAGCATAGAATTAAGTAACCTCTTAAAATCAGGATATCATCCCAATCTGCGGGCTTGCATAAAGAAATATATATTTATTTATGATATTTATTATATTATATATAATAATAAGATTTTATATCGTATCGGAGATAATCAACTATGATTCCCTTCAAATAGGGATTGATCGGTTTTCCCCGACCAATCCACCACTCAATAGGTAGTTGACGTGACTCGGATGGTTTTCCAATAGCCACACGAAGTCTTTCCCAATGCTTAGATTGAGTCGACATCATGAGATATCGTACCCTGTATCATGCCCCTCCAAGACGAAACATAACAAGAAGTCAGATTTTATTGAGTCTTGAGTTGACATAGACCAATGGTAGACCGACACATTAGAAGAGCTTGCATAGAGATAGGCGAGATATCCACTTGGGCATTCTTTGTCCAAAATCTCTTAGCAAACTCAAGAGTCCCATTATCAGATATTAGAGATTTATATAGTGAAATGGAAACTCCCATTATATCTAATAACAGCCGGTATTGGAGAGCCACCTGCTCATCTGCAATGACGACATCATCACCCAGAATGGCATAGTGCCTGAAAGGTCTTTTCCTCTTAGGTTAGAACATTTCTGCTGCCAACCAAAGAATATAATGGTGTGACAACGCGAACAAAGTTTGTTTAGAGAATAGAATACCAGGTGAAAACACTCCATCTTGTATGGAATGTATTTTATTAACATTCCATTCAAAAGCAGTGATCTCATGCTTAAAATTTGAAAAGATATTGATAGGATCATGAGCACCGGGCATGGGTAGATCGAGTTTCTCTCGGGTGGTCCGAGACCAACCTTTAAGAAACTGACGACCATCCATTAGAGTGCTTTTACAAGTAGGTTCCCAACGTAACCCTTTCTCAAGGGGAATTTGGGAAATCCAAGGTCCCTAAACTTCTCTTTCATTAGGGATAACACCTCCTTTAAACTGTCCACATCCTTTAAGGGAGTTACGATTGACTCAAACATTACTTTGCTTACAGTCTTAGCAAGTTTGATCCACCAAGACAACCCGGATAAATAAAGCTGGAAAAGTTTATCGGCTCGATCATCCCTTCGCCGAATCACATATCTGTGATAGGCTGGAATGATCCAAGGTATACCAGATCGTTTGAGACTGACCATCATCGGAAGGGCCTCTGACTAAGATCATTTCCTACCACACACTATATAGGCAAGGAGAATCTTTCCCCAGCGGAGGAGGTGAAGGGAGGGAATTCAAGGGGAGTCATGGCAGCCAATCTTCGTTGCCCTGAAGGCATCAGGAGAGGCCAAGGAACGACATGAAATTCGGTTTCACACGAGATGGAATCAAACAATGTCATTCCGGGTGTGGTCTACAAGTCAGCAAAGTAAAAATATTTTAAGGATAAAATCCTCTTTTAAAGAACAAATAGTCAAATCTTTATGTTACAGCAGGTTCCCCATGGATCATAATTCTGCCGAAGTACCTTCAGAGGTGTTACCAGACCTACTATCCACTCTTACATCATGGATATATGTAATGGTTCACTCCACCCCCATTCATTCAGCTTCGGGGGTGGCTGAGAGAGACTGAGATTGGGACAATCATCTCGGAAACTCCATCTCTCTTTGGTTCTGCTTTTGCTGCAGGATCCTTTATCTAATCAAATCTCGACTCTTTGACAGAGGAGGTGTTGAAAGACTATAAATGATACCATTTGAGTCAAATGTCGATTTCGACACTTGCTTAGAGAATTCGAGAATTAATAAAGCAATAAATAGCCCCGCTAAACAAAGAATTTACCAGCAGTGTCATCGGTGCTTTACTAACCAAATATTTCCTAGCTAGAGTGGGAGGATGAAGTCAAAAAGACCCTGGAAAAGGGCTTATGACCAAATAAATCAACACTACTGTGACTATTCCCCTCCATAAAACTAGACCAAACAAGGAAAAAAAGCACAAGGACTTGAGGGCCTTGCAAGCAACCTGTCACCTGACTTGTCTACACGGTCGTATCCCTCACGAGCCTTCACTGCCCGCTCCTTATGGAACTCAGAAAAAAAGGGAGGATACTACTATAGTACTATAGCTATATGGATCATCTCCGGCTTCAACTTCTATTCTTCCATCCCTACCATCATATCATACCATATGGACTACACAACAACATAGCCTACAATATCCGTAATTTGGGCTACATTTAGTCATCTGATCCTACGCCGGGTAAACCGCTATTGGGGCACTGTGGGGCTATGGAAACCAACTACTATTCATTTAATGACTAGAAGACTACTGGTATTGGGAGACTACACGACTCGGAAATGGTAGATCCTAAGCTTATAGTATTATTCAACTATTCGGTGGGAGTGTTTCTGGTGTGTCCGCTATAGCTTCTTCACTTTAGTTCTATAATTTCTTCGAGTAGTATGGTATTTCCCAATACCAAGAACACGGATAATACAGAAGAAGACTCTACCTGTGGACTTCCACTGGAGATGGTATTGTAAACTATATATGGTTCTAGCTATTCAAAGCCTAGTTCCAGATATCCAAGATCATATGCTATGGAGTAACCATAGAACTACATCAAGACATAAATAAGGAGCTAAGACTAAGAACATAGGGCATCCAGAATGGATTTTATTGGTACTGATGCTGGGTTTAAGTGTGTAACTGGTGCGTGATTGGAAGAGCGGGTATGGAGTGTGTATTGTATGGAAGGGGGAACCCCGGTGAGTACGTTATGGTTCTTCCACCCTCTTGTTTGAGTCAGCATCAACTCTATTAGATAGCTATCAAGGGACTCGTGTGGAAGCCCCTTCTTTCGGCTTCGGTCCTGTTCTGTAGTAATTCGTTGGGTAGCGCTCGCACACCGGTTGGGGTCGATCGACGAGGACCCCCAACGCAAGCTAAAGAACCACTGTTGCAATCACCGAAGGCCCCGAGGAACAACTAGGAACAAAAGACCATAAGATAATGAAGAACCATAAGACTGACGTTTTATCATTGACTCCCCTACTGATGCATTTTGACATCCCACAGCTTTGGCTTAGCCCCGTTCATCTTCGTCCGGTGGTTTCCCACAGTAATTCTTGATAGTTCACTCAGTGAATAAGTAGTTATCTGCTCATTGGCTCAATTCCTTCCTTCCATATGACCGAGAGCACCTATCCGACCAAGAATATGATAAAATGAATTTGGTAGAGATCGGATTGTTGTCGTAATGCTATAGCTCCTCATAGTAATATTGTCGTAGTAAGATGATGATCATATGCATGGACCGCCTGTGTCTACGCCAACTAAGACTTAGGAAGTCTGAAATCGTGGAAAGGGGGTGGGGTTTATTGTGGAGAGATGGTAGAGCATCTGTAGTGAGCTCATGTATCGGTATGCATAGGTAGTCCTATATGGTAGAATATTAAGCTAAAGCTTACCTATAGTACTAAAAGAATAAAATCATGCCTAAGTGGTTATGAGGAACCATATCAAGATCAAAGACCAGTACTCCTTCAGCCCTATCAATGTATGTATAACCAGATATTATGGACTCCATACCCCACCACCCTTATTCTTGTGTACATCTGGGTCATATCCTCACCATGGACAACCATTACTCACTCCCTTACCCTTATTTGGTAGATTCTTCCATCCTTTCTTAGTTGTAGTCATTATCTGAAGCATAGGGTGGACCATGGAAATGGTTTGGATCTACATATAGAGTATCTTTGGAGGTTCTAGTTGATACGGTGGGAATGGAAGAGAATTTGAGTAGGGCCAAAGATCATAGCTATATGTTCCTTATTCAGAATCGTACCTTGGAAAAGAAACTAAGCTTTTAATTCAAAATGGCCCAGCCATGGTTGGACCGAGTCCTTTAGCTCAAGCTGAACCCATATGCTATTCAGAAGATACACCAGTTGAACATGGACAAGAAACCATAGTACCAGTAGTATAGTATTCTACAACCTTATGTCGCCGAATATCATATCTTACTGCTTTTTATTGTTACACCATGGAAGGATGTTAGCTTTACCCAGTTCTACTGGATAACATGCATGGTATACCGCATGTGAACAACAAAGAATGGAAAGAGAGTAGTACCAGTGAATCCAAATAGAGCAGAAGAGAGAGACCCCAACTAAGATCATAAACTGGAGCGGCCTAGGTATAGTAGCTGTCACGAGATGATCTACGATCAATCCCCTTCGGGAGTACCAACGACAACATATGGGTATGAAGCCCAGAGATAGATCCACCAGTTTACAACTGTTTCCCAGGTATACTTGAGATTATCTATAGATATTGTTTCAT
The DNA here is from genome assembly GCA_963277665.1 of Viscum album. Lineage (NCBI taxonomy): Eukaryota > Viridiplantae > Streptophyta > Magnoliopsida > Santalales > Viscaceae > Viscum > Viscum album. The sequence continues at coordinate 840,863,164 of OY728137.1, read as the reverse complement.
ATCGAAGGTGTCTTCCACTACTTAGGATTATGCATTCATAGGAGCAATTAGCCCACCACTAGCAATAGTAAGAATAGGAATAATCGATATATTCGGCCTGAGCAGTTCTACTGGTTATCCGGAATTAGATATTGGCATACCTTGTGTCATACATAGTTGCAGTAACAACACTACCACTACCTGGTCACCACGATAATCATAGGGCTTTTCCCGAAAATAGGGTAAACATATGAAGTAGATTCTATAGTTTCAGAGGTTTCCAACTCGGTACTATGTGGAGCAGGTAAAGAGTAGTATTCGGGTATGACCGCTCAGCTCTAGTATCTTATTACCTATGATCTTCCCTCTTTATATTTGCATGTTTCACTACCGATGATAGCCTCCATATCTAGAGCTATACCAATAACTTCCAAATTATAGATTTCTTACGGAGCACCCTAATTATGAGCTTAAAGTGAACTACTTGATAGCACTCGAAGAAAGGTCAAAAGCATTCAATCTGTAGATCTGGTTCTGGTTAGTTATCTCAACTGCCTATTGTTAATTCAGTACTAAATATGAGTGACTTGCTTCACCACAACAATTCTACTTTTTTTGGTGGTGGTGAGTGGTCGGGAAGTAGGTTGAGGTTGAGCTCGATCCGACATAGATCTCTTCACAACCCTTTTCATAGACTTACGATATACCAATCATCATTCAATATTTCTTATCGTTAGAGTTCTCTGATATTAAGTAGTTCCTAGAATCAGTACAATAACCAGAGTGGAAAGATCCAATACCGAGGACTTAGGGAAATCTCTTAATACTCCGACCGAATGAATATGAGACCTAATGAGCTCAAGTATTGGGTAAACTATTTCGGTAATATCGTAATACCTGTACATAGATCGTCAAAAACTGCTACTGAACACCTAAACTTGCTCCATACCTATGCTCCCCTAAGAGCGGAATAAAGAACTAGTATGAACTATACCTAAGTGAGTACTATATGCTATATGGTTCCTGGTTCCACCGAAAGATGATTCAAGAGTTCTTCCGTTCGTGTGTAATTGGGATAGTAGAGGATCATGATCCGAGGCCTACCCGCCCCTCCTGCTCAGCCACCTAAAGCATATGATCTGGTATCTGATAATACCACCGAGAGGGTAGGAGTAGATCGATAAATAGAAAGCTGGAAGAATATGGGTAGTCTAAGAATAGTGGTGGGAAGGCTGCATATTATGATGTTAGGTCTTTTTCATGCTTTATTACCGTAAATCGATGATTTGGTTATTACCGGTACTATAGGGAATGAAGTTGTAAGAAAACCAGTAGCGGTTCCTGGTGTAGAATATGATGATGCATCTGTATCGACTTATCCATCTCCTTCGGCATTAGCTGAATTATTTATAGTTATTGAGCCCCCTGCTTTCTTCATACTACTAGTAGCTTGCCCAACCATCTGCGGAGTCAGAAGGCCTCTTAGGCCTAAGTGTGATTCAAATCATCCATTGGCGAGAGCTTTGAATAGGCTCCTCATTACTGACATGATCCAGGTACTAATTAATAAACAAAGACCGATTCCAATAGCGAGCGGTTAATCCCGCAAACTACCGGGAAGCCGACTACATAGGTAGGGGGCGTGCTGACATGCTTCACTTTCTCAATGTTGGAGGTCCCCGAGGGCACCAATTATTTCGATCTAATTAGTAGCTGTATTCTCGTGTATATGTTCTTTAGTATCTCATGTGTATTAGGTTGATTAGGCCTTACACTTACAATATCTCTATATCACCCATGGGGAGGCTCCGACCCACGAGATTCAGGAAAAGGAGCGGATGGGCCAATCTTTAATGCGTTTCGTTTACTAGCCCAATTTGCTCTCCGTTTCTAAGTTAATATCCTTCTTTGCCTGAGAAGGAGTGTGAACGTTAGCTTAAGCTGCCTGGTCGTAGATGACCCAAATCCGCCCCGGTCCACTCAAAGCTTAAAGGATGAAGAGGATCGGTTATTCCCTATGGCATCTTAGGTTCTTCTGTAGTAATCGCTGATGAGACTGTTTATTCCTTGGTTATATTAGTAGTCCGGTCCCGGATCAAACCCCAAGAAACAATAAAACCGGTAATGCATCTGCTGTTCAAGTGGGTGTTGTTATGGTTTCTACCATATGTGCTTATGCTGTTATTCTTGCTTATGCTTATGAAGCGGTTCTACTGTAGAATCATGACTAGCCAATTGATAGCATTAGTATCTCACACAGCCTTCTCTTTCTATTTCTTACGTAGATATTTTCATAGTACTTCTTCTGGTTATACGACTACTATCCCAATATCCATTGATTTTACTAGACTGATGTATTTCTGCAGTAGTTACTGTAGTACTCATAGTGTACAACCATCCTATTCCAATAATGCTAATGCTTCTAGTCATCGTTCCGCTAGCTTCTATCTACATCTGGTTTCCCTATTCGGCCCAGAAACATATAATAGTGAGAACGCTCATAAAATTGAATAAATCTGGGGCTCGGGTTTACTAGAATTGTTATTGAGCACCAATAGTACGACTTCTGGATCCAGGGCCGGGTGCTTCAAAGAATTTGAGAGGTTCACGACTCCACGCCTGGGGGCCAGGCGAACAGGTTTTCTGGGGATTCAAAGGGATAGGAAAAGTGGGACTTTAGCACTTTAACAAAGGAGGTGTTTGTGGATAAGTTGCTTGAGTTGTTTGGCATGAGCAAGGCAAAGTCGGCTAGGAGCCGAAATAGAAACAAAAGCTATGATAGCAGATTCAACCGTAGAGAACTCATCAGAGCCATTATCAGTCGTAAACCAAGCGGCACCCCTCCATAGAAACTATTTCTAGTTTTTTAGCTCCTATTCGCTCTGAACCCACCTGGGTATGGTAGTACTAATTCATCTGCTTATGTATATGGAGTTACCGGTTGTACACTGTGGGACTGTAAGAATCTATAGCGTAAAATGGTGGTGCGGGTAGGTATCGAATCATGATTCTATAGTTCTAACGGCATAGTCGCCAGCTGCCATATTTTATGCATTTAGTACAATAACCGAGCTATCCGGATTCGCCTAATGCAGCTATAGTTTCTACCTTTTCTTGATTTCCGGGTATGCCATCCATGGCAACCATTCCACTACTATGGAGAAGCTTTAGCTTCGGAGGTAGTATTAAGGAAAAACAGCTAGAAATCTACTAGCAACTGGGTAGTCCATGGTGGAGTTGGTACGAATAACACCTATGATTAGTAAACCAGTTACAGTAGCACTGATGCCAAGCTATATCCCATTGATGACTCCTCCTCCGGAAATATCTTCTAAAGCTTCTCCAAGGTTCAGAAGGCGCTTTTTCCCTGCAGTTGGAGTCATTTCGGATACTCTCGATGCTATACCGGAGGACTTATTGATGCTACTGCAGTTACATAGTCTCCAATCTATGCCGAACCTCCGACAGAGAGAGACCGCCCAATCTATTATTTTAGATACTACAAGCATTGGAATGAAACTACCCGGCAAGAGACCTGCAAGCATATGTTATGAATTCCAGTTCTACTGCATGAATCGCTGTAAACTGTTGTAGCCGGAGGTGGCAAATGAAGCTCCTACGGATCGTACACAAACGAAGTGCTTGGCCTCGGAAGAAGTCATAGTATCGTAGTAATGATCATCATATGCTGATGGATAAGTAGTTGAATACGATATTGTGTTAGTACTCCTGGGTTATGCGGCACCCAAAATCAGATTCGAGAGCTTATACTCCCAGGTCCGGTTAAAAGCTATGAACGCAGGAAAGCTACATCGGTAGATAAGTATGGGAAACCATGGAACTCTAGTAGCAGAAGCATATTCAGTAGCGGAGCATAGCTGAAACTATGGTAGATCACCAGTACCATAAGGTACGAAAAATAGAAACCCTCTGCATATTCTACCACATCTTCTTCTGTATCAACACCACCAGAGTGAACGAGTCCAGCAATATAGTACTACTAGAAGATGGTATGGTAATAGTTGAATGAGCAAGTGAGAGAGCTATAGGGCTCATATGCGGGTGTGAAACGGGTAGTACTAGAATCCTAATCATTGGATACGTACCCACATGAGAACAAGAGGAAGCTTTGGCTATGGCAGGATCTGCATGGGAACTAGCCCAGATATAGTGTTGATCATTAAACCGTCCCTTCTCTTTCCTATACTTCGGAGGCCCAACCTACAAGGGTGATAAACCAGACCAGCTACGCTATTCATCCAAACTCTACCATAAGACATAGGAGCTTATCCTGAGACTACACCATAGTAGCTATAGACTATGTAAATACAGATCCGGTAAGGATCCCTACAAAGCAAAGATCTATTTCTTCTATGAGTTACTTGGGTGCAAAGCCCGGTATTGGCCATACCGGTAGGACTTCTCACTCTCCATTGGTTCTATTATCATCTCTTCCCATCCCACCTTCGGTGATTTACCCATATGCTTCCTATGACTTATGTGTTGGATGAGACGGCTAGTGCTGATAGTACTGGTTCTCCAGAAGATATGCTAACATCAGTCCTACTATAGCTCCCCGCTGCAACATGGATTGGGATTTCTGGTCCGACATATAACCCAGATGCCACTGCTGTAGAGCTAGATATTCCCTCTTCAACTGGGTACACAGTTGTTGTTGTAACTGTTACTGATGCTACAGTAGCCGCATAAGATGCTACTACTATAAAATGACTAGAAAGAGTCTTGAAGCTATAGCTTATGATGGATTTGGGTGAGTTGGTGGGAAAGCAGATGAATATCCATCGTTAGTAACTATAGTATATATTTGAACCGGAATACCGATAAAATGAATCTGATACTATATCGGCACCGGTGACTTATGGTTATGTGCCTGGTGGAAGCCCCTTCATGTACCCTTTGTTGCCGCCTACAGATACACCAATAAATCAAGCACCGATGCATATGCAACAACAAAAACAAAAATGATTGGCTATACCGGGATCTCGATCTCTGGATATGAATGAATTATGGATCCAGGTGAGGCAGCTATGATAGCAGCCATGTAGATAGTTAACTATGCCGGCCTATCTCCAGAATGAATAGAAACCTACTAATAGAATATCTACTGTGGTATGAGATGATAATACTATGGGGAATTCCTTCCTAAACCTAAAGTGAGTAGTGGTCCCAGGGCCGTAGAGATGATGAATTACTAAATTTGGCTAAGGTATATCGATGGAAGATCTGGATCTTATCCAACTACGAAACCAGAAATAAAGAAACTATCATCCTTGGGATCTAAGCTAGCAACATTAGGTTCATGCCTTCTGCGCGGGGAACTTCTCTTGGTAATTGATCGAATCCATGAGTCCATATTTAGGACCTTTCCCTCCAGCCAGTCCAGAAAAACCAAAATCTACGGGAATCATAGCTTCTTCTATTGTGCCTATTGATGCTCTTACTGTGACTGGTTGGTATACTCAATGGTATGAATCTATTGTTGTTCTAGCTAATGGTGTAACGCCATTGGGAACCATGTATGATTCCATCATAAAAGCAATAACTCAAGCAGCGCATACACTAGTCCTCTACTCATCCCTTCCCACCCCAGTTGATTTTGCTTTATTTGTAGCTACTCTGGAGATCTTCTTTACATCGGTTCCACCATAGGATATCTAGGCCGAGTTTCCCCTCTTTTCTCAGCCGAAGGCGGGTAGGGATGAACCCTTCTTTTTGTTCCGGAGGATTATGAGCAATCAAATAGCAGGCTATGTAAATAGATGGGCTCACGCTCTCCACCTGCCTCCCTTGATATGATAGTAGGAAGTCCCTGCTATGGCATTATCTCTGACAACACTGCCCTTTGCGATTGAAGGAAGGTCGGGTATTCTCTCTTTTTTGGCAGAAAGGGGTGAGCCAACTCAAAAGAGATAATTCCGGGCACCTTAAGTTGAGAGATCCCTGTGAGTAATCATAGGTATCATGTGATATTCTTGGGATCGAAAATTCCAAGTTTTCATGCCCCCATTAATAAGGTATATCTTCATCTTAATAGAATGATTTCTATGGCATAGTCTCCAGTGGAAGGCATAGCTTTTGAATGGCTGGGGACATATCTGGGAGTGGTTAAGAGCAGTGAGGAACTAACACGAGTCAAGGGCCGACCCCGATATCTTGTTTCTATTCATTACTTGCTAAAGCTATCTTGTTTAGTTGCCACCCCGCGAGTCCTGAATCTTCCCCATCTCTGAGAAGCTAATTTTTTTTATGAGTTGGCCGATATGGACAACCAAGATAGGGCTAGTAAGGTAAACAACAGGAAATATACTAGGGCCAACATGTGACACTAGCGGGTTCCAGTGACTTCGAAATACCAATTGGTAGAAACCTTCCGAAGAAGGGATACACAGGATCAGATAGAGATATTGGACTATGTATCACATGTTGTAGATAATGTCTCAGTATAATCTCTGTTCGGATCCTCCTTCCTCATAGGTTGTTGAAAGGGTGCCTCTGAAATAGATCTACTTACACTAACTCCTATCCTAGAGAGCGGGGGAACCCCGTGAGCTCCAAGTAGTTGCAAGAATTGGTTTATCTAGATAGTGTATCAACAACACATGGTACAGATCCAACCCATCCTGGAAAGACTAAGAGAAGCTGTCTGGAGAAACTACTACTATAGCTATGGATCTACATTTGCTCGTTTGCATCAGTGGTCAAGCCACAGCTCCCATACCGGTGAAAAAAAAGCAAGACTTTGATGATTATCACGAAATATAGTTCATATGCGAATGGCGTAGCCAGATATAGACCAACCTTCCTCCACGTGTTCCAACGATCTTGTAGATGTCTGACAACCACTTGCCTTCGGTAGCAGGAAAAGCTGGCTAACGCCTACAACAGATCTACCAGATCCCCTGGAGAATGAGTTCCACCAGGTTTACCTGGGATCAGGTCTTCAGAAACTTATGTATCGTGGGACTTTCAAATCCATGTACACCGGCTCGGTAAAATCCCCAACTAACAGCACCTTGGAGACCTGAATAAGCTCCAAAGCTTCAAACTAAGCAATGCCCTGTTGAGAGGAATGAACACATTTGTCCTTTTACTAGTATACTACTGATGTAGGCGCAATGCCGAAAATTGATGTTATTACGAGAGTTCCCACCCTGCTGGTGGTTGGTTTAGTTTGGCTTCGCCTTCTTTTCTTATTATTAGAGGAACTGGTACCGGGCCAATCTCTGGATCAACTGCTGGTTAGTGGAGATGGGAAGCTATGGTAGTGGACAATCTGGAATATCGAAACAAACTGCACCGCGAGAATATTATCAACAGCTATATCTGAACCAACGCCAGTTGGAGTTGGAGTTGAATGCTATGAGGTCAGTATCTACTGGTTATGGCGCAGCTATAATGGCTTATTATGCTAGAACTCTAGTTTCAAACCATGCAGCTAGTGCTTTCTTATTCACAGTTTCATTCATATTCCATCCCATATAGCATAGCTATAGTACTATCGTATACCCAGTTTATGATGTTTCAGGTATTCCGACTGAGCCTGGTATTGTCTTTTCCCATATAGGAACTACATCAGCATATGATGTTATTGGTAAATGACTGGTAAAGCCATAGCCACTACAAAGAATTATTTGATAGGAATGGGAGCAGGCACAAGAATGGTTGCTTTAGGTGTTTTCCACCATGTATGATTCGTGAGTATTCCGCAAATAATCCCAAGCAATGCATAAATAATGAATTTGGGTACGCAGCTAAGAACTAGGAATCTGGGGTTTCGCTATAATATTGTTGTTTACTATTCCGGTGTTTTACCTTTTGTTATGGATAAGATGACTACATCTTCGGTAGTATCGAATAGAATATAAATAAGGGGAAGCGTGCTTTCGGACCGTAATGATTAAGAGAGGCTTTTCCACCATAACTAGTTCTTAGATAGTCTCTAAAAACTATGTTTACATATGGATCCCTCCTTAGGTTCTTTACCGAAGGCACCAAAAGATTAAAAAAAGAGAGCGGCTAATTCTATGTGGATAGTTTACTCTCTCTTTTCCATACGGGCGCAGCGTTAGCAACATTCATCTATTATTTAGAAATTCCTCCGACTAGCAGCTATGCTGTTCATTTCCCCACCGGCGTAGGCGCTACCACTATAGATATTCATTCTGGCAGTATCACCAAGTCATCATCTCAATTTGAGCTCTGAGGCCCATTGCTCTGTCGAAAGCCTCTTGGTTAACGGTAGCATATCTCGGTATTTCGTTAGTAAGGTAAGGGTTGGTATTGAGGTTCGTTATTCTCCGTTTTTACCAAAATCTTCTTTGTTCACTATGATTCTACTACTGGTTTTCTCTCCGGTTTACTGAATTCATATACCTTGTAACGCCATTCCATATGATCCTCTCCTCCAGTACTTTTGATGCCAATTCCTACCTATATGGTTCTTCGAATACCAGTGTTTAATGAAATCTAGAGGACAAGGCAGCGTGATAAGCCATAGTTAGACCTAGTAGTTTCTGATCATCTACCATCATTGGGCAGCGAGGAACTCTCTCTTGCCAGTTCTTCTGATGTTTACGTTGTTTACACCAGTGGAGCTTATTCTTTCTTTTTCTCCCGTATGGATCCTTACTGGATCGCATAGCCTAGCAATAACGAAAGAGAGGCAGTTCTACTGGACCAGTAACTACAGAATCAGATTTTACAGAGGCCGGTTGCTCATAGATATAGACCGAAAACCATTCTCTACTCCCGCTCCAGCTGCTATCCCAGTCCCAGTTCTTTCACGCTCCTTCTGATCTTGATTTAGCTCTTCTTATACTAGTTTATGACCTTTGGCCAAAGGCCATGGAATGGTGAAAAGAATGCAAATAAAGAAAAGAAAGAAATCCAGAGATGAAACAGAATAATGAGAAGATGTTGGAGAATCTAGGCCGACCGGTATGGAGAATCTTAGAACCCATTGCTAGCGGGCATCACTTTTGAGAAGATTTCCTTGAATATGTATTCGCTACGTATTCCGATTATTAGTTTCTTCTATTATGGAGTCAACCTGGCCATAGGCCAGTAAAGGGTAGAATCAAGCATAAACTCAGAAGAAAGGCGATCTATAAAATGAGAATTTGTGGAACCTCCGGATGTCCTAATTGGGGTTTTGAATAAGAGGCCTAAGGTTCTTCTTGTTCCTGTCTCATCTCCATACCGTCCTCCCCTTGGACTAAGATTTCTTCTTTTATTTTCTCTCTCGTATGAGCTACCATTCCTGGAATGGAATCTTCCATGGAAAGCTTCAAGAACCTAAATGGAAAAAATGCAAGAACATCTGGTCATCCAATTTAAAATAAGATCTTTACACCGAAAATGTTCCCCGAGCTACTCTTTGATGGGTCTGGTGGCCAATTTCTTATATTCTTTTTTATAGCTGTATTCCCATTGTTGTACCGAAGATCTGACTTTTCTTGCTTTTCCTCTCTTCCTTGGCCTTTGGGATGATCTAGATGGGACTAGGTAAGACATTCTGAGGCACTCTATAGCAGCTTCTAGAGACTTAGTGGTGGAATACCCACCATATATACATGATGCCAGCTATTCAGTGATGTTGAGCTCTATTCCTGCTATGGCCTAATGAGGGTAGCTCCCGTAAACCGAAAACCGGCAAAAATAGATGCTCGAAGAGTTCCTTGAATACTAGCCACTGGGGGATCTATATGGATCAACCGGATGAGAAGTTGGTGCTAAATCCTATCTTTAAATTCTTGATACTTCTCCCGGGGGTGTTGTTGGTCAATTTACTACCATCATCCAGCTTTTTGAAGAGCTACTATCGCAAGTTTTGAACTATCACGTCTGTCCTCGGTTAGGAGTCTGTAGCTTCACTTGCTCGGTTTTTTATTTTCTTTATCTAGTAAGAACACTTTATTAGGTTCAATTAGGAATCAACAGAATCTACGTCGGGTCCGGAAAACATCATCCAAAATTTTAGATGGCAATTTCTCATACTATTTGTAGAGGAGCA